>CM038675.1:48789593-50164656 GCA_021605145.1 Aegilops bicornis | reverse complement strand
AATGATCAACAATATACCTCGGTCTTATTCTAACAAGTGGTATCATGAGCTAGGTTGTTTGAAGGGTGTTATCTAGAGGAAACAAGGTTGATATTGTGATCGTGGTCGCCGGGAAGTCGTGAAGCGGCGTGAGGCGAAAAGTCGGTCAGGATACGTCAACTTGGTGGAAAGCGATCTGAAGGCAGGCGACGTCAGGCGAGTGCGTTGGAGTTCTTGTCGATCGGATCGGTACCAGATCGATCTGGTTTCGGCGAGACGGAGGTGTAGGCAGCAGCTCGGTCGAAGCGGCGCGGACCAAGTCACAGGGAGCCGAAGCCGAGGAGGCTCGTGGGCAGCCTAGGGCCTGGTAGGCTGGCCCAGGTGGGGCTAGCTGGTTGCGTGCTTGATGGGCAAGGCCCTTGTGCAGCCACGAGGTTGAGGCTTTGGGCAAGGCCTGGTGGGGGTCTAATGTGCGAGGTGCTGCTGATACACGCGACACAACCAACACGGAAGCTAAGACGTGAGATTTGTTTGAGAAAAAAGGTGCCAAAGTCATGTGTGTGTACGTGGGCAGTTTTGGATTTGATCTTTTTCTGCCAAGGTGCACGGGAGAAGCTACGACAACAAATAGAGACAAGAAAAATTATGCAGGTTGCATGGAAGTTTATTCTTGGCCGGTTTGTTAAGAAGGCTTGGAACACGTGGACAGGTAATGGAGGCGCGCGGACAAAGCGCGTTGTGAAGATCATGTTTAACAGGGCGTCGAGTAATGCATGGTATGTGTTGACACGATGCAGGGTGAAATATGGTTGTAGTCGTCTGACGGGATCGACGTGAGTCGGTTGGTACAGAAGACGGTGGTGGGATCGGCGACGACGACGTAGGAGCGTGATACTGATGGTGACCGACTTCTAGGCGTGGAAACACGTGGCACAGGCGTAAGTGTTTGTGTGGCTTCGACAAGACTATGGCGCGGGATTGATTCAAGGTGGTGTATACACGAAGCTTGAAGTCGATGAGGCGCAGGGGTGGATTGATCATCTACCATGGAGTCATGTTGAAGGTGGAGCTGGATTGAGGGGCTACGGCATAAGTCGACGGGGCCGAAGCCTATTCAGCTGGCGGGAAAAGCGAGTGACACGTAATTTGGACCGGAGCCCAGTGGTCTAATGAAAGCGTGAAACTCGTCATCGGTCGGTGATGATTGGTGATACTCTGTAGTGGGGGTTGAGTGGTGTGGTTTCGCGACCCTTGAGACTCGACCGGGACAGCGGAGGCTCGACGCGGTAATAGCGGCGAGGCGTGCGGTATGCATGGGGGCATGGAGATGGACCAAAGCTCTGGTGGTCATACATGTGGTAGAGACAACTGCGAATTTGACTCGGGATGACTACAAGCAACGGTGAAATTTCTTCATGTTTCAGACATGCGGTCAAGAAAGGAGCGGTGATGTTGAGTTCAGGCAACTCTTATATGTGACACCAATATGTGAGTTGTTCACTGTCACGCAGGTCAGTGATCGGTGTGTGATGGCGTTGACGGATACTCTGGAAGTTGGGAGCGCAAATTAGAGTAATGTGGAACTTAATTTTCCCCGAGTGTTGACTGTCGTCAAGAAAAAAGAAGGGACTACAAGTTGCGGGTGGAGTCATATGAAGTTTTTCGAGTAGCAGTGGTTTTCATGGGATAAGCTCAAGTCAATGTACATGAAAGTTTGACGCATTGATGAATTCAAGGTGGTGGAGAATATTCGCCAAGGTGGAGTTTGTTAGAGTTGTGTCGAATATTGTGTACACGGTAGGTTACGTTTGGACTGTGAGTAGTATTGTGTTTACATAGGATATGGAGTCGTGTCCAGTAGGACACTTGTATCCTAGGCCTCTCATGTATAGCAGGGGTAGACACACGATGTAACCTATGCCAACATAATAGCACCGGAACGCAGGGGAAGCCGGTGGCATGTGCCGGTGTCCAGGGTGATCGGGTGCGGTATTGTAGCGGTGTCATGGGGAAGAGCGCCCATAGTCAGGCCCCGGGGATGTAGCCATATCGGTGAACCTCGTTAACAAATCTCGGTGTCGTGCTCGTGTGATTGCTTGGTCCTCGGATGATCAACGGTATGCCTCGGTTTTATTCTAACATTGATTCGATTTGGTTTGATCTAGTCCTCCTGTAATCCTATTCATCATGTGTGTTGTTTTTTTATTGCTAGTTAACGAATATGATTGATGATTCTGCATTGGGAGTATGGCCATGCCCTTTAATTCATAATACATCATCCTGGAAAATCAACGGACTACAGAGGTGGTTCCATGGATCTCACTGACACGCAACTTCTTGAAAATTCAAGAACAGTGGATCAGATTGAGATGTGCTCCCTCCGTCCCAGTATAAGATCATTTTTAAAGCTAACATAGTTTGAATAACGATTTTATATTGTGAGACCGAGAGAATAATACATAGTGAACTTGCTAAGCCAAAAAAACAGACATACAATTCGCTGAACAATACTCTTTACAAGAATATGTATATCAGACGTGCTACATTTCAATGAGAATAAGCTACATCAAACAACCAACAACATGTTGTTCTGTACAAACAGCATAACAGTATATACTTATCAGTTACAATTTCTCTTCCGAGTTTCTGTCCTCAAAGTAAAGTTCACGAATATGCGTGTTCCTTTGCATTCTTCTCTCTCTCTCTGTCTCTTCTTACCACGTTGCATTTCTCATCTAGAGTATTTGTGAACGACAAGAACCCTTTTGGACTTGTAATTAGGCCTGTCCATTTTTTTTTGCCGAAAAACTTTCAATCTATTCATCTTCAATCATGGCAGTACAACGAATACCAGAAATAAAAATTACATCCAGATTCGTAGACCACCTAGCGACGACTACAAGCACCGAAGCGAGCCGAAGGCGCGCCGCCGTCATCGCCCCTCCATCGCCGGAGCCGGGTACAACTTGTTGTAGTAGACAGTCGAGAAGTCGTCGTGCTAAGGCCCCATAGGACCAGCACACCAGAGCAACAACCGCCGTTGATGAAAAATAATGTAGATCGGAAGGATCCAAACCGTAGACACATGAACGTAGACGAACAACGACAAGATCCGAGCAAATCCACCAAAGATAGATCTGCCGAAGACACACCTTCACACGCCCACCAACGATGCTAGACGCACCGCCACAACGGGGGCTAGGCGGGGAGACCTTTATTCCATCTTCAGGGAGCCGCCGCCGTCTCGCCTTACTGAGTAGGACACAAACCCTAACAAGATTGAAAAAACGACTAAAAAGGGAGCCCTCCCGCCAGACCTTGCCAGGATCCACCGCGCCTCCATGACCCTAGGGCCACCGGAGACGAGGCGGACCTCTGCGCCGGCGCCGACGAGAGTCACAAACCCTAACTTTCTTTCTTGGAGGAGGAGGAGGTGGAGGAGGAGCCCTGCATATGCCTCACACCGGTGGCTGACGTTTGGGATCTCTAATTAGGCCTGCCCACTTGCATGTCCACCGGCCATTAACTTGTCGGAGGTTACAAGTTCACATTAACTAGCCACTGTGGTGAGTGACAAATTTTTATCCTAGTTACGATTCCATTTTCACTATGCAAAATGTGAGATCCCACCGTTACAGTTACTAGCCCTTTTTTTTTTTTACCTTTTTAGCTGCTCAACATTGTTTTGTAGTGTATTATTTGGGCCCAACCTTATAGTTTGTTTTCATCCCAGTTGCAAGCCCGTCTCTGACCCACAATTGGGCCTAGTTTTTTTCATCCCTGTTGCCGCAACTGGGACTATATTTTGTTTTTCATCACAGTTGCAATTCTACACTCGACTGGCAACTAGGGCTCAGATGGAATAATCTATCTTCTATTCAACCACCAGCGAGCAGTATGCCTTGTGGCTTCTACTTCTGCAGTCACATGTTAGAATTCATGCGGTCCGCAAAAATGTTAAAGCAGCGTGGTAAAATCCTCAAATGGGGTCAAGAAGTACATAAAAATTCGGACGAAGTTAGCTTAGTGGTAGAAGAACTAAAAGTCAAGTTCGTGACAATCATAAACAAGGAGGTCCACTCATCGTCCAGCCTATTCTATAATAACACCGAAGAAGACGATTCCAACAAACAAAAGAGCCTAACCGAGCTTACTGAAGCGGGCACAACTGCAACCGTGACTAAACATATTTGGCCTATTAACTATGTTTTTTAACTTTATCGGCAGACTTTATTTGATGATGATGTATTTTGCGTCACTATACTTGATGATGATGTATTTTCCAGACTATCTTAACGTACTTCTCGTTCTTTATTCTGAGTAATTACCACTAGTTTTACCCTGATTTGCTCCTATTTATTGATAAATATTCTCTATTTGCATCAGGTAACGCTGCCGTGGCAGCATAATATATGCTGCCATGGCAGCGTTTTTTATTCTAGCCTAGTGCAATAATCAGTGGCGGGCGCTAATATGTGCCCGCCGCACATACATCATATAGCAGTGGTGGACGCTAATATGTGTTAGGGAACGTTGTAGAAAATAAAATTTTTCCTACGGTTTCACCAAGATCCATCTATGAGTTCATCTAAGCAATGAGTCATGGGAGAGAGAATGCATATACATACCACTTTGTAGATCGCGAGCGGAAGCGTTCAAAAGAACGGGGTTGAAGTTGTCGTTCTCGTCGTGATCCTATCACCGGAGATCCTAGCGCCGAACGGACGGCACCTCCGCGTTCAACACACGTACGGAGCGGATGACGTCTCCTCCTTCTTGATCCAGCAAGGGGGAAGGAGAGGTTCAGGAAGATGGCTCCAGCAGCAGCATGACGGCGTGATGATGGTGGAGAGGCAGTACTCCGACAGGGCTTCGCCAAGCACTCAACAGAGGAGGAGAGGTGTTGGGGAGGGGAGGGGCTGCGCCTTGAAGTGTGTTGCAGCCCTCCCCTCGCCCCTCTATTTATAGGGGAAGGGAGAAGGGGGGCCGGCCCCTCTAGATGGGATCTAGAGGGGGGCGGCGGCCAAGGGGAGGGGGCTTGCCCCCCAAGCAAGGGGGGCGCCCCCCCTCAGGGTTTCCCCCAACCCTAGGCGCATGGGCCCTAGGGGGGAGTGGCGCCCCAGCCCACTTTGGGCTGGATCCCTTCCTCATACAGCCCATAAGGCCCTCCGGGAGAGGTGGCCCCTCTCGGTGGACCCTGGAACCCCTCCGGTGGCTCGGTACAATACCGATATGCCCCCGAACCTTTCCGGTGACCGTATGATGACTTCCCATATATAAATCTTTACCTCCAGACTATTCTGAAACTCCTCGTGACGTCCGGGATCTCATCCGGGACTCCGAACAACATTCGGTAATCACATACAAGTCTTCCTAATAACCCTAGCGTCACAGAACCTTAAGTGTGTAGACCCTACGGGTTCGGAGACATGTAGACATGACCGAGACGGCTCTCCGGTCAATAACCAACAGCGGATCTGGATACCCATGTTGGCTCCCACATACTCCTCGATGATCTCATCGGATGAACCACGATGTCGAGGATTCAAGCAACCCCGTATACTATTCCCTTTGTCAGACGGTATGTTACTTGCCCGAGACTCGATCGTCGGTATCCCAATACCTCGTTCAGTCTCGTTACCAGCAAGTCACTTTACTCGTACCGTAATGCATGATCCCGTGACCAGACACTCGGTCACTTTGAGCTCATTATGATGATGCACTACCGAGTGGGCCCAGTGATACCTCTCCGTTATACGGAGTGACAAATCCCAGTCTCGATCCGTGTCAACCCAACAGACACTTTCGGAGATACCTGTAGTGTACCTTTATAGTCACCCGATTCACGTTGTGACGTTTGGTACACCCAAAGCACTCCTACGGTCTCCGGGAGTTACACGATCTCATGGTCTAAGGAAGAGATACTTGACACTGGAAAAGCTCTAGCAAAACGAACTACACGATCTTGTGCTATGCTTAGGATTGGGTCTTGTCCATCACATCATTCTCCTAATGATGTGATCCCGTTATTAGCGACATCCAATGTCCATAGTCAGGAAACCATGACTATCTATTGATCAATGAGCTAGTCAACTAGAGGCTCACTAGGGACATATTGTGGTCTATGTATTCACACGTGTATTACGATTTCCGGATAATACAATTATAGCATGAATAAAAGACAATTATCATGAACAAGGAAATATAATAATAATTCTTTTATTATTGCCTCTAGGGCATATTTCCAACAGTCTCCCACTTGCACTAGAGTCAATAATCTAGTTACATTGTGATGAACCTAACACCCATAGAGTTCTGGTGTTGATCATGTTTTGCTTTCATGGAAGAGGTTTAGTCAACGGATCTGCGACATTCAGATCCGTATGCACTTTGCAAATTTCTATGTCTCCATCTTGAACATTTTCACGGATGGAGTTGAAGCGACGCTTGATGTGCCTGGTCTTCTTGTGAAACCTGGGCTCCTTGGCAAGTGCAATAGCTCCAGTGTTGTCACAGAAGAGTTTGATCGGCCCCGACGCATTGGGTATGACTCCTAGGTCGGTGATGAACTCCTTCACCCATATTGCTTCATGTGCTGCCTCCGAGGCTGCCATGTACTCCGCTTCACATGTAGATCCCGCCACGATGCTCTGCTTGCAGCTGCACCAGCTTACTGCTCCACCATTCAACATATACACGTATCCGGTTTGTGACTTAGAGTCATCCAGATCTGTGTCGAAGCTAGCGTCGACGTAACCCTTTACGACGAGTTCTTCGTCACCTCCATAAACGAGAAACATGTCCTTTGTCCTTTTCAGGTACTTCAGGATATTCTTGACCGCTGTCCAGTGTTCCTTGCCGGGATTACTTTGGTACCTTCCTACCAAACTTACGGCAAGGTTTACATCAGGTCTGGTACATAGCATGGCATACATAATAGATCCTATGGCCGAGGCATAGGGGATGACGCTCATCTCTTCTTTATCTTTTGCCGTGGTCGGGCATTGAGCCGAGCTCAATCTCACACCTTGCAGTACAGGCAAGAACCCTTTCTTGGACTGATCCATTTTGAACTTCTTCAAAATCTTATCAAGGTATGTGCTTTGTGAAAGACCTATGAGGCGTCTCGATCTATCTCTATAGATCTTGATGCCTAATATATAAGCAGCTTCTCTAAGTGTTGGAAATATGCCCTAGAGGCAATAATAAATTAGTTATTATTATATTTCCTTGTTCATGATAATCGTTTATTATCCATGCTATAATTGTATTGATAGGAAACTCAAATACATGTGTGGATACATAGACAACACCATGTCCCTAGCAAGCCTCTATTGGCTAGCTCGTTGATCAATAGATGGTTACGGTTTCCTAACCATGGACATTGGATGTCATTGATAACGGGATCACATCATTAGTAGAATGATGTGATGGACAAGACCCAATCCTAAGCCTAGCACAAAGATCGTAGTTCGTATGCTAAAGCTTTTATAATGTCAAGTATCATTTCCTTAGACCATGAGATTGTGCAACTCCCGGATACCGTAGGAATTCTTTGGGTGTACCAAACGTCACAACGAATCGGGTGGCTATAAAGGTGCATTACAGGTATCTCCGAAAGTGTCTGTTGGGTTGGCACGAATCGAGATCGGATTTGTCACTCCGTGTAAACGGAGAGGTATCTCTGGGCCCACTCGGTAGGACATCATCACAATGTGCACAGTGTGACCAAGGGGTTGATCACGGGATGATGTGTTACGGAATGAGTAAAGAGACTTGCCGGTAATGAGATTGAACAAGGTATACGATACCGACGATCGAATCTCGGGCAAGTACAATACCGCTAGATAAAGGGAATTGTATACGGGATCGATTGAGTCCTTGACATCGTGGTTCATCCGATGAGATCATCGTGGAACATGTAGGAGCCAACATGGGTATCCAGATCCCGCTGTTGGTTATTGACCGGAGAACGTCTCGGTCATGTCTGCATGGTTCCCGAACCCGTAGGGTCTACACACTTATGGTTCGATGACGCTAGGGTTAGAAAGGAAGTTTGTATGTGGTTACCGATGAGATCCCGGACGTCACGAGGAGTTCCGGAATGGTCCGGAGGTAAATATTTATATATGGGAAGTCCTGTTTTGGTCACCGGAAAAGTTTCGGGCGATATCGGTAATGTCTGGGACCACGGGAGGGTCGAGGGTCCACCAAGTGGGGCCACCTGCCCCAGAAAGGTTGCGTGGGCCAAGTGTGGGAGGGACCAGCCCTGGGAGGGCTGGTGCGCCCCACAAGGGGCCCAAGGCGCAAGGATGAGTGGGAGGGGCAATCCCTAGTCGAGATGGGCCCTAAGGCCCATCTAGTGGGCGCGTGCGTCTCCCTCCCCTCTTGGCCGCCTCCCCAAGCCCCATCTAGGGCTGGCCGCACCCCTTGGGGTGGAAACCCTAGATGGGGGCGCAGCCCTCCCTCTCCCCTATATATATGAGGCCTAGGGGCTGCCCAATACACGCGATTCGATCTCCCTCTTGGCGCAGCCCTGCCTCTCCTCCTCCTCCTCTCCCTTGGTGCTTAGCGAAGCCCTACGGGATTGCCACGCTCCTCCATCACCACCATGCCGTTATGCTTCTGCTGGATGGGGTCTTCCTCAACCTCTCCCTCTCTCCTTGCTGGATCAAGGCATGGGAGACGTCACCGGGCTGTACGTGTGTTGAACGCGGAGGTGCCGTCCGTTCGGCAATAGGATCTCCGGTGATTTGAATCACGACGAGTACAAATCCATCAACCCCGTTCACATGAACGCTTCCGCTTAGCGATCTACAAGGGTATGTAGATGCACTCTCCTTCCCTCGTTGCTAGAATCTCCATAGATTGATCTTGGTGATGCGTAGAAAATTTTGAATTTCTGCTACGTTCCCCAACACTAAGGTCCTTCATTGAAAGACTTTTATTCAAGTAGGCCTTAATGCTGTCCAAGAGTTCTATATCATTTCCCATCAAAAGTATGTCATCTACATATAATATGAGAAATGCTACAAAGCTCCCACTCACTTTCTTGTAAACGCAGGCTTCTCCATAAGTCTGCATAAACCCAAACGCTTTGATCATCTCATCAAAGCGAATGTTCCAACTCGGAGATGCTTGCACCAGCCCATAAATGGATCGCTGGAGCTTGCATACCTTGTTAGCATTCTTAGGGTCGACAAAACCTTCCGGCTGCATCATATACAGCTCTTCCTTAAGATAACCGTTAAGGAATGCTGTTTTGACGTCCATCTGCCATATCTCATAATCATAGTATGCGGCAATTGCTAACATGATTCGGACGGACTTAAGCTTCGCCACGGGAGAGAAAGTCTCATCGTAGTCAATCCCTTGAACTTGCCGATAACCTTTAGCGACAAGCCGAGCTTTATAGATGGTGACATTACCATCCGTCTGTCTTCTTCTTAAAGATCCATTTGTTTTCTATCGCTCGCCGATCATCGGGAAAGTCTGTCAAAGTCCATACTTTGTTTTCATACATGGATCCTATCTCGGATTGCATGGCTTCAAGCCATTTGTTGGAATCCGGGCCCGCCATCGCTTCTTCATAGTTCGAAGGTTCACCGTTGTCTAACAACATGATTTCCGTGACAGGGTTGCCATACCACTCTAGTGTGGAACGTGTCCTTGTGGACCCTCTGAAGTTCGGGAGCAACTTGATCCAAGTACCTTGATCATCATCATTAATTTCCTCTCCAAGAGGTGTAGGCACCACAGGAACATTTTCCTGAGCTGCACTACTTTCCGGTTCAAGAGGTAATACTTCATCAAGTTCTACTTTCCTCCCACTTACTCCTTTCGAGAGAAACTCTTTTTCCAGAAAGGATCCGTTCTTGGCAACAAAGATCTTGCCTTCGGATCTAAGGTAGAAGGTATACCCAATGGTTTCCTTAGGGTATCCTATGAAGACGCATTTTTCCGACTTGGGTTCGAGCTTTTCAGGTTGAAGTTTCTTGACATAAGCATCGCATCCCCAAACTTTTAGAAACGACAGCTTAGGTTTCTTCCCAAACCATAATTCATACGGTGTCGTCTCAACGGATTTAGACGGTGCCCTATTTAAAGTGAATGTAGCTGTCTCTAGAGCATATCCCCAAAATGATAGCGGTAAATCTGTAAGAGACATCATAGATCGCACCATATCCAATAGAGTGCGATTACGACATTCGGACACACCATTACGCTGAGGTGTTCCAGGCGGTGTGAGTTGTGAAACGATTCCACATTTCCTTAAGTGTGTACCAAATTCGTGACTTAAATATTCTCCTCCACGATATGATCGTAAGAACTTTATTTTTCGGTCACGTTGATTCTCTACCTCATTCTGAAATTCCTTGAACTTTTCAAAGGTCTCAGACTTGTGTTTCATCAAGTAGACATACCCATATCTACTCAAGTCATCAGTGAGAGTGAGAACATAACGATATCCTCCATGATGAGCCACAACGCTCATTGGACCGCATACATCGGTATGTATGATTTCCAATAAGTTGGTTGCTCGCTCCATTGTCCCGGAGAATGGAGTCTTGGTCATTTTGCCCATGAGGCATGGTTCGCATGTGTCAAATAATTCATAATCGAGAGACTCTAAAAGTCCATCAGAATGGAGCCTCTTCATGCGCTTGACACCAATGTGACCAAGGCGGCAGTGCCACAAGTATGTGGGACTATCGTTATCAACCTTACATCTTTTGGTATTCACACTATGAATATGTGTAATATTACGTTCGAGATTCATTAATAATAAACCATTGACCATCGGAGCATGACCATAAAACATATCTCTCATATAAATGGAACAACCATTATTCTCGGATTTAAATGAGTAGCCATCTCGCATTAAACGAGATCCTGATACAATGTTCATGCTCAAACTTGGCACTAAATAACAACTATTGAGGTTTAAAACTAATACCGTAGGTAAATGTAGAGGTAGCGTGCCGACGGCGATCACATCGACCTTGGAACCATTCCCGACGCCGCATCGTCACCTCCTCGCCCTTTGCTTCGTTTATTCCGCAGCTCCTGCTGTGAGTTACATATATGAGCAACGGCACCGGTATCAAATACCCAGGAGTTACTACGGGTACTGGTAAGGTACACATCAATTACATGTATATCAAATATACCTTTAGTGTTGCCGGCCTTCTTGTCCGCTAAGTATTTGGGGCAGTTCCGCTTCCAGTGGCCCTTCCCTTTGCAATAAAAGCACTCTGTCTCAGATTTTGGTCCATTCTTTGACTTCTTCCCGGCAACTTGCTTACCGGGCGCGGCAACATCCTTGCCGTCCTTCTTGAAGTTCTTCTTACCCTTGCCCTTTTTGAACTTAGTGGTTTTATTGACTATCAACACTTGATGTTCTTTCTTGATTTCAACCTCTGCTGACTTCAGCATTGAGAATACTTCGGGAATGGTCTTCACCATCCCCTGCATATTGTAGTTCATCACGAAGCCCTTGTAGCTTGGTGGGAGCGATCAAGGATTCTGTCAATGACCGCCTCGTCCGGGAGGTTAATGTCCAGCTGTGACAGGTTGTGCAACCCGGACATTTTGAGTATGTGCTCACCGACGTAACTGTTTTCCTCCATCTTACAACTATAGAACTTGTCGGAGACTTCATATCTCTCGACCCGGCATGAGCTTGGAAAACCATTTTCAGCTCCTCGAACATCTCATATGCTCCGTGTTGCTCAAACGCTCGAGCCCCGGTTCTAAGCTGTAAAGCATGCCGCACTTTGAACGAGGGAGTAATCATCAAGACGAGACTGCCAAGCATTCATAATGTCTTGGTTCTCTCGATGGGTGCATCACCTAGCGGTGCTTCTAGGACATATTGTTTCTTGGCTGCTATGAGGATGATCCTCAGGTTCCGGACCCAGTCCGAATAGTTGTTGCCATCGTCTTTCAGCTTGGTTTTCTCTAGGAACGCGTTGAAGTTCATGGTGACATGAGCGTTGGCCATTTGATCTACAAGACATATTTTGCAAAGACTTTAGACTAAGTTCATGATAATTAAGTTCATCTAATCAGATTATTTAATGAACTCCCACTCAGATTTGACATCCCTCTAGTTATCTAAGTGTTACATGATCCGAGTCGACTAGGCTGTGTTCGATCATCACGTGAGACGGACTAGTCATCGTCGGTGAACATCTTCATGTTGATCGTATCTTCCATACGACTCATGTTCGACCTTTCGGCCTCTTGTGTTCCGAGGCCATGTCTGTACATGCTAGGCTCGTCAAGTTAACCCTAAGTGTTTATGCATGTGTAAAACTGTCTTACACCGTTGTATGTGAACGTAAGGATCTATCACACCCGATCATCACGTGGTGCTTCAAACGCATTTAACTTTAGCAACGGTGCACAGTTAGGGAACACTTTCTTGAAATTATCATAAGGGATCATCTTATTTACTACCGTCGTTCTAAGTAAACAAGATGCATAAAACATAATAAACATCACATGCAATTATATAAAGTAGTGACATGATATGGCCAATATCATATAGCTCCTCTGATCTTCATCTTCGGGGCTCCATGATCATCTTGTCACCGGAATGACACCATGATCTCCATCATCATGATCTCCATCATCGTGTCTCCATGAACTTGCTCGCCAACTATTACTTCTACTACTATGGCTAACATGTTTAGCAATAAAGTAAAGTAATTTACATGGCGGTGAATCAATGACTCGCAGGTCATACAATAATTAAGACAACTCCTATGGCTCCTGCCGGTTGTCATACTCATTGACATGCAAGTCGTGATTCCTATTACAAGAACATGATCTCATACATCACAATATATCGTTCATCATTCATCACAACTTCTGGCCATATCACATCACATGACAATTGCTGCAAAAACAAGTTAGACGTCCTCTAATTGTTGTTGCATCTTTTACGTAGCTGCAATTGGGTTCTAGCAAGAACGTTTTCTTACCTACGAATAACCACAACGTGATTTTGTCAACTTCTATTTACCCTTCATAAGGACCCTTTTCATCGAATCCGCTCCAACTAAAGTGGGAGAGACAGACACCCGCCAGCCACCTTATGCAACTAGTGCATGTCGGGCCGGTGGAACCGGTCTCACGTAAGCGTACGTGTAAGGTTGGTCCGGGCCTCTTCATCCCACAATACCGCTGAAGCAAGATAAGACTAGTAGCGGCAAGCAAGTTGACAAGATCTACGCCCACAAAAAAGTTGTGTTCTACTCGTGCAATAGAGAACTACGCATAGACCTAGCTCATGATGCCACTGTTAGGGAACGTTGCAGAAAATAAAAAATTTCCTACGGTTTCTCCAAGATCCATCTATGAGTTCATCTAAGCAACGAGTCATGGGAGAGAGATTGCATCTACATACCACTTTGTAGATCGCGAGCGGAAGCGTTCAAAAGAACGGGGTTGAAGTAGTCGCATCGCCGTGATCCTATCACCGGAGATCCTAGCGCCGAACGGACGGCACCTCCGCGTTCAACACACGCACGGAGCGGATGACGTCTCCTCCTTCTTGATCCAGCAAGGGGAAGGAGAGGTCGAGGAAGATGGCTCCAGCAGCAGACGACGGGCGTGATGATGGTGAAGAGGCGATACTCGGCAGTGGCTTCGCCAAGCACTCAACGGAGGAGGAGAGGTGTTGGGAGGGAGGGCTGCACCTTGAAGTGTGTTGCAGCCCTCCCCTCGCCCCTCTATTTATAGGGGAAGGGAGAAGGGGGGCCGGCCCCTCTAGATGGGATCTAGGGGGGGCGGCGGCGGCCAAGGGGAGGGGGCTTGCCCCACAAGCAAGTGGGGCGCCCCCCCTCAGGGTTTCCCCCAACCCTAGGCGCGTGGGCCCTAGGGGGGAGTGGCGCCCCAGCCCACTTTGGGTTGGATCCCTTCCTCATACAGCCCATAAGGCCCTCCGGGAGAGGTGGCCCCTCCCGGTGGACCCCCGGAACCCCTCCGGTGGCTCCGGTACAATACCGATATGCCCCCGAACCTTTCCGGTGACCGTATGATGACTTCCCATATATAAATCTTTACCTCCGGACTATTCCGGAACTCCTCGTGACGTCCGGGATCTCATCCGGGACTCAACAACATTCGCAATCACATACAAGTCTTCCTAATAACCCTTGCGTCACCGAACCTTAAGTGTGTAGACCCTACGGGTTCGGGAGACATGTAGACATGACCGAGACGGCTCTCCGGTCAATAACCAATAGCAGGATCTGGATACCCATGTTGGCTCCCACATACTCCTCGATGATCTCATCGGATGAACCACGATGTCGAGGATTCAAGCAACCCCGTATACTATTCCCTTTGTCAGACGGTATGTTACTTGCCCGAGACTCGATCGTCGGTATCCCAATACCTCGTTCAGCCTCGTTACCGGCAAGTCACTTTACTCGTACCATAATGCATGATCCCGTGACCAGACACTCGGTCACTTTGAGCTCATTATGATGATGCACTACCGAGTGGGCCCAGTGATACCTCTCCGTTATAAGGAGTGACAAATCCCAGTCTCGATCCGTGTCAACCCAACAGACACTTTCGGAGATACCTGTAATGTACCTTTATAGTCACCCAGTTACGTTGTGACGTTTGGTAAAAGCCCTCCTACGGTATCCGGGAGTTACACGATCTCATGGTCTAAGGAAGAGATACTTGACATTGGAAAAGCTCTAGCAAAACGAACTACACGATCTTGTGCTATGCTTAGGATTGGGTCTTGTCCATCACATCATTCTCCTAATGATGTGATCCGTTATCAATGACATCCAATGTCCATAGTCAGGAAACCATGACTATCTATTGATCAACGAGCTAGTCAACTAGAGGCTCACTAGGGACATATCGTGGTCTATGTATTCACACGTGTATTACGATTTCCGGATAATACAATTATAGCATGAATAAAAGACAATTATCATGAACAAGGAAATATAATAATCCTTTTATTATTGCCTCTAGGGCATATTTCCAACAAGATGTGCCCGCCGCACATACATCACATAGCAGTGGTGGTCATTTTAAGCCGCCCCCTTGAAAAGCTCGCCCTCCATTGCTATGTGATTGATGAAACTGGCGTGCAATTTCCACCACCCGTCACTTTTACAGTGCTACTGGCGGAGGGAGGTCAGTAGCGGGCGACCCTCAAAGGCTCGCCCGCTACTGCTATGCATTCCTATAGTAGTGGGAGGCCCGTCGCTTCGAGGATTTGGCTGTTTCGAACCTGAGTGTGATGTCCATATTGGCTCGTCCTACTTCAGGAATGAATTGGAGAGCGAGAGGGCGATTCCCCCCCCCCCCCTTCGCAGTATGGATCAATATCGATGAAAGTCCCCTTTGCTATATATATCCTTTGTAAGTCGCCACATGGAATAAGTTCTTTCTTGTAGCCCAACATGATCGCCCCTTTCATGAACGTCCTGGCTGCCCGGATGGCTGGATCAGGAAAACGGAGCAGTAGTTCTGTTTCAACTCGGGGACGTAGTGGCGTGCCTACACGTCACCGTCATGGCTGCACTGATCAAAAAACTGCACATCGACTGGACGCCGGCGATGATTCGATCGGGCAGGTCATCATCCACAACGGGCTCCAGAACGTCATCAAGTTGACTACACTAGTGTAATACAACAAACTCATCAACATTTAAGAAACTTTCTCTACTTTTCTTTAGAAAAGAAGGAGGGCCTCCGGCCTCTAGATCCGGACGATCCGTGCAGCCACTTTATTAATTATTCACACAAGTCCTTACAAAGCCATACAACAGTAAGACTATAGCCACCGTCTAGGCAACATCTGTCGCTACTCGTATCTAGTTGAAGTAGGGATGCTGATAGTCTGGGCCTAATACGAAACAGACCTCGCAGCCAAACCTAACATCTAAGACCCGAGGTCCCAAGCAGGATGCCTGCCGGGTATGGGGCACCCACCACCGGTGCACACCTCACCAGACGCGTCTGTCGGGTATGAGGCCGCCCCACCACCGCCACCAATCCATCTTCAGTGATGTACTGTTCCATCTACCTTGTCCGGTCTAGCTGCCGTCGATGCCACGACGACGCCAGACAATGCCACCATCCTGCACTCATCCATCATCACACGCCCATCGGCGAGACCCCGCCGCTCCATGCCGCTGAGACCCGCCGTTGTTGACGTGCCAGAGGCTACGCCGCTCCTCCGACACAAAACACCACCTGTTGCCACTGGTCCCATCCCTCCGCCTGCAGTTCCTCAAACCGAGCACCCAAACGCCTCAAGCGGCACCTCCAAGAAGGGTACGACACATGCAGTGCCGTTGTTGCCTAATCTATGGAGATTTACAATTTTCACCTGGGCAGGGGGTCGGGGTGGAGGGCAGGGACCGCGACGGTGCCTGCAAGGAGAAGAACGGCGACCCTGGTCGTCGCCACCATCGGGATGAACGAGTCATCCAAAGTTTCCTCCGGTCCGATATGACCTCTACCAGCCCCCGCGAACGCACCAGGGCCGACGACCGCGATCGTAAGCCACCAAGTGCAGTGGGAGAGAGCCTGCAGCGCGGAGGAGATCCACCGGCGACTCACCGCCCATGCAGTCAACACACCGTCATCCACCCCCGCGAAATTCGCAAGCCGAGGGCGCCGTCGCCATGCCTAACGGGGCTGCCGCCCCTGGTCTAGGTTCTCCCATGAAGGCCGGAGTGGCAAGATCCGCCACAAGCCCGCCGTCGACCGAGCCTGCACGCTGCCGGGAGACCCACACCCTTGGATCTGGGCACTGTGCACCGCCGCGAGACCGCCGCCTCCGTGATCCGCCTGTAAAACGTAGGTTTTGGGGGAACTGGCTCAACCCTCTATGGGGTGGCCTATCACACACACACACACACACACACACACACACACACACACACACACACACACACAGATATATATATATATATATATATATATATATATATATATATATATATATATTATAATGGTGGCATACAAATCATATACCAATATGGGTTGGATTACACAATAAGGCTACAATACGAAGTCTAACACCCTCCCTCAATCTCAACTCACTCCTGAAGCATCTAGGAGGTTGAGATTGCGCCTACAGACCTCAAACATGTGAGTAGGTGGAGGCTTG
Source organism: Aegilops bicornis (assembly GCA_021605145.1). Taxonomy (NCBI): domain Eukaryota; kingdom Viridiplantae; phylum Streptophyta; class Magnoliopsida; order Poales; family Poaceae; genus Aegilops; species Aegilops bicornis. The sequence continues at coordinate 50,147,516 of CM038675.1, read as the reverse complement.
GTGAAGATGTCTGCAAGTTGATCTTTTGAAGAGATAAACTTGACTTGTAGTAGCTTCTGTGCGACACGTTCCCTCACAAAATGATAGTCCGTGCATGGAACACCGGGTTTGATGAGAGAAACATAGAACCGATGTTGTCACACTAGAGGACCAACGGATGTGGCTGAGCAACTCCAGCTCCCTAAGTAGGGACTAAATGCGTATAAGTTCAACAATCGCATTGGCAACTGACTTGTACTCAGCCTCTGTGTTGCTTCGGGAAACAGTGGCTTGCTTGCGTGCACTCCAGGCGATCAGATTAGGCCCTAAGAACACTGCATGTATCCCTGTAGAGCGCCTGTCATCTGGACACCCAGCCCAATCAGCATCTGAGAATGCAAAAAGAACTCCAGAGGAACTTGGGCGCAGACGAAGACCAAAGGAGGCAGGGAGACGCACATAGCGCAATATGCGCTTCACATCAGACCAGTGCACATTAGTAGGTGCATGAAGATACTGGCACACCCTCTTAACCGCAAAGGAGAGATTAGGACGTGTGATCGTCAGATACTGCATGCCACCAACAATACTCACATTTCGGTAGCATCCTCGGAGATAGAAGAGTACCATCAAGAATTTGAAAGTTTGTCGTTGGAGGACATGGGCGAGGCGATGTCTTGCACTTGAGCATACCAAAGACGGGCGCAAAAGATCAAGAGAGTACTTCTTTTGGGTGAGAGCCAAACTGCCACGAGACCGATGAGCGACTTCAATACCCAGGAAGAAATGAAGTTGTCCCAAATCCTTAACTGCAAAATCATGACCAAGAGCAGTCACAAGAGCATCAGCAGCCGTCGGAGAGGAGCTAACGAGGACAATATCATCCACGTACACGAGGAGGTACATGGCCACACTCGGTCGCTGAAACAAGAACAATGAAGTATCAGCCGTCGAATGATTGAATCCATGAGTGCGTAAAGCTAAAGCCAGACGAGCATGCCAGGCACGAGGCGCCTGATTCAGTCCATAGAGAGCCTTCGTCAGACGACGGAGGTGATAAGGCTGAGTTTGGTCAACAAATCCAGGTGGCTGCCTCATGTAAACCTCCTCTTCAAGCAGTCCATGTAGAAAAGAATTCTGCACGTCAAGCTGGCGGAGAGACCATTCATGAGAAACCGCCAGAGACAGAAGAAGTCGAATACTAGTAGGCTTGACAACGGGGCTGAGTGTATCCTCATAATCCAGTCCCTGACGCTGTTTAAAGCCCTTAGCCACAAGACACGCTTTGTAGCGCTAAATGGAACCATCTGCATGTTTCTTCACCTTGAAAACACACTTCGAATCGATGATGTTGACACGAGACAGAGGTGGAACAAGTGTCCAGGTCTTATTTTGCAGAAGAGCATGATATTCTTGTTCCATAGCAGCCCTCCAGTGTGGGATACTCACAGCGGCTTGATAACTGCATGGTTCGGCGGTTGGATCATCCATAGTATGAGCCAGACAAGCAGCAAGGTATGTGACCATGCCATCGGTGCGCTCCTTGGGACGAGCGATCCTGCTGCGTCTGCGCGTGTGTGGACGCCACGGAGCAACGACCACCAAAGCAGGCGGGGCGTCCGGAGTAGGTGAGGCGTCTGGAGCAGGCGAGGCTTCCGGAGCAGGCGAGGCCGGTCCAGCGAACTGCGGCGAAGAGGGACCGGGTGACAGCGGGCCGGGAGACGGCGGACTGGGCGAGGTGGGCCCAGGCGGCGTGTGAGTCACTGCAGGCCCGGGCGAAGTGGGCGGCAGCGATGCCCGCGCAGATGGCGGAGGTGACGATGGAGGGGAGGCCAGGCGAGGAAGCGGCGACGTAGGCCGCTCTGTCACGGGCTCCGAACCAGCCATTTTAGCCGACGCAGGCTCCGGCCCAGTGGTAGATGGGGCTCCCAAGGCGGGGTCGAAGGCAGAAGGCGGTGCATGCACATGCACCGGCTGATCGACGTGCGCCACGTGCGGCGTAGTAGGTCCGTCAGGGAGAAGTTCCAGGCGAGCTCCACGTCCAGTTCCTACACCATGATTAGGTAACAACACAGGCGGATATGCAACATCTTCAAATTGGCCAGACATAAGAGGAGATGAGTGCATAGATGGTGCTGTGGTGGATGATTGAGGCATGGCAGAAAAAGGGAACACATTCTCATCGAAAACAACATCCCGAGATATGTAGACTCGATTAGTTTGGACATGGAGACACTTGTAGCCTTTATGGAGAGAACTATACTGTTGGAAATATGCCCTAGAGGCAATAATAAATTAGTTATTATTATTATATTTCCTTGTTCATGATAATCGTTTATTATCCATGCTATAATTGTATTGATAGGAAACTCAAATACATGTGTGGATACATAGACAACACCATGTCCCTAGCAAGCCTCTATTGACTAGCTCGTTGATCAATAGATGGTAACGGTTTCTAACCATGGACATTGGATGTCATTGATAACGGATCACATCATTAGTAGAATGATGTGATGGACAAGACCCAATCCTAAGGCTAGCACAAAGATCGTAGTTCGTATGCTAAAGCTTTTCTAATGTCAAGTATCATTTCCTTAGACCATGAGATTGTGCAACTCCCGGATACCGTAGGGAATGCTTTGGGTGTACCAAACGTCACAACGTAATCGGGTGGCTATAAAGGTGCATTACAGGTATCTCCGAAAGTGTACATTGGGTTGGCACGAATCGAGATGGGATTTGTCACTCCGTAAACGGAGAGGTATCTCTGGGCCCACTTTCGGTAGGACATCATCACAATGTGCACAATGTGACCAAGGGGTTGATCACGGGATGATGTGTTACGGAACGAGTAAAGAGACTTGCCGGAAACGAGATTGAACAAGGTATCGGGATACCGACGATCGAATCTCGGGCAAGTACAATACCGCTAGACAAAGGGAATTGTATACGGATTGACTGAGTCCTTGACATCGTGGTTCATCCGATGAGATCATCGTGGAACATGTGGGAGCCAACATGGGTATCCAGATCCGCTGTTGGTTATTGACCGGAGAACGTCTCGGTCATATGCGCTTGTCTCCCGAACCCGTAGGGTCTACACACTTAAGGTTCGATGGCGACGCTAGGGTTATATAGGAAGCTTGTATGTGGTTACTGAATGTTGTTCGAGTCCCGGATGAGATCCTGGACGTCACGAGGAGTTCCGGAATGGTCCGGAGGTAAAGAATTATATATAGGAAGTGCTGTTTCGCCATCGGGACAAGTTTCGGTGATATCGGTATTGTAATGGGACCATCGGAGGGGTCCGGGGCCCACCGGGTGGGGCCACCTGCCCTGGGGCCACATGGGCCCTAGGTGGTGCGCTTAGGCCTGCATGGGCCAAGGGGACCCAGCCCCAAGAGGCCCATGCGCATGAAACAGTTGGAGAGGACGTGTCGATGGAGGGGAAGGCCCCTCCGCGGTGCCTTGGGGAGGATGGACTCCTTCCCCTCTGGGCCGCACCCCTCCCTTGGAGGAGGGGGCAAGGCTGCGCCCTCCCCCCCTCCTTGGCACCTATATAAAGGGGGGAGGGGAGGGGGGCAGCAGCACCTGAGCCCTGGCGCCTCTCTCTCCCTCTCCAACACCTCCTTCTCCTCCGTAGTGCTTGGCGAAGCCCTGCAGGATTGCCACGCTCCTCCACCACCACCACGCCGTTGTGCTGCTGTTGGATGGAGTCTTCCTCAACCTCTCCCTCTCTCCTCGCTGGATCAAGGCGTGGGACGCCACCGGCTGTACGTGTGTTGAACGCGGAGGTGCCGTCTGCTCGGCACTAGGATCATCGGTGATCTGAATCACGGTAGTACGACTCCATCAACCCCGTTCACTTGAACGCTTGGCTTAGCGATCTACAAGGGTATGTAGATGCACTCTCCTTCCCCTCGTTGCTAGTCTCTCCATAGATAGATCTTGGTGATACGTAGGAAAATTTTGAATTTCTGCCACGTTCCCCAACATTGGCATCATGAGCTAGGTCTATTGCGTAGATTCTTTGCACGAGTAGAACACAAAGTAGTTGTGGGCGTTGATTTTGTTCAATATGCTTGCCGTTACTAGTCTTATCTTGATTCGACGGTATTGTGGGATGAAGCGGCCCGGACCAACCTTACACGCACGCTTACGTGAGACCGGTTCCACCGAATCGACATGCACTAGTTGCATAAGGTGGCTGGCGGGTGTCTGTCTCCCACTTTAGTCGGAACGGATTCGATGAAAAGGGTCCTTATGAAGGGTAAATAGCAATTGGCATATCACGTTGTGGTTTTGCGTAGGTAAGAAACGTTCTTGCTAGAAACCCAAAGCAGCCACGTAAAACATGCAAACAACAATTAGAGGACGTCTAACTTGTTTTTGCAGGGTATGCTATGTGATGTGATATGGCCAAGAAGAATGTGATGAATGATATGTGATGTATGAGATTGATCATGTTCTTGTAATAGGATTCACGACTTGCATGTCGATGAGTATGACAACCGCAGGAGCCATAGGAGTTGTCTTTATTTATTGTATGACCTGCGTGTCATTGAACAACGCCATGTAATTACTTTACTTTATTGCTAACGGTAGCCATAGTAGTAGAAGTAATAAGTTGGCGAGACAACTTCATGGAGACACGATGATGGAGATCATGATGATGGAGATCATGGTGTCATGCCGGTGACAATGATGATCATGGAGCCCGAAGATGGAGATCAAGAGGAGCTATATGATATTGGCCATATCATGTCACTACTATATAAGTGCATGTGATGTTTATTATGTTTATGCATCTTGTTTACTTAGAACGACGGTAGTAAATAAGATGATCCCTTACACAAATTTCAAGAAGTGTTCTCCCCGATCGTGCACCGTTGCTACAGTTCGTCGTTTCTAAGCACCACGTGATGATCGGGTGTGATGGATTCTTACGTTCACATACAACGGGTGTAAGACAGATTTACACAGCAAAAACACTTGGGGTTAACTTGACGAGCCTAGCATGTACAGACATGGCCTCGAACACAGAGACCGAAAGGTCGAGCATGAGTCGTATAGTAGATACGATCAACATGAAGATGTTCACCGATGATGACTAGTCCGTCTCACGTGATGATCGGACACGGCCTAGTTGACTCGGATCATGTAATCACTTAGATGACCAGAGGGATGTCTATTCGAGTGGGAGTTCATGAGATGAACTTAATTATCCTGAACATAGTCAAAAGATCTTTGCAAATTATGTCGTAAGCTCGCGCTTTAGTTCCACTGTTTAGATATGTTCCTAGAGAAAATATAGTTGAAAGTTGTGATGGCGATTATGCGGACGGAAGAAAGCTTATGTCCTTAATGCACCGCCACAGTGTGCTCAACCCCAAACGTCGTCTATGGATGTTGCGAACATCGGACATACACGTTTTGATAACTACATGATAGTTCAGTTAAATGGTTTAAGTAGAGGCACCAAATACGTTGAAGCGTCGCGGAACATATGAGATGTTTCGAGGGCTGAAATTGGGATTTCAGGCTCGTGCTCACGCCAAGAGGTATAAGACCTCCGACGATTTTCTTAGCCTGCAAACTAAGGGAGAAAAGCTCAATCGTTGAGCTTGTGCTCAGATTGTCTGAGTACAACAATCACTTGAATCGAGTGGGAGTTGATCTTCCAGATGAGATAGTGATGTTTCTCCAAAGTCATTGCCACCAAGCTACTAGAGCTTCGTGATGAACTATAACATATCAGGGATAGATATGATGATCCTTGAAGTGTTCGCGATGTTTGACACCGCGAAAGTAGAAATCAAGAAGGAGCATCAATTGTTGATGGTTGGTGAAACCACTAGTTTCAAGAAGGGCAAGGGCAAGAAGGGACACTTCATGAAGCGGCAAATAAGTTGCTGCTCCAGTGAAGAAACCCAAGGTCGAACCCAAACCCGAGACTAAGTGCTTACGTAATAAGGGGAACAACCACCGGAACAGAATTACCCTAGATACTTGGTAGATAAGAAGGCTGGCAAGGTCGATAGAAGTATATTGGATATACATTATGTTAATGTGTACTTTACTAGTACTCCTAGTAGCACCAGGGTATTAGATACCGGTTCGGTTGCTAAGTGTTAGTAACTTTCGAAATAAAAGCTACGGAATAAGCGGAGACTAGCTAAAGGTGAGCTGACGATATGTGTTGGAAGTGTTTCCAAGGTTGATGTAATCAAGCATCGTGACGCTCCCTCTACCATCGAGATTGATGTTAAACCTAAATAATTGTTATTTGGTGTTTACGTTGAGCATAGACATGATTGGATCATGTCTATCGCAATCTGATTATTCATTTAAGGAGAATAATGGTTACTCTATTTATTTGAATAATACCTTCAATGGTCTTGCACCTAAATGAATGGTCTATTGAATCTCGATCGTAGTGATACGCATTTTCATGCCAAAAGATATAAGATAGTAATGATAGTACCACTTACTTGTGGCACTGCCATGTAAGTCATAAACGCATGAAGAAGCTCCATGTTGATGGATCTTTGGACTCACTCGTTTTTTGAAAAGTTTGAGACATGCGAACCATGTCTATTGGTGTATACGCATGAAGAAGCTCCATGTTGATGGATCTTTGGACTCACTCGTTTTGAAAAGTTTGAGACATGCGAACCATGTCTATTGGTGTATACGCATGAAGAAACTCCATGCAGATGGATCGTTTGCACTTGCATGATTTTGAATCACTTGAGATATGCAAATCATACCACATGGGCAAGATGACTGAAAAGCCTCGGTTCAGAAGATGGAACAAGATAGCAACTTGTTGGAGGTAACACATTTTGATGTGTGCAGTCCAATGAGTCTTTGAGGCATCTTGATGAATATCGTTATGTTCTTACTTCACAGATGATTTGAGTAGATGTTGAGTATATTTACTTGATGAAACACAAGTCTGAATTATTGAAAGGTTCAAGTAATTTCAGAGTGAAGTTGAAGATCTTCGTGACAAGAGGATAAAATGTCCGTGATGTGATCATAGAGATGAATATCTGAGTTATGAGTTTGGTACACAATTAAGACATTGTGCAAATTGTTTCACAATTAATACCGCTGGAACACCATAGTGTGATGGTGTGTCCGAACATCATAGTTGCACCCTATTGGATATGGTGCGTACCATGATGTCTCTTATCGAATTACCACTATCGTTCATGGGTTAGGCATTAGAGACAACCGCACTCACTTTAATAGGGTACCACGTAATTCCGTTGAGATGACACCGTAAGAACTATGGTTTAGAGAAACCTAAGCTGTCATTTCTTAAAAATTTGGGGCTGCGACGCAGATGTGGAAAAAGTTTCAGGTTGATAAGCTCGAACCCAAGGCGGATAAAATACATCTTCATAGGACACCCAAAACAGTTGGGTAAACCTCCTAATTCAGATCCGAAAGCAATAGGGATTGTTTCTTGAATCGGGTCCTTTCTCGAGGAAAAATTTGTCTCGAAAAGTTGAGTGGGAGGATGGTGGAGACTTGATGAGGTTATTGAACCGTCACTTCAACTAGTGTGTAGTAGGGCACAGGAAGTTGTTCCCGTGGCACCTACACCAATTGAAGTAGAAGCTTATGATATTGATCATGAAGCTTGGATCAAGTCACTACCGAACCTCGTGAGGGCGACAAGAACGCGATCGCATCGTGAGTGGTACGGTGATCCTGTCTTGAAGGTCATGTTGCTAGACAACAATGAACCTACGAGCTATGGAGAAGCGATGGTGGGCCCAAATTCCGACAAATGGTTAGAAGCCATGAAATCCGAGATAGGATCCATGTATCATAACAAAGCATGGACTTTGATGGACTTGCCCGATGATCGGCAAGCCATTGAGATAAATGGATCTTTAAGAAGAAGACGGACATGGACGGTAATGTCACCGTCTATGAAGCTCGACTTGTGGCGAAGAGTTTTTTCACAAGTTCAAGGAGTTGACTACGATGAGATTTTCTCATCCGTATCGATGCTTGAGTCCGTCGGAATCATGTTAGCATAAGCTGCATTTATGAAATCTGGCAGATGGATGTCAAAATGAGTTTCCTTACCAGTTTTCGTAAGGAAAGGTTGTATGTGATACAATCAGAAAGTTTTTGTCGATCCTAAGGATGCTAAAAGTTATGTTGGCTCCAGCGATCCTTCTAAGGACTGGAGTAAGCATCTCGGAGTTGGAATGTGCGCTTTGATGAGATGATCAAAGATTTTGGGTTTATACAAAGTTTATGAGAAACTTGTATTTCCAAAGAAGTGAGTGGGAGCACTATAGAATTTCTGATGAGTATATGTTGTTGACATATTGATGATCAGAAATGATGTAGAATTTCTGAAAAGCATAAAGGGTTATTTGAAAGATGATTTTCAATAGAAAACCTGGATTAGGCTACTTGAACAATAAGCATCAAGATCTATAAGATAGATCAAAATGTTTAATAATACTTTCAAATGAGCACATACCTTGACATAATCTTGAAAGTGTTCAAGATGGATCGGTCAAAGAAGGAGTTCTTGCCTGAGTTGTAAGGTATGAAGTTAAGAGTTAAAGCTCGACCACGGCAGAAAATAGAGAAAGGACGAAGGTCGTCCCCTATGCTTCAGACATAGGCTCTATAGTATGCTATGCTGTGTACCGCACGGAAGTGTGCCTTGCCACGAGTCAGTCGAGGGTACAAGAATGATCCAGGAATGGATCATTGGACAATGATCAAAATTGTCCTTGGAGTAAATAAGGACATGTTTCTCGATTATGGAGGTGATAAAGAGTTCGGCGTAAAGGGTTACGTCGATGCAAGCTTTAACACCTATCCGAATGACTCTAAGTAGCTCACAGGATACGTATAGTGGAACAACCATTTGGAATAGCTCCAAGTGGGGTGTGGAAGCAGCATTTATAATATGACCTGGAAATTTGCAAAGCACACACGGATCTGAAAGGTTCAGACCTGTTGACTAAAACCCGTTGACTAAAACCTCTCTCACAAGCAAAACATGATCAAACCTCAGAACTCATTGAGCCTAAATCACATGATGATGTGAACTAGTTTATAGACACTAGTAAACTCTTTGGGTGTTGGTCACATGGCGATGTGAGCTATCAGTGTTAATCACATGACGATGTGAACTAGATTATTGACTCTAGTGCAAGTGGGAGACTGTTGGAAATATGCCCTAGAGGCAATAATAAATTAGTTATTATTATTATATTTCCTTGTTCATGATAATCGTTTATTATCCATGCTATAATTGTATTGATAGGAAACTCAAATACATGTGTGGATACATAGACAACACCATGTCCCTAGCAAGCCTCTATTGACTAGCTCGTTGATCAATAGATGGTTACGGTTTCTAACCATGGACATTGGATGTCATTGATAACGGGATCACATCATTAGTAGAATGATGTGATGGACAAGACCCAATCCTAAGGCTAGCACAAAGATCGTAGTTCGTATGCTAAAGCTTTTCTAATGTCAAGTATCATTTCCTTAGACCATGAGATTGTGCAACTCCCGGATACCGTAGGGAATGCTTTGGGTGTACCAAACGTCACAACGTAATCGGGTGGCTATAAAGGTGCATTACAGGTATCTCCGAAAGTGTCTACATTGGGTTGTACGAATCGAGACTGGGATTTGTCACTCCGTGTAAACGGAGAGGTATCTCTGGGCCCACTCGGTAGGACATCATCACAATGTGCACAATGTGACCAAGGGGTTGATCAGGGGATGATGTGTTACGGAACGAGTAAAGAGACTTGCCGGAAACGAGATTGAACAAGGTATCGGGATACCGACGATCGAATCTCGGGCAAGTACAATACCGCTAGACAAAGGGAATTGTATACGGATTGACCGAGTCCTTGACATCGTGGTTCATCCGATGAGATCATCGTGGAACATGTGGGAGCCAACATGGGTATCCAGATCCCGCTGTTGGTTGTTGACCGGAGAACGTCTCGGTCATGTCTCGCTTGTCTCCGAACCCGTAGGGTCTACACACTTAAGGTTCGATGGCGACGCTTAGGGTTATATAGGAAGCTTGTATGTGGTTACCGAATGTTGTTGGAGTCGGATGAGATCCTCGGACGTCACGAGGAGTTCGGAATGGTCCGGAGGTAAAGAATTATATATAGGAAGTGCTGTTTCGCCATCGGGACAAGTTTCGGTGATATCGGTATTGTCCGGGACCATCGGAGGGTCCCGGGCCCACCGGGTGGGGCCACCTGCCCCGGGGCCACATGGGCCCTAGGTGGTGCGCTTAGGCCTGCATGGGCCAAGGGGAACCAGCCCCAAGAGGCCCATGCGCATGAAACACTTGGAGAGGAAGAGTCCATAGAGGGAAGGCACCTCCGAGGTGCCTTGGGGAGGATGGACTCCTTCCCCTCTTGGCCGCACCCTCCCTTGGAGGAGGGGGCAAGGCGCCCTCCCCTCCTTGGCACCTATATAAAGGGGGGAGGGAAGGGGCAGCAGCACCTCGAGCCCCGGGCGCCTCTCTCTCCTCTCCAACACCTCCTTCTCCTCCGTGAGTGCTTGGCGAAGCCTCGCAGGATTGCCACGCCTCCACCACCACCACGCCGTTGTCTGCTGTTGGATGGAGTCTTCCTCAACCTCTCCTCTCTCCTCGCTGGATCAAGGCGTGGGAGACGTCACCGGGCTGTACGTGTGTTGAACGCGGAGGTGCCGTCTGCTCGGCACTAGGATCATCGGTGATCTGAATCACGGCGAGCACGACTCCATCAACCCGTTCACTTGAACGCTTCCGCTTAGCGATCTACAAGGGTATGTAGATGCACTCTCCTTCCCCTCGTTGCTAGTCTCTCCATAGATAGATCTTGGTGATACGTAGGAAAATTTTGAATTTCTGCTACGTTCCCCAACATATACCCCAAGAACACATACTTTTTTGGAGCGAAACTCAAGTTTGCGATCATTATAAGGACGAAGATGAGGCCAGCAAGCACACCCGAATACCTTGAAAAAGGTGTAGTCAGGAGTTTCATCCAAGAGAAGCTCAATTGGAGTTTTCATATTGAGAACACGCGTAGGTAATCTGTTAATGAGAAAACACGCAGTGGCAAAAGCATCACTACAAAAGTGAAAAGTACAGAAGCATGAGCAAGAAGTGTGAGGCCGGTTTCAACTATGTGGTGATGTCTGCGCTCAACAACACCATTCTACTGATGTGAATGTGGGCATGACAAACGATGTGAGATCCCAAGCTTATTAAAGTAAGTGTTGAGGTTGCGATATTCGGCCCCCCAATCTGACTGAACATGGATAATTTATGCTTGAGTAGACGTTCAACATGCAATTGAAACTGAATGAATATATCAAACACATCAGATTTTCGCTTAAGAAGATTAAGCCATGTGAAACGACTATAGGCATCAACAAAACTGACGTACTAGTTGTGACCACTAACAGATGTTTGTGCTGGACCCCACACATTAGAAAACACAATTTCAAGAGGACTCTTTACTTCTCTTGTAGATGAAACAAAAGTTAGTTTATGGCTTTTGCCTTGTTGACATGCATTACACACGGACATCTCTTTATTGCTAGACTCTAATGGCCGTTCATGGCGGTGGAGTATGTGGCGAACGATGGGTGTGGCGGGATGACCAAAGCGATTGTGCCACTTGGAAGATGACACACAAACACCGCTGAAGACGCACGGGGCGGATGGATCCTTCAAACGGTACAAGCCTTGGCTCAAGCGGCCACCAAGTAGAACGTCCCAGGTTGCTCGGTCCTTAACAAAAAGATTAAAAGGGTGAAATTCACATAGGACATGATTATCAAGGGTGAGCTTAGGGACAGATAAAAGATTACGAGTCACCGAGTCAACCCGCAAAACATTACAAAGATGGAGCTGCCTAGAGGGATGACTAGTTAAAAGAGATGCTTGGCCAATGTGAGAGATGGACATACCTACACTATTGACGGTGTGAACCCGATCGTGCCCGTAGTAGGGCTGGTAGGTGGAGAGTTTGTTGAGCTCGTTCGTCATGTGATCTGTGGCAATGGTGTCCATGTACCAGGCTGGATCAACAGGATAGGACGGCGTGTACCCCTGGTCGACGCGCGGGTCCTTGCCCTTTGTCGGCGATGTGGGCAGCCGAGGCGGCGGCAGGGGGACTAAAGTCTGCCATCGCTAATTGGCGCTTGTTGCTGATGCCAAGGAAGCTCCTTTGAAAGAGGCGGTGACACTTGGAGTCGACATGGCGTTCACGAACACATAGATGGCATACCACCCGAGTGTTAGGGCCCCCTCCCAGGGTCGATGTAGGGGGCGGGGCGGGCTTGCTAGATGACGGGGCAGGGGGACGCTGGCCGCGAGAAGCCCTGAAGGCCGCCGGTTGTGAGGTGATGGTGGTGGAGGAGCGATGAGCCTCGATGCGTTGCTCGGTGAAGAGAAGTCGTGAGTAGAGCTCGTGCGGGGCATCGCTGGCTTGGTGTTGTGAACAGCCTCGGTGAAATTGTTGTAGTCGGCGTTGAGTCCTTTGATGACAAAGCCAGCAAACTCGTCGTCGCTGAGCGGCCGGCCGATAGAGGTGAGTGTGTCCGCCAACATCTTCATCTTGTTGAAGTAGGTCGTGACAGAGGAGTCCAACTTCTTAATGTCGGCGAGATCGCTGCGAAGGGCCATCGAGCGGGAGGTAGAGACCTGGGCAAAGGCGTGTTCCAGGGTCGTCCAGGCGTCCATGGAGGTGGCGGCGAAGAGACAGAGACCGGCGACCCCGTCGCCGAGGGTTCCCTGGATAACAGAGAGGATCGCCTGGTCCTGCTGCACCCACATATGGTGTTCCAGGTAAATGGTCAGGCTGTGTACGGTGGGGATGACCTGAGGAGGACACGGTAGCGAACCGTCCACAAACCCTAGGAGATACCGGCTGTGGAGCAGCGGCAGGACCTGTTGGGGAACGTAGCAGAAATTCAAAATTTTCCTACGTATCACCAAGATCTATCTATGGAGAGACTAGCAACGAGGGGAAGGAGAGTGCATCTACATACCCTTGTAGATCGCTAAGCGGAAGCGTTCAAGTGAACGGGGTTGATGGAGTCGTACTCGCCGTGATTCAGATCACCGATGATCCTAGTGCCGAACGGACGGCACCTCCGCTGCTCAACACACGTACAGCCCGGTGACGTCTCCCACGCCTTGATCCAGCGAGGAGAGAGGGAGAGGTTGAGGAAGACTCCATCCAACAGCAGCACAACGGGCGTGGTGGTGGTGGAGGCGTGGCAATCCCGCAGGCTTCGCCAAGCACTACGGAGGAGAAGGAGGTGTTGGAGAGGAGAGAGAGGCGCCAGTGGCTCGGTGCTGCTGCCCCCTCCCTCCCCCTTTATATAGGTGCCAAGGAGGGGAGGGCGCAGCCTTGCCCCTCCTCCAAGGGAGGGGTGTGGCCAAGAGGGGAAGGAGTCCATCCTCCCAAGGCACCTCGGAGGTGCCTTCCCTCTATGGACTCTTCCTCTCCAAGTGTTTCATGCATGGGCCTCTTGGGGCTGGTTCCCTTGGCCCATGCAGGCCTAGGCGCACCACCTAGGGCCCATGTGGCCCCAGGGCAGGTGGCCCCACCGGTGGGCCCTCGGGACCCTCCGGTGGTCCCAGACAATACCGATATCACCAAACTTGTCCCGATGGTCAAACAGCACTTCCTATATATAATTCTTTACCTCCGGACCATTCCGAACTCCTCGTGACGTCCAGGATCTCATCCGGGACTCAACAACATTCGCAACCACATACAAGCTTCCTATATAACCCTAGCGCCATCGAACCTTATGTGTAGACCCTACGGGTTCGGGAGACAGCAGACATGACCGAGACGTTTCCCGGTCAATAACCAACAGCGGATCTGGATACCCATGTTGGCTCCTACATGTTCCACGATGATCTCATCGGATGAACCACGATGTCAAGGACTCACCAATCCCGTATACAATTCCCTTTGTCTAGCGGTATTGTACTTGCCCGAGATTCGATCATCGGTATCCCGATACCTTGTTCAATCTCGCTATCGCAAGTCTCTTTACTCGCTCCGTAACACATCATCCCATGATCAACTCCTTGATCACATTGTGCACATTATGATGATGTCCTACCGAGTGGCCCAGAGATACCTCTCCGTCACACGGAGTGACAAATCCCAGTCTCGATTCGTGCCAACCCAACAGACACTTTTGGAGATACCTGTAGTGCACCTTTATAGTCACCCAGTTACGTTGTGACGTTTGATACACCCAAAGCATTCCTACGGTATCCGGAGTTGCACAATCTCATGGTATAAGGAAAAGATACTTGACATTAGAAAAGCTTTAGCATACGAACTACGATCTTTGTGCTAGGCTTAGGATTGGGTCTTGTCCATCACATCATTCTCCTAATGATGTGATCCCGTTATCAATGACATCCAATGTCCATGGTCAGGAAATCGTAACCATCTATTGATCAACGAGCTAGTCAACTAGAGGCTTACTAGGGACATGGTGTTGTCTATGTATCCACACATGTATCTGAGTTTCCTATCAATACAATTATAGCATGGATAATAAACGATTATCATGAACAAGGAAATATAATAATAACTAATTTATTATTGCCTATAGGGCATATTTCCAACAGTCTCCCACTTGCACTAGAGTCAATAATCTAGTTCACATCGCCATGTGATCAACAGTGATAGGTCACATCGCCATGTGACCAACATCCAAAGAGTCTACTAGTGTCTTAAACTAGTTCACATCACCATGTGATTAAGACTCAATGAGTTACGAGGTTTGATCATGTTTTGCTTGTGAGAGAGGTTTTAGTCAACGGGTTTTAGTCAACGGGTCTGAACCTTTCAGATCCGTGTGTGCTATGCAATTCTCTTATGTCATATTGTAAATGCTGCTTCCACGCTCCACTTGGATCTATTCCAAACGGTTGCTCCACTATACGTTATCCGGTTTGCTACTCGAGTCACTTTCGGATAGGTGTTAAAGCTTGCATCGATGTAACCCTTATGCCGAACTCTTTATCACCTCCATAATCGAGAAACATGTCCTTATTTACTCCAAGGACAATTTTGACCGCTGTCCAATGATCCATTCCTGGATCATTCTTGTACCCCTTGACTGACTCATGGCATGGCACACTTCGGTGCGGTACACAAGATAGCATGTAGAGCCTATGTCTAAGGCATAGGGGACAATCTTCGCCCTTTCTCTCTGCTCGCCGTGGTCGAGCTTTAAGTCTTAACTTCATACCTTACAATTCAGCTAAGAACTCCTTCTTTGATCGATCCATCTTGAACACCTTCAAGATCATGTCAAGGTACATGCTCATTTGAAAGTATTATTAAACATTTTGATCTATCTTATAGATCTTGATGCTTATTGTTCAAGTAGCCTAATCCAGGTTTTCTATTTGAAAAACACCTTTCAAATAACCCTATATGCTTTACTGAGAAAATTCACGTCATTTCGATCATCAATATGTCAACAACATATACTCATCGTAAATTCTATAGTGCTCCCACTTACTTCTTTGGAAATACAAGTTTCTCATAAACTTTGTATAAACCCAAAATCTTTGATCATCTCATCAAAGCGCACATTCCAACTCCGAGATGCTTACTCCATTCTTAGAAAGGATCGCTGGAGCCAGCATAACTTTTAGCATCCTTAGGATCGACAAAACTTTCTGATTGTATCACATACAACCTTTCCTTACGAAAACTGGTAAGGAAACTCATTTTGACATCCATCTCGCCAGATTTCATAAATGCAGCTTATGCTAACATGATTCCGACAGACTCAAGCATCGCTACGGATGAGAAAATCTCATCGCAGTCAACTCCTTGAACTTGTGAAAAACTCTTCGCCACAAGTCGAGCTTCATAGACGGTGACATTACCGTCCATGTCCGTCTTCTTCTTAAAGATCCATTTATCTCAATGGCTTGCCGATCATCGGGCAAGTCCATCAAAGTCCATGCTTTGTTATGATACATGGATCCTATCTCGGATTTCATGGCTTCTAACCATTTGTCGGAATTTGGGCCCACCATCGCTTCTCCATAGCTCGTAGGTTCATTGTTGTCTAGCAACATGACCTTCAAGACAGGATCACCGCACCACTACGATGCAAAGACGCGTTCTTGTCGCCCCACGAGGTTCGGTAGTGACTTGATCCAAGCTTCATGATCAATATCATAAGCTTCTACTTCAATTGGTGTAGGTGCCACGGAACAACTTCCCGTGCCCTACTACACACTAGTTGAAGTGACGGTTCAATAACCTCATCAAGTCTCCACCATCCTCCCACTCAACTTTTCGAGACAAACTTTTCCTCGAGAAAGGACCCGATTCAAGAAACAATCCCTATTGCTTTCGGATCTGAATTAGGAGGTTTACCCAACTGTTTTGGGTGTCCTATGAAGATGTATTTTATCCGCTTTGGGTTCGAGCTTATCAACCTGAAACTTTTCCACATAAGCGTCGCAGCCCCAAATTTTTAAGAAATGACAACTTAGGTTTCTCTAAACCATAGTTCTTACGGTGTCATCTCAACGGAATTACGTGGTACCCTATTAAAGTGAGTGCGGTTGTCTCTAATGCCTAACCCATGAACGATAGTGGTAATTCGATAAGAGACATCATGGTACGCACCATATCCAATAGGGTGCAACTATGATGTTCGGACACACCATCACACTATGGTGTTCGGCGTATTAATTGTGAAACAATTTGCACAATGTCTTAATTGTGTACCAAACTCGCAACTCAGATATTCATCTCTATGATCACATCACAGACATTTTATCCTCTTGTCACGAAGATCTTCAACTTCACTCTGAAATTACTTGAACCTTTCAATAATTCAGACTTGTGTTTCATCAAGTAAATATACTCAACATCTACTCAAATCATCCGTGAAGTAAGAACATAACGATATTCATCAGCATGCCTCAGACTCATTGGACTGCACACATCAAAATGTGTTACCTCCAACAAGTTGCTATCTTGTTCCATCTTCTGAAACCGAGGCTTTTCGGTCATCTTGCCCATGTGGTATGATTTGCATATCTCAAGTGATTCAAAATCATGCAAGTGCAAACGATCCATCTGCATGGAGTTTCTTCATGCGTATACACCAATAGACATGGTTCGCATGTCTCAAACTTTTCAAAAACGAGTGAGTCCAAAGATCCATCAACATGGAGCTTCTTCATGCGTATACACCAATAGACATGGTTCGCATGTCTCAAACTTTTCAAAAACGAGTGAGTCCAAAAGATCCATCAACATGGAGCTTCTTCATGCGTTTTATGACTTACATGGCAGTGCCACAAGTAAGTGGTACTATCATTACTATCTTATATCTTTTGGCATGAAAATGCGATCACTACGATCGAGATTCAATAGACCATTCATTTATGTGCAAGACCCATGAAGGTAATATTAAAATAAATATAGTAACCATTATTATACATAAATTAATAAAAGTATTGCGATAGACATGATCCAATCATGTCTATGCTCAACGTAAACACCAAATAACAATTATTTAGGTTTAACATCAATCTCGATGGTAGAGGGAGCGTGCGATGCTTGATTACATCAACCTTGGAAACACTTCCAACACATATCGTCAGCTCACCTTTAGCTAGTCTCCGCTTATTCCGTAGCTTTTATTTCGAAGTTACTAACACTTAGCAACCGAACCGTATCTAATACCTCGGTGCTACTAGGAGTACTAGTAAAGTACACATTAACATAATGTATATCCAATATACTTCTATCGACCTTGCCAGCCTTCTTATCTACCAAGTATCTAGGGTAATTCTGTTCCAGTTGGTTGTTCCCCTTATTACGTAAGCACTTAGTCTCGGGTTTGGGTTCGACCTTGGGTTTCTTCAATCGAGCAGCAACTTATTTGCCGCTTCATGAAGTGTCCCTTCTTGCCCTTGCCCTTCTTGAAACTAGTGGTTTCACCAACCATCAACAATTGATGCTCCTTCTTGATTTCTACTTTCGCGTGTCAAACATCGCGAACACTTCAAGGATCATCATTTCTATCCTTGATATGTTATAGTTCATCACGAAGCTCTAGCAGCTTGGTGGCAATGACTTTGGAGAAACATCACTATCTCATCTGGAAGATGAACTCCCACTCGATTCAAGTGATTGTTGTACTCAGACAATCTGAGCACAAGCTCAACGATTGAGCTTTTCTCCCTTAGTTTGTAGGCTAAGAAAATCGTCGGAGGTCTCATACCTCTTGACGTGGGCACGAGCCTGAAATCCCAATTTCAGCCCTCGAAACATCTCATATGTTCCGCGACGTTTCGAAAACGTATTTGGTGCCTCTACTTAAACCATTTAACTGAACTATCATGTAGTTATCAAAAACGTGTATGTCCGATGTTCGCAACATCCACAGACGACGTTTGGGGTTGAGCACACTGAGCGGTGCATTAAGGACATAAGCTTTCTTCTGTCCGCATAATCGCTACTGTCAACTTTCAACTATATTGTCTCTAGGACCAGATCTAAACAGTGGAACTAAAGCGCGAGCCATTTACATAATTTGCAAAGATCTTTTGACTATGTTCAGGATAATTAAGTTCATCTCATGAACTCCCACTCAGATAGACATCCCTCCGGGTCATCTAAGTGATTACATGATCCGAGTCAACTAGGCCGTGTCCGATCATCACGTGAGACGGACTAGTCATCATCGGTGAACATCTTCATGTTGATCGTATCTACTATACGACTCATGCTCGACCTTTCGGTCTCTGTGTTCCGAGGCCATGTCTGTACATGCTAGGCTCGTCAAGTTAACCCCAAGTGTTTTTGCTGTGTAAATCTGTCTTACACCCGTTGTATGTGAACGTAAGAATCCATCACACCCGATCATCACGTGGTGCTTAGAAACCATTTAACTGTAGCAACGGTGCACAGTGGGAGAACACTTCTTGAAATTTGTGTAAGGGATCATCTTATTTACTACCGTCGTTCTAAGTAAACAAGATGCATAAACATAATAAACATCACATGCAATTATATAGTAGTGACATGATATGGCCAATATCATATAGCTCCTCTTGATCTCCATCTTCGGGCTCCATGATCATCATTGTCACCGCATGACACCATGATCTCCATCATCATGATCTCCATCATCGTGTCTCCATGAAGTTGTCTCGCCAACTTATTACTTCTACTACTATGGCTACGGTTAGCAATAAAGTAAAGTAATTACATGGCGTTGTTCAATGACACGCAGGTCATACAATAAATAAAGACAACTCCTATGGCTCCTGCCGGTTGTCATACTCATCGACATGCAAGTCGTGAATCCTATTACAAGAACATGATCAATCTCATACATCACATATCATTCATCACATTCTTCTTGGCCATATCACATCACATAGCATACCCTGCAAAAACAAGTTAGACGCCCTCTAATTGTTGTTTGCATGTTTTACGTGGCTGCTTTGGGTTTCTAGCAAGAACGCTTTCTTACCTACGCAAAACCACAACGTGATATGCCAATTGCTATTTACCCTTCATAAGGACCCTTTTCATCGAATCCGTTCCGACTAAAGTGGGAGAGACAGACACCGCCAGCCACCTTATGCAACTAGTGCATGTCGATCGGTGGAACCGGTCTCACGTAAGCGCACGTGTAAGGTTGGTCCGGGCCGCTTCATCCCACAATACCGTCGAATCAAGATAAGACTAGTAACGGCAAGCATATTGAACAAAATCAACGCCCACAACTACTTTGTGTTCTACTCGTGCAAAGAATCTACGCAATAGACCTAGCTCATGATGCCACTGTTGGGGAACGTAGCAGAAATTCAAAATTTTCCTACGTATCACCAAGATCTATCTATGGAGAGACTAGCAACGAGGGGAAGGAGAGTGCATCTACATACCCTTGTAGATCGCTAAGCGGAAGCGTTCAAGTGAACGGGGTTGATGGAGTCGTACTCGCCGTGATTCAGATCACCGATGATCCTAGTGCGAACGGACGGCACCTCCGCGTTCAACACACGTACAGCCCGGTGACGTCTCCCACGCCTTGATCCAGCGAGGAGAGAGGAGAGGTTGAGGAAGACTCCATCCAACAGCAGCACAACGGGCGTGGTGGTGGTGGAGGAGCGTGGCAATCCCGCAGGCTTCGCCAAGCACTCACGGAGGAGAAGGAGGTGTTGGAGAGGGAGAGAGGCGCCAGGCTCAGGTGCTGCTGCCCCCTCCCTCCCCCTTTATATAGGTGCCAAGGAGGGGGAGGGCGCAGCCTTGCCCCTCCTCCAAGGGAGGGGTGTGGCCAAGAGGGGAAGGAGTCCATCCTCCCCAAGGCACCTCGGAGGTGCCTTCCCTCTATGGACTCTTCCTCTCCAAGTGTTTCATGCGCATGGGCCTCTTGGGGCTGGTTCCCCTTGGCCCATGCAGGCCTAAGCGCACCACCTAGGGCCCATGTGGCCCCGGGCAGGTGGCCCCACCCGGTGGGCCCTCGGGACCCTCCGGTGGTCCCAGACAATACCGATATCACCGAAACTTGTCCCGATGGTCAAACAGCACTTCCTATATATAATTCTTTACCTCCGACCATTCCGAACTCCTCGTGACGCCCAGGATCTCATCCGGGACTCGAACAACATTCGCAACCACATACAAGCTTCCTATATAACCCTAGCGCCATCGAACCTTAAGTGTGTAGACCCTACGGGTTCGGAGACAAGCAGACATGACCGAGACGTTCTCCGGTCAATAACCAACAGCGGGATCTGGATACCCATGTTGGCTCCCACATGTTCCACGATGATCTCATCGGATGAACCACGATGTCAAGGACTCAGTCAATCCCGTGATACAATTCCCTTTGTCTAGCGGTATTGTACTTGCCCGAGATTCGATCATCGGTATCCCGATACCTTGTTCAATCTCGTTACCGCAAGTCTCTTTACTCGTTCCGTAACACATCATCCCGTGATCAACTCCTTAATCACACTGTGCACATTATGATGATGTCCTACCGAGTGGGCCCAGAGATACCTCTCCGTCACACGGAGTGACAAATCCCGCCTCGATTCGTGCCAACCCAACAGACACTTTTGGAGATACCAGAGTGCACCTTTATAGTCACCCAGATTACGTTGTGACGCTTGATACACCCAAAGCATTCCCACGGTATCCGGAGTTGCACAATCTCATGGTATAAGGAAAAGATACTTGACATTAGAAAAGCTTTAGCATACGAACTACGCATCTTTGTGCTAGGCTTAGGATTGGGTCTTGTCCATCACATCATTCTCCTAATGATGTGATCCCGTTATCAATGACATCCAATGTCCATGGTCAGGAAATCGTAACCATCTATTGATCAACGAGCTAGTCAACTAGAGGCTTACTAGGGACATGGTGTTGTCTATGTATCCACACATGTATCTGAGTTTCCTATCAATACAATTATAGCATGGATAATAAACGATTATCATGAACAAGGAAATATAATAATAACTAATTTATTATTGCCTCTAGGGCATATTTCCAACAGGACCTTGGCGCACCAGAACAGGTAGTTGTCCGGCGTGAGTCTAATGGCGATCAAGTTGTCGTAGTGGAATGGCCCGGCGGGCATGATGACGCCAGCAGCAGGAGCTGGGGTCGGCGGAGCCGCGACAGGAACCACAGCCGCGATCGATCGATCGGGTGGCGGCGCGGGAACGATCGGGATCACGGCCGCGGGTGGTGCCGTGAGCGAGGCCACGGGTGGCTCCGCGGGCAGCCCCTCCCCCGAGGTCGCCGGATGACGGCGAGTGCCGAGGAGGATCCAGAGGGGGCCATCGCTGGCGGCGGTGGCGCGACTGGTGCTGACGCCGTTGCGGGCGGTGACGGCGGGATCGACGCTGAAAACATGGAGCCGACGGTGGTGGTGCCGGAGAACTGAGGCACCGACGGAGCCAGGGGTGAGGTGGGAGGTTGAGGAGGGCGACAAGCGACGTGGGGATTGTCCCGGAGCTGGCGGTGCTCGAAGCGAAAGCGGACATGAGCCAAGCGGCAGCAGCTCTAGGATTTAGGGTTTTGGTGGTGCGGCGTCGGAGGGTGGAGTAGAGGACCTAGGTTAGACTCGATACCATGTAAAACGTACATTTTGGGGGAACTGGCTCAACCCTCTATGGGGTGGCCTATCTCTCTCTCTCTCACACACACACACACACACACACACACACAAACACACACACGCACACACACACACGCGCACACACACACACACACATCTGGGTTATTTCATACGCTGTAATGTAATATTATTCTGATACCCTACTTGAACTGATGGTTTCACGCGGTTGTCTTGATGATCTTCATCTCGCCGAACTGATCGTCTTTTCGTCGGAATGGGGCGTGTAATATATTATTGGAAAGCTCTTGACATCTACATTACAAATATATTTTTTGCAAAATCGTCACGGTTTAAGAGCAGTTTTGAAAAAACCGTTTTTTTCACAACCGAAAACGTGAATTGTATTTTGGACTCAATTTTCAAATGGTTTACCGGAATTGAGCAAAGAAGATGTCGTCGGAAAGCAGGTCAAAATCCGCATCTTCCATATATCTACTGTTTTTTCAAATTATATACAATTTTAAAGTAATTTGAAAAATGGTGAAATTCTGGGCGAAAAGTATTTTCGCATTTTTTTTCAAACGGTTTGCCGGATTGACGCAAATGATATGGCCTTGGAAAGCTATCAAAAATGCACAACATTTTCGTATAGAATTTTTTTCTAATTCCTTAGGGTTTAAAAACGAATTCGAATACGGTCAAATTTGATTTTGATTGCAATTTTTTTAAAATTTTGTCGAAATATGGCAAATAATATACCGTTGGATAGCTATCGACAATGCAAAACTTAGTCATGTTGAACGTTCTCTCTACTTCGCAACCGTTTAAGAGTAATTTTGAATACGGCATGACGGATCCTGCTGTTTTCTCGTCTGAAAAACAGAGTAGTCGTACTGATATATCTGTATGTTTGTACTGAGCTATTTTTTGTAGAGTAATTTTGAATGGTTCCGAAAAAGGGGTACTTGTACTGATGCTTGCATGGGTTTGTACTAAGTGTGTTTTCACTAATTAGACTTTGCTCTATTTTTTGGGTAATATTTTTCTCGTAAGTTTTCAACGGTTTACTGTATCGTCACCCCTGTACTTGCATGGTTTGTATCATCAAACTGAATGATATTTTATTCAAAAAGAAAATGTGCTTATTTTGTTTCTTTTTTTTGAACTCAACATTTTTTTGACAACGTTGTTCTGAACTTCTCTCATTTTACGACTTGTACTGAGGTACTTACTAAGCATTATTTTCATGGGGTTTCTTTTTTTGCTTGAACTTTACAATTTGAATTTCTGCCATTTCTTTTATTCCGAATGGACCACCGTTTTTAACTCATACTGAGGTACTTACTACGCCCGAACTGGGGTGGCTGTCGCGTGTCTCCGCGTGTTTTGAACTCGATGATATTTTTCATCAATTTACTGCCTATTTTATCATCACACTTGAGAGAGTGATTAATAGGTTTACTTACTAGCCAGCAACACAAGAACTCCTCAGGCAATAATACATGAACTACTAGGAATATAAATTTTCATCGAGCACTTGAAAACATAAAACATTACATAAAAAGAAGAACCCGAATAGTGAATGTAAAAATAACTCCCACATTCATCATATACTGGGAGCTTCCACTTGAATAGGAAAATTTGTTTATCCCTCACCAACTAAAACACGAAACCTAAAGTACAGAAGTATTGGTTTCTCATTGACATAATAACAAACAGGAGCACAAAATCATAGCTTTTCATCAATGTCAGCATGATGCATCGTTGCATTTTCCTCCTTATTGTTGTTGTTGTTGTTGTCTTCCTGGACAATTGAAAGTGCTCTCCTTGGTCATTTCTTGTCATGGCCAATAACGCCTGAAAGTGCTCTTCCAGGTCTCCACTCTCCCGAAATCCCTAAAACATTAAAAATCAACAGATTTACACAACGAATATAGAAATGCACAAATGAATCTCCTCCTCAAGATCAGTGATGAAGGATGCAATAAATATCATCGACCAAATGCCAGAGCGTATAATAAATGAGAGCAGAAATAAAACAACCCTTTAGTTTTCCCAGGTTTCTTCGCGATCCACATTGGTTTTTTTCCTCGTTGAAATTTTCTTCCTCTGAAGTTATGGTATTTTTGTGGTATTTTTGAATCTGAACTAATGATAGACCATTTTTTGCTAAACTATGGCACATTTCTAGAGTAGTGGAGAAGGAGCTCATGTCACTATCGAATCAACTGTATTAGAAGTTCATGGAATATAAGTAAAACAAACTAACTGATTTTCAAGTGCTCCTACGAACTAAATTCAAATTAGAAATTAAACAAAACTTATTTTTTTTTCAAGTGCTCCTATGAGTAGGACACGCAGAACCAGACAAGGCAATGTACAAGTTCATGTAAAAAGAACAACCAAATTCATGTACAGTAAACATTATAAGTTCACAAAGAAACCTAAAAAGAGTTTTGTACTATATCTGCTACAACAACTATAACAACCAAGTTAATGTACTCCAGTGGGTCGAAATGGGAGGACACTGCAGATCCTGGAGTGGTGGAGAGGAAGCTCATGTCACTACCACATCAATTATGGTACTAGAAGTTCATGGAATATATGTAAAACAAACTAATTGATTTTTAAGTGCTCCTATGAACTGAACCTAGATTAGGAATTGAACGGAACTTAAACGGTGGAAACTTAGGGTAAACCAGTCGGTTTATACGAACTATTTCTGATTGGACTAATGTCCGCATTCCACTTGGACGGCTGCCAGTCACCATGGCGGACGAGCTCGTGGACAAGTGCGGCCAAGGCGACCACCGGGAAATGTAGGTGCTTGTGCTTCTTCTCAGCAGCGAACTCACACAAGGTGGATGTGAGTAGGGGAAGCACGGTTCATGGGTGGCCTTCATCTTGCCGCCGGATACGGGCTGCTCGCACTCATGGACGTCGTCAACCGGACATGGGGCAGCACCACTCGTGGACAGAGATCAATAGAAGCTTTTCCAGCAAAGCATTCTCTAATGCAAATTTCATATGCTCAAATAAGTTGAAGTTTCTTTTACTTGGGAACAACTCAATTCAGCTGTCTCTCACATAAATAAATTTTTGGTTAGGCTTAAGAGACAGTCGCCCTGTGTTAACTGAAAACAACTCAAGTTTAACATGGCACATATCCTAGAGATACATGCTTCTCAAGCCTGAACAAAGGCAAAAAAAATTGATTTTTCGCATTGTAGGCAAGAACGGATCCGAGTCAGAACTGATGCGATTTATTCCATCGAACTACTACGAAAGTTTCTCTATAATGATACGTTTTTAACATACAAGTATTGAACTGTTTACTGCCTTTTCATTATGAATTGAGGGCATAATACATGTTGAACTGTTACACAAGAGCCAAATTCAGAAATACATATATATTGGCGTAATCCAAATATGTGCATTTTCAAGAAAAAAAACTCTCTGAACCTTCTATAGGAAAGAACTTGAACGATCAGTCCAAAACATATTTGAAGTTGAATGATCATTCTTCCTTACCGAGTGTTAAGGAAAACTAAACCAGAGACGAGCTCGCGGGAGAACTTGGACTGACGAACTTCCACATGGCGAGCTGTAGGGGGTAAGGGAGGGCAGTAGTGCGCGGGGTTCTAAGGCGGCGCATGGAAGTGGAAGCAGGGAGCGAGCCGCCGACGCGGTGGAAGCAGAGGGATAGCAGCGCGTGGAAGCAGGGGATGGGGTGGCGATGTGTGGAATCAGCGGGGAGCGGTCGGCGGCGCCTGGAAGGAATGGGAGGGAGGCGGCGACGCCTAAAATCAGGGAGGAAGCGGTCGCCACCGTGGTGGTTGGTAGCCATGGCGACTGGTGCGAGGCGGTGGACGCGGCGGCCGGTGGGGGCACGTTATTTTGCCCGTAGGTGGGAAGGGGGTGCTGCGAGTCGCCGGTAGGTGCGAGCGGGTGAGGTGGGGCGGGCTGCGGCTGGTCGCCCGGGAGGTGGGAGGCGGGGGCACGGCTGGACGCCGGGGAGGTGGGGGCGGGGCCGCGGCTGGTTGGCGGGGAGGTGGGAGGCAGCGGCACGGCTGGACGCCGGGGAGGTGGGAGGCAGGGCCTCGGCTGGTCGTCGGGGAGGTGGGAGGCGGGGCTGTGACTGGTCGCCGGGTAGGTGGGAGGCGGCGGCACGGCTGGACGCCGGGGAGGTGGGTCAGGTCCTCGGCTGGTCGTTGGGGAGGTGGGAGGCGGGGCCGCGACTGCTCGCCGGGGAGGTGGGAGGCGGCGACACGGCTGGTCCCCGGGATCTTTTTTTTAGCAGACACCGGGAGGTGGGATGCGTCTGAGAGGTGGTGGGCGCTTGGGAGGATGGGCTCGGGATTGCGCCTGAGGGCCTTTTTTCAGGAAATCAGTTCGATCGCTCCTTATAGGGCCGAGGATAACAGAATAATATTCTGTTAGTAACAGAATAGCCAGGTCCTATATATAATGGTATCATAGAAGTCCTATACCTATATGTTATGGATTACGAGAAGGCTACACACTGAAGTCTAACACTGCCACACTGTCGGGAGGGTCACACCCCTCGGATCAGGACGCCCACGCCGCTGTAGATCCGGAAACGTGAGGAGAGACCCTCCGCCGCCGCCGTCGCATGCACGGGCTTTGCCCGGCGCCGACCATCCGCAGCGGCAGAGGGGGAGAAGGGCGCTGGAGGGACTAGGCGCTGGCGGCGGCTGAGTCCTTCCGAGTCGCCCGCGGGGGAGGCGACGCGAGAGGGGCGCGAACGATAGAAAGTTTCTTTACTAATATTAGATTTGAAACATCCCTCGCCTACCAAGTTATGAACATATAAAGGACCACACATGTAGGCTACAACAGGACGTGAGCATTCATCTCATTGAGAAGGAATGAAGATTCCACCAAACCGCCACAGTTGTGTCAGTAATGTTCTAGGTCCAACTCGCCCTTTATATATACCGCTCCCATATTCAGCAAACTATATTGTTCCTCCATCCACACGTTCTAAGTAGTGGCTCTCTTGTTGGGCATATATCTTAGCATATGAGAGATACATTTGAACATAACATAGGAATTAGAGGCATCAGGACATTAGCAAACACTTCTTCAGGGCTTTAATTGATAGGTTGGGTGGTACATGCTTGCTACACAAAGAAAAGTGGCGGTGCTCCAAATTTGGAAAATATGGGCTCCCATTTGTTTTGGTCAGCATGGTGCCCAGGAACGTATTGCCACAGCCGATGTACTCCCGGTTAGGGGCGAACCCAGCACATTGGCCTGCATACACTGAAATTTCCTACATCCCTGATTAAATTATACTAAGTTAAGACTAAGCAAAGAACTGGACTCATTGTCTAGTAGAGTTGATGCCAATGGTTAATATTTCGGGTTACGCCCCAGCTCTTGGTGAAGTACATTCTTGCACCAACATCGACCTGTTCTTGAAAAGATGAAGCATCTTCTGGTCACATGCCCAATTTGATAAAATGTTTGGAGGAGGTTGGCAGTCTGCCTCTAATCAGCCAGCTTGATGCAGGGTCACAGAATACATAACACTATGTATAGGATAGAGATAGCGAATGGACCCAAGAGTTTGGGGCAAACAACAAGACCAAGGTTGTGGTTTCGCTTATTAAGCTCACCCATGGGAGACCTAGAAAAGTCGGAATAAGCACCTGTTTTAGGTAAAGTTCATCTTGGCGTGGGCAATAAATTGTCTATATGCTCTGGACCAGATGCTGTACCAAGATTTTTTCTCTACATTTCCTTTTTTTCTGTCAAAACCGCACAATTTGGCATAAGTTTCTAAGTAGTGTTAGATCACAGGGTGGAAACACATGTATGTGAACATTGTGGAGGAAAAACGACGAATCACAGCAGAGATTAGTTTTAGCAACACAACAACCGAAAGAGGCCGATTACATCGCTGAGTCTCCCACCATCCTATTTACCCGTGGCGTCCCACGGAAGATCAATGGAGGCTGATCAAGACAGCTATGACTAAATCTAATCATGTGCATGCACAGACAACGTGAGAGGGCCTATTTATTTTGCAACATGCAAACTATAAACTGAAAAGCTACGACACATGCAAACATCAGATTAAACATACATGCTGGAAAGACTAATGACACGTAACAAGATTAGAACAAACATTCACCCTCCTAATCTTTTTACTCAATATTTCTTGCATACCGAATGTGTTAATGCCATGTCAGACGTCGGCGCCGCCGTCACCTGCACCAAGCAAACTTATGGCGCCCTCGGCCCTTCACATGGCCCCTGCTGCCAATTGGTGTTCCCCAGCCGGGCGGCTGTTGCTGGATCGTCGGTGCTTCTCGGCTCCGCTTCCTTTGTGACATGTGCACATCCCCACCTGATGTTTTAAGTGACACTTTGTACACCAAGTTAGGGCTTTTTTTACCTTCATCTGCACAATCGCAAACCTGTCTCCAATCCATAGGAACGTGTCGTCCGACACTACTCGAATTCCATCCTCCGATTACTTACCCAGACTATTCACATTACAAGATATGCTTGGTACAATGTATACCACAGTCAGAAGTAGCTGTCCACCATTCTTTCACTCTACGAGGACAGATCATTTCCCTTGGATCAAAGTTGTAGGGGTGTGCCTAGGACTGTAGGCCGATGTCATATATCTCATTTGGCCCATTTTGCCTTCTTTTTTTTGCAGGGGTTTTGCCTCCTTAGTTGCTGGTATTTTTTTAAATGGCAGGATTCCTGCATTCATTAAGAAGAAAAGGGTTCCTTAGATAATTAGGAAAAACAGAGTGAAAACAAGATTAACCAATTAATTATAGAAAATCGAAAGAAAAACCATCACAACTGCTGAGCGACACACATAAGGTACCGTACTCACACCACACCATAGACGGTCTCGTCGAGGCAGCGTGAAGGCGTCACTGACTCCTCCCCTAGAGTCATCATCGCCATCCCTAAACCCTCAAATGACTCCGACTTCGCTGTTGGTGATTGTCGACTCAAACGACTCTGCAGAGACCGAGTGAAGCTACATGAAGATTTGTGCAAGGACTGGGCCACCTGCGACCAGACAACGTAACTCCGACTCAAACAAAGAATTGCGGAGGATAACTAGGCATGGCTCGCGCCGCAGGAGATCACCGAATGAACCAGCTTCTTGCAATCGTACGCTACCTGGCTCTGCCACTGTAGATTCGACTTTGCGTCAACAAACCAGCCGAGGCAATCCCGCAGACACGCGAGAGAAGAGCTGACTATCGCAATCGTTGCCGCATCTCCAACATTGCTCTCCCATCATTGTTTACATAGAAGCCTTGACGACAATGCCGAGATCGAGAGCAACTTCCTCGTCCACATGACTCTAGGTGATATGCGCTCAATGCCGACGAAATGTCAGGCCCCTGTCACAACGCACCCTATGCAAACCACCAACAACACCTTCCAAGGCTGCCGCACCAATATGCCATCACCCCCACTCGAGCCACAACATTGCACGACCCGGATACCCGCAGCCCATGCTCTGGGAAACCGCACGCAGACTGGACGCCAAACCACACCATGGGCGGCCGGTCCGACATGCCACTACTCGCTCTCGAGTTGCAACGCCATACAATTCGGATGCATGCGGCCCATGCTGCTAAAGGCAACCACACGCAGACCACGAATGCCACACCACATATGGGGCTGCTGCCCCTACTAACTTGCCACCCAAGCGAAGGCCAGGACGATGCCCGCTCCATGGAGCCGCCACAAGCATCACTTTCCAAGGCCACCGCCTCGGCACACATCAGTCATCCGCAACAAGCACAAGCTAGCTCATCCAAGCAATGCCCCAAAGGGAGAAGCGAGGAAGATGTCGCTGTTGCCTGCTCTAGAAACCATTTGGAGCTTAGGTTTTCGCCAGAGAGCCCAAGAAACAAATACATTAAGAGGAACTAGTCATCAACCCGTGCACCAGCATGTGCTAGCTTTTCTACGACACTAAAATATTAAAATTTATAGATGTATAAGTTTTTGGAAACAATTATGAAAACCTTCTATTTATAACATATACTATTTGCTAGGACCTATTTTAACAATCCAAGTTTGTGCGTTGGCAGTAAATTTCCTCCACGATTTTAAAATTTCTTACACATGTGGAAATTTAACTATTTGGTCATATATAAATGATTTTTGTCTGTCTTTCCCAATCGTATTACAGTTACTTGAGTATTTTTTGTAACCTGGCCGTAAGTTGGTTATATACGTATAGTAAGGATTATTTTCCAATTGTATTATCTCCTATTGCAGAACTATTGCTACATAAAGTAGTTCAATGGTTACAGCTTAAAGACACATATTAAATTTATTTTTGTTGTTCTTATGGAGCCCTTTTATTCAAAGCACGTATAGTTCCCATGTGAAGTTGTGATTTAAAGTCCTTATGGAGAAATTATTGTCAGCAAAACAAATCTCTAGGTCTATCTATCGCGATCATAGTGAGTAATTTTGGTATAAGTAGAAATCCCTACAATGTGGTTATCTAGTTAGATGATTTTAGAAAAGGATCTAGTTAGATGATGATGTCATACAAACTAAGTGATGTTGATAATAAGTTAGTATAATTCTTTTTTTCATATCACCATGGGGCAAAACGCCACAAATCATAATATGATGTAGAACTTCCTTGGGTGTACCAAGTACTACATGGCATGCCAAATATAGTTGGAATAACTGAACCATTCTATAGAATGGAAAGTAAACGCTAAGATACCTTGACTCAAAACAGTGTAGAGAAGACGCTCGAATTGATAATGACCATGGCTCGTCAAGTTAACTCTATTAGTTTTCCCCTTCTCAAAGTACATGTAAATCAGAAATGAATAGATATATGCCGAGTAGTGAATCCTATATGGTCCTTGAAATTACATCACGACCTGAGCACCATTTACATAGCATACATTGTACATGCAGGTGATCAAGGAGATAAATGAATTCGGAGATATACTCAATATAGCATCATGGCACCATGTCACATGAACGAAGAAGATAATCCCAAGAACTAATCACGTTTGAACTGCCTAATAGGTACAACATACAGCCAACTTTCGTTGGTCAATATCATTATTGTGCCTAAGATATCCAAATGTTAATTAAGGCTAACTAGTCATCAACCCGTGTTTCTGCACGGGCTAGTAATTTTTGATGATTTAATATTGTATACAGGAAATTTATATAAGCATTGTTTTGTTTGAATCTTGTATAAAGAAAAGTATTTTCATAGTGTATAACGTTTTATGTTTCTCTACTTCCTGTTATGACCAGCACATCGTGGATCATCTTCTATTTTTAAATTTTGTTTTACGCATTGTGCGACAACAAAAAGCGGTGGCGTCATTCTATATGATTATCGGCTCTTGGCTTTTGAAATTAATAAATACATTCAAAATGTGTTTTCTATTTAACTCTATTACACATATATCATCTACTTTTAACTTTTTTGCAGCGTTTTTACTTTTTGATATTGCTCTCTACGGGTTACTACTTGCACAATTACTGGTTGCATCTAGATCGTACATATGATTGAAATATTCCTCGAAAACATAGGTGAGCTTCCAACATTCTCAGAGAAGCTAATTTATGTCGATCATTCTAAGAATGCCCTGAGTTGCATGCCTCGTTATGAGACATGGCTCAGTTCAGGTTATCCTTGTACTTTTAAAATGTTCGGGAAATCACTGAACTTCTTGAAGATTTTTTTTAACTTTTGGATGCCTTCTTTGTCTTTCCAATAATTCCCTTTTTTTGGTTTTTTTTGGTCAAATCATTTTTTTCGCTTGGACCGCAACGCTCTAGACGCCATCCTCATATATTAAAATTTCAACATTAACATTAGAAGTTTGTTTTGTTTTTTAATTGGCCAGTAAATTTCTAGAAGCTCACCATTCTATATTTGATGCCCACTTATATGATTTTAAAATTTTGTTTGTACATATTGGGAATTGATCCATGATCCCAACTCATTCGTCACGAAAAGTAATAACAATAATATTCTTTGCTACTACCAAAATATTTTTTTACTTAATTAAGCGCTAACATTGTCGTGCGATTAAACTTAATCTACACGCCCTCACTCTTTGATTTTTTAAATGTATTTTGGGATATTTTGTATGCACTTGCACAGTTTACCAATTTTGATTTTTTACATATATATTAGGATTTCTTTACATGTATTTGTCATATAGATTTATAACTTTGCTGTTATTGGGTATTTTAATATTTTATAAGCACACTGTGCATGCCACATACATATTCGAGTATATATGTAAGTGTGATATAAATACATGCATGATTTGTATAGTACACAGCATGTATGCTTTGTGATGTGCGTGGTGACTTTTCGATCAGAAATAAACTACTTCACATACCTAGGTGCACGTACGCACAACATACTTACCTAGTTGTATCAGGTATGCATAGGTAACTTCAACCAAAGAAGGGAGACCAAGGGGAGCACGTCTCCAGCAGATCTTTTTTCCTTTTTAA
This sequence comes from Aegilops bicornis, assembly GCA_021605145.1. Lineage (NCBI taxonomy): Eukaryota > Viridiplantae > Streptophyta > Magnoliopsida > Poales > Poaceae > Aegilops > Aegilops bicornis. The sequence goes on along the minus strand of CM038675.1, from coordinate 50,114,822 downwards.
GTGTTGAAGGGAGAGACCAAGAGGAGGACGTCTCTTGTAGATATTTTTTTTTTGGTTTCAAGCGTAGAAGGGAGAGACCATGGGCAGCACGTATGTTTTCCCATCCGATGGTCATTAACAAACTATATATTAATTGAACGGATGAAATTTCTTACTGTTAAGGATTAACGTGGTGTCTCGTACGGTGCTTCCAATTAGTAAATATAAAATTATGACCTAATTAAATTGCTAGTTAATCCTTTGGAGAAAACAACCCGTAACATCCATGCATGAATGCATGTCCCGTTATTTAATGAAAAATAAAATAACCCGCAACATTCATGCATGCCCCCTTCTTGAAGGAAAACATGCCAGGGAAATTTTTCTCAATAAAGAAATCTGCAACCTCCCCATCTCATAGCTTTTCTCATCAGCAAATTTTGCCATGAGGACTAAAAAATTCATTCTGATTCTTTTGTTCAAATTAAGACGATGTTGTAATAAGAGCTTGGGAGTCGCCGTGTAGGGTGCACGACCAATAGGGAAGTGGGGACTATGCACTCTTTCACCCGAGGAGGCACCTGGTGCTGCAGCAACTCACACCTGCATACCATGAACCAATCGGTTGCAGGACAGAGGGGAGGACTATCTTCCCCGTCAGATCAAGGAGGAAGTGGAGATGGTATGGGAGGAGGTAGTGGTGTCCGAGTACTGAGCCACATATAGTTGTGCTAAATCGTTTTTCTTGCTGCCTCGCTTCGACGACAGGCATTTACAACAGGGCAAAATTCGTACCTGTCAACAGGCATACTTTCGGTAAGCAATAATGGTTAATAATACTGATGTTAAGTAGAACTAAATAGATATTATCTTCAAATTAATCCACCATTTAACAAAACATATCTTTTTTGCTTAATGCAACCTCACCAATCAAAAACATGATGAACTTAATTTAAAATTCAGTCATTCGCGTCTTGGAAACGGAAACTGAACCAGAAAGGTTTGCAGGACGTTATTTGCAACTGAAAAACATTTATTTTACTGTTAATTTGGTACTTACAGAGGGAAAACAAAAAGATTCTATTGTCTGGGCAAAAGTTCAAACACGATATATAGGAAAACCAACATGGTTTCTACACGGCAGCAAAGCAATGCAATACTCGAGTTAAATCTATCATTTTTAACAAACAATTTTTATTTGCTGCAACCGAATCATCAGTCGGGTGCACATTGTGTCATATAAGCAACCAAATTATGCTGCACTAACTGTAGAGAAATAACCATAGTAATAGACATGAGGTGCTAATGGATAAACACTACACCGTTGTTATACAAAATTCATCAGTAAACCTAATCACATGCCAATAGGAAGCAACTTTAGATGGCAGAGAATCGGTTTGTCAAATACCTGTCCTAGGGTAACCAACAAAGATCCATCAAACGGGGAACTATTTCCAAACCTCACATCTATGGCCTCGGTAAGTAGTGAATCTTGATTGGAGATTATTATACTGGTGCTTGCTGAGTTTTTCACTTGGTAGCATCATGACCCACCAACAGTGGCATTGACCTGATCGACTTCAAATAAATGTTGCTGCACCTCGTCCACTACATCAACCATCCTGGAGTAAATTCATGAACTGAAGACGTTGGACTGATGCGTCTTCAGAATTGGGAAGGCAGGGAGATTCAAAGTTTGAAAAGCTAATGCAAAGATTAAGTACTTTCACTGGAGAAGATGCAAACCGCCGCTGCTGGTGCCCCTCGTTCCCTAGAGTGCATGATCTAGTCACGAACTGTGTTGCTGATTAAGCGGGTTATAGAACAACAGATCGCAGATTCATGGATAATGGATTTCTTGCCTGCTTTGTGAGCAGAGAAGGAGGAACGGATGAGGAGGAGGAGCGCAAGGGTTTGTGCATTGGTGGGGTTTTCAGGCGGTGCATGGGAGGGGCTATATTAGGGAGGAAGGGGACCGCCGGAGATGGAGTTCTTTTTCTTTGCTGATGAAGATGTGTTAACGTGGGACATGCGTTTTTTTATAGAACGTGGGATAGGAGTTGAGGACTCCTTGAGGCTATTAACGCGGGACATGAGTTTTCTTTATAGAATGTGGGATAGGAGTTGAGGACTCCTTGAGGCATGCATCCAACGGTGGTAGATAATTAACTCACAGATCAAACGGCTAATTCTATTAGTTTCCAAGGATTAACGTGGAGCCTCGTATGGTGCCTCCGATGTAAATATAAGATATAAGATATAAGATATAAGATTCCACGACAATGCCTCCAAGGAGGGATACGACTCTCGAAAGCGCCACCATTGATGACACCGAGAGAGTCGGCTCAAGGCTTGTGCCTGAAAGACCCTCATCCCTACAGTGGTCTGCGGATCTGGACCACCCGCATGTGTGGAGACCGTCAGAGCCGCTCTTGCTGCAACTTGCGCCTTCCATTGTCGACTACCGAGCTTGTCCACGTTAGCACCCACAACATCACCTTATGTTGTGAATGATATGCCAGCGCACTCTCTGGGGTTCCAAACGGATGCAGATCTGTCGGATGAGCCAAATCGGGCCACCACCACAATGAAGATGCCATGGCTCTAGCCCGGGGCCATCGCACCGGCTTCCTCCTCACTCTTCAACAGCCGAACACCGATCAACAAGCCGCTGCACCCTACAGGGGTGCCAACACTCCACCATGCACTATACCGGGTCCCCGCCAACACAACGTGTTGGGGAACATAGTAATTTCAAAAAAAATCCTACGCACAAGCAAGATCACGGTGATGCATAGCAATGAGAGGGGAGAGTGTTGTCCACGTACCCTCGTAGACCGAAAGTGGAAGCGTTAGCACAACGTGGTTAATGTAGTCGTACGTCTTCATGATCCGACCGATCAAGTACCGAACGCACGGCACCTCCGAGTTCGCACACGTTCAGCTCGATAACGTCCCACGAACTCCGATCCAGCCGAGCTTTGAGGGAGAGTTCCGTCAGCACGGCGGCGTGTTGACGATGATGATGTTCTACCGACGCAGGGCTTCGCCTAAGCACCGCTACGATATTATCGAGGTGGACTATGGTGGAGGGGGCACTGCACACGGCTAAGAGATCTCAAGGATCAATTGTTGTGTCTCTAGGGGTGCCTCCTCCCCATATATAAAGGAGTGGAGGAGGGGAGGACGGCCACCCTGGCGCGCCCATGAGGAGTCCTACTCCCACCGAAGTAGGACTCCCCTTCCTTGTTGGAGTAGGATAGGAGGCGAAGGAGAGAGAGGGAGAAAGGAAAGGGGGCGCCCCCTGTCCTATTCGGACTTGGGGGGAGGGGCGCGTGGCTTCCCCTTGGCCGCCTCTCCCCTTCCACCACTTGGGCCCATGAGGCCCATTAACCTCGGGGGGGGGGGGGGGGTTCCGGTAACCCCCCGGTACTCCGGTGTATATCCGATAACCCCCGGAACCATTCCGGTGTCCGAATATAGTCGTCCAATATACCGATCTTCATGTCTCGACCATTTCGAGACTCCTCGTCATGTTCGTGATCACATCCGGGACTCCGAACTACCTTCGGTACATCAAAACACATAAAACTCATAATATAACCGTCATCTAACTTTAAGCGTGCGGACCCTACGGGTTCGAGAACTATGTAGAGATGACCAAGACACATCTCTGGTCAATAACCAATAGCGGAACCTGGATGTTCATATTGACTCCTACATATTCTACGTAGATCTTTATCGGTCAACCCGCATAACAACATACGTTGTTCCCTTTGTCATCGGTATGTTACTTTCCCGAGATTCGATCGTCGGTATCTCAATACCTAGTTCAATCTCGTTATCGGCAAGTCTCTTTACTCGTTATGTAATGCATCATCCCGTAACTAACTCATTAGCTACAAAGCTTGCAAGGCTTATAGTGATGTGCTTTACCAAGAGGGCCCAGAGATACCTCTCCATCAATCGGAGTGACAAATCCTAATCTCGAAATACATCAACTCAACAAGTACCTTCGGGAGACACCTGTAGAGCACCTTTATAATCACCCAGTTACGTTGTGCCGTTTGGTAGCACACAAAGTGTTCCTCCGGTAAGTGGGAGTTACATAATCTCATAGTCATAGGAACATGTATAAGTCATGAAGAAAGCAATAGCAACATACTAAACGATCAAGTGCTAAGCTAACGGAATGGGTCAGGTCAATCACATCATTCTCCTAATGATGTGATCCCGTTAATCAAATGACAACTCATGTCTATGGTTAGGAAACTTAACCATCTTTGATTCATGAGCTAGTCAAGTAGAGGCATACTAGTGACACTATGTTTGTCTATCTATTCACACATGTATTATGTCTCTGGGTAATACAATTCTAGCATGAATAATAAAAATTTATCATGATATGAGGAAATAAATAATAACTTTATTATTGCCTCTAGGACATATTTCCTTCAGTCTCCCACTTGCACTAGAGTCAATAATCTAGATTACACAGTAATGATTCTAACACCCATGGAGCCTTGGTGCTTATCATGTTTTGCTCGAGGAAGAGGCTTAGTCAACGGCTCTGCAACATTCAGATCCGTATGTATCTTGCAAATCTCTATGTCTCCCAGCTAGACTTGGTCCCGGATGGAATTGAAGCGTCTTTTGATGTGCTTCGTTCTCTTGTGAAATCTGGATTCCTTTGCCAAGGCAATTGCACCAGTATTGTCACAAAAGATTTTCATTGGACCCGATGCACTAGGTATGACACCTAGATCAGATATGAACTCCTTCATCCAGACTCCTTCATTTGCTGCTTCCGAAGCAGCTATGTACTCCACTTCACATGTAGATCTCGCCACGATGCTTTGTTTAGAACTGCACCAACTGATAGCTCCACCGTTCAATATAAACACGTATCCGGTTTGTGATTTAGAATAAATGCGGATCAGTGTCAAATCTTGCATCGACGTAACCATTTATGACTAGCCCTTTGTCACCTCCATAAACGAGAAACATATCCTTAGTCCTTTTCGGTATTTCAGGATGTTCTTGACCGCTGTCCGATGGATCCACTCCTGGATTACTTTGGTACCTCCAGCTAAACTAATAGCAAGGCACACATCAGGTCTGGTACATAGCATTGCATACATTATAGAGCCTATGACTAAAGCATAGGGAACTTCTTTCATTTTCTCTCTATCTTCTGCAGTGGTCGGGCATTGAGTCTGACTCAATTTCACATCTTGTATTACAGGCAAGAACCCTTTCTTTGCTTGATCCATTTTGAACTTTTTCAAAACTTTATCAAGGTATGTACTTTGTGAAAGTCCAATTAAGCGTCTTGATCTATCTCTATAGATCTTGATGCCCAATAAGCAGCTTCACCGAGGTCTTTCATTGAAAAGCTTTTATTCATGTATCCTTTTATGCTATCCAGAAATTCTATATCATTTCCAATCAATAATATGGCGTCCACATATAATATTAGAAATCCTACATAGCTCCCACTCACTTTCTTGTAAATACAGGCTTCCCCAAAAGTCTCAGTATAATACCATATGCTTTGATCACACTATCAAAGAGTTTATTCCAACTTCGAGAGGCTTGCACCAGTCCATAAATGGATCGCTGGAGCGTGCACACTTTGTCGCATCCTTTGGATCGAGAAAACCTTCTGGTTGCATCATATACAACTCTTCATCCAGAAATCCATTCAGGAATGCAGTTTTGACATCCATTTGCCAAATTTCATAATCATAAAATGCGACAATTGCTAACATGATTCGGACAGACTTAAGCATCGCTACGGGTGAGAAAGTCTCATCGTAGTCAATCCCTTGAACTTGTCGAAAACCTTTCGCAACAAGTCGAGCTTTGTAGACAGTAACATTACCATCAGCGTCAGTCTTCTTCTTGAAGATCGATTTATTCTTGATGGCTTGCCGATCATCGGCCAAATCAACCAAAGTCCATACTTTGTTCTCATACATGGATCCCATCTTAGATTTCATGGCCTCAAGCCATTTTGCGGAATCTGGGCTCATCATCGCTTCCTCATAGTTCGTAGGTTCGCCATGGTCAAGTAACACGTGTTGGGGAACGTAGTAATTTCAAAATTTTCTTACGCACACGCAAGATCATGGTGATGCATAGCAACGAGAGGGGAGAGTGTGTCCACGCACTTTGAGACCGAAAGCGAAGCGTTATGACAACGTGGTTGATGTAGTCGTGCGTCTTCACGATCCAACTGATCCAAGCAACGAACGTCACGGCACCTCCGTGTTCTGCACACACGTTCAGCTCGATGACGATCCCCGGACTCCGATCCAGCAGGGTGTCGGGGATGAGTTCCGTCAGCATGACGGCGTGGTGACGATGATGATGTTCTACCGACGCAGGGCTTCGCCTAAACTCCGCGACAATATGACCAAGGTGGAATATGGTGGAGGGGGGCACCGCACACGGCTAAGGAACGATCACGAAGATCAACTTGTGTGTCTACGGGGTGCCCCCTGCCCCCGTATATATAGGAGTGGAGGAGGGGGAGGGCCGGCCCTCTCTATATGGCGCGCCCTAGGGAGTCCTACTCCCACCGGGAGTAGGATTCCCCCTTTCCTAGTAGAACTAGGAGCCCTTCCATGTAGTAGGAGTAGGAGAGAAGGAAAAGGGAAGGGAAAAGGAGAAGGAAGGAAGGGGGCGCCCCCCTCCCTAGTCCAATTCGGACTAGTCAATGGGGGGGGGTGCGGCCACCCTTTGGGGCCTTTCTCTCCTTTCCCGTATGGCCCATTAAGGCCCAATACGAATTCCCGCAACTCTCCGGTACTCCGAAAAATACCCGAATCACGCGGAACCTTTCCGATGTCCGAATATAGTCGCCCAATATATCGATCTTTACGTCTAGACCATTTTGAGACTCCTCGTCATGTCCCCGATCTCATCCGGGACTCCGAACTCCTTCGGTACATCAAAACTCATAAACTCATAATAAAACTGTCATCGAAACCTTAAGCGTGCAGACCCTACGGGTTCGAGAACTATGTAGACATGACCGAGACACGTTTCCAGTCAATAACCAATAGCGGAACCTGGATGTTCATATTGTCTCCTACATATTCTACGAAGATCTTTATCGGTCAAACCGCATAACAACATACGTTGTTCCCTTTGTCATCGGTATGTTACTTGCCCGAGATTCGACCGTCGGTATCCAATACCTCGTTCAATCTCGTTACCGGCAAGTCTCTTTACTCGTTCCGTAATACATCATCCCACAACTAACTCACTAGTTGCAATGCTTGCAAGGCTTATAGTGATGTGCATTACCGAGAGGGCCTAGAGATACCTCTCCGACAAAGGGAGTGACAAATCCTAATCTCGAAATACGCAAAACCAACAAGTACCTTCGGAGACACCTGTAGATCACCTTTATAATCACCCAGTTACGTTGTGACGTTTGGTAGCACACAAAGTGTTCCTCTGGTAAACGGGAGTTGCATAATCTCATAGTCATAGGAACATGTATAAGTCATGAAGAAAGTAATAGCAACATACTAAACGATCGGGTGCTAAGCTAACGGAATGGGTCAAGTCAATCACATCATTCTCCTAATGATGTGATCCCGTTAATCAAATGATAACTCATGTCTATGGTTAGGAAACATAACCATCTTTGATTAACGAGCTAGTCAAGTAGAGGCATACTAGTGACACTATGTTTGTCTATGTATTCACACATGTATTATGTTTCCGGTTAATACAATTCTAGCATGAATAATAAACATTTATCATGAAATAAGGAAATAAATAATAACTTTATTATTGCCTCTAGGGCATATTTCCTTCAACATGACCTCCAGAATAGGATTACTGTACCACTCTGGTGCGGATCTTACTCTGGTTGACCTACGAGGTTCGGTAGTAACTTGATCTGAAGTTTCATGATCAATATCATTAACTTCCTCACTAATTGGTGTAGTCGTCACATGAACCAGTTTATGTGCTGAACTATTTTCCAATAAGTGAGCAGTTATAGTTACCTCATCAAGTTCTACTTTCCTCCCACTCACTTCTTTCGGGAGAAACTCCTTCTCTAGAAATGATCCATTCCTGGCAACAATTGTCTTGCCTTCGGATCTGTGATAGAAGGTGTACCCAACAGTTTCCTTTGGGTATCCTATGAAGACACATTTCTCCGATTTGGTTCGAGCTTATCAGGTTGAAGCTTTTTTAGATAAGCATCGCAGCCCCAAACTTTAAGAAACGACAACATTGGTTTCTTGCCAAACCACAATTCATAAGGCGTCGTCTCAACGGATTTCGATGGTGCCCTATTTAACGTGAATGCAAACATCTCTAAAGTATAACCCCAAAATGATAGCGGTAAATCAGTAAGAGACATCATAGATCGCACCATATCTAGTAAAGTACGATTACGACGTTCGGACACACCACATATGGGGCTACCGCCCCTACTAACTTGCCACCCAAGCGAAGGCCAGGACGATGCCCCGCCCCATGGATCCGCCTCGCGCATCACTTTCCAAGGCCACCGCCTTGGCACACATCAGTCATCCGCAACAAGCACAAGCTAGCTCATCCAAGCAATGTCCCAAAGGGAGAAGCGAGGAAGATGTCGTTGTTGCCTGCTCTAGAAACCATTTGGAGCTTAGGTTTTCACTCTGAAATTCTTTGAACTTTTCAAATGTTTCAGACTTATGTTTCATTAATTAGATATACCCATATCTGCTCAAATCATCTGTGAAGGTGAGAAAATAACGATACCCGACGGGAGCCTCAATATTCATTGTACCACATACATCAGTATGTATGATCTCCAATAAATCAGTTGCTCGCTCCATAGTTCCGGAGAACGGCGTTTTAGTCATCTTACCCATGAGGCATGGTTACTTAAGTACCAAGGGATTCATAATCAAGTGATTTCAAAAGTCCATCAAGATGGAGTTTCTTCATGCGCTTTAAACCAATATGACCTAAACGGCAGTGCCACAAATAAGTTGCACTATATTATCAACTCTGCATCTTTTGGCTTCAACACTATGAATATGTGTATCGCTACTATCGAGATTCATCAAAACTAGACCACTCTTTAAGCGTGCATGACCATAAAAGATATTACTCATATAAATAGAACAACCATTATTCTCATATTTAAATGAATATCCGTCTCGCATCAAACAAGATCCAGATATAATGTTCAGGCTCAACGCTGGCACCAAATAACAATTATTTAGGTCTAAAACTAATACCGAAGGTAGATGTAGAGGTAGCGTGCCAACGGCGATCACATCGACTTTAGAACCATTTCCCACGCGCATCGTCACCTCGTCCTTAGCCAGTGCCCACTTAATATGTAGTCCCTGTTTCGAGTTGCAAATATTATCAACAGAACCAGTATCAAATACCCAGGTGCTACTGCGAGCTCTGGTAAGGTACACATCAATAACATGTATATCACATATACCTTTGTTTACCTTGCCATCCTTCTTATCCGCCAAATACTTGGGGCAGTTCCGCTTCAAAGGTCCACCGCTTGCAGAGAAGCACTCGATCTCGTGCTTAGGTCCAGACTTGGGTTTCTTTTCTTGAGCAGCAACTTGTTTGCCGTTCTTCTTGAAGTTCCCTTCTTCTTACCTTTTCCCTTTTTCTTGAAACTGGTGGTCTTATTGACCATCAACACTTGATGCATCTTATCTTGCTTTGATTTCTACCTCGGAAGCCTTTAGCATTGCGAAGAGCTCGGGAATTGTCTTGTTCATCCCTTGCATATTATAGTTCCTCACGGAGCTCTTGTAGCTTGGTGGCAGTGATTGAAGAATTCTGTCAATGACACTATCATCCGGAAGATTAACTCCCAGTTGAATCAAGTGATTGCAATACCCAGACATTTTGAGTATATGTTCACTGATAGAACCATTCTCCTCCATCTTGCAGCTGTAGAACTTATTGAAGACTTCATATCTCTCAATTCGGGCATTTGCTTGAAATATTAACTTCAACTCCTGGAACATCTCATATGCTCCATGATGTTCAAAACGTCGTTGAAGTCCCGGTTCTAAGCCGTAAAGCATGGCACACTGAACTATCGAGTAGTCATCAGCTTTGCTCTGCCAGACGTTCTTAACGTCGTCGTCGATTGCACTACAACAGGCACGACATAGCGGTGCTTCCAGGACGTAATTCTTCTGTGCATCAATGAGGATAATCCTCAAGTTACGGACCCAGTCCGTGTAATTGCTACCATTATCTTTCAACTTTGCTTTCTCAAGGAACGCATTAAAATTTAACGGAACAACAGCACGGGCCATCTATCTACAACAAACATAGACAAGAAAAATACTATCAGGTACTAAGTTCATGATAAATTTAAGTTCAATTAATCATATTACTTAAGAACTCCCACTTAGATAGACATCCCTCTAATCATCTAAGTGATCAGGTGATCCAAATCAACTAAACTATAACCGATCATCACGTGAAATGGAGTAGTTTTCAATGGTGAACATCACTATGTTGATCATATCTACTATATGATTTATGCTCAACCTTTCGGTCTCAGTGTTCCGACGCCATATCTGCATATGCTAGGCTCGTCAAGTTTAATCTGAGTATTCTGCGTGTGCAAAACTGGCTTGCACCCGTTGTAGATGGACATAGAGCTTATCACACCCGATCATCACGTGGTGTCTGGGCAAGAAGAACTTTGGCAATGGTGCATACTCAGGGAGAACACTTTTATCTTGAAATTTAGTGAGAGATCATCTTATAATGCTACCGTCAATCAAAGCAAGATAAGATGCATAAAAGATAAAAATCACATGCAATCAATATAAGTTATATGATATGGCCATCATCATCTTGTGCTTGTGATCTCCATCTCCAAAGCACCGTCATGATCACTGAGGGAGTCCTGGACTAGGGGGTGTCCGCATAGCCGAACTATCATCTTTGGCGGACTCCTAGACTATGAAGATACAAGATTGAAGACTTCGTCCCGTGTCCGGATAGGACTTTCCTTGGCGTGGAAGGCAAGCTTGGCGATACGGATATGTAGATCTCCTACCATTGTAACCGACTCTGTAACCCTAACCCTATTCGGTGTCTATATAAACCGAAGGGTTTTAGTCCGTGGGGCGAACAACAATCATACCAGAGGCTAGCTTCTAGGGTTTAGCCTCTCGATCTCGTGGTAGATCTACTCTTGTACTACCCATTTCATCAATATTAATCAAGCGGAGTAGGGTATTACCTCCATCGAGAGGGCCCGAACACAGGTAAAAACATCGTGTCCCTTTTCTCCTGTTACCATCCGCCTAGACGCACAGTTTGGGACCCCCTACCCGAGATCCGCCGGTTTTGTCACCGACATTGGTGCTTTCATTGAGAGTTCCTCTGTGTCCTCACCGATAGGCCCGATGGCTCCTTCGATCACCAACAACGACGCAGTCCAGGGTGAGACTTTTCTCCCCGGACAGATCTTCGTATTCGGCGGCTTTGCACTGCGGGCCAATTCGCTTGGCCATCTGGAGCAGATCGAAAGCTACGCCCCTGGCCATCAGGTCAGATTTGGAAGCTTGAACTATATCGCCGATGTCCGCGGGGATTTGATCTTCGACGGATTCGAGCCACAGCCGAGCGTGCTGCACTGTCTCGATGGGTACGATCTAGCTCTGCCGCTTGAAGGTGCCTCGGAGGCTGCACGATGCCGCTCCGACCCCTAATCCGGAGCGGTTCCCCGATCGAGGATGAGTGGTTGGACACCACCTCGGGGCTACGATCTCAACGGCGATTGAGTCGAACTCCATCCTTGTCGCTGCGAAGACCATGACTCCAATCGAATCCGATTGGGCGGGTCATGGAGTTTCGGGCGCGGACATCTTTCAGCACTCGCCCTTTGGCGACATCTTGAATTCACTAAAGTCTCTCCCTTTATCTGGAGAGCCCTGGCCGGACTACGGTCAGGAAGGTTGGGATGCGGACGACGAAGAAATTCAACACCCACTCACCACCCACTTTGTAGCCACTGTCGAAAGCTTAAACGACGTGCTCGATTTCGACTCCGAAGACATCGACGGTATGGGTGACGATGTAGGAGACAACCATGAACCAGCATCTATAGGATAATGGACAACCACCTCGTCCCGTGATGTATACATGGTGGATACACCTAAAGGAAGTGACGACAAGGAACAACGGGACACTACGAAGGATAAATCCCTCGAAAAGCATTCAAAACGGCAACGTAAACGCCGCACCAAGTCCCGCCTCGACAAAAACCCAGCCATAGAGCAGGGCGAACCGGTGGACGACGAACATGCTACCGAGCAACCGTCCGAACAGGACAACTTGGATGAACAACCCGTCACCGGCGAAGATAACAGTCCGGACGATCTCACGCCGGACAAATTATGATGACGCCAGCAGCAGGAGCTGGGGTCGGCGGAGCCGCGACAGGAACCACAGCCGCGATCGATCGATCGGGTGGCGGCGCGGGAACGATCGGGATCACGGCCGCGGGTGGTGCCGTGAGCGAGGCCGGGTGGCTCATGGGCAGCCCCTCCCCCGAGGTCGCCGGATGACGGCGAGTGCCGAGGAGGATCCAGAGGGGGCCATCGCTGGCGGCGGTGGCGCGACTGGTGCTGACGCCGTTGCGGGCGGTGACGGCGGGATCGACGCTGAAAACATGGAGCCGACGGTGGTGGTGCGGAGGCCGAGGCACCGACGGAGCCAGGGGTGAGGTGGGAGGTTGAGGAGGGCGACAAGCGACGTGGGGATTGTCCCGGAGCTGGCGGTGCTCGAAGCGAAAGCGGACATGGCGCCGGCGGCAGCAGCTCTAGGATTTAGGGTTTTGGTGGTGCGGCGTCGGAGGGTGGAGTAGAGGACCTAGGTTAGACTCGATACCATGTAAAACGTACATTTTGGGGGAACTGGCTCAACCCTCTATGGGGTGGCCTATCTCTCTCTCTCTCTCACACACACACACACACACACACACACACACACACACACACACACACACACACGCACACACACACACACATCTGGCTATTCTGTTACGCGTAACAGAATATTATTCTGTTACCCTACTTGAACTGATGGTTTCACGCGGTTGTACTGATGATCTTCATCTCGTCGAACTGATCGTCTTTTCGTCGGAATGGGGCGTGTAATATATTATTGGAAAGCTCTTGACATCTACATTACAAATATATTTTTTGCAAAATCGTCACGGTTTAAGAGCAGTTTTGAAAAAACTGTTTTTTTCAAAACCGAAAACGTGAATTGTATTTTGGACTCAATTTTCAAATGGTTTACCGGAATTGAGCAAAGAAGATGTCGTCGGAAAGCAGGTCAAAATCCGCATCTTCCATATATCTACTGTTTTTCAAATTATATACAATTTTAAAGTAATTTGAAAAATGGTGAAATTCTGGCGAAAAGTATTTTGCATTTTTTTCAAACGGTTTGCCGGATTGACGCAAATGATATGGCCTTGGAAAGCTATCAAAAATGCACAACATTTTCGTATAGAATTTTTTTCTAATTCCTTAGGGTTTAAAAACGAATTCGAATACGGTCAAATTTGATTTTGATTGCAATTTTTTTAAAATTTTGTCGAAATATGGCAAATAATATACCGTTGGATAGCTATCGACAATGCAAAACTTAGTCATGTTGAACGTTCTCTCTACTTCGCAACCGTTTAAGAGTAATTTTGAATACGGCATGACGGATCCTGCTGTTTTCTCGTCTGAAAAACAGAGTAGTCGTACTGATATATGTGTATGTTTGTACTGAGCTATTTTTTGTAGAGTAATTTTGAATGGTTCCGAAAAAGGGTACTTGTACTGATGCTTGCATGGGTTTGTACTAAGTGTGTTTTCACTAATTAGACTTTGCTCTATTTTTTGGGTAATATTTTTCTCGTAAGTTTTCAACGGTTTACTGTATCGTCACCCCTGTACTTGCATGGTTTGTATCATCAAACTGAATGATATTTTATTCAAAAAGAAAATGTGCTTATTTTGTTTCTTTTTTTTGAACTCAACATTTTTTTGACAACGTTGTTCTGAACTTCTCTCATTTTACGACTTGTACTGAGGTACTTACTAAGCATTATTTTCATGGGGTTTCTTTTTGCTTGAACTTTACAATTTGAATTTCTGCCATTTCTTTTATTCCGAATGGACCACCGTTTTTAACTCATACTGAGGTACTTACTACGCCCGAACTGGGGTGGCTGTCGCGTGTCTCCGCGTGTTTTGAACTCGATGATATTTTTTCATCAATTTACTGCCTATTTTTATCATCACACTTGAGAGAGTGATTAATAGGTTTACTTACTAGCCAGCAACACAAGAACTCCTCAGGCAATAATACATGAACTACTAGGAATATAAATTTTCATCGAGCACTTGAAAACATAAAACATTACATAAAAAGAAGCACCGAACAGTGAATGTAAAAATAACTCCCACATTCATCATATACTGGGAGCTTCCACTTGAATAGGAAAATTTGTTTATCCCTCACCAACTAAAACACGAAACCTGAAGAAAAGAAGTATTGGTTTCTCATTGACATAATAACAAACAGGAGCACAAAATCATAGCTTTTCATCAATGTCAGCATGATGCATCGTTGCATTTTCCTCCTTATTGTTGTTGTTGTTGTTGTCTTCCTGGACAATTGAAAGTGCTCTCCTTGGTCATTTCTTGTCATGGCCAATAACGCCTGAAAGTGCTCTTCCAGGTCTCCACTCTCCCGAAATCCCTAAAACATTAAAAATCAACAGATTTACACAACGAATATAGAAATGCACAAATGAATCTCCTCCTCAAGATCAGTGATGAAGGATGCAATAAATATCATCGACCAAATGCCAGAGCGTATAATAAATGAGAGCAGAAATAAAACAACCCTTTAGTTTTCCCAGGTTTCTTCGCGATCCACATTGGTTTTTTTCCTCGTTGAAATTTTCTTCCTCTGAAGTTATGGTATTTTTGTGGTATTTTTGAATCTGAACTAATGATAGACCATTTTTTGCTAAACTATGGCACATTTCTAGAGTAGTGGAGAAGGAGCTCATGTCACTATCAAATCAACTGTATTAGAATTTCATGGAATATAAGTAAAACAAACTAACTGATTTTCAAGTGCTCCTACGAACTAAATTCAAATTAGAAATTAAACAAAACTTATTTTTTTCAAGTGCTCCTATGAGTAGGACACGTAGAACCAGACAAGGCAATGTACAAGTTCATGTAAAAAGAACAACCAAATTCATGTACAGTAAACATTATAAGCTCACAAAGAAACCTAAAAAGAGTTTTGTACTATATCTGCTACAACAACTATAACAACCAAGTTAATGTACGCCATGGGGTCGGAATGGGAGGACACTGCGGATCCTGGAGTGGTGGAGAGGAAGCTCATGTCACTACCACATCAATTATGGTACTAGAAGTTCATGGAATATATGTAAAACAAACTAATTGATTTTTAAGTGCTCCTATGAACTGAACCTAGATTAGGAATTGAACGGAACTTAAACGGTGGAAACTTAGGGTAAACCAGTCGGTTTATACGAACTATTTCTGATTGGACTGATGTCCGTATTCCACTTGGATGGCTGCCAGTCACCATTGCGGACGAGCTCGTGGACAAGTGCTGACCAAAGGCGACCACCGGGAAATGTAGGTGCTTGTGCTTCTTCTCAGCAGCGAACTCACACAAGGTGGATGTGAGTAGGGGAAGCACGGTTCATGGGTGGCCTTCATCTTGCCGCCGGATACGGGCTGCTCGCACTCATGGACGTCGTCAACCGGACATGGGGCAGCACCACTCGTGGACAGAGATCAATAGAAGCTTTTCCAGCAAAGCATTCTCTAATGCAAATTTCATATGCTCAAATAAGTTGAAGTTTCTTTTACTTGGGAACAACTCAATTCAGCTGTCTCTCACATAAATAAATTTTTGGTTAGGCTTAAGAGACAGTCGCCCTGTGTTAACTGAAAACAACTCAAGTTTAACATGGCACATATCCTAGAGATACATGCTTCTCAAGCCTGAACAAAGGCAAAAAAAATTGATTTTTCGCATTGTAGGCAAGAACGGATCCGAGTCAGAACTGATGCGATTTATTCCATCGAACTACTACGAAAGTTTCTCTATAATGATACGTTTTTAACATACAAGTATTGAACTGTTTACTGCCTTTTCATTATGAATTGAGGGCATAATACATGTTGAACTGTTACACAAGAGCCAAATTCAGAAATACATATATATTGGCGTAATCCAAATATGTGCATTTTCAGGAAAAATACTCTCTGAACCTTCTATAGGAAAGAACTTGAACGATCAGTCCAAAACATATTTGAAGTTGAATGATCATTCTTCCTTACCGAGTGTTAAGGAAAACTAAACCAGAGACGAGCTCGCCGGAGAACTTGGACTGACGAACTTGCACATGCCGAGCTGTAGTTGGTAAGGGAGGGCGGTAGTGCCCGGGGTTCTAAGGCGGCGCATGGAAGTGGAAGCAGGGAGCGAGACGCCGACGCGGTGGAAGCAGAGGGATAGCAGCGCGTGGAAGCAGGGGATGGGGTGGCGATGTGTGGAATCAGCGGGGAGCGGTCGGCGGCGCCTGGAAGGAAGGGGAGGGGGGCGATGCCTAAAATCAGGGAGGGAGCGGTCGCCACCGCGGTGGTTGGTAGCCATGGCGACTGGTGCGAGGCGGTGGACGCGGCGGCCGGTGGGGGCACGTTATTTTGCCCGTAGGTGGGAAGGGGGTGCTGCGAGTCGCCGGTAGGTGCGAGCGGGGTGAGGTGGGGGCGGGGCTGCGGCTGGTCGCCCGGGAGGTGGGAGGCGGGGGCACGGCTGGACGCCAGGGAGGTGGGGGCGGGGCCGCGGCTGGTTGGCGGGGAGGTGGGAGGCAGCGGCATGGCTGGACGCCTGGGAGGTGGGAGGCCGGGCCTCGGCTGGTCGTCGGGGAGGTGGGAGGCGGGGCTGTGACTGGTCGCCGGGTAGGTGGGAGGCGGCGGCACGGCTGGACGCCGGGGAGGTGGGTCAGGTCCTCGGCTGGTCGTTGGGGAGGTGGGAGGCGGGGCCGCGACTGCTCGCCGGGGAGGTGGGAGGCGGCGACACGGCTGGTCCCCGGGATCTTTTTTTTAGCAGACACCGGGAGGTGGGATGCGTCTGCGAGGAGGTGGGCGCGTGGGAGGATGGGCTCGGGGGATTGCGCCTGAGGGCCTTTTTTCAGGAAATCAGTTCGATCGCTCCTTATAGGGCCGAGGATAACAGAATAATATTCTGTTAGTAACAGAATAGCCAGGTCCTATATATAATGGTATCATAGAAGTCCTATACCTATATGTTATGGATTACACGAGAAGGCTACAATACGAAGTCTAACACTGCCACACTGACGGGAGGGTCACACCCCTCGGATCAGGACGCCCACGCCGCTGTAGATCCGGAAACGTGAGGAGAGACCCTCCGCCGCCGCCGTCGCATGCACGGGCTTTGCCCGGCGCCGACCATCCGCAGCGGCAGAGGGGGAGAAGGGCGCTGGAGGGACTAGGCGCTGGCGGCGGTTGAGTCCTTCCGAGTCGCCTCATGGGGAGGCGACGCGAGAGGGGCGCGAACGATAGAAAGTTTCTTTACTAATATTAGATTTGAAACATCCTCGCCTACCAAGTTATGAACATATAAAGGACCACACATGTAGGCTACAACAGGACGTGAGCATTCATCTCATTGAGAAGGAATGAAGATTCCACCAAACCGCCACAGTTGTGTCAGTAATGTTCTAGGTCCAACTCGCCCTTTATATATACCGCTCCCATATTCAGCAAACTATATTGTTCCTCCATCCACACGTTCTAAGTAGTGGCTCTCTTGTTGGGCATATATCTTAGCATATGAGAGATACATTTGAACATAACATAGGAATTAGAGGCATCAGGACATTAGCAAACACTTCTTCAGGGCTTTAATTGATAGGTTGGGTGGTACATGCTTGCTACACAAAGAAAAGTGGCGGTGCTCCAAATTTGGAAAATATGGGCTCCCATTTGTTTTGGTCAGCATGGTGCCCAGGAACGTATTGCCACAGCCGATGTACTCCCGGTTAGGGCGAACCCAGCACATTGGCCTGCATACACTGAAATTTGCTACATCCCTGATTAAATTATACTAAGTTAAGACTAAGCAAAGAACTGGACTCATTGTCTAGTAGAGTTGATGCCAATGGTTAATATTTCGGGTTACGCCCCAGCTCTTGGTGAAGTACATTCTTGCACCAACATCGACCTGTTCTTGAAAAGATGAAGCATCTTCTGGTCACATGCCCAATTTGATAAAATGTTTGGAGGAGGTTGGCAGTCTGCCTCTAATCAGCCAGCTTGATGCAGGGTCACAGAATACATAACACTATGTATAGGATAGAGATAGCGAATGGACCCAAGAGTTTGGGGGCAAACAACAAGACCAAGGTTGTGGTTTCGCTTATTAAGCTCACCCATGGGAGACCTAGAAAAGTCGGAATAAGCACCTGTTTTAGGTAAAGTTCATGCGCGTGGGCAATAAATTGTCTATATGCTCTGGACCAGATGCTGTACCAAGATTTTTTTTCTCTACATTTCCCTTTTTTTTCTGTCAAAACCGCACAATTTGGCATAAGTTTCTAAGTAGTGTTAGATCACAGGGTGGAAACACATGTATGTGAACATTGTGGAGGAAAAACGACGAATCACAGCAGAGATTAGTTTTAGCAACACAACAACCGAAAGAGGCCGATTACATCGCTGAGTCTCCCACCATCCTATTTACCCGTGGCGTCCCACGGAAGATCAATTGGAGGCTGATCAAGACAGCTATGACTAAATCTAATCATGTGCATGCACAGACAACGTGAGAGGGCCTATTTATTTTGCAACATGCAAACTATAAACTGAAAAGCTACGACACATGCAAACATCAGATTAAACATACATGCTGGAAAGACTAATGACACGTAACAAGATTAGAACAAACATTCACCCTCCTAATCTTTTTACTCAATATTTCTTGCATACCGAATGTGTTAATGCCATGTCAGACGTCGGCGCCGCCGTCACCTGCACCAAGCAAACTTATGGCGCCCTCGGCCCTTCACATGGCCCCTGCTGCCAATTGGTGTTCCCCAGCCGGGCGGCTGTTGCTGGATCGTCGGTGCTTCTCGGCTCCGCTTCCTTTGTGACATGTGCACATCCCCACCTGATGTTTTAAGTGACACTTTGTACACCAAGTTAGGGCTTTTTTTACCTTCATCTGCACAATCGCAAACCTGTCTCCAATCCATAGGAACGTGTCGTCCGACACTACTCGAATTCCATCCTCCGATTACTTACCCAGACTATTCACATCACAAGATATGCTTGGTACAATGTATACCACAGTCAGAAGTAGCTGTCCACCATTCTTTCACTCTACGAGGACAGATCATTTCCCTTGGATCAAAGTTGTAGGGGTGTGCCTAGGACTGTAGGCCGATGTCATATATCTCATTTGGCCCATTTTGCCTTCTTTTTTTTGCAGGGGTTTTGCCTCCTTAGTTGCTGGTATTTTTTTAAATGGCAGGATTCCTGCATTCATTAAGAAGAAAAGGGTTCCTTAGATAATTAGGAAAAACAGAGTGAAAACAAGATTAACCAATTAATTATAGAAAATCGAAAGAAAAACCATCACAACTGCTGAGCGACACACATAAGGTACCGTACTCACACCACACCATAGACGGTCTCGTCGAGGCAGCGTGAAGGCGTCACTGACTCCTCCCCTAGAGTCATCATCGCCATCCCTAAACCCTCAAATGACTCCGACTTCGCTGTTGGTGATTGTCGACTCAAACGACTCTGCAGAGACCGAGTGAAGCTACATGAAGATTTGTGCAAGGACTGGGCCACCTGCGACCAGACAACGAATCTCGACTCAAACAAAGAATTGCGGAGGATAACTAGGCATGGCTCGCGCCGCAGGAGATCACCGAATGAACCAGCTTCTTGCAATCAGACGCTACCTGGCTCTGCCACTGTAGATTCGACTTTGCGCCAACAAACCAGCCGAGGCAATCCCGCAGACACGCGAGAGAAGAGCTGACTATCGCAATCGTTGCCGCATCTCCAACATTGCTCTCCCATCATTGTTTACATAGAAGCCTTGACGACAATGCCGAGATCGAGAGCAACTTCCTCGTCCACATGACTCTAGGTGATATGCGCTCAATGCCGACGAAATGTCAGGCCCCTGTCACAACGCACCCTATGCAAACCACCAACAACACCTTCCAAGGCTGCCGCACCAATATGCCATCACCCCCACTCGAGCCACAACATTGCACGACCCGGATACCCGCAGCCCATGCTCTGGGAAACCGCACGCAGACTGGACGCCAAACCACACCATGGGCGGCCGGTCCGACATGCCACTACTCGCTCTCGAGTTGCAACGCCATACAATTCGGATGCATGCGGCCCATGCTGCTAAAGGCAACCACACGCAGACCACGAATGCCACACCACATATGGGGCTGCTGCCCCTACTAACTTGCCACCCAAGCGAAGGCCAGGACGATGCCCCGCTCCATGGAGCCGCCTCGCGCATCACTTTCCAAGGCCACCGCCTCGGCACACATCAGTCATCCGCAACAAGCACAAGCTAGCTCATCCAAGCAATGCCCCAAAGGGAGAAGCGAGGAAGATGTCGCTGTTGCCTGCTCTAGAAACCATTTGGAGCTTAGGTTTTCGCCCAGAGAGCCCAAGAAACAAATACATTAAGAGGAACTAGTCATCAACCCGTGCACCAGCATGTGCTAGCTTTTCTACGACACTAAAATATTAAAATTTATAGATGTATAAGTTTTTGGAAACAATTATGAAAACCTTCTATTTATAACATATACTATTTGCTAGGACCTATTTTAACAATCCAAGTTTGTGCTAAGGCAGTAAATTTCCTCCACGATTTTAAAATTTCTTACACATGTGGAAATTTAACTATTTGGTCATATATAAATGATTTTTGTCTGTCTTTCCCAATCGTATTACAGTTACTTGAGTATTTTTGTAACCTGGCCGTAAGTTGGTTATATACGTATAGTAAGGATTATTTTCCAATTGTATTATCTCCTATTGCAGAACTATTGCTACATAAAGTAGTTCAATGGTTACAGCTTAAAGACACATATTAAATTTATTTTTGTTGTTCTTATGGAGCCCTTTTATTCAAAGCACGTATAGTTCCCATGTGAAGTTGTGATTTAAAGTCCTTATGGAGAAATTATTGTCAGCAAAACAAATCTCTAGGTCTATCTATCGCGATCATAGTGAGTAATTTTGGTATAAGTAGAAATCCCTACAATGTGGTTATCTAGTTAGATGATTTTTAGAAAAGGATCTAGTTAGATGATGATGTCATACAAACTAAGTGATGTTGATAATAAGTTAGTATAATTCTTTTTTTCATATCACCATGGGGCAAAACGCCACAAATCATAATATGATGTAGAACTTCCTTGGGTGTACCAAGTACTACATGGCATGCCAAATATAGTTGAATAACTGAACCATTCTATAGAATGGAAAGTAAACGCTAAGATACCTTGACTCAAAACAGTGTAGAGAAGACGCTCGAATTGATAATGACCATGGCTCGTCAAGTTAACTCTATTAGTTTTCCCCTTCTCAAAGTACATGTAAATCAGAAATGAATAGATATATGCCGAGTAGTGAATCCTATATGGTCCTTCGAAATTACATCACGACCTGAGCACCATTTACATAGCATACATTGTACATGCAGGTGATCAAGGAGATAAATGAATTCGGAGATATACTCAATATAGCATCATGGCACCATGTCATATGAACGAAGAAGATAATCCCAAGAACTAATCACGTTTGAACTGCCTAATAGGTACAACATACAGCCAACTTTCGTTGGTCAATATCATTATTGTGCCTAAGATATCCAAATGTTAATTAAGGCTAACTAGTCATCAACCCGTGTTTCTGCACGGGCTAGTAATTTTTGATGATTTAATATTGTATACAGGAAATTTATATAAGCATTGTTTTGTTTGAATCTTGTATAAAGAAAAGTATTTTCATAGTGTATAACGCTTTTATGTTTCTCTACTTCCTGTTATGACCAGCACATCGTGGATCATCTTCTATTTTTTAAATTTTGTTTTACGCATTGTGCGACAACAAAAAGCGGTGGCGTCATTCTATATGATTATCGGCTCTTGGCTTTTGAAATTAATAAATACATTCAAAATGTGTTTTCTATTTAACTCTATTACACATATATCATCTACTTTTAAGTTTTTTTTGCAGCGTTTTTACTTTTTGATATTGCTCTCTACGGGTTACTACTTGCACAATTACTGGTTGCATCTAGCTCGTACATATGATTGAAATATTCCTCGAAAACATAGGTGAGCTTCCAACATTCTCAGAGAAGCTAATTTATGTCGATCATTCTAAGAATGCCCTGAGTTGCATGCCTCGTTATGAGACATGGCTCAGTTCAGGTTATCCTTGTACTTTTAAAATGTTCGGGAAATCACTGAACTTCTTGAAGATTGTTTTTTAACTTTTGGATGCCTTCTTTGTCTTTCCAATAATTCCCTTTTTTTTGGTTTTTTTGGTCAAATCATTTTTTTCGCTTGGACCGCAACGCTCTAGACGCCATCCTCATATATTAAAATTTCAACATTAACATTAGAAGTTTGTTTTATTTTTTAATTGGCCAGTAAATTTCTAGAAGCTCACCATTCTATATTTGATGCCCACTTATATGATTTTAAAATTTTGTTTGTACATATTGGGAATTGATCCATGATCCCAACTCATTAAATCACTTAAAAGTAATAACAATAATATTCTTTGCTACTACCAAAATATTTTTTACTTAATTAAGCGCTAACATTGTCGTGCGATTAAACTTAATCTACACGCCCTCACTCTTTGATTTTTTAAATGTATTTTGGGATATTTTGTATGCACTTGCACAGTTTACCAATTTTGATTTTTTACATATATATTAGGATTTCTTTACATGTATTTGTCATATAGATTTATAACTTTGCTGTTATTGGGTATTTTAATATTTTATAAGCACACTGTGCATGCCACATACATATTCGAGAGTATATATGTAAGTGTGATATAAATACATGCATGATTTGTATAGTACACAGCATGTATGCTTTGTGATGTGCGTGGTGACTTTTCGATCAGAAATAAACTACTTCACATACCTAGGTGCACGTACGCACAACATACTTACCTAGTTGTATCAGGTATGCATAGGTAACTTCAACCAAAGAAGGGAGACCAAGGGGAGCACGTCTCCAGCAGATCTTTTTTTTCCTTTTTAAGTGTTGAAGGGAGAGACCAAGAGGAGGACGTCTCTTGTAGATATTTTTTTTTTGGTTTCAAGCGTAGAAGGGAGAGACCATGGGCAGCACGTATGTTTTCCCATCCGATGGTCATTAACAAACTATATATTAATTGAACGGATGAAATTTCTTACTGTTAAGGATTAACGTGGTGTCTCGTACGGTGCTTCCAATTAGTAAATATAAAATTATGACCTAATTAAATTGCTAGTTAATCCTTTGGAGAAAACAACCTGTAACATCCATGCATGAATGCATGTCCCGTTATTTAATGAAAAATAAAATAACCTGCAACATTCATGCATGCCCCTTCTTGAAGGAAAACATGCCAGGGAAATTTTTCTCAATAAAGAAATCTGCAACCTCCCCATCTCATAGCTTTTCTCATCAGCAAATTTTGCCATGAGGACTAAAAAATTCATTCTGATTCTTTTGTTCAAATTAAGACGATGTTGTAATAAGAGCTTGGGAGTCGCCGTGTAGGGTGCACGACCAATAGGGAAGTGGGGACTATGCACTCTTTCACCCGAGGAGGCACCTGGTGCATCAGCAACTCACACCTGCATACCATGAACCAATCGGTTGCAGGACAGAGGGGAGGACTATCTTCCCCGTCAGATCAAGGAGGAAGTGGAGATGGTATGGGAGGAGGTAGTGGTGTCCGAGTACTGAGCCACATATAGTTGTGCTAAATCGTTTTTTCTTGCTGCCTCGCTTCGACGACAGGCATTTACAACAGGGCAAAATTCGTACCTGTCAACAGGCATACTTTCGGTAAGCAATAATGGTTAATAATACTGATGTTAAGTAGAACTAAATAGATATTATCTTCAAATTAATCCACCATTTAACAAAACATATCTTTTTGCTTAATGCAACCTCACCAATCAAAAAACATGATGAACTTAATTTAAAATTCAGTCATTCGCGTCTTGAAACGGAAACTGAACCAGAAAGGTTTGCAGGACGTTATTTGCAACTGAAAAACATTTATTTTACTGTTAATTTGGTACTTACAGAGGGAAAACAAAAAGATTCTATTGTCTGGGCAAAAGTTCAAACACGATATATAGGAAAACCAACATGGTTTCTACACGGCAGCAAAGCAATGCAATACTCGAGTTAAATCTATCATTTTTAACAAACAATTTTTATTTGCTGCAACCGAATCATCAGTCGGTGCACATTGTGTCATATAAGCAACCAAATTATGCTGCACTAACTGTAGAGAAATAACCATAGTAATAGACATGAGGTGCTAATGGATAAACACTACACCGTTGTTATACAAAATTCATCAGTAAACCTAATCACATGCCAATAGGAAGCAACTTTAGATGGCAGAGAATCGGTTTGTCAAATACCTGTCCTAGGGTAACCAACAAAGATCCATCAAACGGGGAACTATTTCCAAACCTCACATCTATGGCCTCGGTAAGTAGTGAATCTTGATTGGAGATTATTATACTGGTGCTTGCTGAGTTTTTCACTTGGTAGCATCATGACCCACCAACAGTGGCATTGACCTGATCGACTTCAAATAAATGTTGCTGCACCTCGTCCACTACATCAACCATCCTGAGTAAATTCATGCACTGAAGACGTTGGACTGATGCGTCTTCAGAATTGGGAAGGCAGGGAGATTCAAAGTTTGAAAAGCTAATGCAAAGATTAAGTACTTTCACTGGAGAAGATGCAAACCGCCGCTGCTGGTGCCCCTCGTTCCCTAGAGTGCATGATCTAGTCACGAACTGTGTTGCTGATTAAACGGGTTATAGAACAACAGATCGCAGATTCATGGATAATGGATTTCTTGCCTGCTTTGTGAGCAGAGAAGGAGGAACGGATGAGGAGGAGGAGCGCAAGGGTTTGTGCATTGGTGGGGTTTTTCAGGCGGTGCATGGGAGGGGCTATATTAGGGAGGAAGGGGACCGCCGGAGATGGAGTTCTTTTTCTTTGCTGATGAAGATGTGTTAACGTGGGACATGCGTTTTTTTATAGAACGTGGGATAGGAGTTGAGGACTCCTTGAGGCTATTAACGCGGGACATGAGTTTTCTTTATAGAATGTGGGATAGGAGTTGAGGACTCCTTGAGGCATGCATCCAACGGTGGTAGATAATTAACTCACAGATCAAACGGCTAATTCTATTAGTTTCCAAGGATTAACGTGGAGCCTCGTATGGTGCCTCCGATGTAAATATAAGATATAAGATATAAGATATAAGATTCCACGACAATGCCTCCAAGGAGGGATACGACTCTCGAAAGCGCCACCATTGATGACACCGAGAGAGTCGGCTCAAGGCTTGTGCCTGAAAGACCCTCATCCCTACAAAGTGGTCTCATGGATCTGGACCACCCGCATGATGTGTGGAGACCGTCAGAGCCGCTCTTGCTGCAACTTGCGCCTTCCATTGTCGACTACCGAGCTTGTCCACGTTAGCACCCACAACATCACCTTATGTTGTGAATGATATGCCAGCGCACTCTACGGGGTTCCAAACGGATGCAGATCTGCCGGATGAGCCAAATCGGGCCACCACCACAATGAAGATGCCATGGCTCTAGCCCGGGCCATCGCACCGCTTCCTCCTCACTCTTCAACAGCCGAACACCGATCAACAAGCCGCTGCACCACAGGGTGCCAACACTCCACCATGCACTATACCGGGTCCCCGCCAACACAACGTGTTGGGGAACATAGTAATTTCAAAAAAAATCCTACGCACAAGCAAGATCACGGTGATGCATAGCAATGAGAGGGGAGAGTGTTGTCCACGTACCCTCGTAGACCGAAAGTGGAAGCGTTAGCACAACGTGGTTAATGTAGTCGTACGTCTTCATGATCCGACCGATCAAGTACCGAACGCACGGCACCTCCGAGTTCGCACACGCTCAGCTCGATAACGTCCCACGAACTCCGATCCAGCCGAGCTTTGAGGGAGAGTTCCGTCAGCACGGCGGCGTGTTGACGATGATGATGTTCTACCGACGCAGGGCTTCGCCTAAGCACCGCTACGATATTATCGAGGTGGACTATGGTGGAGGGGGGCACTGCACACGGCTAAGAGATCTCAAGGATCAATTGTTGTGTCTCTAGGGGGTGCCTCCCTCCCCATATATAAAGGAGTGGAGGAGGGGGAGGGGACGGCCACCCTTGGCGCGCCCCATGAGGAGTCCTACTCCCACCGGAAGTAGGACTCCCCCCTTCCTTGTTGGAGTAGGATAGGAGAGCGAAGGAGAGAGAGGGAGAAAGGAAAGGGGGGGGGGCGCCGCCCCCCCCCTGCTTGTCCTATTCGGACTTGGGGGGAGGGGCGCGTGGCTTCCCCTTGGCCGCCTCTCCCCTTCCACCACTTGGGCCCATGAGGCCCATTAACCTCGGGGGGTTCCGTAACCCCGGTACTCGGTGTATATCCGATAACCCCGAACCATTCCGGTGTCCGAATATAGTCGCCCAATATACCGATCTTCATGTCTCGACCATTTCGAGACTCCTCGTCATGTTCGTGATCACATCCGGGACTAACTACCTTCGTACATCAAAACACATAAAACTCATAATATAACCGTCATCTAACTTTAAGCGTGCGGACCCTACGGGTTCGAGAACTATGTAGAGATGACCAAGACACATCTCCGGTCAATAACCAATAGCGGAACCTGGATGTTCATATTGACTCCTACATATTCTACGAGATCTTTATCGGTCAACCCGCATAACAACATACGTTGTTCCCTTTGTCATCGGTATGTTACTTTCCCGAGATTCGATCGTCGGTATCTCAATACCTAGTTCAATCTCGTTATCGGCAAGTCTCTTTACTCGTTATGTAATGCATCATCCCGTAACTAACTCATTAGCTACAAAGCTTGCAAGGCTTATAGTGATGTGCTTTACCAAGAGGGCCCAGAGATACCTCTCCATCAATCGGAGTGACAAATCCTAATCTCGAAATACATCAACTCAACAAGTACCTTCGGGAGACACCAGAGAGCACCTTTATAATCACCCGATTCGTTGTGCCGCTTTGGTAGCACACAAAGTGTTCCTCCGGTAAGTGGGAGTTACATAATCTCATAGTCATAGGAACATGTATAAGTCATGAAGAAAGCAATAGCAACATACTAAACGATCAAGTGCTAAGCTAACGGAATGGGTCAGGTCAATCACATCATTCTCCTAATGATGTGATCCCGTTAATCAAATGACAACTCATGTCTATGGTTAGGAAACTTAACCATCTTTGATTCATGAGCTAGTCAAGTAGAGGCATACTAGTGACACTATGTTTGTCTATCTATTCACACATGTATTATGTCTCCGGGTAATACAATTCTAGCATGAATAATAAAAATTTATCATGATATGAGGAAATAAATAATAACTTTATTATTGCCTCTAGGACATATTTCCTTCAGCCTCCCACTTGCACTAGAGTCAATAATCTAGATTACACAGTAATGATTCTAACACCCATGGAGCCTTGGTGCTTATCATGTTTTGCTCGAGGAAGAGGCTTAGTCAACGGCTCTGCAACATTCAGATCCGTATGTATCTTGCAAATCTCTATGTCTCCCAGCTAGACTTGGTCCCGGATGGAATTGAAGCGCCTTTTGATGTAAGCTTTCGTTCTCTTGTGAAATCTGGATTCCTTTGCCAAGGCAATTGCACCAGTATTGTCACAAAAGATTTTCATTGGACCCGATGCACTAGGTATGACACCTAGATCAGATATGAACTCCTTCATCCAGACTCCTTCATTTGCTGCTTCCGAAGCAGCTATGTACTCCACTTCACATGTAGATCTCGCCACGATGCTTTGTTTAGAACTGCACCAACTGATAGCTCCACCGTTCAATATAAACACGTATCCGGTTTGTGATTTAGAATCGTCTGGATCAGTGTCAAATCTTGCATCGACGTAACCATTTATGACTAGCCCTTTGTCACCTCCATAAACGAGAAACATATCCTTAGTCCTTTTCAGGTATTTCAGGATGTTCTTGACCGCTGTCCAGTGATCCACTCCTGGATTACTTTGGTACCTCCCAGCTAAACTAATAGCAAGGCACACATCAGGTCTGGTACATAGCATTGCATACATTATAGAGCCTATGACTAAAGCATAGGGAACTTCTTTCATTTTCTCTCTATCTTCTGCAGTGGTCGGGCATTGAGTCTGACTCAATTTCACATCTTGTATTACGTGCAAGAACCCTTTCTTTGCTTGATCCATTTTGAACTTTTTCAAAACTTTATCAAGGTATGTACTTTGTGAAAGTCCAATTAAGCGTCTTGATCTATCTCTATAGATCTTGATGCCCAATAAGCAGCTTCACCGAGGTCTTTCATTGAAAAGCTTTTATTCATGTATCCTTTTATGCTATCCAGAAATTCTATATCATTTCCAATCAATAATATGGCGTCCACATATAATATTAGAAATCCTACATAGCTCCCACTCACTTTCTTGTAAATACAGGCTTCCCCAAAAGTCTGTATAATACCATATGCTTTGATCACACTATCAAAGAGTTTATTCCAACTTCGAGAGGCTTGCACCAGTCCATAAATGGATCGCTGGAGCGTGCACACTTTGTCAGCATCCTTTGGATCGAGAAAACCTTCTGGTTGCATCATATACAACTCTTCATCCAGAAATCCATTTAGGAATGCAGTTTTGACATCCATTTGCCAAATTTCATAATCATAAAATGCGACAATTGCTAACATGATTCGGACAGACTTAAGCATCACTACGGGTGAGAAAGTCTCATCGTAGTCAATCCCTTGAACTTGTCGAAAACCTTTCGCAACAAGTCGAGCTTTGTAGACAGTAACATTACCATCAGCGTCAGTCTTCTTCTTGAAGATCGATTTATTTTTGATGGCTTGCCGATCATCGGCCAAATCAACCAAAGTCCATACTTTGTTCTCATACATGGATCCCATCTTAGATTTCATGGCCTCAAGCCATTTTATGGAATCTGGGCTCATCATCGCTTCCTCATAGTTCGTAGGTTCGCCATGGTCAAGTAACACGTGTTGGGGAACGTAGTAATTTCAAAATTTTCTTACGCACACGCAAGATCATGGTGATGCATAGCAACGAGAGGGGAGAGTGTGTCCACGTACCCTCGTAGACCGAAAGCGGAAGCGTTATGACAACGTGGTTGATGTAGTCGTACGTCTTCACGATCCAACTGATCCAAGCAACGAACGTACGGCACCTCCGTGTTCTGCACACGTTCAGCTCGATGACGATCCCCGGACTCCGATCCAGCAGGGTGTCGGGGATGAGTTCCACAAGATGACGGCGTGGTGACGATGATGATGTTCTATCGACGCAGGGCTTCGCCTAAACTCCGCGACAATATGACCAAGGTGGAATATGGTGGAGGGGCACCGCACACGGCCAAGGAACGATCACGAAGATCAACTTGTGTGTCTCACGGGTGCCCCTGCCTCAGATATATAGGAGTGGAGGAGGGGAGGGCGGCCCTCTATATGGCGCGCTTTAGGGAGTCCTACTCCCACCGGGAGTAGGATTCCCTTTCCTAGTAGAACTAGGAGCCCTTCCATGTAGTAGGAGTAGGAGAGAAGGAAAGGGAAGGGAAAAGGAGAAGGAAGGAAGGCGCCTCCCTAGTCCAATTCGGACTAGTCAATGGGGGGGGGTGCGGCCACCCTTTGGGGCCTTTCTCCTTTCCCGTATGGCCCATTAAGGCCCAATACGAATTCCCGCAACTCTCCGGTACTCCGAAAAATACCCGAATCACGCGGAACCTTTCCGATGTCCGAATATAGTCGCCCAATATATCGATCTTTACGTCTAGACCATTTTGAGACTCCTCGTCATGTCCCCGATCTCATCCGGGACTCCGAACTCCTTCGGTACATCAAAACTCATAAACTCATAATAAAACTGTCATCGAAACCTTAAGCGTGCAGACCCTACGGGTTCGAGAACTATGTAGACATGACCGAGACACGTTTCCAGTCAATAACCAATAGCGGAACCTGGATGTTCATATTGTCTCCTACATATTCTACGAAGATCTTTATCGGTCAAACCGCATAACAACATACGTTGTTCCCTTTGTCATCGGTATGTTACTTGCCCGAGATTCGACCGCTTGGGTATCCAATACCTCGCTCAATCTCAAGTTACCGCAAGTCTCTTTACTCGTTCCGTAATACATCATCCCACAACTAACTCACTAGTTGCAATGCTTGCAAGGCTTATAGTGATGTGCATTACCGAGAGGGCCTAGAGATACCTCTCCCACAAAGGGAGTGACAAATCCTAATCTCGAAATACGCAAAAACCAACAAGTACCTTCGAGACACCTCAGAGATCACCTTTATAATCACCCAGTTACGCCAGGACGCTTTGGTAGCACACAAAGTGTTCCTCCGTAAACGGGAGTTGCATAATCTCATAGTCATAGGAACATGTATAAGTCATGAAGAAAGTAATAGCAACATACTAAACGATCGGGTGCTAAGCTAACGGAATGGGTCAAGTCAATCACATCATTCTCCTAATGATGTGATCCCGTTAATCAAATGATAACTCATGTCTATGGTTAGGAAACATAACCATCTTTGATTAACGAGCTAGTCAAGTAGAGGCATACTAGTGACACTATGTTTGTCTATGTATTCACACATGTATTATGTTTCCGGTTAATACAATTCTAGCATGAATAATAAACATTTATCATGAAATAAGGAAATAAATAATAACTTTATTATTGCCTCTAGGGCATATTTCCTTCAACATGACCTCCGAATAGGATTACTGTACCACTCACAGTGCGGATCTTACTCTGGTTGACCCACGAGGTTCGGTAGTAACTTGATCTGAAGTTTCATGATCAATATCATTAACTTCCTCACTAATTGGTGTAGTCCGCCACATGAACCAGTTTATGTGCTGAACTATTTTCCAATAAGTGAGCAGTTATAGTTACCTCATCAAGTTCTACTTTCCTCCCACTCACTTCTTTCGGGAGAAACTCCTTCTCTAGAAATGATCCATTCCTGGCAACAATTGTCTTGCCTTCGGATCTGTGATAGAAGGTGTACCCAACAGTTTCCTTTGGGTATCCTATGAAGACACATTTCTCCGATTTGGTTCGAGCTTATCAGGTTGAAGCTTTTTTAGATAAGCATCGCAGCCCCAAACTTTAAGAAACGACAACATTGGTTTCTTGCCAAACCACAATTCATAAGGCGTCGTCTCAACGGATTTCGATGGTGCCCTATTTAACGTGAATGCAAACATCTCTAAAGTATAACCCCAAAATGATAGCGGTAAATCAGTAAGAGACATCATAGATCGCACCATATCTAGTAAAGTACGATTACGACGTTCGGACACACCACATATGGGGCTACCGCCCCTACTAACTTGCCACCCAAGCGAAGGCCAGGACGATGCCCCGCCCCATGGATCCGCCACAAGATCACTTTCCAAGGCCACCGCCTTGGCACACATCAGTCATCCGCAACAAGCACAAGCTAGCTCATCCAAGCAATGTCCCAAAGGGAGAAGCGAGGAAGATGTCGTTGTTGCCTGCTCTAGAAACCATTTGGAGCTTAGGTTTTCACTCTGAAATTCTTTGAACTTTTCAAATGTTTCAGACTTATGTTTCATTAATTAGATATACCCATATCTGCTCAAATCATCTGTGAAGGTGAGAAAATAACGATACCCGACGGGAGCCTCAATATTCATTGTACCACATACATCAGTATGTATGATCTCCAATAAATCAGTTGCTCGCTCCATAGTTCCGGAGAACGGCGTTTTAGTCATCTTACCCATGAGGCATGGTTCGCAAGTACCAAGGGATTCATAATCAAGTGATTTCAAAAGTCCATCAGTATGGAGTTTCTTCATGCGCTTTAAACCAATATGACCTAAACGGCAGTGCCACAAATAAGTTGCACTATATTATCAACTCTGCATCTTTTGGCTTCAACACTATGAATATGTGTATCGCTACTATCGAGATTCATCAAAACTAGACCACTCTTTAAGCGTGCATGACCATAAAAGATATTACTCATATAAATAGAACAACCATTATTCTCATATTTAAATGAATATCCGTCTCGCATCAAACAAGATCCAGATATAATGTTCAGGCTCAACGCTGGCACCAAATAACAATTATTTAGGTCTAAAACTAATACCGAAGGTAGATGTAGAGGTAGCGTGCCAACGGCGATCACATCGACTTTAGAACCATTTCCCACGCGCATCGTCACCTCGTCCTTAGCCAGTGCCCACTTAATATGTAGTCCCTGTTTCGAGTTGCAAATATTATCAACAGAACCAGTATCAAATACCCAGGTGCTATCATGCGAGCTCTGGTAAGGTACACATCAATAACATGTATATCACATATACCTTTGTTTACCTTGCCATCCTTCTTATCCGCCAAATACTTGGGGCAGTTCCGCTTCCAGTGTCCAGTCTGCTTGCAGTAGAAGCACTCAGTCTCAGGCTTAGGTCCAGACTTGGGTTTCTTTTCTTGAGCAGCAACTTGTTTGCCGTTCTTCTTGAAGTTCCCCTTCTTCTTACCTTTGCCCTTTTTCTTGAAACTGGTGGTCTTATTGACCATCAACACTTGATGCATCTTATCTTGCTTTGATTTCTACCTCGGAAGCCTTTAGCATTGCGAAGAGCTCGGGAATTGTCTTGTTCATCCCTTGCATATTATAGTTCCTCACGGAGCTCTTGTAGCTTGGTGGCAGTGATTGAAGAATTCTGTCAATGACACTATCATCCGGAAGATTAACTCCCAGTTGAATCAAGTGATTGCAATACCCAGACATTTTGAGTATATGTTCACTGACAGAACTATTCTCCTCCATCTTGCAGCTGTAGAACTTATTGGAGACTTCATATCTCTCAATTCGGGCATTTGCTTGAAATATTAACTTCAACTCCTGGAACATCTCATATGCTCCATGATGTTCAAAACGTCGTTGAAGTCCCGGTTCTAAGCCGTAAAGCATGGCACCTTGAACTATCGAGTAGTCATCGACTTTGCTCTCCCAGACGTTCTTAACGCCGTCGTCGATTACACCTGCAACAGGTTCGACACCCAGCGGTGCTTCC
Source organism: Aegilops bicornis (assembly GCA_021605145.1). Taxonomy (NCBI): domain Eukaryota; kingdom Viridiplantae; phylum Streptophyta; class Magnoliopsida; order Poales; family Poaceae; genus Aegilops; species Aegilops bicornis. The sequence continues at coordinate 50,081,256 of CM038675.1, read as the reverse complement.
AGTGACGTAATTCTTCTGTGCAGCAATGAGGATAATCCTCAAGTTACGGACCCAGTCCGTGTAATTGCTACCATCATCTTTCAACTTTGCTTTCTCAAGGAACGCATTAAAATTCAACGGAACAACAGCACGGGCCATCTATCTACAACAAACATAGACAAGAAAAATACTATCAGGTACTAAGTTCATGATAAATTTAAGTTCAATTAATCATATTACTTAAGAACTCCCACTTAGATAGACATCCCTCTAATCATCTAAGTGATCAGGTGATCCAAATCAACTAAACTATAACCGATCATCACGTGAAATGGAGTAGTTTTCAATGGTGAACATCACTATGTTGATCATATCTACTATATGATTTATGCTCAACCTTTCGGTCTCAGTGTTCCGACGCCATATCTGCATATGCTAGGCTCGTCAAGTTTAATCTGAGTATTCTGCGTGTGCAAAACTGGCTTGCACCCGTTGTAGATGGACATAGAGCTTATCACACCCGATCATCACGTGGTGTCTGGGCAAGAAGAACTTTGGCAATGGTGCATACTCAGGGAGAACACTTTTATCTTGAAATTTAGTGAGAGATCATCTTATAATGCTACCGTCAATCAAATCAAGATAAGATGCATAAAAGATAAAAATCACATGCAATCAATATAAGTTATATGATATGGCCATCATCATCTTGTGCTTGTGATCTCCATCTCCAAAGCACCGTCATGATCACTGAGGGAGTCCTGGACTAGGGGGTGTCCGCATAGCCGAACTATCATCTTTGGCCGGACTCCTAGACTATGAAGATACAAGATTGAAGACTTCGTCCCGTGTCCGGATAGGACTTTCCTTGGCGTGGAAGGCAAGCTTGGCGATACGGATATGTAGATCTCCTACCATTGTAACCGACTCTGTGTAACCCTAACCCTATTCGGTGTCTATATAAACCGAAGGGTTTTAGTCCGTAGGGACGAACAACAATCATACCGTAGGCTAGCTTCTAGGGTTTAGCCTCTCGATCTCGTGGTAGATCTACTCTTGTACTACCCATTTCATCAATATTAATCAAGCAGAGTAGGGTATTACCTCCATCGAGAGGGCCCGAACCTGGTAAAAACATCGTGTCCCTTGTCTCCTGTTACCATCCGCCTAGACGCATAGCTTTGGGACCCCTACCCGAGATCCGCCGGTTTTGTCACCGACATTGGTGCTTTCATTGAGAGTTCCTCTGTGTCCTCACCGATAGGCTGATGGCTCCTTCGATCACCAACAACGACGCAGTCCAGGTGAGACTTTTCTCCCGGACAGATCTTCAGATTCGGGCGGCTTTGCACTGCGGGCCAATTCGCTTGGCCATCCGGAGCAGATCGAAGCTACGCCCTGGCCATCAGGTCAGATTTGGAAGCTTGAACTATATCGCCGATGTCCGCGGGGATTTGATCTTCGACGGATTCGAGCCACAGCCGAGCGTGCTGCACTGTCTCGATGGGTACGATCTAGCTCTGCCGCCGAACAGTGCCCTGGAGGCTGCACCAGTGCCCGCTCCGACCCCTAATCCGGAGCCGGTTCCCCCGATCGAGGATGAGTGGTTGGACACCACCTCGGGGGCTACGATCTCAACGGCGATTGAGTCGAACTCCATCCTTGTCCTTTGCGAAGACCATGACTCCAATCGAATCCGATTGGGCGCCGGTCATGGAGTTCACTGGCGCGGACATCTTTCAGCACTCGCCCTTTGGCGACATCTTGAATTCACTAAAGTCTCTCCCTTTATCTGGAGAGCCCTGGCCGGACTACGGTCAGGAAGGTTGGGATGCGGACGACGAAGAAATTCAACACCCCCTCACCACCCACTTTGTAGCCACTGTCGAAAGCTTAAACGACGTGCTCGATTTCGACCAAGACATCGACGGTATGGGTGACGGCGTAGGAGACAACCATGAACCAGCATCTATAGGATAATGGACAACCACCTCGTCCGTGATGTATACATGGTGGATACACCTAAAGGAAGTGACGACAAGGAACAACGGGACACTACGAAGGATAAATCCTCGAAAAGCATTCAAACGGCAACGTAAACGCCGCACCAAGTCCCGCCTCGACAAAAACCCAGCCATAGAGCAGGGCGAACCGGTGGACGACGAACATGCTACCGAGCAACCGTCCGAACAGGACAACTTGGATGAACAACCCGTCCCCGGCGAAGATAACAGTCCGGACGATCTCACGCCGGACAAATTGTTGGAGCAGAAGAACCTCCACAAAAGGCTCGTCGCCACTGCGCGTAGCCTGAAGAAGCTTAAAACAGCGGAAGATGCACTCAAAATCAGATGGAGCAAAGTCATCAACACCGCAGACAAATACGGCGACAGTCGCCGAACAAAGAGCTACCCAAAGAGAAAACTACTGCCCGAATTTGATGAGGAGGCCATAGATCCCCCACAATCAAAGAGCAAGAAGGCCACCCGGTCGGATGGACGACCCCACGGCAAACAGAGAGCGGCAAATGGCACCACACACAAGCTGGTACGCGATCCGCATAAGGATTCACATCAAAAAGACGGCCCAGTTAGGTCCACCTATGGGCCGAGAAAGCAAGCTCTTCAAAGCAATGCAACACGCAAAATATCCGAACATCACGGCACACCCAAATATAGGGGTGCCGCACACCCCCTATGTTTCACCGATGAGGTGCTGGATCACGAATTCCCAGAGCCATACAAACCCGTAAACATAGAGGCATATGACGGAACAACAGACCCTGGAGTCTGGGTTGAGGATTACATCCTCCACATACACATGGCTAGAGGAGATGATCTCCATGCCATAAAATACTTACCCCTCAAGCTCAAAGGGCCAGCTCGGCACTGGCTTAAAAGCCTTCCCGAAAACACCGTTGGAAGTTGGGAAGAGCTCGAGGATGCGTTTCGGGCAAATTTTCAGGGGACCTATGTCCGCCCTCCGGATGCAGACGATCTAAGTCACATAACTCAATAGCCCGGAGAGTCAGCCTGAAATTCTGGAACAGGTTCCTTACCAAAAAGAACCAAATAGTCGATTGTCTGGATGTCAAGCCTTAGCAGCCTTCAAACACAATGTCCGAGATGAATGGCTCGCCAGACACCTCGGCCAAGAAAAGCTGAGAACAATGGCCGCATTAACAAGCCTCATGACCCGCTTTTGCGCGGGAGAGGACAGCTGGCTAGCAAGATGTAGTACCAGCGACCCAAGTACATCCAAAGTCAGGGATGGGAATGGGAAACCACGACCAGCGCCGGATTAAGGGGGACGGTCCAAAGAGCGCGGCAGTCAACGCAGGATTCAAAAGCTCACGGCAGAACAATAAAAAACTACCCCTTATGGACAATAGCGATGAGCTATCCAACTTAAACAAAATCCTGGACAAGATATGTCAAATCCATAGTACTCCCGGGAGGCCTGCAAACCATACCCACAGAGATTGTTGGGTCTTCAAGCAGTCCGTCAGACTCAACGCCGAACACAAGGGGCTCGACACACCAAGTGAGGATGATGACGAGCACCACAAGCAGAGCCCCGGAAAGCAAAAGAATTTCCTACAAGAGGTTAAAACAGTAAACTCACTTCACGTGATAAAAGGGAAAAACAGCGCGGCGCCCGCTAAACTGCGCGCCGCACAGACTACCCTAGTGGTGTACCAACACTGGTTGTCAAAACCAATCACCTTCGACCATCAGGACTACTCCGAAAGTATCCGGAACGCAGGATGGACTGCCTTGATATTGGATCCCATAATTGACGGATTCCAATTTACACAAGTCCTCATGGACAGCGGCAGTGACATAAACCTGATATATCAGGACACAATCCGCAGGATGGGGATAGACCCAACCAAAATTCGCCATAGCAACACCTCCTTCAAAGGGGTAATGCCAGGCCTATATGCCCATTGTACGGGCTCCTCTCGTTAGAAGTTGTGTTCGCTCATCCGACAACTTCCGCGTAAAAAGCTAACCTTCCACATCGCCCCATTCGAAAAGTAGCTATCAAGCACTCTTTGGGCGTGAAGCTTTCGCCCGCTTTAACGCAATACCGCATTATGCATCTCTTACACTTAAAATGCCCAGTCCACGCGGCATCATCTCATTAAAAGGGAGTATTAAGTGTTACTCGAGCACGGAAGAATGCAAGGCTTCCTTGACAGCCCCACACCAATCCGGCTCCGCTAACCAAAGCACCTGAATAGGTAATTCGAACCCCGGACACGGCTAGACGAGTCCGGCGCCTACTAGTGGCATACCCCCATACAAGGGGCTGCACGCATGTACAACAAGAGACAATAAAGCTCAATTTTATTCACTTTTCGAACCATACTATGTTTATTTCATATAAAGTACATTTTTCGCACCATCCTTTTTCTTTTCAACTAAGTTCCTCTCTCTTACAGATGAACAACGTGCTACACCCGTCTAGGATATGGCACAATGGAGACGCAGGCGCAGACGTGCAGTAGGGACCCGTTGCAAGGATTCTTTTCAGATTAAGACACTGCGTAAACCTTTTTTACTGTCTCTTGTTGATACACATCCCCTGGTTCCTAGCTATAACCGAGGAGGAGGCTGGCGCTTTGGCATCGGCCGCACCAGAATTTTTGCACGTACCTGGACACCAGGGGCTTAGGGCATTATTCTGCCCGTTTTTATAAAGACCAAATACCTTAGGGAGTGTTCCGTGTCTCGAGTTAGGCCTTATATGCATCAGCTCCGAATCATGTCTTTGGTCAAATGTTGGGTTTTCCCGCCTCCTGTGTTTTGCTGCCTTACGTTTCGTTCTATCGGCTAACGCGACACCAGGAGAACTACGATTGTTCCGGAGAACGGAGTCTTGGTCATCTTGCCCATGAGGCATGGTTCGCATGTGTCAAATGATTCATAATCTAAAGACTCCAAAAGTCCATCAGCATGGAGCTTCTTCATGCGCTTGACACCAATGTGACCAAGGCGGCAGTGCCACAAGTATGTGGGACTATCGTTATCAACTTTACATCTTTTGGTATTCACGCTATGAATATGTGTAATACTACGCTCGAGATTCATTAAGAATAAACCATTGACCATAAAACATATCTCTCATATAAATAGAACAACCATTATTCTCGGATTTAAATGAGTAGCCATCCCATATTAAACGAGATCCAGATACAATATTCATGCTCAAACTTGGCACCAAATAACAATTATTAAGGTTTATAACTAATCCCGTAGGTAAATGAAGAGGTAGCGTGCCGACGGCGATCACATCGACTGGAACCATTCCCAACGCCAAGATCGTCACCTCGTCCTTCGCCAGTCTCCGCTTATTCCGCAGCTCCTGTTGTGAGTTACAAATATGAGCAACGGCACCGGTATCAAATACCCAGGAGTTACTACGAGTACTGGTAAGGTACACATCAATAACATGTATATCAAATATACCTTTGGTGTTGCCGGCCTTCTTGTCCGCTAAGTATTTGGGGGCAGTTCCGCTTCCAGTGACCCTTCCCCTTGCAATAAAAGCACTCAGCCTCAGGCTTGGGTCCATTCTTTGACTTCTTCGGCAACTTGCTTGCAGGCGGCAACCTCCTTGCCGTCCTTCTTGAAGTTCTTCTTACCCTTGCCCTTCTTGAACTTAGTGGTCTTATTGACCATCAACACTTGATGTTCTTTCTTGATTTCAACCTCGGCCGATTTCAAAGATAGAGAATACTTCAGGAATGGTCTTTACCATCCCCTGCATATTGTAGTTCATCACAAAGCTCTTGTAGCTTGGCGGGGAGCGGCTGGAGGATTCTGTCAATGACCGCCTCATCGGGGAGGTTAATATTCAATTTGGGTCATACGGTTGTGCATCCCGGACATCTTGAGAATGTGCTCACCGATGAACTATTTTCCTCCATCTTACAACTATAGAACTTGTCGGAGATGTCATATCTCTCGACCCGGCGTGAGCTTGAAAACCAGTTTCAGCTCCTCGAACATCTCATATGCTCCGTGATGCTCAAAACGCTTTTGGAGCCCGGTTCTATCTTTGTAAAGCATGCCGCACTGAAACGAGGGAGTAATCATCAAGACGAGACTGCCAAGCATTCATAATGTCTTGGTTCTGCAGGACGAGGCGTCACCTAGCGGTCCTTCTAGGACATATTGTTTCCTGGCAGCTATGAGGATGATCCTCAAGTTCGGACCCAGTCCGTATAGTTGCTGCCGTCATCTTTCAGCTTGGTTTTCTCTAGGAACGCGTTGAAGTTCAAGTTGACATGAGCGTTGGCCATTTGATCTACAAGACATATCATTCAAAAGTTTTAGACTAAGTTCATATTAATTAAGTTCATCTAATCAAATTATTTCAATGAACTCCCACTCAGATTAGACATCCCTCTAGTCATCTAAGTGTTACACGATCCGAGTCGACTAGGCCGTGTCCGATCATCACGTGAGACGGACTAGTCATCGTCGGTGAACATTCTCATGTTGATCGTATCTTCCATACGACTCGTGTTCGACCTTTCGGTCTCCGTGTTCCGAGGCCATGTCTGTACATGCTAGGCTCGTCAAGTTTAACCCTAAGTGTTTTGCATGTGTAAATCTGTCTTACACCCGTTGTATGTGAACGTAAGAATCCAGCACACCCGATCATCACGTGGTGCTTAGAAGCGACGAACTTTAGCAACGGTGCACGCTTAGGGGAGAACACTTCTTGAAATTGTTGTAAGGATCATCTTATTTACTACCGTCGTTCTAAGTAAACAAGATGTATAAACATAATAAACATCACATGCAATTATATAGTAGTGACATGATATGGCCAATATCATAAAACTCCATTGATCTCCATCTTCGGGGCTCCATGATCATCTTGTCACCGGCATGGCACCATGATCTCCATCATCATGATCTCCATCATCGTGCCTCCATGAAGTTGTCACGCCAACGACTACTTCTACTACTTTGGCTAAACGTGTTTTAGCAATAAAGTAAAGTAAGTTACATGGCTTTCTTCAATGACACGCAGGTCATACAAAAATAAAGACAACTCCTATGGCTCCTGCCGGTTGTCATACTCATCGACATGCAAGTCGTGATTCCTAGTACAAGAATATGATCTCATACATCACAATATGTCATTCATCATTCATCACAACTTGGCCATATCACATCACATGTCAATTGCTGCAAAAACAAGTTAGACGTCCTCTAATTGTTGTTGCATCTTTTACGTGGCTGCAATTGGGTTCTAGCAAGAACGTTTTCTTACCTACGAATAACCACAAGGTGATCTTGTCAACTTCTATTTACCCTTCATAAGGACCCTTTTCATCGAATCCGCTCCAACTAAGGTGGGAGAGACAGGCACCCGTCGGCCACCTTATGCAACTAGTGCATGTTAGTCGGTGGAACCGGTCTCACGTAAGCGTACGTGTAAGGTTGGTCCGGGCCGCTTCATCCCACAATACCGCGGAAGCAAGATAAGACTAGTAGCGGCAAGTAAGTTGACAAGATCCACGCCCACAACTAAATTGTGTTCTACTCGTGCAAAGAGAACTACGCATAGACCTAGCTCATGATGCCACTGTTGGGGAACGTTGCAGAAAATTAAAATTTTTCCTACGGTTTCACCAAGATCCATCTATGAGTTCATCTAAGCAACGAGTCATGGGAGTGAGTTTGCATCTACATACCACTTGTAGATCGAGTATGCAGGCGTTAGGGAGTGGTGATGATGGAGTCGTTCCCAACGTGATTCCGATCACCGATGACACGGCGCTGAAAGGACAGCACCTCCGTGTTCAACACACGTACGGGACGATGGCGTCTCCTCCATCTTGATCTAGCAAGGATGAAGGAGAGGTTGAGGAAGACAACTCCAATGGCAGCACGACGACGTGGTGCAGTTGGTGCGGCAGTTCTCCGACAGGGCTTCACCAAGCTCGCACGGAGAAAGAGAGGTGTTGGGGAGGGGAGGGGCTGCGCCTTCAATGGTGTGTCCAACCCTCCCCTCACCCCTCTATTTATAGGAGGAGAGGGCAGGGGGCCGGCCATCTAGGGGAACCCTAGATGGGGCGGCGACAAAGGGGAGGAGGAGAGGGGTGGCTTGCCCCCCAAGCTAGGGGGGCGCCCCCTTTAGGGTTTCCCCTCCCCAAGCCCTAGCCGCATGGGCCTAGGTGGGGAGGCGCGCCCAGCCCACCAGGGGCTGGCTCCCTCTCCCACACAGCCCATGTGGCCCCCTGGAGGTGGCCCCTCCAGTGGACCTCCGGAACCCTCCCGGTGGCCCCGGTACATTACCGGTATACCCCCGAAACTTTCCGGTGCCCGTTTAACCACTTTCCATATATAAATCTTTACCTCCGGACCATTCCGGAACTCCTCGTGACGTCCGGGATCTAATCCGGGACTCCGAACAACATTCGGTAATCACATACTTGTCTTCCTAATAACCCTAGCGTCACCGACCCTTAAGTGTGTAGACCCTACGGGTTCGGGAGACATGCGAACATGACCGAGACGACCTCGGTCAATAACCAACAGCGGGATCTGGATACCCATGTTGGCTCCCACATGTTCCTCGATGTTGTCATCGGATGAACCACGATGTCAAGGGTTCAAGCAACCCCGTATTCTATTCCCTTTGTCAGACGGTATGTTACTTGCCCGAGACTCGATCGTCGGTATCCCAATACCTCGTTTAGTCTCGTTACCGGCAAGTCACTTTACTCGTACCGTAATGCATGATCCCGTGACCAAACACTTGGTCACTTTGAACTCATTATGATGATGCACTACCGAGTGGGCCCAGTGATACCTCTCCGTAACACGGAGTGACAAATCCTAGTCTTGATCCGTGTCAACCCAACAAATACTTTCGGAGGTACCTGTAATGCACCTTTATAGTCACCCGATTCACGTTGTGACGTTTGGTACACCAAAGCACTCCTACGGTATCCGGGAGTTACACGATCTCATGGTCTAAGGAAGAGATACTTGACATTGGAAAAGCTCTAGCAAAACGAACTACACGATCTTGTGCTATGCTTAGATTGGGTCTTGTCCATCACGTCATTCTCCTAATGACGTGATCCCGTTGTCAATGACATCTGATGTCCATAGTCAGGAAACCATGACTATCTGTTGACCAACGAGCTAGTAAACTAGAGGCTTACTAGGGACGTATTGTAGCCTATGTATTCACACGTGTATTACGATTTCCGGATAATACAGTTATAGCATGAATAAAAGACAATTATCATGAACAAGGAAATATAATAATAATGCTTTTATTATTGCCTCTAGGGCATATTTCCAACACTGACGTCTTCATGCAATCCGCTCTCAGCGGATGCAATTCTTTCAATCACCGTACCCATCAGCGCACGGTGATCTTCTGAGATAGCCGCTCGCCCGAGCAGATCCTTCAGCTCCTCCGACCAAGACGCCCGATTGGCGCGGACCCTCCAGCCCCGCCGGACCTGGGGAAACCCTCCGCGACGACACCTCAGGGTCGTCCGCTTCGCATGAAGGTGCGACAAGTGGAGGTGTTTCGCTCTCCATCATCTCCGGAAGAAGATCCCCCGAAGACGAGCTCTCATGAGAAGGGCTGAGATCCGAACTACAAGGTACAATTTCGATTATATTCAGAAATAAATATAGGGATGTTCTTTATTCACAGGACCCCTTATTTTTACTTACGGCTCGCTGGAGGGCTGATCCCCTTGGGGAAATTGTGCGGCTGGGGTACTTCCCAGCGCCGGACTCTCTGACGAAGACTTCTTTCCCCTCTTTGAGGCCTTGACCTCCGGATCTTCCAGGCGGTCCTCTTCTCTCCTTGGAGGGTGGGACTTTTGATCCCTCCTTCTGGAAAGCCTCCTTCGTGGAGGCGGTTGCTTCCCGCTCCCCCTTCGCCTTCTTGAAAGGCGCGGCCTTCAACATCTTGGTCGGCATGGGATCCGGCGTGGTCTGCAGGGAGGAGCCGGACACCTTATCAACTTTGCCTTCGCTATCCACTCCTGTTCAAGAAACAGCTCCTTTAAGGGCAAGTTTATGATAAATAAACGGACAGCCTGTCCGGGTATAGGACTACTTACTTGAGTATCTGGGCGATTGCAGCTTAGTCCTGCGTCCTCAGTCAGGTTCGGACACTTCTCTTGTGATCCGAAGAACAGTTTATACATCTCCACGGGCGTCGTACTCATAAAATGTTGGAGAACCCGTGGTCCCTCCGGATTAAATTCCCACAGACGGAGGGGGCGACGTTTGCAGGGCAGAAGGTGTCGAATCAACATAACCTGCGCCACTACGACCAGATTGATCTCTCTTTCTTGGAGGTCTTGAATACGGCCCTGTAACAGAGGAACGTCCTTGGACGGCCCCCAGTCGAGCCCCTTATTGACCCATGACGCCAGCCGCTGTGGTGGACCTGAGCGGAAGGCGGGAGGCGCCACCCATTTGGTGCCCCTGGGAGCGGTGATATAGAACCACTCCCGTTGCCACGAACCAAGCTCCTTTTCAAAAGAGCCCTCGAGCCACGGAGCATTAGCGCACTTGCTTATGATAGCCCCTCCGCACTCTGCCTGTTGCCCCTCGATCATCTTCGGCTCCACCTTAAAAGTCTTGAGCCACAATCTGAAGTGAGGGATAATGCGGAGAAAGGCTTCACATACGACAATGAATGACGAGATATGGAGGATGGACTCCGGATTCAAGTCATGGAAATCCAGCCCATAATAAAACATGAGCCCTCAAGACAAAGGGATCCGTCGGAAGCCTAAACCCGAAGGAAGTGAGACCACGAACACCACGCTCTCGCCGGGCTCGGAGTGGGAATGACCTGCCACGAGCAGGCAGCCTATGCGAGATCTCACGGTTAGATACACGGTGTCTCGCAGCTTTAGCACATCTTCTTCTGTGACGGAAGAAGACATCCATCGGCCGAGCTGGTCGGAGCCGGACATCGTCGAAGGTCCAAAGCGCCTAAATCTGAAGCCTTGGGTGTTAGAACTCGAAGTGCGAGGCGAACTCGATGGAGGATGGAAAGAAGAAGAGGGCCTTGGTCTCATTATAAAGAGGTTGAATACCAAGAGTCCTCCCCGTGGTCGATTGGGACTCGCCTTCGATAGAGGAGGCGCGCCAACGGGCACGGTTGGGTTACCCACGTCCGTATTGATGAGAATCCCGGAATAAGGGGGCACTATCTACGCTTTGATAAGACGTGCCAGGGAAACCGCCTCGCTAAACGCGCTGAGGTGGGACAGTAAAAAACGATTCGAATAAAGGCCTGGCCATGGTGTGATGTCACACCGCGGAATACGTCAACAGATCTGTGCAAAGGATTATTCTCTCTACGGTGGTATGTGGAACTTGTTTTGCAGAGCCGGACACTATCCTGGTGTTCACAACCTTCTATGAAGTATTCGGAGGAGGAACCCACCTTGCAATGCCGAAGACAATATGCGCGCCGGACTCGTCGTCATTGAAGCCTGGTTCAGGGGCTACTGAGGGAGTCCTGGACTAGGGGGTGTCCGGATAGCGAACTATCATCTTTGGCGGACTCCTAGACTATGAAGATACAAGATTGAAGACTTCTTCCCGTGTCCGGATAGGACTTTCCTTGGCGTGGAAGGCAAGCTTGGCGATACGGATATGTAGATCTCCTACCATTGTAACCGACTACATGTAACCCTAACCCTATTCGGTGTCTATATAAACCGAAGGGTTTTAGTCCGTAGGACGAACAACAATCATACCAGAGGCTAGCTTCTAGGGTTTAGCCTCTCTGATCTCGTGGTAGATCTACTCTTGTACTACCCATATCATCAATATTAATCAAGCAGGAGTAGGGTATTACCTCCATCGAGAGGGCCCGAACCTGGGTAAAAACATCGTGTCCCTTGTCTCCTGTTACCATCCGCCTAGACGCACAGTTCGGGACCCCCTACCCGAGATCCGCCGGTTTTGACACCGACAATCACCATCGTCACCGGCGCGACACCTTGATCTCCATCGTAGCATCATTGTTGTCTCGCCAACTATTGCTTCTCGCTACCGCTTAGTGATAAAGTAAAGCAATTACAGGGCGATTGCATTGCATACAATAAAGCAACAACCATATGGCTCCTGCCAGTTGCCGGTAACTCGGTTACAAAACATGATCATCTCATATAATAAAATATAGCATCACGTCTTGACCATATCACATCACAACATGCCCTGCAAAAACAAGTTAGACGTCCTCTACTTTGTTGTTGCACGTTTTATGTGGCTGCTATGGGCTTAGCAAGAATCGTTCTTACCTACGCATCAAAACCACAACGATAGTTCGTCAAGTTAATGTTGTTTTAACCTTCTCAAGGACCGGGCGTAGCCACACTCGGTTCAGCTAAAGTTGGAGAAACTGGCACCCGCCAATCACCTGTATGCAAAGCACGTCGGTAGAACCAGTCTCGCGTAGGCGTACGCGTAATGTCGGTCCGGCTCGCTTCATCGAACAATACCGCCGAACCAAAGTATGACATGCTGGTGAGCAGTATGACTTGTATCGCCCACAACTCACTTGAGTTCTACTCATGCATATAACATCAAAGCATAAAACCGGGCTCCGATACAACTGTTGGAGAACGTAGTAATTTCAAAAAAATTCCTACGCACACGCAAGATCATGGTGATGCATAGCAACGAGAGGGGAGAGTGTTGTCCATGTACCCTCGTAGACCGAAAGCATAAGCGTTAGCACAACGCGGTTGATGTAGTCATACGTCTTCACGATCTGACCGATCAAGTACCGAACGCACGACACCTCCGAGTTCAGCACACGTTCAGCTCGATGACGTCCCTCGAACTCCGATCCAGCCGAGCTTTGAGGGAGAGTTCCGTCAGCACGATGGCGTGGTGACAATGATGATGTTCTACCGACGTAGGGCTTCGCCTAAGCACCGCTATGATATTATCGAGGTGGACAATGGTGGAGGGGGCACCGCACACGGCTAAGAGATCTCAAGGATCAATTGTTGTGTCTCTAGGGGGTGCCTCCCTCCCCGTATATAAAGGAGTGGAGGAGGGGGAGGGGGCCGGCCACCCTTGGCGCGCCCCATGAGGAGTCCTACTGCCACTGGGAGTAGGACTCCCCCCCCCCTTCCTTGTTGGAGTAGGAGAGGAGAGGGAAGGAGAGAGAGGGGGAAAGGAAAGGGGGGGCGCCTCCCCCTCCTTGTCCAATTCGGACTTGGCGGGGGAGGGGCGTGTGGCTTCCCCATGGCCGCCTCTCCTCTTCGACCACTTGGGCCCATGAGGCCCATTAACCTCCGGGGTTCGGTAACCCCAAGTACTCAAGATATATCCGATAACCCCGGAACCATTCCGGTGTCCGAATATAGTCGTCCAATATATCAATCTTCATGTCTCAACCATTTCGAGACTCCTCGTCATGTCCATGATCACATCCGGGACTCCGAACTACTTTCGGTACATCAAAACACATAAACTCATAATATAACTGTCATCTAACTTTAAGCGTGCGGACCCTACGGGTTCAAGAACTATGTAGACATGACCGAGACACGTCTCTGGTCAATAACCAATAGCGGAACCTGGATGGTCATATTGGCTCCTACATATTCTACGAAGATCTTTATCGGTCAAACCGCATAGCAACATACGTTGTTCCCTTTGTCATCGGTATGCTACTTGCCCGAGATTCGATCGTCGGTCTCCCAATACCTAGTTCAATCTCGTTACCGACAAGTCTCTTTACTCGTTATGTAATGCATCATCCCGTAACTAACTCATTAGCTACAATGCTTGCACGGCTCATAGTCATGTGCATTACTGAGAGGGCCCAGAGATACCTCTCCGTCAATTGGAGTGACAAATCCTAATCTCGAAATACGTCAACTCAACAAATACCTTCGGAGACACCTGTAGAGCACCTTTATTATCACTCAGTTACATTGTGACGTTTGGTAGCACACAAAGTGTTCCTCCGGTAAGCGGGAGTTACATAATCTCATAGTCATAGGAACATGTATAAGTCATGAAGAAAGCAATAGTAACATACTAAACGATCAAGTGCTAAGCTAACGGAATGGGTCAGATCAATCACATCATTCCCCTAATGATGTGATCCCATTAATCAAATAACAACTCATGTCTATGGTTAGGAAACTTAACCATCTTTGATTCACGAGCTAGTCAAGTAGAGGCATACTAGTGACACTATGTTTGTCTATCTATTCACACATGTATTATGTTTCTGGGTAATACAATTCTAGCATGAATAATAAACATTTATCATGATATGAGGAAATAAATAATAACTTTACTATTCCCTCTAGGGCATATTTCCTTCACAATGTGCCCAGGCCACGGCCAGAGCCCCACTGAGATGCGCACGTGCACACCCGGACCACGCCGCACCTGACCAGAGGGCCAAAGAAGCACAGGCCTCCTCACCCCCAGGGGCTGGAGGAGAGGTGCTCCAGATTGCCAGCACAATCCGCGTGTCGACCGACGTGCCGCTGCACGAACACACCAGCCATGGGGACGACCGTGCCCAGAGGAAGGAAGCCCTGCCTCCGCTGCTTCCACACGGGCTTTGCCCGGCGGCGCACCCTGGCGGCGGTGAGGAGGGAAGACGGCGAGACGGAAGCCGTCGACGGTGGCTAGGTTACCACCCGTGTCGCTCGTGCGGAGCGACGAGTTTTAGTTTCCAGTGGTGTGGGCTTTTTGTTGTTGTTTCTTTTCAATTGTTTCTGTCGGGCTGCACTATTGTGACATGTCTATTTTTTCCAATCGAGGAACATGCACATGCTTACACCGACTACCGTGTTTATTATCAACTCTCTACCAATAATGTATTTTGCCAAGAAATGTCTATGCTGTTTCATCACTTTGGTTTTGCAGTATTGTGTATACTCACCAAAGTATCATGTAGGTTCACAACCTTTTGATATGAAAAGGTGATGCCCTTTTATTTATTGATAATGCAAAATTAAAACGCCCCTCCAAATGACGAGTGCTTAATTACCAATGTGTAAAAGACTGCATTGCGCTACAATAGGACACTAACATTCATCTCGTGGAGACAGAATGAATACTCCACCAACAGCAACACGAGAGTAATGTCTACTGATGCCATCTCTCCCTTTACAGACACCACTACACCCCACCAGACTATATATATTGTTCATTCCTCCACACTTCCTACGAGTGATTCTCTATTTCTAGGTCTGGGCATATATATTAGCAAGGTAGTTGGCAACCATATTCGCAAGAGAGAAAGGTAGTTGGCAACCACATACAGGTACGAGACCATAAGTCCATAATACAAGAACTATAGAGATATGCATGGACATACGGGGATCAGAGGTAGCAAATCGTATCTACATGACCATCAGTCGTTGAAGGGGAGGCTGAAGCACATTTCCTTATAGCTGCAGTTGACTTGACGAGTGAAATCTTGACGGGGCATATCACTATTGAGTCCGACTGCGCCGCAGTGGCCACAGCTATCAAATACCATAACATCAATAGATCTAAATGGTTGGTTATTTATGAAGATGCTAAGCAATCAACTAGTGAGTTTGAGTCCTGATCTATCAGGAGGATTGGTAGAGATTAATCTTATAGCCCATTGGCACCATACAGTAGAATCAATGGTGTATTCTTTCTTCCGGCCAGTGTGCCATCTTGCATTACTCCATTCTGTCAGTGATTGTAACCCTGGACAATCCCTATTTAATTAAGCTCTCTTTTAGCCTACAGAAGAAATGCATTCTCGACATGTTCGATGATATGTGCATCCAAATCCTACCGCTAATGTTTCAGAAAGTAAAAATACAAGTGCTAACCCTTTCAAAAAAAAAAAACAAGTGCTAATGGGTCAGCACTACAAAAGATGTCTCTCATGGACCAATTATCTTTCTTTGTTTTTTTGAGAAACACCTGGACCAATTATGTGTGCTGCTTGTTTTTGTGAAGGACCCCAAATTAAAACTTTCACATCGGTCGAAGCTGAAATAACACTAGTAGAGCGCGGCCATGAGCAACTGTACCGGCTTTAACCGTACAGGGCCCACAAATTTTTTGGGCTCCAGCCCAGGGGATTATTATACAATGCCTATTCACTATGTAAAGGTAAAGATAAACAGAGAAACTCCCTAAAAAACAGAACAAATCAGCCCAGCAGCGACCTGGAGTCCTCGGCCGAGTGTACGAGAGAATCATTTTACAGCACGCAAGGACGTGTGGAGTCGGTGACGCTGGCCTTCTCCTTGTTGCAATGAATTTTTGCCTCCATTTCCAAAAAGAAAATGAAATGAAGTGAATCAGTCTCTGTCAGTCTTTTTTTAGAAAAGGAGGAAGACCCCCGGCCTCTGCATCTGGACGATGCATTCAGTCACTTAAAACGATAGAAAACGAACGGCTCAGATTTCGTAGTAAAAAGAGTTAAGAAAGAACGGCTATGATTTAAAGGAAAAAAGCCTTTCCATTAAAATCACGTACATATAAAGATATTATAAGAGACACACGCAGGTGTAGGGATACATGTCACGTTCATGAGACGATACGGAGTCATCAAGGAGCCCAAGCATGATACGGCCCCAACAAGCAGCCGGGCAATCCATACTAGAGTCCATGAGGCGCCGGGCAATGCATACTAGAGTGCATGAGGCATGCACTACACGTCCATGCAATAATGCGTGATATGGTGATAGTCAAAGAAAAAAAGGTGGAACGTGTTTGAGATGAACTCAGATAGAGGAAGATGGATCAAATATATAGCAAGTCTACTGCTCCAAATATTCTCTCTTTCTCAGAACTAGACCGAGTCATTTGTACTATACAGTATACGTGAGATCCCTGCACTAACAACCGATGCCAGGTCGGCCGGGCCCGGCGGCTGCACGCGCACAGCCGCTCTGCTGGATTCTTTCCTCACGAAGGGAAGATCTTTTTTTCCCGTGGCATAACACGCCGTGCATTGCTGCATATTCCGGCCTCCCGTCGCCAAGCTGATGGGCGAACCTCGAGTGCCCAATCCCGCGTGAGCATGGTACCCGTTATGGTTGATTGGACTACAATGCAATCAGCGATAGGCTCCAGCATCCTCGGCTATCTCAGTGTTGTTGCTTTGCCCTGTATAGATCGATGTTCTACGCCCGTCTGAAGACAACAGACGGAGCTGCCTACACATATTATTACGGATCATAGCAAAGGAAGACCAAGACCTGCAGTGGCAGCCATGGTGGTGGACCCTTTGGCATGATTTTCTAGGAGAAGGAGATGCCCAAAGTGCACCAAGCGTAGCAGAAACAACAACAGGACGAGCCACTTGAGCTGGACTTACAGGCATACGACGGCGACGGCGAACTGTACTACTACGTTGTCAAGTGGAGGTATTTGATGAACGACACTACATACTGGTCATGCACTCATGAACCGTGGCCACACATGTGCAGCCGCGTCGGACACAGGCACCATTGTAGGGGCATGGTATAGTGCTGCGCAGGCTGGGAGGCGCTATGATGCCGACGTGTGCAAATCACAGTGGGAGGCATGCAGGAGAGCATATCGTGGGAAGCTCTGGAAGGACAGTTTTCACTCAATCCAAAAAAAAGGACAGTTTTCACCGCAATCTTTTTCCTCGCCCCTCTCTCTCCTCTGTTGAACTAACATTCAACATATGTCCTAACTTTATTTACTCATTTATTTTTTGGAAAATAATACAATATTCAATTATATCAGTATGAGATAAAAAGTGGTCCCCTTAAACGATGAAAAAATTTATGCTTTGAAGGTAACATTTATTTCACCCGAAAAAAAATGTAACATTTATTGAACTTTGAGAATTGGTTGAACATACATGACCATAACACTTAAAGAAATAAATAAATGTTGAAACCTTAGATATGTTCTAGGTTTAAAAGAATTAAAATATTCTCCAGTCATATCAGAACAACGTGTACACACACACAAGAGTACTCCATACATGTAATACAAGGCACGCTTAATTTATGTTGTCCTCAATACATGTCTTTGACTAACATATACATGCAAGAATCTATGAGTGCTTGAATCCAGATGGTGGGACTAAACATGCCATGTATCAAGTCAACACATATATAACAAAATACACAACTCCATATGTAATTTTCATGAATGATAGTTTATTGGGATTGAGTAGAAAAGGTCACGAGATGGCCTTTTGGCTACCACAATAGAAAATGCTCTCGGGTGAAGGGTAAAAGTTAAAAAATAAATAATCAATTCATTTTAACAAAACTTAAAATTCTTGAAATCAAACATATTATTTATAACTAAGTGCATTTTTTCATAAAAATTGACTTCTTTTGTGATTTTTGTAGATATACAAATCTAAATATGTGCTCTTGAAAACTTCAATATATCCTTTTTTGGCCCGGAACACAAATATGTTATTTTTCCAGAAAACTTTGCAGGTTCCAGCAAAAGAAAACTTTGTACACATACATAAGATAAAAAAAATTCTTTAACTATTTCTTACGGTTTATCAAATTTATTGTTCATCTGGGAGAATGCTTACCCTGGCTCTGTGTTAAATATCTGGTATTTTTTTCACCATTATTTTATTTGTCTTCAATTATGTACTCACCTTCAAGAATTTTGCACATACTTGAAAGTCTATGACTATGTATTGGATATTTGTACCACAATATTGTCGGGACTACTTAATCATATTCCAAGCAAGATTATATACCCAAATAATTATGACCTTAGTTACAATTGGAAACAAATATATGCCTAACTATTTGTAGGAAATCTAGCCGCGCAAATGCGCGGGTCACCCCGCTAGTTAATTATTAACACAAGACCTTACAAAGTCATACAACAGTAAGACTAAAGCCACCGTCTAAGCAACATCTGTCGCTACTCCTATCCCGTTGATGAAGGGGCGCTAATAGTCTGGGCCTAATACCAAACAGACCTCGCAGCCAAACCTAACATCTAAGACCTGAGGTCCCAACCAGGATGCCTGCCGGGTATGGGCACCCACCAGTCCGGCGTGCTCCTCAACCAGGACGCCTGCCGGGTATGAGGCCGCCGCAGCCACCTGCCACCAATCCATCTTCAGTGTTGTACTGCTGCATCTACCTTGCCCGGTCTAGCTGCCGCCGATGCCACCACGACACCAGACAGCGTCACCCTCCTGCGCGAGTCCACCTCCGCGCATCGGGCGCCGAATCTCCACTACGCCACGCCGCTGAGATCCGCCGTCATCAATGGTCAAGATAAATCACCGCTCCACCTCTTGTCTCCTCCAACCAGCACTTGCTGCAAAATGATGCCCTCAAGAGGGAGAACGACACCGAAGGCGCCGTCATCGTCCGATCCGGTAGACCCAGATCTAGGGTTTCCCCAAGAACTTCCCGATCAGGTTGACGTGACTTGCAACGACGATGCCTCAAGAAGGGAACGACGTCCGCGACGCCGCCATCGTCCGCCGAGACCGCAGTCCTGCATGATTTTCACCGGAAGCCACGACGTCTCGATCTCACGACTGGCTGGAACTGAGCGTGTTGGGGAACGTAGCAGAAATTCAAAATTTTCTACGCATCACCAAGATCAATCTATGGAGATTCTAGCAACGAGGGAAGGAGAGTGCATCTACATACCCTTGTAGATCGCTAAGCGGAAGCGTTCAAGTGAACAGGGGTTGAAGGAGTCGTGCTCGTCGTGATCCAAATAACCGGAGATCCTAGTGCCGAAGGGACGACACCTCCGGGTTCAACACACGGAGAGCCCGGTGGCGTCTCCCGTGCCTTGATCCAGCAAGGAGAGAGGGAGAGGTTGAGGAAGACTCCATCCAACAGCAGCACAACGTGGCGTGGTGGTGGTGGAGGCGTGGCAATCTGCAGAGCCGCCAAGCACTACGGAGGAGAAGGAGGTGTTGGAGAGGGAGAGGAGGCGCCAGGGGCTCAGTGCTGCTGCCCCCTCCCTCCCCCTTATATAGGTGCCAAGGAGGGGGAGGCAGCCTTGCCCCCTCCTCCAAGGGAGGGTGCGGCCAAGAGGGGGAGGTGTCCACCCTCCCAAGGCACCTCGGAGGTGCCTTCCCTTCATGGACTCTTCCTCTCCAAGTGTTTCATGCGCATGGGCCTCTTGGGGCTGGTTCCCCTTGGCCCATGCAGGCCTAGGCGCACCACCTAGGGCCCATGTGGCCCCTTGGGGCAGGTGGCCCCACTTGGTGGGCCCCCGGGACCCCTCCGGTGGTCCCGGTACAATACCGATAACCCCGAAACTTGTCCCGATGGCCGAAACAGCACTTCCTATATATAAATCTTTACCTCCGGACCATTCCGGAACTCCTCGTGACGTCCGGGATCTCATCCGGGACTCCGAACAACATTCGGTAACCACATACAAGCTTCCTATATAACCCTAGCGTCGCCAGACCTTAAGTGTGTAGACCCTACGGGTTCGGGAGACATGTAGACATGACCGAGACGTTCTCCGGTCAATAACCAACAGCGGGATCTGGATACCCATGTTGGCTCCCACATGTTCCACGATGATCTCATCAGATGAACCACGATGTCAAGGACTTAATCAATCCCGTATACAATTCCCTTTGTCTATCGGTATGATACTTGCCCGAGATTCGATCGTCGGTATCCCGATACCTTGTTCAATCTCGTTACCGGCAAGTCTCTTTACTCGTTCATAACACATCATCCCGTGATCAACTCCTTAATCACACTGTGCACATTATGATGATGTCCTACCGAGTGGGCCCAGAGATACCTCTCCGTCTGCGGAGTGACAAATCCAGTCTCGATTCGTACCAACCCAACAGACACTTTTGGAGATACCAGTAGTGCACCTTTATAGTCACCCGATTACGTTGTGACGTTTGGTACACCCAAAGCATTCCTACGGTATCCGGAGTTGCACAATCTCATGGTCTAAGGAAATGATACTTGACATTAGAAAAGCTTTAGCATACGAACTACGATCTTTGTGCTAGGCTTAGGATTGGGTCTTGTCCATCACATCATTCTCCTAATGATGTGATCCCGTTATCAATGACATCCAATGTCCATGGTTAGGAAACCGTAACCATCTATTGATCAACGAGCTAGCCAATAGAGGCTTGCTAGGGACATGGTGTTGTCTATGTATCCACACATGTATTTGAGTTTCCTATCAATACAATTATAGCATGGATAATAAACGATTATCATGAACAAGGAAATATAATAATAATAACTAATTTATTATTGCCTCTAGGGCATATTTCCAACAGTCTCCCACTTGCACTAGAGTCAATAATCTAGTTCACATCGTCATGTGATTAACAGCGATAGGTCATATCGCCATGTGACCAACACCCAAAGAGTTTACTAGTGTGCAGAACTAGTTCACATCATCATGTGATTTAGACTCAATGAGTTCGTGGTTTGATCATGTTTTGCTTGTGAGAGAGGTTTTAGTCAACGGGTTTTAGTCAGCGGGTCTGAACCTTTCAGATCCGTGTGTACTTTGCAATTCTCTATGTCATATTGTAAATGCTGCTTCCATGCTCCACTTGGATCTATTCCAAATGGTTGCTCCACTATACGTATCCAGTTTGCTACTCAGAGTCACTTTCGGATAGGTGTTAAAGCTTGCATCGACGTAACCCTTACGCCGAACTCTTTATCACCTCCATAATCGAGAAACATGTCCTTATTTACTCCAAGGACAATTTTGACCGCTGTCCAATGATTCATTCTGGATCATTCTTGTACCCTTAGTGACTCATGGCAAGGCACACTTCAGTGCGGTACACAGCATAGCATACTATAGAGCCTATATACGAAGCATAGGGGACGACCTTCGTCCTTTCTCTCTTTTCTGCCGTGGTCGAGCTTTTAACTCTTAACTCCATACCTTACAACTCAGGCAAGAACTGCTTCTTTGACTGATCCATCTTGAACACTTTCAAGATTATGTCAAGGTATGTGCTCATTTGAAAGTACTATTGAGCGTTTTTTGATCTATCCTCATAGATCTTGATGCTCAATGTTCAAGTAGCTTAATCCAGGTTTTCCATTGAAAAAACACTTTTCAAATAACCCTATATGCTTTCCAGAAATTCTACATCATTTCTGATCATCAATATGTCAACAACATATACTCATCAGAAATTCTATAGTGCTCCCACTCACTTCTTTGGAAATACAAGTTTCTCATAAACTTTGTATAAACCCAAAATCTTTGATCATCTCATCAAAGCACACATTCCAACTCCGAGATGCTTACTCCGGTCCTTAGAAAGGATCATTGGAGCCAAAGCATACCTTTTAGCATCCTTAGGATCGACAAAACTTTCTGATTGTATCACATACAACCTTTCCTTTTAAAACTGGTAAGGAAACTCATTTTGACATCCATCCGCCAGATTTCATAAATGCAGCTTATGCTAACATGATTCCGACGGACTTTAAGCATCGCTACGGATGAGAAAATCTCATCGTAGTCAACTCCTTGAACTTGTGAAAAACTCTTCGCCACAAGTCTAGCTTCATAGACGGTGACATTACCGTCCACGTCCGTCTTCTTCTTAAAGATCCATTCATCTCAATGGCTTGCCGATCATCGGGCAAGTCCACCAAAGTCCATGCTTTGTTATGATACATGGATCCTATCTCGGATTTTATGGCTTCTAACCATTTGTCGGAATTTGGGCCCACCATCGCTTCTCCATAGCTCGTAGGTTCATTGTTGTCTAGTAACATGACCTTCAAGACAGGATCACCGTACCACTCTGAAGCAGTACGCGTCCTTGTCGTCCTACGAGGTACATTAGTGACTTGATCCGAAACTTCATGATCACTATCATAAGCTTCTACTTCAATTGGTGTAGGTGCCACGGGAACAACTTCCTGTGCCCTGCTACACACTAGTTGAAGTGACGGTTCAATAACCTCATCAAGTCTCCACCATCCTCCCACTCAATTTTTCGAGACAAACTTTTCCTCGAGAAAGGACCCGATTCTAGAAACAATCCCTATTGCTTTCGGATCTGAATTAGGAGGTATACCCAACTGTTTTGGGTGTCCTATGAAGATGCATTTTATCCGCTTTGGGTTCGAGCTTATCAACACGAAACTTTTTCATATAAGCGTCATAGCCCCAAACTTTTAAGAAATGACAGTTTAGGTTTCTCTAAACCATAGTTCATACGGTGTCATCTCAACGGAATTACATGGTGCCCTATTTAAAGTGAATGTGGTTGTATCTAATGCCTAACCTATGAACGATAGTGGTAATTCGATAAGAGATATCATGTTACGCACTATATCCAATAGAGTGCAACTATGATGTTCGGACACACCATCACACTATGGTGTTCCAGGCGGTATTAATTGTGAAACAATTTGCACAATGTCTTAATTGTGTGCTAAAACTCGTAACTCAGATATTCATCTCTATGATCATATCATAGACATTCTATCCTCTTGTCACGAAGATCTTAAACTTCACTCTGAAATTACTTGAACCATTCAATAATTCAGACTTGTGTTTCATCAAGTAAATATACTCAACATCTACTCGAATCATCCGTGAAGTCGAGAACATAACGATATTCATCAGACGCCTCAAAGACTCGTTGGACTGCACATATCAAAATGTGTTGCTTCCAACAAGTTGCTATCTTGTTCCATCTTCTTTGAAACCGAGGCTTTTCAGGTCATCTTGCCCATTTGGTATGTTTTGCATATCTCAAGTGATTCAAAATCAAGTGAGTCCAAGCGATCCATCTGCATGGAGTTTCTTCATGCGTATACACCAATAGACATGGTTCGCATGTCTCAAACCTTTCAAAACGAGTGAGTCCAAAGATCCATCAACATGGAGCTTCTTCATGCGTTTATACCAATATGACTCAAATGGCAGTGCCACAAGCAGGTGGTACTATCATTACTATCTTATATCTTTTGGCATGAAAATGTGTATCACTACGATCGAGATTCAATAAACCATTTCTTTAGGTGCAAGACCATTGAAGGTATTATTCAAATAAATAGAGTAACCATTATTCTCCTTAAATGAATAACCGTATTGCGATAGACATAATCCAATCATGTATATGCTTAACGCAGACACCAAATAACAATTATTTAGGTTTAACACCAATCTCGATGGTAGAGGGAGCGGGCGATGCTTGATCACATCAACCTTGGAAACACTTCCAACACATATTGTCAGCTCACCTTTAGCTAGTCTCCTGTTTATTCCGTAGCTTTTATTTCGAGTTACTAACACTTAGCAACCGAACCGGTATCTAATACCCTGGTGCTACTAGGAGTACTAGTAAAATACACAATAACTTAATGTATATCCAATATACTTCTATCGACCTTGCCAGCCTTCTTATCTACCAAGTATCTAGGGTGGTTCCTCTCCAGTGGCTGTTCCCCTTATTACATAAGCACTTAGTCTCGGGTTTGGGTTCAACCTTGGGTTTCTTCACTGGAGCAACAACTGATTTGCCGTTTCATGAAGTGTCCCTTCTTGCCCTTGCCCTTCTTGAAACTAGTGGTTTCACCAACCATCAACAATTGATGCTCCTTCTTGATTTCTACTTTCGCAGTGTCAAACATCGCGAACACTTTAAGGATCATCATATCTATCCCTGATATGTTATAGTTCATCACGAAGCTCTAGCAGCTTGGTGGCAATGACTTTGGAGAAACATCACTATCTCATCTGGAAGATTAACTCCCACTCGATTCAAGTGATTGTTGTATTCAGACAATCTGAGCACAAGCTCAACGATTGAGCTTTTCTCCCTTAGTTTGTAGGCTAAGAGAATCGTCGGAGGTCTCATACCTCTTGACGTGGGCACGAGCCTGAAATCCCAATTTCAGCCCTCGAAACATCTCATATGTTCCGCGATGTTTCGAAAAACGTCTTCGGTGCCTCAACTCTAAACCGTTTAACTGAACTATCACGTAGTTATCAAAACGTGTATGTCCGATGTTCGCAACATCCACAAACGATGTTTGGGGTTCAGCTCACTGAGCGGTGCATTAAGGACACAAGCTTTCTACTGCCCGCATAATCGCTACTGTCAACTTTCAACTATATTTTCTCTAGGAACATATCTAAACAGTGGAACTAAAGCGCGAGCTTACGACATAATTTGCAAAAGGTCTTTTGACTATTTTAAAGATAATTAAGTTCATCTTATGAACTCCCTCCCACTTAGATAGACATCCCTCTAGTCATCTAAGTGATTACATGATCCGAGTCAACTAGGCCGTGTCCGATCATCACGTGAGACGGACTAGTCAACGTCGGTGAACAGCTTTATGTTGATCGTATCTTCTATACGATTCATGCTCGACCTTTCGGTCTTACGTGTTCCGAGGCCATGTCTGTACATGCTAGGCTCGTCAAGTTAACCCTAAGTGTTACGCATGTGTTCCGAGGCCATATGCGTACATGCTAGGCTCGTCAACACCCGTTGTATTGAACGTAGAATCTATCACACCCGATCATCACGTGGTGCTTCGAAACGACGAACTTTAGCAACGGTGCACAGTTAGGGGAGAACACTTCTTGAAATTGTTGTAAGGGATCATCTTATTTACTACCGTCGTTCTAAGTAAACAAGATGCATAAATATGATAAACATCACATGCAATCAAAAGGTGACATGATATGGCCAATATCATTTTGCTCCTTTTGATCTCCATCTTCGGGGCTCCATGATCATCATTGTCACCGGCATGACACCATGATCTCCATCATCATGATCTCCATCATCGTGTCTCCATGAAGTTGTCACGCCAACTATTACTTCTACTACTATGGCTACCGGTTAGCAATAAAGTAAAGTAATTACATGGCGTTGTTCAATGACTTCAGGTCATACAATAAATTAAGACAACTCCTATGGCTCCTGCCGGTTGTCATACTCATCGACATGCAAGTCGTGATTCCTATTACAAGAACATGATCAATCTCATACATCACATATCATTCATCACATTCTTCTTGGCCATATCACATCACATAGCATACCCTGCAAAAACAAGTTAGGCGTCCTCTAATTGTTGTTTGCATGTTTTACGTGGCTGCTATGGGTTTCTAGCAAGAACGTTTCTTACCTCATAAAACCACAACGTGATATGCCAATTGCTATTTACCCTTCATAAGGACCCTTTTCATCGAATCCGATCCGACTAAAGTAGGAGAGACAGACACCCGCCAGCCACCTCATGCATCTAGTGCATGTCAGTCGGTGGAACCGGTCTCACGTGAAATGCGTGTAAGGTTGGTCCGGCCGCTTCATCCCACGATGCCGCGAATCAAGATAAGACTAGTAACGGCAAGCATATTGAACAAAATCAACGCCCACAACTACTTTGTGTTCTACTCGTGCATAGAATCTACGCAATAGACCTAGCTCATGATGCCACTTTGTTGGGGAGCGTGGCAGAAATTCAAAATTTTCTACGCATCACCAAGATCAATCTATGGAGATTCTAGCAACGAGGGAAGGACAGTGCATCTACATACCCTTGTAGATCGCTAAGCAGAAGCGTTCAAGTGAACGGGGTTGAAGGAGTCGTGCTTCGTCGTGATCCAAATCACCGGAGATCCTAGTGCCGAGCAGACGGCACCTCCGCGTTCAACACACGTACAGCCCGGTGGCGTCTCCCATGCCTTGATCCAGCAAGGAGAGAGGGAGAGGTTGAGGAAGACTCCATCCAACAGCAGCACAACGGCGTGGTGGTGGTGGAGGAGCGTGGCAATCTGCAGAGCCGCCAAGCACTACGGAGGAGAAGGAGGTGTTGGAGAGGGAGAGGGAGGCGCCAGGGCTCAGGTGCTGCTGCCCCCTCCCCCCCCTTTATATAGGTGCCAAGGAGGGGGGGAGGGCGCAGCCTTGCCCCCTCCTCCAAGGGAGGGGTGCGGCCAAGAGGGGGGGAGGTGTCCACCCTCCCCAAGGCACCTCGGAGGTGCCTTCCCCTTCATGGACTCTTCCTCTCCAAGTGTTTCATGCGCATGGGCCTCTTGGGGCTGGTTCCCCTTGGCCCATGCAGGCCTAGGCGCACCACCTAGGGCCCATGTGGCCCCTTGGGGCAGGTGGCCCCACTTGGTGGGCCAGGGACCCTCCGGTGGTCCCGGTACAATACCGATAACCCGAAACTTGTCCCGATGGCGAAACAGCACTTCCTATATAAATCTTTACCTCCGGACCATTCCGGAACTCCTCGTGACGTCCGGGATCTCATCCGGGACTCGAACAACATTCGGTAACCACATACAAGCTTCCTATATAACCCTAAGCGCCATCGAACCTTAAGTGTGTAGACCCTACGGGTTCGGGAGACATGTAGACATGACCGAGACGTTCTCTGGTCAATAACCAACAGCGGGATCTGGATACCCATGTTGGCTCCCACATGTTCCACGATGATCTCATCAGATGAACCACGATCGTCGGTATCCCGATACCTTGTTCAATCTCGTTACCGGCAAGTCTCTTTACTCGTTCCGCAACACATCATCCCGTGATCAACTCCTTAATCACACTGTGCACATTATGATGATGTCCTACCGAGTGGGCCCAGAGATACCTCTCCGTCACACGGAGTGACAAATCCCAGTCTCGATTCGTGCCAACCCAGCAGACACTTCTGGAGATACCTGTATTGCACCTTCATAGTCACCCAGTTACGTTGTGACGTTTGGTACACCCAAAGCAGTCCTACGGTATCCGGAGTTGCACAATCTCATGGTCTAAGGAAATGATACTTGACATTAGAAAAGCTTTAGCATACTGAACTACGATCTTTGTGCTAGGCTTAGGATTGGGTCTTGTCCATCACATCATTCTCCTAATGATGTGATCCCGTTATCAATGACATCCAATGTCCATGGTTAGGAAACCGTAACCATCTATTGATCAACGAGCTAGCCAATAGAGGCTTGCTAGGGACATGGTGTTGTCTATGTATCCACACATGTATTTGAGTTTCCTATCAATACAATTATAGCATGGATAATAAACGATTATCATGAACAAGGAAATATAATAATAATAACTAATTTATTATTGCCTCTAGGGCATATTTCCAACAGAGCGGAACCTGGCCATGAAGACGTATGGTGCCGTCGGAAAGCCGGTTGAGGACCTCCGGCCGCCCCACCCCGGCCCCATCACGCGCCGCCGGCCGACCATTGCCGAACCACGACGGATCTGACTGGGACGCCAGATCCACGGCCACCGCCGCCGCTCATTGCATAGTGGAGAATCCCACCGGAGGACCTCGCCAGCCCTGGGTTCGCTGGCTGCCGCCGCACAGCCAGGACGCCGCCGTGGCAGCCGCACGAAGACCCCGCACGAGGCGCATCAGCCGCCTGATGAGAGATCCGCCGCTTCCCTCCTGCCCTAGCTCTTTAGGTGTCGGGCACCGCCACCATTGCAGCCAGTACCGGCGGCAGCGGCGGCAGAGATCTACCTCGCGGGAAGGCTGGCGGCGCGAGGAATTAGGTCCCCCTGGCGTCGCCCTGGGTGGCGGCACAAGGGGTTCGCGAGAGTGAGGGGGTCGCGAGGGTGTCGCGCCGGGCTTCCGGATGGATTGAGAGAAGGCGTCGGAAGGATTCGGATATGTGCTTGTCAGGGCCAGAGGTGGCCGGAGGAGGGAGATCAGCCGCTGGCAGCGGCGGTCGCTACTCGAGCACGAGATCAATCTCTGTCAATATATCAATCTATCTATACCTATACTAATTACGCACTCCCTAGAAATTCGGAGAGAACTCTATGTCCAGGAGTGATTGCTTTAGGTAGAATTTATTCGAAAGGGAGAAGGAAATAACATCAATTGGAATAGAGCAATGCACCAACCAATGATAGCAAATTAAATGACAGGGAAGGAATTACAATTTGTGGGATCTGTCAGAAATTTTGTGAGCTTGCCATCCAAGAGTAATTGCGCACTGCAGAGGTAAAATCTAAAAAGTCATTAGTTCTAAAGTAGTTAGATGGATCGAGTCATTGAGAGAACCATGCCTATTATTTGTCTAAGTATTAGGGTCCAGTTTGGTTGATGTCCTGGAGCATATATGCCTGGCCTGAGATGTCCCTAAAATGTGCATGCGTGTTGTTTGGAGGCCTAGAATCTCATATACCTCCCTGGCCTGGACCTCACATGCAACGTCATTAGAGCATTACTAGTAGAACCCTCAAACCCTCAAACCCTTATAGTAGTTTTAAGGGTTGAGAACTGCCAGTTTTTGACACTTTTAAGGGTTGAAAAACAGGGTCAAAGACTAGAACCCTCAAACCCAACCCGTAAACTGCTTTAAGGGTTGGATTTGAGGGTTCTAGTCTTTGCCTCAACCCCAACCTTTAAAACTGTCATTTCATATATCACACATTTCATCACATTTCATCATATGACATATCACAAATTCCATCACAATTGAATAAAACAATAATCATTTAAATTATTACAACAATGTTTGAGCAAATTACACTAATTGTTCAATCAAATAGGACATAGAAAAGTAACACAAAGATACATCATGGGCCAATGTGCCGCCCATCCAACTGCCAGTGGTGCTCTACTAGATCATCCCGGAGCCGACCATGAGTATACTAGCAATAGTGACTGCATCGGGCATCTCAGTCTCGCACATCTCCAGGAAGATGCCCAAAGCCTCATCATAGCGTGCATTCTGCACACAGCCAGAGATGATGCAGTTCCAAGAACTGACCCGTGGCTTGACACCCCTCAGTCGCATTTCGTCAAATAGATCGAGCACAGCACCAATATCACCATTTCTCGCGAAGCCAGAGACGAGGGTGTTCCACGAAATCACGTCAGGCCGCACGCCACTGGCCTGCATCGAGCTGGAAGGCCTCGCCCAGCTCCCCGGCGTTGGCGTAGGCGCCCACGAGAGCGGTCCCGCCCTTCGCGGTGAGCGCGTGCGCTGCGGCGGCAAGGCGGGGCGCGTCCGCGCCGGCGCAGGCCCGGAGCACCTGCGGGAGGAGGAACCTGTCGGGCGCGGCCCCGGCGGCGCGCATGGCCGCAAACGCCTCGCATGCCCCGTCCGGCACCCGTTGCTCGTGGGTCGGTGCCTTTAGTGAGCAGTGCGGGGCGGGGGCGGGCGCGGCGGCCGTGGCGGGCGAGGCGGCCGGGGCGGGCGAGGCGGCCGGGGTAGGCGCGGCGGCGGCGGGGTCCTCCATGACCGGAGAAGGAGGCCGAGAGGAGGAGCAGTTGGCTCCCGCACGAGCGAGGAACGAGCGAGCGAGGAGCGAGCGAGCGAGTGCGGGTTGGGAGGGCGATTTTCCTCTCAACCCCTACTTCTACGGATTGCAAACTGGTTTGAGGGTTGGACCTCTAAATTTTTTTACGGGTTTGAGGGTTTAGAGGTTCTAATCTACGGCGTTTTTTCCGTGAAAACTATAAAAAAAGCAGTTATATTCAGGGGTTTGAGGATTTGAAGGCTCTACTAGTAATGCTCTTAGGCTGGGGAGCTCACAGGCATGCAAATTAGCATGGGTCAGGCCGATGGAATGGGACGCCTGGCTTCCAGGCAGCCGTGATCTTCGGCTATTTAGCACATCTCTGCAGGACTTCCTTTCAAATCAATCTGCCAATCTATTTTTTTTTAATATTTGTAATGTTTGACCCAGGCTAGGACTTAAACCAAACAACATGTGCAAAAACATGCCTGGCCAGGCAAAATTCCTCTCCTTTCCAGGCTACCACAAGGCATGAATTTTTATCAGGCATGAACCCCAGAACATCAACCAAACTGACCCTGGTTGTCTGAGCTTATAGTTTTAATACTAAATATTTGATTAAATAGTATAATCTCTAATAAAGATAGCGGTAAAAGTTTTTGATTTGTAGTATACTTTTGATAGTACAGTTTATTTATTTAGTGTAGGTGCATGGGTTGAGGACTAGGTATGGCATAAACATCAAACACATGGATGCGTTGTGACCCACCACCTTCTATTGGTTGCCGTTCCACCTTTCCTCAGAAATCCCACCAAGTTATACCACCATAAGCTTAGCTGTTCACGTGATGATGTTACCGCTGCAGACGTCGACCAGCCGTTACGTGTATGCGTAGCTCTGTGCATTTTTTAAGACTTTGGTGATATGCTTGCTGACACTGTGTTCTAGCCCCCAATTAGAGAAAGAGAGCTATCTGAAGTGGAGAGAAGTCTATGTCCAGTTGTGATTGCTTTAGGGAGAATTTAATCGAAATGGAGAAGGAAATACCCGAAATCGGAATAGAACAATGCAGCAACAAATGATAGCAAAGTAAATGATAGGGAAGGAATTATAATTTGTGGGCTTTGTCCAAATTTTCTTAGCTTGCCATCCAAGAGTAATTGCGCACTGCAGAGGTAAACTCTAATAAGTCATTAGTTGTAAAGTAGTTAGATAGATTGAGTCATTGTCAGAACCATGCCAATTATTTGTCCAAGATTGGTTGGCTGAGCTTATAGTTTTAATACTAAATCTTTGATTAAAAAGTATAATCTCTAATAAAGATGGTGGTAAAAGTTTTCGATTTGTAGAATACTTTCGATAGTACAGTTTATTTATTTAGTTTGATTTAAGGTTTACAAGCAACAACCTAAAACCCAATTCTGGCGCTCCAGCTTTCAATAATAACAAATACTAATTGGCCTATTTTCCATCAGTTTCAAGGAAGAACCACATTGTCTTTAACACATCAAAGTTCTAGATATTTTCCTCAAGATATCATGGGTGGTATCATCTCCTATGTATTGATAAACATATTAGAAGATCAAAATAAATAGTATGAGATCATGCTTAAATCGTGTACTGGTGTGTAATATAAGTTGGTTTTAAAGTCTTGCCCAAGGGACGGCCATGGGGCTGTAGTATATGTTTATTTGGCAATCTTTAAATAGTTTCTGAAGTGATATTGGCTCAAAGGTTTTGACAATGAAAGTGTGACGCAATTCCATCCACTGATCGCCCGTTTAAGCCGAGTGCATGAATGGATTGCCATATTCTTGGGGCCTCACGAAGCAATAGCATGGTGTATGGGCCGTGTAGGCCACCAAGTCCACGACATTCATGTACAAGGCCATGTTCAAGGCCATGCTGATGGACGAATTGAATTAGATGCCGCGTTGCAATATTTGCGAGCACATGAACTTGCTCAGTACACTCGAACATGCCAATTAGGATGCTCATTGTCATGCATGAATATAGATCTGTATACAAGCATGTGTAGTGTACTCTCTTTTTTGCGGTAGGATGTATATATGTACTCATTAACGATCAATAGTTACTGTTGTCATAGCCTTCTTTCATATGCATTTCGCACAAGAGAAAGTATATGCTTTAACTGAAGTATATGTCTATTGCTACATAGGCGACATCACGTACACTGTGAGGAGGCAAAAATGCATGCTTTGCCTTCTCATCATGCCCACCCACCTCTTGGTCACCATCTCTACTACAAGATGCTTATAAATCTATACTTATATGTAGTTAGTAAGGTCCTCCTCCTCCACAGCTAAAAATGAATAAAATGGATATTTGAAGTTTCTATTTTCTAATATTTAACTTTTATCACTATTTTTAGTATGAACATAAATAATAAGAAAATCAAAAAATATGGAATATTTTTCACGGCAATTTATCTAATAAAAATTCACCATTGAATTAATCTAAATATGTTTGGTGACTGTTGTGAAAGAGAAGCATGATGCTTCCTAAAACATCCTCTACTTTAGAACAAAAAAGTTGTTAATTTGTGCCTCCCTTGCAAAAGATAAAATTATGTGCTACCCAGTTGTGCGTATTAAATAATCCACAAACACAATTTTACTGCCCTTTATTTCCTCATAAAATAATAGTTTAGGACACAATAATTCCAACGTGAAACAAATAGTGTTTTTATCTGTGAACATTAGTGAGGCTTCTAATCCATACTCCCTCCGTCCAGAAATACTTGTCATCAAAATGAACAAGAGGGGATGTATCTAGATGTATTTTAGTTCTAGATACATCTTTTTCTATCCATTTTGATGACAAGTATTTTCGGACCGGAGGGAGTATTAGATAACATGAAATTATAATGTGATCAGTTTCTTGTTGATATGAATAGTGGTATAATAATACACAAAAGATCCTAAGTCGGTCAAGTTTTAATAAAATTATCATTGATTTCTAAATTGAATATATCGACAATGCAGAGAGAAATTTGGGCGGTTCATATGGTCTAAAGTCATCAATTGAGAATCTACGAAATTAAGATTCACACAACTTAAGCTTCTCCATGTTAAATAATACTGCTATGATATACTATGTTATCATGCCTAACTAATGTGATGCTCATCCATTACAATAAGGCAGGAAAAAGATTTTTAATCTATACCGGGATCATCCTTCTCTTCTCAACATTATGCAAACTATGCGAATAATACAAATATCAGTAACCAGCCCATGCGAACGCACGGGTCGACGACTAGTTATATTAATAATTCAGGTATACAAGTATATATGGATGCTCAAGTGACGCTACCAAATGGCACCAGTGACAAATACCAAAAAAGGGTTTTCCCTCGCTTTGTATTGCAACGCAACAAACACCGATCACATAGCAATGCTCGAGCGAGAAGCACAATAAGCCTAAAATAAAAGAGAAAGAACAAATAAGAAGAAAGAAATGCGAACAATGACAGCGCGACAAAGCACGGATGACCCGCCACCGCTGCACCCTCCAAAATCGACCCACCATGGAACAAGGCTCCGATCCACCGCGTAACAAGCAGCACCTCCAAGAAGGGATGCGACACCGATGGCGCTGTTGCCCAGACGTCTCCTAGGGTTTTCCCCGGAACGCGGAAGTGAATGGGGGATGGATACCTCCGGCACCCTCCAGGAAGGGATGGTGGCAACCGCAGGTGTCATCGCATCGGAGCCGGAAGAGGAGACAAGGGATTTCTCCCGCACTCCAAAGCCCACCACCCAGCCAGGCCCGAGCCAACCAGCCACCTCGCCGCCCACCAGCTTGTGCCACCGCGGTCTTGACACCACCCATGCCGCCTCACTGAGATCACCACCACGAGGCCAAGAGGATGAGAGAGACGCAGGAGGGGATGGAAGCAACAACACCTGAGCCACTTGGGAGGGAACTACCAACACCGCCGTCGTGTGGGAGGCCCGAGTCTCCGACACAGTCGCGTTCGCCGTCCGAACGCAGCAGCAGGGCTTACCAGACCACCCTTGGCCCAGCCAGGCCCAAATATGGCCCGTAAAGCCCCGCCGGCCACTCTGTAGTAGGGCGGCACCAGAGCCGCCAGGATCCACCTGCCCATTACCGCTCACCTGCCTCCCGGATGCACGCCGACGACCCTCCCCGCTACCGGCCCGCCCAGACCGAGATGGGCCCTGGAGGGCCTAGATCTGGACCGAGCGGGCGTCGCCAGATCGCGCCGCCTCGTCGCCCAGTAGATCGCCCGCCACCACGTGGGAGAGCTCAGCCGCCGCGCCGGACCGCTGCCGCTTAGGAGCACCCCACGGCGCCGCACCGCCCCACGTCAGTGCGACCCGAGAGGGGAAAGGCCAGCAGCTGCCGCCGCCAGTGCCTCCCGGGCGAGGCCTGGCGCCGGACGCCAGCGACGGCGGCAAGGATGGATGGAAGGGGGATGGCTCGGGGAGGAGGCGCCGGGGGTGCGGCCGGTCGCCCGCGGGGGTGACGCGGACGCGAGAAGGAGGGGTTTGTCTCTACCAATGACAAATATGAAGGGCCAAAATAATAACCCTTCCGCACTTTGCAACGGTAGTAAAGACGGCCAATCCATATATCTCTAGGTTTATTTACTTCTCTTCATTCGATTTGGTTTGATCTAGTCCTCCTGTAATCCTATTCACCAGGTGCAAATGTTTGTTTTGCTAGCGATCGAAGATGGTTGATAATTCTGCATTGGGATTGTGGCCATGCCCTTTAATTCACAACACGTCGTCTTGGAAAATCAACAGACTACAGAGGTAGTTCCACGGATCTCACTAACATGCAACTTCTCGAAAATTGAAGAACAGTGGATCAGATTGAGATGTGCTCACTCCGTCCCAGAATTCAAGGCGGTTAGTTTTATGGTGGTATTGTATTGAGGTGAAAGAGTTTGTACTTGACTACTTGTTCGGCAGGGATTAGGGAGGATATAGAGGCCCTGACGCATATGCTTCCTCACATGTTTTCACACGTGCGCTCATTCACGTACTAGCAACGCAACACATGTGCTTATCATGTTTTGTGGAAGTGCCGAGACTTTCTCCTACTCATAGAGAGAGTATGTGATTCAATACTTCACCAAATTCACACTTGTATGAGTAATGTTCTTCGTCGGTCTCAACCATTATATACACCACTCCATATTCATCAAACTATATTGCTCCTCCATCTGCATCTCTTGTTAACGATTCATTAGCATATAAGATAGGTGCGACAACCACATAAATAGTGTAGACCCTGATGAAAGAGCCCGAGAGATATGTATGGACATAGGGAATTGGAGACATCAGAACATAGCAAGCCGCTTCTTGGCCACTGGTAACTACTCCCTCTGTAAACTAATATAAGAGTGTTTAGATCACTATTTTAGTTATCTAAACGCTCTTATATTAGTTTACGGAGGGAGTACCAAGCTTCAATGATAGCTAGAGTTAAACACGGGCGTGTACCGGTCGAAGTTGTACTCCAACTTATAACCGAGTGTTGGAAATATGCCCTAGAGGCAATGATAAAAGCATTATTATTATATTTCCTTGTTCATGATGATTGTCTTTTATTCATGCTGTAACTGTATTATCCGGAAATCGTAATACACGTGTGAATACATAGACTACAATACGTCCCTAGTAAGCCTCTAGTTGACTAGCTCGTTGGTCAAAAGATAGTCATGGTTTCCTGACTATGGACATCAGATGTAATTGACAACGGGATCACGTCATTAGGAGAATGACGTGATGGACAAGACCCAATCCTAAGCATATCACAAAGATCGTGTAGTTCGTTTTGCTAGAGCTTTTCCAATGTCAAGTATCTCTTCCTTAGACCGTGAGATCGTGTAACTCCCGGATACCGTAGGAGTGCTTTGGGTGTACCAAACGTCACAACGTAATCGGGTGACTATAAAGGTGCACTATGGTATCTCCGAAAGTGTCTACATTGGGTTGACACGGATCGAGACAGGATTTGTCACTCCGTATGACGGAGAGGTATCACTGGGCCCACTTTCGGTAGTGCATCATCATAATGAGCTCAAAGTGACCAAGTGTCCGGTCACGGGATCATGCATTACTGATGCGAGTAAAGTGACTTGCGATAACTTGAGACTAAACGAGGTATTGGGATACCGACGATCGAGTCTCGGGCAAGTAACATACCGTCTGACAAAGGGAATAGCATACGGGGTTGCTTGAACCGTCACATCGTGGTTCATCCGATGACAACATCGAGGAGCGTGTGGGAACCAACATGGGTATCCAGATCCCGCTGTTGGTTATTGACCGGAGAGCGTCTCGGTCATGTCTGCATGTCTCCCGAACCCGTAGGGTCTACACACTTAAGGTTCGGTGACGATAGGGTAAATAGGAAGACTTGTATGTGATTACCTAATGTTGTTCGGAGTCCCGGATGAGATCCCGGACGTCACGAGGAGTTCCGGAATGGTCCGGAGGTAAAGATTTATATATGGGAAGTCGTCAAACGGACACCGGAAAAGGTTGGTCATATCGATATTATGGAGGGTCCACCGGAAAGGTTAGGAGGACCACCGGGAGGGCCACCCTTTGAGGGGGCCACTTGGGCTGCGTGGGAGGCAGCCAGCCTGGTGGGCTGGGCGCACCCACCCCTTGGCCCATGCGCCTAGGGTTGAGGGAACCCTAAAGGGGCGCCCCTTGCTTGGGGGCAAGCCCCCTCCCTTAACCGCCGCCCCCCCTCTAGATGCATCTAGAGGGGTCCGCCCTCCTCCCTTCCCCTATAAATAGAGGGGTGAGGGAGGGCTGCATACACCATTGAAGGCGCAGCCCTCCCTCCCAACACCTCTCCTCCTCCGCATAAGCTTGGCGAAGCCCTGCCGGAGAACAGTCACTCCATCCGCATCTCGCCGTCGTGCTGCCATTGGAGTTGTCTTCCTCAACCTCTCCTTCCTCCTTGCTGGATCAAGGCAGAAGGAGACGTGCGTAAATCCCGTCGTGTGTTGAACAGCGGAGGTGCTGTCCGTTCAGCACTTGGTCATCGGTGATCGGAATCACGTTGGGAACGTCTTCATCATCACCACTCCCTCGAACGCTTCCGTACTCGATCTACAAGTGGTATGTAGATGCAAACTCTCTCTCTTGACTCGTTGCTTAGTAGAACTCATAGATGGATCTTGGTGAAACCGTAGAAAAAATTTTAATTTTCTGCAACGTTCCCCAACAGTGGCATCATGAGCTAGGTCTATGCGTAGTTCTCTATTGCACGAGTAGAACACAATTTAGTTGTGGGCGTGGATCTTGTCAATTTACTTGCCGCTACTAGTCTTATCTTGCTTCTGCGGTATTGTGGGATGAAGCGGCCCGGACCAACCTTACACGTACGCTTACGTGAGACCGGTTCCACCGACTAACATGCACTAGTTGCATAAGGTGGCTGGCGGGTGTCTGTCTCTCCCACTTTAGTTGGAGCGGATTCGATGAAAAGGGTCCTTATGAAGGGTAAATAGAAGTTGACAAGATCACGTTGTGGTTATTCGTAGGTAAGAAAAGCGTTCTTGCTAGAACCCAATTGCAGCCACGTAAAAGATGCAACAACAATTAGAGGGCGTCTAACTTGTTTTTGCAGCAATTGTCATGTGATGTGATATGGCCAAGTTGTGATGAATGATGAATGACACATTGTGATGTATGAGATCATGTTCTTGTAATAGGAATCACGACTTGCATGTCGATGAGTATGACAACGGCAGGAGCCATAGGAGTTGTCTTTATTTTGTATGACCTGCGTGTCATTGAAGAACGCCATGTAACTTACTTTACTTTATTGCTAAACGCGTTAGCCATAGAAGTAGAAGTAGTCGTTGGCGTGACAACTTCATGGAGGCACAATGATGGAGATCATGATGATGGAGATCATGGTGTCATGCGGTTACAAGATGATCATGGAGCCTCGAAGATGGAGATCAATGGAGCTTTATGATATTGGCCATATCATGTCACTACTATATAATTGCATGTGATGTTTATTATGTTTATACATCTTGTTTACTTAGAACGACGGTAGTAAATAAGATGATCCCTTACAACAATTTCAAGAAGTGTTTCCCTAACTGTGCACCATTGCTAAAGTTCGTAAACTTCTAAGCACCACGTGATGATCGGGTGTGATGGATTCTTACGTTCACATACAACGGGTGTAAGACAGATTTACACACTTGAAAACACTTAGGGTTTACTTGACGAGGCCTAGCATGTACAGACATGGCCTCGGAACACGGAGACCGAAAGGTCGAACACGAGTCGTATAGAAGATACGATCAACATGAGAATGTTCACCGATGATGACTAGTCCGTCTCACGTGATGATCGGACACGGCCTAGTCGACTCGGATCGTGTAACACTTAGATGACTAGAGGGATGTCTAATCTAAGTGGGAGTTCATTTAAATAATTTGATTAGATGAACTTAATTATCATGAACTTAGTCTAAAACTTTTGAATAATATGTCTTGTAGATCAAATGGCCAACGCTCATGTCAACTTGAACTTCAACGCGTTCCTAGAGAAAACCAAGCTGAAAGATGACGGCAGCAACTATACGGACTTGGTCCGGAACTTGAGGATCATCCTCATAGCTGCCAAGAAACAATATGTCCTAGAAGGACCGCTAGGTGACGCTCCCGTCCCAGAGAACCAAGACATTATGAATGCTTGGCAGTCTCGCGCTGATGATTACTCCCTCGTTCGATGCGGCATGCTTATGACTTAGAACCGGGGGCTCCAAAAGCGTTTTGAGCATCACGGAGCATATGAGATGTTCGAGGAGCTGAAACTTGTTTTCCAAGCTCACGCCGGGTCGAGAGATATGACATCTCCGACAAGTTCTATAGTTGTAAGATGGAGGAAAACAGTTACATCGGTGAGCACATATCGAAGATATGCAGGTTGCACAACCGTATGACCCAGCTGAATATTAACCTCCCCGATGAGGCGGTCATTGACAGAATCCTCGATTGCTCCCACCAAGCTACAAGAGCTTTGTGATGAACTACAACATGCAGGGGATGGTAAAGACCATTCTGAAGTGTTCTCTATGTTGAAGTCAGCCGAGGTTGAAATCAAGAAAGAACATCAAGTGTTGATGGTCAATAAGACCACTAAGTTCAAGAAGGGCAAGGGTAAGAAGAACTTCAAGAAGGACGGCAAGGAGGTTGCCGTGCCCGGTAAGCAAGTTGCCGGAAGAAGTCAAAGAATGGACCCAAACCCGAGACCGAGTGCTTTTATTGCAAGGAGGGGTCACTTTGGAAGCGGAACTGCCCCAAATACTTAGCGGACAAGAAGGCCGGCAACACCAAAGGTATATTTGATATACATGTAATTGATGTGTACTTTACCGGTACTCGTAGTAACTCACAGGTATTTGATACCGGTGCATGTTGCTCATATTTGTAACTCTGCAGGAGCTACGGAATAAGCGGAGGCGGCAAAGGACGAGGTGACGATCTTGGCGTCGGGAATGGTTCAGTCGATGTGATCGCCGTCGCACGCTACCTCTTCATTTACCTACGGGATTAGTTATGAACCTTAATAATTGTTATTTGGTGCCAAGTATGAGCATGAATATTGTATCTGGATCTCGTTTAATGCGAGATGGCTACTCATTTAAATCCGAGAATAATGGTTGTTCTATTTATATGAGAGATATGTTTTATGGTCATGCTCCGATGGTCAATGGTTTATTCTTAATGAATCTCGGGCGTAGTATTACACATGTTTATAGCGTGAATACCAAAAGATGTAAAGTTGATAACGATAGTCCCACATACTTGTGGCAATCGCCGCCTTGGTCACATTGGTGTCAAGCGCATGAAAAAGCTCCATCTTGATGGACTTTTGGAGTCTTTAGATTATGAATCATTTGACACATGCGAACCATGCCTCATGGGCAAGATGACCAAGACTCCGTTCTCGGAACAATGGGCGAGCAACCAACTTGTTGGAAATCATACATACCGATGTATGCGGTCCAATGAGCGTTGAGGCTCGCGGAGGATATCGTTATGTTCTCACTCTCACGGATGACTTGAGTAGATATGGGTATGTCTACTTGATGAAACACAAGTCCGAGACCTTTGAAAAGTTCAAGGAATTTCAGAATGAAGTAGAGAATCAACGTGACCGAAAGATAAAATTCTTATGATCAGATCGTGGAGGAGAATATTTAAGTCACGAATTTGGTACACACTTAAGAAAATGTGGAATCGTTTCACAACTAACGCCGCCTGGAACACCTCGGTAGTAATGGTGTGTCCGAACGTCGTGTCGCACTCTATTTGATATGGTGTGGTCTATGATGTCTCTTACCGATTTACCGCTATCATTTTGGGGATACGCTCTAGAGACAGCTACATTCACTTTAAATAGGGCATCGTCTAAGTCCGTTGAGACGACACCGTATGAATTATGGTTTGGGAAGAAACCTAAGCTGTCGTTTCTAAAAGTTTGGGGATGCGATGCTTATGTCAAGAAACTTCAACCTGAAAAGCTCGAACCCAAGTCGGAAAATGCGTCTTCATAGGATACCCTAAAGAAACCATAGGGTATACCTTCTACTTAAGAACCGAGGGCAAGATCTTTGTTGCCAAGAACGGATCCTTTCTGGAAAAGGAGTTTCTCTCGAAAGAAGTAAGTGGGAGGAAAGTAGAACTCGATGAAGTACTACCTCTTGAACAGGATAGTAGTGCAGCTCAAGAAAATGTTCCTGTGATGCCTACACCAACTGAAGAGGAAATTAATGATGATGATCAAGGTACTTCGGATCAAGTTGCTCACGAACTTCAGAGGTCCACAAGGACACGTTCCGCACCAGAGTGGTGCAGGAACCCTGTCACGGAAATCATGTTGTTAGACAACGGTGAACCTTGAACTATGAAGAAGCGATGGCGGGCCCAGATTCCAACAAATGGCTAGAAGCCATGAAATCCGAGATAGAATCCATGTATGAAAACAAAGTGTGGACTTTGACCGACTTGCCCGATGATCGTGACGATAGAAAACAAATGGATCTTTAAGAAGAAGACGGGGCGGATGGTAATGTCACCATCTACAAAGCTCGACTTGTCGCTAAGGGTTATCGGCAAGTTCAAGGGATTGACTACGATGAGACTTTCTCTCCCGTGGCGAAGCTTAAGTCCGTCCGAATCATGTTAGCAATTGCCGCATACTATGATTATGAGATATGGCAGATGGACGTCAAAACAGCGTTCCTTAACGGTTATCTTAAGGAAGAGCTGTATATGATGCAGCCGGAAGGTTTTGTCGATCCTAAGAACGCTAACAAAGTGTGCAAGCTCCATGATCCATTTATGGGCTGGTGCAAGCATCTCGGAGTTGGAACATTCGCTTTGATGAGATGATCAAAGCGTTTGGGTTTATCTTGAGACTTATGGAGAAGCTGCGTTTACAAGAAAGTGAGTGGGAGCTCTGTAGCATTTCTCATATTATATGTAGATGACATACTTTTGATGGGAAATGATATAGAATTCTTGGACAGCATTAAGGCCTACTTGAATAAGTGTTTTTCAATGAAGGACCTTGGAGAAGCTGCTTATATATTAGGCATCAAGATCTATAGAGATAGATCGAGACGCCTCATAGGTCTTTCACAAATCACATACCTTGATAAGATTTTGAAGAAGTTCAAAATGGATCAGTCCAAGAAGGGGTTCTTGCCTGTGTTGCAAGGTGTGAGAGTGAGCTCAGCTCAATGCCCGACCACGGCAAAAGATAAAGAAGAGATGAGTGTCATCCCCTATGCCTCAGCCATAGG
This sequence comes from Aegilops bicornis, assembly GCA_021605145.1. NCBI lineage: Eukaryota > Viridiplantae > Streptophyta > Magnoliopsida > Poales > Poaceae > Aegilops > Aegilops bicornis. Next base: position 50,039,185 of record CM038675.1, on the reverse strand, counting down.
ATCTATTATGTATGCCATGCTGTGTACGGACCTGATGTAAACCTTGCCGTAAGTTTGGTAGGAAGGTACCAAAGTAATCCCGGCAAGGAACACCGACAGCGGTCAAGAATATCTGAAGTACGAAAAGGACAAAGGACATGTTTCTCGTTTATGGAGGTGACGAAGATCTCGTGCGTAGAAGGGTTACGTCGGCGCTAGCTTCGACACAGATCTGGATGACTCTAAGTCACAAACCGGATACGTGTATATGTTGAATGGTGGAAGCGATGGCGGAGTGCAGCTGCAAGCAGAGCGTCGTGGCGGGATCTACATGTGAAGCGGAGTACATGGCAGCCTCGGAGGCAGCGCATGAAGCAATTTGGGTGAAGGAGTTCATCACCGACCTAGGAGTCATACCCAATGCGTCGGGGCCGATCAAACTCTTCTGTGACAACACCGGAGCTATTGCACTTGCCAAGGAGCCCAGGTTTCACAAGAAGACCGAGCACATCAAGCGTCGCTTCAACTCCATCCGTGAAAATGTTCAAGATGGAGACATAGAAATTTGTAAAGTGCATACGGATCTGAATGTAGCAGATCCGTTGACTAAACCTCTTCCGCGGGCAAAACATGATCAACACCAGAACTCTATGGGTGTTCGATTTATCTAGATTATTGACTCTAGTGCAAGTGGGAGACTGTTGGAAATATGCCCTAGAGGCAATGATAAAAGCATTATTATTATATTTCCTTGTTCATGATGATTGTCTTTTATTCATGCTATAACTGTATTATCCGGAAATCGTAATACACGTGTGAATACATAGACTACAATACGTCCCTAGTAAGCCTCTAGTTGACTAGCTCGTTGGTCAAAAGATAGTCATGGTTTCGACTATGGACATCGATGTCATTGACAAGCGGGATCACGTCATTAGGAGAATGACATGATGGACAAGACCCAATCCTAAGCATAGCACAAAGATCGTGTAGTTCGTTTTGCTAGAGCTTTTCCAATGTCAAGTATCTCTTCCTTAGACCGTGAGATCGTGTAACTCCCGGATACCGTAGGAGTGCTTTGGGTGTACCAAAGCGTCACAACGTAATCGGGTGACTATAAAGGTGCACTACGGTATCTCCGAAAGTGTACATTGGGTTGACACGGATCGAGGCGAGGATTTGTCACTCCGTATGACGGAGAGGTATCACTGGGCCCACTCGGTAGTGCATCATCATAATGAGCTCAAAGTGACCAAGTGTCCGGTCACGGGATCATGCATTACTGATGCGAGTAAAGTGACTTGCCGGTAACGAGACTAAACGAGGTATTGGGATACCGACGATCGAGTCTCGGGCAAGTAACATACCGTCTGACAAAGGGAATAGCATACGGGGTTGCTTGAACCCTCACATCGTGGTTCATCCGATGACAACATCGAGGAGCCTGTGGGAACCAACATGGGTATCCAGATCCCGCTGTTGGTTATTGACCGGAGAGCGTCTCGGTCATGTCTGCATGTCTCCCGAACCTGTAGGGTCTACACACTTAAGGTTCGGTGACGCTAGGGTAAATAGGAAGACCTGTATGTGATTACCGAATGTTGTTCGGAGTCCCGGATGAGATCCCGGACGTCACGAGGGGTTCCGGAATGGTCCGGAGGTAAAGATTTATATATGGGAAGTCGTCAAACGGACACCGGAAAAGTTTCGGTTCATATCGGTATTATGGAGGGTCCACCGGAAAGGTTCCGGAGGACCACCGGAGGGGCCACCCCTTTGGGGGCCACTTGGGCTGCGTCGGAGGCAGCCAGCCCCTGATGGGCTGGGCGCACCTCCCCTTGGCCCATGCGCCTAGGGTTGAGGAACCCTAAAGGGGCGCCTTGCTTGGGGGCAAGCCCTCCCTCGCCGCCCCCCCCTCTAGATGCATCTAGAGGGGCCGCCCCTCCTCCCTTCCCTATAAATAGAGGGGTGAGGGAGGGCTGCATACACCATTGAAGGCGCAGCCCTCCCTCCCAACACCTCTCCTCCTCCGCATAAGCTTGGCGAAGCCTGCCGGAGAACAGTCCTCCATCTGCATCTCGCCCGTCGTGCTGCCATTGGAGTTGTCTTCCTCAACCTCTCCTTCCTCCTTGCTGGATCAAAGGCAGAAGGAGGCATGAGTAAATCCCGTACATGTGTTGAACAGCGGAGGTGCTGTCCGTTCAGCACTTGGTCATCGGTGATCGGAATCACGTTGGGAACGTCTTCATCATCACCACTCCCTCGAACGCTTCCGTACTCGATCTACAAGTGGTATGTAGATGCAAACTCTCTCTCTTGACTCGTTGCTTAGTAGAACTCATAGATGGATCTTGGTGAAACCGTAGAAAATTTTTTAATTTTCTGCAACGTTCCCCAACACCGAGTATGTTAGCCTATAGGCTATCTTACGCACGTTTTTATGCTTGTACCTCTACCCCTTGTCGTCACGCCCCTCCGGGCCATCAATCCATCGATCTATTTGTTGCTTGGAGATGGACACGCGTAGGTGGAGGTCATCTTTTGGCGTCGTGAAGGCGTCGACGGCGGAGGACCTGCCAAGGTTGACACCTCGATCTGCTTTGAAGATGGACCAGTGGAAGATGGCGGCGACGACACATGTGAGTGCGTCAGACCGTTTGTGTCTCGGACCCGGTAGATGGCGCAGTCGGGGCCTCCGACTTTAGATGTTAGGCTTAGGTGAGACGTCTGGGGATGTGGCCCAGCTTGCACCCCTCCATCATATGGATAAGAGTAGTGGCAGATGTTACCAAGATGAGGGATTCAGTTATATTGTTGTATTACTTTGTAAGCTTCTCGAGAATAATCAATAAAATGGCCCCATGCATCTTCCAGATGCAGAGACCGGGGGCCATCCTTCTTTTAAAAAAAATGAGCCTATAGGATGCAGAGCAGCACTACACTCTCATGGCGGATCGCCATCCACCGCCCCCCCCCCCCCCCCCGCCCCAAGGTTTACACAACAAATCGGGCATACTACGATGTTGAAACTGCAGCAATTAAGATTCACATTGACATTCATTGTCTCGGAACTTCACACTGGCACTCTATGTGAGAGTGACGGTTATTCAGTGGTAGGTAGGGATTGCATTCTTCCACTCTTATATGCTCTCAGATTTGGGTTTTGGCTGCAAGATGGGTACCCAGTGGGTTCGGGTATTGGCCAAACTTTGTACCCGCATGCATAGGTGAACATACCATGGAGTGATAGGACGAGTTGTTTTGGACGAAAAGGCTGGGCTTATCTATGGAGGGGTGGCCAAATTTCGTGTTTTGATCCTTTTGGCGTATAAAATCGGGATCTGACCCCGATTTGGAAAATTTTGAGATTTGACCCTTTTGCTACCGTCGGAGGCCCTGACGGTAACGATGTACAGGCTACCGCCGCCCCACGTGGCGGTAGGTTCCCCGACGCCGTCTGGCCGTTAACGGCCGTGTACACGTGGCAAAGTGACCTACCGCCACCGTCTATGGCGGCAGGCTCTTGCAACCTACCGCCGGGCTCTCTGGCGGTAGGTTCCTGGATAAGGTTGTAAGGGGAGGGGGATGTGCTAGTCCCCACCCACTCATTCACCCCACTCTTCTTTTCGAGGTCAAGCTCTCTCCCCCTCTTCTCCCCCACCAAATCACCCACTCGATCCCCCTCCATTGCTTGAGATTTGGCCTGTGGATCGAGCCCATTTGCATCACCCATGGTACCTCCCCCATCCCCCCTTCATTTGGTTGGTTCAAATCATGCTTTTTGTCATTTTGTTGGAATCACTAGTTCATGGTTTTGTTGTGGTGAAATCAATGTATATGATGCATTTAGGGTAATGTTTGTGCTTTCACAATGTATTGTGTCAATAGCATTGTTTGGGTAGTAAGAAATACCATTTAGGGTTTTGTTAGGGTTAGGTTTAATGACATGGTTAGAGTTAAGGTTATCGTTATGGTTATGCTTAAGTAAATGCCTATATGACAAACGTTAAGGTTATAGTTTAATTTGGGTATTGTTACAGTAGTTACCTCTCGAATTATAGCTCGATCTACTCCTACGGTTAAAGTTGTCACGATAAGGTTAGGATTTTTTCCTTGGACTAGGACAATGCCCGTGCGTTGCCACTGGTCAATAAAGATAAAGACACTGATCAATATTGTGTGCCCTCTCCTTCTTCTTAGTATCATCATCATCACTCTTGTTTTTTTTGTTTTTGTCCTAAAGCTGTAGAGAAAAACAAAATCTGCATGAGTTGATCACCCCTCAAATGTTCTTTTCCTTGCAATTTGCATGTATGAGAACACACCAATTATCAGATTAGAAGAACCACACTACTAACGAGCCATGGCAAATTGATTTGAAGACCAAGGATCAGGCCGACCCTCTATTTCTTAGTTTCATCATCATCATCATCATCATCATCATTCTTGTTTTTTTGTGTCCTAAAGCTGTAGAGAAAAACGAAACCTACATGATTTGTTCACCACTAAAATGTTCTTTTCCTTGCAATTTGCCCGTATTAGAACATACCAACTATCAGATTAGAAGAACCACACAACTGATGAGCCATGGCAAATTGATTTGAAGAACATAGATTTGACGGACCTCAATGGAACATGGACCAAGCTGTAGTGTTCTACCTTTCCTGTGGTCCTCCTTGGTTGGTAGTGATGATCCTCTCCAAGTCCTTAGTCACTTCCTATGGACCAAGCTGCTGCAAAATGAATTTTGTATCAACAGGTGCATTTTTATTATTTTTCTAATTTACAGGCTAAATAAACATGTGTAGGTTGTTTCTATTTGCAACAACAGTTCCTATTGCCACTAAAAAAATGAAAATAGCTAGCATTTAGTTTAAACATGACATCCTTGCAAAAAAAAGTTTAAACATGCCAATTGCTGTGACTTCTAAACTTCTGCAACTTCCTTCTGTTTGGTGTCTTGAGTAAGAGTAAGAAAAATGTTGATGCGAAAAGACACAAGGTAAATGAGAGCAAAAAATAGAGTAATATCAAAATTGCATGCACACTTAAACATATAATCAAATAAGATGAAGAAGAAATATGTCCTTTAATCGTATGTACAGAGGCATACAACCATATAACTAAGCGATGTCTTGATACATTCTTCGTCTCTGCAGAGAAAACTATCGATTCGTGCAAGCAAAAAGGACTTCCCTGAAAAAAAGGGATTGATAGCACATGAAGCAACTTACATGCATGATCTCAAGAGGATATGTTGACAGATAGCATCTTCCTGCTGCAGCCCGGCTAGCGACGGGCTCGATTGTTTAAAAGCCGTCGATGCCTTCCACCTCGGCTTCCTCCATTCTCCAATGACGGTGCGAGGTTGGGCTAACAAGATGCATGTTTTTTGGGGGAAACTCGGCTTGGGGAACCGCAACGATCAGGAGCAACGTGTCACTTTGGGGATGAGGGAAGGCGGTGGTGGCGCTGCGAAGGCGAATCGATGTAAGATGCTAGGGGAGGGCGACATGAGTGGGAAGGAGATGATGTGGGCGTGGCGTGGCGGGATCAACAACGTGTGGGGCTGACGAGAGGACCTGGCGGCGACGGCCATGGGAGGCCAGGAGGTCTCGCCCACACTATCCTCGAAGCCGTGGGCCATGTTCCTCCAGACGGCAACATCCAATCATTAGGACACCCGCATCTGTGACCTCAGAACGTCGCCAATCTCCCTAATGCTTGTGAGATGGAAAGGAGAGGTGGGGGGCTACGCTGATCACGATGTAGGCGATGCTCGTGGCAGCCATATCGGGAGGAGATAGAATCAGTTCATAGATTCAGGAGATGATTCAGGGGGCAATTGATCAACAGATTTGAGAGTTTTGCGTTATATATGGAAATAAACTAACTAACATGGGACAGCAAGGTCACCAGGGGTGCGGGAGCCAGGACCCAGGAGGGCGAACGAAACGTATGGTGGGTCGGATGAAAGAACGACGTAATAAGGGAAACGGAACCTTGCATTTCTTTTAGGTAGTAGAGATGACTGTTATAGTAATCCCTCGACTTGTAGGATGGGATCGATCATCTTTGTTGAGACTTCCGCGGAGGCGGCAGCGAAGTGTGAACGTGCAGTCATTGAGGAAAAGATGGACTTGTGGGTCAAAGCCATTGATTCATTGAATGCGTCTTGTAGAGATTTTTCAAAGTGTTATGTGTCGAAGTGCGACGATGCCAGAGTTAAGTTATACCAAGCTAAAGATAAAAACATAAGCTACCTAAAGAAGGAAGAGAAAATTCATAAACGCGCTCTTACAAGGCAAATTGCATTGTGTGGAACAAGGGCTGAAGTGAATGAGATGGACTTTAACAACCCTAGACATATCATTGATTGGCTAGTTAGGCAACCATCACCGGCAATACTTAGTCGGGAAAATCATTGGGCCTGGGTCTATGAAAGAAATGATGTCATTTGTTGCAACCTCTGGCCGTACGATAAAGATGTCTTGTTGATGGACTAGTAGAGGGGGTTGAAACACATGATGTTGTAGTGTCATTTGGACTGTAATGGCATGAACCCTTATCGTTTATGTAACCTATGTCATTTGAACCAGTGAGAACATTATGTGGCCTAAATAAGTTACGCTTTGTGTTTGTATTGTATCAGTTGATTTGAGTTTTGGTTTGTTCCATTTCATGTAGCATGGAAAACATGACCCCAGAGGAGATGAAGAAAGTATATGAGCAGTGTTGTGACATTGCATCTAAGAGTCTGGCGGTAGTGTGTGAGAAGATTGTAGCGGAGAAAGTACTTCGTATCAAGAGGGAGCTTGAGGCATGGTTCAAGAGCAATGATGAGATAATTGCTGCCATGATGGATTTCAACAAGTATTCATTCATGGAGGAACCTTCTGATCTTAAGGAGAGAAAAGTTTTCCGTGGAAGCCACGAAAGAAAAAGCAGGAAGAATATTAATGAGCTGCATGAGATGGAATATGCTTGCAGACATTCTGTGGCAACGGAGATATTTTTCTCTGTGAACATAGAAGAATTACGTGAGCTGGACTTGAGAAAATCCGGATAGGTCATTGGATGGGCAATCAGACAAACCAAGTCGGAGATTTCGTAACGCCGTGCTCGATGGGTTCGGTGAAACGAAAGGTGTGTTGGAGAATTGGGCAGGATCATCGGATTATAAACTGAAGCCTAATCCTGATCGTGACTTACAAATTGAACGTCTTATACGTTTTAGATCTTCTTTTTGTCATAGGAAATGTATGCTCGAGCTTGAGCTTGTAGTTTGAACTCATGTCATTCGAATCGCTAGATGTTTTAAATCATTTGAACAAGTGTCATTTGTGGAGTTAATGAACTATGCTCAGCTATGTATTTCTTTGCTACTCAATCATTTCTGGATATCATTTGTGGATGCTTAGTTCATAAAAGTTTGTAACAAATGGAAAGGCAAAGGGCTATAAAACAAAGGTAAGGGGACATGGATCAGCACCCTACCGCCATAGGCTCCGGCGGTAGGATGGCAAAAACTACCGACAAACGAGTCGCCGATTTGGTCATAGTAGAAATGGTCGTAGGGTGGCCAACCCTACTGCCATGATACCTGGCGGTAGGTACCTAGCGCCAAGGGGGCTGGCGGTAGGGTGGCCAACCCTACAGTCAGAAATGTGGCCTATTTGGTCATAGTAGAAATGGCCGTAGGGTGGCCACCCTACCGCCGCCTGCCTTCGCGGTAGGATGCTAACCGTACCGCAAAATAGGGGAGAGTTTGCATTCCAGGAGTTGGCTATGGGGTTTAATTGCTTACCGCCAAGGCCCATGGCGGTGGGGTTTCATAGCCTACCGCCTAGGCTTATAGCGGTAGGGTGCAAAGCAGAGCAGAGTTTACTCTGTTTTTTCGTCTTAATCATTTGAAGACAAGTGAAGTCACAGCAACAGCACAACAAACATAGTTCATGAGATAGTTTCATCACAAGTTTCACAAATCGAATACATAGTTCATGACAGGTTTCACAATAAAGTACATAGTTCATGACATGTTTCACAAATCAAAGACATAGTTCATCACATGTTTGTCGAATCGAAGACATAGTTCATGACTAGTTTTTTTAAATGAAGGCCTTATTGGGTGACACGAGGCCATTTTTCTTTCTTGTCGCGTGCCTCGTCCTCCTCTTGGACTTCACGAGCCCTTGCAAACTTCTTGCTCTCTCCTCTTGACGAGCAATCTTCTCCTTGCGTGCCCTCTCCTCCTCACGGTTCTTTCGCTCCATCCTTTCCTTTTCACGACGCTCTTCATCCAAGCCTCTCTGAAATGATTCTTCAAACAACCGCTGCCTCCTTAGACAATCTCGATATTGATCTTTCTGAACATCTTCTGGCACATCTTGATATATCCATGTGAAGTACTTGCTGGGGATCGTTGCAGAAATTAAAAAATTTTCCACGCATCACCAAGATCAATATCTATGGAGTAAATAGCAACAAGAGAGAGGGGAGTGCATCTTCATACCCTTGAAGATCGCGAGACGGAAGCGTTACAAGAACGCGGATGAAGGAGTCGTACTCGTAACGATTCAGATCACGGTGGATTCCGATCTTAGCGCCGAACAACGGCACCTCCGCGTTCAACACACGTGCAGCCCGGGTGACGTCTCCCGCGCCTTGATCCATCAAGGAGGAGGGAGAGGTTGAGGAAGATGGCTCCAACAGCAGCACGACGACGTGGTGGTGATGGAGTGGGAGTTCTCCGGCACGGCTTTGCCAAGCTCACGCGGAGGAAGAGAGGTGTTGGCGAGGGGAGGGGTGCGCCTTGGATGTGGTGCTGGAGCCGTCCCTCCACCCCTCTATTTATAGGGAGAAGGGGGAAGGGGGTCGGCCCCTCTAGATGAGATCTAGAGGGGACAGCGGCCAAGGGGGAGGGGGCTTGCCCCCCAAGCAAGGGGAGGCGCCCCCCTTAGGGTTCCCTCCCAACCCTAGGCGCATGGGCCCTAGGGGGGGGATGGCGCCCAACCCACTTTGGGGCTGGTTCCCTTCCACCTACAGCCCATAAGGCCCTCCGGGGCAGGTGGACCCTCCCGGTGGACCCCCGGAACCCCTTCGGTGGTCCCAATACAATACCGGTATACCCCCGAATATTTCCGATGACCATATGATGACTTCCCGTATATAAATCTTCACCTCCGGACTATTCCGGAACTCCTCGTGACGTCCAGGATCTCATCCGGGACTCCGAACAACATTCGGTAATCACATACAAATCTTCCTTATAACCCTAGCGCTTTCAAACCTTAAGTGTGTAGACCCTACGGGTTCGGGAATCATGCAGACATGACCGAAATAGCTCTCTGGACAATAACCAACAGCGGGACCTGGATACCCATGTTGGCTCCCACATGTTCCACGATGATCTCATCGAATGAACCACGATGTCGAGGATTCAAGCAATCCCGTATACAATTCCCTTTGTCAATCGGTACGTTACTTGCCCGAGATTCGATCGTCGGTATCCCAATACCTCGTTCAATCTCGTTATGTACAAGTCACTTTACCCGTTCCGTAATGCATGATCCCATGACTAACCACTTAGTCACATTGAGTTCATTATAATGATGCATTACCGAGTGGGCCGAGAGATACCTCTCCGTCATACGGAGTGACAAATCCAAGTCTCGATTCGTGCCAACCCAACAGATACTTTCGGAGATACCTGTAGTGCACCTTTATAGTCACCCAGTTACGTTGTGACGTTTGGTAGACCCAAAGCACTCCTATGGTATCAGGAAATGATACTTGACATTAGAAAAGCTTTAGCAAACGAACTACACGATCTTGTGCTATGCTTAGGATTGGGTCTTGTCCATCACATCATTCTCCTAATGATGTGATCCCGTTATCAATGACATCCAATGTCCATAGTCAGGAAACCATGACCATCTGTTGATCAACGAGCTAGTTAACTAGAGGCTTACTAGGGACATGTTGTGGTCTATGTATTCACACATGTATTACGGTTTTCGGTCAATACAATTATAGCATGAATAGTAGAGAATTATCATGAACAAGGAAATATAATCATTTTATTATTGCGTCTAGGGCATATTTCCAACAGTCTCCCACTTGCACTAGAGTCAATAATCTAGTTACGCTGTGACGAATCGAACACCCATAGAGTTCTGGTGCTGATCATGTTTTGCTCGCGGAAGAGGTTTAGTCAACGGATCTGCGACATTCAGATCCGTATGCGCTTTGCAAATATCTATGTCTCCATCTTGAACATTTTCACGAATGGAGTTGAAGCGACGCTTGATGTGCCTGGTCTTCTTGTGAAACCTGGGCTCCTTGGCAAGGGCAATAGCTCCAGTGTTGTCACAAAAGAGAGTCATTGGCCCCGGCGCATCGGGAATAACTCCTAGGTCGGTAATGAACTCCTTCATCCAGATTGCTTCATGTGCTTCCTCCGAAGCTGCCATGTACTCCGCTTCACATGTAGGTCCCGCCACGACACTTTGCTTGCTACTACACCAGCTTACTGCCCCACCATTCAAAATATTCACGTATCCGGTTTGTGACTTGGAGTCATCCAGATCTGTGTCGAAGCTAGCATCGACGTAACCATTTACGATGAGCTCTTCGTCACCTCCATAAACGAGAAACATATCCTTAGTACTTTTCAGGTACTTCAGGATATGCTTGACCGTATCCGATGTTCCATGCCGGATTACTTTGGTACCTTGCTACCAAACTTACGGCAAGGTTTACATCAGTCCGGTACACAACATGGCATACATAATAGACCCTATGGCGAGGCATAGGGATGACACTCATCTTTTCTCTATCTTACGCCGAGGTCGGGCATTGAGCCGAGCTCAATTTCACACCTTGCAATCTGAGGCAAGAACCCCTTCTTGGACTGATCCATATTGAACTTCTTCAATATCTTATCAAGGCATGTGCTTTGTGAAAGACCAATGAGGCGTCTCGATCTATCTCTATAGATCTTGATGCCTAATATGTAAGCAGCTTCTCCAAGGTCCTTCATTGAAAAACACTTATTCAAGTAGGCCTTTATGATGTCCAAAAGTTATATATCATTTCCCATCAATAGTATGTCATCCACATATAATATGAGAAATGCTACAGAGCTCCCACTCACTTTCTTGTAAACGCAGGCTGCTCCATAAGTCACTACAAGAAATATGTCAACTTGTGACCACCACTATTGGTCACTGAATGGTAACTGTTTTCAATTTATGACCTTTTTGTGACCAAAAACATAAGGTCAAAAGCTGGCCATTGTTAACTGACTATAACGACCTTCCTTTTGGAATGGTCATAGACGTTTATGACCAAAAAAAAGGTCGTAGATTTAACGACCAATTATTTTGGTCACTAGCAATCCGACCACACCACGTCAGATCCACCGTGGCAAGCTGACGTGGCAGAATTACGACCAAATGAAAAGGTCGTAAAATAGAATCAGCCCGGTCCATTTCAGCCGTCTACATGGGCCTAGCCCAATAATTCGGCCCATTTAATTTTTTTTCTCTTTATTGTGCTTATGTGCATGGGCCTGGCCTAATAATTTGGCCTTTTATTTTCTGGGAATGGAGCCTTTTTCTGATGAATTTTTTTATAGTCCACTATTGTTTTGGGCCACAGCCTTTTTAGTCTAGTTCGAATTTGGGCCTTGGCCTTTTTATTTTCTGTTATGCAGTCTTTTATAAAAAAAATTCTTACAGTCATTTCTTTATTTAGGCCCAAGCCTTTTTGGTCTAATTCTTGTTTGGGCCTTGGCCTTTTTAGAGCCCAGGTTCTCATTTTTCATAACTATAAACAGAAAGGCCCAGGTGCACAAGTGATCCACAAGTGATCCACAAGCCCAGGTGCACAAGTGATCCACATAACTTCACAGAAAATAAACACAGGTTCACAGCTCCACAGGTCCACGTCAAGTGATCACATAACTTCACATGATCACATCAAGCAGGTTCAAACAGCTCTAAAATGCAACAAAATGCAACAAAATGCAACAGCTCAACTACCTCAGCTCAGCTCAATTCAAAATGCACAGGTTCACAGCTCAACTACCTTAGCTCCAGGTTCACAGACAAAGAGGTTCAAAGAGGACAGCCATCAAACTGCCTTAGCTCCAAAGAGAGCCATCAAGTGGGCTAACTTCTCTTCATGTTCTTGAGACTTCTTGCGCAGCAGCTCAAGTTCCTTGTCGCTGCAGCTTCAGATTCTGCCGCCTTCATCTTGATTGCCGCCATTTCTTCTTGCACCAATTCATCTTGAAGCTCGGACCTCTCCAGCTTCTGCTCAAGGTCATGAACATGAGCAGCCACTTCAGCAGTTGCTTTGCGGGAGTAGTTCCTAGATGACTGGAGCCCAACATTCGTGATGAATGTGCTTTGCTTGACAGATTTCAACAAAGACTTCTTCGACAATTTGAGCGATGAACTTTGGCTCTTCACCTTCTGGTACCGGCGCGTCCTTCATTTTTCCATCTCAATCTAGCATATGGAGGAAAATGATAGGCATTAGTGGAGAAAACAAACCAGCACACAAATGGATTATTTGAAGTAACCAAACCAGCACAAAAAATCTATACAAGAAGATGATGACTAGTGACCTGGAGACATGCAATTGGAACAATATGATCGCTTCATTAAGCCTAGAATGGTGGTTCTATATAAGATGGCTTCCCGACTAACATTCAGATCAAATTTCATCATATCATAAAAAATGCAACAAATAGTTACAACAAGTTTTGATATCTTTCTTGAACTATCAAACAGCATCAAAGCATGGAACACAGCGTGTGTGAATCAAACAGGATGGAACTACCGTCATTAAGTTATTCTGATATCTTCATTAAGCCTAGCATGGAACTAGCAAACAGCATCAAAGCATGGAACAACATCAAAGCTGGTTGTGACTTACTATAGTAGTGTTGACTGGCTCCGAAAACCCGTGCTTCTTGCTGTTGTGGGTGGCCTTAAACAAGTCAATCGCAGTCAGCTCCTCACCCTTACGCTCTTCTTTCTGAAATGTTTTTCAACAAAAATCAAAATGTTATTCAGCAAGAATCAGAAATGTTATTCAACGAGGATCAAATGGTAAGGTCTCTAGAGAAAAGTTCTCACGATGGCAAAAATGTGTCTTTGTGTAGTGCCCGGAACCAGTTCTCACGATTGTACATGACTTTTTCTCGATTCATCTTGTTCGACACACATGTTTCCTACAAAAAAGCATACTGTCAGCATGATCATGTGCAGAACATAAAGCATCAAACAAAGCAGAGACAAAATACGTCAGATCAGGCACCGGAGAATTAATGCTGACTTTATTTGCGGCTACGGTATCAAAATACTTCTTCTTGATCTGATGGCGTCTGTTCTTTAAATTTTTCTGCAGAATATCTTTGCACGCGGTCTTGATGGTCTACGAGTCCGTGTTCATCTCAAAATTTTCCTACCAAGACAGCAAACAAGGTAGGAACAATATTAGTGATCATGCATAGGTGTAACAGAAAATAGATAGCACATTAACTATGAAACAAGTACCTTACAAAGAACTTTCCCAATGTAGTTCTCCAATAGACTAGCATTTTTTGTATATCTTGAAGTGAGGAAGAACCGGAAGATGGCTTCTTGCAACGAGTCCACACTCGAAGCAAGCTTTCTGACCGCAGAGGCTTCTCCGGACGCTTCATCCCTTGACGCAATTTGGATAGGCACCTTGCTACCAAGCGACTTGGTGATCCTCTCTAGCCCTTTGCCCTTTCTAAGTATATTCTTGGTAGTCATTGCATCTGAAAATGAAATTGAACTCATAAATTACAATAGAAATCGACAAATGCAGGAATCGACAAAAGCATACATGATCATTCCATTTGGAAAATGCACTAGTAAAAGATAGCATTGCAAAGGTCAACTTGCCTGATTGAAGCACAACCTGCTGTTCTTCTTAATTGATGACAACATTCCTGTCAATAGAAGGTGCAACAGGCTGAGGTCCGTAATGGATGCACTGCTTCATCAATGCAGATGGTTCCTCTTTCATCTAGGCAGACAGTGCCACTTCCATCCATGCTGAGAGTGGTTCCTTCATCCATGGGTGGCAACTCATCACCCATTTGCACCAAGGTCTCAGAGTCCATGCGCAGCAGACTTTCCTGATGGTCCGTCGCAGTCGCCATCTTTGCTTTCTGCCTTGTGACTCTATCAAGGCAGAAAGAACTGGGGAGTAAAAAGAATCCTACTCTCCGATATATATAATCCTAAGACTCAAAACATTTTTCCATTCTAGACTCAACAACGCCAGCAAACAATCAAGTAGGGGGCTCCTAAGTCGGGAAGGCTCTGATTACCAACTTGTAACGCCCCCGATGCGGCTATATCTCCCACGTGTCGAGGCATGACTTAGAGGCATAACCGCATTGAAAGCAATGTCGCAAGTGAGGTAATCTTCACACAACCCATGTAATAAATAAGGGAAAGGGATGCATAGTTGGCTTACAAATGCCACTTCACACAATACATAAATAAACATCCATCATCTGAGTACACTCAAGGTCCGACTACGGAACCAAAATAAAAGAAGATACCCCAAATGCTACACAGATCCCGAATCATCCCAACTGGGCACCACTCTCGATCATCGAGGAAAAGACACATAGTAACGACCACGTTCCTCGTCGAACTCCCACTTGAGCTCGGTTGAGTCACCTACACTGGCATCATCGGCACCTGCAACTGTTTGGAAGTATCTGTGAGTCACGGGGACTCAGCAATCTCACACCCGCGAGACCAAAACTATTTAAGCTTATAGGAAGGACAGAGTAGTAAAGTGGAGCTGCAGCAAGCGACTAGCATATATGGTGGCTACTTCGCAAAAGAGATCGAGAAGAGGAGCAAAGCACGGTCGTGAAACTAGTAGCGATCAAGAAGTGATCTGAACTACTTACGCCAGACATAACTCCAACACCGTGTTCACTTCCGGACTCGCCGAGAAGAGACCATCACGGTTACACACGCGGTTGATGTGTATTTTAGTTGAGGTCAACTTTGGGTTTTCTACAACCGGACATTAACAAATTCCCATCCGCCTCATAAATCATGGGCACGGCTTTGAAAGATATTACCTGCAGGGTGTCCCAACTTAGCCCATTATAAGCTCTCACGGTCAACGAAGGATATTCCTTCTACCGGAAGACCCGATCAATCTCGGAATCCCGGACTACAAGACATTTCGACAAAGAACAAAACAAGACCAGCAAAGCCACCCGAATGTGCCGACAAATCCCGATAGGAGCTGCACATATCTCGCTCGTGGCACACCGGATGAGCAGACGTCGGGTTGGCATAAACCCTGGTTGCCCAAGGGCGCGGACATCGCTCAAGTTGGACCAGCAATCGAAGGAGAAGCGCCCGGGGTTAAAATAAAGATGACCCTCGGGCTCGCGAAAACCCGGGAAAAGGCTTAGGTGGCAAATGGTAAAACCAAAGTTGGGCCTTGCTGGACGAGTCTTATTCAAAGCGAACTGTCAAGGGGTCCCATAAATCACCCAACCGTGTAAGGAACGCGAAATCAAGGAACATAACACGGTATGACGGAAACTAGGGTGGCAAGAGGAACAAAACACTGTGCATAAGGCCGAGCCTTCCACCCTTTACCAAGTATATAGATGTATTAAATTATAGCAGATATATATTGTGATATCCCCAACAAGTAAACATGTTCCAACAAGGAACAACATCTCCATGTTCCAACAAGGAACAAACTTGACTTCACACCGCAACTAGCAACGCTATAAGAGGGCCGAGCAAAGCGGTAACATAGCCAATCAACGGTTTGCTAGGAAAAGGATGGTTAGGGGCTGACATGGCAATATGGGTGGCATGATATAGCAAGTGGTAGGCATCGCAGCATAGGCATAGCAAAAGAGCGAGCAACTAGCATAGCAAAGATAGAAGTGATTTCGAGGGTATGGTCATCTTGCACGCAATGTTCTCGAGTTGTCGAAAACTTGATCCTCGTAAGCGTTCTCAACAGGTTCCTCGTTCACGTACTCGTCTCCCGGCTCTACCCAAAGCAACAACACAAACAAAGGAACCACAATAAATCACGGTGCAATGCACAATCAACATGATGCAAAAACATGCATGATATGCGAGATGTGATATGCAATGCTTATGTGCGCTCCGGAAGGTAAATGATGAACCAGGCATCAACTTGGCAAACCAAGTATGACACTGGAAAGATGAGATGATTTCGGTTGAAATCGATATAAAGATCACCGGAATCGGATGCACGGTTTGGAAATGACAAGCAAAACAAAAATGGCACAAATCTGCCATTAACAGCATGATGCCACTTAGCAAGCAATAATTAATTAAGCTACTGCACCCAAACGTATCAACAAAGCACATGGCCGTGATCTACACAAGATGCTCGACAAAAGATGAGCAATGAGCTACGGCTAGTTCACATCATAACAGGTTCAAAAAAGCATGGCAAAAGTGCACAAAATATCAGGCTGGACATGGCAAAAACAGCATCAGGTTGCAATGTTCAGAGCAGCATAACTACATGCTACAGGAACTTAAAATAGCAAAACATGGCATGGCATGAGTCTACTCAAAGCATAGAACAAAAGTCCCTTACTGACCATAAGCCAAAAAGGATTAGAAAATATAGTAACGCCCATGTCAATATTGAAAGTTCCGTTAACAGATTCAGCAACATGGCATGTCAAAAACTGATAACGAGTAAGCATGTTTACAAGCTCAATGCACTCACTACAGAGCCTTATATGACAAACTAAGAATACATACATCAAGAAGACATGACATAGAATACATACATGGAAAGAACAATAACATAGCATAAATGGATCAACCACAACAGCCTAGGCAAAATTGAATAACATGTAAACAATTTGCCAGGAAACATTTGATAGGAAAAGTAGAGCTCGATTGACTCAAGCTATGGCACTCCATAATTGCAAATAAAGGCATGGATGGATAGAGCAAGACATGTTTTACAAAACATCCTTACTGAAGTATCTCAAAATATGCATAGATCTCTTGGTATCATCAAGTTAACATGGCATCAAAATCAGCTAAAACAGGGCTGAAATCAGCAACATCAGGACACCTACTTTGCATGCTTGTGCTAGTCACCACATAGATCACGAAAATACATGGCATACACCCCTGGAAAGATGGCATGGCATATTAAAAAACACATGTAGGACTCAACTTCATAGGGTGCACAAATTAATCATGGAAAAAATAACAAAAGTGCAAGTTCTGTTAAGAAACAGAAACTAACATCACATAGCACTCTTCCAACAGCATTTCGGGCATCAAGATGAGCTCAAATGAAAATGATGCAATAAGATGAAATGATCTACTCTTCGATACGAACATTTTGACATATTATACGCGCAAAATGAATCTACAGATGCAAAGACACAACACGTTGAAAATGCAACAAAAATCATTGGATGCAAAAAATAACTTAGAGAAAATTAGGAGGGGGAAGAGATGTCAACGGCTCGGCGCGAGATCCGATCGGGCCGACCCGATCGGGATCGAGGGCGGCGGCAGCGGCTCGCGGAGTCGGGCGAGGAGGAGGAAGGTGGCCGGCGGGTCGGGCCGGGCCGGCGAGGCGAGGTCGCCCGGGCGGCGGCGGTGGCCACGGTGAGGCGGCGACCGGCGTGGCGAGGCGCGGCGTGGCCGGGCCGGGCGTGAGGCACCCGGGCGGCAGGCGGTGGCGGAGAGGCGGCGGGCGTGGCCGGCAAGGCGCGGGCAACAAGCTGGCGGGAGACGGCGCCGGCAAGGGCTCTTGGGCTGTCAAGGCGGAGGAGGCGGAGGGGCCACGCGGCGGCCTCCGATTGGGCGAGGGGCGCGGGGCGGACGTGTCCGGCGGCGGAGAGGAAAATCTAGGGTTTCGGGGGGGGGGGGAGTTTGATCCGCGAATTTGGACGGGGGAGTTTGCTTAAATAGGCATAGAGGGAGCTAGGAGAGTCCAAATGAGGTGTAGTTTTCGCCCACACGATCGTGATCGAACGACGGAGAGCATGGAAGTGATTTAGATGGGTTATTGGGCTGTTTTGAAGGGGTGTTGGGCTGCAACTTAAAAGAGGCCTTTGCGAGAGTGCGGTTAACCGTTGGAGTACCAAACGAGCTCCAAATGACCCGAAACTTGACCGATGGTCTGCGGTTGGTGTACCAAGGCCACTAGACAAACCTCGGTCCATTTCGAGAAGGTTTAGTACCCGCACACGGAAAAACGTAAAAGGGGCCGCCGGGGGAGATAGGAGTGCCGGATTGCAAAACGGACAACGGGAAAAATGCTCGGAATCATGAGACGAACACGTATGCAAATGCGATGCACATGATGACATGACATAAAATGCATGACATGGACAAAATGCAAAATGAAGAAAAACCCAACCACGGAGGGAATATCATATCACAATGCCGAAAATGGCAAGAGTTGGAGTTGCAAATATGGAAAGTTACTTCCGGGGTGTTACATGTGGGCAGCCCCATAGGCCTCATATATATAGGGGAAGGGGAGGGCTGCGCCCCCTCTAGGGTTTCCACCCCTTAGGGGTGGCGGCCAGCCCTAGATGGGTTTTGGGGGTGCGGCCAAGAGGTGGGAAAGGGGAGGCGCCCACTAGGCGGGCCTTAAGGCCCATCTGAGCTAGGGTTTGCCCCCTCCCACTCCCCCTTGCGCCTTGGGCCCCTTGTGGGGGGCGCACCAGCCCTTCTAGGGGCTGGTCCCCTCCCACACTTGGCCCACGCAACCTTCTGGGGCAGGTGGCCCCATTTGGTGGACCTCGACCCTCCCGGTGGTCCCAAGACATTACCGATATCGCTCAAACTTTTCGGTGACCAAAACAAGACTTCCCATATATAAATATTTACCTCCGGACCATTCCGGAACTCCTCGTGACGCCCAGGATCTCATCCGGACTCCGAACAACATTCGGTAACCACATACAAACTTCCTTTATAACCCTAGCGCCATCGAACCTTAAGTGTGTAGACCCTACGGGTTCGGGAACCATGCAGAACATGACCGAGACGTTCTCCGGTCAATAACCAACAGCGGGATCTGGATACCCATGTTGGCTCTACATGTTCCACGATGATCTCATCGGATGAACCACGATGTCAAGGACTCAATCGATCCGTATACAATTCCCTTTGTCTAGCGGTATTGTACTTGCCCGAGATTCGATCGTCGGTATCCCGATACCTTGTTCAATCTCGTTTAAGCAAGTCTCTTTACTCGTTCCGTAACACATCATCCGTGATCAACCCCTTGGTCACATTGTGCACATTATGATGATGTCCTACCGAGTGGGCCCAGAGATACCTCTCCGTTTACGGAGTGACAAATCCGATCTCGATTCGTGCCAACCCAATGCAGACACTTTCGGAGATACAGTAGTGCACCTTTATAGTCACCCGATTCACGTTGTGGACGTTTGGTACACCCAAAGCATTCCCTACGGTATCCGGGAGTTGCACAATCTCATGGTCTAAGGAAATGATACTTGACATTAGAAAAGCTTTAGCATACGAACTACGATCTTTGTGCTAGGCTTAGGATTGGGTCTTGTCCATCACATCATTCTACTAATGATGTGATCCCGTTATCAATGACATCCAATGTCCATGGTTAGGAAACCGTAACCATCTATTGATCAACGAGCTAGCCAATAGAGGCTTGCTAGGGACATGGTGTTGTCTATGTATCCACACATGTATTTGAGTTTCCTATCAATACAATTATAGCATGGATAATAAACGATTATCATGAACAAGGAAATATAATAATAACTAATTTATTATTGCCTCTAGGGCATATTTCCAACAAAATGTCCCCTGTTGTTGTTGAACATCAACTCACAACTAGAAGGTGTGTGTTTGTTGAGGACCCGAGTTGCAAGTTGACCATCGACTCGTAATTATATGTGTGTGTGTCACGTCACCTAGGAGCGCCGCACCGAACCAGAAGGATCCGGAAGGCTAGTGGGTCCCAGAGTCAGAGACAAGGCGATGGATGGAAGACTGAGAAGCGAAACCACAGACCAAGTGGTGTGTTGACAGCTGTAGCGTGCGTGAGTGGGTGGCATAAGTAGACGGTGTGTGTGGTGTGAGAGGGCATGGATTATTGTACGTGACTTGGACCGGAAGCTGATCTTCCGTGGCCTTCCAGTCATCTATCCAATTCCCCTCCTCTCGCCGTTCTTATCTTCTCCTCCTCCTACCTTCCTAGATCTGATCCCCAGGGGGTACGTTACAGTGTGCGCATGCACGTATGTGTGTGTTGTCGTGGCTATTATTTTTCTCTCTTTTTTCTGCAATACACAACCACTAGGAAACAAGTCCACAACAATCAAAGAACAGCCCACAACCGAATTCTCAAAAGAAAAAAAAAACAAAGCCAACACCGTACTAGGCCTGGCCAACAAAGGAAAACGAGACAACCTTGCATGGCCGCGAGATGGAGGAAAGAAAGGATGACCAGAAAACAATGACGTTGGAAAACTAGTGCCACGTCAGCTCATACATGTGAATTTTTGTCAAAAAGGACCACCTACGCGAACGAATTGTCAAAAAAAACCACCTGCAAATGAATTTGACAAAAAAGACCTCCTCAGCCGTGGCGGCAGGCCTGGCAGGCGACACGTGGCACCTGCCGCCACCGGGTCAGGCGGCAGGCTGCCTGCAACGGGATTCTGTCCGAGTGACGGAACGAGCTGGCATGGCGGGGCCCGGCCGCCTCCTGGCGTGGCGGCAGTACTGTAGCTGCTGGGACCGGCCGCCTCGCGGCATGGCGGCAGTACTGTTCCCACGCTCCTGTCACTAACTCTCAATTCTGTTAATCTAGACACGCTCGGCTGCAATCCTGGCTATAGGAACCGCGCGAGGTAGATGCTTAATTTCCCGGCGCCTTGCTGTGTCGCTGTTACGGCGTAGATCCGTGTCGTCGGCCCCGATTAAAAATTTATACAAATACTGTAGATCAATACTCTGCTAAGCAAACTAGCTGCTGTCCCTGCCTACGCCGACGCGAAAGAGAGCTAGCTGGTGATCCAAATAGTGGTAGAGTAGTGTTTTCTTAGCTAGGTCGTCCTCGTAAATGACTAGGGAATCCGCATGACTAGTACAGTACATCCAAAGTAATAATTAATGCGTGCATGTGGGTGTGCGTGGCTGAGATTAGGCTCGGTAATATCGATCGCTGGTCTATATGGCTGTCGTGTCGTTCCATTGCACACCTACAGCGCGGGAACAATACTGCCGCCATGGGGCAAGGGGCCGGTCCCAGCGGCTACAGTACCGCCGCCGCGCCAGCCCGTTCCGTCGCTCGGTCAGAATCCCCGTTGCAGGCAGCCTGCCGCCTGACCCGGTGGCTGCAGGTGCTGCCGCCTCCCTCCGTGGCGGCAGGTGCCACGTGTCGCCTGCTAGGCCTGCCGCCACGGCCGATGGGGTCTTTTTTGTCAAATTATTTCACAGGTGGTCTTTTTTGGCAATTCATTCGTGCAGGTGATCCTTTTCGACAAAAATTTCATACATGTCAAGTGAATGAGACCAAAATATATCTCATTTAAATGAGTTCTAGGCGCTCCCAATTTTTATTGTGTCTGAGATGCGTCGTACTATATGATGGTTTTCGCAAAAGAAAGGTTCAACTGCCAAATCTTAAAAGAGATTTTCCGCCCCTCTTTATATTCAACACAACCAATATTATGCAGGATGAGTGGAGGATGAATGCCATGGTACAAATCCGACTGAAGAAACATAATTCAGTTTTGCTAAGAAAGTACTCCCTCCATTCAACCGCGCTCGCACGCACGTACGGCCGAGGTCCGGACGGACACCAGGCCCCAGGGGCCAGGGCAGGACCAGGAGAGGACCGTATGGCTGCCCGGAGATCAACCTGGTAGTGGTATGGTAGGAAACGGAAATCGAGCCAGGAACACCTCGTTCAGGGAGATCACGGATTGTTAGGACCCGCCGAGTAGATTAAATTTATCCCGGTACACGGCGCTCCGGCGGACCCGCGCGAACTCGGAGGCAGGCAGGACGGAGACGAGAGATGGAGCTTGCGGCGGCGGGGTGCATCGTGCGTTGTCTGAGTTGGGGTTTGTAGCCGTTGGTTTTTCTTCACCGAAGACGTGGAGAAACGTCGAGATGCCATGGGTGCAGCGGCACGAGAACTATCTTGATGTGGCATTTTCCCCATGAGTGATGAGTGCAGCGCGCAATGGTCTTCCGCAGATTCTCCTTGTTCGTTTTCAGTCTATTCAGTCTGTTATATGGTCTTCATCCAATCTAGTAGTATAAGGTTTGGTTCGTTACCAACAGAAAGAAGTGCACGTGAGTTTCCCCGGACGCGGTTAGAGCATCTACCGCCGAACGCACGGAACCACCTCAAACGTCCGGGTAGATGGCTCGGCCACCGATCGGTCAAAAGTAGCCGACATATACATGCATCTCGAACCGGCCTCAAACACCGGCTTTACTGGCATTCCTCATATTAATCCTTAATCTGGAGCGGATATGGGGGGCCCGAGCGTGCCCGGGCGTGTTTGCCACGTCGGATCCAGCCTATGTTGGTTCACACGTCCCCGTATATATTTATCCTCATCCTTTTGCCGGACTAAACTCTAGCCACTCCACTTCGCCCCAAGGTCATTTTCGGCGCTCTCCGACCTTCTCCAGCATGGCAGACAGCGGATTTGACTCCGATCACTCCGGATCCGTCGACTAGAGTGTCGTCCATTGCAGGATGAAGAAGGCTATGGTCATCCGCATTGCCCTCCGTCACTCCCGGAAGGACTGCGCCCGACCGATGACGGCAACATTTTGGTGCGAATCCATTGTGTCGGTGCAACAGACGCTCCGAGACGCTGGTGCTAGAGCATCACAGTCCGTTAGGCTCCCCATCTCCGGTCCCCCGGAGTATGAGTGCTACACTGAGTGGTGTGCTTGCCGTGGGAGGGAGAAGATGAGGGTGACCGAGGTGTGCCTTGCTGCAGACATGATGGAGGCAGCAGTATGCGCTGCCGTAGAGAAGGAAGTCATCCATGCTCGCACCCTAAAGTAGCGGCAGGCGGTCCGTACCATGGTTGGACTGCCCCCCAAAGAGTAGAAGGAGGACAACGATGGGTCGGACAACTCCGACAAAGAATAGATCCGTCTTAGATCCATTTTTTGTTGCCGAGCACTACCTCTACGAGAAAGACGGTCAGTGTCCACGGGCGTTTGAAGCTCCGTGTTTGGTTTACGCGGCTTTTGATGCTCTTAAACTAAGCTCGAGCTAATGTGAGCTCGGGTGAAGAGTAAAACTGAAAAAAAGTTCCAAATTTTTTAATGTTTTTAGGAAACATTGATAAATGTTTTTGATCAGCTGCAAAGTTTTAACATGGGATGACACTCGTGAAAACGTGGCAAAAAATAAAATTGATGCTCCAAAAGTGTTATTTTTGGAACATCAATTGTGTTTTTCTATCATGTCTTTCATGAATGTCATTTCGAGACGAGAGATGTTATTTTTTATTGTCAATTTCTTCGTTCAGTTTGGTCCCTCGCGTGATGTAAACACGAGACGGAGAAAAGGATATGAAGAAGGGGGTCACGATTCGATTCCGTCGTCGTGTCACACGGAAGATGATTGTGGTGGATCGGGCTGACGGCGACTCGCGGAACTGCCTGCTGCTTGGCACCACCACGTCTAGCCACGCCACACGTAGGTGTGTGGCTGCCGCCGACCGTTCGCGCACGGTGAACCGTCCACGGAACACGGACGCCCTGCCGTGGCCGTGGTCCAGCCCAGACCAGACCGGAGAGCACGCCGGGTCCCGGGCGGCCGTGCGGTCGCGGCTCCATCGATCGGCCGGCCGGGGAAGTGGGGTGGGAGGGGAGGGACCATCCAGAATCAGTCGATCGCCCACGGTGCTCTGCTCCGCTTCGCTCACCGGTCGGTTCGTGGCACGTTGGCCGCATACCGAACGAACGAATCCCACCGATGGGCATGGGCGGGGGGCCGCGCGCCCTCGTGCCGTGTCGGCCGCCCGGACGAATCCAGCGTCTGTCCGCCGCTCCTCTTTTTGGCCTCTCGTTGCGCGCGGCCCACCTGCGTGCGTGCGTGCGCCACGGAAAGCGAGGGGGCTGCGCCGCTCGGGGCCGGGTGACGGGCGGGTGAGTCCAGCGTGACGCGCGGGTGCCGCGGAGGTAGCGTGCTAGGGAGACTTTTTTTATTTACGTAAAAAATGGGAGGTTGATTCACATATAAGGCGTCGCGAACTGGGCCGGCCCATTAACTAAGACTGTAGTAGCGGTCTGACCAAAGATTTGTTTTCTTGTTTTCCTTTCTAGCGGGGTGTTTCAGTCACTTTTTTCTGCTCGTTTTCCCACAAAACCATGAAATGATAATTAATTTTAAAATGACCATTTTAAGAAAAATAGAAAAAACACTAACATCTCTAAGACATATGTGACCTTTTCTTTGATAATTTAAGGATTTTCAGATTCTAAACATTTTTCGAAAGGTGGACATTTTTATATAAAACTTAAATAATATTATGAAACACGAATATTTAATTTTTTGGGGGCATTTTCAATTTCCAGAAATAATATTGAAATTGTGAACTCAATATGAATAGAAAAATAACAAAGGAAAAATAGACAAAAAGCAGCCATCAGAACATAGCTAACTGAGCAGGCCCAGTTCAGCCGCTTGCTTGCTGGGCTATGTGCGTTCGTTCAACAAAACGACACAAAGTGTAAGAGCAGCGCCCACACGTTCATCACATGGGACGGCACAATCTAAACCGAGCTCGCTCCGCCTCACCCGCTTGCTCGCTCTGGACGGCTCTTCATAATGGTTTTTCGGCCGAAACTTTCTTCGGTTGGTTCTTGTCCTGAGAACAAACGTTCGGCTTATTATGAAACAAATTGGCAAATAAAAATATGCTTTGAAAACAGTTCACGAAATTAATAAAAATGTTCACGAATTATTGAAAGTCTAAAAAAAGTTCACAGATTTTAAAGTAATTTCATGCATGTGTAAAAACAATCCAAGAATTTTAGAAAATCATGAATTTGGAAAAGTTTTGTGGATTTGAAAAAGTTCACGAATGTGAATAACATTCGTAGATTTGGAAAAAATTCAAATATTGAAAATTGTTCATGAAATTGAGAAAAGTCCAGAAGTTTGAAAAAAGCATAACTTAAAAAATTCATGAATTCGAAAAAATGTTCATGAATTTAAAAATAAAAACGAAAAGAAAAATATAAATATAAATAAAAAATTGAAAAGCAAGAAGAAAACCAAACAAAAAGGCAAATAAAAGGGAAATGCGAAAAAAATCGTTTGGATGCTTCCTAAAACCGGGGAAAGGGGAAGCTGACATGAGTCGGCCCATCTAAACAGCATTGGTTCCCAACATGCTCTGACCGAGCGCTCGCTCCGCCTCACCCGCTTGCTCGCTCTGGACGGCTCTTCATAATGGTTTTTCGGCCGAAACTTTCTTCAGTTGGTTCTTGTCCTGGGAACAAACGTTCGGATCGTGTGGATAAAAAAATATGGTCGGGATAAAAATCATTATCTCAAGCCGTGATGGATCGTGTGGCTTTCAAGTGTTTGAAGGATTTTTGTTTGCCATTTCAAGTTTTTTTAACACAAAAAATTATATGGAAGAGAGGAATGGGGTTTCTGCGTATCATAAACGAAAACAAGGTTGCCAGAATTATATGATTTTCTTTTTTGAGCTCACGTCCCTTATTTCATCGTCTAAAGTACAACTGAAGGGGTTTGGGCAGAAAAGGTACCAATGCTTAAAGGAAACAAAACTTTGGGTATATACTTCCTACAATCTCAATTTGTTTTTAGCATGACCCCCCTAAATTTTTGCTCGTTTTTATGACATAATTCTAGGCAATTTTTTTTAAAAAAAATGTTAACGCTATCCTCCTACTCAGATGTGGCGATTGGTCCTAGGGTTGGGGATGGATTTAGAATCTAGTTTGTTCAAGCAAGAATGGTGTGGCGGCGACGGCATCCTCGTGGTGGACCTGTGTACTCAACCTCCAACGTTGCGACGACGTTTGCTCTAGCGCTGGCACGGAGCTTGGGAGGTAGTCCAGGAGCGGATGCAGATTGTGGTCTGCATCAGCGGCGTCCGGTAGATGGTGGTCATGTGTTATATTCGTGGTATGTGGATGGCTGGTATGACTTGCTCATCCAACGTCTTAGCCATATAGGGGTGCCAAAACTGTCGATGGCGTGTTCGGAGTGTTGCCTCAGTCTGATTCATTCAACGCTAATGGTTTCGCCTTTGGCGAGCCACCTTGGAGTTCCATAAAGCTGCATGTTAGCGACGTAGCCGCGTGGAGCTCGGGTATGGAGGTGATCCGTCATTTTTCCTTTTGTTGGCTGTTGTGGTGATGCCATAGGCAGGTGATGGGCATTGGTGTCACATTTATAGGTTTCTTTGGTCTTATTTGTAATTTTACTTCTTTGCTGGTATTCCTTTGTCCAAAGCCTAGCGTTCTGCTATTTGTTTAGTTTTGCCAGGTCGGTATGTACATGGCTTGTACTATGATTCTTATGATATAAATGGGCCACAAATTCTTGGCTAATAAGCACTCTGCCTCCTTCCCTAAGAAAAGTACAGGGTTCCTCTGCCCCCCGTCGGTGCTGCCTCGCCTCTAGTGGCCTTACGACCATGGCCGCATGGAGGATCCC
The DNA here is from genome assembly GCA_021605145.1 of Aegilops bicornis. Taxonomy (NCBI): domain Eukaryota; kingdom Viridiplantae; phylum Streptophyta; class Magnoliopsida; order Poales; family Poaceae; genus Aegilops; species Aegilops bicornis. The sequence goes on along the minus strand of CM038675.1, from coordinate 50,012,422 downwards.
GACCCTTGTCGGCGGGAGGGCTATGCTTTTTGTTGTTCTTTCGAGTTTTGTTAGGTTTGTGTCGTGCTCAGAAAGACGAGACAATAGCAACTCCTTAAAGATGGAACAAGGTTCCCCCCACCTACCCCCATCCCGGTGGTGTGTCTAGTATCTTCAGCGAGCGTGTGGAGGTGTGTCTCCGGCGGATCTTCCCTTGGTGGATTTGCTCGGATTTGTTTGTAGTTCGTCTACATTTATGTGATTTTAGGTTGGATCCTTCAGATCTACGCTACTCTTCATCGACAGTGGTTGCTTTTCTGCTAACTGGTCCTATGGGGCCTTAGCACGACGACTTCCCGGCTATCTACTACAACAAGTTTTGGTCGGCTCCAGCGAGAGTGGGGCGATGACGGTGGCGCACCTTCGGCTCACTTAAATGATTGTAGTCATTGATACGTCCATTTTGCATCATGTTTACCTACTATTATTTATGATATTTTTATGCATAATAATACTTTTTGGAGTAATTCTAATGCCTTTTCTCTCATAATATGCAAGGTACACTCTAAGAGGGAGAATTCTGGTAGCTGGAAATCTGGACCTGGAAAAGCTACGTCAGGCTACCTATTCTGCACAACTCCAAATGAGCTGAAACTTCATGAGGAATTTTTATGAAACAAAAAAGAAATACTGGAGCAAATAACTATCGGAGGGGGGCTACCTGGTGAGCACAAGACACCAGGGCGCGCCAGGCCCCCCAGGCGTGCCCTGGTGGGTTGTGCTCAGCCCAGCCCACCTCTAGTGCACATCTTCTGGTATATAAGTCATTTTGACCTAGACAAAATAAGGAGAGGACTTTTGGGGCGGAGGGCCGCCGTCTCGAGGCAGAACTTGGGCAGGAGCACTTTTGCCCTCCAGCAGAGCGATTCCGCCGGGTGAACTACCCTCCCGGAGGGGGAAATCATTGTCATCATCAACATCATCAACAACAACTCTCCCATCTTGGGGAGGGCAATCTCCATCAACATCTTCAACAACACCATCTCCTCTCAAACCCTAGTTCATCTCTTATGTTCAATCTTTGTACCGGAACTATAGATTGGTGCTTGTGGGTGACTAGTAGTGTTGATTACATCTTGTAGTTGATTACTATATGGTTTATTTGGTGGAAGATTATATGTTGAGATCCATTATGCTATTTAACACCCTCTGATCTTGAGCATGTTTATCACTCGAGTAGTTACTTTTGTTCTTGAGGTCACGGGAGAAATCATGTTGCAAGTAATCATGTGAACTTATGTGTTCAATATTTTGATAGTATGTATGTTGTGATTCCCTTAGTGGTGTCATGCGAACGTCGACTACATGACACTTCACCATATTTGGGCAGGGAATGCATTGTGAAGTAGTTATTAGATGATGGGTTGCGAGAGTGACAGAATCTTAAATTCTAGTTTATGCGCTATTCCGTAAGGGATCGATTGGATATAAAAGTTTAATGCTATGGTTAGAATTTATTCTTAATAGTTTTCTCGTAGTTGAGGATTCTTGCGAGGGGGTTAATCATAAGTAGGAGGTTTGTTCAAGTAAGAACAACACCTAAGCACCGGTTCACCCACATATAAAATTATCAAAGTAGTGAACACGAATCGAACCAACATGATGAAAGTGACTACATGAAATTCCTGTGTACCCTCAAGAACTCTTTGCTTATTATAAGAGACCGTTTTGGCATGTTCTTTGCCTCAAAAGGATTGGGCCACCTTGCTGCACTTTTGTTACTATTATTGTTACTTGCTCGTTACAAATTATCTTGCTATCAAACTACTCTGTTACTTATAATTTCAGCGCTTGCACACATTACCTTGCTGAAAATCACTTGTCATTTCCTTCTGCTCCTTGTTGGGTTCGACACTCTTACTTATTGAAAAGACTACAATTGATCCCATACACTTGTGGGTCATCAAGGCTCTTTTCTCGCGCCGTTGCCGGGAAGTGAAACGCTCTTGGTAAGGAAAAATTATTACTCCGTGCTGAAATTTATTGTCACTTGTTACTATGGAGAACAATCCTTTGAGGGGTTTGTTCGGGGTATCTTCACCTCGACCGGAACCACAATTAGTTACCCCTCAACCTACTGCACCTACTAAAAATATTGAATATGAAATCCCTTCGGGTATGATAAAACAACTGCTAGCTAATCCTTATGCAGGAGATGGAACAGAACATCCTGATATGCACTTGATATATTTGGAAGAAATTTGTGGATTGTTTAAGCTTGCAGGTTTACCCGGAGATGAAACTAAGAAGAAGGTTTTCCCTTTATCTTTGAAGGGAAAAGCATTGTCATGATATAGGCTATGCAATGATATTGGATCTTGGAATTGGAATGATTGAAATTGGATTTTCACCAAAAAAATTATCCTATGCATCTAGTTCATCGTGATCGGAATTATATATATAATTTTTGGCCTCGTGAAGGAGAAAGTATTGCTCTAGATTGGGGAGGCTTAAGTCAATGTTATATTCATGCCCCAATCATGAGCTCTCAAGAGAAATTATTATTCAGAATTTTTATGCTCGGCTTTCTCATAATGATCGATCCATGCTAGATACTTTTTGTACTGGTTCCTTTATGAAGAAGACTATTGAATTCCGGTGGGATATTTTAGAAAGAATTAAACACAACTCTGAAGATTGGGAACTCGACGAAGGTAAAGAGTCAGGTATTTAGCTTAAGTTTGATTGTATTAACTCTTTTATGAATACCGATACTTTTCAAAAGTTTAGCACTAAATATGGAATTGACTCTGAGATAGTAGCCTCCTTTTGTGAATCTTTTGCTACTCATGTTTATCTCCCTAAGGAGAAGTGGTTTAAATATCACACCTATTAAAGAAGAAATTAAAGAACCAGTAATAGCTAAAGAAGAAACTATTATTTATAATGTTGATCCAGTTGTTCCTACTACTTTTATTGAAAAACCACCTTTCCCTGTTAGGATGAAGGAACATGCTAAAGTTTCAACTGTGGTCAACAAAAGTTATATTAGAACACCTAAACCAGCTGAACAAGTCAAGGTAGAACCTAGTGTTGCTATGGTTAAAGATCTCTTGGTTGATAATATAGATGGGCATGCTATTTACTTCTGTGATGAAGCTGCTAGAATTGCCAAACCCGATGAAAAGGATAAACATAGACCTGTTGTCGGCATGCCCGTTGTCTCAGTTAAAATAGGAGATCATTGTTATCATGGTTTATGTGACATAGGTGCTAGCGTGAGTGTTATTCCCTTTACCTTATACTAGAAGTTATGAATGATATAGCACCCGCTGAGATAGAAGACATAGATGTTACTATTAAACTTGCTAATGGAGACACCATCACACCACTTGGGATTGTTAGAGATGTTGAAGTCTTGTGTGTGAAAATAAAATACCCTACTGATTTTCTTGTTCTTGGTTTCCCACAAGATGACTTTTGTCCCATTATATTTGGTAGACCTTTCTTGAACACCGTTAATGCTAAGATAGATTGTGAGAAACAAACTATCGGTGTTAGCTTTGGTGATGAGTCTCATGAGTTTAATTTTTCCAAGTTTAGTAGAAAACATCATATGAAAGAATTGCCTAGTAAGGATGAAATAATTGGTCTTGGTTCTATTGTTGTACCTCCTACTGATCCTTTAGAACAATAATTTCTAGACCATGAAAATGATTTGCATATGCATGAAAGAAATGAAATAGATAAGATTTTCTTTGAACAACGTCCTCTACTTAAACACAATTTGCGTATTGAAACTCTAGGAGGTCCTCCTCCACCTAAAGGTGATCCCGTGTTTGAATTAAAACAGTTACTTGACACTTTGAAATATGCTTATCTTGATGAGAAGAAGATATATCCTGTTATTATTAGTGCTAACCTTTCAGAACATGAAGAAGAAAGATTATTGAAAATTCTAAGGAAGCACCAAGCTGCTATTGGATATACTCTTGATGATTTAAAGGGCATTAGTCCCACTCTATGTCAGCACAAGATTAATATGGAACCTGATGCTAAACCCGTTGTTGATCACCAACGTCGGTTAAATCCGAAGATGAAAGAAGTGGTAAGAATGGAAATATTAAAACTTCTGGAAGCAGGTATAATCTATCCTATAGCTGATAGTAGATGGGTAAGTCATGTTCATTGTGTCCCTAAGAAGGGAGGTATTACTGTTGTTCCTAATGATAAGAATGAACTCATTCCACAAAGAATTGTTACGGGCTATAGAATGGTAATTTATTTTAGAAAATTAAACAAAGCAGCTAGAATAGATCATTACCCTCTGCCTTTTATTGATCAAATACTAGAAAGATTATCTAAGCACACACATTTTTGCTTCCTTGATGGATATTCTAGTTTTTTTACAAATACCTATTTCTCAACCTGATCAAGAAAAGACCACTTTTACTTATCCTTTTGGAACTTATGCTTATAGACGTGTGCCTTTTGGTTTATGCAATGCACCTGCTACCTTTCAAAGATGTATGCCTGCTATATTCTCTGACTTTTGTGTAAAGATTGTTGAGGTTTTCATGGATGATTTTTCTGTTTATGGGAAGTCTTTTGATGATTGTTTAAGCAATCTTGATCGAGTTATGCAGAGGTGTGAGCAAACAAATCTTGTCTTGAATTTGGAGAAGTGCCACTTTATGGTTAACGAAGGTATTGCTTTGGGCCACACAATTTCCGAAAGAGGTATTGAGGTGATAAATGTTGGGAAATGTAGCATGCAATTTCAAAAAAAATCCTACGCTCACGCAAGATCTATCTAGGAGATGCATAGCAACGAGAGGGGGAGACTGTGTCCACATACCCTCATAGACCGAAAGCGGAAGCATTTGACAACGCGGTTGATGTAGTCGAACTTCTTCTCGTTACGACCGATCAAGCACCGAACGTACGACACCTCCGAGTTCTGCACACGTTCAGCTCGATGACATCCCTCGAACTCTTGATCCAGCAAAGTGTCGAGGGAGAGTTTCGTCAGCATGATGACCTGGTTACGGTGATGGTGAAGTGATCCGCGCAGGGCTTCGCCTAAGCACTACGACAATATGACCGGATGCGTAAACTGTGGAGGGGGGCGCCACACACAACTAATAGATGTTTGTGTGTTCTCTAGGCTCCCCCCTCCCCACATATATATAGGTTGGAGGGTGGAAGAGGTAGCCAGGGGGCACCCAAGTAGGCCGAATCCTACTTGGGGTGCCACCCCACCGCCCCTTCCTTGTTTTGGCACTAGGAGAAGGAAGGAGGAGGTGGCGTCCCCCCTTTCCTTTCTCCCTTGAGAAGGGGAAGGAAAGAGGGGCTAGCCCTCCCTTGCCTTCGCTAGGGCTGGCCAGCCTAGTGGAGGGGCACACCAGGCCCCTGTGGGCTGTTCTGTCCCTCCCTAGGCCCATTAAGCCGATATAGCTTGCCGGGGGTTGCCCGGAACCCCTTCAGGTGACCTGATACGTACCCAGTACTCCCGGAACACTTCCGGTGTCCAAATACTATCATACTATATATGAATCTTTACCTCTCGACCATTTCAAGACTCCTCATCATGTCCGTGATCTCATCCGAGACTCCAAACAACATTCGGTCACCAAATCACATAACTCATATAATACAAAATCGTCATCGAACGTTAAGCGTGCGGACCCTATGGGTTCGAGAACTATGTAGACATGACCGAGACAAGCAGTGGACGACGGCGCTCTGACGGAGTGAGGTGAGGGAGGGAGCGATGGGCGATGGGGGGAAACTCAAAATATATAAGCCACCAGATGCGCGGTGTTGTCCCGTGGTAGGTAGCGTATGGCTTCTGGGCCAACTCATCGATTGTGTATGGTTTTAGGAGGTGGATGCCAGCCCATTTAGGCCTGCCAACAAATAGAGTTCTCAAGTTCAGATATATAAATATAACAAATAGAATTCTCAAGTAGTATAGCGTAGTAAAATAGATTCTTATTTCTCTTATGATAAAAAATATATATTCATTCTCTCTGTTGGAGCATTTGATTGTTTATTCGGCATTTTCGCTAGTCGAGTAATTTATTATTTTCAATGGAAAACTCTGTATTTCTCGATCTATTAGTCAAGCAGAATAGAACAGACTAGATCTTTTCCTTATTAAAAAATTGATTTATAATCAAATAAATAACCAGATATTTTATTTTTCCAGTAAATGGTCAATAAGTAAACCCCTTGTCTCTATAGTTGTTCATGATCGAGACTTAACTAAGTACGATCCGACACGACCTTGTTGTGAGGAGGCACCCAAATTATTTCTCAACATTTGCACAGGCCTAAGTATCACATGTATGCAAAACGCTCTATTTATTAAATGAATGGAGATATTTTCTAAATATATGCCAAACGGAGTGAGGTGAGGGAGATATTTTCTAAATACATGTCCCCTCTTGAATCTGTGATTGATGATATACCTCAATTATAGGGAGCAGAGAACGATGTTCTCTTTGCACCATTTACTGAGAAATAGGTTCATTAGGCCATAACCCAAATGAAGCCGAATAAAGCACCAGGACCAGATGGGTTTCCGGCTGAACTCTATAAGAAATATTGGCATATTATTAAAGATGATCTTATGTCTATGTTTCACGATTTTTTCGACGGCTATTTGGAGTTGTTCCACCTCAACTTTGGTACGATAACGTTGCTACCTAAGAAAAATGAGGCTGTTCGGATCAAACAGTTCCGGCCCATTTGTCTGCTAAATGTGAGTTTTGAGATTTTCACAAAGGTGGGAACCAATAGACTGACACAAATTGCTCACTCAGTGGTTCAACCAAGCCAGACAGCGTTTATGCCGGGACGACATATACTCGAAGGGGTGGTCGTCCTACATGAAACGCTGCATGAGATTCACTCGAAGAAACTGGATGGGGTTATCTTCAAAGTGGATTTCGAGAAGGCCTATGATAAAGTAAAATGGCCTTTTCTTCAGCAGGCAATGCGCATGAAGGGTTTTAGTGAAACCTAGAGGAACCAAGTGGATACTCAAGTCCAGAAGGGTAGTGTTGGAATTAAGGTGAACGATGATATCTGTCACTATTTTCAGACGCATAAGGGGTTGAGACAAGGGGATTCCATGTCACCTCTTATGTTCAATATTGTGGCTGATATGTTGGCCGTCATTATTGGCAGGGCCAAGCAGCGTGGCCATGTAGAGTGTCTAGTTCCTCATCTAGTTGATGGAGGGGTGTCCATTCTACAATATGCTGATGACACTATTCTATTCATGGAGCATGACATGGCTAAAGCACGTAACATGAAACTTATCTTGTGTCTATTTGAACAATTGTCTGGCTTAAAAATTAATTTTCATAAGAGCGAGGTGTTTTGTTTTGGGAAGGCCAAAGACAAGGAACACACTTACAGACAATTGTTCGGATGTGAATTAGGTGCTTTACCATTTAGTAACTTGGGAATCCCGATTCATCACCATAAGTTATCCAACAAAGAATGGAAATGTATTGAAGAACGAATTGAAAGAAAACTCAGCTGCTGGAAGGGCAAGCTGATGTCATATGGAGGTCGGCTAGTTTTGGTCAACTCCGTACTGACTAGTATGCCGATGTTTCTACTCTCGTTTTTCGAAATTCTGAAAGGGGTCCGAAGGCGACTTGATTTCTATAGGTCCCGTTTCTTTTGGCAGTCTGATGAGGCCAAGAGGAAATACCGTCTCGCGCGATGGGATATCCTTTGCTGACCTAAAGACCAAGGGGGTCTCGGTATTGATAACTTAGAAATTAAAGAATAAATGCCTTATGAGCAAATGGTTGTACAGGTTAGAGACAGAGCCGGAGGGCATGTGGTCCCAAATCCCGCGCAATAAATATTTGCACTCGAAAACACTAGCCCAGGTTACCATGAGACCGACTGACTTGCCGTTCTGGAAGGGACTTATGAAAACAAAGGACATGTTCTTTCGTAGGGTCAAGTTCTTGGTAGGCAATAGTATGTCAACAAGATTTTGGGAGGATACGCAGTTAGGAGATATGCCTCTGGCCGTACAATATCCAATCCTCTATAATATTGTGCAACGTAAGGAGGATTACGTAGGCATCATCCTTCAAACTATTCCCTTGAGCATCCAGTTCAGACGTGCGTTAGTAGGTGAGCGATGGACCGCCTGGATGCACTTGGTTCGGGATAGACATTTTTATATTTTTCTATCACCATATCTTTTGCTTTTCTACCTTTCTTTTCTCTATCATCTACATCAAGCAACATGCTCTGCACATATCTGTTTATATTTTCCCTTTGAAAGATCGTGGATGCCGCCTAGAGGGGGGGGGGGGTGAATAGGCGCTTTAAAATAATTACGGTTGAGGCTTGAACAAATGCGGAATAAACCTAGCGGTTAATTTGTCAAGCACAAAACCTACAACAACTAGGCTCACCTATGTGCGCCAACAACTTATGCTAAGCAAGAAAAACTACTTAGGTGATAGCAAGATATATGACAAGAAACAATATGGCTATCACAAAGTAAAGTGCATAAGTAAAGGGCTCGGGTAAGAGATAATCGAGGCACGCGGAGATGACGATGTATCCCGAAGTTCACACCCTTGCGGATGCTAATCTCCGTTTGGAGCGGTGTGGAGGCACAATGCTCCCCAAGAAGCCACTAGGGCCACCGTAATCTCCTCACGCCCTCGCACAATGCAAGATGTCGTGATTCCACTAAGGGACCCTTGAGGGCGGTCACCGAACCCGTACAAATGGCAACCCTTGGGGGGTCACCGAACCCGTACACTTTGGCAACCCTTGGGGCGGTCACGGTACCCGTCAAATTGCTCAGGCGATCTCCACAACCTAATTGGAGACCCCGACGCTTGCGGAGCTTTACACCACAATGATTGAGCTCGAACACCACCAACCGCCTAGGGCGCCCAAACACCCAAGAGGAACAAGCTCAAGGGCACCAAGCACCCAAGAGTAATAAGCTTCTCAACTTGTAACTTCCACGTATCACCGTGGAGAACTCAAACCGATGCACCAAATGCAATGGCAAGGGCACACGGAGTGCCCAAGTCCTTCTCTCTCAAATCCCACCGAAGCAACTAATGCTAGGGAAGAAAATGAGAGGAAGAACAAGAAGGAGAACACCAAGAACTCCAAGATCTAGATCCAAGGGGTTCCCCTCACATAGAGGAGAAAGTGATTGGTGGAAATGTGGATCTAGATCTCCTCTCTCTTTTCCCTCAAAAACTAGCAAGAATCCATGGAGGGATTGAGAGTTAGCAAGCTCAAGAAGGTCAAAATGGGGAAGAACACGAGCTCAAAAGGATTAGGTTCAATGGGGAAGAAGACCCCTTTTATAGGTGGGGAAAAATCCAACCGTTATGCTCACAGCCCATCGAGCGGTAGTACCGCTCGGCATCACGGTACTCTTGCTAGGGGTAGCGGTACTACTGCTAAGGGTAGCGGTACTACTGCTATGACGGTACTAAAAATTACATCCGTGCCTCCCACCGCTGGACTTGTGTGAGTTTTTGGTCCTGAGCGGAAGTAGCCACGAAGTAGCCGCGTAGTACTGCTCCAAGCGGTAGTACCGCTCCCAAGAGCGGTAGTACCGCTCCCAAGGGCGGTAGTAAAAATTACTTCCGCTCCTACCCACGGTAGTACCGCTGCAGCCTTTTCGAACACCAAAACTACCATAACTTCTGCATTCGGACTCCGAATTCGTGAAACCAAGTTTGTTGGAAAGCTAGGGACAAGGGCTAACACAATCTTGAGAGAAATACCAATAATAAGCAAATGAGAAAAGGCCCAAAAGAAAATGGTGAGAACCCTTCCTCGGAAAAGACCGGTAAAACCTCCAACACCGAAAACATCATAGAAGACGCATGCAAACTCCGTTTCGATGAACTCAAGCTTGTCATAAAGATGACCATAAGCTCTAAGACTCACAAAGAGAACCAAACAAGAACCAAGAAACATGATGCAAGGATGCAATGGTTTGAGCTCTCGATTAACGATATGATCAAGCTACTCACTTGAGAGCCCCCCTTGATAGTACGATTATCGATCCTATAACCCGGTCTCCCTACTACCACCATGAGACCGGTAAAATAGAAAACCTATCAAGGGCAAACCTTTGCCTTGCACATGATCCACTTGAGCTAGATGATGACGATCTTGTCCTCCTCAAGATGGACCACCTTTCTTGATTGTGATGGGTCGATGGAGACTAGATGATTGCTCCCCATACTCCACTATGGGTGAGCCACTCTTGACACATCTTCACAAGTCCATTGACACCACAATGGATGGCAAGCTTCAAGCACTTGATCTCTTCGTGATGCTCCACTTGAACTTGCACACGGCAATCTTGATGACGATCACCACTTGATGTCATCCTTTCCATGGGTTGTATGATATCTTCCTCTTGACGCAAGCCCATGGACACGCACCTAACCCCACATAGACTCTCACATAGACCATGGGTTAGTACACAAAGTGCAATGGATAATGCTTACCATACCATGGGATCACTTGATCCCTCTCGGTACATCTTCTACGCTTTGTGAGTTGATCAACTTGATTCACTCTTGACTTAGTCTTGATCAACCTTGAATCTTTCCAACTCTATTCGTTTGGATGATGTCTTGAAGGTAAACATGAATGCTCACACAATCTTCTTCTTCAAGACATGCTTGCAATAAGCTCAACACTCACATGACCAATCTTTGGATAATTCCTTAATAACACCTTGGTCAACACATAAACTCCAAAACCACACATGGGGGCACCGCATGTCCACTCACATGACCAATCTTTGGATAGTTCCTTAATAGCACCTTGGTCAACACATAAACTCCTTGAAACCAACACATGGACTTCAAGAAATGCCTATGGACAAATCCTTCAAATATAACTCAATGCAACCATTAGTCCATAGAGAATGTCATCAATTACCAAAACCACACATGGGGGCACCGCATGTCCTTTCAATCCCCCCCATTTTGGTAATTGATGACAATCACTTTCAAGAGAGTTTATATAAGGAATTATGCATCACCATGCAATGCAACAACCAATAATGCATGCGTATGAGATGCAAATGCTTAGGAACAAAACCAAAGCAAGGAGAAAACTCTGAAGACTTCTCCATAAAACTCTATGAAACTTCTCCCCCATTGGCATCGATTGCGAAAATGGGTGAAAAGCTAAGAAGAACAATATAAAAGGTGTTCCTCCAAAAGTTGTGTATTTCTCAACAAGAGAGTGGAATGCCATACACATATCCAAAGGTAATACTTGGAGGAAGACCAACTATATTGAGGCACCAAGATTGCAAAAGAATGATATGCCACAAAGACATAACAAAGAGAGAAACAAGCAATCAAGCAATCAAAAGATACCAATTGAAGCAAGCTATCAAAAGATATCAACTGAATCGAACTAGACCAAAGATCCTACGAGCCACATGAAAAGATATTATGATATGAGCAGAGGATTGTTCTAAAGAAACTAGAGAAGCTCCCCATGATTTGTGCACATCAAGAATTTTTGTATTTGGATACAAAGTGCACAAAATAGGATCATAGCTCCCCAAAGTCAACAGAAACTAACAACAAGTGCAAGAGAGCATATAGGAAACTAAGCCTAGCGCTTGCAACAAGCACATGGTTGAGCAACATTGTAAAAGAGGCAACTTAAGAATAGGCTCAACCAAAATGATGTGTGTGAGTCATGGCAAAGCACATGAGAAGACTAATATACGGATGAGCATAAGCATCAACATAGTCTCGAATGAATGAGATACACGGTGCAAAGCCTTTCATTCTCACACACAACTAGCAAATGGGTTCACAAGCTTACTAATAAGAAAATAGAGAACATATGCTTGTGACAACCCGTGGTGAAGATAGACGATGAGAGGCTCATCAAGACGAGGGGTACCAATTAAGATGGCAAAAGCCTCGTAAAGATAAGCAAGAGGAAAATAATCTTCACCACACAAGAGTGCAACAAGATGCAACGATAGAGGACACTCACTCAAGGAAAAAGCTTTCACGGAGCCACCAAAGAAATAACATAAGAAAGACAAGGTGGACGTGAAAGAAAAGATATCAACTAGAGATGTAATTTCTCTCAAGTGTATAAGGTTCTAGGTAGACAAAATCATGATGATATATATCTACAAAGAGGGATGTACAATTGAAATAGTTACAACATGAAGGAACAAGATATCCACAAGGAAGTCATAAATATACCAACAAGATATTTGCTTGAAAGCATAGCACTTGGCTAGATATGGTCTTATTGTATATAAATGAATTCCTAACGCATGAACATCAAAGACATCACAACTAGCAACATGAGATCATCGTTGAGATGCTTTGAGAAAGGAAACAAGTATCACAAGAAAGAATGAAATACATGCCATGATACAACCTACACAAGGTTGATGCAAGTAATGTGTGCATGTAGTAGATGATGATACTTATTACCGAGATACCATTGGAAGGATGTAGTAGATACCAATTGAAGGTAGATAGTAGTTCATTGATCATCCTAGCTTGACTCCAATATGCACATGGTGACAACACCTTCCTTGTGAGTGAGCCGAGCATCCAATGCATCTCCAACTGTTCCTATAAGATAAACACAAACTAAACGGTACCCAAACTCATCGGGACCAAATAGTTAGAAACACCAATACATAGGACAAACTCCACATAAATATGTGCATATAGATATGAAAATGAATATCATGCGCATCTCATCCAAATTGAGACTAGGTGGAGTTTCTCCCATATATTGAGTCAAAGAAAGAAAGCATGCCAAATAAAATACATGAAGAAAACATGCATGCTCAAGACTTCAAAACACAAAACCAAAAGACAAAGAAATGCCAAGTGAAAAGGATACCAAATGAATAAAACATCACTTGGAGGATATCCATAAAAGATACATCAAGGAATGAGATATCCATTGATACACTCAAAATAAAAGATATCAAACTCCCAAAAGAGAGGACGGTTCCAAACAAACCAAGCTCTCTACAAAGTTTCATGATGGCAGAAAGTACCAAAACGAAAACGGCTTGCCTTCCACCAACACACACTTGATAAGGATCACAAGAAGAGTGTTCTAAAGAAAATAGGATAGCTCCCCCACGAGTTGTGCATTATATAGGATTTGCATTTGAATACAAAATGCACAAGGTGGGATCACCACTTTCACTATATCTAGAAAGCACTAGACAAGAACGAGAAACAAACAAGATCCACAAGTGGTAGGGAAGACAACGGAGTTGACACAAACCTTGGCAAGAGAAAAGGCAAATAAAAATAAAAGCCAATGTAAAGATGATCAATAAATTCTACCACACATAAGTGAGTACCAATTGACAAAAGACAAGAAGTATTTGGAAATAATTCCCGGTGGTAGATAGCAAGGATATCCGACATCATCTTCACACCGAACACAAGCAAATTGCAACTTGTAGAGCTATCATGCCACCTAGGAACAAGATAATTTACAATATCAATTCTAGGTGACAATATCTCAAATGTACACATTTTCTAGGCTAGTAATACACACATAGCATATTACTCCCCCATAATCTGATACCAATTAAAGATAGACAAGAGGCAATTAAAAGGATCCAACAAGAGATAATTAATGGACAATTTAGAATCTGAATTTCTCATGAGAGATATACCACCTAGAGACTAGATAATCTTGAAATATCAATACTAGATGGTATTACTCATGTACACACATTTATAGGATTGTGAGGTGCACAAAGCACATCACTCCCCCATAATGGGATATTCCATTAATCTCTCACAAGAGCCAAGTAAGAAATAAACAAGATGCAAAAAGGCTCAACACACAACACACATGTACATGATGTGCAAACCAACATGCACATACTTGATTTCTCAAGATAAGCAATTTGGAAGCACAACATATACAAGCACATGCAAGATACAAAACCACAACATGCTAAGGGACAAGTAACTTTTAATGTAAGCAATTTAAGCACGAGTTACACATAAGGAGGAACATTGGATATATGATAGAAAGATAATCCGAATGACTTGGCTTGACACAATATGAATGATGAGGACCCCTTAAATCTTCATAATGTAGCCAAGTCTCCAATGACCTCCAACAACACCTATTGATCAAGTTTGAGCTAGTTGGTCCCCAACCAAGTTGGGTCCTAAGAGGTTAGTCACAATAGGCTTGGCCACCCAAATGGTTCTTTTCTTGACACCACTTTGAGTACCAACAAACTTGGCAAACACATTGCCAACCTTATCCTTCCCAAGAGAATAGACATCATCAATAATAATTGGGTTGGATAAGTTACCACTAGTGCATGAAGAAGCGACGTGGCCTTTCTCACGACATAAGTAGCAACGTCTACTCTTCACTTTCTTCTCACTTGATTTCTCAACAAGAGAAGCATTAACTTGAGTCTTCTTGGGAAGTGGCCTTTCTTCAACTTGAGTTTGAGCATGATATTGAACTTGTGCCCTCTTCCCTTGTTGCTTGACACTAATGGCCTTCTTCTTCAATGGGAAAGATCTAACATGATGCCCTTCTACTTTGCACTTGAAGCAAACAATCTTGGCCGATTTCTTGACTTGTTCTTGGCCCTTCTTTTTGTTCATCTTGGACTTCTTCTTCTTATTGGAGTTGAATCCAAGTCCACCTTTGTCATTGGGGATTTTTGCACACTCAAGATATTGTTGAGTGTGGATTTCCTTCATGACTCTTTTCCAAGTCTTTCTTCAAAGAAGTGACTTGGGCCTTGAGCTCTTTGATTTCCTCTACATGGTTAGTCTCAATACAAGTACTAGAGGAAGTATAAGCTTCATTGTTAGAGCAACAAGGCAAGGAAAGCAATTCATCACAAGATGTACCAACATTGTGAGTAGATGAATTACAAGGACTAGCACATATCAATATAGCATTTTGACTAGAAGTAGTGCTAGTATCCACATGAGGCTCACTAGATGTTACCTTAGCAAGCATGGCCTCATGAGATATCTTTAGCACATTATGGGATACTAGAAGATCGTCATGAGAGCTTGAGAGCTTTTCATGGCTTTCTTCCAATTTCCCATAATTGCTAGATAGCAACTCAAGTTGAGCCCGTAGCTCAACATTCTCCTCCAAAATGGATGCTTCACAAGAGATAGAGTTAGTAGCACAAGCATCATCAGCAGCAACAAGAGGAGAAGACAACTTGGCAAGCTCTTTTGAATATGAAGCTTTAAGTTGAGCATGAGACTCGGTGATTTTGATGAGCTCACTCTTAATGACCCTTGAGCCATTTTCGAGGTGCTCAAAGTCCTCAAGGAGTTTAGCATGCACAACTTCAAGCTCCTCATTTTTAGTTTCAAAATCATTGGCCACCTCAAGAGCTCTATCACGAGATTCCCTCACTCTAGATAATTCTAGAGCAAAAGTCTCCTCAAGAGATTCCTTGGTGGTTTGTTCAAGTTCAAGAGCTTGAGAGAGGTCCGCAATCTCATTAGCGTAATCACGCTCATGACCTTCCATTTTATCAATGGTGACCTCATGCTCGTCAAGACGAGATTCCAACTCATTAATATATTTCTTGCCCTCAATAGCAATAGACATGATTTCCATGAAGTTGGAGCGAGCAATTTTATTCTTAAGAAGAGCTTTAAAAATCATTTCCCTTAATTTTTAAGGAGGCAACATCATCACTCTCTTCATCATAATCAACATCATCATCACTCTTGCCATCATCAATATCATCACAAGATATATTGGGATTCAAAGTGGGAGATACCTTTGAAGCCTTGGCCATAAGGCAAAATGCAGTAGATGATGATATAGGATCCCTTGAAGCACCATTCAAGACCACATCTTGTTCCATGGAGTGTTGGGTTTCATCTACATTGTTAGCACAACAACTCGAGGAAATACATGCATTTTTATCATGGCAACAAGATATAGCAAGCATATCATCATGAGATTTAGTCAAGCAATTTCTACATGATATGCAAGGACTATCAACACAAGAAAGTGAAACATTTGGAGTGCTCAAGTGCTAAGGCCCAAAAGGCGGAGCATTGCAATGATATAGTGATGAATAATCATCCACAAAAAGCACACTATCATCATTGCAATGACCGACACTACTCACCATATCATTACCTTGTGGCAAACCACATGTAGGTGAAGTAGAAGAAGTTGAGAAGACTATACGGCCGGAGGTGGAGGGAGAACAATCATCCCTAAAAATCTTGGACACGCCATATTTATCTTGAAGCTTTGTCCACAACTCATGAGCATCCCGGAACGACATGAGTTGAAATATAAATACATTGCTCAAAGCACATTAGAAGCTTGAGCATTGAGATAAGAGTTTTTCTCATCCTGTAAAGATAACCTTTGGGGATCCTTTGGAGGAGAAAAACCCATATCTACAATTCGCTCTAAATTTGGGTCCATGACCCTAAAGAGATTAAGCATCACGAATTACCCAAACATCAAAATTTGTGCCATCGAAACTAAGAGTGTCAGAGAATCCTAAACCCCTAGTCGACATATTTACTCTCTAGGCGGTTAAGCCCAACAAAGAGAGACGAGGCTCTGATACCAATTGAAAGATCATGGATGCCGCCTAGAGGGGGAGGGGTGAATAGGCGCTTTAAAATAATTACGGTTGAGGCTTGAACAAATGCGGAATAAACCTAGCGGTTAATTTGTCAAGCACAAAACCTACAACAACTAGGCTCACCTATGTGCGCCAACAACTTATGCTAAGCAAGAAAAACTACTTAGGTGATAGCAAGATATATGACAAGAAACAATATGGCTATCACAAAGTAAAGTGCATAAGTAAAGGGCTCGGGTAAGAGATAACCGAGGCACGCGGAGATGACGATGTATCCTGAAGTTCACACCCTTGCGGATGCTAATCTCCGTTTGGAGCGGTGTGGAGGCACAATGCTCCTCAAGAAGCCACTAGGGCCACCGTAATCTCCTCACGCCCTCGCACAATGCAAGATGCTGTGATTCCACTAAGGGACCCTTGGGGGCGGTCACCGGTACCCGTCAAATTGCTCGGGGCGATCTCCACAACCTAATTGGAGACCCCGACACTTTCCCGGAGCTTTACACCACAATGATTGAGCTCCGAACACCACCAACCGTCTAGGGCGCCCAAGCACCCAAGAGGAACAAGCTCAAGGGCACCAAGCACCCAAGAGTAATAAGCTTCTCAACTTGTAACTTCCACGTATCACCGTGGAGAACTCAAACCGATGCACCAAATGCAATGGCAAGGGCACACGGAGTGCCCAAGTCCTTCTCTCTCAAATCCCACCAAGCAACTAATGCTAGGGAAGAAAATGAGAGGAAGAACAAGAAGGAGAACACCAAGAACTCCAAGATCTAGATCCAAGGGGTTCCCCTCACATAGAGGAGAAAGTGATTGGTGGAAATGTGGATCTAGATCTCCTCTCTCTTTTCCCTCAAAAACTAGCAAGAATCCATGGAGGGATTGAGAGTTAGCAAGCTCGAAGAAGGTCAACAATGGGGGAAGAACACGAGCTCAAAAGGATTAGGTTCAATGGGGAAGAAGACCCCTTTTATAGGTGGGGAAAAATCCAACCGTTATGCTCACAGCCCAAGACCGAGCGGTAGTACCGCTCGGCATCACGGCATTACTGCTAGGGGTGGCGATTACTCGCTAAGGGTAGCGGTACTACCGCTATGAAGCGGTACTAAAAATTACATCCGTGCCTACCACCGCTGGACTTGTGACGAAGTTTTTGGTCCTGAGCGGAAGTAGCCACGGAAGTAGTGCTGTAGTACTGCTCCAAGCGGTAGTACCGCTCCCAAGGGCGGTAGTAAAAATTACTTCCGCTCCTACCCACGGTAGTACCTGCAGCCTTTTCGAACACCAAAACTACCATAACTTCGCATTCGGACTCAATTCGACGAAAACCAAGTTTGTTGGAAAGCTAGGGACAAGGGCTAACACAATCTTGAGAGAAATACCAATAATAAGCAAATGAGAAAAGGCCCAAAAGAAAATGGTGAGAACCCTTCCTCGGAAAAGACCGTAAAACCTCCAACACCGAAAACATCATAGAAGACGACGCAAACTCCGTTTCGATGAACTCAAGCTTGTCATAAAGATGACCATAAGCTCTAAGACTCACAAAGAGAACCAAACAAGAACCAAGAAACATGATGCAAGGATGCAATGGTTTGAGCTCTCGACGAACGATATGATCAAGCTACTCACTTGAGAGCCCCCCTTGATAGTACGATTATCGATCCTATAACCCGGTCTCCCTACTACCACCATGAGACCGGTAAAATAGAAAACCTATCAAGGGCAAACCTTTGCCTTGCACATGATCCACTTGAGCTAGATGATGACGATCTTGTCCTCCTCAAGATGGACCACCTTTCTTGATTGTGATGGGTCGATGGAGACTAGATGATTGCTCCCCATACTCCACTATGGGTGAGCCACTCTTGACACATCTTCACAAGTCCATTGACACCACAATGGATGGCAAGCTTCAAGCACTTGATCTTTTCGTGATGCTCCACTTGAACTTGCACACGGCAATCTTGATGACGATCACCACTTGATGTCATCCTTTCCATGGGTTGTATGATATCTTCCTCTTGACGCAAGCCCATGGACACGTACCTAACCCCACATAGACTCTCACATAGACCATGGGTTAGTACACAAAGTGCAATGGATAATGCTTACCATACCATGGGATCACTTGATCCCTCTCGGTACATCTTCTACGCTTTGTGAGTTGATCAACTTGATTCACTCTTGACTTAGTCTTGATCAACCTTGAATCTTTCCAACTCTATTCGTTTGGATGATGTCTTGAAGGTAAACATGAATGCTACACAATCTTCTTCTTCAAGACATGCTTGCAATAAGCTCAACACTCACATGACCAATCTTTGGATAATTCCTTAATAACACCTTGGTCAACACATAAACTCCAAAACCACACATGGGGGCACCAGATGTCCACTCACATGACCAATCTTTGGATAGTTCCTTAATAGCACCTTGGTCAACACATAAACTCCTTGAAACCAACACATGGACTTCAAGAAATGCCTATGGACAAATCCTTCAAATATAACTCAATGCAACCATTAGTCCATAGAGAATGTCATCAACTACCAAAACCACACATGGGGGCACTGCATGTCCTTTCACCCTTCTTCTACGATTAGTCCGCTCAATATGGCGAATTCTCTTAGCCTCTCTGCCTAACAATCTCCCACTATTATCTAGTGCATCAGATTGCAAATAAGCAGAGGATTTCAGGACGTTGTACATACCTTCAGTAGACACTTCTTTAGATTCAGATTCTGAACCCCCCCCCCATCAGCACCCAAAAGCGGTTGCTAGAAAGGGGAGAATGCAAAACGCCTTACACGAAAGACGGGCGGAGCGGCGTGACTGCGGTGTTGGGGAGGATTACGGCGAGGTGAGCGCCTCGTAGTAGCTGCCAGCGCCACGCGCACCCTCTGTTGGTAAACGTAGCATGCAATTTCAAAAAAATTCCTACGCTCACGCAAGATATATCTAGGAGATGCATAGCAACGAGAGTGGGAGAGTGTGTCTACGCACCCTCGTAGACCGAAAGCGAAGCGTTTGACAATGCGGTTGATGTAGTCAAACTTCTTCTAGCTCCGACCGATCAAGCACCGAACGTACGACACCTCCGAGTACTGCACACGTTCAGCGTGATGACGTCCCTCGCCTTCTGGATCCAGCAAGGTGTCGAGGAAGTTGATGAGTTCCATGAACACGACGGCGTGGTGACGGTGATGGTGAAGTTATCCGCGCAGGGCTTCGTCTAAGCACCGCGAGAATATGACCGGGGGTATAAACTATGGAGGGGGGCACCGCACACGGCTAACATTTGATTTTGTGTGTGCTAGGCGCCCCCTGAAGGAAATATGTCTAGAGGCAATAATAAAGTTGTTATTTATATTTCCTTATATCATGATAAATGTTTATTATTCATGCTAGAATTGTATTAACCGGAAACTTAGTACATGTGTGAATACATAGACAAACAGTGTCATTAGTATGCCTCTACTTGACTAGCTCGTTGAATCAAAGATGGTTAAGTTTCCTAGCCATAGACATGAGTTGTCATTTGATTAACGGGATCACATCATTAGAGAATGATGTGATTGACTTGACCCATTCCGTTAGCTTAGTACTTGATCGTTTAATATGTTGCTATTGCTTTCTTCATGACTTATACATGTTCCTATGACTATGAGATTATGCAACTCCCGAATACCGGAGGAACACTTTGTGTGCTACCAAACGTCACAATGTAACTGGGTGATTATAAAGGTGCTCTACAGGTGTCTCCGATGGTACTTGTTGAGTTGGCATAGATCGAGATTAGGATTTGTCACTCCGATTGTCGAGAGGTATCTCTGGGCCCTCTCGGTAATGCACATCACTATAAGCCTTGCAAGCAATGTGACTAATGAGTTAGTTGCGGGATGATGCATTACGGAACGAGTAAAGAGACTTGCCGGTAACGAGATTGAACTAGGTATTGAGATACCGATGATCGAACCTCAGGCAAGTAACATACCGATGACAAAGGGAACAACATATGTTGTTATGCGGTTTGACCGATAAAGATCTTCGTAGAACATGTAGGAGTCAATATGAACATCTAGGTTCCGCTATTGGTTATTGGTCGGAGACGTGTCTCGGTCATGTATACATAGTTCTCGAACCCGTAGGGTCCGCATGCTTAACGTTCGGTGACGATCGATATTATGAGTTTATGTGTTTTGATGTACCGAAGATAGTTTGGAGTCCCGGATGTGATGACGGACATGACGAGGAGTCTCGAAATGGCCGAGACATAAAGATTGATATATTGGATGACTATATTCGGACACCGGATGAGTTCCGGGGGTCACCGGATAATTATTGGAGTGCCAGGGGTTATCGGAACCCCCGGGGGAACTATTGGGCCTACATGGACCATAGGGAAGAGGGGAGGCAGCCCACAATGGGCAGCCGCGCCCCCTCCCTATAGGGAGTCTGAATTGGACTAGGGAGGGGGGGCGCCCCCCCTTTCCTTCTCCTCTCCCTCTCCTTCCTTCCCCCTTCCTCCTCCTAGTTGGACTAGGAAAGGGGGAGTCCTACTCCTACTAGGAGGAGGACTCCTCCCCTCCTTGGCGCGCCCCAAGGGCCGGCCAGCCTCCCCCTTGCTCCTTTATATACGGGGGCAGGGGGCACCCTAGAACACACAAGTTGATCATTGATCTCTTAGCCGTGTGCGGTGCCCCCCTCCACCATAATCCACCTCGGTCATATCGTCGTAGTGCTTAGGCGAACCCTGCGCCGGTAGCTTCATCATCACCGTCATCACGCCTCGTGCTGATGAAGCTCTCCCTCGACACTCTGCTGGATCATGAGTTCGTGGGACGTCACATAGCCGAACGTGTGCAGATCGCGGAGGTGCCGTACTTTCGGTGCTAGGATCGGTCGATCGTAAAGACGTACGACTACATCAACCGCGTTGTCATAACGCTTCCGCTTACGGTCTACGAGGGTACATGGACAACACTCTTCCCTCTTGTTGCTATGCATCACCATGATCTTGCGTGTGCATAGGAAATTTTTTGAAATTACTGCATTCCCCAACACCCCCTCCTCATATATATAGGTGGGAGGGAAAGGGGAGAGGCCAAGGGGCGCCCCAAGTGGGGCTGAATCCCACTTGGGCTCCTGCCCTGGTTCGCCCCCCTTCCTTGTATAGGCGCCAGGGGAAGGAAGGGGGAGGTGGCGCCCCCCTTTCCTTACTCCCTTGAGGAGGGGAAGGAAGGAGGAACTTGCCCTCCCCCCTTTACTTTCCCTAGGGCTGGCCGGCCTGGTGGAGGGGCGCACTAGCCCCTTGTGGGCTGGTCTGTCCCACCATTGGCCCATTAAGCCCATATCTTTGCCGGCGGTGCCCAGAACCCCTTCCGGTGACCCTATATGTACCCGGTACCCTCCGGAACACTTCCGGTGTCCGAATACCATCGTCCTATATATCAATCTTTACCTCTCGACCATTTCGAGACCCCTCGTCATGTTTGTGATCTCATACGGGACTCCAAACAACATTCAGTAACCAAATCACATAACTCGTATAATACTATATCGTCATCGAACGTTAAGCGTGCGGACCCTTCGGGTTCGAGAACTATGTAGACATGACCGAGACACCTCTCCGGTTAATAACCAATAGCGGAACCTGGATATCCATATTGGCTCCTACATATTCTACGCATATCTTTATCGCTCGAACCGTTATGACAACATACGTAATTCCCTTTGTCCATCGGTATGTTACATGCCCGAGATTCGATCGTCAGTATCTTCATACCTAGTTCAATCTCGTTACCGGCAAGTCTCTTTACTCATTCCGTAATACATCATCTGGCAAATAACTCATTAGTCACTTTTCTTGCAAGGCTTCTTACTATGTGTATTACCGAGAGGGCCCAGAGATACCTCTCCGATACTCGGAGTGAAAAATCCTAATCTCGATCTACGCCAACTCAACAAACATCTTTGGAGATACCTGTAGAGCATCTTTATAATCACCCAGTTATGTTGTGACATTTAATAGCACACAAGGCATTCCTCCGGTATCCGGGAGTTGCATAATCTTATAGTCGAAGGAATATGTAGTTGACATGAAGAAAGCAATAGCAATAAAACTGAACGATCAATATGCTATGCTAACGGATGGGTCTTGTTCATCGCATCATTATCCTAATGATGTGATCCCGTTCATCAAATGACAACACATGTCTATGGTTAGAAAACTTAACCATCTTTGATTAAACGAGCTAGCCTAGTAGAGGCTTACTAGGGACACGGCGTTTTGTCTATGTATCCACACATGTATCAAGTTTCCGGTTAATACAATTCTAGCATTAATAATAAACATTTATCATGATATAAGGAAATATAAAATAACAACTTTATTATTGCCTCTAGGGCACATTTCCTTCACCCTCACCCGAGCAGACCCTCCGTTGTTGTCGTCCCTGTCGATCTCGATTGGGGCCAGCCTTGACCCTGGAGCAGGCAGCGCCATGACCACCTCGCTCAGACGCAACGCTGTTGGATTCATCGCCGGAGCCAGATTCGCGGTGGCGAAGGAGAGGAACGGGGCCCACTTGGCCGCCCACACCTTGTCCTCCGATTCCGCCCGCGCCATCGCCCACAGCAGCACCTCCAGCGAGTGATGCCCCCACTTTGTGGCGCTCAGCTCCCGCTCCTCCTCCGTCGAGAGCGAATCTAGCACCGCATTCGCCTCTGTGCGCATCTCCTCCTTGGATTGATACCAGGTCCCAATCTCCACTAGACGCGCTTGCTTGTGGCTGTCCCTTCCCCAAACTCCGCCAGCCTTGCTTCCGAGATCTCCACCATCTCCGACGAGGGTCTCCCGCGGGTGACGCCGCTCGTCGTGTTCGAGAGAAGGGAGGAAAGCGAGTGGATATGTCGACTCCACTTCCAGTCTCCCCTCCACCCACTCGCTGCCATGCACGCCGCCCGAGGTGCGCTGCGATGTATGGCCAGTCGCTCCACACGCTTTCACAACGTGACATGGGAAACAAAACAACTCTATAGAGTCAAGGGTCGCACCTTGCTCCTGTGTGCAACGGTCGATCTCCACCCCATCACTGTCGGTGAGGTATAAATTCTGGCCCCGCTCCGTCACTGTCCCTCGGCGGCACTCAAGGATTCCCGCCGCCTTGAGGTCCGGCAGGTACCACGCCGCTCGTCCCCTCCGTCGTCGAGGGTCACCATCTGCGTCGCCACCCGTGTCGCGAGACGTGTCGGTACACGCCATTTGACAATGGAGGGAGTAGTAGTTAAGATGTGAGTTGTGTGGGTTTCAAAGTTTTGACATAGGATGACATTTGCGAAACACGTGGCAAAAATAAAATTGGTGCTCCAAAAGTGTTGTTTTTTTAAACAACAATTGTGTTTTTGTCATGTTTTCCATAAATGCCATTTCGAGACGAAACTTTGCAGCCCGGACAGAAAGAAAAGGTGTTATTTCTTTTTTGTCAATTTCTTCGTTTAGTTCGGTCCCTCGTGTGATGTAAACACGAGACGGAGCAAAGGATAAGAAGAAGGGGTCGCGATTCGATTCCATCGTCGTGTCACGCGGAAGATGATTGTGGTGGATCGGGCTGACGGCGACTCGCGGAACTGCCTGCTGCTTGGCACCACCACGTCTAGCCACACCAAACGTAGGTGTGTGGCTGCCGCCGATCGTTCGCGCACGGTGAACCATCCACGGAACACGGACGCCCTGCCGTGCCGTCGCCGTGGTCCAGCCCAGACCAGACCGGAGAGCACGCCAGGTCCCTGGCGGCCGTGCGGTCGCGGCTCCATCGATCGGCCAGCCGGGGAAGTGGGATGGGATGGGAGGGACCATCCAGAACCAGTCGATCGCCCACGGTGCTCTGCTCCGCTGCGCTCACCGGTCGGTTCGTGGCACGTTGGCGGCATACCGAATGAATGAATCCCACCGATGGGCATGGGCGGGGCCGCGCGCCCTCGTGCCGTGTCGGCCGCCCGGACGAATCCAGCGTCTGTCCGCCGCTCCTCTTTTTGGCCTCTCGTTGCGCGCGGGCCACCTGCGTGCGTGCGTGCGCCACGGAAAGCGAGGGGGCTGCGCCGCTCGGGGCCGGGTGACGGCCGGGTGAGTCCAGCGTGAGGCCAACTCCACCGCACGACCCAAAACGAACGTTCGTTTTATCCGGATTCTGTTCGTTTGGGTAGGGCAATGGAGTCGTATCCGGGCGTGTCCTGGGATACGGTGGCCGTGCGGCCAGTGCGCGGCCGCATCCGTTTGCCCCATTTTGTCCGCCTCCATTTAAAAAAAGCCACGTTTTAAATGCCAAGCCCTAGTTCATCAGGCAAGCGGCCCTAATTCACGCCGGCAACAGAGCCAGCGGCCTACACGTCCATCGTCGGCAACACAACCAGCCTCCAAAATGATGAATAGTTGTCCTTGCTGGCAACACAGCCAGCGGCCGGCAACACAGCCGGCCTCCAAAATGAATGCTTTTCTCGCAAGACACAACCAAAGCAGCTCAATGGGCGGGCGGCACCCATGCCAGCCTCCAAAAAGAATGGCCATGGCCGATCGGACGACCTAGTTCAGGCCGTCGGCGTCGAGCATCTCCTTCTGTCTGGCCTCGAACCAGGCCCTCGTCTTCTCACTCATCTTGGACAAGTCCACGCTCATGATCGCAAGGGCCATCTCCTTTGCTTTGGTTGCGGCATTGGTGGCCTCGATGTTGAGCTGCCTCTGCCTGGCCGAGACATTGGCGGCCTCGATGTTGAGCTGCCTTTGCCGGGACGCCTCCTTCATGTCGATCTTCCTCCTCTTGGCCGCCTCCTCCATCTCAAGCTTCTTCCTTTGAAGCTCTAGATATTGCTTCATTTGCTCGTCCTCACTTTGCGGCTTCTTCTCGTCCCTCGTATCGTTTTGAGACATCATGCCATGCAAAGTGCCATGCAAGGCCATGGATGAGGCATCACGTATGTCGTCCACCTTGGAGTTGGTTTTGCCCCTCGGTCTCTTCAACGCCTCGCCATCTCCACCTCCGGCGAACTTGGCTGTCTTCTTGCCTCTCTTCCTTTGAAGTTCGCGGTATTGATCATTGAACTTAGGGGCAATTGTTGATGATCGTTCAACAATGCGTAAGAGTGAATGGCTTGTTATTATGCCGGGCCTTGAATGCTTCCAAAGATTGAAATGCATACCCCACATGATCAACAAAAATTGAACATGCAAACATATACAAGGCCGAAGTCTCACATGGTCGTAGCAAGGAAAAGGACTAGGATAAGGAGAGTATACCATGTCCCCAACGCCGAGACCACTCACAGGCCGCGCTTCAACGCTCTCGAATGTGGCGCAATACTTGTTACACTCTTGTTGGATGAACAACCACCTCTTTTGAATCAAGGTGATGCCACGGTTGCTTGTCATTTGGTAGGGCTCAAACATCTTCCTTTCATGGAATGTTTTGTGGACTCTCGTCTAAAAAACAAGGCCCTTTTGTTGTGCGCCGGTCTTTGGATCTTGGCTAATCTCCATCCAACATTGGCAAATCAACTTGTCCTCATCATGTGTATATGAACCCGTGCGAATGCTCTTCCTCCTCTTTTGTGCTTCCGCTCTTTGGGTGAGCTCGTTGATGAACAATGGCTCACCACCAATACCAATGTCATTGCTTTCTTCTTCATCACCATCACATTCGCAATAGATGTCATCGTCTTCATGCCACGAGTCACCATGGTCGTAGTCAGCACGGCCGTCGGCCTCTTCACCGGGAACGTACTGGGCGCGGCCATCCTGACTTTGGGTCTCGTCGGGGTCGTAGGCACGGCCCTGCCCACCCTCGTAGATCACATCCTCCATGAACTGGTTGTAGAAGGGGTCGTCGACCGATGGCGTTGGTGTTGGCATTCCGTCGAACAAGACGCGGGGGGACGACATGGTGCCCGTGAAGGGTGCCTGTGCTTGCTTTCTTTGCATCTCGACGGACGGCCGGCCGCCACTGCTGGACCCAAGCGTGACGTTGAGGTCGATGACGGCCGAGGGGCGCGGTGTGGACGGTGCGATCACGCCAACGTCCGGCGACCCCGAGAAACGGGTCTGGCCGTCGTGCCTTGGCGGGGGAAAGCCGTGCGACATGGGCGTGGTCCGCGACGTCGGCGACTGGCAGTGCGGAGGCCGGGCGCCCGACGAGCCTATGCTCGCCGGGCCGACGACCGCTGCAGGGAAACCGGCCGGACGGCACATGCCAAGCATGAGGAGGGCGTGCGCTTTGTTGACGATGTCCTCCTTCTCGCCGATCGCCTTGCGCCATGCCTCCATCGTGATCGCGCCGGCGGCGAACAGCGGCGGCATTGACCTTGACGACCGCTCTCCGGACCCTCCTCTTCGCTGATTCCACGCCCAACTTGGCGATCTCCTCCGACATGCACTCTGGCCGCGGCTTCCTTGGCGCCTTGGCCGCCTTCTTCTTAACCTTTCCGGGCGGGTCGACGACCAGGCCGCCGGAATTCAGCTGGGCGTTGGCCATGGACGGGGGAGGGAGGGGGCGGCGTGAGGGACGTGGAGGGTTTGGGGGAAATGGCGTCAAATGGGGCGGGCGGGGGGTTTTGCTTTGTGCCACCGACAGACGGGCCAGGTGAGGACAAGCGCGCGCGTCCCGCTCGTCCGCGCGCTGTCCGTTTCACCCCAAAATCGGCACAAACTTGGGCCGGGAATTGGTCGAAAGCGGACACAAAACGGACAAAAGTCCGTTTGCTCAAGCTTCGGCCGTCTAGTTTGCCCCTTTTACCCCAAACGGACGGGGCCGGACAGGATCGGGTCGCGCGGTGGAGTTGGCCTGACGCGCGGGTGCCGCGGAGGTAGCATGCTAGGGAAACTTTTTTTATTTACGTAAAAAATGGGAGGTTGACTCACATATAAGGCGCCGCGAACTGGGCCGGCCCATTAACTAAGACTGTAGTAGCGGTCTGACCAAAGATTTGTTTTCTTGTTTTCCTTTCTAGCGGGGTGTTTCAGTCAGTTTTTTCTACTCGTTTTTCCAGAAAACCATGACATGATATTTAATTTTAAAATGACCATTTAAAAAAAATCGAAAAAACACTAACATCTCTAAGACATATGTGACCTTTTTTTGATAATTTAAGGATTTTCAGATTCTAAACATTTTTTGAAAGGTGGACATTTTTATATAAAACTTAAATAATATTATGAAAGACGAATATTTAATTTTTGGGGCATTTTCAATTTCCGGAAATAATATTGAAACTGTGAACTCAATATGAATAGAAAAATAACAAAGGAAAAAAGAAACAAAAAGCAGTCATCAGAACATAGCTAACTGAGCAGGCCCAGTTCAGCCGCTTGCTTGCTGGGCTATGTGCGTTCGTTCAACAAAACGACGCAAAGTGTAAGAGCAGCGCCCACACGTTCATCACATGGGACGGCACAATCTCAACCGAGCGCTCGCTCCGCCTCACCCGCTTGCTCGCTCTGGACGGCTCTTCATAATGGTTTTTCGGCCGAAATTTTCTTCAGTTGTTGTCCTGGGAACAAACGTTCGGCTTAAAATGAAACAAATTGGCAAATAAAAATATGCTTTGAAAACAGTTCATGAAATTAACAAAAATGTTCACGAATTAAATTGCAAGTCTAAAAAAAGTTCGTAGATTTTTAAAGTAATTTCATGCATGTGTAAAAACAATCCAAGAATTTTAGAAAATCATGAATTTGGAAAAGTTTTGTGGATTTGAAAAAGTTCACGAATGTGAATAACATTAAATGAGATTTGGAAAAAAATCACATATTGAAAATTGTTTATGAAATTGAGAAAAGTCCAGAAGTTTGAAAAAAAACGTAACTTAAAAAATTCATGAATTCAAAAAATGTTCATGAATTTAAAAATAAAAACAAAAAAAAATATAAATACAAAATTGAAAAGCAAGAAGAAAACCAAACAAAAAGGCAAATAAAAGGGAAATGAGAAAAAAATCGTTTGGATGCTTCCTAAAACCGGGGAAAGGGGAAGCTGACATGAGTCGGCCCATCTAAACAGCATTGGTTCCCAACATGGGTGCTCGCTACGAAAAGACTAGTGACCGACGACTGAAGCGCCAAATAAAAAATCCAAGGGCTGGTTCCCACGTATCAGCCGCGGGGCTAATGCTAGGTGGGATCAATGGTCGGGATAAAAATCATTATCTCAAGCCGTGATGGATCGTGTGGCCTTCAAGTGTTTGAAGGATTTTTGTTTGCCATTTCAAGTTTTTTTAACACAAAAAATTATATGGAAGAGAGGAATGGGGTTTCTACGTATCGTAAACGAAAACAAGGATGCCAGAATTATACTATTTTCTTTTTTGAGCTCATGTCCCTTATCTCATCGTCTAAAGTACAACTGAAGGGGTTTGGGCAGAAAAGGTACCAGTGCTTCAAGGAAACAAAACTTTGGGTATATACTTCCTACAATCTCAATGTGTTTTTAGCATGACCCCCCCCCCCTCCCGGTAATTTTTGCTCGTTTTTATGACATAATTCTAGGCAATTTTTTTTTAAATGTTAACGCTATCCTCCTACTCAGATGTGGCGATTGGTCCTAGGGTTGGGGATGGACCCGTGTACTCAGCCTCCGCCGTTGCGACGACGTTTGCTCTAAGCCAGCAAGACGAGCTTGGGAGGTAGTCCAGGAGCGGATGCAGATTGTGGTCTGCATCGACGGCATCCGGTAGATGGTGGATCATGTGTTGTATTTGTGGTATGTGGATGGCAGGTATGACTTGCTCATCCGACGTCTTAGCCATATAGGGGTGCCAAAACTGGAGTTCGATGGCGTGTCCGGAGTGTTGCCTCAGTCTGATTCATTCAACGCTAATGGTTTCGCCTTTGGCGAGCCACCTTGGAGTTCCGTCAAGCTGCATGTTAGCGATGTAGTCGTGTGGAGCTCGGGTGTGGAGGTGACCCGTCATTTTTCCTTTTGTTGGCTGTTGTGGTGATGCCATAGGCAGGTGATGGGCATTGGTGTCATACTCATAGGTTTCTTCGGTCTTATTTGTAATTTTACTTCTTTGCTGGTATTCCTTTGTGCAAAGCCTAGCGTTCTGCTATTTGTTTAGTTTTGCCAGGTCTGTATGTACATGGCTTGTACTATGATTCTTATGATATAAATGGGGCACATATTCTTGGCTAATAAGCACTCTGCCTCCTTCCCTAAGAAAAGTCCAGGGTTCCTCTGCCCCCCGTCGGTGCCGCCATCGATCCGCCTCGCCTCTAGTGGCCTTACGGCCATGGCGGCATGGAGGATCCCGACCCTTGTCGGCAGGAGGGCTATGTTTTTTGTTGTTCTTTCGAGTTTTGTTAGGTTTATGTCGTGCTCAGAAAGACGAGACAACAACAACTCCTTAAAGATGGAACAAGGTTCCCCCCCCCCACCTACCCCCGTCCCGGTGGTGTGTCTAGTATCATCGGCGAGCGTGTGGAGGCGTGTCTCCGGCGGATCTGCCCTTGGTGGATTTGCTCGGATTTGTTTGTAGTTCGTCTACATTTATGTGATTTTAGGTTGGATCCTTCAGAGCTACGCTACTCTTCATCGACAGTGGTTGCTTTTCTCCTAACTGGTCCTATGGGGCCTTAGCACGACGACTCCCGGCTATCTACTACAACAAGTTTTGCTGGGCTCCGGCGAGAGTGGGGCGATGACGGTGGCGCACCTTCAGCTCGCTTAAATGATTGTAGTCGTTGATACGTCCATTTTGCATCATGTTTACCTACTGTTATTTATGATGTTTTTATGCATAATAATGCTTTTTGGAGTAATTCTAATGCCTTTTCTCTCATAGTATGCAAGGTACACTCAAAGAGGGAGAATTCCGGCAGCTGGAAATCTGGACCTGGAAAAGCTACGTCAGGCTACCTATTCTACACAACTCCAAATGAGCTGAAACTTCACGATGAATTTTTATGGAATAAATAAGAAATACTGGAGCAAATAACTATTGGAGGGGGGCCACCTAGTGAGCACAAGACACCAGGGCGCGCCCTGGTGGGCTGTGCTCAGCCCAGCCCACCTCTAGTGCCCATCTTCTGGTATATAAGTCATTTTGACCTAGAAAAATAAATAAGGAGACGACTTTCGGGACGGAGCGCCGCCGTCTCGAGGCAGAACTTGGGCAGGAGCACTTTTGCCCTCCAGCGGAGCGATTCCGCCGGGTGAACTTCCCTCCTGGAGGGGGAAATCATCGTCATCATCATCTTCAACAACTCTCCCATCTTGGGGAGGGCAATCTCCATCAACATCTTCAACAACACCATCTCCTCTCAAACCTTAGTTCATCTCTTATGTTCAATCTTTGTACCGAAACTATAGATTGGTGCTTGTGGGTGACTAGTAGTGTTGATTACATCTTGTAGTTAGTTACTATTTGGTTTATTTGGTGGAAGATTATATGTTGAGATCCATTATGCTATTTAATACCCCTCTTATCTTGAGCATGTTTATCACTTGTGAGTAGTTTTGTTCTTGAGGTCACGGGAGAAATCATGTTGCAAGTAATCATGTGAACTTATGTGTTTGATATTTGATAGTATGTATGTTGTGATTCCCTTAGTGGTGTCATGTGAACATCCACTACATGAAACTTCACCATATTTGGGCAGGGAATGCATTGTGGAGTAGTTATTAGATGATGGGTTGCGAGAGTGACGGAATCTTAAACCCTAGTTTATGTGCTATTCCGTAAGGGACCGATTGGATCTAAAAGTTTAATGCTATGGTTAGAATTTATTCTTAATACTTTTCTCGTAGTTGCGGATGCTTGCGAGGGGGTTAATCATAAGTAGGAGGTTTGTTCAAGTAATAAAAGCACCTAAGCACCGGTCCACCCACATATGAAATTATCAAACTAGCGAACACGAATCGAACCAACATGATGAAAGTGACTAGATGAAATTCTTTTGTACCCTCAAGAACGCTTTGCTTATTATAAGAGACCGTTTTGGCATGTCCTTTGCCTCAAAAGGATTGGGCTACCTTGCTGCACGTTTGTTACTATTATTGTTACTTACTCGTTACAAATTATCTTGCTATCAAACTACTTTGTTACTTATAATTTCAGCGCTTGCAGACATTACCTTGCTGAAAACCACTTGTCATTTCCTTCTGCTCCTTGTTGGGTTCGACACTCTTACTTATTGAAAAGACTACAATTGATCCCATATACTTGTGGGTCATCAAGGCTCTTTTCTCGTGCCTTTGCCGGGAAGTGAAGCGCTCTTGGTAAGGAAAAAATTATTACTACGTGCTGAAATTTATTGTCACTTGTTACTATGGAGAACAATCCTTTGAGGGGTTTGTTCGGGGTATCTTCACCTCGACCGGAACCACAATTAGTTATCCCTCAACCTACTGCGCCTACTGAAAATATTGAATATGAAATCCCTTCGGGTATGATAAAACAACTGCTAGCTAATCCTTATGCAGGAGATAGAACATAACTTCCTGATATGCACTTGATATATGTGGAAGAAATTTGTGGATTATTTAAGCTTGCAGGTTTACTCGTAGATGAAACTAAGAAGAAGGTTTTCCCTTTATCTTTGAAGGGAAAAGCATTGGCATGGTATAGGCTATGCGATGATATTGGATCTTGGAATTGAAATCGATTGAAATTGGAGTTTCACCAAAAAAATTATCCTATGCATCTAGTTCATCGTGATCGGAATTATATATATAATTTTTGGCCTCGTGAAGGAGAAAGTGTCACTCTAGCTTGGGGAGGCTTAAGTCAATGTTATATTCATGCCCCAATCATGAGCTCTCAAGAGAAATTATTATTCAGAATTTTTATGCTCGGCTTTCTCATAATGATCGATCCATGCTCGATACTTCTTGTACTGGTTCCTTTATGAAGAAGAATATTGAATTCCAGTGGGATATTTTAGAAAGAATTAAACACAACTATGAAGATTGGGAACTCGGTGAAGGTAAAGAGTCAGGTATTAAGCTTAAGTTTGATTTTATTAAATCTTTTATGAATACCGATGCTTTTCAAAAGTTTAGCACTAAATATGGAATTGACTATGAGATACTAGCCTCCTTTTGTGAATCTTTTGCTACTCATGTTTATCTCCCTAAGGAGAAGTGATTTAAATATCACCCACCTATTAAAGAAGAAATTAAAGAACCGGTAATAGCTAAAGAAGAAACTATTATTTATAATGTTGATCCAGTTGTTCCTACTGCTTTTATTGGAAAACCACCTTTCCCTGTTAGGATGAAGGAACATGCTAAAGTTTCAATTATGGTCAATAAAAGTTATATTAGAACTATTGGGGAACGTAGTAATTTCAAATATTCCTACACACATGCAATATCATGGTGATGCATAGCAACGAGAAGGGAGAGTGTCATCCACGTACCCTCGTAGACCGTAAGCGGAAGCGTTATGACAACGCGGTTGATGTAGTCGTACGTCTTCATGATCGACCGATCCTTAGTACCGAACATACATCACCTTTGCGATCTGCACACGTCCAACTCAGTGATGTCCCACGAACTCACGATCCAGTAGAGCTTCAAGGGAGAGTTCCGTCAGCACGACGGTGTGATGACGGTGATGATGAAGCTACCGACGCAGGGCTTCGCCTAAGCACCGCTACGATATGACCGAGGTGGATTATGGTGGAAGGGGGGCACCACACACGACTAAGAGATCAATGATCAACTTGTGTGTCTATGGGGTGCCCCCTCCCCTGTATATAAAGGAGTGGAGGAGGGGGAGGGCCGACCCTCCTATGGCGCGCCCTGGAAGAGTCCTACTCCCACCGGGAGTAGGATTCCCCCCCCTTCCCTAGTTGGACTAGGAGAGAAGGAAGGGGGAGAGAGGGAGGAAGGAGGGGGCGCGTGGCCTTCCTTGGTCTCCTCTCTCTCTCTCTCCACTATGGCCCAATAAGTCCCATACACTTACCGGGGGGTCCGGTAACCTCCCGGTACTCCGGTAAAATCCCGATTTCACCTGAACTATTCCGATGTCCAAATATAGGCTTCCAATATATGGATATTTATGTCTCGACCATTTCGAGACTCCTCGTCATGTCCGTGACCATATCCGGGACTACGAACTATCTTCGGTACATAAAAACACATAAACTCATAATACCGATCGTCACCGAACGTTAAGCGTGCGGACCCTACAGGTTCGAGAACTATGTAGACATGACCGAGACTCATCTCTGGTCAATAACCAACAGTGGAACCTAGATGCTCATATTGGCTCCTACATATTCTATGAAGATCTTTATCGGTCAAACCACATAACAACATACGTTGTTCCCTTTGTTATCGGTATGTTACTTGCCCGAGATTCGATCGTCGGTATCTCAATACCTAGTTCAATCTCGTTACCGCAAGTATCTTTACTCGTTCCGTAATGCATCATCCCGCAACTATCTCATTAGTTGCATTGCTTGCAAGGCTTATAGTGATGTGCATTACCGAGAGGCCCCAAAGATACCTCTCCGATACTCGGAGTGATAAATCCTAATCTCGATCTATGCCAACCCAACAAACACCTTCGGAGACACCTGTAGAGCATCTTTATAATCACCCAGTTACGTTCTGATGTTTGATAGCACACAAGGTGTTCCTCCGGTATTCGGGAGTTGCATAATCTCATAGTCATAGGAACATGTATAAGTCATGAAGAAAGCAATAGCAACATACTAAACGATCAAGTGCTAAGCTAACGGAATGGGTCAAGTCAATCACATGATTCTCTAATGATGTGATCCCGTTAATCAAATGACAACTCATGTCTATGGCTAGGAAACTTAACCATCTTTGATTCAACGAGCTAGTCAAGTAGAGGCATACTAGTGACACTCTGTTTGACTATGTATTCACACATGTACTAAGTTTCCGGTTAATACAATTCTAGGATGAATAATAAATATTTATCATGATATAAGGAAATATAAATAACAACTTTATTATTGCCTCTAGGGCATACTTCCTCCAGTCTCCCACTTGCACTAGAGTCAATAATCTAGTTCACATCGCCATGTGATTTAACACCAATAGTTCACATCACCATGTGATTAATATCCATAATTCACATCGCCATGTGGCCAACACTCATAGGGTTTACTAGAGTCAGTAATCTAGTTCACATTGCCATGTGATTAACACCCAAAGAGTACTAAGGTGTGATCATGTTTTGCTTGTGAGAGAAGTTTAGTCAACGGGTCTGCCAAATTCAGATGCGTATGTATTATGCAAATTTCTATATCTACAATGCTCTGCACGGAGCTACTTTAGCTAATTGCTCCCACTTTCAATATGTATCCAGATTGAGACTTAGAGTCATCTGGATCAGTGTCAAAACTTGCATCGACGTAACCCTTTACGACGAACCTTTTGTCACCTCCATAATCAAGAAACATATCCTTATTCCACTAAGGATAATTTTGACCACTGTTCAATGATCTACTCCTAGATCACTATTGTGCTCCCTTGCCAACTCAGTGTAGGGTATACAATAGATCTGGTACACAGCATGGCATACTTTATAGAACCTATGGATGAGGCAGAGGGAATGACTTTCATTTTCTTTCTATCTTCTGTCATGGTCGGGCTTTGAATCTTACTCAATTTCACACCTTGTAACTACTTCAAAATCTTGTCAAGGTATGTACTCATTGGAAAAACTTATCAAGCGTCTTGATCTATCTCTATAGATCTTGATGCTCAATATGTAAGCAGCTTCACCAAGGTCTTTCTTAAAAAAACTCCTTTCAAATACTCCTTTATGCTTTCCAGAAAATTCTACATTATTTCTGAACAACAATATGTCATTCACATATACTTATCAGAAATGCTGTAGTGCTCCCACTCACTTTCTTGTAAATACAGGCTTCACATAGTATGTATAAAACTATATGCTTTGATCAACTCATCAAAGCGTATATTCCTACTACGAGATGCTTGCACCAGTCCATAGATGGATCATTTGGAGCTTGCACATTTTGTTAGCACCTTTAGGATCGACAAAACCTCCTGGTTTCTTCATATACAACTCTTCTTTAAGAAATCCATTAAGGAATGTAGTTTTGACATCCATTTGCCATATTTCATAAAATGTGGCAATTTGCTAATATGATTCGGACAGACTTAAGCATCGCTGCGAGTGAGAAAATCTCATCGTAGTCAACACGTTGAACTTTGTCAAAAACCTTTTTCAACCAGTCTAGATTTGTAGATAGTAACACTACTATCAGCGTCCGTCTTCCTCTTGAAGATCCATTTATTCTCGATGGCTTGCCGATCATCGGGCAAGTCAACCAAAGTCCACACTTTGTTCTCATACATGGATCCCATCTCAGATTTCATGGCCTCAAGCCATTTTGCGGAATCTGGGCACATCATCGCTTCCTCATAGTTCGTAGGTTCGTCATGGTCAAGTAACATGACCTCCAGAACAGGATTACCGTACCACTCTGGTGTGGATCTTACTCTGGTTGACCAACGAGGTTCTGTAGTAACTTGATCTGAAGTTACATGATCATCATCATTAGATTCCTCACTAATTGGTGTAGGAGTCACAGGAACAAATTTCTGTGATGAACTACTTTCCAATAAGGGAGCAGGTAAAATTACCTCATCAAGTTCTACTTTCCTCCCACTCACTTCTTTCGAGAGAAACTCCTTCTCTAGAAAGGATCCATTCTTAGCAACGTATGTCTTGCCTTCGGATCTGTGATAGAAGATGTACCCAACAGTCTCCTTTGGGTATCCTATGAAGACACATTTTTCCGATTTGGGTTCGAACATATCAGGTTGAAGCTTTTGCACATAAGCATCGCAGCCCCAAACTTTAAGAAACGACAACTTTAGTTTATTGCCAACCCATAGTTCATATGGTGTCGTCTCAACAGATTTAGATGGTGCCCTATTTAACGTGAACGCGGCCGTCTCTAATGCATAACCCCAAAACAATAGTGGTAAGTCGGTAAGAGACATCATAGATTGCACCATATCTAATAAAGTCGGTTACGATGTTCGGACACACCATTACGTTGTGGTGTTCTAGGTGGTGTGAGTTGCGAAACTATTCCACATTGTTTCAAATGAAGACCAAACTCGTAACTCAAATATTCTCCTCCACGATCAGATCGTAGAAACTTTATTTTCTTGTTACAATGATTTTCCACTTCACTATGAAATTATATGAACTTTTCAAATGTTTCAGACTTATGTTTCATCACGTAGATATACCCATATCTGCTCAAATCATCTGAGAAGGTCAGAAAATAACGATACCCACCGCGAGCCTCAACACTCATCGGATCGCATACATCAGTATGTATTATTTGTAGTAAGTCAGTTGCTCGCTCCATTGTTCCGGAGAACGGAGTCTTAGTCATCTTGCCCATAAGGCATGGTTCGCAAGCATCAAGTGATTCATAATCAAGTGATTCCAAAATCCCATCAACATGGAGTTTCTTCATGCGCTTTACACCAATATGACCTAAACGGCAGTGCCACAAATAAGTTGCACTATCATTATTAACTTTGCATCTTTTGGCTTCAATATTATGAATATGTGTATCACTACAATCGAGATCCAACAAACCATTTTCATTGGGTGTATGACCATAGAAGGTTTTATTCATGTAAACAGAACAACAATTATTCTCTAACTTAAATGAATAACCGTATTGCAATAAACATGATCAAATCATATTCATGCTCAACGCAAATACCAAATAACACTTATTTAGGTTCAACACTAATCCCGAAAGTATAGGGAGTGTGCGATGATGATCATATTAATCTTGGAACTACTTCCAACACACATCGTCACCTCGCCCTTAACTAGTTTCTGTTTTTTGTGCAACTCCGTTTGAGTTACTACTCTTAGCAACTGAACCAAGATTATCAAATGCCGAGGGGTTGCTATAAACACTAGTAAAGTACACATCGATAACATGTATATCCAATATACCTTTGTTCACTTTGCCATCCTTCTTATCCGCCAAGTATCTAGGGCAGTTCCACTTCCAATGACTATTTCTTTTGCAGTAGAAGCACTCAGCTTCAGGCTTGGGTCTAGCTTTGGGCTTCTTCACGGGAGCAGCAACTTGCTTGCCGTTCTTTTTGAAGTTCCCCTTCTTCCCTTTGCCCTTTTGTTGAAACTAGTGGTCTTGTCAACCATCAACACTTGATGCTTTTCTTGATTTCTACCTTCGTCGATTTCAGCATCACGAAGAGCTTGGGAATCGTTTTCGTTATCCCTTGCATATTATAGTTCATCATGAAGTTCTAGTAACTTGGTGATAGTGACTAGAGAACTTCATCAATCACTATCTTATACGGAAGATTAACTCCCAGTTGATTCAAGTGATTGTAGTACACAGACATTCTGAGCACATGCTCACTAGCTGAGCTATTCTCCTCCATCTTGTAGGCAAAGTACTTGTCAAAGGTCTCATACCTTTCGACATGGGCATGAGTCTGAAATACTAATTTCAACTCTTGGAACATCTCATATGCTCCGTGGCGTTTCAAAAACATCTTTGAAGCCCCGATTCTAAGCCGTAAAGCATGGTGCACTAAACTATCAAGTAGTCATCATATCGAGCTTGCCAAACGTTCACAACGTCTGCATTTGCTCCTGCAATCGGTTGTCACCTAGGGGTGCATCAAGGACATAATTCTTCTGTGCAGCAATGAGGATAAACCTCAGATCACGGATCCAATCCGCATCATTGCTACTAACATCTTTCAACTTAGTTTTCTCTAGGAACATATTAAAAATAAAATAGGGGAGCTAAACACGAGCTATTGATCTGCAACATAGATATGCTAATATTACCAGGCCTAAGTTCATGATAAATTAAAGTTCAATTAATCATATTACTAAAGAACTCCCACTTAGATAGACATCCCTCTAATCATCTAAGTGATCATGTGATCCATATCAACTAAACCATGTCCTATCATCGCGTGAGATGGAGTAGTTTTCAATGGTGAACATCACTATGTTGATCATATCTACTATATGATTCACGCTCGACCTTTCGGTCTCAGTGTTCTGAGGCCATATTTGCATATGCTAGGCTCGTCAAGTTTAACCTGAGTATTCTGCGTGTGCAAAACTGGCTTGCACCCGTTGTATGTGAACGTAGAGCTTATCACATCCGATCATCACGTGGTGTCTCAGCACGACGAACTTTCGCAACGCTGCATACTCAGGGAGAACACTTACACCTTGAAATTTAGTGAGAGATCATCTTATAATGCTACCGTCGATCTAAGCAAAATAAGATGCATAAAAGATAAACATCACATGCAATCAATATAAGTGATATGATATTGCCATCATCATCTTGTACCTTTGATCTCCATCTACAAAGCACCATCATGATCACCATAAATCCACAGCACGACACCTTGATCTCCATCGTAGCATTGTTGTCGTCTCGCCAACTATTGCTTCTACGACTATCTCTACCGCTTTCTGATAAAGTAAAGCAATTACATGGCGATTGCATTTCATACAATAAAGCGACAACCATATGGCTCCTGCCAGTTGCCGATAATTTCGTTACAAAACATGATCATCTCATACAATAAAATTTTGCATCATGTCTTGACCATATCACATCACAACATGCCCTGCAAAAACAAGTTAGACGTCCTCTACTTTGTTGTTGCAAGTTTTACGTGGCTGCTTCGGGCTGAGCAAGAACCATTCTTACCTACGCATCAAAACCACAACAATATTTCGTCAAGTATGTGCTGTTTTAACCTTCACAAGGACCGGGCATAGCCACACTCGATTCAACTAAAGTTGAGAAACCGACACCGCCAGCCACACGTAATGCGAAGCACGTCGGTAGAACCAGTCTCGCGTAGGCGTACGCGTAATGTCGGTCCGGGCCGCTTCATCCAACAATACCGCCGAATCAAAGTTTGACAAGCTGGTAAGTAGTATGACTAGTATCGCCCACAACTCACTTGTGTTCTACTTGTGCATATAACATCTACGCATTAACCTGGCTCGGATGCCACTGTTGGGGAACGTTGTAATTTCAAAAATTTCCTATGCACACGCAAGATCATGGTGATGCATAGCAACGAGACGGGAGAGTGTCGTCCACGTACCCTTGTAGACCAAGCGGAAGCGTTATGACAACGCGGTTGATGTAGTCGTATGTCTTCACGATCGACCCATCCTTAGTACCGAACGTACGGCACCTCCGCGATCTGCACACGTTCAGCTCGATGACGTCCCATGAACTCACGATCAGGTAGAGCTTCACGGGAGAGTTCTGTCAGCACGACGGTGTGATGACGGTGATGATGAAGCTACTGACGCAGGGCTTCGCCTAAGCACCGCTACGATATTACCGAGGTGGATTATGGTGGAAGGGGGGCACCACACACGACTAAGAGATCAATGATCAACTTGTGTGTCTATGGGGTGCCCCCTCCTCCGTATATAAAGGAGTGGAGGAGGGGGGAGGGCCGGCCCTCCTATGGCGTGCCCTGGAGGAGTCCTACTCCCATCGGGAGTAGGATTCCCCCCTTCCCTAGTTGGACTACGAGAGAAGGAAGGGGGAGAGAGGGAGGAAGGAAAGGGGGGCGCTGCCCCCCTCCTAGTCCAGTCGGACCAGAGGAGGGAGAGGGCGCTGCCTGCCTGGTCTCTCTCTCTCTCTCTCTCTCTCTCTCTCTCTATCTCCACTATGGCCCAATATGGCCCATACACTTACCGGGGGTTCCGGTAACCTCTCGGTACTCCGGTAAAATCCGGATTTCACCCGGAACTATTCCGATGTCCAAATATAGGCTTCCAATATATCGATATTTATGTCTCGACCATTTCGGGAC
This sequence comes from Aegilops bicornis, assembly GCA_021605145.1. NCBI lineage: Eukaryota > Viridiplantae > Streptophyta > Magnoliopsida > Poales > Poaceae > Aegilops > Aegilops bicornis. The sequence goes on along the minus strand of CM038675.1, from coordinate 49,971,886 downwards.
TCCTCGTCATGTACGTGATCATATCCGGGACTTCGAACTATCTTCGGTACATCAAAAAACATAAACTCATAATACCGATGGTCACCGAGCGTTAAGCGCGTGGACCCTACAGGTTTGAGAACTATGTAGACATGACCGAGACTCATCTCCGGTCAATAACCAACAGCGGAACCTGGATGCTCATATTGGCTCCTACATATTCTACGAAGATTGAGGGAGTCCTGGATTAGGGGCTGTCCGGATAGCCGGACTATGACCTTTGGCCAGACTCTTGGACTATAAAGATACAAGATTGAAGACTTCGTCCCGTGTCCGGATGGGACTTTCCTTGGCGTGGAAGGCAAGCTTGGCGATATGGATATGTAGATCTCCTACCATTGTAACCGACTCTGTGTAACCCTAACCCTATTCGGTGCCTATATAAACCGGAGGTTTTAGTCCGTAGGACGAACAACAATCATACCATAGGCTAGCTTCTAGGGTTTAGCCTCTCTGATCTAGTGGTAGATCTACTCTTGTACTACCCATATCATCAATATTAATCAAGCAGAGTAGGGTTTTACCTCCATCGAGAGGGCCTGAACACAGGTAAAAGCATCGTGTCCCTTGTCTCCTGTTACCATCCGCCTAGACCTTGCAGTTGGGACCCCCTACCCGAGATCCGCCGGTTTTGACACCGACATTGGTGCTTTCATTGAGAGTTCCTCTACGTCGCCGTCGTCTTTAGGCGAGATGGCTCCTCCGATCATCAACAACGATGCGCCTGTGGTGAGACCTTTCTCCCGGACAGATCTTCATATTCGGCGGCTTTGCCTTTGCGGGCAATTCGCTTGGCCATCTGGAGCAGATTGAAAGCTACGCCCCTGGCCATCAGGTCAGATTTGGATGTTTGAACTACACGGCTGACATCCCCGGAGACTTGATCTCCGACGGGTTCGAGCCACAGCCAAGCGCGCCGCACTGTCACAAGGGGCATGATCTGGCTCTGCCACCGAACAGTGTCCTGGAGGCCACACTGTTGTCCGCTCCGGCCTTTAGCTCGGAGCCGACTGCGCCGATCGAGGACGGGTGGTTGGACACCGCCTCGGGGGCTGCGATCTCTACGGCGATTGAGCCGTACGCCTACCCTGTCCTTTGTGAAGCTCGTGACTCCAAGGATCCGGACTCCTCTCCGGACTCCGAGCCCTCCGCGCCCCCGCTAACCGAATCCGATTGGGCGCCGATCATGGAATTCACTGCCACGGACATCTTTCAGCACTCGCCCTTTGGCGATATCCTGAATTCAATAAAGTCCCTCTCTTTATCAGGAGAGCCCTGGCGGATTATGGTCGGGAAGGTTGGGATGCGGACGACGAAGAAATTCAAAGCCCACCCACCACCCACTTCAGAGCCACCGTCAATGATTTAACCGACATGCTCGACTTGACTCAAGACATCGGCGGTATGGACGACGATGTAGGGGAGGAGCATGAACCAGCACCTATAGGGCATCGGAGAACCACCTCATCTCATGATGTATACATGGTGGACACACCTAAAGGAAGCGGCGACAAGGAACAATGGGACGCCACTGAAGGATCGCTCCATCGAAAAGCAGTCAAAAGCGGCGACGTAAGCGCCGCTCAAAGTCCCGCCGACAAAGACAACAGCCATACAGACCCAGCTATAGAGCAGGGTGAACCGGTGGACTGACGAACATGCTATCGAGCAACCGTCCGAACAGGACAATCTGGATAAACAACCCGTCCCGGCGAAGATAATGATCAACGAACTCACGCCGGACAAGTTCTTTGGAGCAGAAGAACCTCCACAAAAGGCTCGTCGCCACAACACGTAGCCTGAAAAAGCGAAGCGGAAGCTCAAAACAGCGGAAGATGCACTCGAATCAAATGGAGCAAAGTACTCAATATCATGAGACAAATACGGCGACAACAAATAACAAAGAGCTACCCAAAGCGAAAACTACTGCCCGAATTTGATGAGGAGGCCGAGAGCCCCACAATCCAAAAACAAGGAGGCCACCGGTCGGATGGGCGACCCCATGGCAAACAGAGAGCGGCAAGCGGCGCCAAGACACAAGCCGACACGCGATCCGCACAAGGATTCACATAAAAAAGATGGCCCAGTTAGATCTATCTACGGGCCAAGAAAGCAAGCTCTAGTAAGCAAGGCAACACATCAAGTATCTGAACATCATGGTACACCTAAATATAGGGGTGCCGCACACCCCCTATGTTTCACCGATGAGGTGCTGGATCATGAATTTCCAGCGGGATTCAAGCCCGTAAACATAGAGGCATATGACGGAACAACAGACCCTGGAGTCTGGATTGAGGATTACATCCTCCATATACACATGGCTAGAGGAGATGATCTCCACGCCATAAAATACTTACCCCTGAAGCTCAAAGGGCTAGCTCGGCATTGGCTTAAAAGCCTTCCCGAAAACACCATTGGAAGTTGGGAAGAGCTCGAGGATGCCTTTCGGGCAAATTTTCAAGGGACCTATGTCCGACCTCCGGATGCCGACGATTTAAGTCACATAGCTCAATAGCCAGGAGAGTCAGCCCAGAAATTTGGGAACAGATTCCTTACTAAAAAGAACCAAATAGTCGACTGACCAGATGCCGAAGCCTTAGCAGCTTTCAAACACAACGTCCGAGACGAGTGGCTCACCAGACACCTCGGCCAAGAAAAGCCAAGAACAATGGCCGCATTAACAAGCCTCATGACCCGCTTTGCGGCGGAGAGGATAGCTGGCTAGCAAGATGCAACACCAGCGACCCAAGTACATCCGAAGTCAGGGATGGAAACGGGAAACCACGACGCAGCAAGGACCAGCGTCGGACTAAGGGAAACAGCCCGAAGAGCACGGCAGTCAACGCCGGATTCAAAAGCTCTCGGCAGAATCATAAAAAGCTACCCCTTAAGGATGACAAGGACGAGCTCTCTAACTTAAACAAAATCCTGGACAAGATATGACAAATCCACAGTACTCCCGGGAAGCCTGCAAACCACACCCACAGAGATTGTTGGGTCTTCAAGCAGTCCGGCAAACTCAACGCCGAACACAAGGGGCTCGACACACCAAGCGAGGACGATGACGAACCCCAAAAGAAGAGCACCGGAAAACAAAATAATTTCCCACAAGAAATCAAAACAGTGAACTTAATTCACGTGACAAAAGGGAAAAATAGAGCGGCACCCATAGAGGTACGCGCCATACGGCCTATCCCAGAGGAGTCCGGCCACTGGTTGTTCAGACCGATCACCATTGACCATCGGGATTACTCTAGTAGTATACGGAATGCAGGTTGGACTGCCTTGACATTAGATCCGATAATTGGCGGACTCCAATTTTCACAAGTCCTAATGGACGGCGGCAGTGATCTAAACCTGTTATATCAGGACACAGTCCGCAATATGGGGATAGACCCAACCAAATTTCGCCACAACAACACTTCCTTTCAAGGGGTAATGCCAGGCCCATATGCCCATTGTACGGGCTCTCTACTGCTAGAAGTTGTGTTCGGCTCACCCGACAACTTCCGCCGCAAAAAGTTAACCTTCCACCTCGCCCCATTTACAAGTAGCTATCAAGCACTATTGGGACGCGAAGCTTTCGCCCGCTTTAACGCAATACCGCATTATGCATCCCTTACACTTAAAATGCCCGGTCCACGTGGCATCATCTCATTAAAGGGAAACATCGAGGGTTCCTTGAGTCCGGAAAATTGTGCGGATACCTTAACAGCCCCACAATAAACCGGCCTCACCAATACAAGCACTTAGACAGGTCGACCAGACCCCGGACACGGCTGGACGAGTCCGGCGTAAACATACAAGGGCTCGCTAGACGCATACCCCCGTACAAGGGGCTCCGCGCATCCACAACAAGAGACAATAAAGCTCAATTTTGTTCATTCTTTGAATTTTACTTTGTTTATATAATATAACGTACATTTTCGCACGATCTTTGTCAACTAAGTTCCTCTCTTTTACAAATGAACACCGTGCTACACCCGTCCAGGATACGGCACAACGGAGACACAGCAGACGTGCGATGAGGGACCCGTTGCAAGGATTCTTTTCAGATTAAGACCCTGCGTAAACCTTTTTTACTGTCTCTTGTTGATACACATCCCCCGGTTTCTTGCTGTAACCAAGGAGGAGGCTGGCGTTTTGGCATAGGCCACGTCAGAATTTTGCGCGTACCTGGACACCAGGGGCTTTTTCCCAAGGGCGATTGTTCGACCATTTTCATAAAGACCGAATACCTTAGGGAGTGTTCGGCGTCTCGAGTTAGGCCTTATATGCATCAGCTCTGAATCATGTCTTTGGTCAAATGTTGGGTTTGCCCGGCTCCTGTGTTTTGCTGCCTTACGTTCCGCTCTATCGGCTAATGCGTCACCAGGAGAACTAGTGCGATTGTGCCCCGGTTCGGCCAGGCTAGCACCTCAGTTGAGAAAGCCGAAAACTGACTGTCATGATATAGCGTGAGACTGGTCAACCACTCGATGACCCGCTGGAATCTTTAGAATTCCTCCGCATTGACGAAGGGCCGTTTCCCGGTCAGGCACATACCTGCCCCGAATTCGTGTGAGCGCAGTGCCCCTAGGGGCTATATAGTAGCCCCACTGTCGAACTCCTATGGCTAAGTGAAAGTGATAAAGCATTATAGTACGGTTGCCTAGTTTGCTGCGCTATCACCTCCTCTGTAGGACCAAGACGTTGGATCAAGTGCGAAAATGCGTTTTCTGCAAGCACCCCCGCATTATATGCGTGGGGGCTGAAGCCAAAGACTGCCATCTTTCAGGTTATATACACATATACATTAGCAGGCGACAGGGAGGTATTTTAATTCTTGAAGGCACAAGTATAAAAAGCGTTTATATTCCATCGAAACATTGTTTCACAATAATACATGTTATTCGAACATAATATCCTTTGAGCACTGCGTCTCTATTAAACGAGCGCCCTGAAGAACTTCCTGAAAATAGTGCTCGACAGGTACTCGGCTTCCGTCCGAATCTTGGGATGCAACATCGGTGGCTTTCATCTCCGCCGGTATGTCTTGACACGGGAAGAGCCATCTGCGCACCCTCTATGCATGCCGACCGCCTCATTGTTTTGATATGCGGCACCGCACCAAGGACCTGCTGCACCAAGCCAAAATAACTCTTCGGCTCGGGCCTTTTCGGCCACAAATAAGTCACGACATTCTTCATGGCAAGTCCGGACAACCTATTCAGCTCCGCCCATTCGAACAAACGATCGGTTAATGGAAGTGGACGCTCTGGACTACGGAACTGCGACCAAAAAAGCTCTTCCATCTCGTGATCCTTTCGATCTCCAAAGTGTTCGGCCGCGTCCGTGGCACTCGCCGCCAAGTCGAGATAAGCATCCACACTACCCCACAGCCGGTCCAACTGAGCATATTTAGGATCCGTGAACTTCCTACGCAGCAGAAAGGGCTTTTCAGCCGCGATATCTCCGGCCTGACGTAGCTCCTCCTTCATAGCTCTCATCGCAGAGCGAGCATCCTTGGCCTCGGTGGTGGCCTTCTTCAGTCCTCTTGCTCGCTCTACCTTCTTTTTCAAGAAGCTCGCAGCGGTCGGTAGCATTCTTCAACTTCACGGCCATCTCGGCCATTTCCTTCTTGCTTCGGCAGTGAGCAGCATGTTCGGCTTTTAGCTCTTCGGCCGCCTTTAAGGCAGCCGCATCACTTTTCCTGGCCTGTTCCTTGGCTCGAGCAAGCTCCGCCCGAAGATTCTCCATGGCAGCGGCACCATCTGCATCAAGCATACATGTTGTAAGGCACAGGCATCAAGCTCCCTTACTAGGTGTCCGTGGAGAAACTGCATACCTTGTGACTCGTCCAGCCGCTTGTTGACAAGCGCGATGTCGGCATCCGCCATGTCAAGTTGCCGCTTTAGTTCGGAAAATTCATCAGTCCGGCTAGCCACCGGACGCCCCGCCACCTACATAGGAAGGCTGACATATTATATCTGGGATTATGATCCTCGCACGCTTGTCATTTTGACAACGCACCGAGTCTCAGGGGCTACTATCTACAGAGGGCGCATCTTATATATGCGGAACCGTCAAAAGGTACATCATTGCACGTACCTCAAAACCCGTCAGTAAATCCTGGCGGCCTCGTACAACCCGCTTTCCGCGGACGAAATCTTTTCAATCACCGTACTCATCAATGCACAGTGATCTTCTGAGATAGACACTCGCCCGAGCAGATCCTTCAACTCCTCCGACCGTGCACCATGAGGTGCCGGACTCGTCCGATGGCCTTTTTCGAAGGCCGGACACGGAGGGTTCCAGGGGGCCCTACGACCGCACTCTACCCCTGTCGGATTCGGGGAAACCCTCCGTGACGACACCTCAGGATCGTCCGCCTCGCTAGGCGGTACGGCAGGGGGAGGCGTTCCGCTCTTCATCATCTCTGGACGAAGATCCCCCGAAGACGAGCTCTGCTGAGAAGGGCTGAGATACGAACTACAAGGTAAAATTTCTGTCATCTTCAGAAATAAAACAGGGATGTCTTTTATTTTATAAACTCCCCTCTCTACTTACGGCTCGCTGGAGGGCTGGTCTCCTTGGGGAAACAATGCGGCCGGGGCATCTTCCGACGCAGGACCCTCTGGCGAAGATTTCTTCCCGCGCTTTGAGGCCTTGGTCTCCGGATCTCCAGAGGCGGTCCTCTTCTCCCCTTGGATGGAGGGATTATCGATCCCTCCTTCTTGATAACCTCCTTCGTGGAGGCAGTAGCTTCCTTGTTCCCCCTTTCGCCTTCTCCTAAAGGCGCAGCCTCCAGCATCCTGGTTAACACTGGATCCGACATGGTCTCAGGGAGGGGGGCCGGACACCTGATCAGTTTTTCTTTCGCTATCCACTCCTTCTTAAGGGACATCTCTTTTAAGGGCAAGTTTATGATAAATATAAGGATAGCGTGTCCAGATGCACGGACTACTTACTTGAGCATCCGGGTGATTGCAGCTCAGACCTGCGTCCTCGGTCAAGTCCGGACACATTGCTTGTGATCCGTAGAACAATTTGTACATCTCCGCGGGCGTTGCGCCCATGAAGTGTTGAAGAGCTCGTGGTCCCTCCGGATTGAACTCCACAGGCGGAGGGGGCGATGTTTGCAGGGCTGGATGCGACGAATCAGCATGATCTGCGTTACTACGACCAGATTGATCTCTCTCTCTCTAGGAGGTTTCAAATACGGCCCTGCAACAAGGGCACGTCCTTGGACGGCCCCCAGTCAACCCCTTTATTGACCCATGACGCCAGCCGCGGTGGAGGACCCAAGCGAAAGGTGGGTGGCGCCACCCATTTGGTGCCCACAGGTGCTTTGTGATATAAAACCACTCTTGTTGCCATAGACTGAGCTCCTTTTGAAAAGAGCCCTCGGGCCATGGGCGTCGACATTCTTACTTATAACAGCCCCTCCGCACTGCCTGTTTCCCCTTGATCATCTTGGCTCCACCTTGAAGGTTTTGAGCCACAATCCGAAGTGTGGGGTAATGCGGAGGAAGGCTTCACATACGACGATGAACGACGAGATGTGGAGGATGGACTCCGGATCCAAGTCGTGAAATTCCAGCCCGTAATAAAACATGAGCCCCCTCACGAAGGGGTCCATCGGGAAACTTAGTCCCCTAAGGAAGTGGGACGTGAACACTACGCTTTCACCGGGCTTGGGAGTGGGAATAACCTGCCCTTGAGCAGGCAGCCTATGCGAGATTTCGCCGTTTAGATACCTGGCATCTCTTAGCTTTAGGACGTCTTCTTCTGTGACGGAGGAAGGCATCCACCAGCCTTGGAGGTCGGAGCCGAACATCATCGAAGGTCCGAAGCGCCCGAATCTGGAGCTTTGGGTGTTGGAACTCAGAGCGAGGGGCGGATTCGATGGAGATTGAGAAAAAGGAGCGGGGCCTTGGTCTCTTTATAAAGAGGTTGAATACCAGGAGCCCTCCCCGTGACCGTTCGGGACTCGCCTTCGATAGAGGAGGCGTGCCAACGGGCACGATTGGGTTACCCACGCCTGTATTGATGAGAATCCTGGAATAAGGGGACACGATCTCTACTTTGACAAGACGTGCCAAGGAAACCGCCTCGCTAAACACGCCGAGGTTGGACAGTAAAAACGATTTGAATAAAGGCTTGGCCGTGGTGTGATGTCACGCTGCGGAATACGTCAGCAGATTGAACTTGTGTTAATTTATTCTCTCTACGGTGGTATGTGGAACTTATTTTGCAGAGTCGGACACTACCCTTGTGTTCAAAATCTTCTATGAAGTATTCGGAAGAGGAACCCGCCTTGCAATGCCGAAGACAATATGCGCGCCGGACTCGTCGTCATTGAAGCCAGGTTCAGGGGCTACTGAGGGAGTCCTAGATTAGGGGGTGTCCGGATAGCGGACTATGACCTTGGCCATACTCACGGACTATGAAGATACAAGATTGAAGACTTCGTCCGTGTCCGGATGGGACTTTCCTTGGCGTGGAAGGCAAGCTTGGCGATACGGATATGTAGATCTCCTACCATTGTAACCGACTCTGTGTAACCCTAACCCTATTCGGTGCCTATATAAACCGGAGGGTTTTAGTCCGTGAGACGAACAACAATCATACCATAGGCTAGATTCTAGGGTTTAGCCTCTACGATCTCGTGGTAGATCTACTCTTGTACTACCCATATCATCAATATTAATCAAGTAGGAGTAGGGTTTTACCTCCATCGAGAGGGCCCGAACCTGGGTAAAAACATCGTGTCCCTTGTCTCCTGTTACCATCCGCCTAGACGCACAGTTCAGGACCCCCTACCCGAGATCCGCCGGTTTTGACACCGACAAAGACCTTTATCGGTCAAACTGCATAACGACATACGTTGTTCCCTTTGTCATTGGTATGTTACTTGCCCGAGATTCAATCGTTGGTATCTCAATACCTAGCTCAATATCATTACCGACAAGTCTCTTTACTCGTTCTGCAATGCATCATCCCGCAACTAACTCATTAGTTACATTGCTTGCAAGGCTTATAGTGATGTGCATTACCGAGAGGGCCCAGAGATACCTCTCCGATACTCGGAGTGACAAATCCTAATCTTGATCTATGGCAACCCAACAAACACCTTCGGAGACACCTGTAGAGCATCTTTATAATCACCCAGTTATGTTCTGACATTTGATAGCACACAAGGTGTTCCTCCGGTATTCGGGAGTTGCATAATCTCATAGTCATAGGAACATGTATAAGTCATGAAGAAAGAAATAGCAACATACTAAACGATCAAGTGCTAAGCTAACGGAATGGGTCAAGTCAATCGCATCATTCTCTAATGATGTGATCCCGTTAATCAAATGACAACTCATGTCTATGGCTAGGAAACTTAAGCATCTTTGATTCAACGAGCTAGTCAAGTAGAGGCATACTAGTGACACTCTGTTTGTCTATGTATTCGCACATGTACTAAGTTTCCGGTTAATACAATTCTAGCATGAATAATAAACATTTATCATGATATAAGGAAATATAAATAACAACTTTATTATTGCCTCTAGGGCATTTTTCCTTCAAGAACACCTAAACCAGCTGAACGAGTCAAGGTAGAACCTAGTGTTGCTATGGTTAAAGATCTCTTGGTCAATAATATAGATGGGCATGTTATTTACTTCTGTGATGAAACTGCTAGAATTGCCAAACCCGATGAAAAAGATAAACATAGACCTGTTGTCGGCATGCCCGTTGTCTCAGTTAAAATAGGAGATCATTGTTATCATGGCTTATGTGACATAGGTGCTAGTGTGAGTGCTATTCCCTTTACCTTATACAAGAAGTTATGAATTATATAGCACCCGCTGAGATAGAAGACATAGATGTTACTATTAAACTTGCTAATAGAGATACCATCACACCACTTGGGATTGTTAGAGATGTTGATGTCTTGTGTGGGAAAATAAAATACCCTACTGATTTTCTTGTTCTTGGTTTCCCACAAGATGACTTTTGTCCCATTATATTTGGTAGACCTTTCTTGAACACCGTTAATTCTAAGCTAGATCGTGAGAAACAAACTATTGGTGTTAGCTTTGGTGATGAGTCTCATGAGTTTAATTTTTCCAAGTTTAGTAGAAAACATCATATGAAAGAATTGCCTAGTAAGGATGAAATAATTGGTCTTGCTTCTATTGTTGTACCTCTACTGATCCTTTAGAACAATATTTTCTAGACCATGAATGATTTGCATATGCATGAAAGAAATGAAATAGATAAGATTTTATTTGAACAACGTCCTCTACTTAAACACAATTTGCCTATTGAAACTCTAGGAGGTCCTCCTCCACCTAAAGGTGATCCTGTGTTTGAATTAAAACAGTTACTTGACACTTTGAAATATGCTTATCTTGATGAGAAGAAGATACATACTGTTATTATTAGTGCTAACCTTTCAGAACATGAAGAAGAAAGATTGTTGAAAATTCTAAGGAAGCACCGAGCTGCTATTGGATATACTCTTGATGATTTAAAGGGCATTAGTCCCACTCTATGTCAGCACAAGATTAATATGGAACCTGATGCTAAACCCGTTGTTGATCACCAACATCGGTTAAATCCGAAGATGAAAGAAGTGGTAAGAACGGAAATATTAAAACTTCTAGAAGCAGGTATAATCTATCCTATAGCTGATAATAGATGGGTAAGTCTTGTTCATTGTGTCCCTAAGAAGGGAGGTATTACTGTTGTTCCTAATGATAAGAATGAACTCATTCCACAAAGAATTGTTACAGGCTATAGAATGGTAATTGATTATGGAAAATTAAACAAAGAAACTAGAAAAGATCATTACCCTCTGCCTTTTATTGATCAAATGCTAGGAAGATTATCTAAGAACACACATTTTTGCTTCTTTGATGGATATTCTAGTTTTTCACAAATACCAATTTCTCAACCTGATCAAGAAAAGACCACTTTTACTTGTCCTTTTGGGACTTATGCATATAGACGTATGCCTTTTGGTTTATGCAATGCACCTGCTACCTTTCAAAGATGTATGACTGCTATATTCTATGACTTTTGTGAAAAGATTGTTGAGGTTTTCATGGATGACTTTTCTGTTTATGGGAAGTCTTTCGATGATTGTTTAAGCAATCTTGATCGAGTTTTGCAGAGGTGTGAGCAAACAAATCTTGTCTTGAATTGGGAGAAGTGCCACTTTATGGTTAACGAAGGTATTGCTTTGGGCAACGCAATTTCTGAAAGAGGTATTGAGGTGGATAAATGTTGGGAAATGTAGAATGCAATTTAAAAAAATTCCTACGCTCACGCAAGATCTATCTAGGAGATGCATATCAATGGGGGAGACTGTGTCCACATACCCTCGTAGACCGAAAGCGGAAGCGTTTGACAACGCCGTTGATGTAGTCGAACTTCTTCTCGTTCCGACCGATCAAGCACCGAACGTACGACACCTCCGAGTTCTGCACACGTTTAGCTTGATGACGTCCCTCAAACTCTTGATCCAGCAAAGTGTCGAGGAAGAGTTTCGTCAGCATGATGACATGGTGACGGTGATGGTGAAGTGATCAGCGCAGGCTTCGCCTAAGCACTACGACAATATGACCGGAGGCGTAAACTGTGGAGGGGGGCGCCGCATACGGCTAACAGATGTTTGTGTGTTCTCTAGGCGCCCCCTCAACATATATATATATATATATATATATATATATATATATATATATATAGGTTTGAGGGGGAAGAGGCAGCCAGGGGGGGCGCCCAAGTAGGCTAAATCCTACTTGAGGTGCTGATACGTCTCCAACGTATCTATAATTTTTGATTGCTCCATGCTATATTATCTACTGTTTTGGACCATATTGGGCTTTATTTTCCACTTTTATATTACTTTTGGGACTAACTTATTAACCGGAGGCCCAACCCAGATTTGCTGTTTTTTGCCTATTTCTGTGTTTTGAAGAAACAGAATATCAAACGGAGTCCAAACGAAATGAAACCTTCGGGAACGTGATTTTCTCACCGAACATGATCTAGGAGACTTGGAACCTATGTCAAGCAACCAACAGGGACGACACGAGGTAGGGGGGCGCGCCCTCCCCCTAGGCGCGCCCTCCACCCTCATGGGCCCCCTGTTGCTCCACCGACGTACTTCTTCCTCCTATATATACCTATGTACCCCCGAACGATCAGATACGGAGCCAAAAACCTAATTCCACCGCCACAACTTTCTGTATCCACGAGATCCCATCTTGGGGCCTGTTCCAGAGCTCCGGCGGAAGGAGAATCCACCACGGAGGGCTTCTACATCATCATAGCCTCTCCGATAAAGTGTGAGTAGTTTACTTCAGACCTTCGGGTCCATAGTTAGTAGCTAGATGGCTTCTTCTCTCTTTTTGGATCTCAATACAATGTTCTCCCCCTCTCTCATGGAGATCTATTCGGTGTAATCTTCTTTTTGCGGTGTGTTTGTTGAGATTGATGAATTGTGGGTTTATGATCAAGATTATCTATGAGCAATATTTGAATCTTTCTCTGAATTCTTTTATGTATGATTGGTTATCTTTGCAAGTCTCTTCGAATTATCCGTTTGGTTTGGCCAACTAGATTGGTAGTTCTTGCAATGGGAGAAGTGCTTAGCTTTGGGTTCAATCTTACTGTGTCCTTTCCTCAAAGGATGTGAAGGGGCAGCAAGGCACGTATTGTATTGTTGCCATAGAGGATAACAAGATGGGGTTTTTATCATATTGCATGAATTTATCCCTCTACATCATGTCATCTTGCTTAAGGCATTATTCTGTTTTCATTAACTTAATACTCTAGATGCATGCTGGATAGCGATCGATGAGTGGAGTAATAGTAGTAGATGCAGGCAGGAGTCGGTCTACTTGTCTCGGACGTGATGCCTATATACATGATCATACCTAGATACTCTCATAACTATGCTCAATTCTGTCAATTGCTCAACAGTAATTCGTTCACCCAACCTAAAATACTTATGCTCTTGAGAGAAGCCACTAGTGAAATCTATGGCCCCCGGGTCTATTATCTATCATATCAATCTTCCATTACTTTGTTATTGCTTTGCTTTTTATTTTGCTTTTTATTTTACTTTGCACCTTTATACCAAAAATATTATCTATCGTGTCTATCAGATCTCACTCTCGTAAGTGGCCTTGAAGGGATTGACAACCCCTAATCGCGTTGGTTGCATTGAGCTATTTGTTTTTTGTAGGTACGAGGGACTTGGCGTGGCCTCCCTCTTGGATTGATACCTTGGTTCTCAAAACTGAGGGAAATACTTACGCTACTCTGCTGCATTATCCTCTCCTCTTCGGGGAAATCCAACGCGAGCTCAAGAGGTAGCAAGAAGAATTTCTGGCGCCGTTGCCGGGGAGTCTACGCAAAAGTCAACATACCAAGTACCCATCACAATCCCTTATCTCTCGCATTACATTATTTGCCATTTGCCTCTCATTTTCCTCTCCCCCACTTCACCCTTGCCGTTTTATTCGCCCTCTCTTTTCCGTTTGCCTTTCTTTGCGCTTGCTTTTTGTTTGCTTGTGTGTTGGATTGCTTGCCTGTCACCATGGCTCAAGATAATACTAAATTGTGTGACTTTACCAATACCAACAATAATGATTTCCTTAGCACTCCAATTGCTCCTCTTGCCAATACTGAATCTTGTGAAATCAATACTGCTTTATTCAATCTTGTTATGAAAGATCAATTCGCCGGCCTTCCTAGTGAAGATGCTGCTACTCATCTAAATAGCTTCGTTGATTTATGTGATATGCAAAAGAAGAGGGATGTTTACAATGATGTCGTTAAATTGAAGCTATTTCCTTTTTCGCTTAGAGATCATGCTAAAGCTTGGTTTTCGTCTTTGCCTAAAAATAGTATTGATTCTTGGAACAAGTGCAAAGATGCTTTTATCTCTAAGTATTTTCCTCCCGCTAAGATCATCTCTCTTAGAAACGATATTATGAACTTTAAGCAACTTGATCATGAACATGTTGCACAAGCTTGGGAGAGGATGAAATTAATGATACGTAATTGCCCTACTCATGGTTTGAATTTGTGGATGATTATACAAAAAAATTATGCGGGATTGAATTTTGCTTCTAGAAACCTTTTAGATTCGGCCGCGGGAGGCACTTTTATGGAAATCACTTTAGGAGACGCTACTAAACTCCTAGATAATATTATGGTTAATTATTCTCAATGGCACACTGAAAGATCCACTAATAAAAAAGTGCATGCGATAGAAGAAATCAATGTTTTGAGTGGAAAGATGGATGAACTTATGAAATTATTTGCTACTAAGAGTGTTTCTTCTAATCCTAATGATATGCCTTTGTCTACTCTGGTTGAGAATAATAATGAATCTATGGATGTGAATTTTGTTGGCAGGAATAATTTTGGTAACAACGCGTATAGAGGGAATTTTAATCCTAGGCCTTATCCTAGTAATTCCTCTACTAATTATGGAAATTCCTACAACAATTATTATGTTTAATAAGATGCCCTCTGAATTTGAGACTAGTGTTAAAGAGTTTATGAATTCGCAAAAGAATTTTAATGCTTTGCTTGAGGAAATATTGCTTAAAGTTGATCAATTGGCAAGGAACGTTGATAGAATATCTCTTGATGTTGATTCTTTAAAGCTTAGATCTATCCCTCCTAAGCATGATATCAATGAGTCTCTCAAAGCCATGAGAATTTCCATTGATGAGTGCAAGGAAAGAACCGCTAGAATGCGTGCTATGAAATATGCCTTTATTAAAGCGTGTTCTTCCAATTTCCATGAAAATAAAGATGAAGATCTAAAAGTTATTGATGTATATCCTATCAAATCTTTGTTTTGCAATATGAATCTTGATAATGATGGGACTGAATATGATCCACCTTTACCTAGAAGGCGTTCCAAAAATTCGGAGTTTTTAGATCTTGATGCTAAAATTGATAAAAGTGGGATTGAAGAAAGTAAAACCCAAGATGTTGCTAAACGTACTATTTTGGATTTCAAGGAATTTAATTATGAAAGTTGCTCTTTAATTGATTGTATTTCCTTGTTGCAATCCGTGCTAAATTCTCCTCATGCTTATAGTCAAAATAAAGCGTTTACCAAACATATTGTTGATGCCTTGATGCAATCTTATGAGGAAAAACTTGAGTTGGAAGTCTCTATCCCTAGAAACTTTATGATTAGTGGGAACCAACTATCAAAATTAAGATTGAGGATCATGAATTTTATGCTTTATGTGATTTGGGTGCTAGTGTTTCCACTATTCCCAAAACTTTGTGTGATTTGCTAGATTTCCGTGATTTTGATGATTACTCTCTAAACTTGCACCTCATGGATTCCACTATTAAGAAACCTATGGGAAGAATTAATGATGTTCTTATTGTTGCAAATAGGAATTATGTGCCCATAGATTTTATCGTTCTCGATATAGATTGCAATCCTTCATGTCCTATTATTCTTGGTAGACCTTTCCTTAGAAGATTGGTGCAATTATTGATATGAAGGAAGGGAAATTAGATTCCAATTTCTGTTAAGGAAAGGTATGGAACACTTCCCTAGAAAGAAAATAAAATTACCATATGAATCTATTATGAGAGCCACTTATGGATTGCCTACCAAAAATGGCAATACCTAGATCTATCCTTGCTTTTATGCCTAGCTAGGGGCGTTAAACGACAACGCTTATTGGGAGGCAACCCAATTTTATTTTTAGTTTTTTGTTTTTGTTTCTGTTTAGGAATAAATAATCTATCTACCTTCTGTTTAGATTTGGTTTTATGTTTTAATTAGTGTTTGTGCCAAGTTAAACCTATAGGATCTTCTTGGATGATAGTTATTTGATTTTCTGTAATTTCCAGAAACTTTTGGTTCACGAAAACAATTGTTAAAAATCCCCAGAACGTGATAAAATAGTGATTCCAATTGCTGCTGATCAATAAACAAATTGCCTAGGTCTTACTATTTTGGCAGAATTTTTGGAGTTCCAGAAGTTTGCGTTAGTTACAGATTACTACAGACTGTTCTGTTTTTGACAGATTCTGTTTTTCGTGTGTTGTTTGCTTATTTTGATGAATCTATGGCTAGTAAAATAGTTTATAATCCATAGAGAAGTTGGAATACAGTAGGTTTAACTCCAATATAAATAAACAATGGGTTCATTACAGTACCTTGAAGTGGTATTTTGTTTTCTTTCGCTAACGGAGCTCACGAGATTTCTGTTGAGTTTTGTGTTGTGAAGTTTTCAAGTTTTGGGTGAATTTTTTTTATGGATTATGGAACAAGGAGTGGCAAGATACTAAGCTTGGGGATGCCCATGGCACCCCCAAGATAATCTAAGGACACCCCCAAGTCATATTACCGGCAAGTCTCTTTACTCGTTCCATAATCCGTCATCCCGTAACTAACTCATTAGTCACATTGCTTGCAAGGCTTATTATGATGTGCATTACTGAGAGGGCCCAGAGATACCTCTCCGATACTCGGAATGACATATCCTAATCTAGATCTATGCCAACCCAACAAACACCTTCGGAGATACCTGTAGAGAATCTTTATAATCACCCAGTTACATTGTGACGTTTGATAGCACACAAGGTATTCCTCCAGCATTCGGGAGTTGCATAATCTCATAGTCAAAGGAATATGTATAAGTCATGAAGAAAGCAATAGCAATAAAACTTAACGATCATTATGCTAAGCTAACGGATGGGTCTTGTCCATCACATCATTCTCCTAATGATGTGATCCCATTTATCAAATGACAACTCATGTCTATGGTTAGGAAACTTAACCATCTTTGATTAACGAGCTAGTCTAGTAGAGGATTACTAGGGACACTGTGTTTTGTCTATGTATCCACACATGTATCAAGTTTCCGGTTAATACAATTCTAGCATGAATAATAAACATCTACCATGATATAAAGAAATATAAATAACAACTTTATTATTGCCTCTAGGGCATATTTCCTTCAATAAAGCTAAGGTTGAAGCAATTGAGAAAATGCCATGTCCTAAAGATATCAATGGTATTCGTTTCCTTGGTCATGCTGGTTTCTATAGGAGATTTATCAAAGATTTTTCTAAAATTTCTAGGCCTCTTATGAATCTTTTTCAAAAGGATATTCCTTTTGTTTTTTATGATGATTGTTTAGAAGCCTTTGAAACACTCAAGAAAGCCTTAATTTCTGCACCTATTGTTCAACCACCTGATTGGAACCTGCCTTTTGAAATTATGTGTGATGCTAGTGATTATGCAGTTGGTGCTATTATAGGACAAAGAGTTGATAAAAAACTGAATGTTATTCATTATGCTAGTAAAACTCTAGACAGTGCTCAACGAAATTATGCTACTACTGAAAAAGAATTTCTAGCAATGGTGTTTGCTTGTGATAAATTTAGATCCTATATTGTAGATTCAAAAGTAATTGTTCACACTAATCATGCTGCAATAAAGTATCTTATGGAAAAGAAAGATGCCAAACCTAGGCTTATTCGATGGATTCTCTTGCTACAAGAATTTGATTTACATATCAGTGATAGAAAAGGAGCTGAGAACCCCGTAGCTGATAACTTGTCTAGGCTTGAAAATATTCTTGATGACCCACTAACTATTAATGATAGCTTTCCTGATGAGCAATTAGGTGCAATAAATGTTTCTCATAACACTCCTTGGTATGCTGACTATGCTAATTACATTGTTGCTAAATATTTACCACCTAGTTTCACATACCAACAAAAGAAAAAAAAATCTTCTATGATTTAAGACATTACTTTTGGGATGAACCACATCTTTATAAAGGAGTAGATGGTTTTATTAGACGTTGTGTACCTGAGCATGAACAGGGACAAATCTTACGGAAATGTCACTCCGAAGCTTATGGAGGACATCATGCTGGAGACAGAACTGCTCACAAGGTATTGCAATCTAGGTTTTATTGGCCTACTCTCTTCAAGGATGCTCATAAGTTCTTCTTATCTTGTGATGAATGTCAAAGAATAGGTAATATCGGTAAGCGTCAAGAAATTCCTATGAATTATTCACTTGCTGTTGAACCATTTGATGTTTGGGGATTTGATTACATGGGACCTTTTCCTTCCTCTAATGGGTATACTCATATTTTGGTTGCTGTTGATTATGTTACTAAGTGGGTAGAAGCTATTCTAACTAGTAGTGCTGATCACAACACCTCTATTAAAATGCTTATGGAAGTTATTTTCCCAAGGTTTGGAGTCCCTAGATATTTAATGATTGATGGTGGTTCACACTTTATTCATGGTGCTTTCCATAAAATGCTTGCTAAATATGATGTTAACCATAGAATTGCATCACCCTATCATCCTCAGTCTAGTGGTCAAGTTGAACTTAGCAATAGAGAAATAAAATTAATTTTGCAAATGACTGTCAATAGGCCCCGGAAGAATTGGTCTAAGAAATTAGAAGATGCATTTTGGGCTTATAGAACAACATATAAAAATCCTATGGGTATGTCTCCTTATAAAATGGTTTATGGAAAATCTTGTCACTTGCATCTTGAACTGGAACATAAAGCTTATTGGGCAATTAAAGAACTCAACTATGATTTCAAACTTGCTGGTGAGATGAGGTTATTTGATATTAGCTCATTAGATGAATGGAGAACCCAAGCTTATGAGAATGCCAAGTTGTTTAAAGAAAAAGTTCAAAGATGGCATGATAAAAGAATCCAAAAGCGTGCGTTTAAAGTTGGAGAATATGTTCTTTTGTACAACTTTCTTTTCAGATTATTTGCAGGAAAACTCCTCTCCAAATGGGAAGGTGTTATCGAGGAGGTTTATCGATCTAGAGCTATCAAAATAAATAATGTCGAAGGTACTAACCCGAAGGTTGTTAATGGGCAACGAATAAAACATTATATCTCAGGTACGCCCATTAATGTTGAAAGCAATATTATACAAACTATGACACCGGAAGAACACATAAAACAGACCTTCCAGAACACTCTAGAATCGTGAAAAAAGGAGGTAAGTGATACGGTAAGTAAACGGACTTCGAAAAATCTGCAAAAATATTTTCTGTCCATTTTGGAATATAACAATAATTTGGAAAATAAGAAACTACGAGGAAGGTGACCCTGGTGGGCAGAAGACACTGTAGCGCTACCGCTGTGTGTGCCTGTGGGTTGTGCCCACCTCGGGTACCTTCCGGACTTTGTTTTTCTTTCGTTTGCTTGTTTCCCAAGATAAAAAAACTTTATATACCCCCCGAACCTATTGACCTCCGTATCATGGAGAAATATTTTGTTTTCTTTTCTTGTTGTTTTCCTGATAGATCTGAAAATATGTCATCCCAAGACTCGGAGGGTGAGAGCTATGTTGCTAACTATATAGCAAACCCAAGGTCCTATATAGCTGGACTTCGGAGGAAGAGGAAGACTATGTTCCTAAAGGGAAAGATGAGACAAGCTCAGACGAGGATGAAGTCCCATTGCCTCAACCTGGGGACATGCACGTGGAATTCAAGAGGTCAAGTCTCCCCAATAAAGCAAAGAAGCCTAAGATCCAGTTTATGCCCTTTCGTCTTTTGCAGGAAAACAAACAAGATTTATGCAAAAAGGTATTGGAGCTTGAGCAGGAGATCGGTGAATTGAAGGAGGAAAATTCCATCCTCAAGCGTAAGCTAAGGAAGAAGGAAAACACTACTACTTCATCACCACCACCTCCTTCTTCATCACCAAAAGAAAATTGAGTATCTGATATGGGCACTCCCCTTGGCTTCCGCCAAGCTTGGGGGAGGTGCCCCGGTATCGTATCACCGCCACTATCTTTTGCCTTTACTTATATTAGTTCAATCCTTAGTTATCTTTTGCTTTAGATGAATAAAATTTTAGTTCGATCCTTTCTTTTTGAGAGTTTTCTTAGTGATCTATCTTTGTAATCGTGTGCGAGATATATAATAAAGTTTAGTTTGAGTTTTGCTTTCTTTACTTTCATGTTTCAATAAAAAGAAAGGAAATGAATGAAAAAGATCATATGCTAATCTTATGGTAAGTAATGACATTACATAAGGATAAGAATAAGTAGAAAATTTTATTGGAGATTGACAAACATAGCATTGGTCAATGATGCAATTCATTAAAGAATTAATAAGGGAAGAGAAGATTCACATGAAAATACACTATCTTGGAAATCTTTTGTGATTGTGAGCCCCCATCAAAATATTATATGCCAAAATTGTTGACGTTGGACAAGGAAGACAATGTAATGATTTATGTTTGTTCATATTCACATAGAAGTTATATTGTCATAGATCCTTCAACATGTGGTGCTTGCCCCCCATCTTTGCTAGCCAAAAATTCTGCACTAAGTAGAGATACTACTTGTGCATCCAAAACCCCTTAAACCCAAATCTTATTTTCAAGAATCCACCATACCTACCTAAGGATTGAGTAAGATCTTTCAAGTAAGTTGTCATCGGTGCAATAAGGAAATAAAAGTTGCTTCTAAAAGTGTTAGATCATTTAGTGTAAGAGAAAATTAAGCGTTGTACGAACTTGTGATGGTAAAGAATAAAAGCGACAAACTGCATAATAAAGGTTGCTATCACAAGGGGCAATATAACGTGACGTTCTTTTGCACTAAGGGATTGAGAATACAAATAAAAAGCGCATGGCAACCTCTGCTTCCCTCTGCGAAGGGCCTATCTTGTACTTTTATGTATTTATTACTTTCATGCAAAGTCAAAGTTTTTCTCTCTATTCCTTTTTTATTTTTCTCTTTTGGCAAGCATCATGTGGTGAGGAAAGACCTAGGCACATATATGTAGTTCTATATGGATAGCATGAGTTATTATTGTTGACATCACCCTTGAGGTGAATATACTGGGAGGCGAAATTATAAGCCCCTATCTTTCTATGTGTCCGGTTGAAACGTTTTGCTCATGTGTATGCGGTGAGTGTTAGGAATCATAGAAGACTATATGATGGTTTAGTATGTGGACTTGCCTAAAGGCTCCGATACGTGACCCTTCCTGAAAAGATGATGAATTTTAGTTGTAAAGTTGACTAAGAACATAGTTTGTTGGTTTCCGATAGAGTTTATGCTTTATACTTCAATGTTGTGATGAATTGTTACTTATTCATGAGAAGTCTATGATAAAAGTTCTATGATCTCTACTCCTAATGTCTCAGTTGGTAGGTCGCGTTCGGGTTTTATTTTCGTCCCACCTCACCCGGTCTTTTTTGGTACTTCCTCCCACCTCCCCCTCAGCTGTGAAAGACCAAGAAAAACCCCGCGATCGAGTCCCGCACACGCCCAAACTCCCGTCGTTATCTCTACTCCTAATGGATCAGTTGGTAGCCTCGTACGGTTTATTTTCGTCCCACCACTTTCAACCGTTTTATTTCGCTGGTTTTTTTCGTCCCTCCCCACCCCACGGTTTAGTTTAGCGTCACCCTCTCACACAACGAAAAAAATCTTAACGAATCATAACTTTCCATGCCGGTGCAAGTTATTTTTAGTAATGTCTTTATGTGAAAGAATCAATCACGATCAATCTCTGAATATCAAATCTAAATTAATTAACCTTACCTTAAATTGCTCAATCACATTAATTAGGAAACAAAATAACCGATTTTAAGAAAATATCTACTCTTAATGGAGGGTATTACATACCAAACATAGGTACGTCATTAGCTCGCTTCCTTCCCTTCTCTTCCCTTCGTCCCTCGGTCCCATGCTCGTGGCGCTGAAGTGGCATCGACAGCGATGGCGGCGAGGACAGCACGTGGCAGCCCTTGAAGCACGAACACGATCGCACCTCGGGTCTGCCGTCTCCCAAGATATGGGTGAGTTCTCGTGATGCCCACCCTAAACCCTCACGTCCTACAAATTCCTCAACCTCTACCATCTCGATTTCGTCCATGCTCGATCCAAATGACGATGCAGCTCCGGCCGATTGACAATGGTGGTTCACCATCCTTCCTCTCATCACCCACTCCTAGAGGAACGACACGCCATGCCGATCGAACCCGGTCGAGATCACTCACCAAGATTGCTATTCGGAAGTTTTTTGTCAAAAAGTGAAGAGTGAGCCACTTGTGCAGGTGCAGGTTTTGTTTTAAAAATCCAATTTGTTTATCCTTTTGTCGCTGAAATTGTTTACTAATTATGTCATCCGTTCCACCTCCTATGATTTTTTTTGCTACCTCCTCCCACCTTCGCTGGTTTTTTTTGTAGATTTTTTTCGTCCCCTCCTCCCACTTCATCGGTTTATTTTCGCGTCACCCTCTCACACAATGAAAGAAATCTGAAAAGATCAGAACTTTCCATACTGGCGCAAGTTATTTGATAATGTAGAATCAATCATGAACAATTCTAAAGATCAAATCTAAATTAATTAACCTTACCTTAAATCACTCAATCACATTAATTAGAAAACAAATAATTGATTTTCAGAAAAGTCGCTCAATCACATTAACCTTACCTTAACTCACGGATGGTAATCAATCTCCAAACAAAGGAAACAATACATCGAGGGAGTAGTAAATAAACTCTCTTTCTTATGACATGTATATGATCTTCCCTTCCCTCTCCGTTGTCGAGCGTTCTTGATTCTCGAGGCCGATGCTTGGGCTGCGTCACTGGGTCGCAACGGTGCCGAGGGACTAGGACGGCGAGGCCGGGTGCATTGACACTGCTGGTCATGCTGTGAAGGGGCGAAGAAGGCGGCTTCCCTGGCCACAGGAGTTGGTGCGGTGGAAGCGACACTTGAAGGATCCGGCGTGGGTGGCCGGTCTTGTGACGCACTTGAAGCGGGCCCGTGGCGTGCGCCGGACGGCGTCGATGCCGACCCGTGCCACCTCCTCCACGTATTCTTGGAGCTGTGGCTGACCCATTTACATGAAATTAATTTCCTCGGTTGTGGCGGCAAATATAATACACATAATCCATATTGTTATGCACTAGCGGCGTGTGTGTGAAATAGATGGATTATGGTCACAGATCCAATAAGATGGATATGTGTGTTTGTGTGTTAGAGAGAGAGAGGGGGAGAGACAGTGTGGAAGAGGGGGGGAGAGAGAGTGTGTGTGAGAATTTGATGGTAAAAAGGGTCGCCAATGTCACTTGATATGTATGAGTATATTAATATTGAACTCTTAAAGTTAATGTGACCCCGTTGCAACGCACGGGCGTTCTTCTAGTAAAAGTTTATGTTTAAGTTTGTTGCTATTATAATAATTTACATGATGCTTCTATGACCGTATTTTGTTTTTGTCGACACCTCTCTCTCTCTAAGCATGTGGACATGTTTTTCGATTTCGGTTTTCCCTTGAGGACAAGCGAGGTCTAAGCTTGGGGGAATTGATACGTCCATTTTGCATCATGTTTACCTACTGTTATTTATGATGTTTTAATGCATAATAATGCTTTTTGGAGTAATTCTAATGCCTTATCTCTCATAATATGCAAGGTACACCCAAAGAGGAAGAATTCTGGCAGCTGGAAATCTGGACCTGGAAAAGCTACGTCAGGCTACCTATTCTGCACAACTCCAAATGAGCTAAAACTTCACGAGGAAATTTTATGGAATAAATAAGAAATACTGGAGCAAATAACTATCGGAGGGGGACCACCTGGTGAGCACAAGACACCAGGGCGCGCCAGGGCCCCCAGGCGCGCCCTGGTGGGTTGTGCTTATCCCAGCCCACCTCCGGTGCCCATCTTCTGGTATATAAGTCATTTTGACCTAGAAAAAAGATAAGGAGATGACTTTCGGGACGGAGCGTCGCCGTCTCGAGGCGGAACTTGGGAAGGAGCACTTTTACCCTCCGGGGGAGCAATTCCACCGGGGGAATTTCCCTCCCGGAGGGGGAAATCATCGTCATCATCATCACCAACAACTCTCCCATCTTGGGGAGGGCAATCTCCATCAACATCTTCAACATCACCATCTCCTCTCAAACCCTAGTTCATCTCTTGTGTTCAGTCTTTGTACCGGAACTATAAATTGGTGCTTGTGGGTGACTAGTAGTGTTGATTACATCTTGTAGTTGATTACTATATGGTTTATTTGGTGGAAGATATATGTTCAGATCCATTATGCTATTTAATACCCCTCTGATCATGAGCATGTTTATCACTTGTGAGTAGTTACTTTTGTTCTTAGGGTCATGGGAGAAATCATGTTGCAAGTAATCATGTGAACTTGATATGTGTTCTATATTTTGATAGTATGTATGTTGTGATTCCCTTAGTGGTGTCATGTGAACGTCGACTACATTACACTTCACCATATTTGGGCCTAAGGGAATGCATCGTGGAGTAGTTATTAAATGATGGGTTGCGATAGTGACAGAATGTTAAACCCTAGTTTATGCGCTATTCCGTAAGGGACCGATTGGATCCAAAAGTTTAATGCTATGATTAGAATTTATTCTTAATACTTGTCTCGTAGTTGCGGATGCTTGCAAGGGGGTTAATCATAAGTAGGAGGTTTGTTTAAGTAAGAACATCACCTAGGCACCGATCCACCAACATATCAAATTATCAAAGTAGCGAACACGAATCGAACCAACATGATTGAAGTGACTAGATCAAATTCCCGTGTACCCTCAAGAACACTTTGCTTATTATAAGAGACCATTTTGGCCTGTCCTTCGCATCAAAAGGATTGGGCTACCTTACCGCACTTTTGTTACTATTATCGTTACTTGCTCGTTACAAATTATCTTGCTATCAAACTACTCTGTTACTTATGATTTCAGCGCTTGCAGACATTACCTTGCTGAAAACCACTTGTGGGTTCGACACTCTTACTTACTGAAAAGACTACAATTGATCCCATATACTTGTGGGTCATCAGTCGTCAGTCATCACTAGTTGGTGTATGGATTTGAATGTAATTTTTATTATTTCTGGTGTTCGTTCTACTGCCATGATTGAAGATGAATAGATTGAAATTTTTTCACAAAAAAAGACACGTATTACATGCAAAAAAAGATACCCGGACTTGTACCACCCACACACACTGATACATCAAGCGCTCTAGTCATGTCTCCCTGCCACACAAATACTTGACATGTGCCCTCTAACGTTCCGGTAGGCCAGTCGCCCTATATCTTTGAATTGCACACACACACACACACACACACACACACACACACACACACACACACACACACACACACACACACACACACACACACACACAATTTCGATGGCTCTCTTTATCGATCTCGCACCCACCAACTTGATCCTCTCTTCGACTCTATCGATAGCTATGACCCCTCCCTCTCTTCTCGTGGATCGCCCGACCCTCTATGCATGATATGGATAGGCCTCCATTTCACACACATTGCATGCAAAATTTTGTTTGAGATGTCATCGACATATTCCCACAAATAATTCACGAAATCAACCCCCAACCCACCCCCACCCCCCACCACAAAACAAAAAACACTCATGAACGCGGTTTGTATCTCTCACACACACCCACGTAGGTGGGGGACGTGCACGAAGAGAAGAGGTGCATGCACGGCGTACGTACTCCGTCTCTTTCCCAACCACACCCTTGGGTACACGGTGGAGCTCATTTCTGTCTGAAAAAGGCAGCCCACGTGGTAATTTGGCACGATGTACTGGTTGTCCACTTGGTGGAGGGAGGATCGTCTACCATGAGTGAACAAACAAATTGCGACTTTGACGTTATGTTAAATTAGAAAAGAGGCAAGCCATGTGGGGCCTACCTTAGAGGCAAGGCTCTATACACTGGAGTACTTTTGATGTGTCCCGTCAACTCAGTAACGAGGAGAAGCTTGCTTAGCACGCTGCCTCCCCGCCCACGGGCGCGGTGGCTCGCAGGATGAGGTGAAGCTTGCTCCTCCCTCGCCCATGCACTGTGGCTCGCAGGACGAGGAGAAAAATTTACTACTCCCTCCGTTTACTCCTCGTCCCTACTACCTTGGTTATAGAGATTATATCATTTTGTTTGGAATATATATGTCCTTTTGTAGATTTCAATTTGAACTCCTAGTACATACTCCAAACACTGATGTATATAGACGTATTTTAGAGTGTACATTCACTCATTTTGCTCCGTATGTAGTAGCACTCTCCCTCGCCCCTCGACCCTCGCCCACGTGGTGGACGTGCAGCAATTCATTCGGTCCCATATAGCCAGAACGATATATATACTGCACTACCATTATTGCTCGACATCCCGAAGAGGCGAAGAGCCAATCGCAAGGTTAATATTTTGGAGATGCCAAGCGCAAGGTTATAGGAGAACGAGTAGTAGGTGCCGCGTCATTTATAAATATTTTTTTTTTCAGTGGCACGTACGCAATATGATAGGTTCATATGGAGAGAAAAGGAAACCGCTCCACTATATACATAGTCGACGGGCCAGCCTACACGGTTGCTTGTCAAGGTTGCTCTCTTCACACTCTCGCACAAAACGCATTGTGGGCCACATCTCTAAGATCCCGGCGGATCACGTCCGCTTGGGGAAGGGGTGGATGCTTAGTGTAGATGCGGTGGCCGTCGTCGACGGCGAAAACCCACTGTCGGCACATCCCGATCAGGGGTCCCCGCCGTTCTCTCTCACAAAGCCGGTGAGGTTGCCTTCGTCCCTTGCTCACTGCCGCGACGTGGGCAGTTGCCGCCTCCCGCCGCCCTCCTCAAGGTTGAGCTACGTCCCTCAGGTACAACTCCCTTTACAGCCGGCTTGCACCACTGCTCCAGCTGCCCACATCACTCCCTGTGGATATTTCTCTACTTCTTTGCCCCGCACATACCTGATACCTCTACTGGCTTCTACGTACTGTATTTGTGATGAGTTTATGTCTCATCAACTAGTCCTAGTAATCTTATTCTAATCACGCTTCTTCAATTTCTTTGCCACAGGGATGCTCATCTCGATTTTGGTGAAACTGCACAAAATGATCCGATGGTCAAAAGGTTGCAAACTTCATTTATTAGGAAGCTCGAACGTTTCCAGCAAATTGAAGCCTGGTCAGGGTTCACGGTTCAAGGGCCAGGGACTGCATGGATCGTTTTTTTCTTTAGCTGCCTCTGTTCCAAAATAAGATGATGGGAGTTTATTTAGTTTGGCTACCACATTTGTCATGCGGTTATAGATTTTTTTAGTTCTATGAAATCGATAATTTTGTGCAGAGAGATATACATTGTTCATGACAGCAACGCGGGACTCATCTAGTAATATTTAGGAACAGAGGGAGTACTATGTAAAGAGTTAGGTGTCATACGGTGATAGTGTGAGGTGGGCCATGTAATCACCGAGCCTGCGTGTTTTCACCGCTCTTGCACTCCTCCGCTGTAAGAATGGAGAAAATTGTAATCTACTACCTCCTTTACGAAAGCGTGGGACATCCAGCAGTCCTACCACCTCAAGAATAAAGACCAATGAGCCGTCAAATCACACAGACCCAGCAGTAAGTTGGACGGACGAAGCAACCATCACTCTTGCGCCAGTGAGAGGTCGCGTCCGCTCTGCCCAGGCATGAATGCGACACCGATTCTTTGGAGCGGCGCTGACCGTTTCGGGCGGGAAGCGCGCGCGGGCGATGGAGGGGCTTTGGGTGGGCCAGGCTAGTCAGGAGCGGGCGTGACAGCTGTCCGCATATCCCTACCGGACACGCCCGGAAACGAGAGGATGCACCGACTCTCGCGGCTAAAATCGTACACTACACACCATATCTCTGTAGGAGTAGGTCGATCTCTCGCACTCTCTAACACAGACATGCTGTTAAACACACACACGCACACGCACGCACCTTGGTCCCGTTGCACCTTCTAACGTGACTTATTACACCTAGACGGAGGGAGTAGTAAGCATACGAGATACGGTGGCACACTGACTTAAGTCAAATACAAGTGCCCAAAATTTGTGTGCATGTTATAATAAGGATTCACTTAAAATAGTACGTGAGCGAACAGAGGGATCAATTGGACAGTGTTCCCGAGCAGTAGCGAGATGTGTGAGGTAGTATGATACATTTGGCGCTTTTAATTTTTCTTATTAATTTGTTTGTTTCACCCTCCCGACTGGTGGGACCCAACGTACTACGTGGAGAGAGGTAAGGTGACTAAGGCTGCATTATTTCTGCACCACTGTGGATAGTCTTACCACCAAAGCCACATGACACGATTATGATTGAAATCCTAGTGACTCCCAAACACACAAAAAAAACACGGCATGCCTGTCACACGAATGCAGGAATGTATAAAAGGTTATTTTCCTCTCGTTGAACATAACGGGAGGGTTGTGTAGCTGGTTAGCCTGTTCGCTCATTGTAGCGACCAGACCCGAATGGATCAAGTCTCTGTGCTCAGTGTCATCCCTGGATCAGTAATGCTGACACCACACAGTACTTCGAAGGATTTATAGCAGAGTAGCAATCACACACTTATTACATCGTTGTCCACAAGGGAACTTATTACAATAATATGGCTTAAGGCCATCTAACAATAACAATGGAAGGCTTGGAAGATAAGCGAGTCCATCAACTCCAACGGCATCACCGAGTATAGAACCACGACCTAACACCTTACTCGTAAATGCGAAAAGTCTGCAACGTGAAAAGTTGCAGCCCTAAACGGGTCAGCACATGGAATATCTTGGCAATGTAACACATAAGAGCAATGAATGAATAAGCCTATACTACATGCATATATGGCTGGTGGTAAGGCTCTCATTTACATTTGCATAAAGCTGATTTTCCCTACATCAAAGGAATAATTTTATTTAACTATCATGGTGGTTGTTAAACATTGAGAATGGTTGACAGCATCCTCAATCCCAATTAAAAAGTACTCATCAAATCCCAATAACTTTTATTAGAAGTAACATGTTGAGATTCACATGATATTCAATTACAGGATACTCAAATTGTCCATAACCGGGGACACGGCTAATCATGATTAGTTTATACACTCTGCAGAGGTTTATGACTTTTCCCCACAAGACTCGATCGCCTCCGCTTGGTTCTCGCACTACATGGTGTTTGAGAAAGCGGATGACCGAGACATAGTCTTTCGAGCGCTTAGCACCTTACATGTGGGTAGACCGTACCAACCTACATCCCCTACATCAGCTAGCCTACCCGTAAGAGTTCAAGACGACTTAGTCAACTACGCCAGAGCCCATAATTGGCTTGTGGCTGCACACGGAAGTTTCCAGTTTGAATAATCTTATGATCCCTTAGAGCACAGGTGGCGGTCCGAAGAAATACAGGCAAGTCCTGATGGAAACCAGGTGCCTCAATCCACCCAGATGTGTGTTTAGGTTGCCACCTTAGATAAACCATTAAATAATAATCTCACATCTGTCATGGATATTCACTCACCCAATCCACGTCTACTAGCATAGCATGGCATGAACAAGCAAACGTAGAAGTAACTCCCAAGGTTTCATAAGTAAAACAGGTAATAGGTACTACCTCAATCTACTTCCCATCCCACAATTTAATTAGATCCTAACCATGCAAGTGTTTGAGGAATAGATCTAATGCATAAAACTGGGTAGTAGAAAAGGTATGATCAAAGTG
The DNA here is from genome assembly GCA_021605145.1 of Aegilops bicornis. Lineage (NCBI taxonomy): Eukaryota > Viridiplantae > Streptophyta > Magnoliopsida > Poales > Poaceae > Aegilops > Aegilops bicornis. Next base: position 49,942,277 of record CM038675.1, on the reverse strand, counting down.
TTACTTGCCTTGCTGATGATCCATGAGACCTAGAGATTCAAGTAACAAGCGGCGACCGGTTGATCTAACGCAGACAAACAACAAGCATACAATAAGTACTCATCTAATGCACGGGGAAATCTCGAATAAAAGATCTAACCAGAAAGTTCAACTTAAGAACCCTGGTTGCAAAAGAATCGAATCAAAATAAACTCCGAAAGTCGAAACTCGAGAGAGAACGACTCGGTTTAGCAATCTGAAATTAGGTCAAAATTTCACAGTAGCAAAACTCTGTGAAAGTAGGGTAGTCGGAACGGCGGTTTCGTTACGAAACTCCAGGCGCTTGAATCACCTGATTCCGATAAACGAGCGAGAAATAAAACAGATTTGAAAATCGGATCTGGAATCGAATCAGAAAAATAACGGATTAAATCCGATTAAAAGAAAACGCATTTAACGGTTTAAATAGCGGACGTTCGTTAACAGAACGAATCCAACGAACGCGTTCATTAAAACGAACGGTTCGGTGAACGTTCGTTAAATAAGAAAACCGAAAAAATAAAACCAATCTAGGTTTTAAAAAAAAAAACCGAACATCTAAAAAAACGGATCGGTCTTTTGAAAAACCGGATCGGGGGGGTTGCGGGGCGGCGGCTACCTCCGGTGATCGGCGGGCTCCGGCGGGCTAGGGGTCGGCGGGTCGGAGGGGCAGGCGGCGGGCTACCGGCCGGGCGAGGGACGGCGGGCGGCGGTGTTGGGCGGGCGGCTCGGCTTGGCGCTGGTGAAGGCGGGCGGATCGAGGTGAGGAGAGGGGGGGGGGCGCGGGTTATAAAGGGGAGGGGCGCCGGGTGGCTTGGGAGGGGGCACGGGTCCGGGTCGAGCCGGACTCGGGCGCGGCGGGTGGTGGCGGCGGCGGGAGTCCGCTCGGGCGGCGCGAGGGAGACGGGGCGCTGGGCCGGGGCCTGGCTGGCTGGGCCGGCTGGGCCTTGGCCCAGGGGGGGGGGCGCGTATTTTTTTTAAAATAAAATTTAAACCAAATGAATTAAAAAAAGTACCAAATGAACTCCAAATTAAATAAAACAAATTTTCCCCGACTCCTAAAAATGAGTCGAACAAAATGAACTTTAAAAACGGCAAACATGCATAATTTTTTTTTAAAATGCTCATTTTTGCCTAAGCAAAATAAATCTTCCAAAACCAAATTTGATTTATTTATAAAACCTTCATTTTTCCTAAATGTTGGGAAAGTCATATTATTCCCTCTCCAATATTTTTATAGGAAAAACTTTATGAAGATAATTTAAATAAATCCAATTGATCCTATTTTCAAAATTTGAGAAATCCCAAATATGAAAATAATGAAACTTCCAACCCTCTCCGAGGGTCCTTGAGTTGCGTGAAATTTCTAGGATCGGAAAAATGCGAGAAAATATGATATGCATGATGACCTAATGTATAACATTCCAAATTGAAAATTTGGGATGTTACAAACCTACCCCCTTAAGATGAATCTCGCCCTCGAGATTCGGGTTGGCTAGAAAATAGGTGAGGGTGGTCCTTAAGCAAAACTTCCTCTCTTTCCTGTGTGGCTTCATCCTCAGTGTGGTGGCCCCACTGAACTTTGCAAAACTTGATAACCTTGCTGCGGGTAACTCTGCTGGCATAATCGAGAATCTTAACCGGTTTTTCCTCATATGTCAAGTCATCCTTCAACTGTATTGCTTCCAGTGGCACTGTGTCTCTTATGGTACCTCTGCTATCTCGGGGTGACATTTCTTCAATCGAGAAACATGGAATACATCATGAACTCCTCGACAGTCCTTCCGCAATTCCAACTTATACGCAACTTCTCCCATGCGTTGCAAAATCTTATATGGTCCAACGAAACGGGGTGCTAACTTTCCTTTCACTCCAAAACGCTTAACTCCTCGAAGCGGGGATACTCGGAGATATGCTCTGTCTCCAACTGCATACTCAATCGCTTTGCGCTTTGAATCGGCATAGCTCTTCTGTCTGGACTGGGCTACCTTGAGCCTGTCTCGAATCAACTTAACTTTCTGTTCAGACTCCTTAATCAAATCTGGTCCAAACAACTGACGATCTCAAGTTACGACCCATGACAACGGTGTCCTGCACCTTCTTCCATACAAAGCCTCGAAAGGTGCCATCTTCAAGCTGGTTTGGTAACTGTTATTGTAGGAAAATTCTGCATACGGCAAATTATCATCCCAACTAGATCCATAATCTAGTGCACAAGCTCTCAGCATGTCTTCCAAAATCTGATTGACTCTCTCGGTCTGTCCATCGGTCTGTGGGTGGAAAGTCAGATCAATTCCAATCGGGTTCCCAATGTTTCATGCAACTGGTTCCAAAATTTCGAAGTAAACTGGGTTCCTCTATCCGATACGATGCTCCTCGGAACTCCGTGTAAGCACACAATTCTGGTCATGTATATCTTTGCCAACTTAGCACTGCTATAGGTAGTCTTGACTGGAATGAAATGAGCTACCTTGGTCAAACGGTCGACTATGACCCAAATCGAGTCATATCCTGAACGGGTCTTCGGCAAACCTGTGATGAAATCCATGCCTAGTTTATCCCACTTCCATTCGGGTATCGGCAACGGTTGTAACAATCCTGCTAGCTTCTGATGTTCTGCCTTTACTTTCTGACATACGTCGCAAACTGCTACATACTCCGCAATATCCTTCTTCATTCCGGTCCACCAGAAAATATTCTTCAAATCCAAATACATCTTGGTATTTCCTGGGTGAATCGAATAGGGTGAATCATGGGCTTCTTGTAAAATCAACTTCCTGATCTCTCGGGTCATTGGGCACATAAACACGGTCTTCAAACCATAGGGTATCGTGCTCATCCTCACGAAATCCTTTAGCTTTTCCTTTGCTCATTTTCTCCTTTATAGAGGCAACTTCCTTATCTGCCTTTTGGGCTTCTCTGATTTTGTCCATTAGTGTCGACTGAATCTCCAGTGCTGCTACATAGCCTCTCGGAACTATTTCCAAACATAGCTCTCGAAGGTCCTCGGCTAACTCATTGGGTATTTCCTCCCATCATTAGGGTATTGACGTGGCTCTTACGGCTCATTGCGTCTGCTAAAACATTAGCCTTCCCGGGGTGATAATGCAATCTCATATCATAATCCTTGATAAGTTCTAACTGTCTCCTTTGTCTGAGATTCAATTCCTTCTTGGTGAAGATGTACTTCAAACTCTTGTGATCCGTATATACTTCACAATGATTTCCAATGAGAAAATGTCTCCACGTCTTCAAGGCATGCACAACGGCTGCTAACTCCAAATCATGAGTGGCATAATTCAACTCATGGGGCTTAAGTTGTCGTGAAGCATACGAAACAACTCTTCCTTCCTGCATAAGCACGGCTCCAAGTCCTCGACGTGAAGCGTCACAATACACCTCATAATCCTTAGTTTGATCTGGCAATATCAAAACTGGTGAGGTAACCAATCTTTTCTTCAACTCCTGAAAACTTGCCTCACAGTCCTCAGTCCATATGAATTTGTTTTCCTTCTTCAACAATTCAGTCATAGGCTTTGCAATCCTTGAGAAATTCTCAATGAATCTTGGGTAGTATCCTCGCGAGTCCAAAGAAAACTCGAATCTCTCCAACTGTCGTTGGTGCTTCCCATTTGGTTACGGTCTCAACTTTTGTGGGGTCAACTGCTATTCCTTCTCCGGATATAACATGTCCGAGAAATCCAACTTCCTTTAGCCAAAACTCACATTTGCTGAACTTGGCATACAACTGGTGTTCCTCGGTTTCTCCAAAACCAATCGCAAATGTTCCTTGTGTTCCTCTTCATTCTTCGAGAAAATTAAAATGTCATCAATGAACACCACGATTTAACTTATCCAAAAACTCCATAAACACTTTGTTCATCAGGTTCATGAAATAGGCTGGTGCGTTAGTCAGTCCAAATGACATAACTGTATACTCGTACAGTCCATATCTCGTGGTAAACGCTATCTTGGGTATATCTTGCTCCCGAATCTTCAACTGATGGTACCCTGATCGCAAGTCGATCTTAGAAAACACTTTGGCTCCTTGCAAGCGATCAAACAGATCATTTATCATCGGTAGTGGGTACTTGTTCTTGATTGTTACTTCATTCAATCCACGGTAATCAACAACCATTCTCAACGATCCATCCTTCTTCTCCACTAACGAAACGGGTGATCCCCAAGGTGAAGAACTTGGGCGAATAAAGCCTTTATCCAATAGTTCCTTAATCTGCTTCTTGATTTCCGCCAAATCCTTTGCGGGCATCCTGTACGGTCGCTTCGATATCGGGCCTGTTCCTGGCAACAGCTCGATCAAAAACTCAATGTATCTATCCGGCGGCATTCCTGGCAACTCTTCCGGAAATACATCAGGATAATCCTTTACCACTAGTACTTCTTCCTGTACCACTCCTGATAAGCAATTAACTTGTGCTCTCCTCGGCTCGTGCCGTGATACGTACTTAATCCTCCTTCCTTCTGGTGTGGTGAGCAAAATTGACCTTGTGGTACAATCTATGTTTCCTCCATACTTTGATAACCAATCCATACCTAATATCATATCCAATCCTTGGGATTCCAGAACTATTAGGTCTGTGGGGAAAACATAGGGTCCAATCCTTAGTGGCAGTCGATCACACCATTTACTAGCCATGTACTCTGCTCCGGGTGAGGTTACTAGCATGGGTGACCTAAGGGCTTGGGTTGGTAACTTGTACTTATCCACAAATCCCCTTGATATGTGTGAATGCGATGCACCAAGATCGAAAAGAACAAGCCGCGATAAATGACTTAACCAAAAACTTACCGATTCTTGCATCGGGCTGATCTTCAACCTCCTCCACATCAATGTGGTTCACCCGTCCCCTGTTGAAAGGGTTGGGCTTCTTTCGAGCTTCCATTGCCATTTCCATTACGCCTTACGGACAGTCATTTGCATAGTGCCCAGTCTTGCGGCACTTAAAGCAAGTAATGTGACTCAGGTCTACCTTGGATGGTGTTGACGGGTTGGTGCGATTCTGTCCGTTGCTTCCTCCATTCCCGTTCCCATTCTTGGTGCCATTATGGTTATGCGAATTACCTCCTCCATGGGTATGCTGAAACTGAATTCCTGATTTAGGGGTATAACGAGGCTTCGGCTGGGATCCAGAGTTATACTTCCCTTGTCCATACTTCCGCTTGCGGTTCTCAATTTGCTGCTGCTTTCCTTCAATCATGAGAGCTCGGTCTACCAACTCACGGGAGTTGTTGAAACTTGCTACCATCAACGGCATGCTGAACTCATCATTCAGTCCTTCTAGAAACTTCTCCTGTTAGCTGCATCAGTAGCAACGTCATCTGGGGCATAACGTGCTAATTTGCTAAAGTCATCCACGTACTGGCCAACAGTCCTTCCTCCTTGGCGTAAGTTGCGAAACTCACGCTTCTTCATGGCCATGGCTCCTGCTGAAACATGGGCAGTGCGAAAAGCTTGCTGAAACTGGTCCCATGTGACAGTGTCACGGGTAAGTGGCAGTGAAATTCTCCCACCATGCGGCTGCGGGTCCTTCAAGCTGATGTGCTGCAAACTTCACTCTTTCACCATCTGTGCATCCTGCAGTGGTCAGCTCCCTTCCTATCTTGCGGAGCCAGTCATCTGCTACAATCGGCTCGGTGCTACTGGAATACACCGGCGGGTTCAGTCTAAGGAAACGAGTCAGATGATCCGCAGGTGGTGGTGGTGGCGGTGGGTTGTTGTTGTTGTTGTTGTTGTTGTTCTGCACCAATGTTTGAATCAGGGTATTCTGCTGCTGGATCAATTGGGTGATCTCTGGCGGGAAAAACGAATCCGGTCGGCGTCTCGGAGGCATCTGATGGGTTTAGAAGAGAAGAGAAATGTAGAATAGAATAAGGTCTAAGGGAATCACTACCCAAATGCACATGAGCAAAAACACACAAAATCACTCCATTCAATCAACAAGGGCTTACAACGATCTAACTATCGCAAAAGTGCGTGTACTATAATGTTTACATGGAGGTGGAATACTACTAATATGTGGGGGACTTCTACTAATTTGAACCGGTGGAAGACTCCATGATGTCTGCTCCAGCTTCGTCTTCAAAGTCGGGTTCACTTGGATCCGAATCGGTGTCGTCGATGTTAATGTAGTCGCTTGGGTATTCGACATACTGGTCTTCATTCCTGAGCGCCAACTTCTTCTTGAGTTCTTCGATCTCGTACTTAAGATCGTTATTGTGTCTTGCCAGAGCTACAATCTCGTCCATGTAGTCCTTGCGTGTAGTCTTTAGTTCTTCTTCCAGTTCGATGATCCTTCCCTTTGTCTTCTGCAACTCCAACATGTCATTGCACATTTGGTTTTCCTGGCGTCGAATGTGCTGATTTAACTCCTGGATGAAAGCTGCAATGGATCTATCCTTCTTGGTGTTGACGACGTCCCAGTTGTCATCTCGGCGTCCGCAAATCTGGTAGATGGTGTCCTTGAGATCTTCTTGATAAACTTCTCCAATGCGTCCCATGGTGATGTGAGCTGCCATGCTCTTTCCCAGACTCCAAGTGGGTGCACTGAAAACACTATCTATAGGCTTGGTGATTGGGGCGAATGTCCTTCCCGAACGTGAGCATGAATCTTCCGGCGCTCCTCTTCAGCAGAGTGGCGTTGAAAGTCCGGTGAAGCTTGGTAATCCAATGTTCAGTACTTAGTGACTTCCTTCAAGTGAAATCCAAAAGGGTGCCTTCATCCGGTTGGGTGTACTTGATCTTCTCGTCAAATCATCCTAAAGAGAGTAGAAAAGATGAGGAGTTAGAAAATGGGAAGAGAGTAGTGATCTATGGCTTTATCTTAGTGGTCGTGTCCTACAGTCAGCGTGTGCTCTGATACCATTCTCTGTAGCGACCAGACCCGAATGGATCAAGTCTCTGTGCTCAGTGTCATCCCTGGATCGAATGTCGACACCACACAAGATTTCAAGGATTTATAGCAGAGTAGCAATCACACACTTATTACATCGTTGTCCACAAGGGAACTTATTACAATAATATGGCTTAAGGCCATCTAACAATAACAGCGGAAGGCTTGGAAGATAAGCGAGTCCATCAACTCCAACGGCATCACTGAGTATAGAACCACGACCTAACACCTTACTCGTCGTCTGAAAAGTCTGCAACGTGAAAAGTTGCAGCCCGAAAACGGGTCAGCACATGGAATATGCTGGCAATGTAACACATAAGAGCAATGAATGAATAAGCCTATACTACATGCATATATGGCTGGTGGTAAGGCTCTACGGTTACATTTGCATAAAGCTGATTTTTCCCTACATCAAAGGAATAATTTTATTTAACTATCATGGTGGTTGTTAAACATTGAGAATGGTTGACAGCATCCTCAATCCCAATTAAAAAGTACTCATCAAATCCCAATAACTTTTATTAGAAGTAACATGTTGAGATTCACATGATATTCAATTACAGGATACTCAAATTGTCCATAACCGGGGACACGGCTAATCATGATTAGTTTATACACTCTGCAGAGGTTTATGACTTTTTCCCACATTAAGACTCGATCGCCTCCGCTTGGTTCTCGTGACTACATGGTGTTTGAGAAAGCGGATGACCGAGACATAGTCTTTCGGAAGCGCTAGCACCTTACATGTGGGTAGACCGTACCAACCTACATCCCCTACATCAGCTAGCCTACCCGTAAGAGTTCGCACGACTTAGTCAACTACGCCAGAGCCCATAATTGGCTTGTGGCTGCACACGGAAGTTTCCAGTTTGAATAATCTTATGATCCCTTAGAGCCAGGTGGCGGTCCGAAGAAATACTGAGCAAGTCCTCGATGGAAACCAGTGCCTCAATCCACCCAGTGTGTGTTTAGGTTGCCACCTTAGATAAACCATTAAATAATAATCTCACATCTGTCATGGATATTCACTCACCCAATCCACGTCTACTAGCATAGCATGGCATGAACAAGCAAACGAGAAGTAACTCCCAAGGTTTCATAAGTAAAACAGTAATAGGTACTACCTCAATCTACTTCCCATCCCACAATTTAATTAGATCCTAACCATGCAAGTGTTTGAGGAATAGATCTAATGCATAAAACTGGGTAGTAGAAAAGGTATGATCAAAGTGTTACTTGCCTTTGCCGATGATCCATGAGACCTAGAGATTCAAGTAACAAGCGGCGCACCGGGTGATCTAACGCAGACAAACAACAAGCATACAATAAGTACTCATCTAATGCACGGGGAAATCTCGAATAAAAGATCTAACCAGAAAGTTCAACTTAAGAACCCTGGTTGCAAAAGAATCGAATCAAAATAAACTCCGAAAGTCGAAACTCGAGAGAGAACGACTCGGTTTAGCAATCTGAAATTAGGTCAAAATTTCACAGTAGCAAAACTCTGTGAAAGTAGGGTAGTCGGAACGGCGGTTTCGTAACGAAACTCCAGGCGCTTGAATCACCTGATTCCGATAAACGAGCGAGAAATAAAACAGATTTGAAAATCGGATCTGGAATCGAATCAGAAAAATAACGGATTAAATCCGATTAAAAGAAAACGACGAACGGTTTAAATAGCGGACGTTCGTTAACAGAACGAATCCAACGAACGCGTTCATTAAAACGAACGGTTCGGTGAACGTTCGTTAAATAAGAAAACCGAAAAAATAAAACCAATCTAGGTTTTAAAAAAAAACCGAACATCTAAAAAAAACGGATCGGTCTTTTGAAAAAAAACCGGATCGGGGGGGTTGCGGGGCGGCGGCTACCTCCGGTGATCGCCGGCGGGGCTCCGGGCGGCGGGCTAGGGGTCGGCGGCGGGTCGGGAGGGGCGGCAGGCGGCGGGCTACCGGGCGCCGGCGAGGGACGGCGGCGGCGGCGCGGCTCGGCTTGGCGCTGGTGAAGGCGGGCGGCGGCGGATCGAGGTGAGGGAGAGGGGGGGGCGGGATATAAAGGGGAGGGGCGCCGGGTGGCTTGGGAGGGGGCAACGGGTCGGGTGGAGCCGGACTCGGGCGCGGCGTGAGTGGCGGCGGGCGGGAGTCCGCCGGGCGGGCGTGGCGTCTTGTGAGGGAGATTTGGGCGGGCCGGGCTGGGGGCTGGGCCGGCTGGGCCTTGGCCCAGGGGGGGGGGGCGTATTTTTTTTAAATAAAATTTAAAGCAAATGAATTAAAAAAAGTACCAAATGAACTCCAAATTAAATAAAACAAATTTTCCCGACTCCTAAAATGAGTCGAACAAAATGAACTTTAAAAGCAGCAAACATGCATAATTTTTTTTTAAAATGCTCATTTTTGCCTAAGCAAAATAAATCTTCCAAAACCAAATTTGATTTATTTATAAAACCTTCATTTTTCCTAAATGTTGGGAAAGTCATATTATTCCCTCTCCAATATTTTTATAGGAAAAACTTTATGAAGATAATTTAAATAAATCCAATTGATCCTATTTTCAAAATTTGAGAAATCCCAAATATGAAAATAATGAAAGTTCCAACTCTCTCCGAGGGTCCTTGAGTTGCGTGAAATTTCTAGGATCGGAAAAATGCGAGAAAATATGATATGCATGATGACCTAATGTATAACATTCCAAATTGAAAATTTGGGATGTTACACTCATCAAACTTGATGTCTCGGATTTGATAACTACACTTGAGCATAATTTTTGCCAGGAGGATTCTTTGACTGGTCAAAATGTTTTCTAGGGTTTGCATGCTTCACACTCTCTCTCCAGTATATATATACACGCTGGAGCCTCAGTACTTGTAGTTGCTCTCTTCACACTCTCTCGCCCTCTCATTGGAGCCTCGGCGCTTGTAGTTGCTCTTCACACTCTCTCGCCCTCTCCAGATCTAAACAAGACTTCGTTGGCCTCTCTCTCCCCTCACTGCTTCTCAAAGAACCGGCAGGATCCGTCCGCCGGGAAGGGAAGGAGGCTTAACGCCGTCGCCGTCGGTGAGGGAGGGAATCCCCTACCGGCGCTGCTATTCACTTTCCACCCAGCAGCGGCGCGGCAGGGCCTCCGACCCCTTCTTCTTCGCAGTCGTCCCATCGCCCACCGAACCACGCCCCAAGAACCTTAAGGTATATTTTACTTACTCCACATGCATTGCTCTAGCTGCATGTATACCATGAATCTAGGACGTGGTTCAAAGAGGAAAGGAGTGGGGGAAAGTAGTGGGAAAAGTTGTATATAGCATGAATCTAGGACGTGGTTCAAAGAGGAAATGAAGTGGAAAGTTGTATAGCATGAATCTAGGACGTGGTTTAAAGAGGAAAGGAATGGGGGAAAGTAGTGGGGAAAGTTGTATCGCATAAATCTAGGACGTGGTTCAAAGAGGAAAGGAAGGGGCGAAAGTACTAGTTCAAAAAGGAAAGGAAGGGACAAGGCTGTAGAGTTTGAGCAGGACTAGATTTGCTGCGCTCACATAGGGAAAGGTGTCTAAAGATAACCAAAATGGGACCAACACAAATATGCTCCTTGGTTGTTTGTTATTTGTAGCAACAGACTGTGCATGACCACAGTACATCGGTAGATGCACATGGTGCTCAAAGGCCCACCGTCCCGATGCAACTCATTAGCTGTTGTTAATCTAAGGCCCTGTTTGGTTAAAAACTCCCTAGTCCCTACCTGCTTGGTTCCAGGGACTAAACATGGACTAGAGGTTATTAAATGACATGATAAAAGGCCATGTTACCCCTAGTAATGAACTAATAGAAACAAGGTGTGACGCGTGGCAGGGGCAACTGTTGGAAAAGTCCCAAAAAGTTTCCCTCGGGGTCTTCTTTCTTTAGTCCCAAATGCCCACTTTTAGTCCCGAAAAGTCCCTCCTGTTTGGTTTAGATGTGACTGACATGGAGTTTTTTTAGTCCCTACACCAAAATATCCCTGTAAACAAACACCCTCTAATAATTCCGCTGGAAAATTGATGCAATGCCACAGGTAAAAGCAAATTACATGTTTAACGAATTTTATTGTTAATATACTCTCTATGTTAATATTAATCAATGCCACCGTTTGAGAAATGCTACTGTCTTGCTTTCTTTCCCATTTAGATAAGGTAGATGCTTCTTTTGTTGGCTTCATGTCATCCACCGTTATTGACCACTAATTGTTTCCTTTGCACCTCTGTGTAAACAGGGTTATCTACTTCACCTCGTTGCCATTGTGACCTTTTGTTGCACTGCACAAAACACTTTTGTTTTAAGAGTGTTTTGTGCAGTTCAACCAAAATGTAGAACCGACAATGTTGCTTGATTGCTTGATCTTAGTGGAACTGCACAAGAGGAGATCTTACTTCCTATCCGTTAAGGCGAATTTGGTTCAGATCTTCTTCTTGTGAGTTGTTTGAATTCCGCATCATGAGAGGTCAAGATTACTAGCCTTCTTTCACATGATTCTGCAGTGTGATTTCATATGTTGTGCTACTTGTACGATAATGTTGCTTGATTTTAGTGAACTGCACAAATGGGGACAAGACTTCCAATCTGTATGTGCACCGTAATATCCCATTGAGGTAAGAGAAGGATATTTCACAACTGCTGGCTGTATTTTGCCACTTTCATCGTAAAAATTAAGTTTAGTACTATACTTTTGCTCCCTAATTGACATGCCAAATCTTACATTGAAGGCGAAGCTTATGCATTATTGAACCAAGTGATGAAGGGAAGAACAAGCGGAAGAAAAACAAAATCAACTCCGGTCTTTGTAATGAAGCAATTGGAACTGTGATGACACAAGTAATGATATAGTTTTGCATCTTAATTTATTGCTATGGCTGGAACGAGCAATTGTTTTGCCACCGATTTGATGCCATACGTAATTATCTCTACTTGTGCAAACAGGGATCTTCTTTGAAGATACCATATATTTTAGTGGAACTGCACAAGAAGATGTTGGAAACATTAAACTAATCGAGGAGTATATAGTAAGCATGGCCACCCCGTAGATAGCAACAGATGGTTCCGAGAAGTGCTTCATCTGTATGCTCTACACAATCAGCCTCCTGACAAATGTTGGTACTCACCCACTGATTTCATCCATATGATTGAGCTTTGTCATCTCTATTGGTGTTGTGCTACTGTTTAGATACAGTCATGAAAAACTGGTATTGTCCTTGAGAAGTGCTTCATCTGTGTTGTTTTAAATATTTCCTTTCCTTTTTTTGAGCAAACAGGGATCATCTTCCTCTGAAGAAGAATATGGAGTACGTGAAGTGACTAGTTCCGATTATGCCAGGATGAAGAAGCCCTATCTATCTTCTCATCAGAAGGAGCAGTTGAAGGATGGTTACATTACTCCCCACAAGATCAAACTAACTTCAGCTCAGAAGGACTGACAAATCTCCATTTTTTTGCTGTGATGTGCGAGTACAATGTTGTTCTAGGATTCTTTCTGGGGAGTTCCATTTTTCTAAAAGTGTGCTCTACATGGACCATGTATGTGCCCGTTGAAACTGTCAATTCATAGTACAGTTTGCTTTATACTAATCACTTTTTTGTATTTGTGCAAACGGGGGTGCTCAGCTTGATTTCAACTGCAACTGCACAAAATGTTCATGAATACATCGAATCATTCATTTCCACCACAAGAAAGGAGGTGCCCATAAGTTCAAGGCGTTGCAACATATAAGGGCGAAATCGGACAAGCTACACGAATTTGGTTGATTTTGGTGGAACTGCACAAAAAGAACAGCTGGTTTATTTAGCACGAGGTGCCATGTCAATGTCCGAACTGATGGCAAACCTTGCCCATTCCACAATCGTAGGCATTTGATATTTTGGAATGGGACAACCTTGTCAAATTTTGCTCATTGATTTTAGCAAGATATGCGTTTGATATTTTCGAATGGGACGCCCTTTGCTGTCAGTAGGTCGATCAATTTTTCCTTTATTCTTTAGTTGTGAAGTAAATATTGCCTCTGACATGTGAGGCGCTGAGATGCATAATCATCGATTGTTTTGAATGTTCTCTATGAATTGCCAGGCCTGTGTGTTTGATTGCAATGTACGTAAACGCTAAAAGCTGCTCAAACTCTTTGTACTCCTTCTGTTCCTTTTACTGCACATTGTGAAAGTGCATACTTTTTGTATAAGATTGGTCAAAGTAGAGATACTTTGATCGCAGACAAAACTTGGATGCAGACGAGAAAGGACCGGAGGGAGTACATGTGAAACTGCTGCAAACGTGGTGATCACCCTGGGAATAATGCTAGTATGCATTGTTTTGCATGTTCATCCAATGCTAGTGATACAGGAATTCGAACTAATCGAAATAAATTCATTCACACACGGTCGGATTTCATATAAACATGCCGTATTTCATTACATTTCATACATTCTTCAACTAAAAAGGGGTGTTTGTGGCCGCATGCATCTCCCAGATGCAGAGGCCGGGGGTCATCCTCCTTTTCTAAAAAAAACTAAAAAGGGGTGCTTGGAGGTATAATTAATTAACGAAGCTACCCACCTGTGTCCCACCGAGCGAACAGAAGCTTTAGTGTCTTATCTGCAGGTGCAGTTGCGTGAATCGACATGTGGCCTGTTGGGCCCACGTGTCCACCAACTGCACCAGCGATTAAGTAGAAGCAGCGTTCTTCTCAAGGCAGCTCTCCGACTCCATGTCGCCGCCAAGAAGCTAACCGCCGTCAATGGTCAACCCGCCTAGCTTGGCTTCAACCGGAGGGTAGCAAGAAGTGGCCTTACTTGGACCCGGCGGCGACCTACCGTGTTCTCTTGTTCCTCGTTTTACGTGTGGCGCGACCTCGTTGGCAGCGGCGGGGCCTCGGCGAGCCAGCGATGTCCTCTGTCTTGTCGGCGGGCGGCGCCTCAGCGGAGCGGTGGAAATCCTCCCCCACGTTGCCGGCAGGGTGGGGCCTTGGCTGAGCCGGCGATGTCCTCTGGCTCGTTGTTGGCGGGGTGGGGCCTCGGCGGAGCCGGCTGTGTCCTCTGCCTCATTGTTGGCGCCGCGGGGCCTCGGCGGAGCCGGCGGTGTCCTCTGGCTCGTTGTTGGCACTGCGGGGCCTCGGCGGAACAGGGCGTCATTGACGCCAGCGGAGCGGGGACTCGTCGAATTCGGCATTGTCCTCTGCCTCGTCCTCGGTCTCGCCAAATAGCGCCTCGCCCGCTTCATCGCCCTCTTTGCTACCCTCTTTGTAGGCGGCCGCAGCATCCGCCACCCGCATGCGGTACCACCAGCGCTCGAGGCGGCCCTTGCGGGCGAAGCGGTACGAGTCGAGCAGCGCCTCCTACTCCGCCCGCTCTGCGGCGATCTGCTCCTCCGCCTGCAGGTGCTCCTGGAGGAGATGGTGGTTGTAGGCGGCGTCGGCCTGCGCCTCCCAGAATAGCTCCTCACGCATCTGCCTCACCCTGTCCATATATTGGGCACGGGCCTCGCCGATGGTCATAGTGCAATGCACCGGCGAGGATGGCGCGGAGGAGGGGGTTGGCGCCGGATCGTCGACTACCATGTTCTCCATTAGGACGTCGTCGTCCTCCGGCTGCCTGCCAGCCAGCCGGTCGGCAGCAATGGCTGCCATCTCCTTGTGGTCCATCGTCCGCCCGTCCCGAAGAGCGCTGGAGCGCGAGGAAGCCATGGTGGGCAGTAGTGGTGTGGACAGGAGAAAGGGAACGGATGCGGATGACTGCGGCTATGGACGGCGCATCAGTTTATATAGCAATGGTGGGCGGGCGGAGGGACGGACGTGTGGCGCCGGAGTAGCCGCCTCGGCAGTCGCTTATCATTAATGTGTGCGGCAGATGGACGGGCGGACGACACTTGTGTCGGTTGAAGGCGGAGAAATCGCCTGCACCGGGAAGCAGGGCGGCCTGCGCTGACTTTTTTGGGCGGAAAGCGCGCGCGGGCGAGGAGATGACTTTACTTCTATAGGATGACAATGGGGACCCACCAGGTCCATAGCCTCACGTACGCAAGTGCCTCCTTATATATATATATATATATATATATATATATATATATATATATATAACTATAATTTATTTTGCTTCCTCCTGGTTTCCTGACATCACGGTCCCACACCATTGTCTACCTATGTACTCCCTCCTTTCTGGTTCATAGGGCTTATCTCAAATTTTTAGTTTTTCCATTTTATAAGGCTCAATTTGGTTGTTTTCCATCACATGTTCAGATTCCAAGGTGCATTAAATCATTGCATGCAAGTATTAAGAGAAAATTGACCAATGCATGTACTTTATGCATGCATGCATTGCAATTAATGCATTGATAAACATAATTTTTTGAGGATAACAAGAGCATTAATTAGGTGCTTTTGCAAAACTACAGAAAGTATTCCACCACTCGCCATCTACCTTGATTTTGTGAGATTTTTGAATTGAGCATTATAAATCGGAAAGGAGGGAGTAGTCAATAAACGTGAGAATTGCACAAGAAGCGGCCAACTACTGGGACCAAGCAGCTTGAGCAGTATTTGTGTTTTTGAGGTGTGAGCACTGCAGAGTTTTTCGATGTTTACCCCAGATATTAATTTTTCTCCTCTGAACAGCAACGAAAACATCGCTGCAGGTATTAACTGGGCGGGCTGTGGCCCATCTAGCCCAGGCTAGATATCCAGCCCAGATATTAATTTTTTTCAAGCTGAAAATGGCTAGCCCAGCTATACTTTTTTTAGGAATACCCAGGCAAGGTCAAGTTGTTATTATCCGCCCGCTGGCTGCGAATCTTTCCTAGGAGGGATGCATTAGGCTTATCAAGAAAATTGGCTTTAAGAAATAATAAATGGGATGTAATTATAAAAACTAGGTAGTAACTATAAAAAATGCACCAAACAGTGATTACTTTATAAAATATTATTTTTGGAATATTGAAAATTTTAATTTCATTAATTGTTGCGAGCGCAATGTTTCGTTGGATTTTTACGTAATATAAATTTATATTGAAATTGTATTTAATCTGACTACAAATTTCGGGGTAAAAATATTCGGATCCCATCAAAATGTGGGAAATTTTATTGAATTCTGTTTTGAACGGTTGGTTGAAATGGGCTATACTTTTAACAAATTATATATTGGTTGTAGTAAATTCCATTAGAATTCAAAAATGGGCTACACATTCTTACAAATCTCAAATGGGCTATAAGTTCTCTGCCACACACTTCTGGCCTTACTAAGTTGACGCCTCCCCTAAAAAAACAGAGTTGACGCGTATGCAAGGCTTTGTCAACTTATAGTCAACACACGGTTCTAGCATCAGTGGCCGCTGGATGTCCATCCAACGGATGCCGTGCTTCTTCTTCAATCTCGGATATTCTAGCTTCACCCGCCCAAAAAACGATTCCTCCCCCTGACATCTTGGGTGCACTGTTTCAGAAGCTGACCTGTGGGCCTACTAAGTTGACGTACCAAGGGCTTTGTCAACTTAGTCAATATAAACGATTCTAGCTGCAGTGACCGTACGATGTCCATCCAACGACCATCGTGCTTCTTCAACCTCTGGTCTTCTTGCTCCAGCCGCCCAAAGCAGCGCCGGTCGTGTCGCCTCCTCCTGCCTCCCGTGGCCGGCTGTGCTGCCGCGGAGGCCTCACCGCCCCCTACTACTCCCACCACTGGCCAGGGCATCCCTCCACTCACCCACACCCCCTGTTATTCTGTGGCGACGACAGCGCAGCCGAACCGGTGAACACTCGTACTCCTCTCCGTGTGTGCATCCACTGCCGCGTCTTCCCCGGCTCAGCGTCGTCCCCTTCCTAGGCCTCGCCGTCGTCCACCGCCGTGGTGCTCTCGGCGCGGCGTGGTCAGCGTGGTCAAGGAACGACTTCCATCGGACGTGGACTGTACGTGGAGAGGCTGACAGCTGGGTCCACGGCAGCCGCAAGGAAGGGCCTCCTTATTACGCGCAAAATAATTATTCCTCCACCTGACAGCGGGGACCCACCGGATGGGCCACCGTATTTTGTGAAAGAAAAGATTCACCCCCTGACTGCTGGGACCCACGAGCTACATCTTCGCACGCAAGGAAGTGCGTCCGAAAAAAAAATGATTCGCCTCACTCGGTGGGACCCACCAGCTACATCTTCGCGACGCAAGGAAGTGCGTTCAGTAAAAAACGATTCGCCCCCTATTGCTGGGACCCACCAGCTAAACCTTCACACGCTTGGATGTGCGTCCGGGAAAAAAAAAACGCTTCGCCCCCCTTACTGCTGGGACCCAGCAGCTACACCTTCGCACGCAAGGAAGTGCATCCGGGCAAAAAAAAAATGATTCGCCCCCTGACTGCTGGGACCCAGCAGCTACACCTTCGCACGCAGGGACGTGCGTCCGGGCAAAAAAACAAAACGATTCGCCCCGACCGCTGCGGGACCCACCAGCTACATCTTCGCAGTAAGGAAGTGCACGGCGGTACCGGGACCCACCTGGTCAAGCGTGCGTGGCGTTGTCATCCTGGTCGTGAACGTATGCGTACATACACTACAAAAAAGACACATCCGTGACATTTTGGGCCGAACGAATTTTTTTTCTGTCATACATATGACACTTCTATGACGATAATTGTGACAAAACCCAGTATCATCAAAGATGTGGTGGGCTCCTACTTCTATGACAAAAAATCATGACAGAAAATGGGCTTTTCGTCCTGGGCGGGTCGGAGACGCAGCTGCATGACATTCTTTGGGCCGTCCATGACGGAAAAAATCATGGTAGAAGCGAGGGGGAGGAAAATTTCGGGGAGTTGCCGGTTACGGTGGGAGGTCGGGGGCCGAGCGATGCGCGTTTCTCTCGTACGTACGCGCATGTGTGCGAGGCGTTGGCTCTAACTGAACCCGAGCGAGGCGTTGGGCTCTAACTGAACCCGAGCGACAGATTGCAGGCAGTTACGCGTTCATCGAACCCGGCGGTCGATCGATGGCTGTAAAACTGAAGCCGATGGAGTGATTCGCCGCTGCTGCTGCTAATCAAGCCGATCGATTGGATGAGCGATGGCGTTGCGGGGAGGTTTGGATGAGCGATGGCGGTGGCGTTGCCTCTGGATGAACAGGACCCCATGGTGTGGAGGGCTGGATGAACAGTAGATGGTGGAGGGGTGGCCGTGGAGGGGTGGTTGAACAGGACCTCGTGGTATGGAGGGCTGGATGAATAGTAGACGGTGGAGGGGTGCCCGTGGAGGGGTGGTTGAACAGTAGCCGGTGGAGTAGCGCGCGGTGGAGGCTGGATGAACAGGAGCCCGTGGAGGCTGGAGGAGGTCGACGGTAGCCCGTGGAGGCTGGAGGAGGTCGACGGCGGAGATGAACAGTATCCCGTGGAGTCCCGTTTTGCGGTATGCCACACCCCTCCCGATCAACAGGACCCCCGTTTCGACCGTAGGAGGTCCGCTTCTTCGCTTTTGCGCACGCCACACCCCTCCCGATCAACAGGGCCCCTGTTTCGACCGTAGGAGGTCCATTTCCTCCGTTGTGCGCTACGCCAGGCCGCGTTTCCATCGCCTGTTCCGTCCAAGCCCTCCCGATGAATACGACCACGCATTCCGTTCCGACCTAGCCGGTTGGCTCCCACGCGTTTCGTTGCCTCCCGATGAACACGACGCATTCCGTTACCTCCCGATGAACACGACGCATTCCGTTGCCTCGCCATGAACACGACGACGACGCTGTTTCTCCGTTCCGACCCAGCCATGTACGTATGCGCGAGTAGGCGTTCGAGACCCTGCCCGTATGTACGTACGTGGCCGTATTTTCTTTCTTGCACCCTCGCCGCTGTACATACGTGTACATGCTACGTGCGCGCCTCTACTACGACACGTGCGCGCCTCTACATCCACCAGTATATATATACATACACGTTCACGACCAGAATGACAACGCCACGTATGCTTCGACCAGGTGGGTCCCGATCACAGCAGTTCCTTGCGTGCGAAAATGTAGCTGGTGGGTCCCAGCAATGAGGGGCGAATCGTTTTTTTGCCGGACGCACTTCCTTTGCATGCGAAGATGTAGCTGGTGGGTCCCAAAGAATCAAGGGGCTAATTGTTTTTTGCCCGGACGCACTTCCTTGCGCGGCGAAGATGTAGCCGTGGGTCCCAGCAATGGGGTGAATCATTTTTTGCCCGGACGCACTTCCTTGCGTGTGAAGATGTAGCTGGTGGGTCCCAGCAGTCAGGGGGAAACTTTTTTTCACGAAATACGGTGGCCCGTCCGGTGGGTCCCCGCTGTCAGGTGGAGGAATCATTATTTTCCGCGTAATAAGGAGGCACTTCCTTGCTGCGGCCGTGGACCCAAATTGTCGCCCTCTCCACGCATACCCACGTCGGATGGAAGTCGTTCCTTGACCACATTGACCACGCCGCACCGAGAGCACCACAGCAGTGGACGACGGCGAGGCCTAGGAAGGTGTAACGCCCCGGATCCGATGCGCCAGGTGTCTGCTAGTTATTCGTCGTCTTTGCCATGTCATGTGCTTGCGTGTCTCTCTTTGCCATGTCATCATCTGCATTTCATATCATGTCATCATGTACATTTCATTTTGCATATGTGTTCGTCTCATGCATCCGAGCGCTTTCCCCGTTGTCTGTTTTGCAATCCGGCACTCCTATGTCTCCCGGCGCCCCCTTTTACCTCTTTTCGTGTGCGGGTGTTGAACGGTCTCGAATGGACCGAGGTTTGTCAAGCGGCCTTGGTATAGCACCGTAGACCGCTTTGTAGTTTCGTGCCATTTGGAGGTCGTTTGATACTCCAACGGTTAACCGGGTAACCGCAAAAGCCCTCTTTTGTTGCAGCCCAACACCCCTTCCAAACTGGCCCAAAACCCACCAAACTCCCCGTCCATGCTCTCGGTCGTTCGATCACGATCGTGTGGGCGAAAACCGCACCTCATTTGGACTCTCCTAGCTCCCTCTACCTATAAATATGCACCTCCCCCCGAAATTCGCGGGTGAATCCCCCCGAAACCCTAGCCATCTTCATCCTCCCGCCGCCGGACGCGTCCGCCCGTCGGCCGGACATGTCCACTTCGCGCCCCGTCCAACCCGAGCTTGCCACGTGGCACCTCCGCCGCCACTCGCCGCCCGGCGGCGAGCCAGCAGCCCGCCCAAAACCCATCGCGCAGCGCCTCGGCGCCCGACCCGTTCGGCTGTTCGCCGCCGGAGCCGCCGCCCGCGAGGCCCGCTTCGCCCGAGGCCGCCGCCCGCCTCCGCCGCGGCCGCGCCTCCTCCGCCTCTCTCCGCCGCGCCCTCCGCCTCCCGGGGCCGCCGCTTTTCCCCGCCGGCGCCTCCTCCGGCCGGATCCGTGGCCGGCCGGCGAGATCCGCCGCAGCTCGCCCCTCTCCAGCAAATCCGGCGTCCATCTCCGGCGAGATCCGCCGCCGCCTCGGGTTCCGTGCCGCGAGAACCCTAGATCCCGGAGGTTGATTTTTCCACCAAGTCTTTGTCTGCAGTAATTTTCATGCAATGTTCATCGTGCCATAACTCTGCATCCGTATCTCCGTTTTGTGCGTATAATATGTCAAATTGTTCGCCTCGACGAGTACATCATTTCATCTCATTGCATCATTTTCATTTCAGCTCATCTTGATGCCCGAAATGCTGTTAGAAGAGGGCTATGTGATGTTAGTTTCAGATTCTTATCAGAACATGCACTTGTCATTTTTGCCATGATTGATGTGTGCATCCTATGAACTTGAGTCCTACATGTGTTTTGTAATATGCCATGCCATCTTTACAGGTGTGTATGCCATGTATTTTTGTGATCTCTGTGGTGACTAGCACAAGCATGCAAACTAGGCTTCTTGATGTTGCTGATTTCAGCCCCTGCTCGCTGATATTTTTATGCCATGTAAACTTGATGCTACCGAGAGATCCATGCTTATTTTGAGATACTTCAGTAAGGATGTTTTGAACATATGGTTATGATCTATCCATCCATGCCCTTGTTTGCAATTATGGAGTGTCATAGCTTGAGTCAATCGAGCTCTACTTTTGCTATAAAATGTTTCCTGGCAGATTGTTTACATGTTATTCAATTTTGCCAAGGTTGTTGTAGTTGATCTGTGTATGCTATGATGTTGTTCTTGCCATGTATAGCTTCTATGTCATATATTCTTACTGTTGGTTGCCTTGCCATGCCATGTATTGCTCTGTGGTGAGTGATTCGAGCTCACCAACATGCCTACTTATTGTTGTTCCTGCCATGTATGAATCTGTAATATAACTTGCTATGTTTACATGGGTGACATCATATCTTCTGATCCATTTTGGCTTTGTGTCAGTAGGGGACTTTTGATCTATGCTTTGAGTAGAATCATGCCATGCCTTTGTTTGCCATGATAACTTCCTGTAACATGTTGTTTGATAGCTCTAAACATTGAAACCTGATGTTATTTCCTGATAAGTCTGAACTGTTATTATTTGCAATCTTGCCATGTGTTTTTGAGCATGTTCTAGTGATTTCTGGAGATAGCTCAGTGTTCATGTTTTGTAATTCTTTACCTGTACATCATGCCCATGCCTTTTGTTTTCATATTGAGGTGCTGTAGCATATTGATTTGATGCTTGCAATATGCCTACTTGCTGTTTTGGACAGATTGTTGTCATGACTTGTATAGTGTGTATGTGTTGCACCGTTGCTCCGTTTTGAGTGTGCTCTCTATGAAACTTGCTTGATTTTGCATGTAGTTTCATATTATCATGTTGCATCCTTGTTTTGAGGTGTTTGCTTGATGTTTGTATGCATTTTGCATCAATGCCATGCTTAACTTGTTTTGCTCATATCTTCTAGGCCGTAGCTCCGAATTAAATGAACTTTATATGTAACTTGACTAAAATTTCGTGTAGATCATCGTGGTGCATCTTAACTTGCTGTTTAACAACTTGAACATAAGGTTTATTCACATCTGGACCAATTTCGAAATTTGCATATGAGGACTTACCGGAATTGTTATATGTTGTTTCCGGCCTTATTTAAACTTGCCTTGATGTGTTGCTCTTGTTTGCATCATCTCTTGCCATGAGTAGCTTCATGTAACCTTGTCATGCATCATGCTTGTTTGTGCATCATGTCTTGTCTATGTGTGGTGTGTTTACCATGTTGTGTGCTTCTTCTTGTTAGTTCCCGTTTCGTTGCGATCGTGAGGATTCGTTCGGCTACGCTTGGTTCGTCTTCGTGGCTTCATCTTCTTCATGGACTCGTTCTTCTTCCTTGCGGGATTTCAGGCAAGATGACCGCTACCCTGGATCTCACTACTATCATTGCTATGCTAGTTGCTTCGTTCTATCGCTATGCTGCGCTACCTATACCTGTTTATCAAGCCTGCCAAATTGCCATGTCAGCCTCTAACCTTTTGCACCCTTCCTAGCAAACCGTTGTTTGGCTATGTTACCGCTTTGCTCAGCCACTCTTATAGCGTTGCTAGTTGCAGGTGAAGACGAAGTTTGTTCCTTGTTGGAACATGGAGATGTTGTTCCTTGTTGGAACATGTTTACTTGTTGGGATATCATAATATATCTTATATTATTAATCCATCTATATACTTGGTAAAGGGTGGAAGGCTCGGCCTTATGCCTGGTGTTTTGTTCCACTCTTGCCGCCCTAGTTTCCGTCATATCGGTGTTATGTTCCCGGATTTTGCGTCCCTAACGCGGTCGGGTGATTTATGGGACCCCCTTGACAGTTCGCTTTGAATAAGACTCCTCCAGCAAGGCCCCCCGGGCCAATGCTTGTCTAAGTGTTGGTCCAAACTAGAGTGCTTTGCAGCGCCCCCTCAAGGAAACTTGGGGTTTGGTTTTAGTTGTACGGACTGCTCATCCGGTCGTGGCTCGAGACGAGATACGCGGCTACTATCGTGGTGTCGGCACGCCGGAGGTCTTGCTGGTCTTGTTTTATTGCTGTCGAAATGTCTTGTAGCCGGATTCCGAGACTGATCGGGTCTTCCGGGAGAAGGAATATCCTTCGTTGATCGCGAGAGCTTATCATGGGCTAAGTTGGGACACCCTGCAGGGTATAAACTTTCGAGAGCCGTGCTGCGGTTATGTGGCAGATGGGAATTTGTTAATATCCGGTTGTAGTAAACTTGAAGCAAACTCTTCTAAAATACACCAACCGTAGCGTAATCGTGAGTGTCTCTTTTCGGGGTTGATCGTGAGGAGAACACGGTTTCTGGGTTATGTCTGACGTAAGTAGGAGTTCAGGATCACTTCTTGATCATTACTAGTTGACGACCGTTCCTTTGTTTCTCTTCTCGCTCTTATTTGAGTATGTTAGCCACCATATATGCTTAGCCGCTGCTGCAACTTCACCACCTTACCCCTTTCCTTACCCATTAAGCTTTGCTAGTCTTGATACCCATGGTAATGGGATTGCTGAGTCCTCGTGGCTCACAGATTACTACACCACCAGTTGCAGGTACAGGTTTGCGATGATCATGACGTGAGAGCGATGTTTGCTTGTGTTGGAGTTCTTCTTCTGCTTCTTCGATCAGGGGATAGGTTCCAGGTCGGCAGCCTGGGCTAGCAGGGTGGATGTCGTTTGAGCTTCTGTTTATGTTTCATCCGTAGTCGAATGTTGATCTGGTATATGATGTTGATGTTTTCTTGTGGCATTTGTGCCTTATGTATGTATCCCCATCTATTATGTAATGTTGATGTAATGATATCCACCTTGCAAAAGCGTTTCAATATGCGGGTCTATCCTTGGTGGGACCGTCGAGTTCCTTTTGGATAGGGTCGCATATTGGGCGTGACAAGTTGGTATCAGAGCCTCGACCGACCCTAGGAGCCCCCCTTGATTGATCGTGTAGTTTGGCCGCAGTTGAGTCTAGAATAAAACTTTTCGGAGTCTAGTTATATCGGAGAGTAGGATTTCTTTTTACTCCTTTGCCCCTTCGTCGCTCTGGTGAGGAATCCTGACGTAGGTGTTTTGAATTACTCCTCTTCCCGTTCAAATTTTTCTTTAGGATCATGTGGTTAGTGTCGTGAGTTGTCCATCCTCTTTTGTCCGGTGCTTTTCTCGTCAAGTCGACTCGAGCCTCTTCATCTTTGCAAGTTCAATCCTCAGTTGTTTTTCTTTTCCCACCCGCCCACCCTTCTTCTTCTCGGAACCGGAGTGCGTAATCGAGTATCCATCCTACTCGTGCGAAGTCTTTGCTTTCTCTCCTCAATGATTTCAACCGGTGTTTCCTCTTTAAGTTATTCGTCGGTTCCCCCTTCCAAGTTGTCTTTGTCTTCCCGCCCTCCCACCCTATTATTCCCGGAGTTTGAGTTTTCTTCCGACCATCAATTTCATTCGTGTGGAGCCTCTTCAATCTTCCGTCAATTATCTCAACCGGTGTATTCTCGTCTCGTTCGTCATTCATCATCCCTTTTTCTTCTCCGGTGGATTCAATTCTAATTTTGGTAGTGATTATATTCTTTTCCTCGGCTCAAATGTTTTCCCCTGCTCATTCGCCTCTCGCCAGTTATCCTTCCGGAGTGTTCAAGACATCTCAGGAGATTCGTCTATGTTTGAATTAATCCGAGGTTGTCACCTCATGCAAATATTTCAATTGTTCCGGTGCATCATCTATCTATTCAACAATCCTTTCCAACGGTGTTTTTCTTCTAGTGGGCCCTAACCCACAGGTCTTTACCCAGGATCTTACCTGACTCTTCTAATTCCCCGGAGTTATTCTCAATTCTTTTCGAAGTTTGACGTAAGAATGAATTTCATCAGTCAGATGCCTTTTTCAAGATCGATTTCAAACCATTTCATTGTTGACTCAACCTCTTTGCTTTTCATTATTCCGGAGTTTCTCAACAATTTTGGTGGTGTTTATCGTCGTCCTTTGAAGACCGAAGTAGATTTTCTCTTAAATCTTGTCCGTTCCCCCGGAGATTAATGGTGATAGCTCGATGTTATCCTATCTAATTGTTTCTAGTCATGCAAATTCTTTTCATCCATCCGGAGCATTTCAGGAGTTGATTTCTCTCTCGATCATCCGGAGGCCATCTTTTCGGAAGATTTCTTCGTTCCAAGTTTTCAAAGTCGTTCTCCAATTATTCTATATCCGTGCCCCTTCGTTCGTCTCAATATTCTTCCGGTGCTTCGTTCAAGTATCCTCTAATCAGTTCATGATCTCTTCATTCTCTTGTATCTAAATTCCCTCAAGTATCTTCGTGCTTTTCTAATTCTTCCCGGTGATTCATTCTCTTTTGTCAGTCATTTCCGAATTTCTTACGGTGGTTCTTTCAAGATTCTTTTTCCTTGATTATCATTTTAAGCCATTCATTCTTTCGAATCTTACCGGTGGTTCATGAAAACTTCCTCAAGTTTTTTTCTATCCCTTCTCAATCTTTTTTCAAGAAGAATAAGTAATATGCAAAATCCATTGCTTGGCATCAATTCAATTTGATGAAGGATAAACATACAATAAATCTTATTCTTATTTCATCAAAGTGATTAATCCTTTTCTTCGGAGTTTGTGAGGAATAGATTCTAGGTCCAAGTGTTTTCATCTTTTCTTTTCCGGAGTTCAATTATTTCCTCGGCCATCTCGTCGGAACCTCCATCTAAATCATCGCAAGGCTCATCTTATTCTTTTTTCCTTCATTCTATCTCATCATCCTTTTGTTACCGGAGTTTTTCATGGTGGTTCTTTATGATTTAATTCATTCTTCAAGAGTTCATCAAGATCTTGTTGGTGGAGTTCAAGTATCCTTCTTCTTGCATCTCGAAGTGCAATTAACTCTCCGTATTCTTTTGAAGTGGAGTTTTGCATTTCTTCGTTCTTCTCAGCTATCCAATCATTTCCGTTTGTGGCTGGTTATCACCTTATGATTTTGAGATGTTACCTACAAGACCACAACAAGCAATTCTTTTGTTGTTGAATTTACAACAACTCCGTTCAATCCTTCCTTCTAAGTTCTTTTCATTCAAATTCTTTCAATTCTTCCGAAGGCATTGCGTTGTTTATCTCGTCAAGTGTCATTCCATCTTCTGCAGCTCATGTTCTATTCTTTCCATGTTCAACCGGTGTGCTGCCTAAATCCTTTCAGTCTTCTCCGTTTCTTTTCTCATTCTAACCACTCCGGTTAGAACGAGTGGTTTCATAGTCTATCTGATTCAGTGAGCTTTCGATTCTCGTCATTCTCGTCGTTCCTCTCTTCTTCTCGAGTGCTCTCGATTCTTGCCTTTTCTCTCTTGCGTTTCTTGTTTCACCTCATCCTTTTCTCTTCCGTCTCGGTCCTAAGATCTCGGGACGAGATCTCTTGTTAGTGGAGTGTTGTAACGCCCCGGATCCGATGCGCCAGGTGTCTGCTAGTTATTTGTCGTCTTTGCCATGTCATGTGCTTGCGTGTCTCTCTTTGCCATGTCATCATCTGCATTTCATATCATGTCATCATGTACATTTCATTTTGCATACGTGTTCGTCTCATGCATCCGAGCGCTTTCCCCGTTGTCCGTTTTGCAATCCGGCACTCCTATGTCTCCCGGCGCCCCCTTTTACCTCTTTTCGTGTGCGGGTGTTGAACGGTCTCGGAATGGACCGAGGTTTGTCAAGCGGCCTTGGTATAGCACCGGTAGACCGCCTGTCAAGTTTCGTGCCATTTGGAGGTCGTTTGATACTCCAACGGTTAACCGGGTAACCGCAAAAGCCCTCTTTTGTTGCAGCCCAACACCCCTTCCAAACTGGCCCAAAACCCACCAAACTCCCCCCCATGCTCTCGGTTGTTCGATCACGATCGCGTGGCCGAAAGCCGCACCTCATTTGGACTCTCCTAGCTCCCTCTACCTATAAATATGCACCTCCCCCCGAAATTCGCGGATGAATCCCCCCGAAACCCTAGCCATCTTCATCCTCCCACCGCCGGACGCGTCCGCCCGTCGGCCGGACATGTCCGCTTCGCGCCCCGTCCAACCCGAGCTTGCCACGTGGCACCTCCGCCGCCACCCGCCGCGGCTGGCGAATATGAGCCCGCCCGAAACCCATCGCCGCGCCTCGGCGCCCGACCCGTTCGCTGTTCGCCGCCCGGAGCCGCCGCCGCGAGCCCGCTTCGCCCGAGCCGCCGCCCGCCTCCGCCGCCGGCGCCTCCTCCGCCTCTCGCCGCGCCCTCCACCTCCGCCCGCCGCCGCCTTCCCCGCCTCGCCGGCGCCTCCTCCGGCCGGATCCGTGGCCGGGCCGGCGAGATCCGCCGCCCCTCGCCCCTCTCCAGCAAATCCGGCGTCCATCTCCGGCGAGATCCGCCGCCGCCTCGGGTTCCGTGCCGCGAGAACCCTAGATCCCGGAGGTTGATTTTTCCACCAAGTCTTTGTCTGCAGTAATTTTCATGCAATGTTCATCGTGCCATAACTCTGCATCCGTATCTCCGTTTTGTGCGTATAATATGTCAAATTGTTCGCCTCGACGAGTACATCATTTCATCTCATTGCATCATTTTCATTTGAGCTCATCTTGATGCCCGAAATTCTGTTAGAAGGGGGCTATGTGATGTTAGTTTCAGATTCTTATCAGAACATGCACTTTTGTCATTTTTGCCATGATTGATGTGCGCATCCTATGAACTTGAGTCCTACATGTGTTTTGTAATATGCCATGCCATCTTTACAGGTGTGTATGCCATGTATTTTTGTGATCTCTGTGGTGACTAGCACAAGCATGCAAACTAGGCTTCATGATGTTGCTGATTTCAGCCCCTGTTCTGCTGATATTTTTATGCCATGTAAACTTGATGCTACCGAGAGATCCATGCTTATTTTGAGATACTTAAGTAAGGATGTTTTGAACATATGGTTATGCTCTATCCATCCATGCCCTTGTTTGAAATTATGGAGTGCCATAGCTTGAGTCAATCGAGCTCTACGTTTGCTATAAAATGTTTCCTGGCAGATTGTTTACATGTTATTCAATTTTGCCAAGGTTGTTGTAGTTGATACGTGTATGCTATGATGTTGTTCTTGCCATGTATAGCTTCTGTGCCATATCTTCTTACTGTTGGTTGCCTTGCCATGCCATGTATTGCTCTGTGGTGAGTGATTCGAGCTCACCAACATGCCTACTTATTGTTGTTCCTGCCATGTATGAATCTGTAATATAACTTGCTATGTTTACATGGGTGCCATCATATCTTCTGATCCCTTTTGGCTAATGGTCAGTAAGATACTTTTGATCTATGCTTTGAGTAGAATCATGCCATGCATTTGTTTGCCATGATAACTTCCTGTAACATGTTATTTGATAGCTCTAAACATTGCAACCTGATGTTATTTCCTGATAAGTCTGAACTGTTATTATTTGCAATCTTGTCATGTGTTTTTGAGCATGTTCTAGTGATTTCTGGAGATAGCTCAGTGTTCATGTTTTGTAATTCTTTACCTGTAAATCATGCCCATTCCTTTTGTTTTCATATTGAGGTGCTATAGCATATTGATTTGATGCTTGCAATATGCCTACTTGCTGTTTTGGACAGATTGTTGTCATGACGTATAGTGTGTATGTGTTGCACCGTTGCTCCGTTTTGAGTGTGCTCTCTATGAAACTTGCTTGATTTTGCATGTAGTTTCATATTATCATGTTGCATCCTTGTTTTGAGGTGTTTGCTTGATGTTTGTATGCATTTTGCATCAATGCCATGCTTAACTTGTTTTGCTCATATCTTCTAGGCCGTAGTCTCAATTAAATGAACTTTATATGTAACTTGACTAGAATTTCGTGTAGATCATCGTGGTGCATCTTAACTTGCTGTTTAACAACTTGAACATAAGGTTTATTCACATCTGGACCAATTTCGAAATTTGCATATGAGGACTTACCGGAATTGTTATATGTTGTTTCCGGCCTCATTTAAACTTGCCTTGATGTGTTGCTCTTGTTTGCATCATCTCTTGCCATGAGTAGCTTCATGTAACCTTGTCATGCATCATGCTTGTTTGTGCATCATGTCTTGTCTATGTGTGGTGTGTTTACCATGTTGTGTGCTTCTTCTTGTTAGTTCCCGCTTGCTATGATCGTGAGGATTCGCTCGGCCACGCTTGGTTCGCCTTCGTGGCTTCATCTTCTTCATGGACTCGTTCTTCTTCCTTGCGGGATTTCAGGCAAGATGACCGCTACCCTGGATCTCACTACTATCATTGCTATGCTAGTTGCTTCGTTCTATCGCTATGCTGCGCTACCTATACCTGTTTATCAAGCCTCCCAAGTTGCCATGTCAGCCTCTAACCTTTTGCACCCTTCCTAGCAAACCGTTGTTTGGCTATGTTACCGCTTTGCTCAGCCCCTCTTATAGCGTTGTTAGTTGCAGGTGAAGACGAAGTTTGTTCCTTGTTGGAACATGGAGATGTTGTTCCTTGTTGGAACATGTTTACTTGTTGGGATATCACAATATATCTTATATTATTAATGCATCTATATACTTGGTAAAGGGTGGAAGGCTCGGCCTTATGCCTGGTGTTTTGTTCCACTCTTGCCGCCCTAGTTTCCGTCATATCGGTGTTATGTTCCCGGATTTTGCGTCCCTAACGCGGTCGGGTGATTTATGGGACCCCCTTGATAGTTCGCTTTGAATAAGACTCCTCCAGCAAGGCCCAACATTGATTTTACCATTTGCCTCACCACCACCTACATTTCCCTTGGGAGTAATTAACCCGAGGGTCATCTTTATTTAGCCCCCCGGGCCAATGCTTGTCTAAGTGTTGGTCCAAACTAGAGTGCTTTGCAGCGCCCCCTCAAGGAAACTTGGGGTTTGGTTTTAGTTGTACGGACTGCTCATCCGGTCGTGGCCTGAGACGAGATATGCGCGGCTACTATCAGGGTGTCGGCACGCCGGGAGGTCTTGCTGGGCTAGTTTTATTGTCGAAATGTCTTGTAGCCGGATTCCGAGACTGATCGGGTCTTCCGGGAGAAGGAATATCCTTCGTTGATCGCGAGAGCTTATCATGGGCTAAGTTGGGACACCCCTGCAGGGTATAAACTTTCAAGAGCCGTGTCCGCGGTTATGTGGCAGATGGGAATTTGTTAATATCCGGTTGTAGTAAACTTGAAGCAAACTCTTCTAAAATACACCAACCGTTAGTGTCTCTTTTCGGGGTTGATCGAGAGGAGAACACGGTTTCTGGGTTATGTCTGACGTAAGTAGGAGTTCAGGATCACTTCTTGATCATTACTAGTTGACGACCGTTCCTTTGTTTCTCTTCTCGCTCTTATTTGAGTATGTTAGCCACCATATATGCTTAGCCGCTGCTGCAACTTCACCACCTTACCCCTTTCCTTACCCATTAAGCTTTGCTAGTCTTGATACCCATGGTAATGG
Source organism: Aegilops bicornis (assembly GCA_021605145.1). Taxonomy (NCBI): domain Eukaryota; kingdom Viridiplantae; phylum Streptophyta; class Magnoliopsida; order Poales; family Poaceae; genus Aegilops; species Aegilops bicornis. The sequence continues at coordinate 49,912,008 of CM038675.1, read as the reverse complement.
GATTGCTGAGTCCTTGTGGCTCCTGATTACTACACCACCAGTTGCAGGTACAGGTTTGCGATGATCATGACGTGAGAGCGATGTTTGCTTGTGTTGGAGTTCTTCTTACGCTTCTTCGATCGGGGATAGGTTCTGTGTCGGCAGCCTGGGCTAGCAGGGTGGATGTCGTTTGAGCTTCTGTTTATGTTTCATCCGTAGTCGGATGTTGATCCGTATATGATGTTGATGTTTTCTTGTGGCATTTGTGCCTTATGTATGTATCCCCATCTATTATGTAATGTTGATGTAATGATATCCACCTTGCAAAAGCGTTTCAATATGCGGGTCTATCCTTGGTGGGACCGTCGAGTTCCTTTTGGATAGGGTCGCATATTGGGCGTGACAGAAGGGGACGACTCGGAGCCGGGGAAGACGCAGCAGTGGATGCCCACGCAAAGAGGAGTACGAGGGTTCACTGGTTCGACTGCGGTGTGAGGCTGCTGTCGCCGCAGAATAACAGGGGGTGTGGGTGAGTAGAGGGATGGCTTGGCCAGCGGTGGGAGTAGTAGGGGCGGTGAGGCCTCCGCGGCATCACAGCCGGCCACGGGAGGCAGGAGCACGCGGCACGACCGGCACTGGTTTGGGCGGCTCGGGCAAGAAGACCAGAGGTTGAAGAAGCGCTACAACCGTTGGATGAACATTGTACGGTAACAGGAGCTAGAATCGTTCATATTGACTAAGTTGACAAAGCCCTCCGTCCCCGTCAACTTGGTAGGCCCACAAGTTAGCCTCCCAAAGATGTCTGGGTTCCAAATGGGGGAGTATTATTCATTTTTTTGTGCGTAATAAGGAGGCACTTCCTTGCGTGCGCAGATAGCTGGTGGGTCCGACAAGTCAGCGGGGGGCACGTTTTTTTCGTGAAATACAGAGGCCCTTCCGGTGAGTCCCAGATGTCAGGTGGAGGAATCATTATTTTGCGCGTAATAAGGAGGCATTTCCTTGTGTGCGGCTGTGGACCCAGCTGTCAGCCTCTCCATGCACAGTCTACTTCCGATGGTGTCGTTCGTTGACCACGTTGACCACGCTGCCCCGAGCGCATCCAAGGTGGTGGACGACGGCGAGGCCGCAGACAGCAACGAGCCGGAGATGGGAAGACGCGGGAGTAGAGTCGCAGACGGAGAGGTGTACGAGGGTTAACTGGTTCTAGTGCGGCGTGGTTCGACAGTCGGTGGAGAAGAACAGGAGGTGTGGAGGGATGGAGGGATGGCCTGGCCAACCGTGGAGTAGCGCTTCATAGCAAAGCGTGCTAAGCACAGCTGCTAGTAGCAGGAGGCGGGAGGTGGTCCCGACGGCGCTGGAGGAAGAAGACGAGAGATTGAAGATGGATGCCGGCCGCTGGATGTAAATCCAATGGTAACATGTCAGAATCATTTGTTGACTAAATTGACAACGACTTGCGTTGGCTTCGACCTATTGGCCCACATTTCAGCCTCCAAAAATGTGGCACATATTCAACCCATTTATTCAGAATTTACAGTCTTTTTTTTTGCGCGGTAGAATTTATAGTTTGATCTTTTTTTTGAATTACAGCCATTAGCTGGGCTGGGTGAACAATTAATGTAGCGTCCATGCGACCCATTTATTTTATTTCCTAAAAAATTACAGGCCATTTGCACTTTATCTAGATACACGATTTTGCTGGGCTGATTCTAATTATAATGTTGGGTTGGGCCAGCAATGTTATCAAAAATAAAAAAGGGCTGAGCATTTTGTTATGAATATATTTAAATAATAAGTGATATTATTTCATTCGTCCTCAAATCTTACCAAGCTTTTGTACACAATCACTAGGATTTTCGTACAAAACAATCCAGGATTTTATTTTGTTAAGAAATTATTTTTATAAGTTAATAAGATGTGGGATATTGTTTTCTTACATATGTAAGTATCTCATTAAATATATGATGACAATAAAAATAATATATAATAACATATAAAATAATTTAAATATATATAATATAGTTAGAAGGGAAACATAAGTTGTACCTAAGCGTTCCTATTCTTATATAGAAAAATAGAACAGACCTCTGCGTTTTCTTCAAAAAATACATAAATTGGGCTGCCAAAAATAAAACCTCGGACGGGAGGTCCATAGGTCGGTCGATACATGACGGACCTAAGAAAATACAAACAGGCCCTCCCATCCGAGGTCGTGGGCTGCATGTTAAAAATGAAAGCCTAGACGGGCAGCCCAAAACCACGCCCAACACTTGCCAAAACTTCGCCGCTGCTTTTCTCTCGTGTTTCGCACACTCGACATTGTGTGGGCATTTTGACTGTGCATCATATGAAGATGTGCTATGCATGAATGTTGATCAGCATGATGTTAACAGGCTGGTAGTTCCATTTTCGACCATGAATAAAATGTCCAACATGATGTTAACCCTGTTTGAAAAGGCCGTGTTAATATAAATTCTCTGCATCTGAAAGTTGCAGTTTCTTATCTGAAACTGAACTTGCAGTTTCTTATCTGAAACTGAAACTTGCAATTTCTTCTTGTCTGCACTTTTATACTCCTATGAAACTACATTTTTTTAAGTGCTAAAAATAGATCTCTAGAATTCATAAATTCTTCATATGCTCAATACTGCAAATCTGAAATTCAAAAGACATTCATATCTGAAAGTACTCTCAAAATACACAACTCAAAACACAATTCACAACCTCCAAATACTGACAACCCTAAGCTCCTCCTGACAATTCACAACCTGCCCGACTATTGGGTTGGGGGGGGGGCAGCCCCCTCCTATTCCTCGGCGGTAGACAGCCGCCCCGTGAGACGATGTGAACGGCGAGGGAGACGATGGCGGGGAAGCGTTGTTGGGCCAACTGCTTTCCTCCTCTTGCAGTTGGGTTCGGTTGACGAAGACTCCACCGGCTCGCTCTGGCAGGACACCCTCACAAACGGCACCCTGTAGATGCTCGATCCTTCAATCTCTGGTGGATGCTCCATCTGGGATCGATACTCCCACCACCGCTCCCTCACGATCGGATTCGGTGAATCTATTTGCTCCATGGCCCAGAGGAGCAGCTCTATGTACTCCCGCGCGACTCCCTCCAGGAGTATCGCCGGCTTTTCGCTTCATTGCAGATATTTGGCCATGGATGTCGCCACGCCGCTTAGTTGGTCCTTGTTGTCAAACCAAGACTGTATCTCCAACATCCTAGCTAGCTTCACAGGTCGCCGTCTGCGATCCTCATGTATCGGTTGTACTCCTCCATCGGTCTACTTCTCCACAACACCTTCACTGCTTGGCGGTGGTTTTTGAATGGAAGAGGAGAGGAGCAGCGTTGGTTTTGGATTAGAACGGGAGAGGAGCGACGCTGGTTTTGGACTGGAACAGGAGAGGAGGGGCGGTGGTTTTGAAATGGAAGAGGAGAGGAGCGGCGCTGGATTTAGATTGGAACAGGAGAGGAGCGGCGGTGGTTTAAGAGGAGAAGAGCGGAAGAGCGGCGCTGGTCTTGGAAGTATTTTTTTGTTGTTTTACGTATTTTGGGTCAAAGTTTAACCATGTACTGTATGTGACAAGCAAAACCACCTCCTCTCCTCTCCATCATCTCCATTCCAAAACCACCGTCTCGCCTCTCCCTCTTCTGATCTTCTCTCCATTGCAAAACCACCTCCTCTCCTCTCCATCATCACCATTCCAAAACCACCTCCTCTCCTCTCCCTCTTCTCGATTGCAATACCACCGTCTCTCCTCCCATCTTCCAAAGCTATCACCGGACCACTCGTAAGCGACATCTATGGAGAGGATGCAGCTGAATCAGGCAGATCGTCGGAGGCGACCAGGCAAAGTTAGCCAGGTTGAAGGAGATCCTTAGTTGGTTTGACAATGAGTGGGAGATTTCGAGGATGGTGCGGGCCATGTGGCAATGTATGCGAAAGAGCGAGACGGCGGCGATGTACATCGACTCCTCGGTGGCAGTCATGCCGCACTCCTCCGAGTTCATTGAGTATCTCCTATGGGCGATGGAGCAGACAGATTCGCCCGAGGCGACAGTCAGGCGGAGGTGGTGGGCGTACAGGTCGAAGGTCGAGCACCCAGAGGATAATGAATCGATCGAGTATGGTGTGCCGTTCGTGAGGGTGCAGAGCCAGCCGGAGCCATAGGAGTATTCGTTCTCCCACCACAAGAGGAGGACGGATGGCGCGACGTTGCTTCCCCGACGTTCTCCACGGTTCCCTCGAGGCTCGCCTCGTTTCAACGGCAGCGGTAGGTTTTAAGGTAAGCTTCGCACTAACCGAATCTTCCACCTGCTCATGCTTACAATCAGTGTGACAGCTAATGAAAATCATGCTTACAATCAGTCTCCGAGTACTACGCCAATCACCCTAAAATAGCTCTGGACCTTTGGGTCAAAGTTGTGACACGGTGTACAAATAAAGAAAAATAGATTGGTGCTTCTTTCAGAAAAGAGTACTCCCTAGAAAACTGCCAATATAAGCTACTAGTATTTGGTTAGAGGATTTGCTGCCGAGAAAGATCCGTCCATAGAGAGCGCCACACATCCCACTGGTTGTGGTGGATGCCAATGCGTGCATGCAGCATGGTTGGTGTCAGTAATTTTTACTTGGCACACCTCGCACTCTGCATATATGCCGGTTCCATACGTACATTTGTGCAGTTCCACCAAAATGCAGCTGAATAACCCTGTTTGCATAGATAATGAAAAAGCGTGATTACATTATAGTGGCCCTAGTTGATGAAACACACAAAATAAATAGAAGAAAATATTGCGATAGTATCATAGTATGCCATGCTGCGAGGCGAGATGGGCCCCGCGACGCCTCATACGGCACGCCTCATAATCGGACATCGTCCCAAGTCTCCCAGATACACCTTACGCCAAAGGATGAACATCGGTGTACAACAAGAGTACAAGGAGGCGTCTTGAGACATTCAAATCTCTATTTTTGTACATATCAACTAAAATTAAGCACCCCAGTTTGCAGAAACGCTTAAACATTAACAATGGGACTAGTTGATGAAACATACTTTAACCAAGAGAAGCACTTTCTTTATCTACACTGGAAATGAAATGATAGAGATGACACTCGCTCTATTTTAACTGGATTATTACTTCATTTTATCAGTGACACTAGGGTCGAGCAGGTGGCAAACGAGTTGTACCGTAAGGCCGCAAGGATGGAGGCCGGGGTGCTTAGGCGGGATCTTTGAAGCTGGCTCTTCCAGTCACCAACATGGATGATTCAATTCATGGGACCTTTTGGTGCAGTTCACCTAAAATGAAGCAATGTCCCATGAGCTAACATCTTCTTCTTCAAATTTTTTTAAGAAAAGGGCTCCAGCCCCGGTTCCATTTCCATCAGAAAACGAAACCCAGAGAGCTTCTTCTTCATTAGTTGCGATAAAATTGAGCAACATCAAGGTTGGTTGTGAAGCTCTTGGAATGCTCAACTATAATTTGGATATCACGTGTGTAATTCAACTAAGATCAAGCGTGAAATGTATATCTCTGTTTGCACAAAAAAGGTGGAAAGGAGGGTGACTAACTAGTGATGAAACATGCATGAAATGAAAAGAAGCATGTTCCTTATCTGAATGGCAATCCTACAAGGACAGTTCCATCTAACCCAACTATCCCGGTGGAGAGGTGCTTATTTGAGTCAGAGTGGGTTAGAAAATAACTCTAACTTTAACTGTGTTAGAGTATCCAAACAAGGCCACTGTGTGAGGCTAGCAAATCTAGTGCTGGACTAACTCTGTTGACTTGTCCCCCAGTCCCCACTTTCTTTCCTTTTTCAACCAATAGATCGGGTTTATATTGAGTTTGTACTGCGTTTCCCTTTATTTCCCTATTAGACCTAGAGACCAGTTGGATAGCCAGCCTCTGCTACTTTTCGCCCCCATTATTTCCTCTTTCGACCAAGTCCTAGATTCAGGTAACAAATCCTCCCCACCCCACCCCCTTTCTTCCTTGTTTGAACCAAGCAGTACTAGATTCGAGTGCATGAACTAGTTTTACCTCTTAAACATAAAAAATTAGATGGTTTTCGAACAGCCGATCGATCCTATCTACGAGGGGGCCTGAGAAATAGTAAAAGTTACAAATGCAGCGACGTCAGGAGCTCGGGAAGTAGAGCAAGGCCGGTTTCGAAGGAAGTTATACCTGATGGTCGCCGGGATGTCGCTAGGTGGGCGGCGGGAGGCCGGATCTGCCCACACTACGACAGCGAGGAAGAAGGGGTCGGAGGCCCTCCCTCGCCAGCGGTGCTTGAGAGAGAACGACAAGACAGGCTGATCGGGACGCGCCCAGCAGTGGGTAAGAGCCGTCGCCGAGGACGACCGCGTGAACGTTGAACCTTCTCACCTTCCCTGGCGGAGAGGATCCGGCTGGATCTGTGACCAGCGGTGAGCAGAGAGAGAGAGAGAGAGAGAGAGAGAGAGAGAGAGAGAGAGAGAGAGAGAGAGAGAGTGGCCACCGCTGTCGTGTTTAGATCTACAGAGACCGAGACAGTGTGAAGAGAGCAACACTAGCAAGCAAGCGCGGAGGCTCCTACCTATATAGTGGAGTCATACTTAGTTTTCTTTTGTCTACCGGAGCCGGCTTGACCTCGTCAATGACTGTCAAGAAGTCTTCATGCACGTGGCCCGGAGGCGCAATTATCGTCATTTTGATCTGAAGCGCCGGATTATAACATATAACACGAAAAAATGCCACATGACAAGAAATCATAACCTCACTGCCCAAAGGAGACAACATGAATCCCGACGGACAAACTAGACGAGGAACAAAGCTCAAATTAAAGATAAGCTCAGAGAAAAGGGGTCCGCCGATAGATGTCCCTAATTAACATAGCCGGCTTGACCTAGATGGCAGCCGAGTAGTCACTATTCGTGCATGTGCCCCCAATGACTAGCCCAACTCAGTTGTCGCTGTTTAACCCTCGCAGTGATCCCAAGCACATGACACATAACTGCGAGATGACAAGAAACCTTTTTAGATTTATCAAGACAACTACAGCCATTCAAAACACAGCACGCACGATATGTAGACGATAGCCAATCCAGCGGTTCCGCTGGAGTATGGTCACATGCATGGACGAACTGATCTTCCGTGTCTTGTAGGGATCGCCCGTGCACCAACGTAGTACAACACTTCTATAGTACTATCGCCGTCTCCCTCTTCTATTAAGTCACCCGACTTATGGGCCGGGAGTGTGCCTATGGTCGGTTCTCAATCGTCGTCCCACATGTGTGTGCGAACGCAATATGACGCTGCTCCATTCGAGAGAGCAGCGTGCTGCATCGACCGTCAGAGTGGGTGCGACGCGAACGCGACAGCGTCTTGTATACTCCGTACATGTGTGCCGTTTTCTAGACGCTTTGCTCCATGGCGCGGGCGCAATCCATGGATACAAAATTAGTATACTGTATACTATTTAAAAGTCAAGGGCGGGGCTTTTCCTGCGCGGTAGGCGGCGGGGCAGTTCCGCCTAGTCGGTTCGACAGAGACGCGAGAAGACGAGGGAGTAGGCTGCTGCAAACGTAGGGCTGTGTGATTTGACAGCGAGTTACTGCTGGACAGGTGGGGCCCCGTGATTTGACTTGCCATTATCTCCTTGTAGAAGAGAATAAAATTTTCTCCTAAGTGATGACTAACCTTATAGCTAACCTTGTTGTAGTACGAGTGACTAAGTGATGACTATGTATGACATGCCAACATCAGATAGCCTAACGCACCATGTTAAATCTCCAAGGGCGCGACCGCGCGTGCGACGCGACGGTCGTGGTAGGTGCGACCATGATACGGGGTGCTGGCAGCCCTTGGATCTGAGATCAAACGGTCGCATGCTAAGTTGCTGAAAATTTGCAGAAAAACCCTCCCGCGGCAACCAGAAAATTTCCTCCCACGGGCCGGAGTAGGTTTCTCTGTTTGCATGCGGGTTTAATGGAGGCGAGGAGGCGTGTTCAGCCGAGCGTGCAGTGGACGGCGCAATACTATTCGATTTGACAACTACAACTAGTATATTATAAAAAACAAAGAAGAGTAGTAGAGATAGAGATAAGAATAGAGACTAGGGAGGAGCTTCGTGTGCTACTCCTGCGCTCCATTCGGCGGCCGCAACGTCCCCTACAGCCACTCCCTCCCGCGCTCCATTCGGCGGGCGCTGTTGAAATTTGGGGAGCGCACTCTCGCGACTGCTGGCAGCCACGACTTCACCGACGATGACTTCTTCCCCGACCTCGGCAACCTCTTCCTCAACGACATGGGCGACAACCTCAACGCCAATGGTGCTGCTCCCGTTGCACCGTATGTGTTTCTGTCCTTCCTGTTTGAAATCGTGGTAGAATTCATGTTTCTAGTCTGTGTCCTAGACTCGATCTGTTCATCTACTATGCTAGTCCGCATGATTAGTTTAACCTCTGTTATAGCCGTCATGATTTATTTTGTAGTAAATCTCGTAGTAACTTGCTCATATATTTAACTGGCGGAACGTCCACACAGCCACTCCCGTTTCATGGACGGCCTGGTCGATGCCTCCAAGGAGCCCTTCGTCTACTGCTATGAGTGCCCGGTGCCGTTTTGGGGCTCGCCGGCGGACATCGTGCATCACCTGACGCAAGCGTGCAGCGATCACTACTGGCCCTTGGCGAAGAACATCAAGTACGAGACGTGCTACCCGTTCACCGTGCCGGAGTCGCTGGAGGATCAGCACCGCCTGCTAGTCTCGGAGGAGGACGGCAGCATCTTCCTCTTGATCGTGGCCACCGGCGAGGCCCGCGCAGGCCGCCGCCACATCTCTGTAGTGTGCGTCAGGGGCGACGCCGCTAACGCTGACACTGACACGAGGCCGATGTACGGGTGCGTGCTCACTATTACTACCCCTCGGAGGTCCGTGGGCGGTGACACTGGCTACGTCAAGCTGACTTGGACTCTGCCGAGCTGGGACCTTCCCGCCGATGTGGACATGGAAGACGCATGGTATTATTTGACCCCCAAAAATGTGCATGGGGACTCCAAGGAGGTTCACCTGGACATACGCATTACTAAGTTAAATGTTGATCATTAGTCTTCGCTCAATGTAATCCGCTGTCTAAGCATGTGGAGACTCCCATGCATGATCTTGCTCTATTGGAGTATCGCGCATGAATAAAAGTGTATCCATTTATGGTTTAGTCTAGAATCTTCCATGTATGAATTTTTACTACAGTACCGGTGAAAGACTTATGATGAACCATTTCCCGCAAAGCACAATAAGAGTTATTTCTTCACAAGTTTTGGATGCAGGTTGAACAGTTGAACGCTTTTGTTTGCAAAAGATACTTTTTTATCTATTTCACCCGGATGTTTCTTAGCTCTAGAGATGAAATAATATCCGAAGAAACCTATCGATACCTGTTACACATGAGATGACCCCCACATCCTTTGTCAAAATAAACAACACCCCGATCAATGCATTTCACTCTTCCGTGCAACGGACGGGCACCTTACTTGCTCCTACAGGTGCTTAAGCTTGCCACATAGGCATAAAGTCTGATGTGGCAAGTTAATCAAGAAGAGAGAGACTAGTTTGGTGACCCAAGGAAGAACTGGTGCTAAGCGCGTGTACCCACGTTGAAAAGACAATTTTGAGTCTATAGCTAATTAAATGAAGCAAACTTAGCAACACCATTTCATTGGAAGAGGTCACTCCTTGGCAAATGCAATAAATACTAGTACTCCCTGTGTCCCATAATATAAGAACGTTTTTGGCACTACACTAGTGTCAAAAACGTTCTTATATTATGGGACGGAGGGAGTACGAAGAAAGAGATAGAGAGGAGTAAAAAAATACACTTATAGCCAACCTTATAGCCAAGCTTGTTGTAGTATGAGTGACTAAGTGATGACTATGTATGACATGCAAACATCAGATAGCCTAACGCACCGTGTTAAATCTCCAAGGGCGCGACCGCGCGAGCGACACGACGGACGTGGTAGGCGCGACCGCGCGAGCAACACGACGGACGTGGTAGGCGCGACCATGATATGGGCTGCTGGCAGCCCTTGGATCTGAGATCAAACGGTCGCATGCTAAGTTGCTAAAAATTTGCAGAATAACCCTCCAGGATAGGATATTCACCCATTGGTCTAGAATCACGCCATGCAACCGTTCGATCTCCGATCCAAGGGCTCTCGGAAGCCCGTATCATGGGAGGATGGAAAGCCACTACCCTGCCGTTCGCACGCTGGCAGTTCGCTCCTACTCGTCCCCGCACGTCCTTTAATACTACGGCGGTTCACTCCTAGTCTTCCCGTCCATTCACATTACGGTAGTTCCACTAATCCTAACCCTCCTCCCAAATCCATGGCGTCTCAAATCTCCCCGATCGGCGGTGAGTACAAGGTTAGAACCATCACCGGCGATGAGTTCGACGTCATCTACACCCGTTCTTCCGCGACGTTGAAAGGATGCCTTTCTCGCTTCAGACGCAAGTTCGAAGACTCAGATGATGAGTGGGTCGCCGTGCTAGATGTTGAGTACACCACAGTCGTGGGACGAGAGAAGGATCTAAAGGACGAAGAGAGGAAGAAGCCCGCCGTGATCCAGGTTTGCGTGCATGACTTATGCTTGGTCTACCACATATGCCATGCCGACGTTGAGTGCCAGGATTTTAAGGACTTCCTCGAGAGCAACCTAGTCAAATTCGTTCATCAGAGACTTTGGTAACGAGAAAGAAGTCCTGTGTCGGATAGGCCTCGTTGTAGGCAACACCTTCGACCTCCAAAAGAATCGGCTGGTGTCCTCTCGTCAGCCTTACCCTGGCAGGAGCCATGGTTCATCCTTCGTACGGTAAACTGGAGAAACCTCATTACATGTTTCATCGTCATGCATGGCAGCGGAATGTACTAGATATAGACCACATCCACTACGCTGCAATGGATGGCTACCTTTGTTTCAATATCTACAAGGGTTGGATGAAGAGCAACAGCCAAGTTGGCGGTTCAAGCAAAGAAGTATCGGCCAAGAGGAAGAGGGACAAGGACGAAGTCGAGGACGTGGACGAGGACTCCGAGTAAGGTGGCAGTGTCGTTGCTCATGGTGGTTCTAATGCAGTGTCTACCGGAATAGTTGCAATGTTTAATTTCAGGTGTGCTTAATTTAATTTGAGGGGTGTGTTGTGCTGAGCCCCCAACAGAAGTATGTTATGTTTCTTCTTGTTACTTTAACTCTTCAGTAAGTACATACTAGTATTTCTTTCATTTCATCTTTTAGTTGGTATAGTACTACCACTCGTTTATTCACATTATATACGTACAATATATATGTCCAACATCATATAGCCAGCAGTTTAGAGGGTGTTTGTTTCCAGGGACTTATTGGTTTAGGCACTTAAAAAAGTCCCTATAAGTCCCATCTAAACCAAACAGGAGGGACTTATAGGGAGTTAAAGTGGGCATTTGGGACTTATGAAATAAGACTCTAAAGGAGAGTCTTATAGGGACTTATAGTTGTAATATGGCCTTATAGGGACTTATAAGTCCCAGGAACCAAACAGGTAGGGACTTTTTAGAGACTTGGGACTTATAAGTTGGGACTAAAAAAAGTTCTAGGACTTATGTACCAAACAGGGCCTTAGCTGTGAAAGAATTTCAGGGTGCTTAGTTTTGTCAAAGAATTCCAGGGTGCTTAGTTTTATTTGAGGGGCGGGTTGTGCTGGACACCATTATTGTGACTAGCCTTTTTAATAGTACTATATGCATAATTTGGCGACGAGCGCTCTCTATATGTACCACCTTTTTTTTAATTTCAAGTTTTGCTCCATGGCGCAATCCATCGATACTACTGCTATACAAAAGTATACATTTTTTAAAAGGCTAGAGGGCGGGTGTCGGTGTCAAAACCGGCGGATCTCGGGTAGGGGGTCCCGAACTGTGCGTCTAGGCGGATGGTAACAGGAGACAAGGGACACGATGTTTTTACCCAGGTTCGGGCCCTCTCGATGGAGGTAATACCCTACTCTGCTTGATTAATATTGATGATATCGTTAGTACAAGAGTAGATCTACCACGAGATCAAGGATGCTAAACCCTCGAAGCTAGCCTATGGTATGATCGTTGTTCGTCCTACGGACTAAAACCCTCCGGTTTATATAGACACCGGATAGGGTTAGGGTTTCTTAGAGTCAGTTTCAATGGTAGGAGATCTACATATCCAGATCGCCAAGCTTGCCTTCCACGCCAAGGAAAGTCCCATCCGGACACGGAATGACGAAGTCTTCAATCTTGTATCTTCATAGTCTTGGAGTCCGCCAAACATGATAGTTCAGCTATCCGGACACCCCTAGTCCAGGACTCCTCAAGAGCTCCCCTGAACCAGGCTTCAATGACGACCAGTCCGGTAGCGCATATTGTCTTCGGCATTGCAAGGCGGGTTCCTCCTCCGAATACTTCATGGAAGGTTTTGAACACAAGGATAGTGTCCGGCTCTTTAAAACAAGTTCCACATACCACCGTAGAGAGAATAATTTTCCGCACAGATCTGCTAACGTATTCCGCGGTGTGACATCACACCACGGCCAAGCCTTTATTCGAATCTTTTTTTACTGTCCCACCTTAGCGCGTTTAGCGAGGCAGTTTCCTTGGCATGTCTTATCAAAGCGTAGATCGTGCCCCCTTATTCCGGGATTCCCATCAATACGAACGTGGGTAACCCATCCGTGCCATTGATTACGGCGCTTGGGAGATAAGCGAGTTTTACCAGGCTGGCGGGGGACGCATAGCTTCGTCCATCTGTATAAGGGGATAAGGATCCACCTTTTCACCTACGCCTTCTTCCTCCTTTGCTCATCCATTTCCGCGCACTCGAGCTTCAGCGCCCAAGTCCGCACACCCCACCTCAACCTTCTCCAACTATGTCCGTAGCGGGAGGCAGGTGGATGGCCTCCTCCGTCACGGAGGGGCATATCAAAAAGCTGCGGAAGGCCGGATACTTGTCCAGCGACATCGCGCACCGGCTCCCCGGCGAGGGGCAGCTCATTCCAACACCCAGGCCCCATGAGAGGGTGGTGTTTCTCACCCACTTCCTCCGCGGACTAGGTTTTCCACTTCACCCATTTGTCCGGGGGCTCATGTTCTACTACGGCCTGGACATCCATGATCTGGGCCCGAATTTCATCCTCAACATCTCGGCGTTCTTCGTCGTGTGGGAGGCCTTCCTCTGCATCCAGCCCCACTTCGGCTTATGGCTGAAGATCTTCAATGTCAAGCCGAAGCTAGTGGGCGTCCGCCAAGCGGAGTGCGGAGGTGCCATGGTTGGCAAGATGGCCAAAGTCCTATGGCTCGAGGGTTCCTTTGTGGAGACCATAAAGGGGTGGCAATCGGGGTGGTTCTACATCACCGAGCCGCGCGACTCTCAATGGGCGGCGGCCCCCGAATTCCGATCTGGCTTCCCCACGCCGCTCACATCATGGAAAGAGATGGGCCTGTCGTGGGGTGATTCAGACGAGTTATCCGGACTCCAAACCTGCGTCCGAAACCTGGCGGACAAGAATCTCAGGCTTGTCAACGTTATCCAGGTGATGCTCATCCGCCGGATTCTCCCATGCCAACAACAGGCCTTCAAATTGTGGGAGTTTGATCCGGCACATCACTTAACTCTGAAAAGGCTCTTCGACACTACGTACGAAGATGCCTGGAAGGTGCTGTTCAAGGGCGCCGAGGCTCCCACATCCGCTACCGAAGATCGCGGATTCAGCTCGCAGCGCCAAGCCAGCGAGGTAAGTTATTCTACCCTTTATGGGACTCTTTTTTCATAGTTTGACTCTATGCGGGATCTAAAACTCCCTAACCTTTGACAGGACTGGCTGAAGACGTCCGGACAGATTAACTGTCCGGCCCCTTTGCCAGAAGACCCAGCGGACGCCCGATTGATGGGGCTGCTGGCTCCGGCACCTCACGTGGTGCCGGAGAAGAAGGCCACGGGAACTCGAAGGAGCTCCCGGCGCCAGGTGCTGTCGGACTCATGGCCCGACAACCCTGAGGCGGAATCCTCCTCTGAGGAAGAGGAGGAGGAAAGAAGCCTCTCCCAGCGGGAGAGAGAAAAGGAAGGCCGCCTAACCGGGGAGGCCGGAGGGTCCAAGAAGGGAAGGACCCTTCCTCCGGACTTCTCCACCAACGCCGACAACGACGAGGAGGAGTGGCCAACAAGGGCTAAGCCCCTGGCGAGATCGTAAGTGTCCGGATACCCATGGCTTTTTCATTGCATAGTGTTCTCTAATGTCGAACAATCATGCAGCCCGCCCAAGGACGAGGCTCGCCGCTTGGCCGAAAGGGTCCCTCAATTCGCCGGAAGTGGAGAGTACTTCACTTCCGGCCGCCTCCTCACCTCACGCTGCTGATGACGCCGAGGTGGGGCCCCAAGGGGCCTGGTCAAGAGGAGGTGGCGCAGGAGGCGCCTGCAAGGCAGCCTCCTGACTCCAGCGCGAGGGGAGCGAGACCCCAAGGGCTCTAAGCCCACCCTTGTCCGGACTCCATACCGAACCTTCAGCGGTTCAAGTCCGCAAGCGGCCCCTTCAGAGGAAGGGTAAGACGCCGGTGTCCTCCGTCCCAACCGGAGGCATCGGATAGCATCGGAGGCGCTTAATGGCGCCTCCATCGAGGAGGAGCACCGCACTTTTATGAGTGTGGTGATCCAGAAGTTCGATCCGCCAAGAGCGGGCTGATCAAGCTCTGCAAACGGCCTTCTAACAGGCTTTGAGGTAGGTTTTCAATATATGTAAGAAGATTACCGCATGACAGGCGGTGGGCCCCTCGATGCTTAGTTCGGTGTTCAAAAAGAAAAGCCGGACCGAGGATCTAAAACATATATGCAGGAGTCTAACATAATTTTGTCAATATGGGGAATGCAGGCTGCCCGCTGACCTCTGCCAAGACCGACCGCTGCGGAGGTCAATGCATTGAAGGAGAGCCTCGGCGGTCCGAGAATGAGCTCGGCCAAGCCTAGAAGCAGCTCGAGGACAAGGACGGTAAGTAATACCTTATGGAATTTAAAAATTGTGGTTGCAAAAGATAACAGGAATAACATGGGTACTGCTGGGGCCACGAGCGAGGTGGCGACCCTGAAGGAGGCGGTGTCCGCGGCCGAAAACAAAGCGGCCACGGAGCGCACCGAGCGAGAGAAGGGGGAGGCGCAACTGGCGGAGGTACGGCAAGAGCTCCAGGCTCTCGTGGAAAAACACGAGGGTTTGGGGCAGTCTAGCTTGGTCGGTTTCATGAGAGGCGAGGGCCTTTGTGATTTGACGGCTCATTACTGCTGGAAGGCGGGGCCTTGTGATTTGACTGCTCGTATAAATGCGCCGACGACCTGATCGAGGAGGAGCAAAGAACCGTGCGGTAAACTCAAGTTTTCCACTGGAGTAGTACTGCGACGGAGGAGCACGAAACACGGCAGCCCAGTGCCATATGGCGATAAAAAATGATCTAATTTGCTAGTCATCTCATTGTTACTAGCATTGTTCTATTCATTCCCTCAAAAAACAAAAACCATTGTTCTATTCATGCCTCACAGAGAACATGACACGTCTTGTGCTAAACACCAAGCAAAAGATGAAACACAGCAAAAATAAGAAGGAAGATTATCACCCCAAATGATCTAATTCGCCGCAGAAGTCGTGAATCGCTTCTTCATCGCCTCCACGACCTCCATCTCCTTGCACGTCTCCTCCGCCATCTTCTTCATCTTGTCCATGACGCGGGATTTCTCGACGCGAGCCTTCATCATCTGTTCCACGGCCGCATTACGTACCTTGACAGTAGTCGGGTGCTCGATGCGGAGCTTTGCCAACTCCTCCTTCTGTTCCATGACGAGGGCCTGCAACATCTTCATCGAGGAACTGCTATTCTCATGCAGCTTCTTCCAGCCGGCATTCTTCTCCTTCAATAGGTCGATCTCGTGGCAGAGCTTCGCCTTGTCCTCCTGAAGTCGCAGGATTTCGCCGGTCGCCTTCTTCTCCGAGGCAATGCTCTTCTTCAGCAGCATCACCAAGCCGGCGGTCAACTCCCCCTGCTGATTGAGCTCAGCGGGCATGTCGTCGAGGCTCTCCTTCAGCAACTCCGTCAAGCCTTGGATGAAATCCTTCTGCTTATTGAGCTGATCGGGCATGTCGTAGAGGGATAACGACTCCAGCTCCGTCGGCTCGGCATGTTCGCCTCCGCGGCTAGGGCGCTCCTGGGAGCCATCGCCTGCCTGTGAGAGATCTTTCGAGGTCTCTGCGTGGCGGCGAGGCCTCTCTTTTTTTTCCGCAGCCTTGGTTGCCGCTCCCTTGTTACGAGTAGTTCTCGACCTAGAGCTCTGCTCATCGGCCATGGCAACGACGGGCGAAGAAGAAGCACTTATGAGGAGGAAAGGTAGAGTAATTTTCGGTTAGGTAGTTCCCCTTTTTATAACCTAAGTACTAGCACTAGTAGTACTAATACCTGCATAGTGGGAACACATTCAGGTTTGGTACGTACTAGTAGGTGTGAGCAGGCTTTCGAATGTGATGGGAACAAGGTAAAGATTAATTGATGGTTTTGGTTTCGAGGCCTGAAACGGCTCCCGATGAGTTTAGCGGAACATAAATTTCAAGTACTACACTGTCAAAAATTGGCACAAAATATGAAGGAGACCAATGGAAGTACTACTAGCAACCCACAATTTAACTAATCGCATGCGTGCAGTGGAGTAATAATGTCTTTCTTCCGCCCTCACGTCCACTCAATTTGCATGCGCTGTATTAATTGACCATCAATGAAGTGAACGACTTTACACGCGTCAAATTATCACATGGGGTGGATCTTGGTACAAAATTGCGTCCGCCCGTGTACCGCAGCGATGTGCGTGCGAGGGAATGAGTGCTTGCGTGGGCGTGCGTGCACATCTTCGCTTGCATGTACCGCCAAGATGGCTCGTGGAGGACGCAGTACATTCTTCTGGAACCAGCAGCACGTCACTGTGATCAATCCATGCAAGGAGGTCGCGACAACGCCTCCACATGTGCCACGTGGCTTCATGAACTGTAAGAGAGACACTGTGTAGCGTGCCATTAGTATTCTAATTTACGTGTTTTGCACATACTTGAAGTACTAGTAATGTACACGTGCATTGCACGCATCATATTTTGCAACCAAATTATGAATAAATACCACACTATAGCATGTAAGCTCTGAGTCATATATGCGTGATGTAGCCCTTCGTTTAATTCTTATAGTTCATCTCATTCAAAATCAAATTAGTTTTTATAAAAAAGTTAAGAACGCGTGAATAGGAAAAACATGGGATTATAGTGGAATGTCGTCTTGAATCCTATAGGATTGTACGAGTGTTTGATTGTGCACAGAAAAAACGCAGAATTCTTTCAAAGAGGTTTGAGTGGATGGGATGTTTCCTATGAAATCTAGTGCAAATGAATCGTATGAAAAAATTCCTATGGTTTACAATCCTACGAATTAAACAACCAAGATAGGAAAAATTCCTAATGATTAGAATCCTCCAAAATTCCTTTGAGAATCCTTTGAATCAAAGAAGCCCTTAATCTATTTTATGATTCATGGAATTGTGCGTTGTAAAGCATAAAGGAAAAACAAATAATGGCAATTCAACTCGACAAAAAGTTTGGGCAGTTATGATACGGAAGATTCTAGAACAAAAGAGAACCACTGTTGTTTTGAGGTTTGTGAATTATGCTTAAGTTCAACCATGGAGTCTGCTAGATTGTACATGTGGCAAAATCCGGTGGGGGGCCAGAAGATGGTGCGAGGGGCCGAGTGGAGGGAGACTATGAAGGAATGCACAAGTGCGAGATCGATATTAGAGAGAGGTGTCGAACACGTGCGCTGTTGCACGCAGTGGAGGAGCCATGAAAAATAAATGAGCTAGGCGGCCAAGCATTGCTAATCCTTTACGAGGAGGGTCAATTCATGAAATTAAACCTTTTTTAGCAGCAATTGTCTAATGATCACATTCATATTAGCCTCGATATATAGTGATGTTAGGGGGTGGGCAGGGCCCTTACTGCCCCATGTCTTCGCCATTGTGCACGCGTTTGAGAGATGAAGCGGAAGGCATGGATGATGAGAGGGGGACGTTGGATATATAATTAATGTGGGTGTATTAGCTATTTATGTTAATCCTATATAGAGAGGTATAGATTGATCGATGTGGACGTGGGAGAGGTATAGATTGATTGATGTGGACGTGGGAAAGAGGGTGAGACCTCACTGGATATATCGATTGATCGATTTGTGTGGAAAACTATGAAAGACTAGCTATATACACACATACATAGAGGAACATCGATCGTTGCGCATGCACGCGTGAGAGATAAAGAATGCCCGGTATGATGGAGAGGGGGATGTGTGTGGGTGTGTGCCTTCATGGGAGACCGACCTGAAGAAAAAGATTGCATGCGTGCGATTTATAATGCCGACTGGTAGTGTGTGTGCATGCATGCACGAGAGAAAGTTAGTGGTACAATTATAAAGAGAAGACTACTGTAGGGTGTAAAAGAATAGGTGAGGTCATAATCAATGTAAAGTTGAATTCAAATATTTGAATAAGAGATCCTGATGCTTGAAACCCATGCATGCATGAATATAACGGAGATCTGCGCGGTGTGGTTAGGAAACGAGCATGTTGTAATTTATACACATTGAACTAGGTCAGACTGATTTGAATTTGAGATACCGATGGCAGACATCATTTACCCACGTCGCATCCGTGCATGGACACACTATTCTAATTGGAGATGATGGGCGGCTTTCGCATCACATATCTATATCTATACCCCTATATATGTATTATTATTATATATATTTTTATATTGTGTGCGGGTAACTTTAACTTTGAAAGATGGTCGTTGGATGAGGCGAATCCGATGGTTCAAAGATGGCAAATTTGAGCACTATTGGCCGTTGGATATCATCTAGATTCCACCAGATTTCGCCACATGTATAATCTAGAAAACTCCATGGTTGAACTTAAGCATAATGCACAAACATCAAAACACAAGCACTTCTTATTTGTTCTAGAATCTTCCGTATCAGAATTGCCCAAATGTTTTTCTACATGATTTGCCAATATTTGTTTTTACTTTATGTCTTACAACGCACAATTCCATGAATCTTAAAATAGATTAGTTTTCTTATAAAAACTAGATGATTTTGAATGAAATGAACTATAAGAATTAAACGAACATCTACATCATGCATATATGACTCAAAGCTTGCATGCTATAATGTGGTATTTATTCATAATTTGGTTGCCAAATCTCATGCGTGCAATGCGCGTGTACCTTACTCTAGTCTAAATGGTGTTTGTTTGTGCATGTTGAGGTGCAAATTGTCTTTTTTTTTGGGTACACGTTAAGCTTGTTCTTCCAAAATTTCAAGCCGCGCCTTGTTATGCCGAAAATTGAAGCTAGCGTCTCTGTCTATCGTGCTGCAAAACTCTCGCCTCTTCAACCCGCGCCTTGTTAGCCCAAAATATTTAAGATACATCTTTGTCTCGTTGTGCTCCGACAACTCCCTCCATCTCAACCCATGCCTTGCTATTCCGAAATTACAACGCGCGTGAAAACTCCCACCTCCCGTGAAATCCCGACACGCGAAATGCCCGTGGTACCCCTGAGCCGAAAGAACCGCCTCAAATCGGTGGGGGGTACTTGATGAAGTCATATACCTAGGGTAGGGTCATGGACCTGTCCAAGATACCCTCCCCAAGGTCATCCTTAGAGTAATCTGCCTACCAGTCGACCTAGTAGGTTTCCACTCGACAGATTCAACTACACTCGACCATGAAGACCCACTCGACCACCAGGAGTCCAAGAGCCACTCGGTGTCCAAACGGTCTGTAGATTAAGTAGTCTTTATGGTCATGATGACACTTTATGTAAGGCATGCTACGAACGCCTAGCCTTAATGTACCTTAAACCCTCCGCCATTGGGCTGGCTGGGGTCTGGCGCACTCTATATAAGCCACCCCTCCACAGTAGAGGGGTTCGCACCCTTGTAATTCATACGCATATAATCCAGTCGACCGCCTCCGGCTCCGAGACGTAGGGATGTTACTTCCTCCGAGAAGGGCCTGAACTCAGAACTCGCATGCGTACCAACTACTCCATAGCTAGTACTTTGCCTCTCCATACCTACCCACCATTCTACTGTCAGACTTAGAACCACGACAGTTGGCGCCCACTGTGGGGCAGGTGTTCTAGCGATTTGTTGGAGAAGTTGGGATTCTTTTGATCTCCTACATCATGGTTTCAGGTGGAGTTTTGGTCGAGGGCCGCGAGATCCGTCTCGGTGCGCTCACGTTCATCGCCGACGACTCCGCTTGGCTTCAGGAGGCTCCTCTCGACGTCGACGCGCTCCTCATCCGCGGGGCAACGCACTTTCGCGCGTGCGTTCACGGCGTCCTCCTGCGGCAACTGTCAACCCAGTATGGGTCGGTTCTTGTGCAGTTGAGGGAGTCCCGGATTAGGGGGTGTCCGGATAGCCGAACTATCACCGTTGGCCGGACTCCTGGACTATGAAGATACAAGATTGAAGACTTCGTCCCGTGTCCGGATGGGACTTTCCTTGGCGTGGAAGGCAAGCTTGGGGATACGGATATGTAGATCTCCTACCATTGTAACCGACTCTGTGTAACCCTAACCATATCCGTGTCTATATAAACCGGAGGGTTTTAGTCCGTAGGATGAACAACAATCATACCATAGGCTAGCTTCTAGGGTTTAGCCTCTATGATCTCGAGGTAGATCTACTCTTGTACTACCCATATCATCAATATTAATCAAGCAGGAGTAGGGTATTACCTCCATCGAGAGGGCCCGAACCTGGGTAAAAACATCGTGTCCCTTGTCTCCTATTACCATCCGCCTAGACGCACAGTTCGGGACCCCCTGCCCGAGATCCGCCGGTTTTGACACCGACATTGGTGCTTTCATTGAGAGTTCCTCTGTGCCGTCGCCGTCAGGAAGGATGCCTCATCCCGTCTTTAAACACG
The DNA here is from genome assembly GCA_021605145.1 of Aegilops bicornis. Taxonomy (NCBI): domain Eukaryota; kingdom Viridiplantae; phylum Streptophyta; class Magnoliopsida; order Poales; family Poaceae; genus Aegilops; species Aegilops bicornis. The sequence continues at coordinate 49,890,974 of CM038675.1, read as the reverse complement.
ATACTATCGCCAAAGGAGCCTTGGCCACTGGTCAGACTCTTCGACTAGGTGGTTTTCTTATGACCGCCAGTTCGGCCACCGCGCCGACGATGACCTCTCGAGTCATCAAAACTAATCTTCACGTTAATTCGAAACTTGCCGAATAGTTGGATACGATGAGCTCTCCTCCGTAAACGAGCTCTTGGATCGCATCGCCGCCCTGGGAGTCGCCACAGACTACGACCGGATCGGGCCTAAAACCGATCTGAGAGACATCAACTCTCCCCAGGCTACGCATCATGTTGCTGTGACAGAGGAGCAATACGGCGATTCTTCTTCTATCTTAAGGACTAGCTACGTCCGGATTCCCGATCCCTCCATGCCGGATTCCCGCAGAGGGACGGATGTTGATCAAGCCCTGGACTTAAAGTCAGGCGGCGGGTTGGATTCATTGGATAGCATTCAAAAATCCAAACTTCCGAGTTCAGAAACTTCTCGGCCCCTGAGTCTTAAATTGGACGGGGTTCCGGATCTAGTTCCACCCACCCACCCAAACATTAGCGATCTATCCCGAATTCGGCAAGAGCCAGCTGAAACAGTACATCATTACTGGGCCAGATTCCCCTGGTTATTGACAGGATAAAGGACTGCCGAGAGGAGGACGCAATCCCACTTTTTTGCAATAATTGCATGGACAAGGGAATCCTAAACACCATAAGTCGTCGCGAAATTACACGCTTTGCCGACTTGGTGACCATAGTACAAAAGTACTGTGCGATGGAGAGTGCCTGGAAAACCGAAAGTAAAATTTGGGATAATCCGCCCCGAATACATCCCTAGTCCGAAATAAAAGGGTGCATCATTACCAAGCACCTGGTTAAACACCAAAAACCAAAACCGCCTAAAGGGTAATGCGGAACCGTCTTGGAGGGTTGGCTAAACGGACCTGCAAAATTCATAGCACGAGGGCGCCCACTCCAACTCATAGCCTTCGAGCATGTTGGATACTACGTCGGTGGCCAAAAGTGGCGAAGAGCTTCTAGCTTCGGAATCCCAGCCCAAGAGCACCAAAGACGGTGTTAACAGTCTTCGAGACTTACGCATCAAATAATATGCGGAAACGAACACTCCGCAACCTTGCCGAAGTCTACCAAGTAGCAACAATAAATCCATGGAGTGACACGGCTATTACCTTTAATGCCAGTGACGAACCCAAATTCCGAACAGCCCGAGCACCAGCCGCATTGGTCCTCAGTCCAATAGTGGACAGCTTTCGCCTTACTAAGGTACTCATGGATGGCGGCAGCGGATTAAACCTCATCTATGAGGAAACCCTCCGAAAAATGGAAATAGACTGGAACCGCATTGAGCGAAGCAACACAACCTTTAGAGGAATAATCCCTAGCCGGGATGCATGCTGCACAGGAAAAATCACACTGGACGTAGTGTTCGGCTCGACGGGCAATTACAGGTCCGAGGAGGTCACATTTCAAGTGGCCCTGTTCAGCAGCGGATATCACGCTTTATTAGGGCGAGATGCATTCACAATTTTTCAAGCTATACCCCATTATGGGTACATGAAGCTTAAAATGCCCGGACCTAACTGAATCATCACTCTCGCTAGTGATCGAACATAGCACTCGCTACCGAAAACAAGACAGCCGCACTAGCCCTCGAGGCACTATCCGAAGCCCTAGCAGCCGAGGAACTCAAAGGCGATGCGCTCCACGGTGAACAGGGACGATGTGATACTTGATAAAAGATCCAAGTCCACCTCTTTTAAACCAGCGGATGAAATAGTCAAATTCCAAGTCCACCCAACGGACCCTTCAAAGACGGCCTCCATTGGGGCACAATTAAACCCTGATGTAGACACCGCACTACGAGAATTTCTACGAAAAAACTGGGACATTTTTGCCTGGCACCCTTCAGATATGCTAGGAATCCCACGTCGGCTCGCCGAGCACGGCCTAAATATCCTAAAAGGATTCAAGCCAGTCAAACAGGCTCTTCGGCGCTTTTCCGAACCCAAGAGACAGGCCATGGGAGAGGAGCTAGCCAAAATTCTAGAAGCCGGATTCATCAGGGATATAAAACATCCGGACTGGCTAGCAAACCTGGTGATGGTACCAAAGAAGGATAAGTCCTGGCGCCTATGTGTTGATTTCAAAGACCTTAATAAGGCTTGCCCAAAGGATCCCTTCCCCCTCCCCCGCATTGATCAAATTATCGACGCTACAGCAGGACACGACTCATTGTGCTTCCTTTACGCTGCATACTCGCTACCACCAAATCAAGATGGCGGAGCCAGACCAAGCAGCAACAAAGATTCATCACTCCATACGGCCCATTCTCGCTTCAACACAATGCCCTTCGGGCTCAAAAACGCCAGCGCAACATATCAGCGCATGATTCAGACATGTCTGGCAAACCAGATCGGCAAAACAGTGGAAGCATATGTAGATGACGTGGTCGTCAAATCCAAGCATGTCGAAACTCTAGTAGACCACTTGAGGCTCACATTCGACAATCTCCGAAAATATGATATTAAGCTCAATCCGGAAAAATGCGTCTTTGACGTTCCAGCCGGAAAGCTCCTGGGCTTCATTGTGTCCGGTAGAGGAATTGAAGCAAACCCAGCCAAGATCCGAGCTCTGTCACAATTGGATATTCCAAAAGACCTCAAACAAATACAAAAATTGACTGGATGCGTAGCGGCTCTAAGCCGCTTTATTTCCCGTTTGGGAGAAAAGGCGTTACCCCTTTACCGCCTCCTCCGGCGCACCGAACACTTCGAGTGGACGGATGCCGCCATGGCCGGACTAAAGAAGAAATAAAGGCCATTTTGACAACAAATCCGGTTCTGGCCGCGCCCAACATGGGCGAACCAATGCTACTATATATCGCCGCAACACATCAAGTTGTCGGTAGCGGTGCTCAAATCATCGAACGAGAACGGATGTACACCGGTTTCCTCTTCAAAAACCGGTTTACTATGTGTCCACTATCCTAACTCCACGCAAGTCCCAGTACCCACATTATCAAAAGATAGCATACGCGTGTTCATGGCATCCCGGAAGCTGCGACACTACTTTCAAGAGTGTTCGATAACGGTAGCCTCTGAAGTACCTCTTAACGACATTATAAACAACTGTGATGCGACGGGCCGGATTGCTAAATGGGCCATAGAGCTCCTTCCATTCGACATAACCTATAAGCCACGACGAGCTATTAAGTCGCAGGTTTTGGCCGACTTCGCGGGCCAATGGACCAGCCGAACTCCCTAAAGAGTACGGCGCATACTCCAATTGGATCATGCACTTTGACGGCTCCAAAATGTTGGCCAGCCTGGGGGCTGGCGTCGTCCTGACGTCCCCAACCGGGGACACAGTCCAATACGTCCTTCAGAGAATGTATACGGACTCCAACAACGCAGCCGAATACGAGGCATTTCTGCACGGCCTCAAGATGGTAGTCTCCATGGGCATTAAACGCCTAGAGGTGCGCGGGGATTCGAACGTCGCAATATCTCAAATAAACGGAGACTTTGATGCCAAAAATCCAAAAATGGCAGCATACCGCAATGCGGTCCTAAAAATGTCAGCACGGTTCGAAGGGCTCGAATTTCCTGATATAGCCCGGGATAACAACCAGGCGGCGGACATATTGGCACGCATCGGTGCAAAACACGATGCCGTCCCGCCCAACATCTTCCTGGAACGGCTGTTCAAGCCATCCGTACTATGGGAAGGGGAGTCCGAAAATAACAATTCGGACCCAACCGCACTGCCTGACACCGAACAGCCTGATACAATCGGAGGCTCTGCCACCGAGATAACACCCTCCGCCCACGAAATAATGGCGGTTATCGCCCCGTGGACGGAAACATTCCTAGCCTACCTAACTAGGCAGGAACTCCCCGAAGACCAAAATGAGGCTCGCTGCATAGTACGGCGATCTAAAGCCTATAAAGTCCATGAGGGAGAGCTTTATAAGAAAAGCACAACAGGAGTCCTTCAAAGGTGTATCTCCGAAGAGGAAGGGCGAAACCTCCTGTCTGAAATTCATGTCGGACTGGGTGGGCACCACGCCGCAGCCCGGGCCCTTGTAGGCAAGGCCTTCCGTACAAGATTTTATTGGCCGGCCCGGCAGATGCGCAGGATTTAGTCCAATGATGCGTCGGTTGCCAGCTTTTTGCTAACCAAAGCCACATGCCACCCACCGCCCTCAAAACTATACCCATCACCGGCCGTCATGGGTCCGGGCGGCTTGACATGGTTGGACCCCTTAAGGGAGGAACCCACAAGCAAAAATACCTATTGGTCATGGTGGATAAATTCACCAAATGGATAGAGGCCAAGCCTGTTAAAACGGCGAATCCGGACCGGTGATAGACTTCATATCGGGGTAGTGCACCGCACAAAGGTCCCCCACAGTATCATCACTGATAACAGCACCAACTTCACGGCTGATGAGGTCAAATTATGGTGCAAAAACATGGGCATCAAGCTCGATTATGCCTCAGTCTATCACCCTCAAACCAATGGCCAAGTCGAGCGAGCAAACGGTCTAATCATGAGCGGCATTAAAACGAGACTAGTGCGGTCCCTCAAGGAATCTAACACGCCTTTGGGTTGAGGCTTCGACTCCGTACTCACGGGGCTGCGGACCACGCCGAATCGTACTACCGGATTCACACCATTTTTTATGGTGTACGACGCAGAGGCAGTCTTGCCCTGCGACATAATTCATGACTCACCTCGCGTGCGCATGTATGAAGAAAGAGAAGCCGAGCTCGATCGGCAGGACAGTTTGTACGCATTGGAGGAGGAATGTCGGTGTCAAAACCGGCGGATCTCGGGTACGGGGTCCCGAACTGTGCGTCTAGGCAGATGGTAACAGGAGACAAGGGACACGATGTTTTTACCCAGGTTCGGGCCCTCTCGATGGAGGTAATACCCTACTCCTGCTTGATTAATCTTGATGATATGGGTAGTACAAGAGTAGATCTACCACGAGATCAAGGAGGCTAAACCCTAGAAGCTAGCCTATGGTATGATTGTTGTTCGTCCTACGGACTAAAACCCTCCGGTTTATATAGACACCGGATAGGTTAGGGTTACACAGAGTCGGTTACAATGGTAGGAGATCTACATATCCGCATCGCCAAGCCTGCCTTCCAAGCCAAGGAAAGTCCGATCCGGACACGGGACGAAGTCTTCAATCTTGTATCTTCATAGTCTTGGAGTCCGGCCGTGATGATAGTTCGGCTATCCGGACACCCCCTAGTCCAGGACTCCTCAAGAGTCTCTGAACCAGGCTTCAATGACGCATTTAGTCCGGGCGATATTGTCTTCGGCATTGCAAGGCGGGTTCCTCCTCCGAATACTTCATAGAAGGTTTTGAACACAAGGATAGTGTCCGCTCTGCAAAACAAGTTCCACATACCACCGTAGAGAGAATAACTTTTGCACAGATCTGGCCGACGTATTCCAAGGCGTCACATCACACCACAGCCAAGCCTTTATATGAATCGCTTTTTACTGCTCCACCTTAGCGCTTAGCGAGGCGGTTTCCTTGGCACGCCTTATCAAAGCATAGATTGTGCCCCTTTTTCCGGGATTCTCATCAATACGGACGTGGGTAACCCATCCGCGCCATTGATTACGGCGCTTGGGGAGATAAGCGAGTTTTACCAGGCTGGTGGGGACGCATAGCCGTCCGTCCATATAAGGATAAGGATCCACCTTTTCACCTACGCCTTCTTCCTACTTTGCTCATCCATTTTCGCGCACTCGAGCTCCAGCGCCCAAGTCCGCACATCCCACCTCAACCTTCTCCCACTATGTCCGGAGCGGGAGGCAGGTGGATGGCCTCCTCCGTCACGGAGGGGCACATCACAAAGCTGCTGGGGGATACTTGTCCAAGAACATCGCGGCACAGGCTGCCCGACAGGGCAGCTCATTCCAACCCCCAGGCCCCATGAGAGGGTGGTGTTTCTCCCCCACTTCCTCCGCGGACTAGGTTTTCCACTTCACCCATTTTTCCGGGGGCTCATGTTCTACTACGGCCTGGACTTCCATGACCTGGCCCCAAATTTCATCCTCAACATCTCGGCGTTCATCGTCGTGTGCGAGGCCTTCCTTTGCATCCAGCCTCACTTCGGCTTATGGCTGAAGATCTTCAATGTCCGGCCGAAGGTAGTGGGCGACCGTCAAGCGGAGTGCGGAGGCGCCATGGTTGGCAAGATGGCCAAAGTCCTATGGCTCGAGGGCTCCTTTGTGGAGACAATAATGGGGTGGCAATCGGGGTGGTTCTATATCACCGAGCCGCGCGACCCCAAATGTGCGGCGGCCCCCGAATTCAGATCTGGCTTCCCCACACGGCTCTCGTCATGGAAAGAGACGGGCTCGACGTGGGGAATTCGACGAGCTATCCGGACTCCAAACATGCGTCCGAAACCTGGTGGACAAGAATCTCAGACTTGTCAACGTAATCCAGGTGATGCTCATCCGCCGGATTCTCCCATGCCAACAACGGGCCTTCAAATTACGGGAGTTCGATTAGGCACAGCACTCAACTCTAATAAGGCTCTTCGACACTACGTACGAAGATGCCTGGAAGGTGCTGTTCAAGGGCGCCGAGGCTCCCACATCCGCTACCGAAGATCGCGGATTCAGCTCGCAGCGTCAAGCCAGCGAGGTAAGTTATTTTACCCTTTATGGGACTCTTTTTTCATAGTTTGACTCGATGCGGGATCTAAAACTCCCTAACCTTTAACAGGACTGGCTGAACACGTCCGGACAGGTTAACTGTCCGGCTCCTTTGCCAGAAGACCCAGCGGACGCCCGATTGACGGGGCCGCTGGCTCCGGTACCTCATGTGCCGGAGAAGAAGGCGAAGAAGGAGGCCACGGGAACTCGAAGGATCTCCCGACGCCAGGTGCTGTCAGATTCTGAAGCAGAATCTTCTCCTGTGAACGAGGAGGAGGAAAAAGAAGCCTCTACCCCAGCAGGGGAGTTGAGGAAAAGGAAGGCCGCCCCAACTGGGGAGGCCGGAGGGTCTAAGAAGGGAAGGACCCTTCCTCCGGACTTCTCCACCAACGCCGCATTTACGACGAGGAGGAGGGCTAACGAGGGCCAAGCCTGGCGAGATCGTAAGTGTCTGGATACCCCTGGCTTTTTATCATTGCATAGTGTTCTCTAATGCCGAACAATTATGCAGCCCGCCTAAGGGCGAAGTTTGTCGCTTCGCCGAAAGCCGGGTCCCTGGGTTCGTCGAAATGGAGAGTACTTCACTTCCGGCCGCCTCCTCGCCTCACGCTGCGGATGACGCCGAGGTGGGCCCCAAGGGGGGCCTGGTCAAGAGGAGGTGGCGCAGGAGGCGCCGCAAGGCAACCTCCCGGACTCCAAGCGCGTGGGGGCGAGACCCCCAGGGGCTCTAAGCCCGACCCTTGTCCGGACTCCATAACGGAACCCTCAGCGGTTCCGAAGTCCGGCAAGCGGCCCCTTCGTAAGAAGGGTAAGACGCCGGTGTCCTTCGTCCAACCGGAGGCACCGGATAACTTCATCGGAGGCGCTTAACAGGCGCCTCCATCGAGGAGGAGCACCGCACTATTATGAGTGCGGTGATCCGGACAGATTCGATCCGCCAAGAGCGGGCTGACTAAAGCCTGTACCAGCCTTTCTAATGTGCTTTGAGGTGAGTTTAGAATATGTAAAAATATTACCGCATAGACAGTAGCCCCTGATGCTTAGTTCGGTGTTTGGAAAGAAAAGCCGGACTAAGGATCTAAAAATATATACGCAGGAGTCTAACATAAATGTGTCAATATGGGAATGCAGGCTGCGTTGCTGACCTCTGCCGCACTGACTGCGGAGGTTAATGCATTGAAGCAGAGCCTCGAGCGGTCCGAGAACGAGCTCGGCCTTGCCAAGAAGCAGCTCGAGGACAAGGAAGGTAAGTAATACCTTATTAAAGAAATACCTTATAGAAAGGTTTGGTTGCAAAAATAACAGGAATAACGTTAGATGCAGGGGCCACAAACGAGGTGGCGACTCGAAGGAAGCGGTGTCCGTGGGTCGAAAACAAAGCGGCTACGGAACGCACCGAGCGAGAGAAGGGGAGGCGCAATGGCGGAGGTGCGGCAAGAGCTCCGTGCTCTCGTGGCAAAACACGAGGGTTTGGAGCGTGACTCGAAGACCCGAGAGTACGAGCTTGCCTCGGCTCTTGAGAGTGCCAAAGCTGCTAAGGCCGAAGCCCAAAAGGCCCTCCTAGAAATTGAGTCATTAAAGAAGATAGCGGCGGGTAAGGTATTCTTTATGCAAAGCAAGCATGTGAAAGTGAATTACCTATTACTTACCCGGATTCGGAGCTCTCCAGGAGCATTCGCGAATCTGCCTCAGAGGTGTGTCCGATGTCGCCAGATTCTACCACGCCAAGGAGGGAGCTCAACGGAGAAGGTGTTACGGTCTCAATATGCTGAGGCCGGACATCCGGTGCCCCTAAGCGACCAGCTGAAGCAGTTGGTCGAGCTCCACAAGGTCGCCGAACAGGCCATGAAGGGCCTCATAGTTCGGCTGTGGCCATTGGAAGCCATGCCTGGGAGCTACTTTGGGCTAGTGCGGCGGCTGGTGGACGCCTGTCCACGGATTGAAGTCATCAAGCGCTCCGTCTGCATTGAAGGTGTCCGTCGGGCCCTTGCCCATGCTAAAGTGCACTGGGGCAAGCTGGATGCGGAGAAGCTTGTGACGGACGGGCCATCAAAGGGCAAGGAGCATCGCACGCCCGAAATGTACTATGAGGGCCTCCTGAAGGGTGCCCGCCGAATAGCGGATGAGTGCTCCAAAGATGTAATTTTTTAATAGACTCGCATTTGTTATCCTGTACGCTGAAAACTTGTTCATATGCGCTAAGGAACGCTTGTTAATTTAAAATATTACCTTCTATGCGGCCGTTTTATCAAATTTGAGAGATGGCAAGTCGTTGGCTTCAGCCCCCATGCCACGAGTGCTGGGGTGTTCGGGATAAACTTGAGCACTCTTGTTCCCATTCTTGGGTCCATCTAGGGAGGCGCTCAACGCAACGAACAAGGCAACCAGACTTATAATGCTTGAACACTCTCACTTAGCCATAGAATTCTATAATCTTAAATTTCGCGAAGCCCCTAGTATTCGAAGACCGAGTTCGGGCGCTATCCACGCCTTGGCGGACAATTCCGGTTCCTCGCAATAAGCGGCATAAGTCTTTAGGGACCCGAAAAAACCTCTCGAACAGCGCATCGGCTCTCGCCCTATCATGACGGGTCAGTTTTAGCTTTCCATCGAGGTGCTCGACCCAGCTCAACTGGGGCACAATCGCACTGGTTCTCCCGGTGCTACCTTAGCCGATATAACGGAACATAAGGTACCAAAACACGGGAGCCGGGCAAACCCAACTGTCGGTGTCAAAACCGGCGGATCTCGGGTAGGGGGTCCCGAACTGTGCGTCTAGGCGGATGGTAACAGGAGACAAGGGACACGATGTTTACCCAGGTTCGGGCCCTCTTGATGGAGGTAAAACCCTACGTCCCGCTTGATTGATATTGATATTGTGGATGTTTACAAGAGTGGATCTACCACGAGATCAAGGAGGCTAAACCCTAGAAGCTAGCCTATGGTATGATTGTAAGGGTTGTTGTGGTTGTTGTGGTTGTTGTCCTACGGACTAAAGCCATCCGGTTTATATAGACACCGGAGAGGGCTAGGGTTACATAGAGTCGGTTACAATGGTAGGAGATCTACATATCCAAATCGCCAAGCTTGCCTTCCACGCCAAGGAAAGTCCCATCCGGACACGGGTGAAGTCTTCAATCTTGTATCTTCATAGTCTTGGAGTCCGTCGATGATGATAGTCCGGCAAATGATAGTTCGACTGATGATGGTAGTCCGCTATCCGGACACCCCTAATCCAGGACTCCTCAAGAGCTCCCTGAACCAGGCTTCAATGACGATAAGTCCGGGCGTATATTGCTTGGCATTGCAAGGCGGGTTCCTCCTCCAAATGATAGAAGATTTTGAACACCAGGATAGTGTCCGGCTCTACAAAATAAATTCCACATTCCACCGTAGAGAGAATAATAATATATACACAAGTTCAATCTGCTGACGTTTTCCGTGGCATGACGTCACACCACTACCAAGCCATTACTCGAATTGTTTATTACTTTACCACCTCAGCGCATTTAGCGAAGCGGTTTCCTTGGCACGTCTTGTTGAAGCAGAGATCGTGTTTCCCCTTGGGCGTGGGTAACCCACCCGCGTCATTGATGGTGACGCTTGGGAGATAAGCGAGTTTTACCAGGCCGGTGGGGGATGCGTAAGACTTCGCCCGCCCATATAAGGGATAAGGATTCACCTTCTCACCTACGCCTTCTTCCTCCTTTGCTTATCCATCTCTCACAAGACTCGAGCTCCAGCGCCCAAGTTCGCAAGATCTCGTCTCAACCTTCTCCGACCATGTCCGGAGCGGGAGGTAAATGGTTGGCCTCCACCGCTAAGGAGGAGCAAATCGCCAAACTGCGGGCGCCGGATACCTTTCCAGCGACATCACAAGACCGGCTGCCCGACGAGGGGCAGCTCATCCCCACCCCAGTGCCCCATGAGAGGGTTGTCTTTCTTTCCCACTTCCTCCACGGATCGGGCTTTCCACTTCACCCCTTTGTCCGGGGCTCATGTTCTACTACTGCCTGGATTTCCATGATCCGGCGCCAACTTCATCCTCAACATCTCGGCGTTTATCGTCAGGTGCGAGGCCTTCCTTCTGCATCTAGCCCCACTTCGCTTGTGGCTCAAGACCTTCAATGTCAAGCCGAAGGTAGTGAAGGGCATTCAATCGGAGTGCGGAGGCGCCATGTTGGGCAAGATGCCCAACGTCCTTTGGTTCAAAGGGGCCTTCGTGGAATCCGTCAAGGGGTGGCAATCGGGGTGGTTCTACATCACCGAGCCGCGTGACCCTAAATGGGCGGCGGCCCCCGAGTTTAGATCTGGTATCCCCACGCAGCTCACCTCCTCGAAAGAGAAGGGCTTGCTGTGGGGCAGTTTGAAGGAGCTGACGGGACTCTGCACCTGTATCAAGAAGCCGGTGAAGAAGCTCAGGCTGGTTAACGTGGTCCGTGTCATGCTCGTCCGCCGGATTCTCCCATGCCAAGAGCGGGCATTCAATCTATGGGAGTTCGATCCGGAACAGCACCAGGCGCTGAACCAGCTCTTCGACACAACGTACGAAGGCGCCTGGAAGGTGCTGTTCAAGGGCACCGGTTTCGCATCCGCGACCGAAGATCGCGGATTTCGCCGCAGCGCCAGCATCGACGAGGTAAGTGATTCTACCCTTTACGGGACACTTGTTTTTCATAGTTTGACTCTATGCGGGTTTTAATTTCCCTTTACTTTGACAGGACTGGATGAAGAAGGCGGAGCAGATTACTGTCCGGCTCCCATGCCAGAAATCTAGTAGACGCCGTCTCAGCGAAGCTGGTTCCGCACCGCACGTGGTGCCGGAGAAGAAGGCCAAGAAGGAGGCCACGGGTGCTCGAAAGAGTGCCCGTTTTCAGGTGTCCGACGACTCCGGGGCTGACTCTTCCCCCAAAAATGAGGAGGAGGAAGAGGACTCTCTCCCAGAGGAGGGAGAGAGGAAGATGAAGGCTCCCCCAACAGGGGAGGCCGAAGGGTCCAAGAGGGGAAGGACTATTCCCCCGGACAGCTCTGCCAACATCAACGTTGGCGAGGAAGAATGGCCTTCAAGGGCCAGGCCTCGGCGAGATCGTAAGTATCCGGATTCCTGAATGATTTATAATTTCTTTTTCTGCGTCACATAGTGTCATTCTAATGCCGCATACTGCCTGTAGTCCGGCCGGTGATGATCTCCCCGCTTCATCGAGCGGGTTGTTGGCTTCGTCGGATGTAGACTCCATCTCGACCGCCTCCACCCCTCGCGACGCCGAAGACGCCGAGGCGGGATCCCCAGAAGGGACCCATCAGGGGGAGGCTCCGGAGGCGCCACAAGGCGCCCTCTCGGACTTTGCGCCGGACTCCACAACAGAACCCGCAGTGGTTCCGGAGTCCGGCAGGTGGCCCCTTCGATCGAAGGGCAAGACCGTGACGCCGGCGACTTCCGTCCAACCGGAGGCGCCGGGCAATTTGTTGGAGGCGCTGCAGAGCGCTTCCATCGAGGAAGAACACCGCACTATTATGAGTGCGGTGATTCAGAAGGTGCAGCTCGCCAAAGGCGGGCTGACCGAAGCCTGCAATAGCCTTCTATCAGGCTTTGAGGTAAGAAGTTAAAAATATGCAATGTAATACCGCATAGACAGTAGCCCCTGATGCTCGGTTCGGTGTTCGGAAAGAAAAGCCGGACTGAGGATCTTAAAATATATACGCAGGGTTGCTAAAAATTATGTCAATATGGGTTGCAGGCTGTCTTTGCTGACCTCTGCCCGCACTTATCGCGGAGGTCGGTGCGTTGAAGCAGGAGCTCGAGCGGTCCTGTCAAGAGCTCGGCCGCGCCAGGAAGCAGCTCCAGGACAAAGAAGGTGACTAACACCACTTTGAATTTGTACCTTACAGAAAAGGATTTAGGTTGCGACAAAATATTACATGGATAACATGGGTACTGCAGGGGCCATTTAACGAGATGGCGGCCTGAAGGAGGCCGTGTCCGCGGTCGAACGCAATGCGGCCACGGAACGGGCAGAGCGAGAAAAGCAAGAGGCGCGGGTGGCGGTGGTTCAGCAAGAGCTCCAGGCTCTCATGGAAAAGCATGAGAGTTTGGAGCGTGACTCAAAGACTCGAGAGTCCGAGCTTGCCTCAGCTCTCGAAAGTGCCAAAACCGCCAAGGCCGAGGCCCATAAGTCCCTTCAGGAGGTTGAGTTGATGAGGAAGATAGCGGCGGGTAAGGCATTTTTCATGCAAAGCAAGCATGTGAATGTAAATTACGTGTTACTTACCCGAATTCGGAGCTCTCCAGGGGCATTTGCAGATCCGCCTGCAGCGTGTCCGATGCCGCCAGATTCTACCGAGCCGAGGAGGGAGCTCAACGGAGAAGGTCTTCTGGTCTCAAGATGCCGAGGCCGCCATCCGGTGCCCCTAGCGACCAGTCAAGCAGTGGTCGAAGCTTCACAAGGTGACCGAGCAGGCCATGAAGGGCCTCATAGTCCGGCTGTGGCCTCGAGAGGCCATGCACAGGGAGCTACCGGCCTCGTCTGACGGCTGGTAGATGCGTGCCTCGGGTGGAGGTTATCAAGCGCTCCGCCTGTATTGAAGGTGCTCGTCGGGCCCTTGCCCGCGCAAGAAGGTGCATTGGGGAAAGCTGGATGCGGAGAAGCTAATCATCGACGCGCCACCAGCCGGGCAAGGAGCATCGTGACGCTCAAATTTACTATAAGGTTGTCCTGAAGGGTGCCCGCAAGATTGCGGATGAGTGCCCTGTGGATGTAATTATTGAGTGAATTCGCAATGTGTTATCCTGCGGCGCTGAAAACTTTGTTCATATGCGCTAAGCAACGCTTGTTTAATTTAAAATATTACCTTCAGGCGGCCGTTTATTGAATCCGAGAGATGGCAAGGCGTCGGCTTCAGCCCCCATGCCACGAAGTCTTTGGGGTGTTCGGGATAAACTTGAGCACTCTTGTTCCCATTTTTGGGTCCATCTAGGGAGGCGCTCAACACAACGAACAAGGCAACCGGACTTATAGTGCTTGAACACTCTCATTTAGCCATAGAATTCTATAATTTTAAATTTCGGCGAAGCCCCTAGTATTCGGAAGACCGAATTGGGGCGCTATCCACGCCTTCATCGGACATAATCCGAACTTCGCTCAAGCGGCGAGGTCTTTAAGGACCCGAAGGACCTCTCGAACAGCGACCACTCTCTCGCCTTATCATGACAGTCGGTTTTAGCTTTCTCCACTGAGGCGTTAACCCGGCTCAACCGGGGCGCAAACGCAGTGGTTCTCCCAGTGCTACCTTAGCCGATAGAACGGAACGTAAGGTGCCGAACATGGGAGCCGGGCAAACCCAACTATTGACCCAAGGCAGGATTCGGAGCTGATTCATATAATGCTATAAGTTCGGGGTGCCGCACTTGTGAAAGTGTGCGGACTTTATCACACCATAAAGCGGAGGACATAAGCCCCTGGTGTATTTGGCCGTACCAAGATGCACGGGTGCAACATGTCGTAAATGAACATATATATATATATATATATATATATATATATATATATATATATATATAAAGTAATGCAATTATAGGCAAAAAGTGCTGCATTTTATTCGAGAGGATATGCTATCAGTGCGGAATGATACAAATAGTGCGGAAAGCAAGGGATTGGACGAATTAAAGGCGTCTCTCCGTGGGTAGGCATGGAATGTTGTATTTTAACAAAATTAATGCTCGTTATGGAGACCACCTGAGTGTTCGTCGCGGCCTTTGCCCTTCCCTGGCTGTTGCATCATGAGTTCGGCAGGTTAGCCGCCGGACTGAGTTCTGTATAAAAAAGAGAAGAATAAAAGAAAAAAGAGCAACACACTTGGGAGCCCCTGGTGTGGTCGAACCGCACTCTGGGTCTGTTGTGGTTGTGCCCTTCCCCCTATGCCCATGGTATCTCCAGGGCGTAATTATGTACGCGGAGAGTTTGTCTTGCAATCTTGCGAGGGCTGGGGTTGGGGCCGCATTGCTACTGGCTGCCAGGAACGTGCCAGGTGGTCTTGGTTGATGTTGCTCCGGCACGTTTGGTCGTGGTCCGGTCGCTTAACGGCCGGACTCGAGAATTGCCTTTAAAAGGCTGGTCTGTACTTCGCCGCGAGCCGCTGTATGTTCCTCCGCTCGGAGGGAGCGCCTGTTTCCATTGACCGTGATAACTCCACGAGGGCCTGGCATCCTGAGCTTGAGGTATGCATAATGCGGCACCACGCTGAATTTTGCAAACGCGTTCGTCCGAAAGCAGAGCGTGATAGCCGCCGCGAACGGGACTATGTCAAGATTAACTCCTCGCTTCGAAATTATCCGGGATCCGAAGACCACTTCAGCAGTATGGCGAGCCTGCATACAATTGGCCTCGACACCTGGTATGACGCCTTTGAAGGTCGTCGTTGTAGGTTTAATCCTTGAAGGGTCTACGCCCATCTTGGCGACTGTATCCCGATAAAGCAGGTTCAGCACGCCGCCGGCCCATCAGGACTCTCGTGAGGTGAAATCCATCAACGGTTGGGTCTAAAACCAATGCGGCGAATCCGCCATGGCGGATATCGGTCGGATGGTCTCTTCGATCGAAAGTGATCGGGCAAGAGGACCATGGGTTGAATTTTGGGGCGATGGCTCCATCACAGATATCGCCCCTTAGTGCACGCTTCCGCTCCCTCTTGGGAATATGCGTTATGTATATCATGTTTACCGTCCGAACTTGAGGGGAATCCCTTTTGTCCTCTCGTTGTTCGGCGGCCGGGTCTCTTCCTCGTCATCGCTGTGTAGCCCTTGTCACTGTTTTCGGCGATTAATTTGCTCGCTCGCTTGAATACCCAACAATCTCTGTTGGTATGGTTAGCTGGCTTTTCGGGGGTTCCATGTATTTGACAAGAGCGGTCGAGTATTCGGTCCAAATTGGACGGGCCCGGAGTGGTTCTTTTGAATGGCTTCTTCCGTTGACCGGGTTTGGAGCCTCGGAATCCGGCATTGACTGTCGTATCCTCATTGCTGTCGCCCGTTAATGCACGGCGTTTGTTTTTGTTCTGACGCAACCTGCCATTGCGGTCCTTGGTATCCGGACTGCCAGCGTTTTGCTGAGGTTGTTACCGCGAAGCGAGCCAACTATCCTCTCCCGCATGTAAGCGGGTCATGAGGGATGTGAGGGCTGCCATGGATTTCGCTTCTCCCGCCCTAGGTGCCGGGCCAGCCACTCGTCATGGATGTTGTGTTTGAAGGCAGCGAGTGCCTGCATCCGGACAATCGATGATTTGATTTTTCTTTGTTAAGAACCATGTCCAGAATTGCCTGGCCGATTCGTCTGGCTGCTGGATTATGTGGCTTAGGTCATCTGCGTCCGGTGGTCGCACATATGTGCCCTGGAAGTTGTCGAGGAATGCGGCTTCCAGGTCCTCCCAGCATCCAATTGACTCTGCGGGCAGGCTGTTAAGCCAATGCCGAGCTGGTCCTTTAAGCTTGAGCGGGAGATATTTGATGGCGTGAAGATCGTCGCCGCGGGCCATGTGTATATGGAGGAGATAATCCTCGATCCAGACCGCGGGGTCTGTTGTGCCATCGTAGGATTCGATATTAACGGGTTTGAACCCTTAAGGGATTTGATGATCCATTACTTCATCTGTGAAGCATAGTGGGTGTGCGGCGCCTCTGTATTGAGCAATATCGCGACGTAGCTCGAGAGAGCGTTGTCTGCTGTGTTCGGCCCGGCCGGAGTTGTATCCGGTGCGACGGTATTAAATGCGTGGGTCGTTGGGCGTCCACGTGATCCATAGATAGATCTGGATTGTTTTTCCTTGTCCTCCAATATATCTCGCAAGTCCGGCGCGTTCCCCCGTGGCTTCTTGCTTTTAGAGCGATGCCGGGGTACGGTTTTGGTGGAGGGCTTGCATGCCTCTCTATCGCGGCCACGAGGTGGTCGGTCTGCCAGACAGGCGCTGGTGATGCTGCCTCCTCTAATCGGGGAGCAACTTTCGTTTTGGGTAACTTTTGGAGGGCGCTCGAGTTCATACTCTTGACGCGAGGACCTCGGTCCATCTGTCCGGCCAAGAGGGTCTTGATCAGCTTGAAGCTGTTGTTGCTTTTCTTTAGGCTGTTTGTTGTGGCCATTAGCCTGCGTCTAAACGCTCTTGTTCGACGGGATCCTCAGCACGACGAATTTTGCGTCGCCGAGGCTTGCCTCGCCTCGGGAGGGAGGTAAGTAATTGTCATCCTCGACCTCTTCGCCCGCCTCCCTCTCCCGAGGGCTTGCTTCGCCTCCTCCCGCGCTGGATCGTCTTTGGAGGGAGTTGTCTTCGGCACTTCGGGGTGTTATTATCTCCTGTGCCGGAATCTCCATTCTTGCCGTGGCGGATTTAGAGCGGCGCCACTGACGCCGGGCGCGCTTGGGCTGTTTCTTTAAGGAATCGGCCTCCGCTGCTTCTTCGCCGTCCCCATCTTTTGGGGTGTCCACCATGTATATGTCGATGACGAGGTGGCTTTCCGGTGTCATGTAGGCACTGGTTCTTGGTAGTCTCCGGCATCGTCGTCCATACCGTCGATGTCTTCGGAGTCGTAGTCGAGTACGTCGGTTAAGTCATCGACGGTGGCTACGAAGTGGGTGGTGGGAGGGATCTGAATTTCTTCATCATCCGCGTCCCAACCGTCCTGGCCGTAGTTCGGCCAGGGCTCTCCGGATAGCTAGAGATGCTTCAATGAATTTATGATATCGGCGAAGGGCGAGTGCTGAAAGATGTCCGCAGCGGTGAATTCCATGATCGGCGCCCAATCGGATTCGACTGGCAGGGGCGCAGGAGGTTCGGAGTCCGGCAGGGAGTCCGGCACCTCGGAGTCATGGGCCTTGCGTGAGACAAGGTAAGTGTTCGGCTCTATCGCCGTAGGAATTGCGGCTCCCGAGGCGGTGTCCAGCCATCCGTCCTCGATTCAAGCGATCGGCTCCGGACTATGGGTCGGAGCGGATTCGTGTGCGGCCTCCAAGGGGCTGTCCGGCGGCAGAGTTAGGTCATGCCCATCGTGACAGCGCGGCACGCCGGTCAGGGCTCAGATCCATCGAGGATCAAGTCCCGCGGATATCGGCCGTGAAGTTTAGGCTTCAAACCTGACTGACGGCCAGGGGCGAAGCTCGATCTGCTCCAGGTGGCCAAGGGAGTTGGCCCGCAGTGCGAAGCCGCCGAATACGAAGATCTGTCCGGGGAGAAAGGTCTCACCCAGGACTGCGTCGTTATTGATTGAAGAGGCCATCACGCCTATCGGCGACGACACAGAGGAACTCTCAATGAAAGCACCAATGTCGGTGTCAAAACCGGCGGATCTCGGGTAGGGGGTCCCGAACTGTGCGTCTAGGCGGATGGTAACAGGAGACAAGGGACACGATGTTTACCTGTGTTCGGGCCCTCTTGATGGAGGTAAAACCCTACGTCCTTCTTGATTGATATTGATATTGTGGATGTTTACAAGAGTGGATCTACCACGAGATCAAGGAGGCTAAACCCTAGAAGCTAGCCCATGGTATGATTTTAAGGGTTGTTGTGGTTGTTGTGGTTGTTGTCCTACGGACTAAAGCCATCCGGTTTATATAGACACCAGAGAGGGCTAGGGTTACATAGAGTCGGTTACAATGGTAGGAGATCTACATATCCGTATCGCCAAGCTTGCCTTCCACGCCAAGGAAAGTCCCATCCGGACACGGGGTGAAGTCTTCAATCTTGTATCTTCATAGTCTTGGAGTCCGGTCGATGATGATAGTCCGGCAAATGATAGTTCGGCTGATGATGGTAGTCCGGCTATCCGGACACCCCCTAATCCAGGACTCCCTCACCAACTATTGACCCAAGACATGATTCGGAGCCGATTCATATAATGCTATAAGTTCGGGGTGCCGCACTTGTGAAAGTGTTCGGACTTATCACACCATAATTTTGGGGTACTTAAGCCCCTGGTGTATTGGCCGTACCAAAGTGTACGGGTGCAACATGTCATGAAATGAACATATGTATAGATAAAGAAAGGAGTGCAATAATAAGCAAAAGCTATGTATTGTTTATTCAAAAAGGTACTGCAATGAAAGCAGAACGATACAAATAGTGCGATAAGCAAGGGATGGGACTATCTAACATGTCCCCCTCCAGGGGTAAGCTGCGGGATGGTATGTAAAACAGGTATAATGCTCGTAATAGAGACCACCTGAACACTCGACGTAGCTTTCTGCTTCCCTGGCTGTTGCATCGTGAGTTCGGCGATTCTAGTGCCGGACAGGGCTTCTGGAAAACGGAGTCCTGAAAGTAAGAAAAAAGAAGAGAAAAAGAAAAAGGAAAAAGGAATGACACAATCAGGAGCCCCTGGTGCGGTTGAGCCGCATTCTGCGCGTGCCGTGGTCGTGCCCCTCCCCTTATGCCCATGGTATCTCCAGAGCGTAGTTATGTACGCGTAGTACTGGCTTTGTAATTTCGCGAGGGCTGGGGTTGGGGCCGGATTGCTACGCGTGCTTGAATCGTGCCAGGCGGTCTTGTTGTAGGTTACTCCGGGCGCTGGATGTTGTCCGGACGCTTAGTGGCCGGACTCGAGAATTGCTGTGAGAGGCTGCTTTGCACCTCCGCCACGAGGGCCGCCGTGTGCTCCTCCGTTCGGAGAGAGCGTTCGGTGTTTCCATTGACCGTGATTACTCCTCGAGGGCCTGGCATCTTGAGCTTGAGGTATACGTAGTGCGGCAGCGCATTGAACTTTGCAAAAGCGGTTCGTCCGATCAGTGCATGATAGCCGCTGCGGAACGGGACTATGTCGAAGATCAACTCTTCGCTTCGGAAGTTATCCGGGGATCCGACGACCACTTCGAGTGTAACTGAGCCCGTACAACTGGCCTCTACACCCGGTATGATGCCTTTAAAGGTCGTCTTTGTAGGTTTAATCCTTGAGGGGTCTATGCCCATTTTGCACACTGTATCCTGTTAAAGCAGGTTCATGCTGCTACCGCCGTCCATCAGGACTGGTGAGGTGAAATCCGTCAATAATTGGGTCAAGAACCAATGCGGCGAAACCGCCGTGACGAATGCTAGTGGGGTGGTCCCTTCGATCGAAGGTGATCGGGCAGGATGACCATGGGTTGAACTTTGGGGCGACTGGCTCCATCACATATACGTCCCTGCCGCTCCCTTTTGGGTATGTGGGTTGCGTATATCATGTTCACCGTCCGCACTTGTGTGGGAAAACCCTTCTGTCCTCTATTATGCGGCGGCCGAGGTTCTTCCTCGTCATCGCTATGCAGCCCCTTGTCATTGAGTTCGGCACTTGACTTGCCTGCTTGCTTGAACACCCAACAATCCCTGTTGGTGTGATTGGCCGGTTTTTCGGGGGTGCCATGTATCTGGCACAAGCGATCGAGTATTCGGTCCAAGTTGGACGGGCCCTGGGTATTTCTTTTGAATGGCTTCTTCCGCTGACCGGGTTTAGAGCCTCTGAATCCGGCATTGACGGCCGTATCTTCAGCATTATCGCCATTAATGCGGCGCTTGTTCTTGTTGCTACGCAACCTGCCATTGCTGTCCTTGGTATCCGAACTATCAGGGTGTTTGGCCAAGTTGTTGCTTCGACCTAGCCAGCTGTCCTCTCTCGCATAAAAGCGGGTCGTGAGTGTTGTCAGGGCTGCCATGGATTTCGGCTTTTCCTGTCCTAGGTGCCGGGCAAGCCATTCGTCGCGGATGTTATGCTTGAAGGCTGCAAGGGCCTCCGCATCAGGACAGTCACCGATTTGATTTTTCTTTGTTAGGAACCGTGTCCAGAATTGTCTGGCCGATTCTTCTGGCTGCTGAATTATATGGCTAAGGTCATCGGCGTCTGGTGGTCGCACATATGTGCCCTGGAAGTTATCAAGGAATGCGGCTTCCAGGTCCTCCCAACAGCCAATTGATTCTGCTGGCAAGCTGTCGAGCCAATGCCGAGCTGGTCCTTTAAGCTTGAGTGGGAGGTATTTGATGGCATGTAGATCATCACCGCAGGCCATGTGGATATGGAGGAGATAGTCCTCGATCCAGACCACGGGATCTGTGGTACCATCGTATGATTCGATGTTTACGGGTTTAAAGCCCTCAGGGATTTGATGATCCATTACTTCATCTGTGAAGCATAGTGGGTGTGCGGTGCCTCTGTATTGGGCTATATCATGACGTAGCACATATGAGCTTTGTCTCATCGTGTTCGCCCGGCGGGTTTGTCAGATCCGCGCGACGGTAATCATCCCGCGTCGTTGGGCGCCCACGCGATCCGTAGATCGATCTTGTATGTTTTGCCTTATCCTCCAATATATCTCGCAAGTCCGGCGCATTTTCCCGTGCCTTGGTACTTTTTGAGTGGCGTCGGGGTGTGGCTTGAGCGGAGGGCCGAGAGGCTTCTCTGTCATGCCACGGGTGGCCGGTCTGCCATGTCGCGGCTGGTGACTTGGGTGCTTCCTCCTCCGATCTGTGCAACGGCCTGCGTTTGGGGTAGATTTTGGAGGGGCCTTCGAGTTCATACTCTTCGGCTGCAAGGACTTCAGTCCATCTGTCAGCTAGCAGGTCTTGGTCAGCTCTAAGCTGTTGCTGCTTTTTCTTGAGGCCCCTTGTCGTGGCTATAAGCCTGCGTTTGAAACGCTCCTGTTCGACAGGATCCTCAGGCACGACAAATTCGTCATCGTCGAGGCTTGCCTCATCTTCGGAGGGAGGTGCATAATTATCGTCCTCGGCCTCTCTTTACGCGCAGACCGTCGTAGGCGGACTTGCTTCTCTCCCTCCTCCCGCGCTGAGTCCTGCAGGAGGGGTTTGTTTTCGGTCTTGTCCGGGTGTTATCATCTCCGTGCCGGAATCACCGCTTTTGCCGTGGCGGGATTTAGAGCGGCGCCACCGACGCCGTAACCGGTTGCTTCTTGGAGGGGTCATCCTCCGTTGTTCCATCACCGTTCCCATCTTTTGGGATGTCCACCATGTATATGTTGTATGATGAGGTGGCCTTCCAAAGTGCCTCGTAGAGGCGCTGGGTCTTGGTCGCTCTCCGCATCGCCGCCCATACCGCCGATGTCTTCGGAGTCGGTCGAGCATGTCGGTTAAATCATCGGCAGTGGCTACAAAGTGGGTGGTGGGTGGGCGTTGAATTTCTTCGTCGTCCGTATCCCAACCTTCCTGTCCGTAGTCCGCCAGGCTCTCCGGATAAAGAGAGAGACTTTAGTGAATTCAGGATGTCGCCAAAGGGCGAGTGCTGAAAGATGTCCGCGGCAGTGAACTCCATAACCGGCGCCCAATCGGATTCGATTGGCAGGGGCGAGGAGGGTTCGGAGTCCGGAGAGGAGTCCGGCACCCTGGAGTCAAGGTCTTCACAAAAGACAAGGATAGAGTTCGGCTCAATCGCCGTAGAGATCATAGCCCCCGAGGCGGTGTCCAACCACTCGTCCTTCATCAGGGAATCCGGCTCCGGATTAAGGGTCGGAGCGGATGCTGGTGCGGCCTCCGTGGCACCGCTCGCCGCAGAGCTAGATCATGCCCATCGAGACAGGCGGCACGCCGTCGGGCTCAAATCCGTCGAAGATCAAGTCTCCGCGACGCCGGCGTATAGTTCAAACTTCCAAATCTGACCTGATGGCGGGGGCGAAGCTTCGATCTGCTCCAGATGGCTGCTTAATTGCCCGCAGTGCAAAGCCGCCGAATCACGAAGATCTGTCCGGGAGAAAAGTCTCACCTGGACCGCGTCATTGTTGATGATCGAAGGAGCCATCGGGCCTATCGGTGACGGCTACAGAGGAACTCTCAATGAAAGCACCAATATCGGTGTCAAACCGGCGGATCTCGGGTAGGGGTCCCGAATCGGCGTCTAGGCGGATGGTAACAGGAGACAAGGGACACGATGTTTTTACCCAGGTTCGGGCCCTCTCGATGGAGGTAATACCCTACTCCTGCTTGATTAATATTGATGATATGGGTAGTACAAGAGTAGATCTACCATGAGATCAAGGAGGCTAAACCCTAGAAGCTAGCCTATGGTATGATTGTTGTTCGACCAACGGACTAAAACCCTCCGGTTTATATAGACACCGGATAGGTTAGGGTTACACGTAGTCGGTTACAATGATAGGAGATCTACATATCCGCATCGCCAAGCTTGCCTTCCACGCCAAGGAAAGTCCCATCCGGACACGGGACGAAGTCTTCAATCTTGTATCTTCATAGTCTTGGAGTCCGGCCGTGATGATAGTTCGGCTATCCGGACACCCCCTAGTCCAGGACTCCCTCAAGGAGCGCGACGTGGCAAAAGCTCGTTCCGCATTTTATCAACAGCAGGCTCGAAGATACCAAAGCAGGGAAGTACGGGCCAAAGCTTACAATGTTGGCGAACTAGTTCTACGCCTGCCGGACAAGAAAAAGGACAAACTCAAGCCCAAATGGGAAGGTCCCTTCATCATCGACCAAGTCCTGACCGGCGGAGCATACCGTCTGCGAAACGCATCGGATAACCGACTCGAGCCGAACCCGTGGAACGCAGCCCGTCTACGAAGATTCTACGCCTAAGCGCCGGACTCCAAGTTCGTCTTCTTCCTCTGGCCACATTTTCTATTTTTGCTGTCTTTTATTTCTCTCCTTCCTCCTCCTTCTTCTTGAAGCCTTTAGAGGCTCGTTTGCGCTTTGTTCGCACATACTTGACACGCTGTCCGCGCTCATTATACCTGGGGGCTTCTTTAACAGAAGCTTATTTTTACGGGCTTCATGCCCAACACATGTGTCAAACTTCCGCATGCACCTTTTATTCACCATTATATGCATCGATATGACTTAAGTTTTGGCCAAGCTGGGTTGCCTGGCTCCTGTGCTTACCCCTACATTCCCGATTGTTCGGCTAGGTGGTAAAGGGAGCACCTCTGCGATTGTTACCGCCAGGTCAGCCGGATGTGTACCTCAGACTGGGTGAAGCCGAAAGCTAGCATTCCTAAGGGAATATTCGGTAGGTGAACTGAAAGATGATTTTTAAACTATTAATCCATCTGCCCCCAGAGGATTTTCTGCTTACTTAGCAGTTTGGACATGCACTTTAGGGCATGCCTCCCAGCGAAAGGAACCCTTAAAAGAACTATTCTCCCTGGAAGATGTTTCTTACTATCCATGTAATATAACATAACTAGTTGGGCACTTGTCTGATACAGCAATAATGACCCCTACGCCTTGTCTCCATGCATGCCCCGGTTCTTATATAACCGCGAGGGTATTCGGACACACTCCGGACTGTTGGGTCCCGAGGTCGAAGCGAAAAGGTCCGCTATGACAAACGATCT
This sequence comes from Aegilops bicornis, assembly GCA_021605145.1. Classification (NCBI taxonomy): domain Eukaryota; kingdom Viridiplantae; phylum Streptophyta; class Magnoliopsida; order Poales; family Poaceae; genus Aegilops; species Aegilops bicornis. Next base: position 49,866,979 of record CM038675.1, on the reverse strand, counting down.
ACAATCCGGCTAGAAGACATTTTTCATGTCATATTCAATTACATAGTCAACTCGACTCATTGTATTCCTCCTCAATGCCATCTAATAGGCTATCTAATTTACAAACTTGGTGGGAATACTTGGCGGCCAATTCTACTTGGCCGTACACTAAGCTTACAGGGATCTCCTTCCCATCAGGCCCCACGGGTCCGACCTCGGCCATGTGGTTTGGGTCAGCCTTCGTGTACTGCGTCTTTACCATGGCCTGTGCCTCCTCGACGCCTTTGACGCCAGGCCGATATCTTCCATAGTTGGAAGCGCCGCCGTGCTCCTTGAAGCCGCTCTGCCAGCTCCCCAATGCCTTCAGGCAGGGAGATAGATGGCCACAAGGCCTAACCGACGCCTTGCATCACCTGCCGAACTCGTTCGTGCAGCTGACGCAGTTCGGGAAGAAGATCACCCGAAGAACTGGGCATCTCCTCCTCAGGAAGACCTGTGAGTAGGGCTGCAAACGAGTCGAGTTCGAGCGAGTTGTAGTTGGCTCAACTCAACTCATATTAAAATTCGAGCGAGCTCAAACCGAGTGAAGCTCGAGGTCGAGCTGTAAAACATGACTCGTGCTCAACTCGTAACGATCTCGAGTCGATCTCGAGTTAGTTTCGAGCTAAACGGAATAGTAAAAACTATAAAATATCTGGGGATTATTCCAACTAGATAAGGCACAACACGGCATAAGAAACCACTAAAAATATATTATTCCAATCAAGACGATGATAATGTAGTTTAATCAAAGTAGTTTGACTTATTCTCTCATAACCAAGAGTCTAGCATGAACGTAAGCTGACAATTCACGTCTGATATATAATTGGGAAAACAAATTATTCGCCGAAGATCATAAAAAGTTGCTGCAGAGGGTAGGCCGGAGATGGTCTTGGAGCTGTCATAGGACTTGAAGTAATTCTCTCCATCACCGTACCAAGAAGCGCAACTGGCCTGCATATTAGAATTTATTAGTTTGCAAGATAATACAAACAATGCAACAATTCAGATGAATGTTCACCATAGTCTATTTGTTTCTTACTAGTCTGTAGAAACGATCGAAGGATCTTTATCCAGAAAAGGAACTTCAAGTAAGTCATCCTGGTCTTCTTTATCCTAAGAATATTTGTGCACAACAAAATCGTAAGATGTACGTATATACATGTTAGATGATTTGAAATATATGGCATAAACAGAGTATTCAGGAACTCACCTTGTTAGCTTTCTTTTTCTTTTGGGAGCCTCTAATCCAACTAGCTGAACACACCAAAGCCTCAACAGTATTTGGGAGTAAAGAGCTTCTATAATTATCAAGCACTCTGCCTCCAAAGATTACTAAATGATGATTCCAAGAAACAAGATCGATCGGGCATAGTAAGAATATCTTTCGCAACCTTGGATAGTATTGGATACCTTGATGAATTTTGCTTCCACCAAAGTAGCACATCAAAGTCTTCTGAATGATTAAGTGCAGCCTCATCTAAGTATGCAACTAGATCTGACTTGGAAACCTTTTTAGCAGTAGTCTTCATGAAGGTACGAAACTGAGTTGAAATTGCCATGAGACTATTGCTTGATGTCCCATTTTGAAGCGACGGCCTGATTATCCACTTTCTTTTCTGCTGCAACCAAGTTGGCTGTGTGGTCACTCTCATAATGTTCATACAACTCCTTCAGTGTTGAACTTACTGAGTCAATGTTGTGTTCAATGTCACTAGCAACATATATCTTGGGAAAACAGAAATTAATTAGATCCATCTTGTACCTTGGATCCAGAATTGACGCTATTGACAGCAAAGTACTGCACTCTTTCCAATACTTCTCAAATTTCTGAAGCATAGCATTTCCCATATCATGCAAGAATTTATCTCAGAGACAGATGCATCATCGAGGACCTTCTTAACATTCACAATTAGAAGAAAGAACTCATTAGCTGTAGGATAGGTTGATCCAGAAAACAGTGGTCGCCATGCCCAACACTGCTAAAATATCCCTTATTTTAGCATACAACCTCCACTCTTCACTAGATGGCTCCCACTTATAATTGGCATCCAAATCTGCATAATGTAAAAATGCATTTTTGAAAGAAAAGGCACGCTCAAGCATCTTGTATGTGGATCCCCATCTAGTTGGAACATCAAGACACAGCCCCCTCTTGGTTGACATGTTAAGTGACTTGACAATCTCAGTAAATTTGTAGAGCCGAGATGGCGACTTCTTCAAATACTTAACAGTTTGCCTGATGTTCTCAATGAGTGGTTCTATAGCCTTTAGGCCATCTGATACTAAAAGGTTGAGTATATGAGCAGAGCATCTGACATGAAAAAATTTAAAATGGAAAAACACACTTCCTCCGGCCTTAAACTTGGACATCGGTTGACGAGCAGCCACGTCATTGGAAGAAGCATTATCAAGAGTTATAGTTGCAATTTTGTCTTCAATCTTCCAATCAGAAAGGCACTTAAATATAGCTCGAGATATCACAATACCGTGTGTGGTGGCTCCAGTTCAAGAAAACTAATCACACGGGTACTGCATATTCCATTCTGAATCAATATAGTGTGCCACCAAGCTCATATAATGTAGAGTTTGGTTAGAGGTTAAGAGATCACTTGTGAGGCTAATTTTTCCAACATGCTTAAGTTCCTTCTTCATTGTTTACTTTCGTGACTTAAAAATCTGCTAACTTTCATTTTTGTTGGTGGTTATTGATGTCTTCTGATAAGAAGGATTCAAAGTCTTCATCAGCACATTGAACCAGAAATGCTCGACTATGCGGAAAGGGTACTCATGGACAATTATCATTGTAGCAATAAGCTCACGAATTTTTGCATGATCATAGCCACCAGAGAAATTGACTACTGGAAGATCAATACCACATGCATCAGCCGCATCAAAATTCAGAGTGCCTTGACCTTTTTTAATGTTCTCCTCACCATGATGTGCAAAGCAGCCATCCAGATGCCTCTTCATTGTAGTTGTAGTTCCAGTCTTCGGGTACATGTACAGTTTGCTGCAAGCCTTGCACTTAACTTTTCTCTCTGTTTCTCCTTTTTTCTTCTTTGAAAGCACCTCAACCTCCTCAAAGTGATCCCATACATCAGAGTGTTTCCTCTTCCTGGATGATTTTGGCAATTCATCATCCTCAACCATCACAACTTCCTTGGCATCCTTGGCTTCATTCTCACAAAGGACCTAAGATTCAGAGGTATTAAGCATATGAGAACGAACATTAAGGTGCAAAGTATCAGTGATAAGGTTGTTCATGAAGATGCATTTTCTAGTACGTATTGTACCAATTAAGCATATGTGAACGAACATTAAGATGCATTTTCTAGTACGTAATGTATCAATTAAGCGATTGGGTGGACATCTAAAATACCAGAAGATGAGAAGAACATCTAAATAGCCCTCAAAAGAAGAACATCTAACTTACCAGAAAATGAGAAGAACATCTAAATTACTAGACATACAAGGAAATCTGCAGACGTCAAACAATAGAAGAAGAACAGTCATATCGCAACCAAGAGACCTGCTCGAAAATCCAGGCATAATGGAGAGATTCAACCAGCAGCTAATAGTGCATACACACACCTAATCAAAAGCAGGGACTCCAGCCGTCTAGGGACCAGGGCGCGGCGTCCCGGGCTGCCAGCGTGGCAGCGTGGGAGTGCCACCTGGGTGTGGTCAGTTCGCGCCACCGGTCGACGGGGAGGCATGGTCATGGTGGGGGACGAGGGTGAAGGGCCGGAGGCATGGTCATGGTGGGGGACAAGGCTGTGTTCTGAATCTGGCGATCTGCCGAGGCCAGAGCGGTGACTACACCAAGTAAAAGAAATGTTCACTTCGGCCTACAGTACTCTGAATCACATGCACTCTATCCAACAGTATTTTACACGTGAACAATCTAACCATAAATCAGATCTTGAGAAGGAACAACAGATGTTGTTGATGTCATTCATTTATTTATAAATAGTATTACCAACCAGATGATGTGAATGTGAAAAAAAGGCTTACTTCGATCGATGGTACAGCCATCTCGTTGTTCCCGGGAGAACTCATGTTGATCTCTTGAACAAACCAGCAGCAGACCGTGCTCTTCGTGGAAGAAAGACAGTAAAACGAAGGTCATATGCTGGGGATTTTTTTTGCCAAAAGTGACAGGGTCAGCCGATCACATACCATAATAAGGCCTGAATTTTCTCTGCACTTAATTAAACTTCCATCTTTGCTAGTAAATAAAATGGAAAAAAATCTTGTAAATCATATATGGTAATAAATTATCCTATTTCCATTTAATATATGGTATGATCATTTAATATAATGATTTTATGCCGAGCTATCGAGCTAAAATCGAGCGAGCGAGTACTGGCTCAAGATCGGCTCGTTTCTCGATCGAGCTACATAAAATGTTCATACTCAGCTCGTTTCTTTTCGAGTCGATCTCGAGTCGAGCCAAAAGACGAGTCGATCTCGAGCGGCTCATGAGCCTCGAGCTTTTCTTGCAGCCCTACCTGTGAGCAAACCTACATACATGTTTATGTTAGTCGCCTTCCTCGCCGAACTCTTTCAAAGTTCTCTCAAGCACTTACTGAAAATGCCGCGACGAAGCCGTCGATTCTCCTTTACGGAGTCAGACAACTCGGCACGAACATCCTTTAGTTCCTCACCCAGTTGGGTGTTAGCATCTTGGAGGTTATTTTTCTCCTGCCGCACCCTCGTAAGCACGCTCTCGCCGGCCTTTAGCTGGCGCAAGAGCTGTTGCTTGTCCGGATCTAGTCCGGCGCCATCTGCAATATTTTTGTCAGATTTACACACCCGCCGCACTTCATAAACTATTTATCTTTTGAAGCATATATTACCAGAGGGGGTCTCTGTGGCTCCCCCTGTAGCGGCTAGTGCGGCCTCAAGTTGGGCCTTGCATTCTTCAAGCTCCTGGGACAGTCGGGTATTCTTTTTTGTAAGATCCTACATAACAAATGATCCTTAAATCAGTTATTCTAACTATTTTAAGTCTCGGGGGCTACTGGCATATATAACTGTCAAATTTTCTCACCCGTATGTCCTTTACATACTGCTCCGTGGCTCTGGCTAGACCATCTTGAGCGGCACGGAGGTGCGCATCTCCCGAATTGAAGGCATTCAAGGCCTCTTGGGAGAAACATGCGTCACGAAGAACTGTCCGGCGGCGCCTGTGATTCATGGCGCTCTCCACCTCGGAGTTGGTGGCGGACAATCTGTCGGCATCCTCTATCGGAGGAGCATCCGACGCACGCCTCGTGCTCGTCTCCGCTTCCGGGCCCGGCTTTGGAGCCTGGCTGGCGGAGGTTCGATTATAACCTCTCCGGACTCGGTCCGCAAGCGCTTTTTTCCTGAAAAGAGCACCAGCATTAGTACGCCTTCCGTGAATCAATCCTGGGAATATGGTGACACGCCATACCGCTGCGGCGGAGTTTCGATCCGGACCGCACTTCTTTTTAACTTCTTGGGCAGACGCCCTTGTTGGCTAGCCGTCGCGGGCTCGGCTTCCTGCCTCGAAGGTACCCCCTGCGAAACACCATTGGTATACGGTGATCAAAAAATAAGCACGGGTGGGTCATTATCGGAGTATTGGGACCTCGGTCTCAGTTACCTGTGAGGCTGGAAGTATTCCGGGGTAATCAGCCGTAATGGCAACCAAAGCATTGTCGATGCTAAGTTGGTGGAACACCCGTCGATCAACTCCACCTTTATATTCGGATCCTCTTCGGAGGTCGGATCGAGGGACCGCTCCGGATCCTCGGGTTGTGGGGCGGGCTGTGTATCTTCTCCACGGCCCGGCGCAGTTCCTCAGAGAAACCATGAAATGAGATATTTAACCACGGGAACATGGATCGGACAGGCCACGAAGATATTTGCTTACCCAACTTCGAGGATTATTTGAAGAAAACCCGTTCAGTGGGTTGACACGGAGAAAATCCTCCTCTTCTCCTTTATACATGGCAGACAAGGTCTTCACCAGTTCGGTGACCGATCCCGGCCCTTTGCGGCCATGGCGGGTGGCATCGTCCTCCCCGTTGAAGTCCCACATGGGGTGGCCCCTATATTGGAGCGGCTGCACTCCCCTCATAATGCAAATTGCCATGACTCCAATCATGGTCAATCCGGCATGAGCCAGTAATCTTATTCGGCTCATCAAGTAAAGGACATCCCGGTCATTTTCCCTCTGGGGGCTCCGCGGGCGCCAGCTTAGGCGCTTCTTCAGAGGAGCATTGCTAAACTCCGGAAGGCCGATCTGAACAGGATCCGGCAGCGAGACGTCCTCCATGTAAAATCATTCCGAAGGCCAGCCTTCGGACGCCTTCTTCGGGGTTCCGGATAGATATCCCGTCCCGGTGATGCGCCATAGTTCGGCTCCGCCCACTTGATATTGACCCCTCATGAGAACGGGGTACTAGGCAGAATAATCTCTTCCACAGCGCAAAATGAGCCTCCATGCCCAAGAATAGTTCGCACAGGGCCACGAAGCCCGCGATGTGCAAAATGGAGGCAGGCGTAAGGTGGTGCAACTGGAGGCCGTAGAACTCCAAGAGCCCCCGGAGAAACGGATGGATTGGAAATCCGAGTCCTCTTACTAGATAAGAGATAAAGCATACCCACTCTCCTTTAGAGGGATGGGGAACACTCTCCGCTTGCTTTCCGCCCTTGTAGGTGGCGAGTCCGGCTCGAACCGGAACCATGAAGGCTGGGGGAAGAAATCCCTTGGTTTGGAGTATAACTAGCTCGCTATGCGGGACTGAGCATCTCTCCCAATTCTGGCTGAGGGCTGGGAGCGAGAAGAGGAGCCGCGTCGACTGTCCATGATGGAATGGGTCTTTGTCAGAAGCGCTCCGATGAAAGCTCGCGGAGGGGGGATGGTGTGACTCAGATCTAGATCCTCATCCCTTTTATAGGTTGCTCATTTGCGCAGCCAGGGGGTTAAGTGTAAAAATACCCTGGCTTTTCGCATTCATTCAAACACGTGGAAGATGGCCATTATTGGGCGTAGAAGCCAAGGAGCGCAGCATTTATCAGAAGCCGGACACTATTCGACAAGTATATGGAATTTGGAAAAGAACCCGCCTCGCAATGTCAAGACAATCAACGCCGGACTCATCGTCATTGAAGCCTGGTTCGGGGGCTACTGAGGGAGTCCCGGATTAGGGGGTGTCCGGATAGCCGAGCTATCACCGTTGGCCGGACTCTTGGACTATGAAGATACAAGATTGAAGACTTCGTCTCGTGTATGGATGGGACTTTCCTTGGCGTGGAAGGCAAGCTTGGCGATACGGATATGTAGATCTCCTACCATTGTAACCGACTCTGTGTAACCCTAACCCTATCCGGTGTCTATATAAACCAGAGGGTTTTAGTCTCAGAGGGATCTAACAACAATCATACCATAGGCTAGCTTCTAGGGTTTAGCCTCTCAGATCACTTGGTAGATCTACTATTGTACAACCCAAATAAGAAAAATAAATCAAGCAGGAGTAGGGAATTACCTCCATCGAAAGCGCACCAACCTGGGTAAAAACATCGTGTCCCTTGTCTCCTGTTACCATCTGCCTAGACGCACAGTTCGGGACCCCCTACCCAAGATCCGCCGGTTTTGACACCGACAGCCGTCCTCACTCCCAGTCTCCCGCCGGCGCAATCGCTCCGGCCGGTCGAGGCTTCAGCGGTGGGTGAGACATGCGGTGGCTGGCCAGTCGGCCACGTCCCAAGTCGCCGCAATCGAGCCCGACGAATCTCTCTACGGCATGTTCGATCTGTCGACTGGCTCCATAGAGACTGCATCCGAGTGCGATAGCAGCGATCCGGCGGCAGAGGTTCTGATGGTCGACGGACCACACAGTCCTCCTGGATACCCCCGCACCGATGGAGGCGACGGTGGAGGTGATCCGCCAAGATCACGAAGAGTACCAACCCGAGCCCCTCACTTCGCTGCAGAGGGAGGAACTTCGCCACCAAACATGGATGCGCTTCACACTCCAATCGTTGGAGAAACCCCGAGGCTCGTGCCTTGGAGGATGCGCGCTTGGCCAACTTGGCTGAGCGCACTCGACTGGAGAACCTCCAGCGAGTTCTCGACGAGCGCACGCGACCACGGGTTCCGGAATCCAGTCGACGTCAGCTCTTTCCACCACCAACTCAGGTATATCGAACTCCGATTCAGAATTTAGCAGCTGCAGCCCGTATTGCAGAATCAATTCAGCCTTCCCAGTCGGAGGCGGGTAGAGGTTTGCAACATATCAGGGATTTACTCCGGGCAGCAGGAGATCAAAACTCAGTCATATCCCAGTCACGGAACAGGATTCACAGCAGATCCGTCGCTGCGAATTCAGTCCAGTCGGCCCATAGTCCAAGATCGCCTCCGAGGCGTGAGGAACGTGGAGGCCGGCGTGATGATCAGTACAGGAATCACGAGCCGTATGAGCACCAATTCAATCGCAATGATCGACGTCGAGTGTCCACCCCTCCACCAAGGGGTGGATCATACGCTCCTCGACAACAAGATGATAGATGCCAGCACAGTGTTGGGCGAAGGGTTCCAGTGGACCCCAGAGAGCCAGGCTTTGATGCAAGATCCATCATCGTTCAAGGCTTGGTCGACAGGAACAGAGCTCACCGAGAAGGTCATGACAGAGATGGACCCTCCAGCAGCAGAGTTCAGGTCTCAGGGGGCGAGAGTTTTAGCAGGGCCATCAGAGCCGCAGTGATTCCTCCCAACTTCAGGTTGGCGACTGGAGTCAGTAAGTTCACCGGTGAGTCCAAGCCTGACACTTGGCTTGAGGACTACCGAGTGGCTGTTCAGATTGGCGGCGGCAACGATGAGGTAGCTATGAAGCATTTGCCCCTTATGTTGGAGGGTTCGGCCAGAGCATGGTTGAATCAGTTAGCACCCAGCAGTATTTACACTTGGGAAGATCTGGCCCGAGTGTTTGTCAGGACATTTGAAGGGACTTGCAAGCGACCAGCAGGATTGACAGAGCTGCAGTCGTGTGTGCAGAAGTCGAATGAAACTTTGAGAGATTACATCCAGAGATGGATAACCTTGCACCACACAGTTGAGAATGTGTCCGATCACTGTGCAGTCTGTGCTTTCAAGGAAGGTGTCAAGAACAGAGAGTTGAGTTTAAAATTCGGTCGGACGGGAGATATGACCCTGAGTCGGATGATGGAGATTGCCACCAAGTATGCTAATGGTGAAGAAGAGGGTCGGCTCCGGAGTGGTAAGTACAAGTCAGCCGCTAATGAAGCCGACAGAGGAAATTCCAGTCGGAAGCGAAGCAAGAAAGCCGAGCCAGCCGCTCCCGGAGAAGCCTTGGCTGTGACCCCAGGAAAGTTCAAGGGGAAACCCAAGGTTCCATGGAACCCCAAGAAGGTGAAAGACCAAGATGGGAATGATGTGTTAGACTTGCCATGTCACATTCACACGATGAAAGATGAAGAGGGTAAACCCATTTACCCAAAGCATACCACTCGACAGTGTCGGCTCTTGATTCAGCAGTTCCAAGGGAAGCAGCCCAAGGATAAGGAAAAAGGGTCGGATAAAGTTGAGGACAAAGAAGATAGTGATGGTGGATACCCCCAGGTCAATTCCACCCTGATTATTTTTGCTGACGTTGAAAGCAAATGTCGATTGAAAGTTATCAACCGAGAAGTGAACATGGTCGCTCCAGCGACGCCCAATTATCTGAAATGGTCCCAGACCGCCATCACATTTGACCAGTCTGATCATCCGACACACATTGCCACCCCTGGGAGGCAAGCGTTGGTGGTCGACCCAATCGTCGAAGGCACTCGACTAACCAAAGATTTGATGGATGGCGGCAGTGGCCTGAACATCTTGTATGCAGAGACGTTGAAAGGGATGGGCATTCCAATGTCCAGACTCAGCACCAGTAACATGAGTTTCCACGGAGTCATTCCTGGAAAGAAGGCTGAGTCACTCGGTCAAATTGCTCTTGATGTGGTTTTTGGTGATTCGAAGCATTTCCACAAAGAAAAGTTGACCTTTGAGGTCGTGGATTTCCAGAGCGCTTATCACGCTATTCTCGGGAAGGCCGGCGTATGCCCGTTTCATGGCCCGACCATGTTATGTGTACCTCAAGCTGAAGATGCCCGGCCCCAAGGGTGTGATCACTGTCACTGGCAATCGGAAGAAAGCGGAAGAGTGTTTCCAGAAAGGCTCTAAGATTGCTGATGCTCGGATGGCAGTGGTAGATTGTCAAGAATATCATAAGACTGCAGATTCGAGTGATTTGTTGCGAGCAAAGAAGCCCGCTACGGAGTCGGCATTTCAGTCGTCCGGTGAGACGAAGCAGGTTCATATTCACCCGACCGACCCCAATGCTGCTCCGACCAACATCTCAACAACACTCGACTCCAAATAGGAAGAAGCGCTCGTCCAGTTCCTCCGTGAGAACTGGGACATCTTTGCATGGAAGCCTGCTGACATGCCGGGTGTTCCCAGGGAGCTGGCTGAGCTCCGTCTGCGAGTCGACTCAAAAGTAAAACCTGTCAAAGAACATCTTCGACGGTCCGCCGTCCAGAAGAGAAAGGCCATTGGCGAGGAGGTGGCTCGGCTCTTAGCAGCAGAGTTTATCCGAGAAATTTACCACTCCGAGTGGCTTGCCAATGTGGTCATGGTCCCTAAGAAGGACAATTCACTGCGCATGTGCATCAACTTCAAACATATCAATCGGGCCTGCCCGAAAGAACACTTTCCTCTCCCCCGCATCAACCAAATATTCGACTCGACTGCGGGATGTGAGCGCTTGTCTTTTTTGGACGCATATTCCAGGTACCATCAGATCCGTCTGTATGGACCCAACGAGATCAAAACAGCTTTCATCACTCCATTCGGGTGCTTCTGTTATGTCACCATGCTATTCGGCCTCAAGAATGCCGGAGCCACGTTCATGAGGATGATTTAGAAGTGTTTACTCACTCAAATCAGTCGGAATGTGGAAGCATACATGGATGACATTGTGGTCAAGTCACGGAAAGGTTCCGACCTGTTGGTGACCTTGCTGAAACATTTGCCAATCTCGGGAGGTATGATATCGCTTAATCCATCAAAGTGCACATCCGGAGTTCCTGGTGGAAAGTTACTCGGTTTTCTGCTTACGAACGAGGAATCGACGCTAACCTGTAAAAAGTTGGCGCTATTCTCCGAATGAAACGCCTGCGGCGTGTGCACGATGTCCGAAGCTTACTTTGGATGCTTGGCCGCTTTAAGTCGATTCATCTCTCGCCTCGGTGAAAAGGCATTGCCTCTTTACCGATCGATGAAGAAGTCGACAAGTTCGAGTGGACTCAAGTCGATGCAGCGTTTGCAGAGCTCAAAGCTCTGCTCTCCACCCAGCCGATGCTTGCTGCCCCAATCAGCAAAGAGCCATTGTTGCTTTACACTGCAGCCACAGGACAAGTCGTCAGTACAGTACTTACGGTCGAGCGGGAAGAGGAAGGAAAAGCCTTCAAAGTTCAGCGCCCAGTATATTATCTTTCTGAAGTGTTAACCCCGTCGAAGCAAAGATACCCTCATTGTCATAAGCTTGTGTATGGGATTTATATGACCGCAAAGAAGGTTGCTCACTACTTCTCTGATCATTCCGTTACAGTCATCAGTGACGCCCCGTTATCAGAGATTCTGCACAACAGAGACGCAACTGGTCGAGTGGCGAAATGGGCGATTGAACTTCTTCCCCTTGATATCAAGTTTGAGGCAAAGAAAGCCATCAAGTCCCAAGCAATAGCAGATTCCATCGCCGAGTGGATTGAACAACAGTTACCGACTCAAGTTCACTCGAACCTTTGGACTATGTTCTTTGATGGTTCCAAGATGCTGAATGGTTCCGGTGCTGGGGTAGTATTGGTCTCCCCCCGAGGAGATAAGCTCAGATATGTGCTCCAGTTTCACTTTGATTCTTCCAACAATGAAGCAGAATACGAAGCATTGTTGTATGGGTTGCGTATGGCCATTTCACTCGGCGTCCGTCGCCTCATGGTCTATGGCGACTCAAACCTGGTGGTTAATCAGGTGATGAAGGAGTGGGACGTCAGAAGTCCAGCCATGACTGGCTACTGTAATGCAGTGAGGAAGCTGGAAAAGAAGTTTGAGGGGTTAGAGCTCCATCACATACCCCGACTGAAAAATCAAGCTGCTGATGATTTGGCGAAAATAGGGTCCAAGAGGGAAGCCATTCCCAGTGATGTGTTTTTGGAGCACATCCGCACACCGTCGATTCAAGAGGATCCTTTCACCGAAGAAGTTCCACGGCCAAAAAGTGCCACTGATCCGACTGAAGTTGAGGTCCCAGCGGTGGTCGACCTTGTCATGGAAGTCGTGGTCGTCACTCCCGACTGGAGAGTACCGTACATCACATACATCCTGAGGAAAGAGCTCCCGAAGAATGAAGAAGAGGCTAGACAAATCGTCCGTCGATCCAAGGCCTTTACTATGATCAAGGGACAGTTATTCAGAGAAAGCGTGACTGGAGTCAGCCAGAAGTGCATAACGCCAGAAGAGGGTCGGATAATCCTTGATGATATCCACTCGGGGACCTGTGGTCACCATGCGTCCTCTCGGACCATCGTGGCTAAAGCATACCGAGCGGGATTTTACTGGCCAAAGGCAAATGAAATGGCAAAGGAAATAGTCGACAAATGTGAAGGATGTCAGTTCTACTCCAATATGTCACACAAGCCCGCCTCAGCATTAAAGACCATTCCACTCGTCTGGCCTTTCGCTGTTTGGGGGTTGGATATGATTGGACCGCTGAGAACTGGCAGGAGTGGTTTCACTCATTTGCTTGTGGCAGTCGACAAGTTCACGAAGTGGATCGAAGCTAAACCTATCAAGAATCTTGATGCGTGCACTGCTGTCAGTTTCGTCAGAGAATTGATATTCAGATATGGAGTTCCGCACAGCATCATCACGGACAATGGGTCAAATTTCGATTCCGACAATTTCAAAGCCTTTTGCGCCTCTCAGGGCACGCAGGTCGACTATGCTTCAGTCGCCCACCCCCAGTCGAATGGACAAGCTGAACGAGCAAATGGTCTAATTCTCAAAGGACTGAAACCTCGACTGATGCGTGATCTCAAGCATGCGGCAGGAGCGTGGGTCGACGAACTTCCGTCGGTTCTTTGGGGATTGAGGACCACTCCTTATCGTTCGACTGGGAGAACTCCATTCTTTATGGTCTATGGAGCTGAAGCAGTTCGCCGAGTGACACGCTTCACAATGCCCCCGAGTCGAACTCTACTCAAGTCAAGCAGAGCAAGCCCATCAAGATGCAGTCGACCTCCTTGAAGAGGAGAGAGAGATGGCCCTGATCCGCTCGACCATCTATCAGCAGGACTTGCGTCGATTCCACGCCAGAAATGTGAAGAGCCAAGCCTTTCAGGAAGGAGATCTGGTCCTCCGAGTGGATCAGCAAAAACCACACAAGCTCGCTCCCACTTGGGAAGGCCCCTTCATCGTCACCAGAGAGTTGGGGAACGTAGCAGAAATTCAAAATTTTCCTACGTGTCACCAAGATCTATCTATGGAGAAACCAGCAACGAGGGGAAGGAGAGAGCATCTACATACCCTTGTAGATCGCTAAGCGGAAGCGTTCAAGAGAACGGGGTTGAAGGAGTCGTACTCGTCGTGATCCAAATCACCGGAGATCCTAGTGCCGAACGGACGGCACCTCCGCTGCTCAACACACGTATAGCCGGTGACGTCTCCCACGCCTTGATCCAGCAAGAAGAGAGGGAGAGGTTGAGGAAGACTCCGTCCAGCAGCAGCACAACGGCGTGGTGGTGATGGAGGAGCGTGGCAATCCAGCAGGGCTTCGCCAAGCACCACGGGAGAGGAGGAGGAGGAGAGGCAGGGCTACGCCAATAGAGAGGGAGAAACTCATATGTTGGGCAGCCCCCAAGCCTCAAGTATTTATAGGGGAGAGGGAGGGGGCTGCGCCCCCTCTAGGGTTCCACCCTAGGGGCGGCGGCCAGCCCCAATCCCATCTGGGTGGCGGCCAGGTGGAGGGGGAGAGGGAGGCGCACCAGGTATGGGCCCTAAGGCCCATCTGCCCTTAGGGTTTGCCCCCTCTCCTCTCCTTAGGCGCCTTGGGCCCTTGTGGGGGGCGCACCAGCCCACCTGGGGCTGGTTCCCTCCCACACTTGGCCCATGCAGCCCTCCGGGGTTGGTGGCCCCACTTGGTGGACCCCCGAGACCCTCCCGGTGGTCCCGGTACGTTACCGGAAAAACCCGAAACTTTTCCGGAGACCAAAACAGGACTTCCCATATATAAATCTTTACCTCCGGACCATTCCGGAACTCCTCGTGACGTCCGGGATCTCATCCGGGACTCCGAACAACATTCGGTAACCACATACAAGCTTCCTTTATAACCCTAGCGCCATCGAACCTTAAGTGTGTAGACCCTACGGGTTCGGGAGACATGTAGACATGACCGAGACGTTCTCCGGTCAATAACCAACAGCGGGATCTGGATACCCATGTTGGCTCCGACATGTTCCACGATGATCTCATCGGATGCACCACGATGTCAAGGACTCAATCGATCCCGTATACAATTCCCTTTGTCTGGCGGTATTGTACTTGCCCGAGATTCGATCGTCGGTATCCGATACCTTGTTCAATCTCGTTACCGGCAAGTCTCTTTACTCGTTCCGTAACACATCATCCCGTGATCAACTCTTTGATCACATTGTGCACATTATGATGATGTCCTACCGAGTGGGCCCAGAGATACCTCTCCGTCACACGGAGTGACAAATCGATCTCGATTCGTGCCAACCCAACAGATACTTTCGGAGATACCTGTAATGAACCTTTATAGCCACCCAGTTACGTTGTGACGTTTGGTACACCTAAAGCATTCCTACGGTATCCGGGAGTTGCAAAATCTCATGGTCTAAGGAAATGATACTTGACATTAGAAAAGCTTTAGCATACGAACTACGATCTTTGTGCTAGGCTTAGGATTGGGTCTTGTCCATCACATCATTCTCCAAATGATGTGATCCCGTTATCAACGACATCCAATGTCCATGGTCAGGAAACCGTAACCATCTGTTGATCAACGAGCTAGTCAACTAGAGGCTTACTAGGGACATGGTGTTTTCTATGTATCCACACATGTATCTGAGTTTCCTATCAATACAATTATAGCATGGATAATAAATGTTTATCATGAACAAGGAAATATAATAATAACTAATTTATTATTGCCTCTAGGGCATATTCCAACAGTCTCCCACTTGCACTAGAGTCAATAATCTAGTTCACATCGCCATGTGATTAACACTCACAGGTCACATCACCATGTGACCAACATCCAAAGAGTTTACTAGTGTCATTAAACTAGTTCACATCATCATGTGATTAAGACTCAATGAGTTCGGGGTTTGATCATGTTTTGCTTGTGAGAGAGGTTTTAGTCAACGGGTCTCAGAATATTCAGATCCGTATGTACTTTGCAATTCTCTATGTCATATTGTAAACGCTGCTTCCACGCTCCACTTGGAGCTATTCCAAATGGTTGCTCCACTATACGTATCCGGTTTGCTACTCAGAGTCACTCGGATAGGTGTTAAAGCTTGCATCGACGTAACCCTTTACGCCGAACTCTTTATCACCTCCATAATCGAGAAACATGTCCTTATTTGCTGCAAGGACAATTTTGACCGTTGTCCAATGATCCATTCCTGGATCATTCTTGTACCCCTTGACTGACTCATGGCAAGGCACACTTCCGGTGCGGTACACAACATAGCATACTATAGAGCCTATGTCTGAAGCATAGGGGACGACCTTCGTCCTTTCTCTCTCTTCTGCCGTGGTCGAGCTTTAACTCTTAACTTCATACCTTACAACTCATGCAAGAACTCCTTCTTTGATCGATCCATCTTGAACACTTTCAAGATCATGTCAAGGTACGTGCTCATTTGAAAGTATTATTAAGCATTTTGATCTATCCTTATAGATCTCGATGCTCAATGTTCAAGTAGCTTAATCCAGGCTTTCTATTGAAAAACATCTTTCAAATAACCCTGTATGCTTTCCAGAAATTCTACATCATTTCTGATCATCAATATGTCGACAACATATACTCATCAGAAATTCTATAGTGCTCCCACTCACTTCTTTGGAAATACAAGTTCCTCATAAACTTTGTATAAACCCAAAATCTTTGATCATCTCATCAAAGCGCACATTCCAACTCCGAGATGCTTACTCCGGTCCTTAGAAGGATCGCTGGAGCCAAAGATACCTTTTAGCATCCTTTAGGATCGACAAAAACTTTCTGATTGTATCACATACAACCTTTCCTTACGAAAACTGGTAAGGAAACTCATTTTGACATCCATCTGCCAGATTTCATAAATGCAGCTTATACTAACATGATTCCGTCGGACTTAAGCATCGCTACGGATGAGAAAATCTCATCGTAGTCAACTTGTGAAAAACTCTTTGCCACAAGTCGAGCTTCATAGATGGTGACATTACCGTCCACGTCCGTCTTCTTCTTAAAAATCCATTTATCTCAATAGCTTGCCGATCATCGGGCAAGTCCACCAAAGTCCATGCTTTGTTCTGATACATGGATCCTATCTCGGATTTCATGGCCTCTAACCATTTGGCGGAATATGGGCCCACCATCGCTTCTCCATGGCTCGTAGGTTCATTGTTGTCTAGCAACATGACCTTCAAGACAGGATTACTGTACCACTCTGAAGCAGTACGCATCCTTGTCACCCTACGAGGTACGGTAGTGACTTGATCCGAAGTTTCATGATCACGATCATAAGCTTCTACTTCAATTGGTGTAGGTGCCACAGGAACAACTTCCTGTGCCCTGCTACACACTAGTTGTAGTGACGGTTCAATAACCTCATCAAGTCTCCACCATCCTCCCACTCAATTCTCGAGACAAACCTTTCCTCGAGAAAGGACCCGATTCAAGAAAGAGTCCTTATTGCTTTCGGATCTGAATTAGGAGGTATACCCAACTGTTTTGGGTGTCCTATGAAGATGCATTTTATCCGCTTTGGGTTCGAGCTTATCAACCTGAAACTTTTCACATAAGCGTCGCAGCCCCAAACTTTTAAGAAACGACAGCTTAGGTTTCTCTAAACCATAGTTCATACGGTGTCGCCTCAACGGAGTAACGTGGTGCCCTATTAAAGTGAGTGCGGTTGTCTCTAATGCCTAACCCATGAACGATAGTGGTAATTCGATAAGAGACATCATGCTACGCACCATATCCAATAGGGTGCAACTATGATGTTCGGACACACCATCACACTATGGTGTTCCAGGCGGTACTAATTGTGAAACAATTTCCACAATGTCTTAATAGCGTGCCAAAGCTCGTAACTCAGATACTCATCTCTATGATCATATCATAGATATTTTATCCTCTTGTCACGATGATCTTCAACTTCACTCCGAAATTACTTGAACCATTCAATAATTCAGACTTGTGTTCATCAAGTAAATATACTCAACATCTACTCGAATCATCATGAAGTAAGAACATAACGATATTCATTTGCATGCCTCAGCACTCATTGGACTGCACACATCAAAAATGTGTTACTTCCAACAAGTTGCTATCTTGTTCCATTTTACTGAAAAACGAGGCTTTTAGTCATCTTGCCCATGTGGTATGATTTGCATATTTCAAGTGATTCAAAATCAAGTGAGTCCAAACGATCCATCTGCATGGAGTTTCTTCATGCGTATACACCAACAGACATGGTTCGCATGTCTCAAACTTTTCAAAAAATGAGTTGAGTCCAAAGATCCATCAACATGGAGCTTCTTCATGCGTTTTATACCAATATGACTTACATGGCAGTGCCACAAGTAAGTGGTACTATCATTACTATCTTATATTTTTGGCATGAAAATGTGTATCACTACGATCGAGATTCAATAAACCATTCCTTTAGGTGCAAGACCATTGAAGGTGTTATTCAAATAAATAGAGTAACCATTATTCTCCTTAAATGAATAACCGTATTGCAACAGACATAATCCAATCATGTCTATGCTCAACGCAAACACCAAATGACAATTATTCTGGTTTAATACTAATCTTGATGGTAGAGGGAGCGTGCGATGTTTGATCACATCAAACTTGGAAACACTTCCAACACATATCGTCGGCTCACCTTTAGCTAGTCTCTGTTTATTCCGTAGCTTTTGTTTCGAGTTGCTAACACTTAGCAACCGAACCGGTATCTAATACCATGGTGCTACTAGGAGTACTAGTAAAGTACACATTAACATAATGTATATCCAATATACTTCTATCGACCTTGCCAGCCTTCTTATCTACCAAGTATCTAGGGTAATTCTGCTCCAGTGGTTGTTCCCCTTATTACAGAAGCACTTAGTCTCGGGTTTGGGTTAAACCTTGGGTTTCTTCACTGGAGCAGCAACTGATTTGTCGTTTCATGAAGTGTCCCTTCTTGCCCTTGCCCTTCTTGAAACTAGTGGTTTCACCAACCATCAACAATTGATGCTCCTTCTTGATTTCTACTTTCGCGGTGTCAAACATCGCGATACCTCAAGGATCATCATATCTATCCCTGATATGTTATAGTTCATCACGAAGCTCTAACAGCTTGGTGGAAATGACTTTGGAGAAACATCACTATCTCATCTGGAAGATCAACTCCCACTCAATTCAAGTGATTGTTGCACTCAGACAATCTGAGCACAAGCTCAATGATTGAGCTTTTCACCCTTAGTTTGCAGGCTAAGAAAATCGTCGGAGGTCTTTGTCGGTGTACTAGAGTAGGGGTACCCTAGTACCCCGAACTCGTGCACGGACAGTTGCAGCGCCCCACGGCCGGGCCGGCTTGATGGCCGCCAAGTTCTTCAGCAGCTCCCTTGGAGCCATTCAAGAACAAAGTAGTCAAGACCCCGGCAAGAGGAGCTTGCCGGAAAGGCCACTCAGGGCACCAAGGAAAACAAGGCCCCGGCAAGAGGAGCTTGCCGGGAAGGCTTGGCGGGCGCTGAACCCCCAAGCGCGACGAGGTTCCCGCCCCGGCAAGGCGCTTGCCGGGACGGGCGACCTCTCCATCTCCGCTCCAGCTCACCCGCCAACGTGTCACCACGGGGCTCTCGCAAGGACGCGTGTCGGCGGGCTGCGCAGCCAGCGGAGAGTAGCGACAAGCAGCGCTGACAAGCTACCTTCGTGGCGGATGGAGGTGCACTTGAAGGTCCCTGTTACACTGTTCGAGCGACCGTGACGGGCATTGATGACTCTTGTCCCTTGCCGTCAGAGTTAGGTATAGATTACTATACACTGTACAAAGCGGTGTACCAACCCAGGTTTTTACCGTTGTAACCTTGTCTACTTGCCATATGTGGTAACCCCTTGTGCCTATAAAAGGAGGCCCGAGGGCAACGTAGAGGAGGTTCGACTGGTTTTCGTCCAGCTCCAGCTTAGTTCATCACATCCAGGCTAGGTTTTGTAGCCCGCATTGCTCCCTAGCAAGAACACCAGATAATCCACAAAGCAGCAGTAGGAGTATTATCTCTCCGGAGACCTCCGAAGCTGGGTAAAAACCCTAGCGTGCGCACCGCCTTGATCCGCTCTTTGCGCAATCTCCGCCCCCCTCCGAACCACAAAGGGACCCAGGTCCCGTAGGTGCTCGTGGGGCACGATCAGCGCGTCTCCCCCGACATCTTTGGCGCGCCAGGTAGGGGGCGTCGAGGTTGTGTGAATCCGATCCGACGGTCGCACCAGCAACTCCATCGACGTCTTCGTCGACATGGCGCCGAAGAAGAAGCCTTCGGCAGCAGCTGAGCCGTCCGCGTCGAACCCACCACCACCGGAGCCGTCAGGTGGCGGGGGAAACGCTAGCGGAGGGACCGGCGTCATCGAGGGAGCCCACGATGCCGCCAGGTCCAAGGACAACGCGGCGCGGGCGTCGGCGTCTGAATCTGGACCGCTTCCTTCGCAGGAGGCGCGGGACAGACAGTGTCATGATACCCGCGGCGCCATACACTCATTGGATCAAGGCCAAGCTGGAGGATCCCGAGGCCCTCGAGACCCGCACGCACCTCAGCATGCCGGTACGAGTGGGGTACGGTCCCTAGGGCGGGGTGCTGCTCCTCCTAACTTGGTTAGGAGTCCGAGCATATCCCGTTCTTCGCTCCGTACGCCCTTACCGCCAACCACGCCAGCGGAAGCCTTGGCGAGAGCCCAGTTACTACTAGATTACCCTCCGACGGCCGATAAGGTCGACGAGTGGAGGGCCACAATTCAAAGTCTCATCGGCTTCGCCAACGGCGACGTCCCGCGGCAACCGAGCGCTTCGCAACCACGGCGAGGCGACAAGGCGCGAGCCGATGGCGACGAGACTTGCGGGGGTGCGCCCACCGTACACTCCCCTTCCCGAAGGCCAAGATCGCCGACTCGCCGGATCTACCTCGACAGCGACTCCATTGTGGTCGCCGGATCCGCGAGCTCGTCGCGACCAGCGCCAAGTTCTTCGGGAACGGCAAGAAGAGGACGCTCGAACCCGTATCGAGCGCCGAAGAGAAGCGCGCCGTCAATCTGACCAACGCGCCGGGCCCACTGTCGATATGCACGCGCCAGGGGAACCAGGCGACTTGCCGTACGCGGTGGGTTGCCCTGCGTTCACTCGTGAGCTGCGGCAAGTCCGGTGGCCCGACAAGAAAAACTTCAAACCAGACGTCTTGGAGAAGTATGACGGCAGGACACACCCATCGGAGTTCCTCAAAGATCTACACCATCGCGGTGCAGGCTGCGGGGACGAGACGACAAGATCTCGCCAACTACTTCCCCTTTGTGCTCAAGCCAAACGCCGATCTTGGCTCATGCACTGCCGGATGGCTCTATTTCTTCTTGGGCAGATTTGTGCCACCAGTTTGTTGGAGCCTTCACAGCGGCCACAAGCCTCATGGCTGGGAGAGTGATCTCCACCTGCTTGCCCGGAAGGAGGGGAGTCTCTGCGCAAATTCATCCAGAGATTGATCAGTGCACTACAACATCCCAGACGTCCACCCTGCGGCGGTTATCAGTGCATTCCATCAGAATGTACGAAATCGCAGGATGAGGGAGGAGATGGCGATGTGCAAAGTGAAAGACGCCAGCGAGCTATACGCCCTGGCCGACAAGTGTGCACGCGCTGAAGAGGAAGAAGACTCCCAGGAGAGAGTGTGGGAGCAGAGTCTGACAGTGAGGGGATCGCCCCGGCAAGGAATAGCCGGCGGCGGAACAACAGGAGGAAGAAAAACCAAGAAGTACTAGTTGTCGAGCAGTCCGGCAAGGATGGTGCCGCCAACCAAGCCAAGGCCGGTGGCTCCGGCAAGGAGGTTGCCGTTGACGCCGACCGCCAAGCTGTGGCGGCCGCCGACAAGCCTGGCAGCTCCAACAAACAGTACTGTAAAATCCACCGCACCAAGGGCCACGATCTCCAGAGCTGCAAGAAAGTCGAGCAGCTTGTTGAGCTACAGAAAGCTGAATACGAGCGGCGAGACAAGGAGAAAGCCCAAGAAGGTGCAGGTGCGGCAAGTAAGAAGAGACCCGGTAGGGGAGGACGCCGCGGCAAGGCCAAGCAGCGGCAAGGAGACAGACCTCCCCGTGGCCGCGACAAGGAAGAAGATGAAGATGAAGATGACGAGGACGATGAGGACGACGAGACTGATGAGCATGAGTTTCAAAAGGCAACGGAGGTCCTTTGCGTCGATGGTGGTGCGTCTCTGCATACCTCGCACCGCCAACTCAAGCAATGGATGCGCGAGGTCAATGCAGCAGAACCATCCATAGAGTCACGCAAACCTCTGAAGTGGTCCAGCACGCCCATCATCTTTGACATTGAGGATCACCCTGATCGCATCACTGCGGTCGGGTGCTTGCCGATGTTGGTCTCACCAACCATCCGCAACCTCAAGGTCACAAAGATGTTGGTTGACGGCGGGGCCGGCCTGAACTTGATCTCCTCCACAGTGCTCCAGAAACTTCAAATCCCTGACAATGAGCTCAAGAAAGCTGGTACTTTCCAAGGAATCAACCCAGAAGGAGCAAGCCCAAGGGGAAGATCACGTTGTCGGTAACCTTCGGCAAAGGAGCTCAACTTCAGAACTGAGAGGGTCACGTTCGACGTCGCCGATTTCCCATTGCCCTACAATGGCATACTTGGCCGTCCGGCACTTGCCAAGTTCATTGCCGCCTCTCACTATGCATACAACCTACTCAAGATGCCCGGCCCGATAAGTGTCATTTCTGTCCACGGCGACAAGAAAGACGCACTTATCTGCGCCGACAAGATTTACCGGGATGCAGCAGCCGCGACAGATAGCAAACCACTTGCCGCTGAAGCTCCCGGGAGGAAGAAGACCACTAGGTCCGGCAAGAGCACTGTTGCCCACTCCGGCAAGCGCACCTCTTCGGAGTGCTGCGCTACCGTCGAGGACGCACCGTCGAGCTCCACCGGCAAGTGCAGCAAGACGATGACAGCTCCACCAAAGACCAAGAAAGTGCCCGCCAAGGAGGACGGCGCTAGTGGTACCTTTACCATCAGTGCCACGATTGATCCTAAATAGGAAGACGAGCTCATTGCTTTCCTGCGGGCGAATGTCGATGTGTTTGCATGGCAACCATCCGATATCCCCGGCGTTCCCAGGAAAGTAATTGAGCACCACCTAGCTGTCTGTCCTCACGCGCGGCCCGTCAAGCAAAAAGTTAGGAAACAGGCAGTGGAGCGCCAAGAGTTCATAGCAGAAGAAATCAAGAAATTGGAAGCAGCAGGGCTTGTCAGAGGAGTCCTCCACCCCACGTGGTTGGCCAATCCAGTAGTGGTGCGCAAGGCTAATGGGAAATGGAGACTTTGTATTGACTTCACAGATGTTAATAAAGCTTGTCCCAAGGACCCATTTCCCTTGCCGCGTATCGACCAGATTGTTGACTCGACAGCTGGATGCGATCTGCTTTCATTTCTTGATGCATATTCAGGATATCATCAGATCTTCATGGCAGAAGAGGATGAGGAGAAAACCGCATTCATCACACCATGTGGCACGCATCGCTTTATACACGGATGCCTTTCGGTTTGAAGAATGCTGGTTCAACCTTTGCAAGGGTAGTCCATGATGCTTTTGGACCACAGATACACAGAAATGTAGAAGCCTACATGGATGATATAGTGGTCAAGAGCAAGGACAGAGCGACTTTAGTTCAAGATTTGGATGAGACGTTTGCAAACCTGCGCAAGATCAACCTCAAGCTCAACCCCGAGAAGTGCGTGTTTGGAGTCCCTTCCGCAAGCTTCTCGGGTTCTTTGTGTCTCAGCGGGAATTGAAGCCAATCCCGACAAGATCAAGGCCATTGAGCAGATCGAAGCACCAAAGCGCGTCAAGGATGTCAGAAGGCTTGCCGGTTGCGTGGCTGCTCTCAGCAGGTTCATCTCTAAATCTGCTGAACGCGCCCTCCCCTTTTTCAAGATTTTGAAAAGGGCAGGTCCAATGAATGGACTCCCGAAGCGGAGGCTGCGTTGCAGGACTTGAAAAGATATCTGTCCTCCGCTCCAATACTTGTCGCACCTAAGCCACAAGAGAAGTTGCTGCTGTATATAGCAACTACCAATCAAGTGGTTAGTGCTGCGTTAGTAGCGGAGAGGGAGGCGGATGATGAGCCGACAACCAAGGCAGGCGCATCCAGCGACAAGCAAGATGCTTCGCCGTCAAGCTCTGGTCCCGACAAGGACAGATCATCGCAGGGTTGCGACAAAATACAGAAGAGGATGGTGCAGCGCCCAGTGTACTTCGTTAGTTCCCTTTTGCAGGGGGCTAGATCGAGGTACTCTGGTGTGCAGAAGCTGCTTTTCGGCCTCCTTATGGCCTCGAGAAAGTTGCGCCATTACTTCCAAGCACATGAGATAACAGTTGTCACTCGCTTTCCGCTGAAGAGGATATTGCAGAATCCAGAAGCAACAGGCAGGATTGTTGAGTGGGCGCTGGAACTGTCAAGCTTTGGTCTCAAGTTCGAAAGCACTTCCACTATCCAGAGCAGGGCATTGGCAGAATTCATAGCAGAGTGGACGCCGACACAAGATGAAGAAACTCTAGAGACGAGCATCCCCGTCAAGGAGGCAAATAAAGAGTGGCTGATGTACTTTGATGGTGCCTTCTCGCTGCAAAGGCGCGGTCTTGGCGTCTTGCTTATCGCACCCACCGGAGAACACCTCAAGTACATAGTCCAGATGCACTTTCCCAAGGAACAAGCAACAAACAACACCTGCAGAGTACGAAGGCTTGCTTGCGGTCTCGTGGATTGCGGTGGACCTTGGGATTAAGAAGCTCATTGTCAGGGGAGACTCACAACTTGTCGTCCGCCAAGTAAATAAAGATTACCAGAGTCCGTTGATGGAAGCGTACGTCGATGAAGTGAGGAAGCTGGAAGAGCACTTTGAAAGCCTGCAAATGGAACACGTTCCAAGAGCACAGAATGATGTAGCTGATGGCCTCTCCAAATGTGCCGCACTTAAGTTACCTGTGGAACCAGGGATTTTTGTGCTCAAGCTGACTCAACCAACCGTGACACCATCAACAGGACAGAGCAAAAAGAGAAAATTGGTTTCCGGCGACTACTTTCCGGCAGAGCTCTCCGAAGCCGCCGCCAAGAAGGTCCCTAAAACCAACGCAAATATCGCTGAGGAGCAGTCTGCTCCGACAAACCATGCGGTTTGTATCGTCGAAGCAAACGCTCCCGACAAGCTTAGCTCCGGCAAGCTTGGCGGGGATCATCGAGCTCCGGCTGACCTGCAGGTCCTTGCCGTAGAAGCTGATGGTCCCGCAGTGATAGACGAGCCTTTAGTCCTTAATGTCGAGCCACAGGCTCCAACATGGGCACAAAGAGATCGTCCCATTTCCTTCGCACGTGAGAACTTCCCGAAGAGCAAGAAGAAGCGTAAAAAGTAGCCCGGCGGTCAAGTATGTACCAGTTTGTTGACAACATCCTGCATGTAAGAAGACTCAACAGAGTGAAATTGAAGTGTATTTGCCGGGAAGATGGATGAAGCTGTTGGCGGAGATACATGGAGGCATATGTGGTCACCACATTGGCAAGAAGAGCACTTGCCGCAAAGCTTTCCCAAGAAGGTTTCTTCTGGCCAGAAGCCCTCCAGGATGCAACTGCACAAGTAACCAAGTGTGAAGCGTGCCAGTTCCATTCAAAACAGATACACCAACCAGCTCAAGCTCTCCAGACGATCCCTTTATCCTGGCCCTTTTCGGTCTGGGGGCTCGACATCCTCGGCCCCTTCCCCCGAGCTGTCGGGGGCTTTGAGTACTTGTACGTCGCAATCGACAAGTTCACAAAGTGGCCGGAAGTGGAACCAGTGAGGAAGGTGACCGCACAGTCAGCCGTCAAGTTCTTCAGGTCAATTGTTTGCCGTTTCGGGATTCCTAATCGGATCATCACCGATAACGGCACACAGTTCACGAGTCGCACCTTCATGCAGTATGCCCAAGATCTTGGCGCCAAGATCTGCTTCGCTTCCATTGCTCATCCGAGAAGCAACGGTCAAGCAGAGAGGGCAAACGCTGAAGTGCTGCGAGGACTCAAGACCAGAACTTTCGACAGGCTGCACAAGTGCGGAAGGAACTGGATCGAGGAGCTGCCAGTGGTTCTTTGGTCGATCAGGACGATGCCAAATCGAGCCACTGGCCAGACACCCTTTGCTCTAGTCTACGGAGCAGAGGCAGTTCTCCCCACGGAACTCGTATACGGTTCACCTCGAGTGCTCGCTTATGATGAGCTTGAGCAAGAGCAGCTGCGGCAAGATGACGCGCTGCTCCTCGAGGAAGATCGCCTTCGTGTCTGCACGAGCTGCTCGTTACCAGCAAACTTTGCGCCGCTACCATAGCCACAAGGTTAATGCCAGAAGCTTCGAGGAAGGCGACCTTGTTCTTCGGCGCGTTCAATCCGCCAAGAATTCCAACAAGTTGACGCCGAAGTGGGAAGGCCCTTATCGGGTAAAACGAGTCACTAGGCCCGGCGTTGTCCGCCTTGAGACTGAAGACGGCTTTCCGGTGAGCAATTCCTGGAACATAGAGCATCTTCGCAAGTTTTACCCATGAGGCGCGGTTGCGGAACCTGCTCAAGCAACCACCCTTTTGTACAAGTCTTGCCGCTGTTGCATGTAATCCTTTGTACAAAGCCGGGCGCAGACCCCGTGCATCAGTAAAGCCTATGGTTGCGCACGTTTTTGTTAATACATGCTTTCATAGTCAAATATGCATGTGTTCACTAACATCTTGTGCAGCACCCGCACCCGGTAAGCGACAATGAGCCATTGGGCTCCATAACTTTCTTTTTCTCTTCTTTCTTCTCAAACAAGGAGAAGGTTCCTCCACCCACAAGTTTACCGGGGGGGAAGGAGGAAAGAATGGTGTGGGCCGACAAGCGTCGCTCGAGGAACCGTCGCCTTGCCGGAGAATGGACAACAGAAAAGCTAAGTTGCTAAGTTTAAGCGACCAGTTTTAAATTTTCAAGTTATCTTCCTCGAACGATAAGTACTTTGTATGGAAAACCTGTGCGCGGAGGAACCAAATCGTACTGGTCGCACCCTTATTTTGTTTCGAGTCCGCTCGACAAGTTAAGTGAGCTGCGACTAGTCCGCGACGAGGTTGTTTGTCGGTAGCGACCCCGCCAGCAGGCTGCTGAAGTTCAAGACTTTTCGGCGCTCATGCATGGGTGCTCGTGACCGACAAGTTTTCCCTGAAAGCGTAGGGTAAAAGCATACAAGGGAAGAAATCGAGTAAAGGAAATAACAGTGCATTCGATTGCCTAAGATAGTGTATATTACAAAAATAACTTATCGCGGCGCTAGCTAAATTGTTCTCGGAACTGAAATAGCAGCGAAGAGAAGAAAGGTGCGCCGGCGTCCAAGCCCCGGCAAGCCAGAGTTGCCGGGGGCTGCGGCAAGCCAGAGTTGCCGGGGGCTGCGGCAAGCCAGGGTTACCGGGGGCTGCGACAAGTCAGAGTTGCCGGAGGCTGCGGTATCAGATAAGCCTTTCGTCCTTCTTCGAACTTCCCTCTTTCATTAAAAACATTCTACTCGGATACAGTCCGTGGAGAGTGAAAAACATGAAAGAGAGGATTACAAGTTCTTAAGTGCAGATAAGGCCCGAGGGCTTACAAATTAAAAAGATAAGCTGCCCGTAACCCCTTTTCTGTCCCTATCTTCATAAGGTAGTTTAAGGAGGCGGGAAGGGCAAAAGGAGCGCCTACGCGAGCTACAGGTGCCAGAAGGCACCAAGGGAACATGCCGGGGGCTCTCCGAAGGCTTGACGGGGATGGCGGCGACGGAAGCAGAGCTCGAAGACGGGGCGGCAGGACGTCAGCACGCTGTCGAGGGCACTACGCCCTCGTACTCCGACTTGACGGCCTTGTCACCGTCCCTCTTCCCCTTCCGCAGCCTCCCCTACGCCGCCCGCCCAAGGAGACGACCCCGGGGAGTTCAAGGAGTCGGCGACGCGGATGATGGGGTCGTCGGTAACGCGCGGAGCGGCGCCCGACAACTAGTTGGGCCCGCTACCCTCGTCGCCGCTGTCGCTCTCCTCCTCGTCACTCTCGCTCGTGGAGGAATCTTCGCTGTCGGAGGAGCTATCCACGCAGCACCTCGCCCGAGTGCCAAGATCCCCGAAGACCTTGACGGAGAGGAGATCACCCTCCATTAACTTAAAATGGAGGGTAAACCCCGCCAGCAGGTTGTGGATGCGGGCGAACGTCTTCCACCCACGATCAAGGTACATCACATTAGGGGCTGGGAATACAACGCGGACTCGCGTACCGCTGATCCCACAGCCCCTCATGTGCAACCTTAACGTCTCGGGCGGATCCGACTCCATCGCCATCGCGAACGGAGCTGGAAGACGGCGTAGACGACTAGGCGACCGGCGCAGCTTGTCGAAGAACTCGCAAGGGTCGTCCCCCGTATGGACCGCCACGGGGAAAGGAGTCGCCGGCGGGGGCGGAGACGGCACGCCGCCCCGCCCGCCTCTTCCCTGAGCGCCTCGGGCTCGTCCACGGCCTCGCCCCCGGGGAGGAACCGCCGGCGGAGGCGGAGACGGCGCACCGCCCCGCCCGCCTCTCCCTCGGGCTCCTCGGCCTCGTCCACGACCTCGCCCCCTCCCTCTTCCCCTCGCGGCTGGTTCGGCCACCACGGGCGTGGGATTGGGAGGGGTGCGATGCCCAGCTGCGACCCTCGCCGCCACCGACGAAGAACCAAGGTTCCCCTTCTCCATGGGGAATGGGAGAAAGAAGAGCAAGAAGCTGAAGGGAGGAAGGATGGGAGAATGCGTGCTTCTGCGTTCCCCTTCCGCCCCGCTCGGCGAATCAAGGCACAGGAAGAGCAGGGAATCTGGGTAGACCTGCTGCCTCTGCTCGAAGACGGCCCAGTATCCCGCTTCCACCGTCCGTGACCCCAAGTGCATGGGAACCATGTGGCGGAGATGCAGAACTGAGGCGACAGATGAGGCGACCTCTCACGCCGCCCACTTCGCCCACGACTCCACAATTAACGCGTGCCGTTACAGAGGAACGCGGTAGACGCGTGCCGTTCGAGGGAGACGTGATGGGTCCAAGGCAAGTAACGGCGTAATCAAGACCACGCGCGCCCGTGCACTGTTTTGGGCCTGGCCCAGAGCTTGGCGCCGTGTGTGGCCCAGGCCCGGGGGCTCCTGTCGGTGTACTAGAGTAGGGGTACCCTAGTACCCCGAACTCGTGCACGGACAGTTGCAGCGCCCCACGGCCGGGCCGGCTTGATGGCCGCCAAGTTCTTCAGCAGCTCCCTTGGAGCCATTCAAGAACAAAGTAGTCCAGACCCCGGCAAGAGGAGCTTGCCGGAAAGGCCACTCAGGGCACCAAGGAAAACAAGGCCCCGGCAAGAGGAGCTTGCCGGGAAGGCTTGGCGGGCGCTGAACCCCCAAGCGCGACAAGGTTCCCGCCCCGGCAAGGCGCTTGCCGGGACGGGCGACCTCTCCATCTCCGCTCCAGCTCACCCGCCAACGTGTCACCACGGGGCTCTCCCAAGGACGCGTGTCGGCGGGCTGCGCAGCCAGCGGAGAGTAGCGACAAGCAGCGCTGACAAGCTACCTTCGTGGCGGATGGAGGCGCACTTGAAGGTCCCTGTTACACTGTTCGGGCGACCGTGACGGGCATTGATGACTCTTGTCCCTTGCCGTCAGAGTTAGGTATAGATTACTGTACACTGTACAAAGCGGTGTACCAACCCAGGTTTTTACCGTTGTAACCTTGTCTACTTGCCATATGTGGTAACCCCTTGTGCCTATAAAAGGAGGCCCGAGGGCAACGTAGAGGAGGTTCAACTGGTTTTCGTCCAGCTCCAGCTTAGTTCATCACATCCAGGCTAGGTTTTGTAGCCCGCATTTCTCCCTAGCAAGAACACCAGATAATCCACAAAGCAGCAGTAGGAGTATTATCTCTCCGGAGAGCTCCGAAGCTGGGTAAAAACCCTAGCGTGCGCACCGCCTCGATCCGCTCTTTGCGCAATCTCCGCCCCCCTCCGAACCACAAAGGGACCCAGGTCCCGTAGGTGCTCGTGGGGCATGATCAGCGCGTCTCCCCCGACAGTCTTATACCTATTGACGTGGGCACGAGCCTGAAATCCCAATTTCAGCCCTCGAAACATCTCATATGTTCCGCGATGTTTCGAAAACGTCTTTGGTGCCTCAACTCTAAACCGTTTAACTGAACTATCACGTAGTTATCAAAACGTGTATGTCCGATGTTCGCAACATCCACAAACGACGTTTGGGGTTCAACACACTGAGCGGTGCATTAAGGACATAAGCTTTCTTCTGTCCGCATAATCGCTATTGTCAACTTTCAACTATATTTTCTCTAGGAATATATCTAAACAGTGGAACTAAAGCGCGAGCTTACGACATATTTGCAAAGATCTTTTGACTATGTTCAGGATAATTAAGTTCATCTTATGAACTCCCACTCAGATAGACATCCCTCTAGTCATCTAAGTGATTACATGATCCGAGTCAACTAGGCCGTGTCCGATCATCACGTGAGACGGACTAGTCATCATCGGTGAACATCTTCATGTTGATCGTATCTACTATACGACTCATGCTCGACCTTTCGGTCTCTGTGTTCCGAGGCCATGTCTGTACATGCTAGGCTCGTCAAGTTAACCCTAAGTGTTTCGCGTGTGTAAATCTGTCTTACACACGTTGTATGTGAACGTAAGAATCCATCACACCCGATCATCACGTGGTGCTTAGAAGCGACGAACTTTAGCAACGGTGCACAGTTAGGGGAGAACACTTCTTGAAATTGTTGTAAGGGATCATCTTATTTACTACCGTCGTTCTAAGTAAACAAGATGCATAAACATAATAAACATCACATGCAATTATACAGTAGTGACATGATATGGCCAATATCATTTTGCTCCTTTTGATCTCCATCTTCGGGGCTCCATGATCATCATCGTCACCGGCATGACACCATGATCTCCGTCATCGTGTCTTCATGAAGTTGTCTCGCCAACTATTACTTCTACTACTATGGCTACCGGTTAGCAATAAAGTAAAGTAATTACATGGCGTTGTTTAATGACACGCAGGTCATACAATAAATAAAGAAAACTCCTATGGCTCCTGCCGGTTGTCATACTCATCGACATGCAAGTCGTGATTCCTATTACAAGAACATGATCAATCTCATACATCACATTCTTCTTGGCCATATCACATCACATAGCATACCCTGCAAAAACAAGTTAGACGTCCTCTAATTGTTGTTTGCATGTTTTACGTGGCTGCTTTGGGTTTCTAGCAAGAACGTTTCTTACCTACGCAAAACCACAATGTGATATGCCAATTGTTATTTACCCTTCATAAGGACCCTTTTCATCGAATCCGTTCCGACTAAAGTGGGAGAGACTGGCACCCGCTAGCCACCTTATGCACCAAGTGCATGTCAGTCGGTGGAACCTGTCTCACGTAAGTGTACGTGTAAGGTCGGTCCGGCCGCTTCATCCCACAATACCGTCGAAACAAGATTGGACTAGTAACGGTAAGCATATTGAACATCATCAACGCCCACAACTACTTTGTGTTCTACTCGTGCAAAGAATCTACGCAATAGACCTAGCTCATGATGCCACTGTTGGGGAACGTAGCAGAAATTCAAAATTTTCCTACGTGTCACCAAGATCTATCTATGGAGAAACCAGCAACGAGGGGAAGGAGAGACAATCTACATACCCTTGTAGATCGCTAAGCGGAAGCGTTCAAGAGAACGGGGTTGAAGGAGTCGACTGCCGTGATCCAAATCACCGGAGATCCTAGTGCCGAACGGACGGCACCTCCGCTGCTCAACACACGTACAGCCCGGTGACGTCTCCCACGCCTTGATCCAGCAAGGAGAGAAGGAGAGGTTGAGGAAGACTCCGTCCAGCAGCAGCACAACGGCGTGGTGGTGATGGAGGAGCGTGGCAATCCAGCAGGGCTTCGCCAAGCACCACGGGAGAGGAGGAGGAGGAGAGGCAGGGTTGCGCCAATAGAGAGGGAGAAACTCATATGTTGGGCAACCCCCAAGCCTCAAGTATTTATAGGGGAGAGGGAGGGGGCTGCGCCCCCTCTAGGGTTCCACCCTAGGGGCGGCGGCCAGCCCCAATCCCATCTGGGTGGCGGCCAGGTGGAGGGAGAGAGGGAGGCGCACCAGGTATGGGCCCTAAGGCCCATCTGCCCTTAGGGTTTGCCCCCTCTCCTCTCCTTAGGCGCCTTGGGCCCCTTGTGGGGGGCGCACCAGCCCACCTAGGGCTGGTTCCTCCCACACTTGGCCCATGCAGCCCTCCGGGGTTGGTGGCCCCACTTGGTGGACCCCTGGGACCCTCCCGGTGGTCCCGGTACGTTACCGGAAAAACCAGAAACTTTTCCGGTGACCAAAACAGGACTTCCCATATATAAATCTTTACCTCCGGACCATTTCGGAACTCCTCGTGATGTCCAGGATCTCATCCGGGACTCAACAACATTCGTAACCACATACAAGCTTCCTTTATAACCCTAGCGCCATCGAACCTTATGTGTAGACCCTACGGGTTCGGGAGACATGTAGACATGACCGAGACGTTCTCCGGTCAATAACCAACAGCGGGATCTGGATACCCATGTTGGCTCCCACATGTTCCACGATGATCTCATCGGATGCACCACGATGTCAAGGACTCAATCGATCCCGTATACAATTCCCTTTGTCTGGCGGTATTGTACTTGCCCGAGATTCGATCGTCGGTATCCGATACCTTGTTCAATCTCGTTACCGGCAAGTCTCTTTACTCGTTCCGTAACACATCATCCCGTGATCAACTCTTTGATCACATTGTGCACATTATGATGATGTCCTACCGAGTGGGCCCAGAGATACCTCTCCGTCACACTGCGGAGTGACAAATCGAGTCTCGATTCGTGCCAACCAACAGATACTTTCGGAGATACCGTAATGAACCTTTATAGCCACCCAGTTACGTTGTGACGTTTGGTACACCCAAAGCATTCCTACGGTATCCGGGAGTTGCACAATCTCATGGTCTAAGGAAATGATACTTGACATTAGAAAAGCTTTAGCATACGAACTACGATCTTTGTGCTAGGCTTAGGATTGGGTCTTGTCCATCACATCATTCTCCAAATGATGTGATCCCGTTATCAACGACATCCAATGTCCATGGTCAGAAACCGTAACCATCTGTTGATCAACGAGCTAGTCAACTAGAGGCTTACTAGGGACATGGTGTTGTCTATGTATCCACACATGTATCTGAGTTTCCTATCAATACAATTATAGCATGGATAATAAACGATTATCATGAACAAGGAAATATAATAATAACTAATTTATTATTGCCTCTAGGGCATATTTCCAACACAGAGTTCTTCACAATGGGGCTTACCATCTTTACAACGTCGAACGCCAGGTCGATGAGCCTCGGGCATGGAATGCGGAGCTGCTCCGCCCCTTTTACACTTAAGAGCTCACTCGGGTGAGCTGTAATAAAAGTACTTATGTAGTTTGTCTATCTAACTCAAGAAGATTATAATTTTCCCAGTGATTGTTATTACTTTTTGTTAAAATCCCCCCCCCCCCAGTGGGTGACTTAGCTGCGAATCCGTTTCGCCTAAGTTTGTAAAAAAATCCTTACCGAGTGTCGAGCCAGCCTCTCACTCGGGGGTTTAGCTGCGAATCCGTTTTCCTAAGTGTTTAAAATCCCACCGAGTGGTGAGCCAGGCTCCCACTCGAGGCTTAGCTGCAGTCCAAGTACTCGCCTAAGTGTTCAAAATCCCACTGAGTGGTGAGCCAGCCTCCCACTCGGGGCTTAGCTGCAGTCCAAGTACTCGCCTAAGTGTTTAAAATCCCACCGAGTGGTGAGCCAGCCTCCCACTCGGGGCTTAGCTGCAGTCCAAGTACTCGCCTAAGTGTTTAAAATCCTACCGAGTGGTGAGCCAGCCTCCCACTCGGGGGCTTAGCTGCAGTCCAAGTACTCACCTAAGTATTTAATACAATGTGCACTTTGCAAGGACGACGAGATACAGGTCGACTGTTGCCTTCCCCTTCAAAGCTATGACACAAAAATCCTCCTTGGAGGCTTAGTTGTAGTCCAGTACTCGCCTAAGTTTGAAAAATCCTACCGAGTGGAGAGCAAACCTCCCACTCGGAGGCTTAGCTGCAGTCCAGTACTCGCCTAAGTTTGAAAAATCCTACCGAGTGGAGAGCAAACCTCCCACTCGGGGGCTTAGCTGCAGTCCAGCACTCGCCTAAGTTTGAAAAATCCTACCGAGTGGAGAGCAAACCTCCCACTCGGGGGCTTAGCTGCAGTCCAGTACTCGCCTAAGTTTGAAAAATCCTACCGAGTGGAGAGAAAACCTCCCACTCGGGGGCTTAGCTGCAGTCCAGTACACGCCTAAGTTTGGAGAATCTTACCGAGTGGAGAGCAAACCTCCCACTCGGGGGCTTAGCTGCAGTCCAGTACTCGCCTAAGTTTGAAAAATTCTACCGAGTGGAGAGCAAACCTCCCACTCGGGGGCTTAGCTGCAGTCCGGGACTCGCCTAAGTTAGAAAACATACCGATCCGCAAGGACGACGAGGTGCAGGTCGACTGCTACCTTCTCCTTCGGAGCTACGCCACAAGTACAACGTGCGCTCCATCCCGATCCGCAAAGACGACGAGGTGCAGGTCGACTGTTACCTTCTTCTTCGGAGTTGCGCCACAAGTACAACGTGCGCTCCATCCCGGTCCGCAAGGACGACGAGGTACACGTCGACTGCTTCCTTCTCCTGCACCTGCAAGAGCCACAAAGTGTAGGTCGACTGGATCCACCTCAGAGCTGCATCTCAAACATTGAAGCATAATCCGAGTGAAGAGCAAAGTTCACTCGAAGGCAAACAAAAGCATATTTTGACGAAAAGTAAAGTTCGGATAGCATCCTAAGGATGCAGAAGTACCCAGGCCTCAAGCCTGCTAAGGTTTATCGGTTACAAAAATCACTCGGCATTCCAAGGAAAATTTAAGGTAGAGCATAAAAGTTTTTTACTCCTCAGGTGGAGGACTGGAAGGAGCCACAAACTGGTCAAGGTCGATCCCATCGGCGATCCGGGTGGCAGCGGCGATGAAAATTTCCATGAAAGATTGGAAATCATACTTCTTAGTGTTCGCAACTCTGAGGGCCGCCAGCTTGTCCTCCCGCGCTTCCTTGCAGTGGACACGAACCAGAGACAAAGCAACATCAGCACCGCACCTGGCAGAAGACTTTTTCCATTCTTGCACTCGACTTGGAACCTCATTCAGTCGAGTCATTAAGGACTCAAGGTCATTCTGAAGCGTCTGTTCCAGCCAGAGGGTTGAGTCGATCCGTGACACCGCAGCTTTCAGTCGAGCGAGATAGTCCACCACTCCAGCGATGCGAGACTCCAGTCGGAGCACGTTCATAGAGGCTTCATCCTTCACGGGAGAGTTGATGGGGTCCAGGCTTGTCTCCACTCGACTGGTCTCTTCTTCGAAGTTCTGACAGAATTCTGCAAATACGACTCAAGTTCAAGATAATGGTTCTATGGTGAGTCGATGATGACAAGTCAGTCGGATAAGAGGATTTACCTTCAAGCATGAGGAATAGCTTCTTGGCGAGCCCTCCTAGATAAACCTCCAAATCGTTCCTCCTCCTTGCCAGTTCGCCAACCTTGTCAGTCAGAGCAACTTTGTCATTCTTCAGTCGGCTAGCCTCCTTGTTGGCCGCGTCGAGAGCAGCCTTCAGGTTGGTGTTCTCCTCTTCGAGTTTTCCGACTGAGGCCAGTTTCTCTTCCGCGAGCTTTGTTTTCTCCAAAGCCGCCTTCTGTGCCTCTGCAAGGTCTTGGTCTTTCTTCTTCAGAGCCTCCTCCAGTTTGTCTGCAAAATAACAATAAGTCCAGAGTTGAGAATGGGTAGAAATACAAAGACAGTCGTCAAGTTCTCACCAGTCATACCTTTTGCTTCGTCTCTCGCCTTTTGCAAGTTCTCCTGAGCGAGCTTCAAGTCAATGTTGAGCTGGATCTGCTTGTTCTCCAATTCAGTATAGCGGGCCACGAGCTCGCAAGATTTCTTGAAGAGTCAATCGACAAAAGCGTCAAAGACAAGTCACTTCAAGTGACTTAAGAAAAATCGTAGCATTTCTAAGACTACGGTGGAATCAAAACATTCGACAAGTAGTCTCGGGGACTACACCCAGTGGGTGCACTCAGCGTTTGGTTTTACCAATTCGGTTCGACCAGTCGACCGAAAGAGGCAAAAAGGTTATGATCCTAAAAACATAGCTAACTGTCAGCAGTCAGATGTGTAAAAAAAATAAAAAGAAAAGAAGTTCTTAGACTATAGTCGACTGCCCGCGGTCCACCACAGTTTCTTGCAGTTTTATCGTGTTGGAAACATAGAGAGGTGGAGATATAGTTCCTCTCTCATAATAATTGCAAGTAGGAGCAGCAAGCACATGCATATTATATTCATGAAAATCATCATGTGCAACGGTATAAGGCAACCCATCAATATAATCCTTAATAAGGGTAAACTTCTCCGATACAGTGTAGTTGGGAGAATTCAAAAAGATAATAGGACTATCAAGCGTGGGTGCAATAGCAACAATTTCATGTTTAACATAAGGAACTATAGCAAGTTCATCTCCATAAGCATAATTCATATTGGCATCTTGGCCACAAGCATAGCAAGCATCATCAAAAAGGGATATTTCAAGAGAATCAACGGGATCATAATAGTCATCATAGCAATCATCCTTCGGTAAGCACAAAGGGAAATTAAACAATGTATGAGTTGAAGAGTTAATCTCATTAGAAGGTGGGCACGGGTAGCTAATCCGCTCTTCCTCCTTTTGTTCTTCGCTCCCCTCATCATCTTTTTCATCCAATGAGCTCACGGTTTCATCAATTTCTTCTTCCATAGACTCCTGCAAAATATTAGTCTCTTCTTGGACAGCGGAGTAGTCCTCAATATATGGTTCAACATAGGCATTAGAAGCATAATTATCATAGCAATATTTAAGTATGGCAAAAAAATTAGATTTGTAAAGAGTAGCATCATACGTTTCAATCAAAGAAGCAATTTCGTAAGCACCCTTAAAAGCAACAAATTCTTCAATTTTTTGAACATCATAGTAATTATAAACACCCTTAGCATACGAAGATACAATTTAATTATCAATAAACTCACATTGGTAGGGAAGGTGTTTCTTAGGGTTTTCAGGACAACAAGTAACATCATATATTTCACATAAATTCCAAGCATAGCATTGCAAACGATGAATTTGATCCAGTAAACGTTTCCCTTTTTCAGATACACGGTGTTGCACATAACAAGCATGCTCATCTAAAGATTTGCCCTCAACTAAGCTAGTTGGGGTTTCAGCACGAGCACATAGGGATCGAAGATGATCCAAGTAATAAGCTTCAGGAGTGTAATAGATTTTGAGTGGTTCTTCAACCATTGGTTCAGTAGGTAAAACTAATTTTTTTGGTATTTTGCGTTTCCTACCCATAACTAAAGATAGAAAACAACTAAGAACAGCAAATAAAAATTACTTAGTGATAAAGCAAACAAGCACACACGAGAATATTCACCCCACGCTATTGCTCCCCGGAAACGGCTCTAGAAAAAGGTCTTGATAACCCACAAGTATAGGGGATCAATTGTAGCCTCTTTCGATAAGTAAGAGTGTCGAACCCAACGAGGAGCTAAAGGTAGAACAAATATTCCCTCAAGTTCTATCGACCACCGATACAACTCTACGCACGCTTAACGTTTGCTTTATCTAGAGCAAGTATGAAACTAGAAGTACTTAGTAGGTGTTTTTGGATAGGCTTGCAAGATAATAAAGAGCGTAAATAAAAAGTAGGGGCTGTTTAGATAAATACACAACTAAATTAGTTTTAGTAAAGAGCTTGTTGTCACGAGAAAGTTATTTGTCCCTAGGCAATCGATAACTAGACCGGTAATCATTATTGCAATTTTATTTGAGGGAGAGGCATAAGCTAACATACTTTCTCTACTTGGATCATATGCACTTATGATTGGAACTCTATCAAGCATCCGCAACTACTAAAGATCATTAAGGTAAAACCCAACCATAGCATTAAAGCATCAAGTCCTCCTTATCCCATACGCAACAACCCCCTTACTCGGGTTTGTGTTTCAGTCACTCACGCAACCCACTATAAGCGAATCATGAACGTATTTTAACACCCTACAGCGGGGATCCCTCACGCTTGTGTGACACGGAGAGCACCATAGGACAACACCAATAATAAAACATGCAACTCACGATCATCAATTAACCCATAGGACAAAACAGATCTACTCAAACATCATAGGATAGCTGTTGGGGATATTACCACTAGGCGTAAACCGGCCAGGAGAGGCCGGATTAACCCCATAGTAGTTCACTATATCTGAAGCCCATGAAGACAGACGGTGACGCTTTATGAAGGCCCAGGGCCCAAAGCCGGTTTAAGGCCTGTAGACATAAACTGACATCGATATGTAAACGTGTGTTGTAAGAAAGAAAGAGCAGAGACCGAGCCGGACACGTTTATGAGCCGGCCTCGGGATTCTGTAAACTGACGGGCGTCAACCCGTGTATATAAGGGGACGACCCGGCAGTGGTTCAGGACAACAGACAACAACTCGAGACTCAGGCAAAGCGTATTCGCTCCCTGGTCATCGAAACCCTAGCAATTCCACAGCAACTGGATTAGGCTTTTACCTTCACCGCAAGGGGCCGAACCAGTATAACTCTCTGTGTCCCTTGTCCGCTTTAACCCCTTTAAGCTAACCCGTGCGATGGCTCCACGACTAAGTCCTTTCCTTAGGACATCTGTCGTGACAAAACCATGACAGTTGGCGCCCATCGTGGGGCTATCGCACGATGGTTTCGAGTTCTTAG
This sequence comes from Aegilops bicornis, assembly GCA_021605145.1. NCBI lineage: Eukaryota > Viridiplantae > Streptophyta > Magnoliopsida > Poales > Poaceae > Aegilops > Aegilops bicornis. The sequence goes on along the minus strand of CM038675.1, from coordinate 49,828,413 downwards.
AGGGCAGCTTCGAAGGACTCAAGGGCTACACTATGGGACGGATGACCAAGAGTCGTCGCAGCAAGCTCTACATCGACGATCCAGGCTGGGGCCCCGAGGCCGGCTCAATCGAGTATGGATACCGGGTCCCCTTTGGTGGCATACACGTTTTCATTGGCAAGATCGGCGAACCGGGCCCTGAGCCGGACATCTGCACCGTCGAAATGGCTCAGCGTGCGAGATCTGCCCGGGTCAAGCCTGTCATGAAGCGTGCCTTCGTGGGAGTCATCCACGGAGGGGAATCTGAGGATAGATCAGAATCTGGTGGTGAAACCGTCTTTTATTCCGTCGATGAGTCATCGACTGGAGAGACCGAATCGTTATATCAGTTGCAAGATGGACGGATTGGGGGCAGTTCCGATGGCGACAGTATTCCGGACCCCTTTGATCCGCCAAACCGGGTTGCGATCTTCATGGCCGGTACACAACCAGCATTCCACTCTTCGACCACAGCGGCGATGATTTCCGGATCAACAGCAGCGGCAGCGGTCGGGGCAGGAGGCCCTGTGCGACCGCCGGCTCGGATTCTATCTGATTTGTTTGACGCTTTGGCAACGCTAATGGCGGAGGTTAACCCGGCGGACCAAGATGCACATAATGCAGAAATCACGAAGGTGAAAGATCAGATCACCCAGGCCAAAGCCGACTTGGCAGCAGAGGATACCAGGATGGCTGTGGAACGGGCCGCATTGGATGCACAGGCTTACCGACTTATGCTGGATCATAGTGCGTCGAATGATGTCCTGAAGAGGAGGTACCGATCTCGCGTGCCGCCGGTTTATGAATCTAGGAACCTCTTTAATACCCCACGAGCAGGGACCAGGAATCCGCCGGTGGTAAACCGGGCGGAGGCACCTGGAGCAGGGGCGCCGGTTCAGCCATGTTTGGTGGATCCGCCTCGCCAGAACAACATTGTGACACAGCGTGTCCCAACACCACCGGTCATTATTCTAACCCAATGGACAACATTGTCGCTGCTGCTTCACGGCCGGCGGCCATCCCGATCGAAGGCAAGTCTCCGGTGGCAGTCGAGACGCGATGGGTTAGGGAGCTTCTTCAAACAGCTTTGGTTCAGCAGGAGGCTTATTCATATAGTCATGAGAGGATCCATTCTACTCCCCCCCCCCAAGCCGGAGCTACAGCAGGCGTATAGATGAGCCGGCCGTGTCAAGCAATGCGCGAAACCGTGATCCGCCCCATGGCCATAACCCGGCAGGTGGTGGCGGTGATGCTCAGGATGTGGTGGATCGTGCTATAGCTCATCGGGAGGCCAAGTTAGCAGCGTAGCATGAGGCCCATCAGCTTACTCCGGTTCGTCCTACCACGTCGGTGGAACCAGGGGTTACTTCTAGCTCTTTGGGAGTACCGTGTCTCATCCCAGCGCTGCGCAACGTGCGTCTGCCCAAGGATTTCAAAGGCCCGCGCAAAGTGCCGAATTACACCGCCGATTTATCCCCTGAGACATGGGTCGAAAGCTATGAGATGTCCATGGAGATGCTGGATGTGGATGATGCGGCGAGTGCGAAATACTTCACCATGATGCTAGAGGGGACGGCCCGCACTTGGCTGAAGAGCTTACCGGCTGATTCTATCAGGTCATGGGCCGAGTTGAGAGCCCGGTTTATCCAGAATTTCAAGGATACATGCAAGCAGCCCATGTCAATTGTGGACTTAGCTGCCTATGTCCAGGAGGAAGGAGAGTCAACAACCCGTTGGGTGCGCCGGGTTTCGGAGATTTTGCATTCATCAGACCGCATCAACGCTGATACCGCAATTTTAACATTGGAAGGCAATTGCCGGTTTGAACCCCTGAAGTTGAAGTTGGGACGGCTAAAACATCATTGTAATGACATGGGAACTCTCATGGCCGCTCTGGTGAAGTATGCCGGCTCTGATAGTACCAAGGATCCCGAGTCTGACGATGATAAGATAGGGAAGGGAAAGAGGAGCGGCAACGCCATAAGGCGACACAACAACCCGGCGGGTCATGGAAACGGCGGCAAGCGTAAGGCGGACCACAGCTTAGACTTTGTGGCTAATACCAACACACATGACAAGGGCCAGCGGCGTAAGGGTAAACCGCCCCAGCGTGGTGGAGGGCCAAGTCCTAACCTGGACCACCTGTCTTATCTGTTGAACCAGCCTTGCCAAAACACGGAACAAAGGAGATGCCGTCCACGCACCTCTGGAAGGATTGTTATATCATGGAGTTCAAAAATTCCGATCTCTTTCGGTATGATCATGGACCGGGTGGCGGTTCAGGCCCCGGATCTCATGGGCCGGGTTATGGTGGAGGTAATTCCGGTTCAGGCTTCCACGGTAATCAGGGTGGACATAACAATCAAGGTAATCAAGGCAACCAAGGTGGTTATAATCATCAAGGGAATCAGCAGCAATAGCAGCAGTCGGGTTATCGGAGCAACCCAAAGCAGTTGAATAGTGGGCAGTATCATGTCTTCACCACTAGCTTGTGCAAACGCGATCAGAAGCTTCATAATAGGGTGGTGAACTCCGTTGAACCGGCGGTGCCCCGTCACTTGCGCTGGTCCGAGCAGCCGATCGAGTGGAGTAGAGAAGATCATCCGCCCCGGGTTGACAATCCGGGTCATCTGGCATTGGTGGTGGAGCCTCAGGTGGGAGATTATAAGTTCACTAAGTTACTCATGGATGGAGGGAGTAGTATCAATATCCTTTATTATGAAACTTTCCGTCGCATGGGGTTAACAGATAAAAATCTTAAACCATCCAATACGGTGTTCCATGGTGTGGTGCCTGGTAAATCGGCATATCCTGTCGGTAAAATAGCTCTGGATGTGGCTTTTGGAGATGAGCATGACTCGAGATCAGAAACCTTGACCTTTGAAGTGGTGAAAATCAGAAGCCCGTATCATGCCCTGTTTGGACGGCCAGCTTATGCTAAATTTATGGCACAACCTTGTTATGTCTATCTGCAGCTCAAGATGCCGGGTCACAAGGGAACTATAACAGTACATGGGAGCCGCAAGATCGCTTTGGAGTGTGAAGAAGGTGATGTGGCTTATGCTGAGTCGGTTTGTGCAACACAAGAGTTGAAGTTTTACAAAGACAATGTTGATCCGGCAGATATGACTTCATTGAAGAAACCAACTACAGAGCATGATCCAGCCCTGAAGTTTAAATCAGCTGATGAGACTAAGCTTGTTGGCTTCGTGCTCGGCGATTCGTCCAAGTAGTTTAGCATCAGCACTAACTTGGATCCGAAATAGGAAAGCGCGCTCATCGAGTTCATCCGTGAGAATCGCGACATCTTTGCGTGGAAGCCTTCTGATATGCCAGGTGTACCGAGAGAACTCGCTGAGCACAGTCTGAATGTTGATCCCAAGTATAAACCGGTCAAGCAATTTCTCCGCCGGTTCAATGAAGAAAGATGCAAGGCTATTGGACAAGAAGTTGCCAGGCTCTTGGCGGCTGGGTTTATCATCGAAGTGTTTCATCCTGAGTGGTTTGCTAATCCGGTGCTAGTACTTAAGAAGAATGGCACTTGGCGTATGTGTGTGGAATATACGGATCTCAACAAGGCTTGCCCAGCAGATCCTTTTGCTCTCCCACGTATTGATCAAATCATTGATGCTACAGCGGGTTGCGAGCGTTTGAGATTTCTGGATGCATATTCTGGTTATCATCAGATCAAAATGGCAGTTAAGGACCAGAAGAAGACAGCTTTCATAACTCCTTTTGGAGCCTTCTGTTATGTGTCTATGCCCTTTGGGCTCAAGAGTGCCCAGGCGACTTATCAGCGGTGTGTGCAGAATTGTCTTCATAATCAGATCGGCTGCAATGTTCATGCTTATGTGGATGATATTGTGGTAAAATCTAGACAGAAGGAGACATTGATAGATGACTTGAAAGAGACCTTTGATAACTTGTTGGTTTATAAAATGATGCTTAACCTGGCCAAGTGTGTTTTTGGTGTACCGGCAGGCAAGCTCTTGGGCTTTTTGGTGTCTAACAGGGGCATTGAAGCTAATCCGGAAAAGATCAAAGCCATCACCTCTTTGGCCAAACTGAAGTGTATCAATGGTTTTCAACGCCTGGCAGGCCGGATTGCCGCGTTGAGCTGGTTTATCAGTCGCCTTGGCGAGAAGGCCATCCCTTTGTATCAGATGCTGAAGAAAACGGATAACTTTGTCTGGAGTGACGCCGCTAATGAAGCATTTGAGGACTTAAAGCAGCAGCTGCCTAATCCGCCGATTCTCGCTGCTCCGGTTGACAAAGAACCATTATTGCTATACATGGCAGCTAACACACGGGCTGTTAGTGTGGCTATTGTGGTGGAGCGCAAGGAGGCAGGAAAGGAATATCCGGTTCAGCGGCCGGTTTACTATATCAGTGAGGTACTTATTGAGTCCAAGCAGAGGTACCCGCATTGGCAAAAATTGGTGTATGGAGTTTTCATGGCAAGACGGAAGCTTAAGCAATATTTCCAAGGTCATCCCATCACGGTGGTCAGCTCTGCTCCTTTGGGGTATATAATCCAGAACAGGGAAGCAACTGGCCGGATTGCTAAGTGGGCTATCGAGCTCAGGCCTCACGGGTTGAAATACATACCCCGAACGGCGATCAAATCTCAGGCACTTGTGGATTTCATCAATGATTGGACAAAACTACAAGTGCCAGAAGAGAAGTCAGATCATACTTATTGGACTATCCATTTTGATGGGTCCAGGCAATTGGAGGGCTCGGGGCCTGGAGTCGTGTTAACTTCCCCACGAGGTGATAAGTTTTGTTATGTTCTCCGTTTAATGTTCCCTTGCACTAACAATGCAGCTGAATATGAGGCCTTGCTCCATGGTCTTCGGATGGCTAAGGAGATGAACCTAAGTCGAGTCAAGTGCTTCGGTGACTCGGACCTGGTGGCTCAACAAGTGTCCGGCACTTGGGACTCCAAGGACCCACTGATGGCAGCATATCGTCGAGAGGTGGATATTGTTTTTTTAGAACTTATACAGTGGGGAGAGGCTCCCATTGTGTCTGTATTACTCAAAAAGTAAGGTACACTGTACAACACATATATACAAGCATCTCATCCACCACTTTGGGGGAGAGTGTGATCTGACCAAGTCCTGGACTAAATAGTGGGGTGGAAGGTTGTTTACGAAAGATAGAATAAAGTCTCTCAAGTCTACTCTGGTTCTGTGTTGGAGGAGGGTGAAGTCTTGCTTGAACCTATCAAGCCAGCCGTGGTATGTTGGAGGGATTCCTCTGAAATGTTTGTTATTCCTTTCTTTCCATATGCTCCAAGCTGCTTGTAAGAAGATTTCCATGAAGAGGGGTTTGTTCCAATCATTAGAGGCCTTACTTATCCAGTGCAGCCTGGAGCCAGATTCTTCCCACGTGATCGCTAATTTGGACCAACAGTTTTTGCTGAAAGGGCATTGGAAGATCATGTGTTCCACATCCTCTTCAACTTGTTGATTACATAATAGGCAGCTGAGGTCATCTCCGATGTTGTAGTGCCTTCTCTTGAGCATATTGCGAGTGTTTAGTCGATCAGAGAGTAGCAACCATCCAAACATCTTGATTTTTAGCATGACTTTGGACTTCCAGAGCCAGTGATAGGATTGGAGGGCCTTCACATCCCGAAAGTAGAATTTGTAATATCTATTAGCTTTGAAGTCTTTTGAACCCCAACAATATTCCCATATATCATGTGTGCATGAATCTTCATGATTACTGACATGTAGCACTTTTTGTTGCAGGTCACGGACTTCTCCATGTGCTTGCACCGAAAGGGGAAGGTGAAACATTTCATGGAGGGAGGTGGATCCCAAGAAATCTTTGACTGAGATATCCTCATTTAATGCAAAGGAGAAGGCCCGCGGGTGTGAATCTTCCAGTACATATTACAACCATAGATCTTTCCACATAAGAACCGTGTCCCCAACATGTACAATTTCCTTGGATATTCCTCGATATATTGGTGTGAGTTTCAGCACGTCTCTCCACCAGAATGATCCGCATGGATCCGACGCGTGTGGGATCTTGTGTGTGTAGTAAGTTGTCCATATCAACTCCACCCAAGGCAGGTCATGGTGGTTGTAAAATTTGTGAAGATATTTGAGGAGGAGGGCCTCGCTTTGGATGCGGAGATTGATGATACCGAGACCACCACTTTGTTTTGGTCGACAAACCATGTCCCAAGCCGCAAGTGAGTTACATTTATCTCCTTGCTCCGTTTTTTTTTTGTCCAAAGGCACTTTCTTCTGAGTTTATCAAGCAGCTCTAGAATCTTCGGTGGGAATTTAAGGGTGCAGAGAGCGAATATGGTAAGCGACGTGATCATCGTGTTGAGGAGCGACAACTTTTCACTATATGACATCAATGTTAGAGTGCTGGTTATTCTTCTTTCCATCGTGCAGACTAGAGGCATAAGATCTTGGACCGTAGGCTTGGTTATTCCGAGAGGCAATCCCAAGTAAGTGAAGGGCATAGAGCCTACCTTACAGCCGAAGATCGAGGCGATGTCATTGTAGCAATCCGGCTCACAGTTGATTGGGATTAAGGTGGACTTGTGGAAATTTATTTTTAAACCAATGGAAGCGGCATAGTCTGAAAGAATGCCCTTGATTGTCCTAGCTTGTTCAACGGAAGCTGGAAGTAGAATAATCTGTCGTCGGCATATTGGATCACAGGATAATCATGTTGGCTTGGTCTCTGAAACGGTAGCTGAATTTGGCCTTGTCGGAACGCGCCATTAATAGGAGCTTGAAGAAGGTCAGCTGCAAGAACGAAGATGAGTGGTGATAAAGGGTCACCTTAACCAACACCACATTTGCAGAGGAATTGCCGATCTGGAACACTATTAAGGAGGACTGAAGATTTTCCGGATGACAAGATGCATTTGATCCAATCCAGCCATTTTGCGTCAAACCCCATGTGCTCCATAATTTTAATCATGGCATCATGCTCGATCGTGTCGAATGCTTTGGCGAAATCTAGTTTGAGCAAGACAATCTTCTGTTTTGAAGCTTGGCATTGATGTATGTACTCAAATGCCCAGGCCAAACAATCTTGTATGGATCTACCTTTGATGAATCTGTACTGATTTTGATGAACAATTTTAAGAATGAGCTATTGGAGCCGATCTGCGAGCATTTTCGTGATGACCTTGAGGCAACAGTTGAGTAAAGTTATTGCTCAAAAATCAGAAACTGTCTCAGGTGATCGAACTTTGGGTATGAGTGTAATAAATCCATCATTAATGCTTTCAAGATTGAGGCCACCCTCGTAGAATTGATTGCATAGTTCATAAAAGTCCTCTTTAATTATGTGCCAGCATTTTTTCAGAAATAAACCGGTGAAGCCATCCGGACCAGGTGCTCAGTCAGCCGGCATTTCCTTGATGACAGCATCTATTTCATCCGTGGTGAAAGGGATTGTCAACTAATCCAGACCCTCAACCTTCTTGATGATGTTTTGCAAGTTAAATTTCATTTGAAACTCACCGGATTTTCCCAGTCTCTCTTTGAACGCTTGGTATATGATCGCCTCTTTGCTTGCATGATCATCAGCCGTTGTGCCATCAGGCAATTTCAGAGTGGGGATCGTGTTGCGTCTAAATCTTTCTGAGGCCATCGCCTTTAAAAACTTCGGGTCTTCATCACCCAATTTTACCCAGCGAATGGTGCATCCCTTTTGCCAATATTGTCTTTGGTAGTTCAATAGACGTAAAATGTGTTTCTTCAGAATTTTCCTAAAATTATGTTCTGGCGTAGATAACAATAGGAGGTTTTCTAGGGCATCAATGTTGGCCAGAGCAAGATTGGAGTTATCAATTGCCACCTTTAGCTTAGAGTTTCGTTTGCTCCACTTTTTTAACTCATATCTGAGGGCTTTGAACTTTCTGCACAGAATAGTGGCCGCATTTGCATTGGCATTTTTTAAAGGTCTTGTTGCGGGTCACTTCAACGTATTAAGAATAGTGGCCACATTTGAATTGGGAACCCAAGAGGTGGATATTGTTGCAGGTCACTTCAAAGGTTATCAGGTGGATCATGTGGACCGGCGGAAGAATGAAGCGGCGGACGCTTTAAGCCGTTTGGGTTCCCAACGTAAACCGGTTCCACCTAATGTCTTCCTGGATGTGCTGCATAACCCGTCCGTCAAGCTCCCTGGTGAAGAGGATTTGGCTATTCCTGATCCGGAAGCTCAGTTGGTGGCGGCTCTTCATATTATTCCGGATTGGATGGTTCCATATTTGGCGTATATGAACCGGGGCGAGTTACTAGAGGATGAAACTTTGGCCAGGCAGATAATCCGGCGGTCCAAGTCCATGACTATCATCAATGGAGAGTTACATCATTGCGATTAATGACAGGCGTTTCAACGCTGTGTGTCTCCTGAAGAAGGTCGTGAAATTTTGCGTGAGATCCACGAAGGAGATTGTGGTCACCACGCTGGTTCAAAGTCTCTGGTGGCCAAGGCGTTTCGTCATGGTTTTTATTGGTTAACGGCTCATGTTGATGCTGAGGATTTAGTCAAAAGGTGTGATTGCTGTCAAAAGTTCTCACGACGGGCTCATTTGCCGGCTCAAGAGTTGAGGATGATTCCAATTACTTGGCCGTTTGCAACATGGGGGCTGGATATGGTTGGGCCCTTCAAGAGATCCAAGGACAAGAAGACCCACCTTTTGGTGCCGGTTGATAAGTTCACTAAATGGGTGGAGGCAGAGCTAGTTAGTAAATGTGATGCAGCTACGGCGGTTCAATTCATCAAGAAGGTGATCTTCCGGTTTGGCTTTCCACACAGCATTATCACAGATAATGGAACCAATCTATCAAAGGGTGCCATGAAGGAGTTCTGTCTACGTGAGCACATCCGGCTTGACGTATCATCAGTGGCTCACCCCCAGTCCAGTGGTCAAGCAGAGAGAGCCAATCAAGAGATCTTGAGAGGCATCAAACCTCGGCTTATAGTTCCTTTGCAACGGACGCTGGGTTGTTGGGTTGAAGAGTTACCTTTTGTGTTATGGAGCATCAATACCACACCCAACAGATCAACGGGATACACGCCTTTCTTCATGGTTTATGGTGTGGAGGCGGTTCTTCCTAGTGACATCCGTCATGACTCACCTCGTGTAGCGGCATATTTTGAAGCTGACAATGAGAAGGCATGGCAGGAAGCTCTTGACCTGTTAGATGAGGAGCGTGACATGGCAGCAGCCCGTTCGATGATTTATCAGAAAGATCTGTGTCGTTATCACAACCGCCGGGTTAGAACCAGAACCTTTCAAGAAGGCGATTTGGTGCTTCGACTCATTCAGGATCAGACGGGTATGCACAAGCTATCCCCCCCTTGGGAAGGACCCTTTGTGGTCAGCAAGAATCTACACAATGGGTCATACTACCTAATCGATGTTCGAGAGCGCAAAGACTCACGTAAGTCGGAGGAGGAGACCAACCGGCCGTGGAATATTGCTCATCTTCGGCCCTACTATACTTGAGCCATAGGCTCTGCTTATGTACATATTATGACAATGTATAATTTATGATCAATATAATAAACCGGAACCTCAACTAAAGCGGGGTATCTGTTGTTTTTCTTACATCATGTGTGGTTACATGGAGCTTCTATTTATAAAGCGGCGTCCGGTTTACCCCTTGATTCAGCTTCTCAAAGCTTTATGTTACATCACTTGGGGGCTTGGTCGTATCCAAACCATAGCTGCACCTCTTGATCGACGCATTGCCACAGCATCACTTGGGGGCTTGGTCGTATCCGAACCATAGTCACACCTCTTGATCGGCTCAAAGCCAAATCAATCCGGGGCCAAAGAGAGTGTTGTAAAACAACAACTCAAACATAGGCACCCATTGAGCACAGCTCAAAATGTTACTTGGGGATTCTTTGCTGTCGAAATGAACTAAGAATCTACACTTGTAATAGGCTATCAAGCCATGGCTTGGAAGCCCGTGTATACACCTAAAACCCGGGTTAGCCTTGCCTCTTTAAGTAAGTTACTCCGCCAGTAAACTCTGGTATGACCCATCGAACTTTGACAAGTTACTCTAATAAGACCCTGAACTTGTCAAGTTAAAATGATGTTTGGTTAAGGATTGAGGACCATCTTAAAAGGCTTTGCAAAAATGGTTTAACTCAGTGGCCTGGCAGCCCATGAAAAGCCTCGAATTTGGGGTCTCGCAGCCCGTGAAAAGCCTCGACTACAACGGTTCTTATTTGCCTTTTGCTAAGTTTTTTTTCTCTTTTGACAAGATTTGTGATGTTTTCAAACCGGCGTTCATCAACCCGGTTAAGCTGTCAATTACAAGTTGTTAGTGCATGATCAAGTTATAACCCGGAGACTATCAGCTCGGTCTGGTTTTGACTCAAAGTCACCAGTATGGAATAATCCGGTGTTTATCACATCCCGGAACAGTTTGATTGTAAACCGGCATCATATAACAGGAGTTACTTATACTCCAGATTAGGGTTATTACCCTCACAACAAAGTTGGTCAGCCAACATTATGCCTAAAGGTCACAGGTATCATATATTTCCATATTTGGTTATCTTTTACAACCTTGGTTATCAACCTTGGTCATATATATTTGGGTATCATGACCCGCCCGGTGGTAAACCGCCAAGGCGCTTTAAGCTTCTTATCTGCAGGAACAGCTTGAATAAATGGCTATGGATTATGAACATCATATCTTAAGCATGGCCGATTAGCACGCATCGGTTGCAGATAAATATGCACGAAGGCATAACAGACCAAGTGTTTTAACTAGCCTATTACAAGGCGTTTCAGTGCCCAAAAGGATAATTGTTTTCTCAAATACGTGTTGCAGCACGTAGAAGACTAAACCGGCCTCCGGATTATGATTGGCCGCCAGCTAGACCTGACGGCTGCGGATCATCTTGCACCGTTTCATCATCTTCGTCTCTACCCAGCGAATGGAAGTCAATAGTGGTCCAGTCGATCCCAGTTAACACTTCGAACACAGCTTCGTCGCTTATAAGGGTGGACGGTTCAATATCAGGGGCATAAGTGTGCTTACGGATTGGAGGGATCAGGTTTTGAGCCTCAGGAGTCGGTGCAGCAACCCGTTTGTTATTGGTGTCATAACTCGCCTGGTAAAATGACAGATCAGCTTCTTCAGCAAGTTGACAAGCCAGTGGACGAACTTCCCGGTTTATGTCTCGGAGATCATTAGTGCAAAATTCTGATCCGTCTTCTTTTAAGCTTGGGTAGCCTTTAATGACGTCTGCCGGATCAAGATCAGGCACCCATGCTTTTGCCCGGGTTAGTGCAGTTAAAGTGCCGGCCCTTGCAGCGGATCTCTTTAGCTCTTCTACCCGGGCAGGCAACATAGATAGCCTGGCTAAGGTATCCTTGATTAACGTCGGGGCGGCTTATTGTGGGAAGCGGTGCAAATGATTCATTGCACACCAGTATACAATTGCTCTATCAGCGTGTAGGCGGCCTTCAGCTTCTTCTGTACATCAGAGCCCAGGTGACTAATGCAAGTTCCTGCATCATTACAAATGTAAGTAAATCGGCAGCACATGGGAAGGTATGTTGAAAGGATAAAGCAAGGATGCTTACCGAACACAGCCGCAGTCATGGCATGTATCTGCCGCTTTACGCCAGTCAGTTCATCTACCACCGGTCTAAGAGTTGCTTCTGCGTCCTCGGCCCTTTTCTGCAAAGCGGATTTTTCCGTGTTCCAACCCGCACACTCTTTGTTGAAATCCTCCTTTAGCTTTTCCATAGCGTCTAAAGCGCTAGTTAATTCATCCTTTGCCTTGGAGGTTTCAGCTTGCTGGGATTTGATGTTCTCTTGCAGATCAGCAGTTTGAGCTTCCTTTTTGCTCAGTTCAGCCTATAACAGATAGAAGTATAATGAGTTGATGCTACATGATTGAAGTACCAAGCACATAACAAGTTATGCACTTGATACTTGGGGGCTAATGCATATTTGCTTGTTCTTGGAAATTCCTACAAAGTCCCAAGCATAATACAAGTATTACTCTTGGCACTTGGGGGCTAATGCATGTTTTGCTCCAAGTTCTAATCCGGGCAATCTTTTAAAAGTCCCGGTTCATCTTTATAAAGTTAAACCGGCCCTTGGGGGCTACATCAGTGAAGTTAAGATGCAGTGTTGCAAACATAAAGATGTTACTAAGTCCTGGTTCAAATTGGTATCATAAACCGTCACTTGGGGGCTACTAGAGTTGATAAGCTGCAATTGAACGTAAGAGAGAAACAGTTATGTTAGTTACCTCATATCGCTCTTTCATCAAGTTCACCAAACCAGCTTCATAATCACGGCTGGTATACAGACGGTTCAAGAAGCCAGAATGAATGTCTTGAGCATTGAGATGGGTGTAGCTTGATAAATCGGCATTCCATTTGCCTTTGCCGATAGCAGAGAGCTCGTCCTTGGAAGTATGCTTTGACAAAGCAACATGATTGCTAGGAGTGGTGTGGCCAGTGCCAGTAATCATAATGTCATCATCTTTGTCATCAGCAGCCGTTACTGGGGTTGGCGGTTTGTCAGTATCTTTAACTGGACTGACCGGTTTGTCATCAGTTCGGACAGGGCTGGTTGGCTGGTCAGCACGGCTTGTGGTGTCAACTTCCACCTGTTCAGCAAAAAAGTCATGGTCTTGAGGCGGTGGGTCATTAAGCATGGCGTCAACATCGGTCTCTTTAGGATCTGGAGTTTTTTCCGGTTCAACAGCCACGTTATCATCAGCCGGTTTATTCAACCGAGCCTTCTTGCTGGGTCTGGGCTTGGCGCTGAGAAAAATAAACATGAGGATCAGTACAGTATATAAAAATAACACATCAAGGATAAAAACAAGTGTATAGCTCACCCAAGAACTGTTTTGAGGGGTGGAAGTTTTGTGGCTGACGACTCGCCAGAAGATGAGTGAGAAGTACCCTGATAATTTGAATCAGACGGGTTAAGAGGCTGGTGGAAACAACCCGCTTTGGGGCATGAAGTTTCAAGGGTATAAGAGACCTCTGATCGGCGTTTCCGAACCGGAGTGTTCGGTAAACCAGCGGAGGTAACTACATGGCCGCTGTGCCGGGTTGTGCGGTGATCCTCGTGCTGCTGCGTCTTCAAAAGAAACTTTGGGTCCAAGTAAGCAAGGGGGTCAGAAAATTTTACTTTCCGATTTGATCGACGGATTTTTGATATTGGCAGAGGATCTGAATAGGAGGAAAGAATGATTACCTCTACGTCATCAGCATGACTGCCTTCAGCGTCGTCCTGGTAATAATCATTGTCAATGAGGTGTACGAAAAACGGACCAAGAGAGTCAAGTTCTACCTCTGATTCCTGGTTACCCACACCGTCATCAGCATTTAGCTCGGAGGATGCAGTGGTCCTTTTCTTGGCAGGTTTCTTAACAACCTTGGTCTTTGGGTGAAATGGCTTGGCCGTTTTGTCTTGCGGCTTTGCCGGTTTGTCTTGTGGTTTCTTGTTCCAGAACGAATCATCACCCTGTCAGAAAATAGTCAAACTTTCAGAGAATATTTTGACAGAAGCAACTTAAGATAAAAAAAGAGTTATATGATTCTTACAGCTGGCGGTTTGTTGAAGGTGCAGAAAGGGAGTAGTCCGGTCTGGCCACAGACAGCCTCCGGTTCATTCAGCATCTTCTTTACAGCCTCAGTAACTTCCGCATCTGTAAGCCGAATATCAATGTGTCATTGAGCATCCTTCAAACTCCCTGTGTACTCACACATCAAACCGGAGCGCCGGCTTAAGGGCAGAATACTCTAGCTTATCCAACAACGGGCAAGGTCAACTCCTGTCAAACCGTTCGCCATGAAGGCTCTAAGCTTTGATAGTTGAGGGGCATAGTTGGCCCTTTCTTTTGCAGTCAACCTCTGAGGAAAAGGATGTGTATTACTAAGGCGGTGAGGGCGATAACCCGGCAAGGGGTTCTCATCGGTTGGAGATGTATCTTTTATCAAAACCAAGTCTGGTTCCACTCTTTGGGGTGACTGTGGAGCTTGGGATGAGGGAAAGTAACTTCCTTCCTTTTCTGAACCGCCATTCCACCCAATTCCGTATTGGGTCCATCCGTGAACTCTGTGCGACGGTTTAAGTGAAAGAAATCCCTAAACAGTTCGACTGTAGGTTCCTCTTGTAGATAAGCCTCACAGAAGACTTGGAAGTGGCAGATGTTGGTCACAGAATTTGGACCGATGTCTTGAGGGTGCAGCTGAAAACTGGCCAGTACATCTCGGAAATTTTTTGAACCGGGAGGGCTAAAACCTCGACCCAGGTGATCAGCAAACACGACTACCTCTCCGTCCTTGGGTGTAGGAGGATTTTCCGGGCCAGGGACCCTCCAGTGGATGACATCTTTCTTGGCTAAAGCGCCCGTTGCAACACAGTTGTTTAACTGATCTTCGGTTACTCGAGAAGGAACCCAATTGCATTCATAGACTTGCTTGGCCATGGCAAAGAAAATCTGAACCATGATTATTGCCGGTTTAAGATTTACAGTGGGCAACTATAAAGCGGTATAAGGATGTAAGCATATTGTTAAACCAGATTTGGTTATTTGTAAACCGGAGTCTGACAATGGAGACAGTACAATGATGAATGCATTGGCGATTCAACAGGGGACTAATGGTATCTACTGGGTCATCATTTTTCTATGAAGTTAAACCGCCTAATCTGGTATTAAAGGTATATGTCTAAAAGGTGTGTAAGTGAAGGAAAAACAAGGTTCACATCTTGGCGTGGTAATTTTAGATCTACCATGCATTGGAAAAACAAATTATATTCTAACCTAAATTCTAGTGTGTTAAGAGTTCACCAAGTTCAGATGAGTTTTATATAAGGCAGATGTTCTAACAAGGAAGCAGGAGTTTAAAGTACAAGGGCATTGGAAAAAGCAGATCTAACTAGCCATTGGTACTACTGAAGATAAACAAGGAAGAACAGATTCAAGAACTTTGAAGAACTATGAAGAACACCGAACCCTAATGGTGGATCTGGAGTGAGAAAAGGAGGAACGTACCGGTGCTGAGGAAGCAGCGGAGGATCGCCGCGTTTTTCTGGCACAGTCAGGTTGATGCAGCGGCCGTCGTTGAGGCAGAGGCGAAGGAAGACGGCGACGGCAGAGCTCGAAGGTTGGTCAGCATGAGGAAGAAGACGACACGAAGAGGCACAAGGGGGAAAAGTGAAAGGGACCCCTCGACTTATTTATAAGGTGAATGGATAAAAGGTAGGCGTGAGAATCGAGGAGCCCGAAAAATGGGGTATGTGACAACTCTGTTGCCTCGATCATCGAAGGCCCGTTAATGAAGGTGGGTTATACGCAGTTTTAAATAACAGATGACGTCATGTCGGTTTACCATGGTCCTGGAAGGTGACATCACGACAGTTTACAAGATTATGTGAAGATGTTGAAGAAGAAATTTTCTTAAGTATTGAGGATTGACATGAACCCGTTCGAATCAATCTAGGGCCCAATGTTGGGGATATTACCACTAGGCGTAAACCGGCCAGGAGAGGCCGGATTAACCCCATAGTAGTTCACTATATCTGAATCCCATCAAGACAGACGGTGACACTTTATGAAGGCCCAGGGCCCAAAGCCGGTTTAAGGCCTGTAGACATAAACTGACATCGATATGTAAACTTGTGTTGTAAGATAGAAAGAGCAGAGACCGAGGCGGACACGTTTACGAGCCGGCCTCGGGATTCTGTAAACCGATGGACGTCAACCCGTGCATATAAGGGGACGACCCGGCGGTGGTTCAGGACAACAGACAACAACTCGAGACTCAGGCAAAGCGTATTCGCTCCCTGGTCATCGAAATCCTAGCAATTCCACAACAACTGGATTAGGCTTTTACCTTCACCACAAGGGGCCGAACCAGTATAAACTCTCTGTGTCCCTTGTCCGCTTTAACCCCTTTAAGCTAACCCGCGCGATGGCTCCACGACTAAGTCCTTTCCTTAGGACATCTGCCGTGACAAAACCACAACAATAGCCATACATCATTGGGAAATAATATATAGCATTGAGCACCATGTTTAAGTAGAGAGTACAGCGGGTAAAAGAGGGGTTACACCACTGCATAGAGGGGGGAAGAGTTGGTGATGATGGCGGTGAAGTTGTTGGTCAAGATTGCAGTGATGATGATGGCCCCTGGTGGCACTCCGGCACCACTGGAAGCGAGGGAGAGAGATCCCCCCTCCTTCTTCTTCTTCTTCCTTGACCTCCTCCCTAGATGGGATAACGGTTTCCCCTCTGGTCCTTCGTCTCCATGGCATGGGAGGGGCGAGAGCCCCTCCGAGATTGGATCTGTCTCTCTGTCTCTCTCTGTTTCTGCGTTCTGTTCTGCTGCCCTTTCACTGTTTCGTATATATATGGAGATCCGTAACTCTGATTGGACTGAAATCTTCGCCGTGATTTTTTCCTAAAAATTAGCTTTCTTACGGCCGAAGAAGGGCATCAACCGCCTTACGAGGGGCCCACGAGGGTCAGGGGCGCGCCCAGGGGGGTGGGGCGCCCCCCCTCCCTGCCTCGTGCCTCCCTTGAGCACCGTCTTGCGTGGATTTTCCTTCCCATATTCTCCGAATATTCCAAAAATAATCTCCATCCGTTTTATCCCGTTTGGACTCCGTTTGATATGGATATTCCACGAAACAAACAGGAACTGGCACTTGGCACTGGATCAATATGTTAGTCCCCAAAAATAGTATAAAAAGTTGCCAAAAATATATGAAAGTTGTAGAATATTGGCATGGAACAATCAAAAATTATATATACGACGGAGACGTATCAGGGACGTCATCGAGCTGAGCGTGTGCTGAACATGGAGGTGTCGTACGTTCAGTACTTGGATCGGTTGGATCGTGAAGATGTTCGACTACATCAACCGCGTTAACCTAACGCTTCCGCT
Source organism: Aegilops bicornis (assembly GCA_021605145.1). NCBI lineage: Eukaryota > Viridiplantae > Streptophyta > Magnoliopsida > Poales > Poaceae > Aegilops > Aegilops bicornis. The sequence goes on along the minus strand of CM038675.1, from coordinate 49,811,453 downwards.
TTCGGTCTACGAGGGTACATGGACACACTCTCCCCCTCTCGTTGCTATGCATCTCCTAGATAGATCTTGCGTGATCGTAGATTTTTTTTGAAATTGCATGCTACGTTCCCCAAGAGTGGAATCCGAGCGAGGTCTATGCGTAGATGATTTGCACGAGTAGAACACAAAGAGTTGTGGGCGATAATAGTCATACTGCTTACCATGAACATCTTACTTTGATTCGGCGGTATTGTTGGATGAAGCACCCGGACCAATATTACATGACCACGTTCATGAGATCGGTTCAACTGACATGCTTTGCACACAGGTGGCTGGCGGGTGTCTCTTCTCCAACTTTAGCTGAATCGAGTTTGACTACGGCCGGTCCTTGTTGAAGGTTAAAACATCACACTTGACGAAAAATCGTTGTGGTTTTGATGCGTAGGTAAGAACGGTTCTTGCTAGAAGCCCGTAACCGCCACGTAAAACTTGCAACAACAAAGTAGAGGACGTCTAACTTGTTTTTGCAGGGGATGTTGTGATGTGATATGGTCAAGACATGATGCGATATAATTTATTGTATGAGATGATCATGTTTTGTAATAGTTATCGGCAACTGGCAGGAGCCTGATGCTTGTTGCTTTATTGTATGAAATGCAATCGCCATGTAATTGCTTTACTTTATCACTATGCGGTAGCGATAGTTGTAGAAGCAATAGTTGGCGAGACAACAACGACGCTACGATGGAGATCAAGGTGTCAAGCCGGTGACAATGGGGATCATGACGGTGCTTTGGAGATGGAGATCAAAGGCACAAGATGATGATGGCCATTGATACGTCCATTTTGCATCATGCTTTTATATCGATATTTATTGCATTATGGGTTGTTATTACACGTTATGTTACAATACTTATGCCTATTCTCTCTTATTTTACAAGGTTTACATAAGGAGGGAGAATCTTTGGCAAATTTGGAATTCGGCTGTAAAAGGAGCAAATATTAGAGACCTATTCTGCACAACTCCAAAAGTCCTGAAACTCCACGAAAGTCATTTTGGGAAATAATAAAAAATATCCAGCGGAAGAAGTTCACCAGAGGGGGGCCCACCTGTCCATGAGGGTGGGGGCGCGCCCTACCCCCTAGGGTGTGCCCCCCTACCTCGTGGGCCCCCTGTTGGCTCTCCGATGGCCATCTTCTGCTATATGAGGTCTTTCATCGAGGAAAAATCATAAGCAACCTTTCGGGACGAAACTCCGCCGCCACGAGGCGGAACCTTGGCGGAACCAATCTAGGGCTCCGGCAGAGCTGTTCTGCCGGGGACACTTCCCTCCGGGAGGGGAAATCATCGCCATCATCATCACCAACACTCCTCTCATCGGGAGAGGGCAATCTCCATCAACATCTTCACCAGCACCATCTCCTCTCAAAACCCTAGTTCATCTCTTGTATTCAATTCTTGTCTCCAAGTCCGGGATTGGTACTAGTAGGTTGCTAGTAGTGTTGATTACTCCTTGTAGTTGATGCTAGTTGGTTTATTTGGTGGAAGATCATATGTTCAGATCCTTTATGCATATTAATACCCCTCTGATTATGAACATGAATATGCTTTGTGATTAGTTACGTTTGTTCCTGAGGACATGGGAGAAGTTTTGCTATTAGTAGTCATGTGAATTTGGTATTCGTTCAATATTTTGATGAGATGTATGTTGTCTAGCCTCTAGTGGTGTTATGTGAATGTCGACTACATAATACTTCACCATTATTTGGGCCTAGAGGAAGGCATTGGGAAGTAATAAGTAGATGATGGGTTGCTAGAGTGATGTAAGCTTAAACCCTAGTTTATGCGTTGCTTCGTAAGGGGCTGATTTGGATCCATATGTTTCATGCTATGCTTAGGTTTACCTTAATACTTTTGTTGTAGTTGCAGATGCTTGCAATAGAGGTTAATCATAAGTGGGATGCTTGTTCAAGTAAGAATAGCACCCAAGCACCGGTCCACCCACATATCAAATTATCAAAGTACCGAACGCGAATCATATGAACGTGATGAAAACTAGCTTGACGATATTCCCATGTGTCCTCGGGAGCGCTTTTCTTTACATAAGAGTTTGTCCAGGCTTGTCCTTTGGTACAAAAAGGATTGGGCCACCTCGCTGCACTTCATTTACTTTTGTTACTTGTTACTCGTTACAAATTATCTTATCACAAAACTATCTGTTACCACTTGTTTCAGTACTTGTAGAGAATACCTTGCTGAAAACCGCTTATCATTTCCTTCTGCTCCTCTTTGGGTTCGACACTCTTACTTATCGAAAGGACTATGATAGATCCCCTATACTTTTGGGTCATCAAGACTCTTTTCTGGCACCGTTGCCGGGGAATGAAGCGCCTTTGGTAAGGAAAAATTTATATAGTGTGCTGAAATTTACTGTCACTTGTTATTATGGAAAGTAATCCTCTGAGGGGCTTGTTCGGGGTATCTTCACCCCGACCAGTAGAGCAAAGAGTTGCTCCTCAACCTATTGAACCTACTAACAATGAAAATATTCCCTTTGAAGTTCCTTCGGGTATGATGGAAAAACTGCTAGCTAATACTTTTACAGGAGATGGAACAAAGCATCCTGATGAACATCTACTCTATGTGGATGAAGTTTGTGGATTATTTAAGCTTGCAGGTATACCCAATGATGTTGTTAATAAGAAGGTCTTCCCTTTATCTTTGAAGGGAGATGCATCGACATGGTATAGGCTATGTGATGACACGGGATCATGGAACTATAAATGAGTGAAATTGGAATTTCATTAAAAGTATTATCCTATGCATCTTGTTCATCGTGATCGCAATTATATATATAATTTTTGGCCTCGCGAAGGAGAAAGCATCGCTCAAGCTTGGGGGAGGCTTAAATCTATGTTATATTCATGCCCAAATCATGAGCTCTCAAGAGAAATAATTCTTCAAAATCTTTATGCTCGGCTTTCTGAAAACAATCGCACCATGCTCGATACTTCTTGTGCTGGCTCTTTTATGATGAAGACTATTGAATTCAGATGGAATTTATTGGATAGAATTAAACGTAACTCAAGATTGGGATCTCGACGAAGGTAAGGAGTCAGGTATGACACCTAAGTTTGATTGTGTTAAGTCTTTTATGGACACCGATGTTTTCCGTAAGTTTAGCACTAAATATGGACTTGACTCTGAGATAGTAGCTTCTTTCTGTGAATCTTTTGCTACTTATGTTGATCTCCCCAAAGAGAAGTGGTTTAAATATCATCCTCCCACAGAAGTAAAAGTAGCTGCACCTATTGAAGTTGAAGAAAAGATTGTCACTTATAATGATCCTGTTGTTCCTACTTCTTATGTTGAGAAACCACCTTTCCTCGTTAGAATAAATGATCATGCTAAAGCTTCAACTGTTGTTCGTAAAAGAAATATTAGAACTTATACACCTCCTGAGCAAATTAAAGTTGAACCTAATGTTGCTATTGTTAAAGATCTCTTAGCTGATAATATTCATGGGCATGTTATTCAATTCTGCGGTGAAACTGCTAGAATTGCTAAACCTTGTGCTAAAGATAAACATAGACCTGTGGTAGGCGTGCCTGTTATTTCTGTTAAAATAGGAGATCATTGTTATCATGGCTTATGTGATATGGGTGCTAGTGCTAGTGTTATCCCTTATGATTTATATAAAGAAATTATGCATGATATTGCACACGTTGAGATAGAAGGTATTGATGTGACAATTAAACTTGCCAATAGAGATAATATATCAGTAATGGGAATTGTTAGAGATGTTGAAGTCTTGTGTGGAAAAACTAAATATCCTGCTGATTTTCTTGTTCTTAGTTCCCCACAAGATAACTTGTGTCCATTATATTTGGTAGACCCTTCTTGAACACTGTTAATGCTAAGATAGACTGCGAAAAGAATGTTGTTACTATTGGCTTGGGTGATATGACTCATGAGTTTAATTTCTCTAAATTTAGTAGACAACACCGTGAAGAAGAATTGCTTAGTAAGGATGAAATTATTGGTCTTTCTTCAATTGCCGTACCTCCTAATGATCCTTTAGAACAATATTTGCTAGACCATGAAAATGATATGTTTATGAATGAAAGAAGGGAAATAGATGAAGTATTCTTTAATTAGGAACCCATTCTGAAACACAATTTACCTGTTGAAATCCTAGGGGATCCTCCTCCACCCAAGGGTGATCTCATGTTTGAGCTTAAACCGTTGCCTGATAATCTTAAATATGCTTATCTTGATGAAAAGAAAATATGTCATGTTATTATTAGTGCTAACCTTTCAGAGCATGAAGAAGAGAGATTATTGAAAACTCTGAAGAAGCATCGTTGTCGGTGTCAAAACCGGCGGATCTCGGGTAGGGGGTCCCGAACTGTGCGTCTAGGCGGATGGTAACAGGAGACAAGGGACACGATGTTTACCCAGGTTCGGGCCCTCTTGATGGAGGTAAAACCTCACGTCCTGCTTGATTGATATTGATATTGGGGATGTTTACAAGAGTGGATCTACCACGAGATCAAGGAGGCTAAACCCTAGAAGCTAGCCTATGGTATGATTGTAAGGGTTGTTGTGATTGTTGTCCTACGGACTAAAGCCATCCGGTTTATATAGACACCGGAGAGGGATAGGGTTACATAGAGTCGGTTACAATGGTAGGAGATCTACATATCCGTATCGCCAAGCTTGCCTTCCACGCCAAGGAAAGTCCCATCCGGACATGGGGTGAAGTCTTCAATCTTGTATCTTCATAGTCTTGGAGTCCGGTCGATGATGATAGTCCGGCAGATGATAGTTCGGCTGATGATGGTAGTCCGGCCATCCGGACACCCCCTAATACAGGACTCCCTCGGTAGCCCATGAACCAGGCTTCAATGACGATAAGTCCGGCGTGTATATTGCTTGGCATTGCAAGGCGGGTTCCTCCTCCAAATGATAGAAGATTGGGAACACCAGGATAGTGTCCGGCTCTGCAAAATAAATTCCACATTCCATCGTAGAGAGAATAATAATATATACACAAGTTCAATCTGCTGACGTTTTCCGTGGCATGAAGTCACACCACTACCAAGCCATTACTCAATTGTTTTTTACTTTACCACCTCAGCGCATTTAAGCGAAGCGGTTTCCTTGGCACGCGTCTTGTCGAAGCAGAGATCGTGTTTCCCTTAATCCGGGATTCTCATCAATACGGGCGTAGGTAACCCAACCGCTTCGCTCGCCACGCCCCCTCTATCGAAGGCGAGTCCCAAACGGTCACGGAGATGGCTCTTGGTATTCTCCCTCTTTATAACGGGACCAAGGCTCGTTTCTTTTTCTTTAATCCACCATCGAATCTTCTCCACGCTCTGTAGCGACCCGACCTCAGACGGTCAAGCCTCTGTGTTACTGTGCCATCCCTGGATCAGTATGCTGGCACACACAGTACATCAATGTATATATCAAAGTGCAATCACATGTATAAATAACGTAAAATGATATATACCTCATAATAATCAGCGGAAACAATCAAACGGGTGTGGAGTCCCATCAACGCCATCGGCAGGTTGAGTGTAGACCGTAACCCTGTATCGTAACTCTTACTCGTCGAGGAAATATCTGCAACATGATACGTTGCAGCCGTGTAGGTCAGTACATTGAATGTACCGGCAAGATCACAATAAGAGAAAACAGATGATAAACTATACTATATGCATTATGGCTTTATGGCTCTGTATCCGAATTTTGTTTGCGTAAAAGCTGGTTTTATTTTACCTACATCAAAGGCAAAAGTGAAGTCTGTACTATGGAGTTTTCTATCATGACATGGTTCCGCCAACCGATGTCTCATAGCCCAAAATCATCATAGGTTGCCCACAATTAAGTTATCAGTCCAGTGTTGAGAGTTCTGAGATAGATCCAAGTCCAGATGCTCAAATTGTCCGTAACCGGGGACACGGCTAATCGATTAGGTTTAAACCCTCTGCAGAGGTTTGTACACTTTACCCGCAAGATTCGATCCCTCTCTTTACGTTCTCGCACTTCAGAGTGTTTGAGAACAAGATGACCAAACATGGTCTTCCAAAGAGTTCCTCGACCACCGTCCGCACCCATCCAATCCTACCGTAGATCTACATCTGCTAGCACCGTCCCAGCCAGAGTCACAACTAAGGTCAACCAAGCCAGAGCCCATAATGACTTGCGGTTGCACAGGTAAGCTTCCGGGCGTGAAGTATTCTTCCGTCCCTTTGAGTCTGGGTGAAGCTTTCAAGAAGATGTCATGGCGCTTCTCCATGCATCCCGCCAACCACTGGTTTCTCCAGGTGCCCACAACCGTCCTTCACCCAAAGTGTGTATTGAATTCTTGTCTCGAGTCTTGGAGTCTTGAGGTCTTGAAGATGCAGTCCTTGCAGATTCCATCATGGAGCTATCGTCATTGACGTAGAGTCCTCCTTCTTCACACCACTCTCGAACACTCATACCAAACCCCGTCTACTACAGCGTAGCATTAGAATAAAATAACGTCCCGGGCTTGGTAACAGGGTGATGGGTTCCTACCTCATGCATACTACTCAACTACAAGAATTTCAATAACACTACTGAGGGGTGGTTGCAAGGGTGCCACTAAATGCAATAAAACATAGGTAAGAAAGCATGGTCAAAGTGAACTTGCCTGGTTGACGATCTTGAAAAACTAGGGTTTCAGAGTAGCAATCTTCGCACTCCGGAAATTCTACCGAGGCAAACAATAACTATAATAATCACATAGCAATAGGATCACATAACACAACATAACAAAAGTAACATAAGCAACAAAACAACCAAAACCAAATCCAAAAGAAAAACTCAAAGAAAGTCAACTCAAGTTTCCTACTTCAAATAACAACAAAAATAGTTTTATATAACAAAAATTTCTTAACATCACCTAATCATGGTTTTATGTTAACTAAACAGAAAATATTTCATTAAGCAACTAGGAGCAAAAAGAATTAAATAAAAATCTATTATGAAACTCCCGGAATAAGCAAAACAAGCTTTAATTCAAATCTGATCTAACTCAATTTTTATGAATCCAAACATAGACAAATTATATATTTTTGGAAACTACAAGAAAATTGTGATCTAACGCAAAAAGAATCAGCATCATTGGACTTCTAGATCAAAAGTTATAAGCTAAACAAGAACGGAACTAAATCTGTTACGGGAATAAATCTGAAAACGAAAACGGAGTTACCTGTACGTGAGGCAGAGATGGCAGGAAGGAGACGGCGATGTGGAGGGCTGCTCGGCGAGGGGGCGAGGTCGCCGCGAGGGTGGGGTGGCGAGGAGGGGTCGGCGCTTGGGGAGGTGGCGCTGGGCGATGGGGAGGTTCCAGGAGAGCTCCTGGTGAGCGATTCTAGGCAGGAAAAGGAGGACGGTGGCGAGAAGGCTCCGGGCAGGGAGGGGGCGTGGTGATGGGAAAAATGGAATGAGGAGAGGGAGCCCCCTTTATAGGCGGTCTCGGGAGGCGCTGGGATGGAAAGACGAGGGAGATCGGGAAGGTGGAGTTTCCTGTCTCCATGGACATGGAAAGCTTCAGAACGTGAGAGGAAACAGAGGAAGGAGATGATCTCTTGTTGGGCTAGAATAGGAAAGTGCTTAATGGGCCAGCAGGTTTTTCCTAATAAAAACGATTCCATTCCTATTTTTAAAATTAGGAAACTAAAACAATAAAAGGAAATCAATTCAATTCGGAATAAAGAGTTTTTATATACTAAAATTATCAGAAAAATAAAATGTAGATGATGAGCATTATTCCACGGTCAAAATAAAAACTTAAAAAAATGTTTTTCAGAAAATCCCTAAAGGCTTTATTTCTTTTTGCAAATAATTTTTAAATAAAAACTTTGGTTTTTCTTGGCTCAAATATTTTCAAAAATGCCCTGATTTTGGAGGGTCATTTTCCTCCGCTCTTTCTTGCTTGCAAGAATTTATTTTTTCGGGTATTTCTCGGGAAGAAAAATAGAGAAGCATGTGCAAATATTTGAAAGAATTAATTTGCAAAACTCCGTTCCAATTCTTTATAGTTGAAGCAGTCATGTCATCTTCTGTCATTGATTTTAATAGGATGAATTTGAATTTACCGGAGAAGGGGACAGTCATTTTATTCCCTCTCTTTCAAAAGTTTTTGAAAAGGTTCAAATTTCACTCAAGTTTAATTCACTCAAGCAAACAAACAAACAATTCAATTAATTATATTAACATTCCAAAATTTGGGATGTTACAAACCTACCACACTTAAAATGAATCTCGCCCCTCGAGATTCAAGAGGCTAGCAAGAAAAGGTTAGGGGTTGGGGTCTTCTAGCAAATGTCTTGGTCGAAAGGTCGGGGTGCTACCACACTTAAAAACAAGGTCATGGTTCCAATAAACTCAGATATTTCCTCCGGAGGGCTGACAATGTATGTCTCTTCACATATCTTGCAATAGCTCCTTCATTAGAGCTCTTCCGTCGAAGCATAGAGTTTTCCTCAAAAGCTTGGGTCGGTTCGTCAAAGTTGAAGTTCGTCAGACTGGATCTTCTTAGCTGATGGGTCTGTGTCCATTCTAAACAACTATCGAAACACTCATGGTGGTCTACAATTTATGGTTTTCTCCTGCAGAAAACGGGTCTGGGTTGAACCTCACCGTATAACCTACGTTTGGCAACGGTTGCCTATAATGGGGTTCCATCATCCTACCATTTTATGGTTTTATGGCTTATCGCGTCGACACTCTTCTAAGTTTTTCAAGGCTCTCTGATTTTCCATCAACATATGATAGTTCATGATAGAAGTCTCCGGTATGGGGGCCAATCCATCCCGTACTTGAATCATTACCACATATGTAAATATCGAATCACGTGTTCTTACACTTGGGCATACTCACAAGCATTGCAGAATTTTCTCTTTTTCTCGGACTGGTTTTCGAGTAAATCCATGGTTTCTGCAAGCCAAACAAAACATCTATCATTACTTCATCACTCTTAGGTTTTTGCGTAATCTCCTATGAAACGTATGCTGATTGGACTGCTGATTTCTCCAATTTATTCCTTTATTAAGGTTATATCAGTTTCCTTTCAAAATCCTGGGCCTGTGGGTTATGGCCCACTTCAACACTAGTGCAGCTTTAACTCATCCTTGGAGTAACTCTCTTGTTACACCTCCTTTAAATCCAGTAGTACTCTGTTTCTTCATACCATCATATCAAAAGCAAAATTCCAACTTATTTTGTCCAGCTTCCTTCTATGGACCATCATGGATAACACATTTCTTTCTTCATTGATCATGTGGTTTTACGGAGTACTATGACCAGAAATGCACAAGTTTATCCCTAACATCTCATTATTTTCATATCAATCTTTCATTACATCCTTAACCATTTTTCGTGAATCCAAATTCCCAAAAAGTTTATTACAAATGCTGCCACCCCCATGGTTCGGTATGGTCAGACATTACTTCCAACTTTATTCATTTTTCCTCCTTGAGGATACTTCAGTCCCACTGGAATTGGGCGACATGTGCCTTGAATTCTTCAATCTTCTGTTTCATTGTGGTGGCCTTGAGCTTCACCTCCATCATCTCAGTATGCACTTCGCTTAGGTATTCCTGAGTATAACGGAGTCTTGCTTCAAGTATTTCTCCGATCTGGCGTATGGCTTCCATGGCTGCTTCACGAACAGCATCGAAGAAAGTTGCTTGTGGCACATGTGAAATGAAAAAGTAGTGCCCCATCATCTTTGGGCAAACTCCTTTCAAATGGTGGAGGTGTACCTCCACATACCAAAGTTCCACTCCCTTATGCATGAAGGGGTAGCCTTTGTAGACTGCATCTCCTTCAAGGTGAATATGCTTCATCATGTCCTTCAGGATCTTCGGGTAATCATGATCACTTGTCAGTGTCATGATGGTTTCCGGACCTTTAAGGAAAGACTCGTAAAGGGTCGTCATCTGCAGTTGTGAAACAAAAATGATGCTCAGAATCAGGTACTTATCTCCTGGGGCATACATTCATATCATCTAAACAGAACTTCAAACTCAATTTCCAATTTCCCGTTTATGCATCACAACTCACTTTCTTCCATGTTCATCAAAAATATTAATTTCCAAGATAAAACATGGCAACTCCTTAAAGCTTGTCAAAGATGTGACATTACAACTTTATTGAGTCATGAACTATTACAATCTCAGGGTAATCTATTACATAACTCAACTCATTGAGCTCATGAAAATGAAATTGCTTTCTACTACTCTTATTATCCATAATCAAAATTCCAACTACTCAGCTCCAGCTTTCGTCTTGTCGGAACATTTAGTAGCATAATGTCCTGCTTCCCTGCAGCGAAAACAAATGACTTTCGATAAGTATTTGGGCTTCTTGGAGATGGTGCCTGCTCCTTGAGTTCCTTGCTTCCTTTCGGGACAATGATTGGCATAATGCCCGACGTCCTTACATTCAAAACAGGTAATATGACTCTTGTCCCTATTTGCAGAAATTGGGTTGTTACGAGGGTGTCTTTGTTTTCTCTTCCGGGTTTCTTCGTTCTGATCAAACCTTCTATTCCCTGTGGATCAAACTCTATTGCTTCCGTCGGAAAGTATCCCGGATACTCTTTTCTTTCCTTGGTGCAATACTGTGAAAAATGTCCTTCTTCTCCACATGAATAGCAGACATTGAGGTAAAATCTGTTGAGACCTTCTCTATCCAGGTCTTCAACACTTTCGACCACATCGGGTTCTTCTAGATCTTCTTTGAGGGCTTCTTTCATTCCATCTTCCTGCTTCGGGATAGTTTGTTGCACCGCGGAGTAAATGTGACACTGCACCGGGTAGTGGGTGGTTCCTTCACACAGGAAGCAAGTCACCTGGCTAGTTGGGCATTCCTCAGCTGGGTGTTTCTCCTCACAATGAGGGCATCCATCCTTGTGTTCCCCCTGGGTGTGTCCTATTTCTCCGCAAATCTTGCAGGCACAAGGTTTCTTCTTCGGGTTATCATAGTGCTTCCGGATGAGACGTGATCTCATCAGGGTCTTCTTGAATTCCTCCCAAGTTCTTGCTCCATTAAATCCCTGTATGGCTTGATGCATGTTCCACCAGGTTGCAGCACTTTCTCAGAAGTACTGAAGAGCGTATTGGACCTCATACTTCCTTGAAACCAAATTGCTCCCGAAGTGATTTTCCATGTTCTGCATCCATAGCTCTGCCTCGGGCTGAGTCTTCGGTCCAGAGAATATCAGTCCAACTTCATTCATCATCTATGGGGTTCAAGGGTTTTAGGGTGAGATGAGAGAGGTGGGGAGGGATATACACACAATACAACCAATAATTTTTGAAGAAACAAGTTTTATTTTGGGGCTGTCGGAAAACATCAAACAAATGACAGCTCACAAATCATCGCATCTAACGTAGGTGTATAGCAGGGGTTTGGTCTTCTAAAGGTCAAATAATTCTTCAGATCCTTCAAGTCTTGAGTCTTCAACTGTTGTAGATTCTAATGGAGAAATCCTCTTTACTCTGAAGGGGTCATCGGTTCTCCGATATCAAATCCTTCTTGGAGCGTCTTGATTGATCCTCCGGGTGATCAAAGGATAAGGGGTATATTCTAACTATTTGAGGTGAGAGGGTCTATCTGATAAAATCAGAAAAGGCGAGAAGTAAAGGATCCTTTTGAAAATAAAGTTTTTAGAGATTTCCTGTCCTAGGGGCTTTCCGATTTCTAGGGTCACGTCCTACAGTCAACATGTGCTCTGATACCATCTCTGTAGCGACCCGACCTCAGACGGTCAAGCCTCTGTGTTACTGTGCCATCCCTGGATCAAGATATCTTTGGCACCTACAGTACATCAATGTATATATCAAAGTGCAATCACATGTATAAATAACGAAAATGATATATACCTCATAATAATCAGCGGAAACAATCAAACGGGTGTGGAGTCCCATCAACGCCATCGGCAGGTTGAGTGTAGACCGTAACTCAGTATCATAACTCTTACTCGTCGAGGAAATATCTGCAACATGATACGTTGCAGCCGTAGGTCAGTACATTGAATGTACCGCAAGATCACAATAAGAGAAAACAGATGATAAACTATACTATATGCATTATGGCTTTATGGCTCAGTATCCGAATTTTGTTTGCGTAAAAGCTGGTTTTATTTTACCTACATCAAAGGCAAAAGTGAAGTCTGTACTATGGAGTTTTCTATCATGACATGGTTCCGCCAACCGATGTCTCATAGCCCAAAATCATCATAGGTTGCCCACAATTAAGTTATCGATCCAGTGTTGAGAGTTACGAGATAGATCCAAGTCCAGATGCTCAAATTGTCCGTAATCGGGACACGGCTAATCGATTAGGTTTAAACCCTCTGCAGAGGTTTGTACACTTTACCCGCAAGATTCGATCCCTCTCTTTACGATCTCGCACTTCAGAGTGTTTGAGAACAAGATGACCGAAACATGGTCTTCCAAAGAGTTCCTCTGACCACTGTCCGGTACCCATCCAATCCTACCGTAGCTCTACATCTGCTAGCACCGTCCCAGCCAGAGTCACAACTAAGGTCAACCAAGCCAGAGCCCATAATGACTTGCGGTTGCACAGGTAAGCTTCCGGGCGTGAAGTATTCTTCCGTCTCTTTGAGTCTGGGTGAAGCTTTCCGCAAGATGTCATGGCGCTTCTCCATGCATCCCGGCCAACCACTGGTTTCTCCAGGGTGCCCATCAACCGTCCTTCACCCAGTAGTGTGTATTGAATTCTTGTCTCGAGTCTTGAAGTCTTGAGGTCTTGAAGATGCAGTCCTTGCAGATTCCATCATGGAGCTGTCGTCATTGACGTAGAGTCCTCCTTCTTCACACCACTCTCGAACACTCATACCAAACCCGTCTACTACAGCGTAGCATTAGAATAAAATAACGTCCCGGGCTTGGTAACAGGGTGATGGGTTCCTACCTCATGCATACTACTCAACTACAAGAATTTCAATAACACTACTGAGGGGTGGTTGCAAGGGTGCCACTAAATGCAATAAAACATAGGTAAGAAAGCATGGTCAAAGTGAACTTGCCTGGTTGACGATCTTCGAAAAACTAGGGTTTCGTAGTAGCAATCTTCGCACTCCGGAAATTCTACCGAGGCAAACAATAACTATAATAAGCACATAGCAATAGGATCACATAACACAACATAACAAAAGTAACATAAGCAACAAAACAACCAAAACCAAATCCAAAAGAAAAACTCAAAGAAAGTCAACTCAAGTTTCCTACTTCAAATAACAACAAAAATAGTTTTATATAACAAAAATTTCTTAACATCACCTAATCATGGTTTTATGTTAACTAAACAGAAAATATTTCATTAAGCAACTAGGAGCAAAAAGAATTAAATAAAAATCTATTATGAAACTCCCGGAATAAGCAAAACAAGCTTTAATTCAAATCTGATCTAACTCAATTTTTATAAATCCAAACATAGACAAATTATATATTTTTGGAAATTACAAGAAAATTGTGATCTAACGCAAAAAGAATCAGCATCATTGGACTTCTAGATCAAACGTTATAAGCTAAACAAGAACGGAACTAAATCTGTTACGGGAATAAATCTGAAAACAAAAACGGAGTTACCAGACGTGAGGCAGAGATGGCAGGAAGGAGACGGCGATGTGGAGGGCTGCTCCGAGGGGGCGAGGTCGCCCGGCGAGGGTGGGGGTGGCGAGGAGGGGTCGGGCGCTTGGGAGGTGGCGCTGGGCGATGGGAGGTTCCAGGAGAGCTCTGGTGAGCGTTCTAGGCAGGAAAAGGAGGACGGTGGCGAGAAGGCTACGGGCAGGGAGGGGGCGTGGTGATGGGAAAATGGAACGAGGAGAGCGAGGGGGTTTTATAGGCGGTCTCGGGAGGCGCTGGGATGGAAAGACGAGGGAGATCGGGAAGGTGGAGATTTCCTGTCTCTGTAACGTGAGAGGAAACAGAGGAAGGAGATGATCTCTTGTTGGGCTAGAATAGGAAAGTGCTTAATGGGCCAGCAGGTTTTTCCTAATAAAAACGATTCCATTCCTATTTTTAAAATTAGGAAACTAAAACAATAAAAGGAAATCAATTCAATTCGAATAAAGAGTTTTTATATACTAAAATTATCAGAAAAATAAAATGTAGATGATGAGCATTATTCCACGGTCAAAATAAAAACTTAAAAAAATGTTTTCCAGAAAATCCCTAAAGGCTTTATTTCTTTTTGCAAATAATTTTTAAATAAAAACTTTGGTTTTTCTTGGCTCAAATATTTTCAAAATGCCCCTGATTTTGGAGGGTCATTTTCCTCCGCTCTTTCTTGCTTGCAAGAATTTATTTTTCGGGTATTTCTTGGGGAAGAAAAATAGAGAAGCAAGTGCAAATATTTGAAAGAATTAAATTGCAAAACTCCGTTCAAATTCTTTATAGTTGAAGAAGTCATGTCATCTTCTCTCATTGATTTTAATAGGATGAATTTGAATTTACGGAGAAGGGAAAGTCATTTTATTCCCTCTCTTTCAAAAGTTTTTGAAAAGGTTCAAATTTCACTCAAGTTTAATTCACTCAAGCGAACAAACAAACAATTCAATTAATTATATTAACATTCCAAAATTTGGGATGTTACACGCTCCAAGTTCCAGCACCTAGAGCTCCAGATTCGAGCGCTTTCGGACCTTCAACGATGTCCGGTTCCGACCTCCAGGGCCAGTGGATGCCCTCCTCCGTTACGGAGGAGGACGTGCTAAAGCTGCGGGAGGCCAAGTACCTGTCTTACGAGATTTCGCACAGGTTGCCTGCCGAAGGGCAGGCCATCCCCACCCCGAGCCTGGCGAGTATGTCGTCTTCGTATCCCACCTCCGTCGGGGTTTAGGCTTCCCGATGGATCCTTTTGTGAGAGGGCTCATGTTCTACTATGGGTTGGAATTCCACGACTTGGCTCCGGAGTCCATCCTCCATATATCCGCATTCATTGTCATCTGCGAAGCCTTCCTCCGCGTCACCCCACACTTCGGCCTGTGGCTGAAGACTTTTAATGTGGCGCCGAAGATGATCGGGGAGCGTCAAGCGGAGTGTGGCGGGGCGGCCATAAGTAGGAGGGCCGATGCCCTGTGGCCCGCTGGCTCCTTCCAAGGGGAGCTCGGCCTGTGGCAGCAAGAGTGGTTCTACATTACCGTTCCGAGGGGCCGCATAAAAGCCGCCGCCCTATTCCGCCGGGACCTCCACGACGATTGATGTCGTGGGTCAACTAAGGAGCTCAGCGGGGGCCGTCAAAGGACGTGCCCCTACTGCAGGGCGGATTCGAGATCTCCTAACGAGGGAGATCGATTTGGTGGTGGTGATGCAGGTTATGCTAATTAGGCGTCTCCTGCCCTGCAAACGCCGTCCTCTCCGGCTATGGGAGTTCAATCCGGAGGGCCCACGGATTCTCCAACACTTCATGGGTATGACACCCCTGGAGATGTATAACTTATTCTTTGGATCGCAGGAAGTGCGTCCGGAATTGACCGAGGATGCTGGACTAAGCTGCAATCGCCCGGATACTCAAGTAAGTAGTTCCAAGTCCGGACATACCGTTTGTTTGCCTTTCGATGATCCGCCTTATGACCGATCTCCTTCTACACAGGAGTGGATAGCGGAAGCAAAATTAATACGGTGTCCGGCCCCCCTCCCCGAGACCGCGTCGGATCCCGTGCTGGTCCGGATGCTTGAGGTTGCGCCTTCGGAGGAAGGCGAAGGGAAAGCAGGAAAGCTACCGCCTCACTGAGGAGGCTCTTGAGCGAGGGGATCGAGAATCCCTCCTGCCAAGGGGAGAAGAGGACTGCCTCCGAGGACCCGGGAAAAAAAGCCCCTAAGCGGGGAAGAAATCTTCGAGGAGGGTCCTGCGCCCGGGGAAGCCCCGGCCGCACAATCTCCCTGAATGAGCTAGCCCTCCAACGAGCCGTAAGTAGAAAGAAAGGAGTTTTATAATAAGGGACATCCCTATTTGTGCTTCTGAGGATAACTAAAGTTTTTACCTTGTAGTTCGGATCTCCGTCCTTCGCAGATGAGCTCGTCTTCGGGGACCTTCGTCCGGAGATGATAGAGAGCAAGACGCCCGTCCGGGCGCCGTTGGATAGGGCGGACGAGCCTGAAGTGTCGCCACGGAGGGAGCCCCGGTGTGGCAAAGCCGGATAGTTCGGCGCCAACCGTGTCTGGCTGAAGGATTTGCTTGAGAAGGCGTCTATCTCGGAAGATCGACGCATTGATGAGCATGGTGATTGAAAGGATTTAAATCCGCCCGAAGGCGTTGCATGATGCCGTCAGGAGTTCTTGGCAGGGGTTTGAGGTACGTAAAAATGACACACCTTTTAACAGTTTTGCATATAGAATGCGCCTGTATAAATAGTAGCCCACGAGACTCGGTAGGTTGTCGATATCGACAGCGTGCCGAGGATCAAAATCGCAGGTTTTAAATTCCCGTCGTGCCGATGCAGGTGGCGGGTCGTCCGGGGGCCAGCCGGACTGATGGAGTTGCTGAACTAAAGCGACAACTCGATGTGGCGGATGAAGACATCGCGCTGATCAACAGGCGACTTGATGAGTCGCAAGGTAAGTGTTACTGCACGGTCACATGGTAAGGGAGCCGAAGCCAACTCCTTACAATATGTGCGTGAAATGCAGATAGTGCCGCTGCCGTGGAGAGTCTTCGGACCGAACTTGCTCAAGCCAAGGAGCAGGCCAGAAGGAGTAATGCGGCAGCCTCGAAGGCGGCCGAGGAGTTAGCGGCTGAAAGGCCGCACACTGCCGGAGCAGGGAAGAGATAACCGAAATGGCTGTGAAGTTAAAAGAGGCTACCGACCGCAATGAGGCTCTTGGGAAGGAGCGCCTAGCGGGGCAGGAAGACCTGCGGAAGGCCACCGCTGAAGCCAAGAATGCCCGCTCTGCAATGCGGGCCATGAAGGAAGAGCTGCTCCAGCCGGGAGATTGTAGCCGCAAGCCTTTTACGCTGCGCCCGAAGGTTCACGGATTCAAAATATGCTCAGCTGGGCCAACTGTGGTGTCCGGAGGACCCTTATATGGACTTAGCAGCGAGTGCGGCGGATGCCGTTGTGCATTTTCGAGGCCAGAAGGATCACCAGACGGAAGAGCTGTTTTGGTCTCAATTCCATAGTCCAGAGCGTTCACTTCTGCTGACCGATCGCTTGGCTGAGTGGGCTGAGCTAAATAGGTTATCCGGGCTTGCTATGGCGGATATAGTGACCCATATCCGGCCGGATAGGCCTCAGCCGAAGAGTTATTTTGCTTATTGCAGCAATTTCTTGGGGCGGTGCCGCATATCAAGGCGATGAAGCGGTCGGCCTGCGTAGAGGGTGCGCGGATGGCGCTTGCCTGTGTGAAGACACATTGGACAGAGATGGATGCCACCACTGTTGTGACCCCGGGTTCGGATAATAACCGGCTACCCGCCGAGCACTATTTTGGCGAAGTGCTGCCTGGTGCTCGTGTAATAGAGTCGCGGTGCTCAAAAAATGTTACGTTCGAATGAACGTTTAAAAAATGATATTTATGATGTAAGCGCCTTTTATACTTGTGCGTTCAAGTAATAGAATATCTCCTTTGCGGCCGTACATGTATACGTATGTATAACCTGAAAGATGGCAGTCGTCGGCTTCAGCCCCCACGCACAAGGTGAGGGGTGTTCATAAAAAATAGCGTGTTTTCACACTTAATCCGACGTCTCGGTCCTGTAAAGGAGGTGGTAGCGTAGCAAACGAGGCAACCGGACTATAATGCTTTATCACTTTCACTTAGCCATGGAGTTCGAGGGTGGGGCTACGACATAGCCCCTGGGGGCACCGTGCTCTCTCGAATTCGGGCGTATGTGCTGGCCGGAAATGGCCCTTCACAAAGCGGAGGAATCCCAAACATTCCTAAGGTCGATCGAGTGGTTGACCAGTCTCTCGCTGTATCATAGCGGTCAGTTTTCGGCTTTCTCTCGAGGTGCTCGCCCAACCGAACTGGGGCACAATCGCAGTAGTTCTCCTGGTGCCGCGTTAGCCGATGATACGGAACGTAAGGCAGCAAAACACAGGAGCCGGGCAAACCCAACATTTGACCCAAGACATGATTCGGAGCTGATGCATATAAGGCCTAACTCGAGACGCCGAACACTCCCGAAGGTATTCGGTCTTTATAATAGCGGGCAAAACAAAGCCCTAAGCCCCTTGTGTCCAGGTACGGGCAGGTTCTTCTGGCGCGGCCGATGCCAAAACGCCAGTCTCCACTTTGGTTATACTGAAAAACCAGGGGATTCTAGCAACAAGAGACAGTAAGAAAGGTTTACGTAGGGTCTTAGTCTGAAAAGAGTCCTTGCAACGGGCCCCTACTGCACGTCTGCGTCTGTGTCTCCGCGCAGCCGTATCACGGACGGGTGTGCACGCTGTTCATCTCAGAAAAGAGAGGAACTTGGTTGGAAAAGTAATCGATGCGAGAAAGTGCATAAAAATTGAAATATAGATTAAGAAAGCTGAGCCTATGCTAGCTCATTATGGCTTGTATGTGCAAACCCTTGTGAAGGGGTGTGCGGCTAGGTAGCCCCTAGCTTATTTATTCCGGACTCGTCCAGCCGTGTCCGGGGTCTCAGGCGACCCTTTGATGAAACGATGCCACGTGGACCGGGCATTTGAAGCGTAAAAGGCGCGGAATGTGGTATTGTATTGGAGCGGACGAGAGCTTCCCGTCCCAGTGGTGCTTGATAGCTGGCTTAAGGGCCTGGCACCACTCCTTTGAAGGAAGTGCGGCTATGCCGAATTGTAATAGGGTCTATCCCTACTTGCGGATTGTGCCCGGATATAGCAGGTTTAAGTCACTGCCGCCGTCCATCAACACCTGCGTTAATTGCAGTCCGTCTATTATGGGATCCGATATCAGGGCAGTCTATCCTGCGCTCCGGATACTTCTGGACTAATCCAGATGGTCGAAAGTGATTGGTTTTGACATCCAACCTTGGTCCACTAGGGTGGATCGTCCGACACTTCTCTTGGCGAGTGCCGTGCTGGCTTTCCGTGTTATCACGTGAAGCGAGTTTACTGTTTTGACTTCTCGAGGGAAAGTCTTTTGACTTCCGGTGCTCTGCTGGTGGGGCTCGTCATTGTCCTCGCTTGGCGTATCGAGCCCCTTGTGTCCCGCATTAAGTCTGTCGGACTGTTTAAAAACCCAACAATTTCGGTTGGTATGGTTTGCAGGCCTTCCGGGGGTACTGTGGATTTGACATATCCGATCTAAAATTTTGTTTAAATTTGATAGCTCGTCTCTGTTGTCCTTAAGAGGCCGTGTTTTATTGTCTGGCCACGAGCTTTTGAATCCGGCGTTGACCGTCGTTCCCTGTGGGCTTTTTTCTTTATTCCAGTGCTGATCTTTCCTGCGCCGTGACTTTCCGTTTCCATCTCTGATCTCGGATGTACTCGGGTCGCTGGTGCTGCATCTTGCTAGCTTTGTCTTCTCCTCGCGCAAAAGCGTCATGAGGCTTGTTAAGCGGCCATTGTTCTTGGCTTCTCTTGGCCGATGTGTGGCGAGCCATTCGTCTCGGACGTTGTGTTTAAAAACTGCTAAGGCTTCGCGTCCGGACAATCGACTATTTGGTTCTTTTTGGTAAGGAACCTGTTCCAGAATTCTTGTGCGACTCTCCGGGCTGTTGGGTTATATGACTCAGATCGTCAGCATCCGGAGGGCAGACATAAGTCCCTTGAAAATTTTCTGTAAACGCGTCCTCAAGCTCTTCCCAACTTCCAACAGTGTTTTCTGGGAGGCTTTTGAGCCAATGCCGAGCTGGCCCTTTGAGCTTGAGGGGTAGGTATTTTATGGCATGGAGATCATCTCCTCTAGCCATGTATGTGTAGTATGTAGTCTTCTATCCAGACTCCGGGGTCTGTTGTGCCGTCGTATGCCTCTATGTTTATGGGTTTAAACCCTGCTGGAAATTCATGATCCAGCACCTCATTGGTGAAACATAGCGGGTGTGCGGCGCCCCTGTATATGGGTGTGCCGCTGTCTTCGAACACTTGTCGTGGTGTGTTAGTTCCTGGGGTCCTCTTTTTTGGCCCGTAGATGGACCTAGTTGGGCCATCTATTTTACCAGGATTATAATTCAGCTTGTGTGCAGCCCCGTTTGTTGCTTTGGGCCTGTCATCTGGCCGTCTATCCGGCCAGGCAGCCTTTTTATTTTTTGACTGTGAAGGCTCGATGGCTTCCTCATCAAACTCTGGCAGCAACTTGCGCTTCGGGTAGCTCTTAGTTTGATGGCCATTGCCATATTTGTCTGCGGTCTTGAATACTTTGCTCCACTTCATTCTGAGCGTGTCTTCTGCTGTTTGGAGCTTCCGTTTCGCCTTCTTCAAACTTCTTGCAGTGGCGACTAGTTTTTTGCGTATGTTCTTATGCTCTGGTGTTGTGGCCGGACTATTGATTGCTCCGTGAAGGGGTTGATTATCCGGCTCGTCCTGTTCGTCGTCCGCTGGCTTGCCCTGCTCTATCCCTGGGTCGTTAGGAAGGCTGCTTTGATCGAGGCGGGACTTAGTGCGGCGTTTACGTCGCCGTTTTGGTTCTTTATCGGCGAGATTATCCTCTGCCGCGTCCCGTTGCTCCTCGTTATCGCTTCCCTTCGGGGTGTCCACCATGTATATGTCGTATGACGAGGTGGTCTTCCAGTGTCCTGTAGGCACTGGTTCTTGGGAGTCTCCGGCATCGTCGTCCATACCGTCGATGTCTTCGGAGTCGTAGTCGAGTATGTCGGTTAAATCGTCGACGGTGGCTACGAAGTGGGTGGTGGGTGGGATTTGAATTTCTTCGCCATCCGCGTCCCAACCGTCCTGGCCGTAGTTCGGCCAGGGCTCTCTGGATAGCGAGAGATGCTTCAATGAATTTATGATATCGCCGAAGGGCGAGTGCTGAAAGATGTCCGCAGCGGTGAATTCCATGATCGGCGCCCAATCGGATTTGACTGGCAGAGGCGCAGGAGGTTCGGAGTCCGGCAGGGAGTCCGGCACCTCGGAGTCATGGGCTTTGCGTGAGGCAAGGTAAGTGTTCGGCTCCATCGCCGTAGGAATTGCGGCTCCTGAGGCGGTGTCCAGCCATCCGTCCTCGATTCGAGCGATCGGCTCCGGACTATGAGTCGTAGCGGATCCGGGTGCGGCCTCCAAGGTGCTGTCCGGCGGCAGAGTTAGGTCATGCCCATCATGACAAAGACGGGCGGCCGGTTGTGGCTCGAGATCCATCGAGGATCAAGTCCCCGCGGATATCGGGCCGTGAAGTTTAGGCTTCAAACCTGACTCGACGGCTGTGGGCGTAGCTTCGATCTGCTCCAGATGGCCAAGGGAGTTGGCAGCAGCGAAGCCGCCGAATCTGAAGATCTGTCCGGGAGAAAGGTCTCACCCAGGACTGCGTCGTTATTGATTTAAGAGGCCATCACGCCTATCGGGCGCATTTACACGCAGGAACTCTCAATGAAAGCACCAATGTCGGTGTCAAAACCGGCGGATCTCGGTAGGGGGTCCCGAACTGTGCGTCTAGGCGGATGGTAACAGGAGACAAGGGACACGATGTTTACCCAGGTTCGGGCCCTCTTGATGGAGGTAAAACCCTACGTCCTGCTTGATTGATATTGATATTGTGGCTGTTTACAAGAGTGGATCTACCACGAGATCAAGGAGGCTAAACCCTAGAAGCTAGCCTATGGTATGATTGTAAGGGTTGTTGTGATTGTTGTCCTACGGACTAAAGCCATCCGGTTTATATAGACACGGAGAGGGCTAGGGTTACATAGAGTCGGTTACAATGGTAGGAGATCTACATATCCGTATCGCCAAGCTTGCCTTCCACGCCAAGGAAAGTCCCATCCGGACACGGGGTGAAGTCTTCAATCTTGTATCTTCATAGTCTTGGAGTCCGGTCGATGATGATAGTCCGGCAGATGATAGTTCGGCTGATGATGGTAGTCCGGCCATCCGGACACCCCCTAATCCAGGACTCCCTCAATCGTGCTGCTATTGGATATACTCTTGATGATCTTAAGGGCATTAGTCCCACTCTATGTCAACATAAAATAAATTTGGAAGAAGATGCCAAACCGGTTCGTGATCATCAACGACGGCTGAATCCTAAGATGAAGGAAGTGGTAAGAAAAGAAATACTAAAGCTTCTGGAGGCAAGTATAATTTATCCCGTTGCTGATAGTCAATGGGTAAGTCTTGTCCATTGTGTCCTAAGAAGGGAGGTGTTACTGTTGTTCCTAATGATAAAGATGAATTGATTCTGCAAAGAATTATTACAGGTTATAGGATGGTAATTGATTTCCGTAAATTAAATAAGGCTACTAAAAAGGATCATTACCACTTACCTTTTATTGATCAAATGTTAGAAAGACTATGCAAACACACACATTATTGCTTTCTAGATGGTTATTCTGGTTTCTCTCAAATACCTGTGTCAGCTAAAGATTAATCAAAGACTACTTTTACATGCCCTTTTGGTACTTTTGCTTATAGACGTATGCCTTTTGGTTTATGTAATGCACCTGCTACCTTTCAAAGATGCATGATGGCTATATTCTCTGACTTTTGTGAAAAGATTTGTGAGGTTTTCATGGACGAATTTTCCGTCTATGGATCTTGTTTTGATGATTACTTGAGCAATCTTGATCGAGTTTTTGCAGAGATGTGAAGAAACTAATCTTGTCTTGAATTGGGAAAAGTGCCACGTTATGGTCAATGAAGGTATTGTCTTGGGGCATAAAGTTTCTGAAATAGGTATTCAAGTTGATAAAGCCAAGGTTGATGCTATTGAAAAGATGCCATGTCCCAAGGACATCAAAGGTATAAGAAGTTTCCTTGGTCACGCCGGATTTTATAGGAGGTCCATTAATGACTTCTCAAAAATTTCTCGATCCTCGACTAATTTATTACAAAAAGATATACCATTTGTCTTTGATGATGATTGTGTAGAAGCATTTGAAATACTTAAGAAAGCATTGATCTCTGCACCTATTGTTCAGCCACCTGATTGGAATTTACCCTTTGAAATTATGTGTGATGCTAGTGATTATGCTGTAGGTGCTGTTCTAGGGCAAAGAGTTGATAAGAAATTAAATGTTATCCATTATGCTAGTAAAACTTTAGACAATGCTCAAAGAAATTATGCTACTACTGAAAAGGAATTCTTAGCAGTTGTATTTGCTTGTGATAAGTTTAGACCTTATATTGTTGATTCTAAAGTAACTATTCACATTGATCATGCTGCTATTAAATACTTGATGGAAAAGAAAGGTGCTAAACCTAGACTTATTAGATGGGTTCTATTGCTACAAGAATTTGATTTGCATATTGTTGATAGAAAGGGAGTTGAGAACCCCATTGCAGACAACTTGTCTAGGTTAGAAAATGTTCTTGATGACCCACTACCTATTGATGATAGCTTTCCTGATGAACAATTAAATGTTATAAGTACCTCTCGTAGCACTCCATGGTATGCTGATTATGCTAATTACATTGTTGCTAAATTTATACCACATAGTTTCACATACCAGCAAAAGAAAAAGAAATACTCAAGCTTCTGGAGGCAGGTATAATTTATCCTGTTGTTGATAGTCAGTGGGTAAGTCATGTCCATTGTGTCCCTAAGAAGGGAGGTATTCCTGTTGTCCCTAATGATAAAGATGAATTCATTCTGCAGAGAATTATCACAGGTTATAGGATGGTAATTGATTTCCGCAAATTAAATAAAGCTACTAAGAAAGATCATTACCCCTTACCTTTTATTGATCAAGTGCTAGAAAGATTATGCAAACATACAGATTATTGCTTTCTAGATGGTTATTCTGGTTTCTCTCAAATACCTGTGTCGGCTAAAGATCAATCAAAGACTATTTTTACATGTCCTTTTGGTACTTTTGCTTATAGACGTATGCCTTTTGGTTTATGTAATGCACCTGCTACCTTTCAAAGATGCATGATGGCTATATTCTCTGATTTTTGTGAAAAGATTTGTGAGGTTTTCATGGACGACTTTTCCGTCTATGGTTCCTCTTTTGACGATTGCTTGAGCATCTTGATCGAGTTTTGCAGAGATGTGAAGAAACTAATCTTGTCTTGAATTGGGAAAAGGGCCACTTTATGGTTAATGAAGGTATTGTCTTGGGGCACAAAGTTTCTGAAAGAGGTATTGAAGTTGATAAAGCCAAGGTTGATGCTATTGAAAAGATGCCATGTCCCAAGGACATCAAAGGTATAAGAAGCTTCCTCGGTCACGCCGGATTTTATAGGAGGTTCATTAAGGACTTCTCAAAAATCTCTCGGCCTCTGACTAATTTATTACAAAAAGATGTACCATTTGTATTTGATGATGATTGTGTAGAAGCATTTGAAATACTTAAGAAAGCATTAGTCTCTGCACCTGTTGTTCAGCCACCTTACTGGAATTTACCCTTTGAAATTATGTGTGATCCTAGTGATTATGTTGTAGGTGCTATTCTAGGGTAAAGAGTTGATAAGAAATTAAATGTTATCCATTATGCTAGTAAGACTCTAGAAAATGCTCAAAGAAATTATGCTACTACCGAAAAGGAACATTTAGCAGTTGTATTTGCTTGTGATAAATTCAGACCCTATATTGTTGATTCTAAAGTAACTATTCACACTGATCATGCTGCTATTAAATATCTTATGGAAAAGAAAGATGCTAAACCTAGACTTATTAGATGGGTTCTCTTGCTGCAAGAATTTGATTTGCATATTGTTGATAGAAAAGGAGCTGAGAACCCCGTTGCGGACAACTTATCTAGGTTAGAGAATGTTCTTGATGACCCACTACCTATTGATGATAGCTTTCCTGATGAACAATTAAATGTCGTAAGCACTTCTCATTGCACTCCATGGTATGTTGATTATGCTAATTATATTGTTGCTAAATTTATACCACCTAGCTTCACATACCAACAAAAGAAAAAGTTCTTCTATGATTTGAGACATTACTTTTGGGATGACCCACATCTTTATAAAGAAGGAGTAGATGGTGTTATTAGACGTTGTGTACCTGAGCATGAACAGGAACAGATCCTACGCAAGTGTCACTCCGAAACTTATGGAGGACACCACGCTGGAGATAGAACTGCACATAAGGTATTGCAATCCGGTTTTTATTGGCCTACTCTCTTCAAGGACGCCCGTAAGTTTGATTTATCTTGTGATGAATGTCAAAGAATTGGTAATATTAGTAGACATCAAGAAATGCCTATGAATTATTCACTTGTTATTGAACCATTTGATGTTTGGGGCTTTGATTATATGGGACCTTTTCCTGCCTCTAATGGATATACACATATTTTAGTTGTTGTTGATTACGTTACTAAGTGGGTAGAAGCTATTCCAACTAGTAGTGCTGATCATAACACTTCTATTAAAATGCTTAAGAAAGTTATCTTTCCGAGGTTTGGAGTCCCTAGATATTTAATGACTGATGGTGGTTCACATTTTATTCATGGTGCTTTCCATAAAATGCTTGCTAAGTATGATGTTAATCATAGAATTGCATCTCCATATCACCCTCAGTCTAGTGGTCAAGTAGAATTGAGTAATAGGGAGCTCAAATTAATTTTGCAAAAGACTGTCAATAGGTCTGGAAAGAATTGGTCCAAGAAACTTGATGATGCATTATGGGCCTATAGAACTGCATATAAAAATCCTATGGGTATGTCTCCGTATAAAATGGTTTATGGAAAAGCATGTCACTTACCTCTCAAACTAGAGCATAAGGCTTATTGGGCCATTAAAAAGCTCAATTATGATTTCAAACATGCCAGAGAGAAGAGGTTATTTGATATTAGCTCACTTGATGAATGGAGAACCCAAGCTTATGAAAATGCCAAGTTGTTTAAGGAAAAAGTTAAAAGATGGCATGACAAAAGGATACAAAAGCGTGAGTTTAATGTAGGTGATTATGTATTGCTATACAACTCTTGTTTAAGATTTTTTGCAGGAAAACTTCTCTCTAAATGGGAAGGCCCCTCGTTATCGAGGATGTCTATCGTTCCGGTGCCATAAAAATCAACAACTTCGAAGGCACGAATCCGAAGGTGGTAAACGGTCAAAGAATCAAACACTATATCTCAGGTAATCCCATAAATGTTGAAACTAATATAATTTAAACCGTAACCCCGGAGGAATACATAAGGGACACTTTCCGGAACGTTTCAGACTCCGAAAAGGAATAGGTATGTGGTACGGTAAGTAAACCGACTCCAAAACAATTTTTAAGGCAATATTTCTCCGTTTTGGAATATTTAGGAAAATAGAAAAATAAGTAGCAGTCCGGGAAGGACACGAGGGCCCCACGAGGGTGGAGGGCGTGCCCTACCCCCTGGGCACACCCCCCCTACCTCGTGGGAACCTCGTGTGCCTTCCGGACTCCGTTTTCTTGCACGATACGTATTCTGGTCGTTAAAAATTCATTATATATTCTCCCGGAGGTTTTGACTCCCGTGTCACGCAAATATCCTTTGTTTTTGTTTTGAGCTGTTGTTGCTGCAGATTAGAGCAAGATGTCTTCTCAAGAGTCAGTCGGGGAGAGCCGGGTGTCTCATCCGGCATTGGAACCAAGGGCAAACAGCGACGTTGACCACTTTGGGCCAGCAACGGAGGAAGAGATGGAGGCTGACTTGATGAGAGTAGATGCCATGGAGGATCAAGAAGTCACTTCTACCGAAAGCTGGGTTCACGATGGGGAACTACTGAGCTCAGCTATTCCAAACTTCGGTTATCCCTTCCAATGTTAGATTTCTTTCTCATGAAAATATGAAGAGGAGTGTCACTTGTTCTCCCGCAGCTATGCAACACCCTTGGGTGCAAGGAGCCTTAGCTATTACAGGAAAGCTTCGCAAGGAAATAATGGACCTCAAGCAGCAAGTTAATAAGCTCGAGGAGGAGAATCGTATCCTGAGGGGCATCATCGCCAAGAATATTTCACCAACAACAAAGAAGGAGACATAATCAAATGGGTATGGGCACTCCCCTTGGCAACTGCCAAGCTTGGGGGAGGTTCCCCGGTATCGTATCACAATCACATCTCCTATCTTTACCGTTTTTCTTAGTTCAATCCTATTATTAGTATCTTGATCTAGTAGAATAAAGTTTATGGCAAGATCTAGTTTTGAGTTTTGCTTTATGATCTCTCTATGTAATCGAGTCCGTGAGCTATATAATAAAGATTAGTGTTGAGTCAAGGGCTTGATTATACTGCCATGATCTTGAGTGAATAAAAGAAAAGAAGAAAAATAATAAAAAGAAACAAAGAGTTCATATTGATCTTATTGAGAGTGATGACTTCACATAGAAAGAGTATGATGATTAAAAGTTGTTGGGAGTTGGCAAACATAGCTTTGGTCATCGTTGCAATTAATAGGAAGTAATAAAGAAAGAGAGGTTCATATATAAATATACTATTATTGACATCTTTTATGATTGGGGGCACTCATTAAAATATGACATGCTAAAGAGTTGACGTTGGACAAGGAAGACAACGTAATGGGTTATGTTTTCTTATATCTGAGATAAAGTATATTGTCATGGATCATCCAACATGTTGAGCTTGCGTTCCCCCTCATGCTAGCCAAATTCTCAGCACCAAGTAGAGATACTACTTGTGCTTCCAAAACCCTTAAACCAGTTTTGCCATGAGAGTCCACCATATCTACCTATGGATTGAGTAAGATCCTTCAAGTAAGTTGTCATCGGTGCAAGGCAATAAAAATTGCTCTCTAAATATGTATGATTGGTTGGTGTGGGGGAAATAAGCTTTATACGATCTTGTGATGTGGAAGAAATAAAAGCGACGGACTGCATAATAAAGGTTCATATCACAAGTGGCAATATAAAGTGACGTTCTTTTGCATTAAGATTTTGTGCATCCAACCATAAAAGCGCATGGCAACCTCTGCTTCCCTCTACGAAGGGCCTATCTTTTATTATTACCTTCTACCTTATGCAAGAGTCATGGTGATCTTCACCTTTCCTTTTTACATTTTATCCTTTGGCAAGCACAATGTGTTGGAAAGATCCTGATTGATATATCTAATTGGATGTAGGGGGCATGAGTTATTATTGTTGACATTACCCTTGAGGTAAAAGGTTGGGAGGCGAAACTATAAGCCCCTATCCTTCTCTGTGTCCGATTAAAACTCCGCAACCACAACTATCACGTGAGTGTTAGCAATTATGAAAGACTAAATGATAGTTGAGTATGTGGACTTGCTATTAAGCTCTGACATAGACTCTTTCTGATGTTATGATAAATTGCAATTGCTTCAATGACTGAGATTATAGTTTGTTGGTTCTCAATAAAGTTTATGATTCGTACTCTGCATTGTGAATGGATTATTACTTCAACATAAGAAATCAAATGACAATATCTATTTATGTTGCTGTTATGAGAATAATCATGATGCCTTCATGTCTGTATTTCATTTTTTATCGACGCCTCTACCTCTAAACATGGGGACATACTTATCGTTATCGGCTTCCGCTTGAGGACAAGCGAGGTCTAAACTTGGGGGAGTTGATACATCCATTTTGCATCATGCTTTTATATCGATATTTATTGCATTATGGGCTGTTATTACACGTTATGTTACAATACTTATGCCTATTCTATCTTATTTTACAAGGTTTACATAAGGAGGGAGAATGCCGGCAGCTGGAATTACAATTTGGAAAAGGAGCAAATATTAGAGACCTATTCTGCACAACTCCAAAAGTCCTGAAACTCCACGGAAGTCATTTTGGGAAATAATAAAAAAATAACCAGCGGAAGAAGTTCACCAGAGGGGGGCCCACCTGTCCACGAGGGTGGGGCGCCCTACCCCCCAGGGCGCGCCCCCTACCTCGTGGGCCCCCTGTTGGCTCTCCGATGGCCATCTTCTGCTATATGAGGTCTTTCGTCAAGGAAAAAATCATAAGCAACCTTTCGGGACGAAACTCCGCCGCCACGAGGCGGAACCTTGGCGGAACCAATCTAGGGCTCCGGCGAAGCTGTTCTGCCGGGGATACTTCCCTCCGGGAGGGGGAAATCATCGCCATCATCATCACCAACGCTCCTCTCATCGGGAGAGGGCAATCTCCATCAACATCTTCACCAGCACCATCTCCTCGCAAAACCCTAGTTCATCTCTTGTATTCAATTCTTGTCTCCAAGTCCGGGATTTGTACTAGTAGGTTGCTAGTAGTGTTGATTACTCCTTTTAGTTGATGCTAGTTGGTTTATTTGGTGGAAGATCATATGTTCAGATCCTTTATGCATATTAATACCCCTCTGATTATGAACATGAATATGCTTTGTGAGTAGTTACATTTGTTCACGAGGACATGGGAGAAGTCTTGCTATTAGTAGTCATGTGAATTTGGTATTAGATTCGATATTTTGATGAGATGTATGTTGTCTTGCCTCTAGTGGTGTTATGTGAACGTCGACTACATAACACTTCACCATTATTTGGGCCTAGAGGAAGGCATTGGGAAGTAATAAGTAGATGATGGGTTGCTAGAGTGATGAAGCTTAAACCCTGGTTTATGCGTTGCTTCGTAAGGGGCTGATTTGGATCCATATGTTTCATGCTATGGTTAGGTTTACCTTAATACTTTTGTTGTAGTTGCGGATGCTTGCAATAGAGGTTAATCATAAGTGGGATGCTTGTTCAAGTAAGAACAGCGCCCAAGCACCGGTCCACCCACATATCAAATTATCAAAGTACCGAACGTGAATCATATGAACGTGATGAAAACTAGCTTGACGATATTCCCATGTGTCCTCGGGAGCGCTTTTCTTTACATAAGAGTTTGTCCAGGCTTGTCCTTTGGTACAAAAAGGATTGGGCCACCTCGCTGCACTTTATTTACTTTTGTTACTTGTTACTCGTTACTCATTATCTTATCACAAAACTATCTGTTACCACTTGTTTCAGTACTTGCAAAGAATACCTTGCTGAAAACCGCTTATCATTTCCTTCTGCTCCTCGTTGTGTTCGACACTCTTACTTATGGAAAGGACTACGATAGATCCCCTATACTTGTGGGTCATCAGCCATATCATGTCACATATTTTGATTGCATGTGATGTTTATCTTTTATGCATCTTAATTTGCTTAGTATGGCGGTAGCATTGTAAGATGATCCCTCACTAAATTTCAAGGTATAAGTCCTCTCCCTGAGTATGCACCATTGCTATAGTTCGTCGTGCTGAGACACCACGTGATGATCGGTTGTGATAACCTCTACGTTCATATGCAGCGGGTGCAACCCTGTTTTGCATGTGCAGAATACTCGGGTTAAACTTGAGGAGCCTAGCATATGCAGATATTGCCTCGGAACACTGAGACCGAAAGGTCGAACGTGAATCATATAGTAGATATGATCAACATAGAGATGTTCACCATTGAAAACTACTCCATCTCACGTGATGATCGGACATGATTTAGTTGATATGGATCATGTGATCATTTAGTTGACTAGAGGGATGTCTATCTAAGTGGGAGTTCTTAAGTAATATGATTAATTGAACTTTAATTTATCATGAACTTAGTACCTGATAGTTTTTCCATATCTATGTTGTTGTAGATCAATGGCCCGTGCTACTGTTCCCTTGAATTTTAATGTGTTCCGAGAGAAAGCTAAGTTGAAAGATGATGGTAGCAAATACACGGACTAGGTCCGTAACTTGAGGATTATCCTCATTGTTGCACAGAATAATTACGTCCTGGAACCACCGCTAGGTGCAAGGCCCGCTGCAGGAGCAACGCGGGACGTTATGAACGTATGGCAGACTAAAGCTGATGACTACTCGATAGTTCTACGTGCCATGCTTTACGGCTTAGAATCGGGACTTCAAAGACGTTTTGAACGTCATGGAGCATATGAGATGTTCCAGGAGTTGAAGTTAATATTTCAAGAAAATGCCCGAGTTGAGAGATATGAAGTCTCCAACAAGTTCTATAGCTGCAAGATGGAGGAGAATAGTTCTGTCAGTGAACACATACTCAGAATGTCTGGGTACCATAACCATTTGACTTAGCTGGGAGTTAATCTTCCTGATGATAGTGTCATTGATAGAGTTCTTCAATCACTGCCACCAAGCTATAAAGGCTTCATGATGAACTATAACATGCAAGGGATGGAAAAGACAATTCCTCAACTCTTTGTGATGCTAAAGGCTGCGGAGGTAGATATCAAGAAGGAGCATCAAGTGTTGATGGTTAACAAGACCACTAGTTTCAAGAAAAAGGGCAAAGGGAAGAAGGGGAACTTCAAGAAGAGTAGCAAGAAAGTTGCTGCTCCCGGGAAGAAGCCCAAGTCTGGACCTAAGCCTGAAATTGAGTGCTTCTACTGCAAAGGGACTGGTCACTGGAAGTGGAACAGCCCCAAGTATTTGGTGGATAAGAAGGATGGCAAAGTGAAAGGTATATTTGATATACATGTTATTGATGTGTACCTTACTAATGCTTGTAGTAGCGCATGGGTATTTTATATTGGTTTTGTTGCTCATATTTGCAACTCGAAACAGGGGCTATAGATTAAACAAAGATTGGCTAACGACGAGGTGACGATGCGCGTGGGAAATGGTTCAAAAGTCGATGTGATCGCCGTCGGCACGCTAGCTCTACATCTACCTTCGGGATTAGTTTTAGACCTGAATAATTGTTATTTGGTGCCAGCGTTGAGCATGAACATTATATCTGGATCTTGTTTGATGTGAGATAAGCAAAATAACCGTACTCATACGACTTAGAATTCTCATCAGAAAATGGTATTACTACTTCAACCAACTTGTTTATGATTTCACATTTCAAAAGGGATTTCAAACCAAGACCGCTATGTGAGAATCGAATAACATCAAAAGTATCCCTTAAGTAAATATTATCAATAAAA
Organism: Aegilops bicornis; assembly: GCA_021605145.1. Lineage (NCBI taxonomy): Eukaryota > Viridiplantae > Streptophyta > Magnoliopsida > Poales > Poaceae > Aegilops > Aegilops bicornis. Next base: position 49,779,492 of record CM038675.1, on the reverse strand, counting down.
AACAAACCTAGTGAATCAATTATTTCTTTAAACGGTTATTCATTTAAATCAGAGAATAATGGTTGTTCTATTTATATGAGTAATATCTTTTATGGTCATGCACCCTTGATGAGTGGTCTATTTTGTTGAATCTCGATCGTAGTGATACACATATTCATAATATTGAAGGCAAAAGATGCAAAGTTAATAATGATAGTGCAACTTATTTGTGGCACTGCCGTTTAGGTCATATTGGTGTAAAGCGCATGAAGAAACTCCATGCTGATGGGCTTTTGGAATCACTTGATTATGAATCACTTGATGCTTGTGAACCATGCCTCATGGGCAAGATGACTAAGACTTCGTTCTCCGAAACAATGGAGCGAGCAACTGACTTATTGGTATATAATACATACTGATGTATGCAGTCCGATGGGTGTTGAGGCTTGCGGCGGGTATCGTTATTTTCTGACCTTCACAGATGATTTGAGCAGATATGGGTATATCTACTTAATGAAACATAAGTCTGAAACATTTGAAAATTTCAAAGAATTTCAGAGTGAAGTGGAAAATCATCATAACAAGAAAATAAAGTTTCTACGATCTGATCGTGGAGGTGAATATTTGAGTTATGAGTTTGGTCTTCATTTGAAACAATGTGGAATAGTTTCGCAACTCACGCCACCTGGAACACCACAGCGTAATGGTGTGTCCGAACGTCGTAACCGTACTTTATTAGATATGGTGCGATCTATGATGTCACTTACCAATTTACCATTATCGTTTTTGGGGTTATGCTTTAGAGACAGTTGCATTCACGTTAAATAGGGCACCATCTAAATCCATTGAGACGACACCATAAGAACTGTGGTTTGGCAAGAAACCTAAGCTGACGTTTCTCAAAGTTTGGGGCTGCGTTGCTTATGTGAAAAAGCTTCAACCTGATAAGCTCAAACCCAAATCGGAGAAATGTGTCTTCATAGGATACCCAAAGGAGACTATTGGGTACACCTTCTATCACAGATCCGAAGGCAAGATATTCGTTGCTAAGAATGGATCCTTTCTAGAGAAGGAGTTTCTCTCGAAAGAAGTGAGTGGGAGGAAAGTAGTTCATCACATAAATCAGTTCCAGAGATGCCTACACCAATTATTGAGGAAGTTAATGATGATGATCATGAAATTTCAGATCAAGTTACTGTTGAACCTTGTAGGTCAACCAGAGTACGTTCCGCACCAGAGTGGTACGGTAATCCTATTCTGGAGGTCATGTTACTAGACCATGATGAACCTACGAACTATGAAGAAGTGATGATGAGCCCAGATTCCGCGAAGTGGCTTGAGGCCATGAAAGCTGAGATGGGATCTGATGACCCACAATTATAGGGGATCAATTGTAGCTCTTTTCGATAAGTAAGAGTGTTGAACCCAACGAGGAGCAGAAGGAAATGACAAGTAGTTTTCAGTAAGGTAATGTCTACAAGTGCTGAAATTGTAAGTAGCGGAGTAATTTGAGGCAAAGGACAAGCCAAAACGGTCTCTTATGATAAGCAAAGCGTTCTTGAGGGTACATGGGAATTTCATCTAGTCACTTTCATCACGTTGGTTCGATTTGTGTTCGGTACTTTGATAATTTGATATGTGGGTGGACCGGTGCTTAGGTGTTGTTCTTACTTGAACAAACCTCCTACTTATGATTAACCCTCCATAAGCATCCGCAACTACGAGAAAAGTATTAAGAATAAATTCTAACCATAGCATTAAACTTTTGGATCAAATCGGTCCCTTACGGAATAGCGCATAAACTGGGGTTTAAGCTTCTGTCACTCTCGCGACCCATCATCTAATTGCTACTCCACAATGCATTCCCTTAGGCCCAAATACAGTGAAGTGTCATGTAGTCGACGTTCACATGACACCACTAAGGGAATCACAACATACATACTATCAAAACATCGAACACATATCAAGTTCACATGATTACTTGCAACATGATTTCTCCCGTGACCTCAAGAACAAAAGGGACTACTCACAAATGATAATCATGCTCATGATCAGAGGGGTATTAAATAGTATAATGGATCTGAACATATAATCTTCCACCAAATAAACCATATAGTAATCAACTACAAGATGTAATCAATACTACTAGTAACCCACAAGCACCAATCTATAATTCCGGTAACAAGATTGAACACAAGAGATGAACTAGGGTTTGAGATGAGATGGTGTTGTTGAAGATGTTGATGGAGATTGCCCTCCCCAAGATGGGAGAGTTGTTGGTGATGATGATGATGATGATGATTTCCCCCTCCGGGAGGGAAGTTCCCCCGGCGGAATCGCTCCGCCGGAGGGCAAAAGTGCTCCTGCCCAAGTTCCGCCTTGAGACGGCGGCGCTCCATCCCGAAAGTCCTCTCCTTATGTTTTCTAGGTCAAAATGACCTATATACTAGAAGATGGGCACTAGAGGTGGGCATGGGTGAGCACAACCCACCAGGGCACGCCTGGGCTCCCTGTTGTGCCCAGGTGGGTTGTGCCCACCTGGTGGGCCTCCTCTGATAGTTATTTGCTCCAATAATTCTCAAATATTCCATAAAAATCCTCATGAAGTTTCAGCTTGTTTGGAGTTGTGCAGAATAGGTGGCCTGACGTAGCTTTTCCAGGTCTAGATTTCCAGTTGCCGGAATTCTCCCTCTTTGTGTATACCTTGCATATTATGAGTGAAAAGGCATTAGAATTACTCCAAAAAGCATTATTATGGATGAAAACATCATAAATAACAGTAATAAAACATGATGCAAAATGGACGTATCAACTCCCCCAAGCTTCGACCTCTCTTGTCCTTAAGCGAAAACCGAAATCAAAAAACATGTCCACATGCTTTAAGAGAGAGGTGTCGATGAAAACAAAATATGAACATAGAAGCATCATGTAGATTATTATAACAACAACAAATTTAAACATAAGACTTTTTCCTTTGAACTTTTATCATATACCTCTCATGAATAAGTAACAGTTCATCACACAATCAAAGTATAAAACAAAAACTCTATTAAAAACCAACAAACTATGTTCTCAGTCAACTTTGCAACTACGATTCATCATCTTTTCCGGAATGGTCACGTATCGGAGCCTTTAGGCAAGTCCACATACTCAACCATCATATAGTCTTCTATGATTGCTAACACTCACCGCATACACATGAGCAAAACGTTTCAACCGGACACATAGAAAGTTAGGGGCTTGTAGTTTCGCCTCCCAACGTATTCACCTCAAGGGTGATGTCAACAATAATAACTCATGCTATCTATATTCAACTGGACATATGTGCCTAGATCTTTCCTCACCACATGATGCTTGCCAAAGGAGAAAAATAAAAAGGGATAGAAGAAAAACTTTGACTCTTTGCATAAAAGTTAATACATAAAAGTAAAAGATAGGCCCTTCGCGGCAGGAAATAGAGGTTGACATGCGCTTATTTGTTTGTATGCTCAACCCCTTAGTGCAAAAGAACGTCACGTTGCATTGCCCCTTGTGATAGCGACCTTTATTATGCAGTCTGTCGCTTTTATTCTTCACCATCACAAGTTCGTGCAACGCTCAATTATCTCTTACTATAAATGATCTCACACATTTAGAAGCAATTTTCATTGCCTTTTTGCACCATTGAAAACTTACTTGAGGGATCTTGCCCAATCCCTAAGTAGGTATGGTGGACACTTGAATAAGGTTTGGGTTTAAGGGTTTTTGGATGCACAAGTACTTTCTCTACTTAGTGCGGAATTTTTGGCTAGCAAAGATAGGGGGCAAGCATCACATGTTAAAGGATCTATGACAATATGACTTATATGTGAATATAAACAAACATAAACCATTAAGTCGTGTTCCTTATCCAACGTAAACAATTTTGGCATATAATATTTTGATGAGGGCTCATAATCACAAAAGATTTCAAGGATAGTATATTTATATGTGAATCTTATCTTCCCTTATTAATTCTTTCATGAGTTGCATCATTGACTAATGCTATGTTTGTCAATCTCTAATAAAATTCTCTACTTATACTTTTCCTTATGTGGTGTCATAACCTACCATAGGATTAGTATATGATCTTCTTGATTTCTTTCCTTTCTTTTATTTGTTTCCTTTCTCTTCCTTATTTCTTTTCTTTATTTGCAACATGAAAGTAAAGAAAGCAAAAACTCAAACTAAACTTTATTATGTAACTTGCACACGATTACAAGGAAATATCACTAAGTAAACTCTCAAAGAGGAAAGGATCGAACTAAACTTTTATTCATCTAAAGAAAAAGATTTAACTAAAATAAGTAAAAACAAAAATATAGTGGGATGCTATGATACCGGGGCACCTCCCCCAAGCTTAGCGGAAGCCAAGGGGAGTGCCCATACCCGATGCTCAGTTCTCTTTTGGTGGTGAAGAAGATGATGGTGGTGATGAAGCGATCCTATCCTTAAGGATCAAGAGATTCTCCAGTCGACGGATGACGCTCCAGAGATGGATGATATGCTCTTGATGCAGAATATTTTCATGAGTGAGATACTTATTTTGTATGCGAACTATTTCAATGATGCTAAAGGCTTCAATCTCAGCAGGAGTAAGGCGAGTAAGGTAGGGCTTAAGGATATCTTTTTCCTCCTCCTCGGCCAGCAGTTCTTGTTCTGCCACCAGGGGTGGATCTACGGTAGCCTCCTTTCCCTTGTCTCCCTTGACGGCGTCCGTAAGCTCCTCCCTCTTTAGCTCAATCTTCATCAACCAAGCATCTTTCTCACGCCCAATATGCGACCCTATCCAAAAGGAACTCGACGGTCCCACCAAGGATAGACCCACATATTGAAACGCTTTTGCAAGGTGGATATCATTACATCAACATTACATAATAGATTGGGATACATACATAAGGCACAAATGCCACAAGAATACATCAATACACCATACAATATCAACATCCGACTACGGATGAAACATAAACAGAAACTCAAACAATATCCACCCTGCTAGCCCAGGCTGCCGACCTGGAACCTATCCCCTGATCGAAGAAGAAGCAGAAGAAGAACTCCAAAGTAAGCAAACATCGCTCTCACGTCATGATCATCGCAAACCTGTACCTGCAACTGTTGGTGTAGTAATCTGTGAGCCACGAGGACTCAACAATCCCATTACCATGGGTATCAAGACTAGCAAAGCTTAATGGGTAAGGAAGGGGTAAAGTGGTGAGGTTGCAGCAGCGACTAAGCATATATGGTGGCTAACATACGCAAATGAGAGCGAGAAGAGAAACAAAGGAACGGTCGTCAACTAGTAATGATCAAGAAGTGATCCCGAACTCCTACTTACGCCGAGACATAACCCGAAACCGTGTTCTCCTCTCGATCAACCCGAAAAGAGACACTCACGGTTACGCACATGGTTGGTGTATTTTAGAAGAGTTTGCTTCAAGTTTACTACAACCGGATATCAACAAATTCCCATCTGCCACATAACCGCGGGCACGGCTCTCGAAAGTTTATACCCTGCAGGGGTGTCCCAACTTAGCCCATGATAAGCTCTCGTGATCAACGAAGGATATTCCTTCTCCCCGGGAAGACCCGGTCAGTCTCGGAATCCCGGCTACAAGACATTTCGGCAGCAATAAAACAAGACCAGCAAAGCCGCCCGGATGTGCCGACAAATCCTGATAGGAGTTGCACGTACCTCGTTCTCGGGGCACACCGGATAAGTCAAGCTATGAGTAAAACCAACCCTCGAGTTGCCCCGTGGTGGCCCCGCAGGCTGCTCGGTTCGGACCAACACTCGAAGGAGCACTGCCCCGGGGGGGCTAAAATAAAGATGACCCTCGGGCTCCGGACACCCAAGGGAAAAAGGGCATAGGTGAGGCAAATGGTAAAACCAATGGTGGGCCTTCTTTGGAGGAGTCTTATTCAAAGCGAACTGTCAAGGGGGTCCCATAAATCACCCGACCGCGTTAGGGACGCAAAATCCGGGAACATAATACCGATATGACAAAAACTAGGGCGGCAAGAGTGGAACAAAACACCAGGCATAAAGCCGAGCCTTCCACCCTTTACCAAGTATATAGATGCATTAATTAAATAAGATATAATGAGATATCCCAACAAGTAAACATGTTCCAACAAGGAACAACATCTCCATGTTCCAACAAGGAACAGACTTCATCTTCACCTACAACTAACAACGCTATAAGAGGGGCTGAGCAAAGCGGTAACATAGCCAAACAACGGTTTGCTAGGAAGGGTGTAAAAGGTTAGAGGCTGACATGGCAATTAGGTAGGCTTGAGCAGCAGGTGATAGGTAGCGCAGCATAGCGAAAGAACGAAGCAACTAGCATAGCAATGATAGTAGTGAGATCCAGGGTAGCCGTCATCTTGCCTGAAATCCCGCAAGGAAGAAGAACGAGTCCATGAAGAAGACGAACGGATGAAGCCGAACCAAGCATAGACGAACGAATCCTCACGATCGCAACAAAACAGGAACTAACAAGAAGAAGCACACAACATAGTAAACACACCACACATGAACATGACAGGATGCACAACAAACATGATGCATGACAATCTAGATGAGGCTACTCATGGCAAGAGATGATGCAAAACAAGAACAACACATCAAAGCAAGTTTAAATGAGGCCGGAAACAACATATAACAATTCCGGTAAGTCCTCATATGCAAATTTCGAAATTGGTCCAGATCTGAATAAATATTATGTTCAAGTTGTTAAACAGCAAGTTAAAATGCACCAAGATGATCTACACGAAATTCTAGTCAAGTTACATATGAAGTTCATTAGATTCGGAGCTACGGCCTAGAAGATATGAGCAAAACAAGTTAAACATGGCATTGATGCAAAATGCATACAAACATCAAGCAAACACCTCAAAACAAGAATGCAACATGATAATATGAAACTACATGCAAAATCAAGCAAGTTTCATATAGAGCACACTCAAAACGGAGCAACAGTTCAACACATACACCCTATACCAGTCATGACAACAATCTGTCCAAAACAGCAACTAGGCATATTGCAAGCATCAAAACAACATGCTACAGGACCTCAACATGAAAACAAAAGGCATGGGCATGATGTACAGGTAAAGCATGACAAAACATGAACACTGAGCTATCTCCAGAAATCACTAGAACATGCTCAAAAACACAAGGCAAGATTGCAAATAATAACAGTTTCAGACTTTGCAGTAAATAACATCAGGTTGCAATGTTCAGAGCAAGCAAACAACATGTTACAGGAACTTATCATGGCAAACAAAGGCATGGCATGAATCTACTAAATGCATAGAACAAATGTCCCTTACTGACCATGAGCCAAAAAGGATCATAAAATATGATGGCACCCATGTAAACATAGCAAGTTATATAACAGATTCATACATGGCAGGAACAACAATAAGTAGGCATGTTGGTGAGCTTGAACCACTCACCACAGAGCAATACATGGCATGGCAAGGCAACCAACAGTAAGAAGGCATGGCATAGAAGCTATTCATGGCAAAATTGAATAACATGTAAACAACCTGCCAGGTAACATTTTATAGCAAAAGTAGAGCTCGATTGACTCAAGCTATGGCACTCCATAATTGCAAACAAGGGCATGGATGGATAGAGAAAGACATGTAGAACAAAACATCCTTACTGAAGTATCTCAAAATAAGCATGGATCTCTCTGTAGCATCAAGTTAACATGGCATAAAAATATCAGCAGAACAGGGCTGAAATCAGCAACATCATGAAGCCTTGTTTGCATGCTTGTGCTAGTCACCAAATTGATCATAAAAATACATGGCATACACCCCTGTAAAGATGGCATGGCATATTACAAAACACATGTAGGACTCAAGTCCATAGGGTGCACACATCAATCATGGCAAAAATGACAAAAGTGCAAGTTCTGATAAGAATCTGAAACTAACATCACATAGCCCTCTTCTAACAGCATTTCGGGCATCAAGATGAGCTCAAATGTAAATGATGCAATGAGATGAAATGATCTACTCGTCGAGGCGAACAATTTGACATATTATATGCACGAAACGGAGCAATATGCAGAGAGTTATGGCATGATGAAAATGCATGAAAATAATAGCAGATCAGGGACTTAGTGGATTTGGAGGGGGGAAAGAAGTCAACCGCGGCGCGGATTGCGAGGTTCGCCGGAGACGAGCGTGGAGGAGGCCGCCGGAGGTCGGGGAAGAAGGGCAGGCGCTCTCGGCGGATCTCGCCGGATCCGGCCGGAGAGGCACGGGCGGCGAGGGGCGCGGCTCGGCGAGCGGGCGCGTGAGGGCGCGTGCGGGCCGGAGGGAGGCGGGCTGGGCGGCGCTGGCGGAGCCACGGCGGCGTAGGGCGAGGGAGGCCGAGGCGGCGGGCGGAGGCGGCGGGCGGCGAGGTCGGCGCCGCGACCCGGGCGGCGCATGGGCGCGGCGCGGCGGGCCGGGCACGGCGGCGTAGGGGCGGCGGCGGCGCGGCGGCGAGGGTGCGGGCGACCTGGCGGCGGCGGCGGCGCGGATGGGCCGGGCGGGTTCACATAAAGCGCCGCCGGGCGGCGGCGGGCGGGAGCGCCACGTGGCGCGGGCGATTCGGCTATGGGCGGCAAGGACGATCCGTCCAGATTGGACGGAACCACAAGCGGCGAGGGCGAGATCTAGGGTTTCGGGGGGAATTGATCCGCGAATTTCCGGGGGGGTCTAGTTTTATAGGTAGAGGGAGCTAGGAGAGTCCAAATGAGGTGCGGTTTTCGGCCACGCGATCGTGATCGAACGACCGAGAGCATTGAGGGGAGTTTGCTGGGTTTTGGGCCACTTTGGAAGGGGTGTTGGGCTGCAACTTAAAGAGGGCTTTGCGGTTACCCGGTTAACCGTTGGAGTACTAAACGACCTCCAAATTGCACGAAACTTGACAGGCGGTCTACCGGTGCTATACCAAGGCCGCTTGACAAACCTCGGTCCATTCCGTGAAAGTTTAACACCCGCACATGAAAAGAGGTAAAAGGGGGCGCCAGGAGACATAGGAGTGCCGGATTGCAAAACGGACAACGGGGAAAATGCTCGGATGCATGAGACGAACACGTATGCAAAATGAAATGCTCATGATGACATGATATAAAATGCAGATGATGACATGGCAAGGTGCAACACGCAAGCACATGACATGGTAACGACGGCGAATAACTGGCAGACACCTGGCGCATCGGATCCGGGGCGTTACAACACTCCTCCACTAACAAGAGATCTCGTCCCGAGATCTTAGGACCGAGACGGAAGTGAAAAAGGGATTAGGTGAAACAAGAACTCAAGAGAGGAAAACAAAGAATCGAGAGCACTCGAGAAAAAGAGAGGAACGACGAGAATGACGAGAATCGAAAGCTCATGGAAACATGATAGACTCAGAAACAACTCCGGGTCGAACGAGATAAGAAATGAATAAGACTGAAAGTATTTAGGTAGCACTCCGGCTGAAACATGGAGGAATAGAACACGAGCTTCAGAAGATGGAATGACACTTGACGAGATAAACAACGCGATGCCTCCGGAAGAATTGAAAGAATTTGAATGAAAAGAACTTAGAAGGAAGGATTGAACGGAGTTGTTGAAAAAAATCACCAACGAAAAGAATAAGATTGTTGTGGACTTATGGATAACCTCTCAAAATTATAAGGTGATAACCGACCACAAGCGGAAAAGATTGAATAACCGAGAAAAACGAGGAAATGCAAAACTCCACTTCAAAAGAAAACGGAGAATTAATTGCACTTCGAGAAGCAAGAAGGAAAGATACTTGAACTCTGCCAACAAAATCTTGATGAACTCTTGAAGAATGAATTAAATCATGAAGAACCACCATGAAGAACTCCGGTAACAAAAGGATGATGAGATATAAATGAAGGATGAAAGAATAAGATTAAGCCTTGCGGTGATTTAGATGGAGGTTCCGACGAAATGATCGAGGAAATTTGAACTCCGGAAAAGAAAAGATGAAAACACTTGGAAGTAGAATTTATTCATTACGAACAAACTCCGAAGAAAAGGATTAATCACTTGGATGAAATAAGAATAAGATTTATTGTATGCTTATCCTTCATCAAATTAAATTGATGACCAACAATGGATTTCGCATCTTACTTATTCTTCTTGAAAAAAAAAGGATTGAGAAGGGATAGCACAAAACTTGAGAAAGTCTTCATGAATCACCGGTAGGATTGAAAAGAACGAATGGATTAATATGATAAACAAGGAAAAGAATCTTGAACGAACCACCGTAAGAATTCGAAAATGACTGATGAAAGAATCGCCGGGAAAAAAAATTAGAAGAACAAATAAGCTAGAGGGGATATAGATGCAAAAGAACAAAGAGATCACGAGCTGATTACAGAACACTTGAACGAAGCACCGGGATAAATATAGAAACGAACGGAGCTGAGAACTTGAAACGAAGAAATAATCCAAAAAGATGACCTCCGGATGATCGAGACGGAAAACAACTCCTGAAATACTCCGGATGGATGAAAAGAATTTCACAACTGGAAACAATTAGATAGGATAACATCGAGCTATGACCATGAATCTCCGGGAGAATGGACAAGATTTAGAAGGAACTCTTCTTCGATCTTCAAATGACGACGAGAAACACCAACAAAATAACTGAGGTACTCCGGTAGAATGAAAAGCAAAGAGGTTGGGCCAACAATGAAAGGATTTGAAATTGATCTTGGAAAAGGCATCTGACTGATGAAATTCATACTTACGTCAAACTCCGAAAAGAATTGAGAATAACTCCGGGGAAATTAGAAGAGTCAGGTACGATCCTGGGAAAAACATGTGGGTTAGGGCCCACTGAAGAGATAACACCGTTGGAAAAGGATTATTGAACATGTAGATGATGCACCGGAACAATTGAGATATTGGACTGAGGTGAAAACCTCGAATTAATTAGAACACAGACGAATCTCCTGATATGTCTTCCGAACTCCGGAATGATAAACTGGCGAGAGGCGAACGAGCAGGGAAAACACTTGACCCAAGGAAAAGAATATGGTCAACCTGAATAACTTGAATTGAATCCGCCGGAAAAGAAAAAGAGATGAAGAATGACGAACGAGATGAGAATTCACCGGTTGAGATAATTGAGGGAAGACTGAAGAGGCTCCACACGAATGAAATTGATGGTCGGAAGAAACTCGAACTCCGGGAATAATAGGGTGGGAGGGCGGGAAAACAAAGGCAACTTGGAAGGGGAAACCGACGAATATCTTGAAGAGAAAACACCGGTTGGAATCGTTGAGGAAAGAAAGCAAAGACTTCGCACGAGTAGGATGGATGCTCGATTACGGACTCCGGTTCTGAGAGGAAGAAGGGAGGGCGGGTGGGAAAATAAGACAACTGAGGATTGAATGCAAAGATGAAGAGGCTCGAGTCAACTTGACGAGAAATGCACCGGATAAAAAGAGCTGAGGAACAACTACCGGAAAACCAACTGCGTGATCCTAAAGAAAAATTTGAAGGGGAAGAGGAGTAATTCAAAACACCTACGTCAAGATTCCTTACCAGAGCGACGAAGGGGCAGAGGAGTAAAAGAATTCCTACTCTCCGATATAACTAGACTCCGAAAACAGTTTTCTTCTAGACTCAACAACGACCAAACTACACGATCAATCAAGGGGGGCTCCTAAGGTCGGTCGAGGCTCTGATACCAACTTCTCACGCCCAATATGCGACCCTATCCAAAAGGAACTCGACGGTCCCACCAAGGATAGACCCGCATATTGAAACGCTTTTGCAAGGTGGATATCATTACATCAACATTACATAATAGATTGGGATACATACATAAGGCACAAATGCCACAAGAATACATCAATACACCATACAATATCAACATCCGACTACGGATGAAACATAAACAGAAACTCAAACAATATCCACCCTGCTAGCCCAGGCTGCCGACCTGGAACCTATCCCCTGATCGAAGAAGAAGCAGAAGAAGAACTCCAAAGTAAGCAAACATCGCTCTCACGTCATGATCATCGCAAACCTGTACCTGCAACTGTTGGTGTAGTAATCTGTGAGCCACGAGGACTCAGCAATCCCATTACCATGGGTATCAAGACTAGCAAAGCTTAATGGGTAAGGAAGGGGTAAAGTGGTGAGGTTGCAGCAGCGACTAAGCATATATGGTGGCTAACATACGCAAATGAGAGCGAGAAGAGAAACAAAGGAACGGTCGTCAACTAGTAATGATCAAGAAGTGATCCTGAACTCCTACTTACGTCAGACATAACCCAGAAACCGTGTTCTCTCTCGATCAACCCCGAAAAGAGACACTCACGGTTACGCACACGGTTGGTGTATTTTAGAAGAGTTTGCTTCAAGTTTACTACAACCGGATATCAACAAATTCCCATCTGCCACATAACCGCGGGCACGGCTCTCGAAAGTTTATACCCTGCAGGGGTGTCCCAACTTAGCCCATGATAAGCTCTCGCGATCAACGAAGGATATTCCTTCTCCCGGGAAGACCCGATCAGTCTCGGAATCCCGGCTACAAGACATTTCGACAGCAATAAAACAAGACCTGCAAAGCCGCCCGGATGTGCCGACAAATCCTGATAGGAGTCGACGTACCTCGTTCTCGAGGCACACCGGATAAGTCAAGCTACGAGTAAAACCAACCCTCGAGTTGCCCGTGGTGGCCCCAGCAGTTGCTCGGTTCGGACCAACACTCGAAGGAGCACGGCACAGGGGGCTAAAATAAAGATGACCCTCGGGCTCCGGACACCCAAGGAAAAAGGGCATAGGTGAGGCAAATGGTAAAACCAATGTTGGGCCTTCTTTGGAGGAGTCTTATTCAAAGCGAACTGTCAAGGGGTCCCATAAATCACCCGACCGCGTTAGGGACGCAAAATCGGGGAACATAATACCGATATGACGAAAACTAGGGCGGCAAGAGTGGAACAAAACACCAGGCATAAAGCCGAGCCTTCCACCCTTTACCAAGTATATAGATGCATTAATTAAATAAGATATATTGAGATATCCCAACAAGTAAACATGTTCCAATAAGGAACAACATCTCCATGTTCCAACAAGGAACAGACTTCATCTTCACCTGCAACTAACAACGCTTATAAGAGGGCTGAGCAAAGCGGTAACATAGCCAAACAACGGTTTGCTAGGAAGGGTGCAAAAGGTTAGAGGCTGACACTGCAATTCCGTAGGCTTGAGCAGCAGGTGATAGGTAGCGCAGCATAGCGAAAGAACGAAGCAACTACCATAGCAAGGATACTAGAGAGATCCAGGGTAGCCGTCATCTTGCCTGAAATCCCGCAAGGAAGAAGAACGAGTCCATGAAGAAGACGAACGGATGAAGCCGAACCAAGCGTAGACGAACGAATCCTCACGATCGCAACAAAACAGGAACTAACAAGAAGAAGCACACAACATAGTAAACACACCACACATGAACATGACAAGATGCACAACAAACATGATGCATGACAATCTATATGAGGCTACTCATGGCAAGAGATGATGCAAAACAAGAACAACACATCAAAGCAAGTTTAAATGAGGCCGGAAACAACATATAACAATTCCGGTAAGTCCTCATATGCAAATTTCGAAATTGGTCCAGATCTGAATAAACATTATGTTCAAGTTGTTAAACAGCAAGTTAAAATGCACCAAGATGATCTACACGAAATTCTAGTCAAGTTACATATGAAGTTCATTAGATTCGAGACTACGGCCTAGAAGATATGAGCAAAACAAGTTAAACATGGCATTGATGCAAAATGCATACAAACATCAAGCAAACACCTCAAAACAAGAATGCAACATGATAATATGAAACTACATACAAAATCAAGCAAGTTTCATATAGAGCACACTCAAAAGCAGACAGCAGTTCAACACATACACCCTATACCGGTCATGACAACAATCTGTCCAAAACAGCAACTAGGCATATTGCAAGCATCAAAACAACATGCTACAGGACCTCAACATGAAAACAAAAGGCATGGGCATGATGTACAGGTAAAGCATGACAAAACATGAACACTGAGCTATCTCCAGAAATCACTAGAACATGCTCAAAAGCACAAGGCAAGATTGCAAATAATAACAGTTTCAGACTTTGCAGTAAATAACATCAGGTTGCAATGTTCAGAGCAAGCAAACAACATGTTACAGGAACTTATCATGGCAAACAAAGGCATGGCATGAATCTACTAAATGCATAGAACAAATGTCCCTTACTGACCATGAGCCAAAAAGGATCATAAAATATGATGGCACCCATGTAAACATAGCAAGTTATATAACAGATTCATACATGGCAGGAACAACAATAAGTAGGCATGTTGGTGAGCTTGAACCACTCACCACAGAGCAATACATGGCATGGCAAGGCAACCAACAGTAAGAAGGCATGGCATAGAAGCTATACATGGCAAAATTGAATAACATGTAAACAACCTGCCAGGAAACATTTTATAGCAAAAGTAGAGCTCGATTGACTCAAGCTATGGCACTCCATAATTGCAAACAAGGGCATGGATGGATAGAGCAAGACATGTAGAACAAAACATCCTTACTGAAGTATCTCAAAATAAGCATGGATCTCTCTGTAGCATCAAGTTAACATGGCATAAAAATATCAGCAGAACAGGGCTGAAATCAGCAACATCATGAAGCCTAGTTTGCATGCTTGTGCTAGTCACCACATTGATCATAAAAATACATGGCATACACCCTGTAAAGATGGCATGGCATATTACAAAACACATGTAGGACTCAAGTCCATAGGGTGCACACATCAATCATGGCAAAAATGACAAAAGTGCAAGTTCTGATAAGAATCTGAAACTAACATCACATAGCCCTCTTCTAAAAGCATTTCGGGCATCAAAATGAGCTCAAATGTAAATGATGCAATGAGATAAAATGATCTACTCGTCGAGACGAACAATATGACATATTATACGCACGAAACGGAGCAATATGCAGAGAGTTATGGCATGATGAAAATGCATGAAAATAATAGCAGATCGGGGACTTAGTGGATTTGGAGGGGGGAAAGAAGTCAACCGCGGCGCGGATTGCGAGGTTCGCTGGAGACGAGCGTGGAGGAGGCCGCCGGAGGTTGGGGAAGAAGGGGCCGCGGCGCTCTCGGCCGGATCTCGCCGGATCCGGGCCGGAGAGGCACGGGGGCGGCGAGGGGCGCGGCTCGGCGAGCGGCGCGAGGCGCGGCGGGCGGGCGGCCGGAGGAGGCGGGCAGTGCGGGCGCTGCGGAGCGCCACGGGCGGCGAGGGCGAGGAGGCCGAGGCGGCGGGCGGAGGCGGCGGGCGGCGAGGTCGCTGGCGACGGGCGTCGGGCGGGCGCGGGCGGCGGCCGGGCACGGCGGCAGGGCGGCGGCGGGCGCTTAACGGGCGTTTCGGGCGGGCGACCTGGCGAAGCGTGCGGCGGCGGATGGGCGGCGGCTTCACGGGTTTCGCCGCTGCGGCGGCGGTCGGGCGGCGGGAGCACCACGTGGCGCGGCCATTCGCGGGCGGCGGGCGGACGCATCCGGTCCAGATTGGACGTGTCCGACGGCGGCGGAGGGCGAGATCTAGGGTTTCGGGGGGAATTGATCCGCGAATTTCCGGGGGGGATCTAGTTTTATAGGTAGAGGAGCTAGAGTCCAAATGAGGTGCGGTTTTCGGCCACGCGGTCGTGATCGAACGACCGAGAGCATGGAGCGGAGTTTGCTGGGTTTTGGGCCACTTTGGAAGGAGTGTTGGGCTGCAACTCAAAGAGGGCTTTGCGGTTACCCGGTTAACCGTTGGAGTACTAAACGACCTCCAAATGGCACGAAACTTGACAGGCGGTCTACCGGTGCTATACCAAGGCCGCTTGACAAACCTCGGTCCATTCCGAGAAAGTTTAACACCCGCACATGAAAAGAGGTAAAAGGGGGCGCCACGAGACATAGGAGTGCCAGATTGCAAAACGGACAACGGGGAAAATGCTCGGATGCATGAGACGAACACGTATGCAAAATGAAATGCTCATGATGACATGATATAAAATGCAGATGATGACATGGCAAGGTGCAACACGCAAGCACATGACATGGTAACGACGGCGAATAACTGGCAGACACCTGGCGCATCGGATCCGGGGCGTTACAATCTTCTTCCATGTTGTTGGAGGAGAAGGAAGACATGATGTCTAGCTCGATAAATCTGACTAGAAACAGCAAGAAAAGAGAACAGAGGATTTCTCCGCGATACGGTGGTTAACAAGTTCGAGAAGTATATATATATATATATATATATATATATATATATATATATATATATATATATATATAAAATCTTGGGGGACAAGCATACAGTAGAAATACGGAGCCCGGAAGGTGCCCCAGGTGGACACAACCCACCTGGGCGAGCCAGGCAAGACTGGCGCACCCAGGTGTCTTGTGCCCCCCAGGGTACGCTTCCTGGAAGTTTCTTTATTTCCTAAAATTTTAAATATTCCAAAACTGATAAAAAAATATTTTTGCGCATTTTTCTGAGTCCGTTTACTTACCGTATCAGGTACCTCCTTATTTTTCATGATTTTGTAGTGTTCCGGAAGGACTCTTTTATGTGTACTTCTGGTGTCAAAGTTTGGATAATATTGCTTTCAACATTAATTGGCGTACCTGAGATATAATGTTTTATTCGTTTTCCATTGACAACCTTTGGGTTAGTACCTTCGGCATTATTTATTTTGATGGCTCCAGACCGGTAAACCTCCTCGATAACATATGGGCCTTCCCTTTTTGAGAGGAGTTTTCCTGCAAAGAATCTGAAACGGGAGTTGTACAAAAGAACATATTCTCCAACTTTAAACTCACACTTTTGGATTCTTTTGTCATGCCATCTTTTAACGTTTTCTTTGAATAATTTAGCATTTTTGTAAGCTTGGGTTCTCCATTCATCTAATGAGCTAATATCAAATAACCTCTTTTCACCAGCAAGTTTGAAATCATAGTTGAGTTCTTTGACTGCCCAATATGCTTTATGTTCTAACTCAAGAGGCAAATGAAAAGCTTTTCCATAAACCATTTTATAAGGAGACATACCCATAGGATTTTTGTATGCTATTCTATAAGCCCAAAGTGCATCATCTAATTTCTTAGACCAATTCTTCTTGAACCTATTGACAGTCTTTTGCAAAGTTAATTTTATTTCTCTATTGCTAAGTTCAACTTGACCACTAGACTCAGGATGATAGGGTGATGCAATTCTATGGTTAACCTCTTACTTGGAAAGCATTTTATGAAAAGCACCATGAATAAAGTGTGAACCACCATCAGTAATTAAATATCTAGGGACTCTAAACCTTGGGAAAATAACTTCCTTAAGCATTTTAATAGAGGTATTATGATCAGCACTACTGGTTGGAATAGCTTCTACCCATTTAGTAACATAATCAATAGCAACCAAAATATGTGTGTACCCATTAGAGGAAGGAAAAGGTCCCATGTAATCAAATCCCCAAACATCAAATGGTTCAATAGCAAGTGAATAATTCATAGGCATTTCTTGACGCTTACTGATATTACCTATTCTTTGACATTCATCACAAGATAAGACGAACTTACGGGCATCCTTGAAGAGAGTAGGCCAATAAAATCGAGACTGCAATACCTTGTGAGCAGTTCTATCTCCAGCATGATGCCCTCCATAAGCTTTGGGGTGACATTTTCCTAGCATTTGTCCCTGTTCATGCCCAGGTACACAACGTCTAATAATACCATCTACTCCTTCTTTATAAAGATGTGGGTCATCCCAAAAGTAATGTCTTAAATCATAGAAGAATTTTTTCTTTTGTTGGTAAGTAAAGCTAGGTGGTAAATATTTAGCAACAATGTAATTAGCATAGTCAGCATACCAAGGAGTACTATGAGAAACATTTATTGTAGCTAACTACTCATCAGGAAAACTATCATCAATAGGTAGTGGGTCATCAGGCACATTTTCAAGCCTAGACAAATTATCAGCTATGGGGTCCTCAGCTCCTTTTCTATCAATGATATGCAAATAAAATTCTTGTAACAAGAGAACCCATCGAATAAGTTTAGGTTTAGCATCTTTCTTTTCCATAAGATATTTAATAGCAGCATGGTCGGTGTGAACAATTACTTTGGAATCAACAATATAAGGTCTAAAATTATCACAAGCAAACACCACTTCTAAGAATTCTTTTTCAGTAGTAGCATAGTTTCGTTGAGCATTGTCTAGAGTTTTACTAGCATAATGAATAACATTCAGTTTCTTATCAACTCTTTGTCCTAGAACAGCACCAACAACATAATCACTAGCATCACACATAATTTCAAAAGGCAAGTTCCAATCAGGTGGTTGAACAATAGGTGCAGAAATTAAGGCTTTCTTGAGTGTTTCAAAGGCTTCTAAGCAATCATCATCAAAGACAAAAGGAATATCCTTTTGCAAAAGACTCGTAAGAGGCCTAGAAATTTTATAGAAGTCTTTGATAAATCTCCTATAGAAACCAGCATGACCTAAGAAACTACGAATACCTTTTATATGTTTAGGACATGGCATTTTCTCAATTGCATCAACCTTAGCTTTGTCCACTTCAATACCTCTTTCAGAAATTTTATGACCCAATACAATACCTTCGTTAACCATGAAGTGGCACTTCTCCCAATTCAAGACAAGATTTGTTTGTTCACATCTCTGCAAAACTCGATCAAGATTGCTTAAACAATCATCAAAAGACTTCCCATAAATAGAGAAATCGTCCATGAAAACCTCAACAATCTTTTCACAAAAGTCATAGAATATAGCAGTCATACATCTTTGAAAGGTAGCAGGTGCATTACATAAACCAAAAGGCATACGTCTATAAGCATAAGTTCCAAAGGGACAAGTAAAAGTGGACTTTTCTTGATCAGGTTGAGAAACAAGTATTTTTGAAAAATCAGAATATCCATCAAGGAAGAAAAAGTGTGTGTGCTAGATAATCTTTCTAGCATTTGATCAATAAAAGGCAGAGGGTAATGATCTTTTCTAGTTGCTTTGTTTAATTTTCTAAAATCAAGTACCATTCTATAGCTTGTAACAATTCTTTGTGGAATGAGTTCATTCTTATCACTAGGAACAACAGTTATACCTCCTTTCTTAGGGACACAATGAACAGGACTTACCCATCTACTATCAGCTATGGGATAGATTATACCTTCTTCCAAGTTGTTTTAATATTTCCGTTCTTACCACTTCTTTCATCTTCGGGTTTAACCGACGTTGTGATCAACAACGGGTTTAGCATCAGGTTCCATATTAATTTTGTGCTGACATAGAGTGGGACTAATGCCTTTTAAATCATCAAGAGTATATCCAATAGCAGCTCGGTGCTTCCTTAGAACTTTTGAGGGAGTCCTGGACTAGGGGGTGTCCGGATAGCCAAACTATCATCGCGGCCGGACTCCAAGACTATGAAGATACAAGATTGAAGACTTCGTCCCGTGTCCGGATGGGACTTTCCTTGGCGTGGAAGGCAAGCTCGGCGATACGGATATGTAGATCTCCTACCATTGTAACCGACTCTGTGTAACCCTAACCTATCCGGTGTCTATATAAACCGGAGGGTTTTAGTCCGTAGGACGGAGAACAATAATACCATAGGCTAGCTTCTAGGGTTTAGCCTCTCTGATCTCGTGGTAGATCTACTCTTGTACTACCCATATCATCAATATTAATCAAGCAGGAGTAGGGTATTACCTCCATCCAGAGGGCCCGAACACAGGTAAAAACATTGTGTCCCTTGTCTCCTGTTACCATCCGCCTAGACGCGATTCGGGACCCCTACCCGAGATCCGCCGGTTTTGACACCGACATTGGTGCTTTCATTGAGAGTTCCTCTGTGTCGTCACCTATAGGCCCGGTGGCTCCTTCAATCATCAACAACGACGCGGTCCAGGGTGAGACTTTTCTTCCCGGACAGATCTTCGTATTCGGCGGCTTTGCACTGTGGGCCAATTCACTTGGCCATCTGGAGCAGATCGAAAGCTACGCCCCTGGCCATCAGGTCAGACTTGGAAGCTTGAATTATACGATCGACATCCACGGAGACTTGATCTTCGACGGATTCGAGCCACAGCCAAGCGCGCCGCACTGTCTCGATGGGCATGATCTAACTCTGCCGCCGAGCGGTGTCACGGAGGTCGATTAGTGTCCGCTCGAACATTGATTCGGAGCCGATCTTGCCGATCGAGGATGGTTGGTTGGACACCACCTCGGGTTCTGAAATCTCTACTGCTATTTAGCCGAACACAATCACTGTCATTTGCGAAGACCGTGACTCCAAGGTTCTGGACTCCTCTCCGGACTCCGAACCCTCCGCGCCCCTACCAATCGAATCCGATTGGGCGCCGGTCATGGAGTTCACTGCCGCGGACATCTTTCAGCACTCGCCCTTTGGCGACATCCTGAATTTACTAAAGTCACTCTCTTTATCCGGAGAGCCCTGGCCGGACTACGGTCAGAAACGTTGGGATGCGGATGACGAAGAAATCCAACGCCCACCCACCACCCACTTTGTAGCCACCGTCGAAAGCTTACACGACGTGCTCGATTTCGACTCCGAAGACATCGACGGTATGGACGACGATGTAGGAGACAACCATGAACCAGCACCTATAGGATGCTGGAAAACCACCTCATCCCATGATGTATACATGGTGGATACACCTAAAGGAAGTGACGACAAGGAACAACAGGGGCCTTCTGAAGGATAAATCCTCGAAAAGCAGTCAAACGGCAACGTAAACGCCGCACCAAGTCCCGCCTCAACAAAGACCCAGCCATAGAGCAGGGCGAACCGGTGGACGCATTTAACATTCCATCGAGCAACCGTCCGAACAGGACAACTTGGATAAACAACCCGTCCCCGGCGAAGATAACAGTCCGGACGATCTCACGCCGGACAAATTGTTGGAGCAGAATAGGCTCCACAAAAGGCTCGTCGCCACTGCGCATAGCCTGAAAAAGTAGAAGCGGAATCTCAAAACAGCGGAAGATGCACTCAGAATCAGATGGAGCAAAGTATTCAACACCGTAGACAAATACGGCGACATTCGCCGAACAAAGAGCTACCCAAAGAGAAAACTACTGCCTGAATTTGATGAGGAGGCCTTAGAGCCCCCACAATCAAAAAGTAAGAAGGCCACCGGTCGGATGGACGACTTACGGCAAAAGAGAGCGGCAAATGGCGCCGCACACAAGCCGATACGCGATCCGCATAAGGATTCACATCAAAAGGATGGCCCAGTTAGGTCCATCTATGGGCCGAGAAAGCAAGCTCTTCAAAGCAATGCAACACGCCAAATATCCGAACATCATGGCACACCCAAATACAGGGGCGCCGCACATCCCCTATGTTTCACCGATGAGGTGCTGGATCATGAATTTCCAGCGGGATTCAAACCCGTAAACATAGAGGCATATGACGGAACAACAGACCACGAGTGCAGGTTGAGGATTACATCCTCCACATACACGTGGCTAGAGGAGATGATCTCCACGCCATAAAATACTTACCCCTCAAACTCAAAGGGCCAGCTCGGCATTGGCTTAAAAGCCTCCCCGAAAATACCATTGGAAGCTGGGAAGAGCTCGAGGATGCGTTTGGGCAAATTTTCGAGGGACCTATGTCCGCCCTCCGGATGCGATTTATCTAAGTCACATAACTCAACAGCCGGAGAGTCAGCCGGAAATTTCGAACAGGTTCCTTACTAAAAGAACCAAATAGTCGACTGTCCGGACGCCAAGCCTTAGCAGCCTTCAAACACAACGTCCGAGACGAATGGCTTCATGAACACCTCGCCAAGAAAAGCCGAGAACAATGGCCGCATTAACAAGCCTCATGACCCGCTTTTGCGCGGGAGAGGATTGCTGGCTAGCAAGATGCAGCACCAGCGACCCAAGTACATCCGAAGTCAGGGATGGAAATGGGAAACCACGGCGCAACAAGGACCAGCGCTGGATTAAAGGGAACGGTCCAAAGAGCACGGCAGTCAACACCGGATTCAAAAGCTCACGGCAGAACAATAAAAAACTGCCCCTTAAGGACAATAGCGATGAGCGATCCAACTTAAACAAAATCTTGGACAAGATATGTCAAATCCACAGTACTCCTGGGAAGCCTGCAACCATACCTACAGAGATTGTTGGGTCTTCAAACAGTCCGGCAGACTCAACCCCGAACACAAGGGGCTCGACACACCAAGTGAGGATGATGACGAACCCCACAAGCAGAGCACCGGAAAACAAAAGAATTTCCCACAAGAGGTTAAAACAGTAAACTCACTTCACGTGATAAAAGGAAAAAACAGAGCGGCGCCCATTAAGATGCGCGCCGCACATACTACCCTAGCGGAGTACCAACACTGGTTGTCAAAACCAATCACCTTTGACCATCAGGACTACGCCGAAAGTATCCGGAACGCGGGATGGACTGCCTTGATATTGGATCCTATAATCGATGGATTCCAATTTACACAAGTCCTCATGGATGGCGGCAATGACATAAACCTGATATATCAGGACACAATCCGCAGGATGGGGATAGACACAACCAAAAATCGCCATAGCAACACCTCCTTCAAAGGGGTAATGCCAGGCCCATATGCCCATTGTACGGGCTCCCTACTGCTAGAAGTTGTGTTCGGCTCATCCGACAACTTCCGCTGCGAAAAGTTAACCTTCCACATCGCCCCATTCGAAAGTAGCTATCAAGCACTACTGGGGCGTAAAGCTTTCGCCCGCTTTAACGCAATACCGCATTATGCATCTCTTACACTTAAAATGCCCGGTCCACGCGGCATCATCTCATTAAAAGGGAGTATTAAGTGTTACTCGAGCACGGAAGAACGTGAGACTGCTTTGACAGCCTCACACCAATCCGCTCCGCTTAATCAAAGCACTGAATAGGTCATTCAAACCCCGGACACGGCTAGACGAAGTCCGGCGCCTACTAGCGGCATTCCCCCATCCAATGGGCTGCACGCATGTACAACAAGAGACAATAAAGCTCAATTTTATTCACTTCTTCGAATCGTACTCTGTTTATTTCATATAAAGTACATTTTTCGCACGATCTTTTTTCTTTTAAACTAAGTTCCTCTCTTTTACAGATGAACAACGTGCTACACCCGGCCCAGGATACGCACAACGGAGACACAAAGCGCAGACGCAGTAGGGACCCGTTGCAAGGATTCTTTTCAGATTAAGACCCTGCGTAAACCTTTTTTACTGTCTCTTGTTGATATACATCCCCCGATTTCTTGCTATAACCGAGGAGGAGGCTGGCGTTTTGGCATTGGCCGCACCAGAATTTTTGGCTGCACTGGACACTGGGGCTTAGGGCATTATTTTGCCCGTTTTTGTAAAGACCGAATACCTTAGGGAGTTTTCGGCGTCTCGAGTTAGGCCTTATATGCATCAGCTCCGAATCATGTCTTTGGTCAAATGTTGGGTTTGCCCGGCTCCAGTGTTTTGTTGCCTTACATTTCGTTCTATCGGCTAACGCGGCACTGTGGAGAACTATCGCGATTGTGCCCAGTTCGCCGGGCGAAAGCACCTCGAGAGAAAGCCAAAACCGACTGTCATGATATAGCGAGAGACTGGTCAACCACTCAATGACTCAGCGGAATGTTTAGAATTCCTCCGATTAACGAAGGACCGTTTTCGGTCAGGCACATACGCACTCGAATTCGGGAGAGTGCGGTACCCCTGTGGGCTATATAGTAGCCCCACCCTCGAACTCCTATGGCTAAGTGAAAGTGATAAAGCATTATAGTCCGGTTGCCTAGTTTGCTACGCTACCACCTCCTTAATAGGACCAAGACGTTGGATTAAGTGTGAAAAAGCGCCTTCTTTGCAAACACCCCGGCACTATGTGCGTGGGGGCTGAAGCCGAAGACTGCCATCTTTCAGGTTATATATAAATATACATCAACGGCCGCCGAGAGTAGTTTACTACTTGAACGCACAAGTATAAAAAGCTCTTATATTATACTTGAAACATTGTTTTCATAAATCATACATGTCATTTAAACATAATATCCTTCAAGCATCGCGTCTCTATTAAACGAGCGCCTGCAGACTTCCTCAAAATAGTGCTCGGCGGTACTAAACTTCTGTCCGAATCTTGGGATGCAACGTCGGTGGCCTTCATCTCCGCCCGGTATGTCTTGACACGGGCCAGAGCCATCCGTGCTCCTCAATACACGCCGACCGCTTCATTGCGGCCGATATGCGGTACCGCACCAAGGAACTGCTGCACTAAACCAAAATAACTCTTCGGCTGGGGTCCGCCTTGCCACAAATGAGTCATGACATGCTTCATGGCAAGTCCGGATAATCGATTCAGCTCGGCCCATTTGGCCAACCGACCGGTCAACGGAAGAGGACGCTCCGGACTATGGAATTGCGACCAATATAGCTCTTCCCTTATGTGCCCCTTCTGGCCTCGGAAGTGCTCAATCGCGTCCGCAGCGCTCGCCGCTAAGTCCAGATAAGCATCCTCCGAACTCCACAACTTGTCCAACTGAGCATACTTCGGATCTGTATATTTCCTCCGCAGCAGAAACGGTTTTCCAGCCGCAATAGCCCCGGCCTGACTCAGCTCCTCCTTGGCAGCTCTCAAAGCGGAACGGGCATCCTTGGATTCGGCGGTGGCCTTTTTCAGGCCCTCTTGCTCCGCTTGACGTTCTTTTTCAAGAACCTCGCAGCGGTCGGTAGTATTCTTCAACTTTATGGCCATATCGGCCATTTCCTCTTCTTGACGGCAAAGGAGCAGCCCGTTCGGCTTTTAGCTCTTCGGTCGCCCTTAAAGCGGCCGCATTACTACTTCTGGCTTGCTCTTTAGCCCGGGCGAGTTCCGCCCGCAGCTCCTCCACGGCAGCGGCACCACCTGCATTAAGCATACAAGTCGTAAGGCACGGGCGTCAAGCTCCCTTACCAGGTGTCCGCGGAGAAGTCGCATACCTTGTGACTCGTCAAACCGTTTATTGACCAGCGCGATGTCCGCATCCGCCTCGTCAAGTTGCCGCTTTAGTTCGGCAAAATCATCAGTCCGGCTGGCCACCGGACGCCCCGCCACCTATTTAGGAGCGGCGCAAATGTTATAACTGAGATTATGATCCTCGGCACGCTGTCAATTTTGACAACATACCGAGTCTCAGGGGCTAGTATCTATACAGGGTGCATTCTATATGCATAAGCGCCGAAGGTACATCATTTTTGCGTACCTCGAACCCCGTCAGTAAGCTTCTGACGGCTTCATGCAATCCGCTCTCAGCGGATGCAATTCTTTCAATCACCGTACCCATTAGCGCGCGGTGATCTTCTGAGATAGCCGCTCGCCCGAGCAGATCCTTCAGCTCCTCCGACCGCACACCACTTGGCGCCGGACCTTCCGGCCCCGCCGGACTTGGGGAAACCCTCCGCGACGACACCTCAGGGTCGTCCGCCTCGCATGAGGGTGCGACAGGTGGAGGCGTTTCGCTCTCCATCATCTCCGGAAGAAGATCCCCCGAAGACGAGCTCTGCTGAGAAGGGCTGAGATCCGAACTACAAGGTACAATTTCGGTTATCTTCAGAAACAAATCTGAGGATGTTCCTTATTTGCAAGACCCCTTCTTTTACTTACGGCTCATTGGAGGCTGATCCCTTGGGGAAATAAGCGCTTGGCTGGGACACTTCCCAGCGCGGACTCTCCGACGAAGATTTCTTTCCCTCTTTGAGGCCTTGACCTCCGGATCTTCCGAAGCGGTCCTCTTCTCTCCTTGGAGGGTGGGACTTTTGATCCCTCCTTCCTCAGAAGCCTCCTTCGTGGAGGCAGTTGCTTCCCTTCTCCCCCCTTCGCCTTCTTTAAAAGGCACGGCCTGCAACATCTTGGTCAGCATGGGATCCGGCGTGGTCTCCGGAGGAGCGGACACCTTATCAACTTTGCCTTCGCTATCCACTCCTGTTCAAGAAACAGCTCCTTTAAGGGCAAGTTTACGATAAATGAACGGACAGCCTGTCTGGGTACAGGACTACTTACTTGAGTATCTGGGCAATTGCAGCTTAGTCATGCGTGCTCAGTCAGGTCCGGACACTTCTCTTGTGATCCGAAGAACAGTTTATACATCTCCACGGGTGTCGTACCCATAAAATGATGGAGAGCTCGTGGTCCCTCCGGATTGAATTCCAACAGACGGAGGGGGTGACGTTTGCAGGGCAGAAGGCGCCGAATCAACATAACCTGCGCCACTGCAACCAGATTGATCTCTCTTTCTTGGAGGTCTCGAATACGGCCACCTGTGGAGGAACGTCCTTGGACAGCCCCCAGTCGAGCCCCTTGTTGACCCATGACGCCAGCCGCTGTGGTGGACCTGAGCGGAAGGCGAGAAGCGCCACCCATTTGGTGCCCCTGGGAGCGGTAATATAAAACCACTCCCGTTGCCACAAACCAAGCTCCTCTTGAAAAGAGCCCTCGGGCCACGGAGCATCAGCACACTTACTTATGACCGCCCCTCCGCACTCTGCTTGTTGCCCCTCGATCATCTTCGGCTCCACCTTGAAGGTCTTGAGCCACAATCCGAAGTGAGGGGTAATATGGAGGAAGGCCTCACATACAACAATGAATGTCGAGATATGGAGGATGGACTCCGGATTCAAGTCATGGAAATCCAGCCCATAATAAAACATGAGCCCCCGCACAAAGGGATCCGTCAGGAAGCCTAAACCCTGAAGGAACTGTGACACGAACACCACGCTCTCGCCGGGCTCGGGAGGGGGAATGACTTGCCCTAGAGCAGGCAGCCTATGCGAAATCTCGCCGGTTAGATACTGGCGTCTCGCAGCTTTAGCACATCTTCTTACGTGGACGGAAGAAGACATCCATCGGCCAAGCTGGTCGGAGCCGGACATCGTCGAGGGTCCGGCGCCTAAATCTGAAGCTTTGGGTGTTAGAACTCGGCGAGGCGAACTTCGATGGAGGGTGTAAAAGAAGAGGGCCTTGGTCTCACTATAAAGAGGTTGAATACCAAGAGCCCTCCCGTGGTCGATTAGGACTCGCCCGATAGAGGCGTGCCAGCGAACGCAGTTGGGTTACCCACGTCCGTATTGATGGGAATCCAGGAATAAGGGGGCACGATCTCTGCTTCGATAAGACGTGCCAAGGAAACCGCCTCGCTAAACGTGCTGAGGTGGGACAGTAAAAAAGGATTCATATAAAATCTTGGCCGTGGTGTGATGGCACACCGTGGAATACGTCAGCAGATCTGTGCAAAAATTATTCTCTCTACGGTGGTATGTGGAACTTGTTTTGCAGAGCCGGACACTATCCTTGTGTTCAAAACCTTCTATGAAGTATTCGAGGAGGAACCCGCCTTGCAATGCCGAAGACAATATGCGCGCGGACTCATCGTCATTGAAGCCTGGTTCAGGGGCTCTTGAGGAGTCTGGACTAGGGGTGTCCGGATAGCCGAACTATCATCGGCTGGACTCCAAGACTATGAAGATACAAGATTGAAGACTTCGTCCCGTGTCCGTATGGGACTTTCCTTGGCGTGGAAGGCAAGCTTGGCGATACGGATACGTAGATCTCCTACCATTGTAACCGACTCTGTGTAATCCTAACCTATCCGGTGTCTATATAAACCGGAGGGTTTTAGTTCATAGGACGGAGAACAATCATACCATAGGCTAGCTTCTAGGGTTTAGCCTCTCTGATCTCGTGGTAGATCTACTCTTGTACTACCCATATCATCAATATTAATCAAGCAGAAGTAGGGTATTACCTCCATCGAGAGGGCTCGAACCTGGGTAAAAACATCGTGTCCCTTGTCTCCTGTTACCATCCGCCTAGACGCACAGTTCGGGACCCCCTACCCGAGATCCGCCGGTTTTGACATCGACAACTTTCAATAATCTTTCTTCTTCATGTTCTGAAAGGTTAGCACTAATAATAATAGGATATATCTTCTTTTCATCAAGATAAGCATATTTCAAAGTGTTTGGCAATTGTTTTAATTCAAACACGGGATCACCTTTAGGTGGAGGAGGACCTCCTAGAGTTTCAATAGGCAAATTGTGTTTAAGAAGAGGACGTTGTTCAAAGAAAATCTTATCTATTTCATTTCTTTCATGCATATGTAAATCATTTTCATGGTCTAGCAAATATTGTTCTAGTGGATCAGTAGGAGGCACAACAATAGAAGCAAGACCAATTAATTCATCTTTACTAGGCAATTCTTTTTGATGAAGCTTTCTACTAAACTTGGAAAAACTAAACTCATGAGACTCATCACCAAAACTAACACTGACAGTTTGTTTCTCACAGTCTGTTGTAGCATTGACGGTGTTCAAGAAAGGTCTACCAAAGATAATGGGATAGAAGTCGTCTTGTGGGGAACCAAGAACAAGAAAATTAGTAGGATTTTATTTTCCCACACAAGACTTCAACGTCTCTAACAATCCCAGTTGGTGATATAGTGTCTCTGTTAGCAAGTTTAATAGTAACATCTATGTCTTCTATCTCTGCGGGTGCTATGTCATTCATAATTTCTTGATATAAGGAATAAGGAATAGCACTCACACTAGCACATATGTCACATAAACCATGATAACAGTGATCTCCTATTTTAACTGAGATAAGAGGCATCCCAACAACAGGTCTACGTTTGTCCTTTTTATCAGGTTTGGCAATTCTAGCAGCTTCTTCACAGAAGTAAATAACATGCCCATCCATATCTTCTTCCAAGAGATCTTTAACCATAGCAATACTAGGTTCTACTTTGATTTGTTCATCAGGTTTAGGTGTTCTAATATAGCTTTTGTTAACCACAGTTGAAACTTTAGCATGTTCCTTTATCCTAACAGGAAAAGGTGGTTTCTCAATATAAGCGGAAGGAATAACTGGATCAACATTATAAAGTATAGTTTCTGTTTTAACTGGTACCGGTTCTTTATTTTCTTCTTTAATAGGTGGGTGATATTTAAACCACTTATCTTTAGGGAGTTCAACATGAGTAGCAAATGATTCACAAAAGGAGGCTACTATCTCAGAGTCAAGTCCATATTTAGTGCTAAACTTTTGAAAAGCATCGGTATTCATAAAAGATTTAACACAATCATACTTAAGCTTAATACCTGACTCTTTACCTTCGTCGAGTTCCCAATCTTCATAGTTGCATTTAATTCTTTCCAAAAGATCCCACCAGAATTCAATAGTCTTCTTCATAAAAGAACCAGCACAAGAAGTATCAAGCATGGTTTGATCATCACGAGAAAGCCGAGCATAAAAATTCTAGATAATAATTTCTCTTAAGAGCTCATGATTGGGGCATGAATATAACATTGACTTCAGCCTCCCCCAAGCTAGAGCGATAATTTCTCCTTCATGAGGCAAAAAATTATATATATAATTCTGATCACGATGAACTAGATGCATAGGATATATTTTTTTGGTGGAACTCCAATTTCAATCGATTCCAATTCCAAGATACAATATCATCGCATAGCCTATACCATGCCAATGCTTTTATCTTCAAATATAAATGGAAAACCTTTTTCATAACTTCATCCCTAGGTAAATATGCAAGCTTGAACAATCCACAAATTTGTTCTACATATATCAAGTGCATATCAGGATGTTCGGTTCCATCTCCTGCATAAGGATTAGCTAGCAAATGTTCTATCATACCCGAAGGAATTTCATATTCAATTTTTCAGTAGGTGCAGTAGGTTGGGGGATAGCTAATTGTGGTTCCGGTCGAGGTGAAGATACCCTGAACAAACCCCTCAAAGGATTGTTTTCCATAGTAAGAAGTGAAAATAAATTTCAGCACACTATATAAACGTTTCCTTACCCAATTCCACTTACCAAAGGCGCTTCACTCCCCGACAACGGCGCCAGAAAATAGCCTTGATGACCCACAAGTATAGGGGATCAATTGTACCTCTTTTTGATTAGTAAGAGTGTCAAACCCAACGAGGAGCAGAAGGAAATGACAAGTAGTTTTCACTGAGGTAATGTCTGCAAGTGCTGAAATTGTAAGTAGCGAAGTAGTTTGATAGCAAGATAATTTGTAATGAGAAAGTAACGGTAGTAGTAAAAAAAAGTGTAGCAAGGTAGCCCAATCCTTTTGAGGCAAAGGACAATCCAAAACGGTCTCTTATGATAAGCAAAGCGTTCTTGAGGGTACAAGGGAATTTCATCTAGTCACTTTCATCATGTTGGTTCGATTTGTGTTCGGTACTTTGATAATTTGATATGTGGGTGGACCGGTGCTTAGGCACTATTCTTACTTTAAAAAACCTCCTACTTATGATTAACCCTCCCGCAAGCATCCGCAACTACGAGAAAAGTATTAAGAATAAATTCTAACCATAGCATTAAACTTTTGGACCAATCGGTCCCTTACGGAATAGCGCATAAACTGGGGTTTAAGTTTCTATCACTCTACAACCCATCATCTAATTGCTACTCCACAATGCATTCCCTTAGGCCCAAATATGGTGAAGTGTCATGTAGTCGACGTTCACATGACACCACTAAGGGAATCACAACATACATACTATCAAAATATCAAAAACATATCAAGTTCACATGATTACTTGCAACATGATTCTCCCATGACCTCAAGAACAAAAGTGACTACTCACAAATGATAATCATGCTCATGATCAGAGGGGTATTAAATAGCATAATGGATCTGAACATATAATCTTCCACCAAATAAACCATATAGTAATCAGCTACAAGATGTAATCAACACTACTAGTCACCCACAAGCACCAATCTATAGTTCCGGTAACAAGATTGAACACAAGAGATGAACTAGGGTTTGAGATGAGATGGTGTTGTTGAAGATGTTGATGGAGATTTCCCTCCCCAAGATTTTTTCGATCCTAAAGGTGCTAACAAAGTGTGCAAGCTCCAACGATCCATTTATGGACTGGTGCAAGCCTCTTGGGAGTTGGAATATATGCTTTGATAGTGTGATCAAAGCATATGGTTTTATACAGACTTTTGGAGAAACCTATATTTACAGGAAAGTGAGTGGGAGCTCTGTAGAATTTTTTATATTCTATGTGGATGACATATTGTTGATTGGAAATGATATAGAATTTCTGGATAGCATAAAAGGATACTTGAATAAGAATTTTTCAATGAAAGACCTCGGTGAAGCTGCTTACAAATTGGGCATCAAGATCTATAGAGATAGATCGAGACGCTTAATTGGACTTTCACAAAGCACATACCTTGATAAAGTTTTGAAGAAGTCTAAAATGGATCAGTCAAAGAAAGGGTTCTTGCCCGTGTTACAAGGTGTGAAGTTGAGTCAGACTCAATGCCCGACCACGGCAGAAGATAGAGAGAAAATGAAAGGCATTCCCTATGCCTCAGCCATAGGTTCTGTCATGTATGCAATGGTGTGTACCACACCTGATGTGTGACTTGCTATAAGTTTAGCAGGGAGGTACCAAAGTAATCCAGGAGTGGATCACTGGACAGCGGTCAAGAACATCCTGAAATACCTAAAAAGGACTAAGGATATGTTTCTCGTTTATGAAGGAAATATGCCCTAGAGGCAATAATAAAGTTGTTATTTATATTTCCTTATATCATGATAAATGTTTATTATTCATGCTAGAACTGTATTAACCGAAAACTTAGTACATGTGTGAATACATAGACAAAACTGAGTGTCCCTAGTATGCCTCTACTTGACTAGCTTGTTAATCAAAGATGATTAAGTTTCCTGACCATAGACATGTGTTGTCATTTGATGAATGGGATCACATCATTAGAGAATGATGTGATGGACAAGACCCATCCATTAGCTTAGCATTATGATCGTTTAGTTCTATTGCTATTGCTTTCTTCATGACTTATACATATTCCTCTGACTATGAGATTATGCAACGACCGAATACCGGAGGAACACCTTGTGTGCTATCAAACGTCACAACATAACTGGGTGATTATAAAGATGCTCTACAGGTGTCTCCGAAGGTGTTTGTTGGGTTGGCATATATCAAGATTAGGATTTGTCACTCCGTGTATCGGAGAGGTATCTCTGGCCCTCTCGGTAATGCACATCACTATAAGCCTTGCAAACAATGTGACTAATGAGTTAGTTGCGGGATGATGCATTACGGAACGAGTAAAGAGACTTGCCGGTAACGAGATTGAACTAGGTATGATGATACCGACGATCGAATCTTGGGCAAGTAACATACCGATGACAAAAGGAATAACGTATGTTGTTATGCGGTTTTACGGATACAGATCTTCGTAGAATATGTAGGAACCAATATGAGCATCCAGGTTCCACTATTGGTTATTGACCGGAGATGTGTCTTGGTCATGTCTACATAGTTCTCGAACCCGTAGGGTCCGCACGCTTAACGTTCGATGACGATGTGTATTTTGAGTTGTGTGTTTTGGTGAGCGAAGTTTCTTCGGAGTCCCGGATGAGATCACGGACATGACGAGGAGTCTCGAAATGGTCGAGAGGTAAAGATTCATATATTTGAAGGTAGTATTCAAACATCGGAACGGTTTCGAGTGGTTCGGGTATTTTACCGGAGTACCGAGGGGTTACCGGAACCCCCCAGGGGAAATATTGGGCCTTAGTGGAGAGAAAGGAGGGCCGCAAGGGGTGGCCGGCGTCCTCCCCCCCCATGGCAGTCCGAATTGGACTAGGGGGAGGGGCGGCGCCCCCCTTTCCCTCTCCCTCTCCCTCTCCTTCCTTTTCCTTTTCCATCCGGTGGAGAAAGGAAAAGGAGGGGGCGAATCCTACTAGGACTTGGAGTCCTATTAGGACTCCCCCCATGGCGCGCCCCTCCTAGCTGTCGGCCTCCTCCTCCCCTCCTTTATATACGTGGGAAGGGGGCACCCCAAAGGACATCAATTGTTCTCTTAGCCGTGTGTGGTGCCCCCTCCACAGTTTACTCCTCCGGTCATAGCATCGTAGTAAGAGTTATAAGCCGATCTATTGACAATATAGTTTAATGGGGCCATCTGAAGGAAAGTTCCACCCGACGATAGCTTGGCCAGCCCGGAAGTAATACGAAGTGAACGGGAACCTTGCGCATGCAGCGCTAACAGCTTTCGACTCGAGTACAGTAGGAATAGTTTCCTTACTTAGGCGAAGCCCTTCGCGGATCACATCTCCAACACCGTCACCATGCCATCGTGCTGACGGAACTCTATCTCGACCCTATGCTGGATCAAGAGTTCGAGGGACGTCATCGAGCTGAACGTGTGCTGAACACGGACGTGCCGTACGTTCGGTACTTGGATCGGTTGGATCGTGAAGACATTCGACTACATCAACCACGTTAACCTAATGCTTCCCCTTTCGGTCTACGAGGGTACGTGGACATACTCTCCCCCTGTCGTTGCTATGCATCTCCTAGATAGATCTTGCATGATCATAGGAATTTTTTTGAAATTGCATGCTACGTTCCCCAACAGGTGGTGCTAGCTCGGTTTAGGGTTGTCTCCTGAAGGGGAAGGCTATCAGGGATAAGAAGAGAGGCAGTACTAGCTCGCGACCCATCATCTTGAAGGAGAAAATCAGATAAGTGCAGAAGCAAGAAGAATGACGCTATAAAAAAGGCATTCGCGGTTGCTTCATGATGATGATGATTGTTGGCTCTCATTGTGTTGCTCTCTCATCATGGGTGTGCTCGTGCCTGTTGCCTTTGATGATGTCTTTTTCTCAGGTTATTTTGTGGGGGTACTTCTGTGAGGATGCGTCTCATATGCCGGTAGTTGGCAGGGGTAGCATGTTGGGGGTGTTTTCATGTTTTCACTTATGGTTGCCTTTCGTGGTCAAGTTGTAACGGTTTTCGCCCAGTATCCCATAATTAAGTGGGCAAGTCTCTTCTTCTTAATGAGTGAATGTGGCAAAGCTTTCGCCTCTGTTTCAAAGAACCCCGCAAGAATCTGTTAAGCAGGTATTTGGGCTTGTACATAACATATATATTCACAAGAATTTGTTAACACAAGGTTATATTCAATCTTTGTATGAATGTAAACCCGCTAAAAATAAGGGCAGAAAACCTAATAATTAAAGGAAGAAAAAAAAAGAAAAGGTGGGAGGGGGAGGGAGGGACGGATGGCCACGACGCCCGAAGGCACGAGAAGGTCGAAGTCGTCGTTGTTGCGCGTGGGGCCCGGAAGCGGCGACTCTAAGACGCACGTGGAATGGCAGGAATCTTATCCTTATTTTTTAGTCTCTGAAATTTGATGATTCTATTGTTTACTCGGTTGAAACTTGATAAAGTTTTAATATAAAAAACATATGGAAAAATGATCTTATTTCAAAGCCCTCGATATAAACAACACGAATATACAAACAAACCATAATTTAGAATTTTTTTTTGTTCAAAAAGTATTAAAAAAATAAAATTGAAAGCCAAAGAAAAATGGGGGTCGACTCGAACCAACCAGCGGTTGGATGGTTAGAGGGACAGTGGTATTCCCAGCCCATCAGGGTACAAGTCCCGGTGCTCGCATTATTCCTGGATTTATTTCAGAATTTCTTGCGATACGCTTTCAGTGAGAGAAGACGTTTCCGTCAATGATGAGGCGCCTACGGTGACCTTGCAAATGTCAAAATGATATGGCGACTCAGTCTTTCAAAGGTGCTCATAGGGATAGGGTGCGCGTGTATACACTCATAGGGGTAAGCGTACGCGCGTATGTATGAGCGCTTGCATTCCGTGTTCAAAAAAGAAAATGGGGTCGACGCCCGACCTATGGGATGGGTCGATGGGACTACACTACAAATGCCAATCAAAGGACGTCACGATGTAATTCCACAACCTGTAGAAAATTCCGTGCGTACGAAATCTACGGATTAATCTCTGGCGACTGTTAGGCGCCGGCGCACCGACTGAAATTTCGGCCGGTCGGCCCCCAGCCGCATGATACGCGGGTCCCAGACCACAGAATTCCATCCCTTGCGCCTCCTTCCTGCAACAGTTCCCCACCCTCCTGCTTCCCCGTCCCCTCCCATGGCCTCCCCCTTGGAGCTCTGTGGCCACCGCTCGCCGGGCCGCTCGTGGATTAGATGGTTGCAACAAAAATCAGTTGGTAAAATCTGGTCCCGGCTCCGCTTCGTGGTTCCAGCAAAATCAAAAGGTTGTTATAGCAAAATCAGTTGATGGTTCCAGCAAAAAACACAAATGCAGCAAAAAAATCAAAAAACATGCCTCGCCTCATGAAGAAAATTGGTTCCAGCAAAAAAACACTGGGTTCCAACAAATTAAATCATCGATTGAAGCTTTTTTCCTGCGGTGAAAACTTTTTTCTCGTGGCACTTGAAGCTTTTCCTCAAGCCGAATGAAGCTTTTCCACAGCCGGTTGAAGCTTTTTCTCCCCAAGGTGGAAGCTTATTCTTCCATGCCGGCTTGAAGCTGGTTCCAGCAAGAAGCAAAAAAGCGGTAGCAAAAAAAATACTGCTCCGGCAAAAAACGAAGGTCTTGGCAGCAAAAATTGGGGTTGCTTCCAAAGAAAGGGTCGGATCTCCATCAGTTGTCGTCGTGGTTGCAACGCCGGCCGCCGCGGGTCTCCATCACTTGTCGCCGCCATCGGCAGCACCGGTGGGTGTTGGTTTGCAGCACTTGTCGCTCGTGGAGTTGAGGAGGGCGGGGGTGGGGGCATCCATGGCCAACGCATGATTGAAGAACCAAAAGTAGTGCGATGGCCATGGCCGACCGCACAGCCAGTCACCGGTGGGGGAGATGTGAGCATCTACGGAAGAGGAACAAGGAGAGAGCGGAGCTTGCGATGTGCGCCGGTCGAGTACAGGGAATGGGAAGAGATTTTCTTTTTTTTGAGACAATCCCGCGAAACTTTATTAGCCCGTCACAATGTTTACAGGGACGAAGACAAGATCTCCCGGCTGGCCTAACCACACATGTCGGCCAACCTCGAGGGAGAGAGAATGTTTCGCAAGATTGTGAGCTTCATAATTTGAGCTCCTAAATTCATGTACTATGTTGCAAGTAATAAAACTAGAAGAGTATTCCGAAATCTCCCGAAGAACAGCTCCATAAGTAGCTAGCTTGCCGTGATGCAGCTCGTCGACAACCACCTTGCAATCCGATGCAACCTGTATATCTCTCGTATTTAGATCGTCCGCCAGCGAGAGAGCTTCCCTTATAGCTAGGGCTTCCAGCGTTTGAGGCTCTGTAATATGCTTGAACACAATGGCCGAAGCCCCCAAAAAGTTGCCCTGTTGATCTCTGCAGATCGCTCCCACAGAACCATGCTTCCTCCTCACAGCCACTGCTCCGTCAAGATTGATCTTGACACAACCTTGTATTGGCGGCACCCATGTTGCACTCCGCCTGACTCTCGGTGGTGCTTCATTCGTCTCCCTTTTGTTAACTATCTCCAACTTTGAAAGATACTTACTAATGAAAGCCGCCGTAGCATGTGGAGATTGAAATATATCCTCATGAATTGCCTTTCTTCTTGCAGCCCAAATTGCCCACATGGTTACCACAACACGGGCGAAATCATGAGTATCTAGTATTTCATGTATGGCAAATAACCATTCCTTTGCGTCTTCCTCTTGGTGTGTGATGATTTTCTCGACCAACTCCTCTGGTGCGAGAGCCCAAATGCTTCTTGAGAGAGCGCAAGAGAGGAGTGCATGTCTCCATGTGTCCCTAGCCCCACACAAGCAACAAGTGTCTGTCTCGGCCATATGGCGATGATGGAGCACTTCTCCGCTGGGCATAGAATGTCCGGCAAGTCTCCATAGGAACATACGGAGTTTCGAGGGCACCTGGATATGCCATATGGTACTCCACAGGCTGCTGTTAAGTCCCGCAGATGAGTCGTCGGCCTCATTCCACCACCCCTATCTGCTCATCTTCGTACGCAGTATCATTCTATATGCAGACCGTACGGTGAAACTGCCAGTTGGTTCTTCATGCCAAGCCCAAAAATCCGGCTGCCAGCGCATACATACTGGTATTTTAAGGATCTCCTCTGCATCGATCGGGATAAAAACTGAGCGAACCAGCTCCTCATTCCATTGTGCTGTGGTGGCATCAATCAAGTCAGTGACCCGCCGAGGAGGGTTTTGCACTAGGGAAGTGATAGGCCTTTTGAAACTATCACGAGGGATCCAGTTTTGTAACCATATGTCCGTGCTGCCTCCATCCCCAATTCTCCTGATAATTCCTTGAGCTAGTATCTCCCTTTCATCTAATATTGCTCGACCGGCGCACCGCACAGAAACGTTTCCCTTAATCTCGGCTTCCACCTGGGTTTGAATGGGAAGAGATAAGGTAACATGAGGGAGGGTGGCATTCTGTGGTGGGCCTACGGGCTACGCGCAGACGCGGAGCGAGCGGTGCGACCGGCGGAAAACTCGACCGGCGCACCGCACAGAAACGTTTCCCTTAATCTCGGCTTCCACCTGGGTCTGGACCGATGCCGATCAGGAAATAGACGGCTGTGATGCGTCACGGCGGAAGTCGCCGTCTGCCGGGGCACGAACGCACGCACGGCAACAGAAAGGAGAGAACCTTCGCGAGCTATCGCTCCGTGTCGCGCCGCCCGCCTCCCGTCCGCTTCCTCCCCGCCGTCGCCCGTCGCCGTCGCGCTCGTCTGGCGAGATTCCGCCTGAGCCCAACTGCCGACCACTCGCTGTCCTGCACTATCCCGTTCCACTACAAGTTCGCCCGCCGTCTCTTCTTGCACAGCTGAGCTACTCGCATCCTCGGGCTCAGATCTCTCGAGTCCCCCCGGCGGCGCCCCTCCTCTGCCCCCGGACCGTCATCCCGCAGGTAAGCTGAAGCTGACCTCTCTCCGTGGTCGCTCCATGGGCGGGCCGCGAGTCGCCTGCCCGTGCCCGCCATGTGTTCGATGGAATAGCCATGAGGTTGATGTGTATGCGGTGCGCGCGTGTGCTTTTGCTTTTCTTGAGCTGCTGCTGGCCATCCCATCCTGATTGCTACGGGTGCTGCTTAGAGGCTATCCGTCGGAATTATTTGTGACTTAGCAGCAATTTTGAAGCTTCTACCCGATAGGAATTTGACCATGTGGGTAAAGAAAAAAAACATGCTTTGTGGTATGTGCATAAGCTAAGTAGTTTCAGCAGGAAAGTCGCTTGTTCAGGAAGTTGATTACATGTTATTGTCTGGATAGGTGCCCTGTTAGCTGTTGCTGCTACCACTGTTTTTGAGTCGCGCGACTAGTCGTCAACTAGTCCATGAGTCCCACTGCATGGTTTTAGCTCGGTTTTTTGATAATTAACTGGACAATTCTCTTCTTCTTTATTAATGATATGAAGGCGCAGCCTCTGTTTGAAAAAAGAAAAGAGTCCCACTGCCAGATGTCGACTCAACCTCTCGACTAGTCCATCGGCCAGGCACGACTCGTCAAGAGTCTCTACCCAAGAACGACTCGTCAATCATCGACTCGAAAACCTTGGCTGCTAGTCTCAAGCCCAGGGGACCTCATTGTTGTGTCACTTTAGGCGATCTTTTGGGCAGCTGAAATCTGGTGCTGCAAGTCTGGAGTCCGTCTTTCCGTCCCAGTTCCATTTTTTCTATAGGATCTATTTGATAGTACAAGAAGGATCACGTCTCTTTTGTATGCGTGTTCATACAGTCCTGGGGGAACTCTGCGGCAGGGAGTCCGAGACAACAGATCATCTGCTCTTTACCTGCTGCCGCGTCGCGCACGTCTGGTGTGCCCTTGGCGTCGACAGTGGCCTCCGCTGCAGCGATATCTGGGAGGTCCCGTCTCCTCCTCTTGCACCTCAAAAGCACTGGCCTGCTGTGCGACTTCTTCTTTGGCGAATTTGGAATCATCGGCACGATGTGGTGTTCCGAAGCAAACGTCCTGCTGTCAGCCATGCCGTCACTGCTGCTGCCGGTGACCTCAAACTTTGGTCCTTCCGCCTGAAGCCTGAAGACCGTGGAGACCTGGCAGTTTGGAGCCCATTCCTCCAAAACCTGGACCTGTGATCTCCCTGTAGTTCTGCTTATTTCTTTCCCTGCCTGAACTTTTGTTGGGTAGAAAGCCACAAACCTCTTATCTGTACTCTCCCGGGACTCTGGATTTGCTGCTTTGCAGCGTGAGAAATCGAGAAGTATTAACGAACGCGGAAGGAGCGCCCGCTCGCGCTATCCACATATAGGATCAACTACCAGACAAAAAAGATGAGCTGGGCCACCACGTCTAGAGAAAAAAGAGAAAAAATGGTGAAAGCGCATTGTATCTTCAATCGGTGTGCATCAAGGGCCTTCTCTAGTGATAGCCACGTAGGCATTGCTACTATGCAGTTCATCCAAAACGAGAGATATTTTGTGCAGTGAATCGAGAGAGAGGCGGCTGCCCAATCGCGTCGCGCGCTGCGCGGCCAGCTGGAGGCAGGCGGTTGGTTCTGCGCGTGCGATTTCGGTGGGTGCGGGTGGGATCTACCTCTCTCGTCCTTACGTGTGCGTGGGTTACCGGGCTTCCGTGCGTGTGCCTGGGTTCGGTTCGCTGACATGTGGGGCTTTTTTAGGTGGGCCGACGTTGTCATTGAGTGCACCAGGATGCCCGCGTTTTCGTTGCGTCTGGCACGGAGAAAAAAGCAATCTGGCGTCGGTGGATGTGGGGAAGGGCGATTGGGCTTGCTGCTCGTGCGCCCGGCCCACTGGTCCTTCAGGTAAATTCGCTTCTGAGGCGGCCTTGCGGTGTACTGGACGCGGCTTACGTACGAAGTGCTATCTTGCGTGCCGTCTCCTCCTTCTTATATACGCCGGTCGCTCTCGTCCTCTGTTCCTCCTTCCGCCTCGCTCCGCCCGCCGCTGTACTGCGCCTCCACATCTCTTCCGCTCGCCGCTGTGCTTCGCCTCCACATCCCCTTGAAGGTGGGCTGTTCTCCCTTGGATGACTTCTCTTGATGATCTTCTCTCCTCTTACCTATTACTGGTGCGCTTAGCGGTCGTCGATCTTGTGTGCTCGCAGGTGGTTCTTCGCTGATCTTGTTCGTCTCTCTATTCTCCGTTCCTCGTCGTCGTCAAGGTACCGTTTCTGGTCTGCTTATGCGTGCTCATGGATGTGTGTGTGTGTTGATTTTTGATTTGTGCGTCAGTTAGTTCGTTCATGCTCGTGAGGTGTTTGTTCTTATGTCTCTTTGATTTTCCTTTCTTTCTTCTCTTGTATGAGATTTCAGAATCCCAGAACCCACATAAATCAGCTAAAGTATGCAGTTTTTGCCTTCCGGCTTGGGAAGCATCTATCTCTAGGATCTGTTCCATGTTACAAAACCTGAACTTGAGTTGTTTTTCAGTTAACTGAAACACACCAGAGAGGTTTCAGACTTTCAGTTAACTGAAGTGAAGTTAAATTGATTCACTATTTGTACAGGTACTCGTTGTGATTAGGCTAAATCGTAAGAACAGTTTTGCTTTCCAATTTTCATCCTTATAGCTGCATGAATTACTGAAGTAACTGACTGTTCCTATTCCTTAAACCTGAGCTGAAGGTTTTAAATTTGTGGCTCTGTCAGTTCGTTCAGGCTCGTTA
Source organism: Aegilops bicornis (assembly GCA_021605145.1). Classification (NCBI taxonomy): domain Eukaryota; kingdom Viridiplantae; phylum Streptophyta; class Magnoliopsida; order Poales; family Poaceae; genus Aegilops; species Aegilops bicornis. Next base: position 49,738,866 of record CM038675.1, on the reverse strand, counting down.
GGTGTTTCTTCCTGCTTGAATTTTCTTTTGTTTTCCTCTTGTATGATTTTTGGAACAAGGTTGGTCGTCGGTTTTTCTTTTCCTTCTTTCAGATGTTGTAGAAATAATGATGCCAGTTTTACATGTGCTGCAGCAGATAATGAGGTAGATAGATGACATGGATAGATGACATTTAGTTATAGTTCGAACCTTAATTATGTGTGGGAATGACATAACAGAAAATGATAGAATTATTATAGGGATAATAAAACACTATTTTTTGAACTATAACTGAATGAACAGATTGACCAAACAATTAGGATCTGGATTCACGCAGTAGAAGGAAGTAAACAGAACGTACAGTTAAACTAAAAATAAAGGATTTCTACCAAAATTATGAGCAGCAGTAACAGTGCTATGAACTGAATCAAAAGAGGAAAAGCAAATATTCAGAAAATTCAGACAGAGCAGCAGAGGTTAAAGGAATTCAGTTTTGACTAATCAGAGTAGCATAACTGTGAGTGAGGATGTTTTCTGAACTCTGAGAGCAGCCAGCTTCACTACCCTGTTTTTTTTCTGCTTACTCGGTGTTGACAAAATACTTGAGTAGATGATGCTCTGAAGTGGCCAAATATGGCAATACATACTTGAGTAGATCAAAGACACTCTATAATTGTGCTTGTTTCCTTGCCAGTACTCTGATATTAGTGTGCAGTCTGATTCGTTAACCTTTGGTTCTTTTCTGACGTCGTGGTTTTGCCTCAAGTGTTTGGCTGATGCACTTTCAGTTAAAACAAATGAGTACTCCGAGCTTCCTTACTACTGTACTTATTATTCAATTTAAGCTTACATTATGGTATGTTTCCTCAGGGATTGCCATCATAATCAAGTTTGACTCATTATCTAATCTGATGGGCATATTGACTCTGCGGCTAAGGTGTGCTTCCCAGTCTTTTTTAACTTGTTTCGGTTGCTTGTGCTTGGATTGCGTCTGCTTATTCGCAGTCATTTTTGTTGTGCAATTTGTGATATCAGGGAACATGAATTCCAGTGATCCTGGTACCGTTCGTGCTGCTGCACACAGTCGATCTGTTGCTCGAAGCCGTAGCAGAGCAGCAGCACGTCTTGCGCTATTCCAAAGTGCGTTGCGATTTGACATGATCGTAGGTTATTGTTGTACTTACAACGCTGCATTTTGTGCAATGTGAACTTATGTGTAAATCACCTCTTTAGGCGCCTTGAGTTCTGTACCTGGATCATCATCCTCTGGTGCAAACAGTCCTTTTATGGGTACGGACCATCAATACTGTAATTCAAACATGGTAGAATAACACCCTTTTAACACATCCATACCAATCTGAAAATTTCCTTAGGCGGTCGTTTCTTTCCGGTTCTGTCGCGTACATACAGCCGGTTAAGGCGACATCAGCGAATGCGGAAGAGAAAAATGCGAGTGTGGCGTCGAACAGGTCTGCCCTGCTTGTGTCGGCTCACAACCCACTGTAAAAACAACGCCTAACTCGTTATGCGCCTGTGCTAAATTATTTCTTTCCTTTGTTTTAAGGTTACCCATACCAGACTACATCTACCACGCGCTCTCTGTTTTCTTATGACTACACAGAGTTCTTAAAAGGTATCTTTGTGATAAAAGGTCATATAGTTACACACTTTGTAGAAACAACTAATTCACTCTCTCTACAACATCATATAAAAAGAGGTCCTATCTGGGAGCGCCTTAATACACATGCCAGTTCTGTGGCGCTTTCTTTTGGTTCCGTGAGAGATGTAAGAGAGAAACATGTGTGAGTGAACGTCGGATCGTATATAACCTATGCTGCAAAGGCGGTAAAGTATCAATGCCTGCCTTTAAAAAGCCACCACCTTTTCTGTCAGAACTACTTAGGTTTGATGGTGATTCACGTTCTAAGCAATTCTTGGATAGAATCAGACAATACAATTCACCTTTTGCTTTCACGTCCATGGGAGCGGATATTGATAAACATATTAACAAAGGTGGTGGTCCATATGTGTTTAAAATTCATGGTCAGGTATATCACCGTATTGGATCGCTTCTGCCAAATAGAGGTGCCACTCCAAAGTTTGTTGAACTATACATTCATGACACACAAAATGAGCTTTCAAATCGAATTAATGCCGTGATGACCGAAGATGGTGAAAAAGACAGTGGTATTGATAGAGACATAGCTGATGGTTTAGAAGATGCTTGATGAGTATAATCCTCTTGTGCAGACATTTAGAATGGCTAGAGATCGACTAGAAAACCAAGGCGATGAAAGAATTGGTATTAGGATTGTTGATGCAGAAAAAAATGATTCAGTACAGTATAATCTCCCTGCATGCAATGAACTTGCTGGTCTAATTATTGGTGATTTTGGTCTAGAAAATTATAAACGCGATGTTATTCAGGTGGGGCGTCTTGCCCCCCCATGACTTCTCAAAAAAAAAAAAGGTCCTGGGGGAAGCATAAGCCATGAACTGTTGCCTTGACGTCTGCTTTTCTTCTCAGTGTCGATCTCACTTAATCCTGTAGTACTTATAATATACATCTCGCACACATTTGCTGATGATGATCGTTCACTTGTTTACCTTTCCCATGCAAAGAAGTCTGAAACCTCTGTTTTTTCCCTGTTTGCAGGTGTGAGACCGGTGCATTGCTTGGTTGACCCCTACTTGTGGAAATGCTTGATTCACTTATTAGCCATGTAATAAGATCCTCAAACAGTTCTGACTCGTTTTTTGCTGCCCTGTCATCTTCATCTTATCTGACACTTAGTAAAAGCACTGATGTGTTATATTTATCTTGTTGGTCCAGGACCCTAAGGTGTTGACTGAGAAGAAGCCTGATGAGATAATTGCGAGTGGTGTTGTTGAAAGTCTGCAGAATTTTCTGCGCAAGTGCATCATAGCTGTCCTCTCATATGGCCCAATGCCTAAGCACATCGCGTTTATCATGGATGGGAACCGTAGATACGCCAAGTCCAGAAGTATCAAGCAAGGCACCGGTCACAGCGTGGGGTTCGCTGCTCTAATGGCAAGTCTTATCTACTGTTATGAGATGGGTGTCAAGTACATCACGGTGTATGCAGCGTTCAGCATCGACAATTTCAAACGCGATCCTAGCGAGGTCAAGACCTTGATGGAATTAATGGAGGAAAAGATCAACGAGCTGTTGGAAAACAAGAATGTCATCAACAAGGTTAACTGCAAGATCAACTTCTGGGGGAACCTGGACATGCTCCCCGAACCAGTGCGGCTGGCAGCCCAGAAGCTGATGGCGAGCACCGCCGAGAACACGGGACTGATCTTCTCCGTCTGCATGCCGTACAATTCAACATCCGAGATCGCCAACGCCGTCACCGAGCTCTGCAAAGAACGGAAGGATATGATGCAGGGGCAGCAGGCCAGTGGCCGCAACGGCCACCCCGCAAATGGCGGTGCACATTCGGATATCTCGGTGGCCGACCTGGACCGCCACATGTACACCGCCCGGCTGCCCGGACCCGGACATTGTGATCCGGACCTCGGCGAGACCCGGCTGAGCAACTTCCTCCTGTGGCAGACGACGTTTAGTCATCTGCAGAACCCGGACCCCCTCTGGCCTGAGTTCTCCTGGAGGCACCTTGTCTGGGCGATACTGCAGTACCAGAGAGCCTACCCGTACATTGAGCAGAACAAAGGTCTGGCAAAGAAGCAGCTGTGAGTGAGGGATCTCATCTCCTTCGCAAGGTGGTCATCTAGAAGATATACAATAATAACAGAACAGGGCTGGCAGAGAAGCGTCAGTCTGTGAATAAGGGATCTGATCTCCTTTGGGAGGAGATAAGCAGATACCAAGAAAAGATAGTTACAGCAACCTGTTGAAAGTTTGCCATTGGTGTTTTTCCTGTAGGAGAGGAGTGTAATTATGGGAACCATGTGTATTATGATGTACAATTCTTCGTTTTGCTGTTGTGTTATTAAATTAAACGTTGGCGATGGCTTGCCACTTCGCCTGAATAAGGAGCCAAAGCGAGGAAATTGTAAAGCGTCACAATATATATTCAGTACTCATTTGTACTCCAAGGCATATACTTATAGTTTACATTTGCCTCGTTTTCATAGCTACTTACAAGAAGCTTGTTGTGAAGCACTCTGTTGTTAATGTTGTCTGCTATGGTGCCAAGCTTATGATTCCTGGGTTGCTCCGGTTTGAGAATGACATTGATGTTGGGGAAGAGGTTGTTCTCATGACCACCAAGGGGGAGGCGATCGCCATTGGTATCACTGAGATCCCAACTGCTGTTATGGCGACTGATGACCATGGCGCGGCAGCAAAGATCATGAGGGTGGTCATGGACAGAGGCACATACCCAAGGAAGTGGGGACTTGGTTCGGTGGCAGTGGCGGAAGATGATGAACTAGGGGTCCTTGATAAGCATGGGAAGCCAACTGAGAAGACCCCAGCTGAGCAAATATTCAACCCTGAGCCCAGGCTCATCTGCACCCGATGAACATCTTTTTTTTTGTTGCAAAACAACTCAAAAAATCTGACTTTTTTTTGTTAGCATGAAAGATGTTCAAGTATGTGATGTCCAGACAAAATTTCACCAACTCCAAGAAGGAGGACAAGCTCGATGCAGCGCCGATTGCTTAGCTTGCAACCGTGGATAGCATGATGAGCTAAAAGGACACAAGGGAGGAGAAGCGCCGGCAAGACAAGGAAGAGTAAATGAACGCCTTCATGGAGATCCAAAGGAGGAGGTTTGAGCGTGAGGCGAAGAAGCAAGCCAAGATGCTTGAGATGAAGGCGGAGAAGCAAACCAAGATGCTCGAGATCGAGGCCGCCAATGCCAAGGCCAAGGCAAAAGAAGTGGCGCGCATGTTGACGAGGGTGGAAATCATGAAGGTGGACTTGAACACCGTGTCACCGAGGAAGAGGCCATGGTTCGAGAAGATGTAGGCCAACATGCTCAAGTTCGACGACGAATGGTCTATGGTCGAGAGCGCCATCCCTTCTTTTTTTTGTATGCCGCCAAGTGTGCTGGCATGACCACGACCGACATGGCGTGGTCGAATTCCCGCCCCTTTTTTGTGTGCTGGCATGTGTGCCGGCCGCTGGCAAGTACGTCAGCATGAACTGTGTGGTGGGTTTTTTGAGGCTGGCATTGCATGCCGACCGCTGACATGGCGCCGACATGAACTATGGGTGATGGCATGGCCGTGGAGATATGATCTATGCCGCGAGCCTTTTAATATTCATGCGTGGACATGAAATGGGTCACGTATGTTGGACGCACGGAAGGCCTTAGAACAAAACGTAATAAGCCCCATACCAGGAGTTGCAGCAGTACAAAGGATCTCGATCTACGCAGACGACGTGGCTCTGTTCATCAAGCCGATAAACCAAGATCTTGACTTTGTCAGAGCGGTGCTTGCTGCTTTTGGGGAGGCCTCTGGATTGCACGTGAACTACCGGAAATCCTCGGCGGTAGTGATCAGAGGAGACCTGGAGGATAAGCAAAGGGTGGCAAACTTACTGCAATGCGAGCTGACGGAATTCCCTTGCAAATACCTCGGACTCCAGCTAGCCATCAAGAGCCTCACAAGGGCAGATTGGCAACCCATGCTGGACCAGGTGCGACACTATATCCCCGCTTGGCAAAGAGAAATGATACAGCGCCCTGGTCGTCTCATTCTTGTCCAATCGGTGGTTTCAGCAAGGCCTTTGCATCATCTCATGGTCATGGACGCCCCGGCTTAGGTGTTTGAGGAGATAAACAAGTGGATGCGATCTTTCTTCTGGGCTGGCAAAGAGAAGGTGAACGGAGGACAGTGCCTCGTCACGTGGGATACCATTTGCAGACCCAAATGCTACGGTGGTCTGGGGATTAAAAACATGAAGCTACAAGTGGTGGCATTAAGGGCCAGATGGGAATGGCTTCAGAAGACTGACCCAAACAGGCCATGGCAGGGTCTCCCAATGGTTGAAGACAAGGTAGCTCGGGCGGTGTTCGACAGGCTCGTACGGATAGAGGTGGGCAAGGGAGACTGCGTCTTATTCTAGCGAGATCGGTGGATTGGCGGGCTTGCTGTCGCGGATATCGCGCCGCTGATTCTGGCCACGGTGCGAACAAGAATCGTCAACTCGCGCACGGTGCAGCAAGCACTTCAGGATAACAGATGGGAAGCAGACTGTCAGCCGGATGTATCATTCACGACACAGTTGCAGTGCATGCACCTTTGCCAGGCCATTGGCGCGGTATGGAGGAACACACAAGAGCCGGACAAATTCAGCTGGACTTGCTCGGCGTCAGGTCAATACTCTGCCCGTTCGATATACAAAAGCCTTTGCTCTACTTTGCCGAGAACACCAATGGCGAATTGCATCTGGAAGAGCTGGGCACCACTAAAGTGCAAGATATACGCATGGCTGGCAATGCAATATAGGATCTGGACGTCGGATAGACGTGCACGACATGGTCTGCAAGAAGAACCCTCTCCTTGCTACACATGCTTGCAAGACCAAGATAATGTCGATCACATCCTGTCCCGCTGCACTTACGCGAGGAAAGTTTGGTGTACCATTTGGGAGACTAGCCACTTAGAGGGAGCTGACCCAACACCGAACGACACCACGTTGCAATGGTGGCTCAAAGAGAGGGAGAAATACCACAGAACGGAGAAGAGAGGCTTCGACACTTTATTCATTGCAACAATTTGGGCCCTTTGGAAGCAAAGAAATGCGAGGGTGTATAACAGGACGGAGCAGCAAAGGAGGCCAAGGGAGGTGGCCATGATGATCCTCGCAGAACTGGCGGAATGGAGGCAAGCGGCTGGCGGAGTTGGAGGTTTACAACGGTTCGTGAGAGAGTAGCCTAGAGTCCTCTTGTAGGTGTTGGAGTTGGGGTTTTGTGTCTCACCCGATTGCCCGCAATTGGAGTGACACTTCTTGTAAATACTCTTTCTATCTTTTATAAAGCTATGGTACGCCATTGGCGTACCCTCGAAAAAAAATTAAAACAGAACGGACTGCCAAACACGCTGGCTCCATGCCCATACATCCGCAAGATTCATAGTGGGCAGCGGTATTTGCCGGACCATCTTAACATCAACCGGTAGCATATTTGCCCGGAGGCAATCCACGTTCCATGCCCTGTTTGCTTCGTCGATTTAGTTCACTAACCCTCTCCGTCTTATTTCCTTTCAGAGCTACAATAGGACGCATGATATCGTGACGAGGCAGCCACGTCAACCAAACGGAGCCCGTCCAGCCCACCTCATAGTCGTCGTCCACGCCGCCTTCCTCGACGCCGGCTTCGCGCCCCACGCCCACGGCGCCCGGAAGCACCGCCGGGTCCCGAGGCGAGTGGGCGCCACGGCCTCGACTCTGCCTCTCGTGTACGCCGCGCCGCGCCTGCCAGACGCCGCCGTCGCGCTGAGGATGCGAGCGCACGGGATGCTGATCGTGTTCTACGTGTGCGTGCCCAGGCTCGCACGGCCAGACCCAGGACCAGGAGTGCACTGGGCGTGCGTGGACGCGCTCGCCGCGGCGCCGCTCGTGTCCGGCGGCCTGGACGGCACGGCGCGCGCTCTGGCAGGCGCTGGCGCCTGCGGGCTGCCCGCGCTCTGGAGGGAGCTCGCGGAGAAGCTGTGCAGGGGCGCCCTCGTCGACCTTTGCCGCGAGAACGGCGTGGTGCTGTGCCGCGAGAGCGCGTTCGTGTCGCTCCCCGGCGAAGTCATGCTGGCAGTCCTGGCGAGGCTCGCCGACGGCTTGGACCTCTTGGGGGTGGCGAGCACGTGCAGGGAGCTGAGGCGCCTCGTGGCCGACCACGACGGCGAGCTCTGGAAGCACAGGTACGAGGCCTTGTGCTCGTTGACATTGGGCGACGACTCGCCTGAGACGAGCTGGATGAAGGGGTGGTGCGAAGAGAAGCAGATTTTTCTAAACGAAGATGGTGTCACCTCCTTCGTAATAGACTTCAGAAAGTTTGACGCAGCTAGAAAGCGTGAAGCGGCGGCATATGGCTATCGCGACAAACCTCGCTCTGGCCTTGTGCTTAAGTATTCATTACAATAATACAGTACATTATTATGCTGATTGCTAGTACAATTTTATTTTCTTAACCGTTTTCAAGAGGGCATACAAAACTGACAATCGTCAGTTTAACCATCTGTCAAGCTCTTGGTCTCCATATTATGTATGCCTGGTGTTTTTTGTAAACTGTTGTTCTGCAGCATGCGATTTCTAGATCTCATTTCAAGGGCGAGTGGATATTGTAGTGTTTAAAGTCTGTTTGGTTATTTTGCTTTACAGTTGGTTTAGTGCAGAGCTGCCGAGTATTGGAAACAAACTATAGTGCTTACTCCGGGAAATTATATTCAAGCACATAACCGGTTGAAGATTACGAAGCCTTTGAATTTGAACAAGACCATGCTCATTCTTTTTCAGAAAATGGGTGGTTTGGTTCTTGATCATTAATCAAATAAATTAGGTCGTAAGATCGAATCAATAATTTCATTATATCCATTTCTTGTACATTCTATTTTATATGATATTTCATACCTTCTATTTTATATGATATTTCATAAAGAATAAACCATAGGGATGGGATCTAGAATATAAGTAATAAAGTGAATAAAAGGAGGGAGGTGGCAATCTAAATGTTGCTGATATATTAGGACCATCTGATTAATATTGAAATTCATGGACATTTTTGAATTCATGAATATGTTTTGAATTCCTAAACATTTTAAAAAAATATGAACATTTTTAAAATTCACGAACAGTATTTCAAATTCACAATCATTTTTGAAATCGCAAATATTTTTTAAATTTGAGAACATTTTTAAAATTCATTTTTTTCAAATCCCGAAACATTTCTTAATGAAGAAAAAATAACAGGAAAGGAAAAAAAGGAAAAATAGGGGCGCCCGCCCCGCACATGGGCCGGCCCAAAGCGCACACTGGAGGAGCAGGGGGTACCCGCGCCTGTGGAGCTTGCCACCACCACAAAAAAAAACAGCGCCGTCGCTGGTTGCGTGTTGGAGATCCAGCCACCTCTAATGAGGTTGCACATAAAGTGCTCGTCAAAATGCCTTAAAGTGAAGAGGACTATTTGAGAGGTGTGATTGTTTGGCAGAAAATATGGGAGGTCAAAACTCAAAACAAACACGCATGGTCAAGGCAGGTCCGCGGATGTTTGAGAGGCCAGATCATCTTACTCCTAGAATCAGAACAACTACAAGAACCACAACACAAACAACATCGACTGAAACCTGAATATGTTACACATTTGCTACGTATCTACTGGAACTCGATAGTTCGCTGGAAGGGGTCCACGTCAATGGCTGCAGCGCCCAAGGCAATGACAATGTTGGTGAGACCCATGACAGCAACCCAACAGAGAAATGCGCTGACAAAAGAAATCGCAAACCATGAACTAGGAACATCCAAACACATGCACACATGCATCATATGTGCATGCCAACAAAGAGATGAACAACACATAGAGTTCACCAAAAAGTCTGGTGGTCAGCCATGGCAGTGGAGACGACAGGGTCGTCCACTGAAGATAAAGTAGTCATAGCAGTTAGTCAGAAGCTCTAGCCTTCAACTAAAAAAGAACAAGCTAAAGCATTCAACTAGTTCAAAATCAAAATCAGTTCACACACCACCACCACGCGTGCGTCATGAGTGAGTGTGCGTGTTCTACCTCTTTTTCTCATGCTATAAAGGAGAGTAAAATAGTTCTCCCTTTACTAACAATGTGGGATTAAACTATGTACACATCATGGGTAACTTTAAGATTTCTTATAACAATTATCATGGGACATGTGGTTGAAAGCCATAATGCATGCCTAGCAATTCTACAAGTTTACTCAATATTAGCATTTCTGTAAAAATAGTAAACTAGTATAAAAATGTAGAACTCTACTCCCCAACTGAATTATGGTGTCATGCTGGTCTATTTAACATGAAACACAAGCACACAATCAAAATTAAATTAAACCATCTTAGTTGAAGTTTCATTTAACTAACATCAAACAGGTCTCATGACCGAAAGGGACTAAATTCAGATTACATTGAAGCTATTTCCACAAAATAGACCATATATGGCTTGCAAAATAGCTACACGCTTCCATTCCCATGTCAATCGGAAAAGATGTACTCCGTACCAAACAGCTGCTGCAATTCCCTTTCAAAAGGATGAGTGGATGACACCTCACGCTCCAAATTAAGTTACTTCTACCAACTTGACCTGAAATTCAAAGCTCTTGATTTATTACCTTCAGAGCACATATGGTGATTCTTTTATGGCTATGCATGAAAATGTAGAAATTAATATGCATTGATGACCTTAAAGTCACTTGATAGAGAAACACATCATTTTTCTTCACTACTACATACACGGAAATTGGGAAGCATGCTTGACGATTTGATCATGATTCATGCATTCCAAAGTAATCTAATACCCGAGCATTCTACAAAATTGTTCGGTAAAGAACAATGATGTAACTTAAGTGTGCCATTTTTACTAAGATAACTGAAGAAATATAGTGAAGCATACACAAGGGTGCAAATTATCCAATTCCAAGCCTTGATGTATCCTTAAAGAATTCAGCAGCTAACTACAGACTATAAGTGAAGTCTCAAATGACAAAAGAAATAGCAACAAGAAAAAAATCAGCTATCTGAAATGATGGTGCCATTTCAAGACGTAATCACTTAACTCTCATGATATGTTTGTAACATCTGAGAAAAGCAAATCATGTAGTACTAATAAACAACTGAGTAGTCCCTTCTTAAACTTTTGATCAGTATATCAGTAGCCTAATAATTAAATCAACAGCTTCTGAAAACAAATCAACTTCTACGTCTACATGGTGGTGATTTCCAAACAAAAAATAGGGGCACATCCATTGAAGTGAACAATAAATAAAGCTACAGATTTTAGAATATTGTGAGTTCTAGGAAATAATCTAGGAAACTGGTAGGCGCCAAGGAAGCTGGAGTGCCTAGTAACGAAACATGCATTGTACAACTATTTATAATACTAACAAATTCATGAAACTCTATGCAATTTTGAGAACAGATAAACTCTGCAATTTTCAGAACAGAGAAACTCTATGCAATTTTCAGAACAGAGAATATCATTATCCGAGTGGCTTGGTGAGCAATTTGCACAGGTAGTTAAATATCTAGATCGACCAAAGTAGAAACTAGATAAGTAAATCTAACAAATACATCCTTTGTTCCTAAATATAAGACGTTTTGGCAGTTCAATTTAAACCGCCAAAACATCTTATATTTAAAAACAGGGGTAGTAGTAGATTACATGCTAAATGCAATCAGGCATCCTGAAGTAGAAACAAGAGAAATAAATCTAACAAATAGGAGATTACCTACTCCATGCATCAAGCATCTTGAAGCTTCTTGTCATCATCTGCGGCAGGCAGAGGTGCCATCCGCAAAAAGAACGGAAAAGCAGGGCCTCTGTAAGGCCTATCCTCATTGTTGAGCCCATTGCTCAGAAAAATTTCCAGCTTGACGGTGTTGAGGTTGAGCACAAGAAGATAGGAGTCGGTCTTCCTTATGGACCAGAACTCCATGTAAACATAGCCGGCCCTCATCGCCAGGATGCACACCCTCTTCATCCACTGGTCACGACGAAGCTTCTTCAAGTAGGGAAAGTGATTCAGCAGCGAGACCTCCTTCTTGACCACCCATCCACCATTGGCGTCACTGACCCAGAGCAGCACGCGTTGCTCTTTGCTGGACACGATGCACAGCCCGCCGTGCTCCGGCATGTGCGCTACGCAGTACGATTCGCCGACCGGCACCGGCGCGGTCATGTACGACCACACCATGGTCTTCGTGTCAACCACCAATATCTCCTCCTTCGCTTCGCAATAACAGTCCTTCTTGGTGTTGGACCGCCAGTAAGCGAACCGCCCGGCGGCAATGCCGTCGGTGTAGGGCCAGGCAAATCTGTAGCACACCGAGCCGTTCTCGACCCAGCTGCGGGTGCGGGAGGAGAAGACGAATGAGGTCTCGTCGTCCCAGGGCGCGGGCTGTATGGCGATGACCTGGAACGAGGAGTCGGCCTCGTCTGCGACAATGGCGTAGCGGAACGAGCGGAAGTCGTGGGGCGGCTTGAAGAAGACGGCGGTCCGGTCGAGAGGGTCGTACACGGCAAGGTCCGTGCTGTAGCGGCCGAGGGAGAAGAGGAGGAAGCCGCCGTCGCAGCCACGGAGGCGCCACTCGTCGTCGTCGTCGACGTCGGGGTGGTGCATGAAGTAGAAGTCGCCGTTCGCCGCGGCGGAGGCCAGCTCGGGGTTGTTGCGAGAGGGCGCCTTGATGAAGCAGGTGTCGTGGTAGTAAAGGGGAAACTTCTCGCGGCCACGGTCGGTGACGAGGACGCCGACGAGCGGGGGCCTGCGGAGGGAGCCGAAGCGGCGGAAGACGGCGGGGTCGGAGGCCACGCGGCCCCAGCGCTTGCAGACGCAGGCGGCGCTGGCGAGCGACGCCATGTCGGGGAGGCGGCGTAGTACCTTCCCCAGGAGTTCGGCGCCGAGTGCGGCCACAGGCGGGACCGTCGTCCTCTTGACGCTCCCTCCCTTACTCCACTCCCATGGCTCCATTTCTTCCTCGAGAGATTGGAATTTGGAACTCCGCAACCGCTCTCTCTTGTGAGGAAGGGGATTTCCTTTTCATTCGCCTTTTAGCGCCAAGATGTTTCGGATGAATCGCGCCAAGATCGTTTCGCCTTACCGCCAAAAAGTTACCGGCGCGCGCCGGTTTTTCGCGCCAAAATCATTTCGCATTAGCGCCAAAACGGAGGGCACCTCGGCTAATTTTTACACCTGTTAATGTTTTGAGAAAATAATATATATTCAGTTAAGCAATTGATTTGTATGCGATGTAAACATTATTTGATAATTAATAAAGCTAGCCATGAAGGCCTTCCCGTCAAATAAAAAAGCAATTGATTTGTAGGGACTGGTATACAAACACATAACAAACTTAGGTTGAGTAGACTTACAGGCATTAAATATGAGAGGCGATCGATTCCAGCAAAGATTCAAAAGAATAAATTGCATGGTTTCAACTCACATAAACTGAGCAGGGATTTGTTTTTTCCGGGGAACCGGCAAGAGCGCTGCCTTTCATATTAAACCCCTAACCGTCCCGCAAGTGAGCTCGAATCAACCATACTGGCTACCACCTGTGCCCGACCAAAAGGCAGGGTCCTCTTCTCGGTGTCATCAAAGGCGAGAGCAACGACCTCGAGGTGAGTGAGGCGAGTTTTATTGAAGACACGTCGGTTGCGCTCCTTTCAGATGTTCCAGATGGTGTAGAGGAAGCGGCCGCTAAGCCTTCTTCTGTTGTCTTTGGACAAAGCAGCGGTGAGCAAGTCCCACCAGTCATCCCCATGGGAGGGGGCAGCGTGGGCGTGGCCCCAAGGGCCTCCCCGGTCCAGACCTGGACGTGGAACCAAACAAAAACGGCAAACGGGCAGTCCTGGCACAAGTGAATTGTCGTCTCCAAGGTTCGAGGGTCATGCGGCTCGCCGCGAACGGCCAACATGTCCGTCGTGAGGATCTTTTCCATGGAGCATGAGCCAGCCGAAGGACTTGCACTTGGATTCCGCGTGTGACTGAAGAGAACCTGGGGAAGGTTCCATAGAATTTGACCAAGTAGGCGAAAGCAGCAAAGTAGGTACCATTGGGGTCCACCGCCAAGGGATGGAATCATCCTGGTCCTGGGTCAGCGCAACCTGGGAGATAACCGATGTGAGGGTTATGAACTCCTGTAGTTGGGCTGGGGACGTCAGGCGGGCGACCGAACTGATCCACTTCTCCTCCTGGGGCTCCTTCATCTTCGTTCTTTACTTTCTGGTGGCGATCTTGTAGAGTCCAGGGTGACCAATCTTAGGGGGCCTCTTCGGATTCTATGCGCAAAGAGAAATTATATATGAGAGGCGATTGGAAAAGAGGATGATGTCACGTATACCATGCTCGCTAGTCAGCAATCCACCTCCGCCCGCACCTCCTTGGATGACACCAACACATATGAGGGAGACGTGCACATGTGTGCCTCCCCCATGTTTGTGTAATTGGGCTCCTTGATGCACGATCGACTGCGGTGCACGATGGGACACTGGCGGATGGGCGACACGTGGGTGGCGCGGATATCCGTCATGAGCCACCCACTACAGAACCTCGATATCACCCCTTCGCTCCCATTCTCGGTGGCGAGTCCAACCTCTCCCACTTCTGGGCGGCAAACAAAGCGCCTAGGTCTAGGGTTCCTCTCATTTTCTGGTGGGAAGGAAATATTGGGGAATGTAACATGCAATTTCAAAAAATTCCTACACTCACGCAAGATCTATCTAGGAGATGTATAGCAACGAGAGGGGGAGAGTGTGTCCACGTACCCTCGTAGACCGAAAGTGGAAGCGTTAGGTTAACGCGGTTGATGTAGTCGAACGTCTTCACGATCCAACCGATCTAGTACCTAACGTACGACACCTCCGAGTTCAGCACACGTTCAGCTCGATGACGTCCCTCGAACTCTTGATCCAGCAGAGGGTCGAGGGAGAGTTCCGTTAGCACGACGGCGTGGTGACGGTGATGGTGATGTGATCCGCGTAGGGCTTCACCTACGCACTACGACGCTATGATCGAAAGAGTAAACTGTGGAGGGGGGCACCGCACATGGCTAAGAGAACAAGTGGTGTGCCCCCCGCCCTCGTATATAAAGGAGGGGAGGAGGAGGTGGCCGGCCCTAGGAGGCACGCCAAGTGGGGGGAGTCCCAATAGGACTCCTAGTCCTAGTCGGCTCCCCCTTCCTTCCAACGGAGAGGGGGAAAGAGGGGGTGAGGGAGAAGGAAAGGGGGCCGCGCCCCCACCCCTTGTCCAATTCGGACTTGCCATGGGGGGGGGGGCACCTCTTGTGGCCTGCCTCCCTCTCTCCACTCTGGCCCATGAGGCCCATTAACTTTCCCGGTGGGTTCCGGTAACCTCCCGGTACTCCGAAAAATCCCCGAACCTCTTCGGAACCATTCCGGTATCCGTACATAACCTTCCAATATACCAATCTTTACCTCTCGACCATTTCGAGACTCCTCGTCATGTCCGTGACATCATTCGTGACTCCGAACAAACTTCAGTCACCAAAACACACAACTCATAATACAAATCGTCATCGAACGTTAAGCGTGCGGACCCTACGGGTTCGAGAACTATGTAGACATGACCGAGACACATCTCCGGTCAATAACCAATAGCAAAACCTGGATGCTCATGTTGGTTCCTACATATTCTACGAAGATATTTATCGGTCAAACCGCATGATAACATACGTCATTCCCTTTGTCATCAGTATGTTACTTGCCCGAGATTTGATCATCGGTATCCTCATACCTAGTTCAATCTCGTTACCGGAAAGTCTCTTTACTCGTTCCGTAATGCATCATCCCGCAACTAACTCATTAGCCACATTGCTTGCAAGGCTTATAGTGATGTGCATTACCGAGAGGGCCCAGAGTACCTCTCCGATACTCGGAGTGACAAATCCTAATCTCGATCTATGCCAACCCGACAAACATCGGAGACACCTGTAGAGCATCTTTATAATCACCCAGTTATGTTGTGACGTTTGATAGCACACAAGGTGTTCCTTCGGTATTTGGGAGTTGCATAATCTCATAGTCAGAGGAATATGTATAAGTCCTGAAGAAAGCAATAGCAATAAAACTTAACGATCATTATACTAAGCTAATGTATGGGTCTTGTCCATCACATCATTCTCTAATAATGTGACCCCGTTCATCAAATGACAACACATGTCTATGGTCAGGAAACTTAACCATCTTTGATTAACGAGCTAGTCAAGTAGAGGCATACTAGGGACACTCAGTATTGTCTATGTATTCACACATGTACTAAGTTTCTGGTTAATACAATTCTAGAATGAATAATAAACATTTATCATGATATAAGGAAATAAATAATAATTGTATTATTTCCTCTAGGGCATATTTCCTTTAGTCTCCCACTTGCACTAGAGTCAATAATCTAGATTACATAGTAATGATTCTAACACCCACGGAGTCTTGGTGCTGATCATGTTTTGCTCGTGGAAGAGGCTTAGTTAACGGGTCTGCAACATTCTGATCCATATGTATTTTGCAAATCTATATGTCCCCCTCCTTGACTTGATCGCGGATGGAATTGAAGCATCTCTTGATGTGTTTGGTTCTCTTGTGAAATCTGGATTCCTTCGGCAAGGCAATTGTTTCCAGTATTGTCATTGGACCCGATGCACTAGGTATTACACCTAGATCGGATATGAACTCCTTCATCCAGACTCCTTCATTGGACCCGATGCACTAGGTATTACACCTAGATCGGATATGAACTCCTTCATCCAGACTCCTTCATTTGCTGCTTCCGAAGCAGCTATGTATTTCGCTTCACACGTAGATCCCGCCACGACGTTCTGCTTGCAACTGCACCAACTGACAGCTCCACCATTCAATATAAATACGTATCTGGTTTGCGACTTAGAGTCATCCGGATCAGTGTCAAAGCTTGCTCCGACTGCCCGTGCACAAGTAAGGGGTACAAAGATGCGCCCCTTCTTTCGTACACCAACAGGAGCCCCCGGCCTGGGCCACACATAAGCACGACACGTTGTTGGGCCAGGCCCAAAACGGTGCGCGGGCAAACGGGGCGGTTTTTACCGCGGTAAAACTTTTCGCGCGATGCGCTTCCCACGACCCGTGCGCGACGTGGTGGGGTGCGCGCGACGTGGGCGGCATGCGTGGGGCGGTTCCCGCACGCGTGCGTCACATCGCAGTAAATGGGCAGCACGACCCGCACCTTCCCCATAAAAAGGGATAACCGCGAGTGCACTGTTCCTTTACCCTCCATGCAATCCCAATCTTGGAAGCCTCCGCTCGTCTTCCCTTCTCCCCTAAGCTTCGCTCTTGCTCACCACCGTCGCGTCCCCGCCGTCCTCTGTTTCTTGCCCCCCTCCCTCAGCCGCTATGCGCCCAAATCCACCAAGGGCAAGGGAGTGGCCAAGGATGCCGGAGCAATGGAGCCGCCGGAGAGTGTGCTGCTGGTGCAGCGAACGCAGTCCGCCTTCTTCCCCTCGACAGTTGACGTGTTCGAGCTCCGGGAGGCCTTCAAGCCCCTGTGAGGGGTGAAGACGGGGGGAGAGAAGTCGGGGCACCCATCCACGCGCGTCATCCCCGCCAACTGCGCCGAGGCTGCCCCGAATCAGTACCCATTCTTCGTCGACTATTTTTCTTGCAGGCGTTGTTCTTCCTTCTCCGATTTCTTTAGCGACATCAGGCACACCTTTGGCTTTCGCCTCTTGGATTTTACCCCAAATGTTTTGGCGTGCATGGACCTTTTCGCGCACCTCTGCAAAGGTTTCGCCGGGGTGCACCCCAACACGGCGCTCTTCCGCCATTACTTCTTCCCTCGGATCCAAACGGGAGGCGCCATTTCTGGCTGCATCACGTGGATCCCAAGGTCCAAGGGAGTGTACCCGGATTGTGACGCCCGGGTAATTAAGCTACAGTGATCCTCTGCTAGTGATGCCACGTCATCCCGATTACTGTTGCTAAATGTCCGTTAGTTCAACCGCGTCAAATTCAAATTTAAAATTAATGTCGATAATAAAAGTTTTCAGAAATTGAAACAAAAAAGTTCGGTGGTTGCCAAATATTACAAGGGTAATTATGGTGCAGCAAACACATTTTTATAAAATGTCTAAATAATTTAAAGTGATTTAAAACAGAAAAGAAATTAAATAAAAACAAAACAGAAAAACTAAAACCTAAAACTAGAAGAAAAGGAGAGAGAAAGACCCCCCGGGCCAGCAGACCAGTGGGCGGCCCATTCGCCCACTTGGCCCAGCCGGCCGGCCCACTACCCCCTCCTTATCCACTTCCTCCCCCAAACCCTAATCGGCCACCACCCACTCCCCCCCCACGACGCGCCCTCCCCCCCGATCCAGATCGGATTGGGCTCGACGCCACCCCGCCGCCACAGCGCCGCCCGTAGCTTCGCCCCCACGCCAGGGGCGCGCCCGACCTCCTCGCCTCGCTCGCGGCCACCTCGGCGCACCACGGCTCGCCCACAGCCACAGGGAGCACCTCCGCCTCGACCTCCCGTCGCTTGGACCCCCCTCGCCGGACTGCTCCTCTCCGCCGCTCGTCCCCGTCGTCCTCCCCGACCTCCACCGAGCACATTGCCCCGTCCCTGCTCCTCAATGTGAGCTCCGCCTCGCCCCTCCCCTCCTCTCTATCCTGTTCCGGCCGCGCTTTCGTCGTGCCCTTGATCACTTGTCGGCAGCCGCGCCCCAGCGCGCCACGGCGTGCGCGCGACGCACCCACGCCCTCCGTCGCGCTTCGCCGCCTGTTGCCGCCCAGACGCGACCTCCTCTCGGCGCCCTCCTCCGTGACCGCCTTTGCCTTTCCACGGCCCGCCGCGCCGTGGGCTCGCCATGACCATCTGGCGCCCGCCGTGCTACATGCCCCCCCTCACTCTCTGCTGTTCTGCTAGTCTTGCCGCCCGTGCCGCCGTGGCCCCATCGTCGCCTGCTCCCCGTGCCGCCCTATTGGCGCCCTCATTAGGCTCGCCGTGGCTGCGCTCGGCTCACCCGGCCGCCAGCGCCATGGGTTGGTCGTTGAGGCGCCCTTATGGCGCTGGCGCCTGCCCTTCGCCGCCGCCCGATCGGGCGCACTCGATCCACTAAGGCCCAGTGGCCCTGTGCCAGCCGGGGCCCACCCCAGAATGTTTTAATAAAAAAAGAATTAATAATAATAATAATAAATAATAATAAATAAATAAATAATGAAAATAATTAATTAATCAACTAATTAATTAACTTAATTAATTCTGATTAAATTAACCAATTAAGATTAATTAACCTAATGACTAATTAACCTAATTAACTACTGTTAATTATCTAGCATAGTTTGACAAGTGGGACCCACTCATAAGTTTGACTAAGTCCACATGACTATCGATTGCTTGTTGGACCGACCTTTGGCCGTTGACCTAGTCAATGGCCCCATCTGTCGATTTGACTTAGTCAACCCTTGTTGACTGCTGATGTCAACATGACATCATGCTGATGTCATTAATCCAATTTCGAATTAGAATAAAGAATTAATTAAATTCCAGAAAATAGTAAATCTTTAGAAAATCATATCTTTTAATCTGTAACTCGGATTAAATTATTTTCGACATGAAAGTTGCTCAGAACGACAAGACGATTCCGGATACGCAACCCGTTCGTCCGCCACACACCCCTAACATATCAAACTCACAACTTTCCCCCTCCGACTCCTCTGCCCGAAGACGCGAAACACCGGGGATACTTTCCCGGATGTTTTCCCCCTTCAACGGTATCACCTCATACCGCGTTAGGGCACCCCTAGCACCGATACATGTCATGTCATGCATCGCTATGCATCTGTTTGCTTAAATATTTATTGTTTCTTCCCCCTCTTCTCTCGCTAGACACCGAGACCGGCCATTGCTACCCAAGACGACTACGGAGTTGACGACCCCTCTCTCTTGCCCGAGCAACCAGGCAAGCCCCCTTGATCACCGGATATCGCCTATTCTCTTCTATACCGCTTGCATTAGAGTAGTGTAGCATGTTCTTGCTTTTCGTTAATCCTATCACGATGCATAGCTTTGTCCTTGCTACTATCATTGTTACCTTTACTGTAATCCTACATGCTTAGTATAGGATGCTAGTGTTTCATCGGTGGCCCTACATTCTTGTCCGTACGCCATGCTATATTATCGGGCCGTGATCACTAGGGAGGTGATCACGGGTATATACTATATACTTTATACATGATACATGTGGTGACTAAAGTCGGGTCGGCTTGTGGAGCACCCGCGAGTGATTCACGGATTGGGGGCTGAAAGGACGTTTGTCCCGACGACCCTCTGGATGGATCTTTGTGGCGGAGGCGGCAGGCGAGTTGAGACCGCCTAGGAGAGAGGTGGGTCTGCCTCGTCGGCGTTCGCGGATACTTAAGACGCTTAACGAGATATTGGTATTTGATCTGAGTCTGGCTACTGGCCTATACGCACTAACCAACTACGTGGGAAAGATATGGGCACTCGGTGTCGTGGTATCAGCTGAAGCCTTCGTGACGTCAGCGACTGAGCGGCGCGCGCCAGATTGGACCGCGTAACGTGACTTCCTTTTTAACAGAGGTTGCTAGGTCTGCTTCCGGCCCCGTTCGCAACGTGCAGGTGTGCTAAGGGTGATGGGCCCAGACCCCTGGGCGCTTAGGTTTAGACCGGCGTGCTGACCGCTCTGTTGGCCTAGGTCGGGCTGCGACGTGTTGATCTTCCGCGGCCGGGCATGACCCAGAAAAGTGTGTCCGGCCAAATGGGATCAAGCGTGTTGGGTTATGTGGTGCACCCTGCAGGGAAGTTAATCTATTCGAATAGCCGTGATCTTCGGTAACAGGACGACTTGGAGTTGTACCTTGACTTTATGACAACTAGAACCGGATACTTAATAAAACACACCCTTCCAAGTGCCAGATATAACCCGGTGATTGCTCTCTAACAGAGCAATGAGGAGGGGATCGTCGGGTTGGATTATGCTATACGATGCTACTTGGAGGACTTCAATCTACTCTCTTCTACCTGCTGCAAGACGGAGGCGACCAGAGCGTAGTCTTCGATAAGACTAGCTATCCCCTCTTATTACGGCATTACGCAGTTCAGTCCACTGATATGGCCCTTTACACATATATCCATGCATATGTAGTGTAGCTCCTTGCTTGCGAATACTTTGGATGAGTACTCACGTTTGCCTTGTTCCCCTTTTCCCCCTATCTCTACCCGATTGCTGCGACGGGCGATGGAGCCCAGAGGCGACGCCACCGTCGATGGCGACTACTACACCGGAGGTGCCTACTACTACGTGCAGCCCGGCGACGACCGAGGAGTAGTTCGGAGGATCCCAGGCAGGAGGCTGCGCCTCTTCGATCATGTATCCCAGTTTGTGCTAGCCTTCTTAAGGCAAACTTGTTTAACTTATGTCTGTACTCAGATATTGTTGCTTCCGCTGAATCGTCTATGATCGAGCACTTGTATTCGAGCCCTCGAGGCCCCTGGCTTGTATTATGATGCTTGTATGACTTATTTATGTTCTAGAGTTGTAATGTGATATCTTCCCGTGAGTCCCTGATCTTGATACATTACGCGTTTGCGTGCATGATTAGTGTATGATTGAATCGAGGCGTCACAAGTTGGTACCAGAGCCATTTGCTGTAGAATCCTTCCACACTCCTTGGCCAAAGTCGAGTCTAGACATTGCAAAAACTTTTACTAACATGGCTGTGTGCCTTACGGGCCCACGTCGCCTATTGGGTGGTATTAGGATCTTTTACTCCTCGACCTTTACTCTGGGACTCTGATCTCTCCTATATTCGGGTTAAATGAATTTTACTAAATCTAACTCTAGGTTCTCGATAATACTTTCTCCCGGAGAGCCTCTTGATCCGGATGATTACTTGGTGCAAGAAGGATTCTGAAGATACCTTCCGATATTCTCTTGAGACCTTGTGCCAATCGCGTTTGCAATTCCCCTTCCACCGTCAACCCTTATGGATAACTACTTGCAGTTGTTACTCTTACATTCATCCCCAGTTGGTCTTGTTATTACAAGGTACCCCGAAATACTCGTCGTTGTTTCGATAATCCTTTGAGCTTACTGCCTTGTTGTTCTTTGTCACCTGAATACCCCTATGGATAATTCTCGCACTTATCGAGTATCCGCTCATCCCCCAGTTGTTCATGTGTTTCACAATGGTCTTCAAAATACTATTCGATCCTCCAAAAATCCTTAGTAGCTTATTGCTCTGCAATACTTGTCTGCTTGCATGATGGATGCTTTCCATATGTCTGGTAATATTCGTTAGTATCCTTAGGCACCGTCATTTTGATCCTTTTGATTCAACATGAGTGCGAATGCACGCAATCATCAGTTGATCCTTTTAAATTATCTTTCTGGCTCAGACGTCATTTTAAACGTGAGTTGGTTCTCAACCAATCCAATTGTCATCGATTGTACCCCTAAGGCTATTCAACTTATTCATCCCTAATCAGAACATTGCTTCTGATCCCTTGATTTGAAAATCTTAATTCCTTTGCATATGAGCTCTGAATTAGTCAGTTGTTTCTATAATCCAATGCCTTTGCATTGTTACTTCCTCTGGTTGTGTGTCGATGCTCACATCAGCTCCGTTGTGGACCGGCAGATCCTTTGTTGGATTTTATCCGATAGTGTCCTTCATATTCAATCACTTTGGAAGTCCTTTCTCCATTGGTAAATCCTATCCTCTGATTGACCAACCATGCTCTGCTTTCGAGCTTGTGTTATATGTTTCCACGATACCCTGACGGGTTGAACCTATGCCTTCCTTAATATGTGTGAACTCGGAAGTTTTCATGAGTCATATTCATCTGGTATTTCACCAGGTAAAACTTTCAACACTAATGCTCTTATCAAAGCGAGAAGTGAATGGAAGGTTATACATTGAAGAAGTGGGAGTCGACCTTGAACCTTGCGTTCATGCCCATGGACACGATGTATAACTTATCATGGAAGCTGCTCGTAAAAATAGTTACCCCTTGTTATAAGTTCATCTTGTATCCTTGGTTCGATCATTTATGATCGTGGTTTCCGACCATGTTCTCCTTTAAATACCATTTCTCGTGCAAGTTTAAGCACTTGCCTTCTGCAGATTAATACCCCAGTCCAACCTCTACTTTGATTTATCGTCGAGTATTACCCCCCTGGTATCTCAAGATTATCACGGAACTGCATAACTTCTTATGAGTTCTTCATCAAGTGCTACATTCTCATTGATTCCAATTTTTCATGGGCTCTGAGTTATTAAACACTCAAAGACACCGATAACTGACTCGAGTCCGCATCGCGATAAGCAACTCTTGGTAACCTTCATTACTTACGAGTTTGAACTCAATCACGTCATTCCTAGCCTATTTGACTATATCATTATCATGATGATTTTATTTGTGCTACCTGGTCCTTATTCCCGGAGCACAACTTTCAACGATAAGCTAAGCTTGCGTCGATTTTCGTCGTCATATCATTTCTCCTTGAACAACAAACTTGATTTCGAGTTTGTGTCCTAATCGTGGTTCCAATAACCTTTCGCTTCATCATTCATTTGAATTGATGTCATCGTCGACCGATTACATCTTCGTGTAACCTCTCGACAAATGTGTCGTGATCATCATCAACCTTATGAGCTCTTCCAGGATATCAATCGGATTCATGATGAGAAATATCATCCTTGCCTTGATGATTTGTGTTATCATCAACCACTTTATTGCCTTCCCTCCAACACAAACTTGTTCGTGTTTTGTATTATACCCTGAGTTCCTTGCTACCCAGCATTGTTCTTTACCTTGGAATATTACCACCTTTTATGTCAAGAATGTCGTGAGAATTTCACCACCTCTTAAGAATTTGTGATACAGTGATACTTCTCACCATCACCATTCCTTCTTGGCCCCATGTTGTTTCCAATCGAAAAACCGAAAATTGAACTTGGATGTGCGAATTCAAAACTTCTAGCGGTCCTATTGCTTTGAAGTTAATGGTCGACATTTCATTCTTAGAACATTGGTTATCGAATCACCATTCTAAACATTGATCATGCTACCCATCCCATATTTCGGGTGCACCTTCCAACCAATGTTTAATTGTGTATGTTTTCCTAGAGCATACATCATTATATCATTTGATCTGACTAATGTTATCTCCTTGTTCACATAGTTATGGAAATCCATCTTTTTGGATATCTTGTTGAATTATCGCTAAGTCCATCAGCCACCTCCTCATCCTCTCCTTGGCCTAGTGGCATCCTGAGTCTGAGGTATCCTGACCCCAACCAGATCTGAAACTCGGTCAGATACGATGGTTCAGATATTTTCCAAGATTCATAACATTGGCCCTTATATGAACCGGTAAGGTGATTTCATGCCTAGCACACTGGCGGAGGACCTGTTGTTATGGTTTCCTTTTTAACAAGGTTAACCATTCTTCTAGGAGGAAATTGTAAGACTTATTCTATAAGTTGTTCTGATGAATCCTTTGTGTATCCAAGTCGACCTTTGCTTAAAGACCATGTCAACGCTTATCTCGAAGCATGTATGTGGTACTCTGATTTTCAACAAGAACATTTGAAGCCCAATGCTAAATGTTTCTTGCTCAATTATCCAAACACCTTTGTATGGGTAATGTCATGAAATTTCTCTCCCCTTACCTAAAGGGTTTTCTACTTTCTATCCTCTTATGGATATCATGCCCTGCTTGTGCTTGGGAAGGATATACCCCTCAAATATGTGTTTGGACACATTTTCCTTTCCATTGTTTTGTTTAACCTTTCTTGTGGTCTATATGATCTAAGCAGTAATATTCTTCTGCTTATATAAACACATCGGTGTACAACTTAAGACCCTGTTACTATCGTTGATAACATTCCGGTAACCACCGCGAGAACTTTGCCTATTGGTCCGCCTCGTTCAACGAGCAGGAAAATCGTTCTCTTCGTCCCTCGCCCTTGGTACCGACGTGGTTACTGACATATAACTGATAGGCTAACCTCTGACATGCCTTGCTTACATGATCGTGCAAGATGTCATCGCCCTTCCTACTTTTAACCCACATGGTGGGCCCACAACCCACAGTTCCACAGGATTGAAACCTGACTCTCCTGTACACCTTGTTGACAAAGTTATCCCTTACTCTTGGTTTCGTGTGTAATTCATGAGCCACCTTCCTAGTGCTCTGTTATGGTATCAGACGCAATACTTACTCTCACCGCCTCGAACCACTTTCTCACTCTGGTTCAGACTTCGAGCAACTATCTATCCGCTTGGAACCTCTTATTGTACCTTCGTACCTTACTCTTGATGTATTCTATATGTTCAACTCGAGAGATAAATCTTATGCTCCTTCATGGGTTAACCCCCAGATTGTTTCCCTCATAAGCATTATGTCGTAGCCGAGCTGCCCCTTACCTATTCGTAAATGCACGTTGGAGTTCGAGAAAAGGGCGACATCACCATGATGACCTGAAGCAGAGAAATGAAGATGTCAATGTAATGGATCGACCTCTTCAAGAAGAGCAACCAAGAATGAATAGATTCGTTAGGATTTCGTAATCAGACCTTCCCCCTTAGTCCCCCTCTTAAATCTCGGGACGAGATTTCTTGTAGTGGAGGAGAATTGTGACGCCCGGGTAATTAAGCTACAGTGATTCTCTGCTAGTGATGCCACGTCATCCCGATTACTATTGCTAAATGTCCGTTAGTTCAACCGCGTCAAATTCAAATTTAAAATTAATGTCGATAATAAAAGTTTTCATAAATTGAAACAAAAATGTTCGGTGGTTGCCAAATATTACAAGGGTAATTATGGTGCAGCAAACACATTTTTATAAAATGTCTAAATAATTTAAAGTGATTTAAAACAGAAAAGAAAATAAATAAAAACAAAACAGAAAAACTAAAACCTAAAACTAGAAGAAAAGGAGAGAGAAAGACCCCCCTGGGCCAGCAGACCCAGCGGGCCGGCCCATTCGCCCACTTGGCCCAGCCGGCCGGCCCACTACCCCTCCTTATCCACTCCCGTCCCCAAACCCTAACCCGCCACCACCCACTCCCCACGACGCGCCTCCCCGATCCAGATCGGATTGGGCTCGACGCCACCCCGCCGCCACACGACGCCCCCCCACGCCAGGACGCCGCCGACCTCCTCGCCTCGCTCGCCGGCCACCTCGACCGCACCACGCCTCGCCGCAGCCACCAGGAGCACCTCCGCCTCGACCTCCCGTCGCGGACCCCCCTCGCGGTTGCTCCTCTCCGCCGCTCGTCCCTGTCGTCCTCCCCGACCTCCACCGAGCACATTGCCCCGTCCCTGCTCCTCGATGTGAGCTCCGCCTCGCCCTCCCCTCCTCTCTGTCCCGTTCGGCGCGCTCGTCGTGCCCTTGATCATCGCATCGGCAGCGCGCCCGCGCCCAGCGCGCCACGGCGTCTTGGCGCAGCGCCACGCCCTCCGTCGTTGCCGCAGCATCCGGCGCGCACTTGTTGCCGCCCAGACGCGACCTCCTCTCGGCGCCCTCCTCCGTGACCTTTGCCTGCAGCCCCGCCCGTAGTAGCCTCGTCGCTGACCATCTACGGCGCCCGGCGCTGTGCTACATCGGCCCCTCACTCTCTGCTGCTCCTGCTAGTGTTGCCTTGATGCCGCCCGTAGCCCCCGATCGCCGCCCTGCTCCCCGTACCGCCCTCGTGGCGCCCTCATTCTTAGGCTCGCCGTGGCTGCGCTCGTGGCTCACCCGGCCGCCCGCGCCATGGGTTGGTCGTTCGGGCGCCCTTGCGGGCTGGCGCCTGGCGCCCCTCGCCCTTCGCCCGCACCGCCCGATCGGGCGCACCCGATCCACTAAGGCCCAGTGGCCCTATGACAGCCGGGGCCCACCCCAGAACATTTAAAAAAAGAATTAAATAATAATAATAACAATAATATATAATAAATAAATAAATAAATAATGAAAATAATTAAAATTAACTTAATTAATTCTGATTAAATTAACCAATTAAGATTAATTAACCTAATGACTAATTAACCTAATTAACTATTGTTAATTAACTAGCAGAGTATGACAAGTGGGACCCACTCATAAGTTTGACTAAGTCCACAATTTGTTGATCACGTTGGACCTCGCTGACCGTGTCTTTGTTGACCTACCAATGGCCCCATCTGTCAGCTTTGATTTAGTCAACCCTTGTTGATCGGCTGATGTCAACATGACATCATGCTGATGTCATTAATCCAATTTCGAATTAAAATAAAGAATTAATTAAATTCCAGAAATTAGTAAATCTTTAGAAAATCATATCTTTTGATCCGTAACTCGGATTAAATTATTTTCAACATGAAAGTTGCTCAGAACGACAAGACAATTCCGGATATGCAACCCGTTCGTCCGCCACACACCCCTAACATATCAAACTCGCAACTTTCCCCCTCCGACTCCTCTGCCCGAAAACGCGAAACACCGGGGATACTTTCCCGGATGTTTTCCCCCTTCACCGGTATCACCTTATATCGCGTTAGGGCACCCCTAGCACCGATACATGTCATGTCATGCATCGCTATGCATCTGTTTGCTTAAATATTTATTGTTTCTTCCCCCTCTTCTCTCGCTAGACAATGACCGAGACCGCCTTCATTGCTACCCGATGCGACTCACGGAGTTGACGACCCCTCTCTCTTGCCAGAGCAACCAGGCAAGCCCCCCTCTTGATCACCAGATATTGCCTATTCTCTTCTATACTGCTTGCATTAGAGTAGTGTAGCATGTTACTGCTTTTCGTTAATCCTATCCTAATGCATAGCCTGTCCTTGCTACTACTGTTGTTACCTTTACCTGTAATCCTACATGCTTAGTATAGGATGCTAGTGTTTCATCGGTGGCCCTACATTCTTGTCCGTACGCCATGCTATAATATCGGGCCGTGATCACTAGGGAGGTGATCACGGTATATACTATATACTTTATACATGATACATGTGGTGACTAAAGTCGGGTCGGCTTGTGGAGCACCATGAGTGATTCACGGATTGGGGGCTGAAAGGACCTTTGTCCCGTCGGCCCTCTGGATGGATCTTTGTGGCGGAGCGGCAGGCAGGTTGAGACCGCCTAGGAGAGAGGTGGGCCTGGCCTGGTTGGCGTTCGCGGATACTTAACACGCTTAACGAGATCTTGGTATTTGATGCGAGTCCGCTCTTGGCCTATACGCACTAACCAACTACGTGGGAAAGATATGGGTACTCGGCGTCATGGTATCAGCCGAAGCCTTCGTGACGTCGGCGACTGAGCAGCGCGCGCCAGATTGGACCGCGTAACGTGACTTCCTTTGTAATGGAGGTTGCTAGGTCTGCTTCCGGCCGCGTTCGCAACGTGCAGGTGTGCTAAGGGCGATGGGCCTGCACTGGCGCTTAGGTTTAGACCGGCGTCTTGACCGCTCTGTTGGCCTAGGTCGGGCTGCAACGTGTTGATCTTCCGCGGCGGGCATGACCCGTAAAAGTGTGTCCGGCCAAATGGGATCAGCGTGTTGGTTTTTGTGGTGCACCCTTGCATGGAAGTTAATCTATTCGAATAGCCGTGATCTTCGGTAACAGGACGACTTGGAGTTGTACCTTGACCTTATGACAACTAGAACCGGATACTTAATAAAACACACCCTTCCAAGTGCCAGATATAACCCGGTGATCGCTCTCTAACAGGGCAATGAGGAGGGGATCGCCGGGTAGGATTATGCTATACGATGCTACTTGGAGGACTTCAATCTACTCTCTTCTACCTGCTGCAAGACGGAGGCGACCAGAAGCGTAGTCTTCGATAAGACTAGCTATCCCCCTCTTATTCTGGCATTCTGCAGTTCAGTCCACCGATATGGCCCTTTACACATATATCCATGCATATGTAGTGTAGCTCCTTGCTTGCGAGTACTTTGGATGAGTACTCACGGTTGCCTTGTTCCCCTTTTCCCCCTATCTCTACTCGATTGCTGCGACCAGACGATGGAGCCCAGGAGCCAGACACCACCGTCAATGACGACTACTACATCGGAGGTGTCTACTACTACGTGCAGCCCTCTGACGACGACCGGGAGTAGTTTGGAGGATCCCAGGCAGTAGGCCTGCGCCTCTTTCGATCTGTATCCCAGTTTGTGCTATCCTTCTTAAGGCAAACTTGTTTAACTTATGTCTGTACTCAGATATTGTTGCTTCCGCTGACTCTTCTATGATCGAGCACTTGTATTCGAGCCCTCGAGGCCCCTGGCTTGTATTATGATGCTTGTATGACTTATTTATGTTTTAGAGTTGTGATGTGATATCTTCCCGTGAGTCCCTGATCTTGATCGTACACGTTTGCGTGCATGATTAGTGTACAATTGAATCGGGGGCGTCACACGGATGGCGCCATGAAGGATAGGTGGGAAGAATGGCAGGGCCGGTGGTGCTGGATCAAAGAGAAGGACCCGCCGGCGTTCTGCAAAGTTCGCCAGGCGCCGCCGGTCCGCAGAAGCGATTGGAGCGACGTTGACGCCGACGACGAGAAGCTCACGATCGCCACCACCAGGATCCTTTGGCTCACCGAGGCCGGGCTCACCCTCGAGATGATCGGGGCAGACTTCATCCGCCATCGGATCGCTCCATTGCACAACAAGAGGAGGCCGGCCTGGCTCTTCACGAACCCCGCCGACATCATGCGGCTCCGCCCCGGCCTCGACCATAATTTCATAGTGATGGGGCACGCCCATTTTTGCCAGGGAATCTTCCAGCTCGATGTGGGCCGTGACAGCGAGGTCAAGCGGACCGGCAAGGTCGCGAGGGCCTCCGCGAAGGCCGGCAAGGTCTTCAAGGGGCCCTTGTTCAAGTTGCCGGCGGGAGTGGTCCCGCTGTGCAACAATTCGCGCTGGACCAACATCATCGCCATGATGCCGGACTGCAACGCGCATGGCCCTGACCCGAGCTGGGCCGAGCCAGAGGACGTCGAGGTGCAGCAGTTCTTCGACACCCTGCACGAGGGAAACGTCAACGCCAACACCGAGCGGCTGCTCGTCCAGGACACCACCCAAGCGGAGCTGGACTACATCGCCGCCAGGGCGATGGAGGCAAAGCTTACCGAGGAGGCCGGCAGCGTCGGTGGTGTGGACGAAAAGGACGTGGCGGCCGCGGAGGAGGAGGAGCTCACCAGGTGGGCGGAGGCCACTGGGGAGGCCAGCAATACCGGCACCGAGGCTCCTCTGGTTGAGGATGTGGCCGACGAGTCGTCGTCGGAGGAGGCCGGGGCTGTTGACCGTCCGGCCACGGAGAGCGGGCGAGTCCTGCGACGGGCCACTTCTGGCGAGCTGGTGTGGCCCATCAAGGTGGCGCGGCGACCGAAGTGTCCAGAGGAGTCCGCGCGTCAGACGAGGGACGCGGCAGCGAAGAAAGTGGTGAAGGCCGCGGCGGCGAAGAAGAGAGCATCTGCCTCCTCTTCGCCCAAGCGCGCCCAGACTCCGTCTTCCTCCCCTCCTCCGACGGACGCCGACACGAGGGTCACCTTCGACTTCGGATCCCTCAGCCCGAGGAGGAAGAGGAAAACAACAGAAGAGGAGGTGGACGACGAGTGAGTATCTGGCTCTTTCCCGTCATCTCTATTTCCTCAATCTGTGTCACTTGTCTTGACTTGTCTTCGTCTTTGCAGGGACGTGGAGACGCTGGCCCAGAGAGTGAAGAGGGCCAAGGTCTCGGCGGGTGGCCAGTCCCCGGCTGGTACTTCGAGGGCGCCACTGGTGGTGTTGAGCAGCCCGAACAGCAGCCCCCGGCACAGCCCCCAGTATAAGTTCATTACTCTCCCCTCGTCGACATGTGTCAGGGGTTCGACACTTTGGTGCGGACCTTGCCAGGTATGCAGGAGGAGAGCAGCAGCAGGATGAGCCACAGAGGGCTACTCCCAACACGCCGCCCCCATCGACCACGGCGCCCCGAGGGGCGTCCCCGGCAAGGGTGCCAAACGCCAAGCCCACGCACACGGAGGAGGAGGAGGAGAACTTGGGCGCTGGTGGCTTCGCCTTGGCGCCAGATGTTGGCGGGGAGGGGACTTCTGCTCCTCAGCCTGGCACTGGTAAGTCTCTGGCCTTTCGTCCCTGCTTTCTGAAAGCACAAGTGCTCCCTGGGTGATTTTGGTAATTAATGTCAACATATCTCTTCTTGGACTAACACTTTTACCTAGTATGTTTCAGTCAAGTTCAACAAATTAAGTGGCATGGACTAAAGGATGTGGAACCCCTTCAAGATGCTAAGGACAAAGGATTGGCTCAAGCTTCAAGTACAAGACTCTACATTTTATATTTTAGTGATCCAATATCACATTGAGTCTATAGGAAAAGCCAATACTAACAAGGAGGGATGAGGTGTTGCTTAATGGCTTGCTTGCTCAAAGTGCTTAGTGATATGCTCCAAAGCCCTCAACTACTTTCCCACATCCACATATGACCTAAACCAAAAGTCTAACTCGGCCCCACCGATTCTTTCTATCCGGCGCCACCGAGTTCAGATGTCATAGCCACTGCCACAAACCCTAGGCAAATCGGTCTCACCGATAGGGATCTTGGTCTCACCGAGATGGGATTGTAATCTCTCTGTGTATGTCCATTACCAAAATCGGTCTCACTGAGTTTGAGCAATCGGTACTACCGAGATTACAATGCAAACTCTCTGGTTAGCTTATTACCAAAATCGGTCCCACCGAGTTTGTGTAATCGGTCTCACCGAGTTTGCCTGACCAACTCTCTGGTTAGCTTATTACCAAAATTGGTCCCACCGAGTTTGTGTAATCAGTCTCACCGAGATTACGTTATGCCTAACCCTAACCATATCGGTCCTACCGAGTTGCATGTCGGTCCCACCGAAAATCCTAACGGTCACTAGATTTGCTGAATCGGTCCGACCGAGTTTAACAATTTGGTCCCATCGAGTTTGGCAAGTTGTGTGTAACGGTTAGATTTTGTGTGGAGGCTATATATACCCCTCCACCTCCTCTTCATTCGTGGAGATAGCCATCAGAACGAACCTACACTTCCAACCTACATTTTCTGAGAGAGAACCACCTACACTTTTGTTGAGACCAAGATATTCCATTCCTACCATATGAATCTTGATCTCTAGCCTTGCCCAAGTTGCTTCCCACTCAAATCTTCTTTCCACCAAATCCAAATCCTGTGAGAGAGAGTTGAGTGTTGGGGAGACTATCATTTGAAGCACAAGAGCAAGGAGTTCATCATCAACACACCATTTGTTACTTCTTGGAGAGTGGTGTCTCCTAGATTGGCTAGGTGTCACTTGGGAGCCTCCGAAAAGATTGTGGAGTTGAACCAAGGAGTTTGTAAGGGCAAGGAGATCGCCTACTTCATGAAGATCTACCGCTAGTGAGGCAAGTCCTTCGTGGGCGACGGCTGATACGTCTCCAACGTATCTATAATTTTTGATTGCTCCATGCTATATTATCTACTGTTTTGGACTATATTGGGCTTTATTTTCCACTTTTATATTACTTTTGGGACTAACCTATTAACCGGAGGCCCAACACAGAATTGCTGTTTTTTTGCCTATTTCAGTGTTTTGGAAGAAACGGAATATCAAACGGAGTCCAAACGGAATGAAATCTTCGGAAACGTGATTTTCTCATCAGATAAGACCCAGGAGACTTGGACCCTCCGTCAAGAAAGCCACGAGGCGGCCACAAGGGTGGAGGGCGCCCCCCCTAGGGCGCGCCCCCTGCCTCGTGGGCCCCTCGAAGCTCCACCGACGTACTCCTTCCTCCTATATATACCTATGTACCCCCAACAGATCAGATACGGAGCCAAAAACCTAATTCCACCGCCGCAACTTTCTTTATCCACGAGATCCCATCTTGGGGCCTATTCGAGCTCCATGGAAGGATTCCACCATGGAGGGCTTCTACATCATCATCATAGCCTCTCCGATGAAGTGTGAGTAGTTTACCTCAGACCTTCGGGTCCATAGTTAGTAGCTAGATGGCTTCTTCTCTCGTTTTGGATCTCAATACAATGTTCTCCCCCTCTTTCATGGAGATCTATTCGATGTAATCTTGTTTTTGCGGTGTGTTTGTTGAGATCGATGAACTATGGGTTTATGATCAAGATTATCTATGAGCAATATTTGAATCTTCTCTGAATTCTTTTATGTATGATTGGTTATCTTTGCAAGTCTCTTCGAATTATCCGTTTGGTTTGGCCAACTAGATTGGTAGTTCTTGCAATGGGAGAAGTGTTTAGCTTTGGGTTCAATCTTTCGGTGTCCTTACCAAAGGATGTAAAGGGTTGCAAGGCACGTATTGTATTGTTGCCATCGAGGATAACAAGATGGGGGTATTTATCATATTGCATGAATTTATTCCTCTACATCATGTCATCTTGCTTAAGGCGTTACTTTGTTTTCATTAACTTCATACTCTAGATGCATGCTGGATAGCGGTCGATGAGTGGAGTAATAGTAGTAGATGCAGGCAGGAGTCGGTCTACTTGTCACGGACGTGATGCCTATATACACGATCATACCTAGATATTCTCATAACTATGCTCAATTCTGTCAATTTCTCAACAGTAATTCGTTAACCCACCGTAAAATACCTATGCTCTTGAGAGAAGCCACTAGTGAAATCTATGGCCCCCGGGTCTATTCTCATCATATTAATATTCCTACGCTTTATTATTGCTTTGCTTTTTTACTTTGCCTTTTATTTTAGTTTGCATCTTTATACCAAAAATACCAAAAATATTATCTATCATCTCTATCAGATCTCACTCTCGTAAGTGACCGTGAAGGGATTGGCAACCCCTTTCGCGTTGGTTGCGAGGAGTTATTTGCTTTGTGTAGGTATGAGGGACTTGCGCGTGGCCTCCTACTGGATTGATACCTTGGTTCTCAAAAACTGAGGGAAATACTTACGCTACTCTGCTGCATCATCCTCTCCTCTTCG
This sequence comes from Aegilops bicornis, assembly GCA_021605145.1. Lineage (NCBI taxonomy): Eukaryota > Viridiplantae > Streptophyta > Magnoliopsida > Poales > Poaceae > Aegilops > Aegilops bicornis. Next base: position 49,705,240 of record CM038675.1, on the reverse strand, counting down.
GGGAAAACCAACGCAAGCTCAAGACGTAGCAACGACCATGGTGGGATAGACAAGGTTGCTTCTTCGTGGACCCTTCGTGGGTGGAGCCCTCCATGGACTCGCGCAACCATTACCCTTCGTGGGTTGAAGTCTCCATCAACGTGGATGTACGATAGCACCACCTATTGGAACCACGACAAAAACATCCGTGTCTCCAATTGTGTTTGAATCCTCCAAACCCTTCCCTTTACATTCTCGCAAGTTGCATGCTTTACTTTCCGCTGCGCATATGCTCTTTGCATGCTTGCTTGATATGTATTGTGAGTGTTAAACTTGTGCCTAAACTCCACTCCAACTTAAAGAAGTTAAAAATTGCAACTTTTGGTACTTTGTGTCTAATCACCCCCCTCTAGACACCTCTTCTCGATCCTTTCAATTGGTATCAGAGCTTTGGTCTCCATTTCCTTGGTTTAAACACCTTTGGAGGAAGATGGATGTGTCTACTTTGGGGAGTCTTAGACATATAGTGCCTATTCTTGATGGAGAATATTTTCATGAGTGGAAAAATGAAATGCTTGAGATTTTCAATGAATATCATTAGAACAAGCACATTGCTAGCCCTTGTGCACCTCATATTGATCCCTTGCATCCCACACCCGAAGAGGATCTTTACATGATTCGCAATCTTAGAACCATCAATCTTATCTTAAGAGGATTGCCCAAAAATTTGATTGCTAGTTTGCCTACTCTTGATTGTGCCTATACTATATGGAAATTTCTTGAGGAACGATTTCCAGATTATTCCTTGAAAAATTTAGATGAAATTCTCCATAAGTCTATTGCCTTGAGTAAGATGAAATCTAGTGATCCTAGCTTTGGTGATTGTCTATTTGAGCTTACAAATCTCATGCGTGCCATAGGAGATGTTGGAATCATTAGCAATATTATTTCCGAAGCTATTAGAATCCATAAATACAATCATAGAAATGATCATTTGTCTAATGAATTACCCTCTCTAGGAATTGATCAATCACAAGATGATGTTGAACATGGATACTATGATGAGGATGATGATAGTGAATATGATCTTGACGATGCAATGAGACACTTTGGTCTTATGGCAAATCTTGGCTACATGGCTGGAGGAAAGGAATGGGTCCTTGATAGTGGATGTACTGATCATATGACCGGAGATAAAGACATGTTACGTGAGCTTGCTGAAAACGACGGCCCTCGAAAATATGTCACTTTTGGTGATAATTCAAAAGGTAAGGTGGTTGGCCTTGGTAAGGTGGCCATCTCACATGATAGCTCCATACAAAATGTCATGCTCGTTGAATCTCTTGGCTACAACTTACTTTTAGTATCTAGACTTGCTGATTTCGGTTTCAATGTCCTATTTACTGGAGTAGATTGCCAAGTGTTTCGTAGAGATAATCATAAAATGGTCTTTACCGATTATGCGTAGAGGTGATCTCTACATTGTTGATTTCACTAAAAAGGCTCAACCTAGAACTTGCTTTATTGCTAAATCCTCTAAAGGCTGGTTGTGGCATAGAAGACTAGGTCATGTAGGCATGCGAAACCTTGACAAGCTTATTAAAGGAAATCATATCCTTGGCGTTAACGATGTCATATTTGATAAGGATAGACTTTGCAGCGCTTGTCAAGCAGGTAAACAGGTTGGAGGAAGGCATCCCGTGAAGAACATCATGACCACAAGGAGGCCACTCGAGCTACTTCACATGGATCTTTTTGGTCCCAATGCTTACAAAAGTCTCGGTGGAAATTATTTTGGTCTAGTTATAGTTGATGATTTTTCAAGATTTACGTGGGTATTATTTTTTGATGATAAATCGCAGGTCCAAAAGATCTTCAAAAACTTCGCTAGGAAGGCCCAAAATCAATTTGACGTGAAGATCAAGAAGGTTCGAAGCGACAACGGAACGGAGTTCAAGAACGCAAATGTAGATACCTTTCTTGACGAAGAAGGGATTTCACATGAGTTCTCAACTACGTACACACCTCAACAAAATGGAGTCGTTGAGAGGAAGAACCGGACTCTTATTGAGATGGCAAGAACGATGCTTGATGAGTACAAGACGCTAAAACACTTTTGGGCGGAAGCGGTTGAGACAGCTTGTCATGCAACATATCGCTTGTATCTTCACAAGCTACTCGGCAAGACGGCATACGAGCTCCTCACCGGTAACAAACCCCAAGTTGGATACTTTCGGGTATTCGCCTCAAAGTGCTACATTCTTGATAAGCATCCTCGTTCTAAATTTGCTCCTAAGTCTCATGAAGGTTTTCTACTTGGTTATGGCTCAAACTCCCACAATACCGTGTCTAAAACAATTTCACCTGAAAGGTTGAAGAAACGGTAGATGTGAAGTTTGATGAATCTAACGGCTCGCAAGTAGAGCAATTGCCAATTGATGTAGGAGACAAAGATCCCTCGGAAGCAATCCAAGACTTGTCTATTGGCAAGATTCGTCCAACGGAGGTGAAGGAGAGTACCTCGTCCGTCCAAGTGGAAGCTTCTACCTCACGACAAGGTGAATCAAGAGTTGATACAGAGGCATCCACAAGTGGGACACACCAAGATGAAGAAAACAAGGAAGTGCACCAAGACGAACGCCAACAACCTCCTTCTCCACCACGACAGGAGAACGACAACGCCAACAATGAATAAGGCCAAGAAGAAGAACAAGATGAAGAAGATGTTCAACCAAGACCCAAGCAAAAGCTTTCGCGAGTTCGAGCAAGAATTGCTAAAGACCATCCCGTCGAGCAAATCTACAAAGATATCCAAACCGGGAGAATCACTCGCTCTAAAACTCGTTTAGCTAACTTTTGTGAACACTATTCATTCATCTCTAGCATTGAACCTATGAAGGTTGAAGAAGCATTGGAAGATCAGGACTGGATAAACGCTATGCATGAAGAGCTACACAACTTTGAGAGAAATCAAGTGTGGACATTGGTTGAGAAGCCCGACAACAACCACAACATCATCGGTACCAAATGGGTGTTTCGCAACAAGAAAGATGAAGATGGACAAGTAGTCCGCAACAAAGCACGTCTCGTCGCCCAAGGCTACACACAAGTCGAAGGTATGGACTATGGTGAAACTTATGCTCCCGTTGCTAGACTTGTGTCCATTCGCATCTTACTTGCTTATGATAATCACCATGATATCACCTTGTACCAAATGGACATTAAAAGTGCTTTTCTAAATGGTGAAATTGAGGAGGAAGTTTATGTTAAGCAACCTCCCGGCTTTGTCAATCCTAAGAAACCTGATCATGTCTACAAACTTCACAAAGCCATTTATGGTCTTAAACAAGCTCCTAGAGCATGGTATAAATTCTTGAACAAGTTCCTTATTAAAAAAGGCTTTGAAATTGGTAAAATTGATTCTACTATTTTTACAAAAAGGGTTAATGGGGAACTATTTGTATGCCAAATTTATGTCGATGATATTATATTTGGTTCTACTAACCCTCATTTCAGTGAAAAGTTTGGGAAGCTAATGTCAGAGAAGTTTGAGATGTCTATGATGAGTGAACTCAAACTCTTTCTTGGTTTGCAAATCAAGCAAACTAAGGAAGGTACCTTTGTCTCTCAAACGAAGTACACCAAGGACTTATTCAAGAAGTTCAATATGCAAGAATGCAAAGGTATGACTACACCCATGCCTACTAGTGGACATCTTGATTTTACCAAAGATGGTGAACCGGTTGATCAAAAGGTTTGTCGCTCTATGATTGGTTCATTGTTATATCTATGTGCTTCACGTCCCGATATCATGCTAAGTGTGTGCATGTGTGCACGATATCAAGCTGCTCCTAAGGAATGTCATCTTAAGGCCGTGAAAAGGATAGTGAGATACTTAATCCATACACCAAATTTTGGCATTTGGTATCCAAAGAGGGCTTCTTTCGATCTTGTTGGGTACTCTGACTGGACTATGCCGGTGACAAGGTTGATAGAAAGTCCACTTCGGGTACTTGTCAATTTCTTGGTAGATCTCTTGTGTCTTGGTCTTCCAAGAAACAAAACTCGGTATCCTTATCCAGTGCCGCTGGTTCATGTTGTGCTCAATTACTTTGGATGACCCAAACTCTTACAGATTATGGGATATATGTGAAACATGTTCCATTAATTTGTGACAATGAAAGTGCTATCAAGATTGCTCACAATCCCGTGCAACACTCTCGAACTAAGCATATTGAAGTTTGTCATCATTTCATTCGAGATCACGTTGCTAAGGGTGACATTAATCTTGAGCATGTTCGCACCGAAAAGCAATTAGCGGATATATTCACTAAACCACTTGATGAGAAAGTGTTTTGCAGGTTAAGAGGTGAATTGAACATCATTGATGCTTCAAACTTGGAGTAGGAACTCCATTGGATACATGCAAGACTTGAGCTTATGACTAATCCTTGATATTTCTCTTATGATGATTATCTTATGTCCTGTATATATTTGCATCTTGCATGTTATCTAACCCTTGTAGGTACTTGGATGAATCTAAATCTATGAGATCGCAACTCACTCACATCTTGAGCAACCTCTACATCACCAAGTCTCTACACAATGGTGGTTGAAGACAAGGAAGCACGAAACCATTCAAACATATCCTTTGATAAATTCTATGTTAAATTTCATGATTGTCATTTTGGATACACAAGTGCTGTTCCTTGCGAAAACTAACCCATGTAGGTAGATAAACTCAAACTCCAAGTTGTGCTCCCAACTCTTGATGAGCTACATCAACCTTGAGCAACCCACACAAGTTCAACTACATGATCACGATCAACACCACCACCCAAGGTATATTATTCCATCTTAGAGAAGCTTTACTCCAAGTCATGAGTCAAAGCAACTCGACAAGATGTGAATACATCAAGATGCTTAAACGAAAAATGGCAACCCCATTTTTGAGCTTAAACGATGAGTATGACCTATGATCAAGTGATCTCACTTGACTCCTAAGTCAATATACTCTAACATAGGTGACTTTGTCGCCAACCATCTCTAGATGAAGTTTTCTTGTGTTATTTTCTGTGCCCTTGCATTTGTCTCATGCATATTTGTTTCCGCTTCTCAAAAGAAAACTTCATCTAGATTTCCTTTATTTTCTTTTCTTTTCTTTTCTTTTCCATTTGTTCTGCATTCCCTGCATCCAATTCATTGCAAATCTTTCAGTTAATTCCTTGCAAATCCTTGTGAGATCTTACTTGTCTAGTGAGCTGAGGTGACAAGTGCTTTTCTCTGTGATGAACTCGGTCACACCGACTTCTTGTTCTCAGTCTAACCGAAGTTTTTTGGTGCAACCGAAGCATACAACTCGGTGCCACTGATTTCATTACAGGAAAAACATTTTGCCATTTATTCCTGCTTTACTCTTGATCCAGCTCCACTCAATGAATCTTGTCCTCTACAAGCATCACATTTACCTTAGTGCTTTGTGCTGTGACTCAAGGACCAAACCCATTCATGACAAATTCCAGAAGACTCTTCTTGGAAATTGATGTCAAAGGGGGAGAGAGAGATCACATTAAAGCTTAATCATATCTCTAGAGGGAGAGAATACTCACATCTCTAGGGGGAGGGAATACTCAAGGGAAGAGTAATCTTCAATGATCCCAGTGTTGGGGAATGTAGTAATTTCAAAAAAAATTCCTACGCACACGCAAGATCATGGTGATGGCATAGCAACGAGAGGGGAGAGTATTGTCCACGTACCCTCGTAGACCGTAAGCGGAAGCGTTATGACAACGCGGTTGATGTAGTCGTACGTCTTCACGATCCGACCGATCCAAGTACCGAACGTACGGCACCTCCGAGTTCAGCACACGTTCAGCTTGATGACGATCCCCGGACTTCGATCCAGCAAAGTGTCGGGGATGAGTTCCGTCAGCACGACGGCGTGCTGAGATCTTGATGTTCTACCGTCGCAGGGCTTCGCCTAAGCACTGCTACAATATTATCGAGGTGGTCTATGGTGGAGGGGGACACCGCACACGGCTAAGAGATCCAAGGGATCAATTGTGTGTCTAGAGGTGCCCCCCGCCCCCGTATATAAAGGAGCAAGGGGGGAGGGGGGCGGCCGTCCTAGGAGGGGCGCGCCAAGGGGAGTCCTACTCCCACCGGGAGTAGGACTCCCTCCTTCCTTGTTGGAGTAGGAGAAGGGGAAAGAGGGGGAGAGGAAGAAGGAAAAGGGGGCTGCGCCCCTTGTCCAATTCAGACCAGAGGGGGGGGCGCATGCCTCCTTCCTTTTGGCCTCTCTCCTCTATTCCCGTATGGCCCAATAAGGCCCATATACTCCGTGGCGAATTCCCGTAACTCTCCGGTACTCCGAAAAATACCCGAATCACTCGGAACCTTTCCGAAGTCCGAATATAGTCGTACAATATATCGATCTTTACGTCTCGGACATTTCGAGACTCCTTGTCATGTTCCCGATCTCATCCGGGACTCCGAACTCCTTCGGTACATCAAAACTCATAAACTCATAATAAAACTGTCATCGTAACCTTAAGTGTGCGGACCCTACGGGTTCGAGAACTATGTAGACATGACCTAGAACTATTATCGGTCAATAACCAATAGCGGAACCTGGATGCTCATATTGGCTCCTACATATTCTACGAAGATCTTTATCGGTCAAACCGCATAACAACATACGTTGTTCCCTTTGTCATCGGTATGTTACTTGCCCGAGATTCGATCGTCGGTATCCAATACCTAGTTCAATCTCAAGCATCGGCAAGTCTCTTTACTCGTTACGTAATGCATCATTCTGTAACTAACTCATTAGCTACATTGCTTGCAAGGCTTATAGTGATGTGCATTACCGAGAGGGCCCAGAGATACCTCTCCGACAATCGGAGTGACAAAACCTAATCTCGAAATACGCCAACCCAACATGTACCTTTGGAGACACCTGTAGTACTCCTTTATAATCACCCAGTTATGTTGTGACGTTTGGTAGCACCCAAAGTGTTCCTCCGGTAAACGGGAGTTGCATAATCTCATAGTTACAGGAACATGTATAAGTCATGAAGAAAGCAATAGCAATGTACTAAACAATCAAGTGCTAGGCTAACGGAATGGGTCATGTCAATCATATCATTCTCCTAATGATGTGATCCCATTAATCAAATGACAACACATGTCTATGGTTAGGAAACATAACCATCTTTGATTAATGAGCTAGTCAAGTAGAGGCATACTAGTGACTATATGTTTGTCTATGTATTCACACATGTATCATGTTTCCGGTTAATACAATTCTAGCATGAATAATAAACATTTATCATGAAATAAGGAAATAAATAATAACTTCATTATTGCCTCTAGGGCATATTTCCTTCAGTCTCCCACTTGCACTAGAGTCAATAATCTAGTTCACATCATCATGTGATTCAACACTAATATTCACATCTGTATGTGATTAACACCCATAGTTCACATCGTCATGTGACTAACACCCAAAGGGTTTACTAGAGTCAATAATCTAGTTCACATCTCTATGTGATTAACACCCAAAGAGTACTAAGGTATGATCATGTTTTGCTCGTGAGAGAAGCTTAGTTAACGGGTGCATCACATTCAGAGCCGTATGTATTTTGCAGATATTCTATGTCTACAATGCTCTGCACGGAGTTACTCTAGCTAATTGCTCCCACTTTCAATATGTATCCAGATTGAGACTTAGAGTCATCTGGATCAGTGTAAAAAGCTTGCATCGATGTAACTCTTTACGACGGGCTCTTTTATCTCCTCCATAATCGAGAAATATTTCCTTAGTCCTCACTAAGGATGTTCTTGACCAATGTCCAGTGATCTACTCCTCGATCACTATTGTACTCCCTTGCCAAATTCAGAGCAAGGTATACAATAGGTCTGGTACATAGCATAGCATACTTTATAGAACCTATGACTGAGGCATAGGGAATGACTTTCATTCTCTTTTCTATTTTTCTGCCGTGGTCGGGATTTGAGTCTTACTCAATTTCACATGTTTGCAACACACGCAAGAACTTTTTCTTTGACTGTTCCATTTTGAACTATTTCAAAATCTTGACAAGGTATGTACTTATTGAAAAACTTATCAAGCGTCTTGATCTATCTCAATAGATCTTGATGCTCAATATGTAAGTAGCTTTACTGAGATCTAAAGAACTCCTTTCAAATACTCATTTATGCTTTCTAGGAAAATTCTACATCATTCCTGATCGACTATATGTTACTCACATATATTTATCAGAAAGGCGGTAGTGCTCCCACTCACTTTATTGTAAATACAGGCTTCACCGCAAGTCTGTATAAAACTATATGCTCTGATCAACTTATCAAAGCGTATATTCCAACTCTGAGATGCTTGCACAAGTCCATAGATGGATCGCTGGAGCTTACACATTTTGTTAGCACCTTTAGGATTGACAAAACCTTCTGGTTGCATCATATACAACTCTTCTTTAAGAAAACCATTAAGGAATGCAGTTTTGACATTCATTTGCCGATTTCATAAAATGTGGCAATTGCTAACATGATTCAGACAGACTTAAGCATCGCTACAGTTGAGAAAATCTCATTGTAGTCAACACCTTGAACTTGTCAAAAACCTTTTTGTGACAAGTCGAGATTTGTAGATAGTAACACTACTATCAGGATCCGTCTTCCTCTTGAAGACCCATTTATTTAACATGGCTTGCTGATCATCGAGCAAGTCAATCAAAGTCCATACTTTGTTCTCATACATGGATCCTATCTCAGATTTCATGGCCTCAAGCCATTTCATGGAATCTGGGCTCATCATCGCTTCCTCATAGTTCGTAAGTTCATCATGGTCTAGTAACATGACTTCCGAACATGATTACCGTACCACTCTGGTGCGGATCTTACTCTGGAAGCCCTACGAGGTTTGGTAGCAACTTGATCTGAAGTTTCATGATCATCATCATTAACTTCCTCACTAATTGGTGTAGGAATCACTGGAACTGATTTCTGTGATGAACTACTTTCCAATAAGGGAGAAGGTACAATTATCTCATCAAGTTCTACTTTCCTCGCACTCACTTCTTTCGAGAGAAACTTCTTCTCTAGGAAGGATCCATCTTAGCAACAAATAACTTGCCTTCGGATCTGTGATTGAAGGTGTACCCAATAGTTACCTTTGGGTATTCTATGAAGACGCACTTCTCCGATTTGGGTTCGAGCTTATCAGGTGAAACCTTTTCATATAAGCATCGCAACTCCAAGCTTTAAGAAACGACAGCTTAGGTTTACTGCTAAACCATAGTTCATACGGTGTCATCTCAACGGATTTAGATGGTGCCCTATTAAACGTGAATGCAGCTGTCTCTAATGCATAACCCCAAAACGATAGTGGTAAATCGGTAAGATACATCATAGATCGCACCATATCCAATAAAGTGCAGTTCTGACGTTCGGACACACCATTATGTTGTGGTGTTCCATGTGGCGTGTGCTGTGAAACTATTCCACTTTGTTTTAATTGAAGACCAAACTCGTAACTCAAATATTCATCTCCACGATCAGATCGCAGAAACTTTATTTTCTTGTTACGATGATTTTCCACTTCACTCTGAAATTCTTTGAACTTTTCAACTATTTCAGACTTATGTTTCATCAAGAAGATATACGCATATCTGCTCAAATCATCTGTGAAGGTTGGAAAATAATGATACTTGCCACGGGCATCAACACTCATTGGATCGCATACATTGGTATGTATTATTTCCAACAAGTCAAGAGCTCGTTCCATTGTTCCGGAGAACGGAGTTTTAGTCATCTTGCCCAAAAAGCACGGTTCACAAGCATCAAATGATTCATAACCAAGTGATTCCAAAAATCCATCTTTATGGAGTTTCTTCATGCGTTTTACACCGATATGACCCAAACGACAGTGCCACAAATAAGTTGCACTATCATTATTAACTTTGCATCTTTTGGCATCAATATTATGAATATGTGTATCACTACGATCGAGATCCAACAAACTATTTTCATTGGGTGTATAACCATCGAAGGTTATATTCATGTAAACAGAATAACAATTATTCTTTAACTTTAAATGAATAACCGTTTTGCAATAAACACGATCAAATCATATTCATGCTCAACGCAAACGCTAAATAACATTTATTTGGCTTTTAACACCAATCTCGAAATTATAGGGAGTGTGTGATGATGATCATATCAATCTTGGAACTATTTCCAACACTCATTGTCACTTCCCCTCAACTAGTTTCTGTTTATTATGTAACTCCTGTTTCAAGTTACTAATCTTAGCAACCGAACAAGTATCAAATACTCAGGGGCTACTATAAACACTAGTAAGGCACACATCAAACACCTGTATATCAAATATACCCTTGTTCACTTTGCCACCCTTCTTATCTACCAAATATTCAGGTCATTTCTGCTCCCAGTGATCATTTCCTTTGCAGTAGAAGCACTCAGTTTCAGGCTTTGGTCCAGCTTTGGGCTTCTTTGCGGGAGCGACAACTTGCTTGTCATTCTACTTGAAGTTCCCTTTCTTTCCCTTTGCCCTTTTCTTGAAACTAGTGGTCTTGTCAATCATCAACACTTGATGCTCTTTTCTTGATTTCTACCTTCGTCGATTTCAGCATCACGAAGATCTTGGGAATTACTTTTGTCATCACTTGCATATTATAGTTCATCACGAAGTTCTACTAACTTGGTGATGGTGACTAGAGAATTCTGTCAATCACTATCTTATCTGGAAGATTAACTCCCACTTGATTCAAGCGATTGAAGTACCCAGACAATCTGAGCACATGCTCACTTGTTGAGCGATTCTCCTCCATCTTTTAGCTATAGAACTTGTTGGAGACTTCATATCTCTCAACTCGGGTATTTGCTTGAAACATTAACTTCAATTCCTGGAACATCTCATATGGTCCATGACGTTCAAAACGTCTTTGAAGTCCCGATTCTAAGCCGTTAAGCATGGTGCACTAAACTATCAAGTACTCATCATATTGAGCTAGCCAAATGTTCATAACGTATGCATCTGCTCCTGCAATAGGTCTGTCACCTAGCGGTGCATCAAGGACATAATTCTTACAGGCAGCAATGAGGATAAACCTCAGATCACGGATCCAATCCGCAACATTGCTACTAACATTTTTCAATACAATTTTCTCTAGGAACACATATAAAAACATAGGGAAGCAAAAACATAGGGAAGCAACAACGCGAGCTATTGATCTACAACATAATTTGCAAAATACTACCAGGACTAAGTTCATGATAAATTTAAGTTCAATTAATCATAATACTTAAGAACTCCCACTTAGACAGACATCTCTCTAGTCATCTAAGTGATTACGTGATCCAAATCAACTAAACCATGTCCGATCATCACGTGAGATGGAGTAGTTTCAATGGTGAACATCACTATGTTGATCATATCTACTATATGATTCACGCCGACCTTCGGTCTCCGTGTTCCGAGGCCATATCTGTATATGCTAGGCTCGTCAAGTTTAACCTGAGTATTCCGCATGTGCAACTATTTTGTACCCGTTGTATTTGAACGTAGAGCCTATCACACCCGATCATCACGTGGTGTCTCAAAGACGAAGAACTTTCATAACGGTGCATACTCGGAGAACACTTCTTGATAATTTTAGTGAGAGATCATCTTAAAATGCTACCGTCAATCAAAGCAAGATAAGATGCATAAAGGATAAACATCACATGCAATCAATATAAGTGATATGATATGGCCATCATCATCTTGTGCTTGTGATCTCCATCTCCGAAGCACCGTCGTGATCACCATCGCCACCGCGCGACACCTTGATCTCCATCGTAGCATCGTTGTCGTTACGCCATCTATTGCTTCTACGACTATCGCTACCGCTTAGTGATAAAGTAAAGCAATTACAGGGCGTTGCATTTCATACAATAAAGCGACAACCATATGGCTCTGCCAGATTGCCGATAACTTCGGTTACAAAACATGATCATCTCATACAATAAAATATAGCATCACGTCTTGACCATATCACATCACAACATGCCCTGCAAAAACAAGTTAGACGTCCTCTACTTTGTTGTTGCAAGTTTTACGTGGCTGCTACGGGCTGAGCAAGAACCGTTCTTACCTACGCATTAAAACCACAACGATAGTTCGTCAAGTTAGTGCTGTTTTAACCTTCACAAGGACCGGGCGTAGCCACACTCGGTTTAGCTAAAGTGAGAGAGACAGACACCCGCCCGGTCACCTTTAAGCACGAGTGCTCGCATAACGGTGAAACCAGTCTCGCGTAAGCGTCTGGCGTAATGTCGGTCCGGCCGCTTCATCTCACAATACCGCCAAACCAAAGTATGACATGCTGGTAAGCAGTATGACTTGTATCGCCCACAACTTACTTGTGTTCTACTCGTGCATATGACATCTACGCATAAAACCTGGCTCTGATACCACTGTTGGTGAACATAGTAATTTCAAAAAAAATTCCTACGCACACGCAAGATCATGGTGATGGCATAGCAACGAGAGGGGAGAGTATTTTCCATGTACCCTCGTAGACCGTAAGCGGAAGCATTCTGACAACACGGTTGATGTAGTCGTACGTCTTCACGATCCGACCGATCCAAGTACCGAACGTACGGCACCTCCGAGTTCAGCACACGTTCAGCTCGATGACGATTCCCGGACTTCGATCCAGCAAAGTGTCGGGGATGAGTTCCGTCAGCACGATGGCGTGGTGACGATCTTGATGTTCTACCGTCGCAGGGCTTCGCCTAAGAGACCCAAGGGATCAATTGTGTGTCTAGAGGTGCCCCCCTGCCCCCGTATATAAAGGAGCAAGGGGGGAGGGGGTGGCCGGCATAGGAGGGGCGCGCCAAGGGGAGTCCTACTCCCACCGGGAGTAGGACTCCCTCCTTCCTTGTTGGAGTAGGAGAAGGGGAAAGAGGGGGAGAGGAAGAAGGAAAAGGGGGCTGCGCCCCTTGTCCAATTCGGACCAGAGGGGGCCCACAGGCCTCCTTCTTTTGGCCTCTCTCCTCTATTCCCGTATGGCCCAATAAGGCCCATATACTCCGTGGCGAATTCCCGTAACTCTTCGGTACTCCGAAAAATATCCGAATCACTCGGAACCTTTCCGAAGTCCGAATATAGTCGTCCAATATATCGATCTTTACGTTTCAGACATTTCGAGACTCCTCGTCATGTCCCCGATCTCATCCGGGACTCCGAACTTCTTCGGTACATCAAAACTCATAAACTCATAATAAAACTGTCATCGTAACCTTAAGCGTGCGGACCCTACGGGTTCGAGAACTATGTAGACATGACCTAGAACTATTCTCGGTCAATAACCAATAGCGGAACCTAGATGCTCATATTGGATCCTACATATTCTACGAAGATCTTTATCGGTCAAACCGCATAACAACATACGTTGTTCCCTTTGTCATCGGTATGTTACTTGCCGAGATTCGATCGTCGGTATCCAATACCTAGTTCAATCTCACATCGGCAAGTCTCTTTACTCGTTACGTAATGCATCATTCTGTAACTAACTCATTAGCTACATTGCTTGCAAGGCTTATAGTGATGTGCATTACCGAGAGGGCCCAGAGATACCTCTCCGACAATCGGAGTGACAAAACCTAATCTCGAAATACGCCAACCCAACATGTACCTTTGGAGACACCTGTAGTACTCCTTTATAATCACTCAGTTACGTTGTGACGTTTGGTAGCACCCAAAGTGTTCCTCCGTAAACGGAGTTGCATAATCTCATAGTTACAGGAACATGTATAAGTCATGAAGAAAGCAATAGCAATGTACTAAACGATCAAGTGCTAGGCTAACGGAATGGGTCATGTCAATTATATCATTCTACTAATGATGTGATCCCATTAATCAAATGACAACACATGTTTATGGTTAGGAAACATAACCATCTTTGATTAATGAGCTAGTCAAGTAGAGGCATACTAGTGACTATATGTTTGTCTATGTATTCACACATGTATCATGTTTCCGGTTAATACAATTCTAGCATGAATAATAAACATTTATCATGAAATAAGGAAATAAATAATAACTTCATTATTGCCTCTAGGGCATATTTCCTTCACCCAGATGCTTGGTGTTCAAGAGGAGAGATGCCACATGTCTTCTTGAGGGGAAAGACATGTTTAGATGTGCTTATTTGCATTAGCTCTGTTCATTTGTTTCTTTGAGCTCTGATTTTCTGTTCCCTATCTTGTCCCAGTATCCCATGCTAGATCTGTGGGGAGCAAGACATCTAAGGAAAGAAATTTCTTAAATTCATTGCACATCTTTACCTTTGGGGACATGTCAATATCTATTGTGGTACTTAGTACTAACTCTACATGTCATCCCAGTCTTGGTACTCTTGTGGTTTCTTTCTGTCTGCTCTGGCTAGTAGGTGCATCTGTGTTATCTAACCTTATTTTCACAGGTTCATTCCATCCTAAGCCAACTCAAGACAACAAGGTAAGTATATGCATCATAATCATGTCTATGAGGAATTCTTGCTGATGTACACATTGTTTGCAAGAAGGACTCATGAGCATGAAGGTACATTTCCCATATTCACATCTTTTGCTCTGATGCATATAGCCAAGATACATGTAACACATTGCCTACTCTGTCATGGTTATGCTCTCACATGCTTCTATATTCCATATTCACATGATTGCATACATGTAGGGGAGCCTATGCATGTTACATGTCTTTCCAAAGCTTTACTTGGTATTCTCTATATCTTTATCTAAAGCTTTGATGTATGTTGCCATCAATTACCAAAAGGGGAGATTGAAAGCACAAGTGCTCCTGGGTGATTTTGGTAATTAATGTCAACATATCTCTTGTTGGACTAACACTTTTATCTAGTATGTTTCAGATAAGTTCAACAAATTAAGTGGCATGGACTAAAGGATGTGGAACCCCTTCAAGATGCTAAGGACAAAGGATTGGCTCAAGCTTCAAGTACAAGACTCTACATTTTATATTTTAGTGATCCAAGATCACATTGAGTCTATAGGAAGCCAATACTATCAAGGAGGGATGAGGTGTTGCTTAATGGCTTGCTTGCTCAAAGTGCTTAGTGATATGCTCCAAAGCCCTCAACTACTTTCCCACATCCACATATGACCTAAACCAAAAGTCTAACTCGGCCCCATCGATTCTTTCTATCCGGCGCCACCGAGTTTAGATGTCATAGCCACTGCCACAAACCCTAGGCAAATCGGTCTCACCGATAGGGATCTTGGTCTCACCGAGATGGGATTGTAATCTCTCTGTGTATGTCCATTACCAAAATCGGTCTCACAGAGTTTGAGCAATCGGTACTACCGAGATTACAATGCAAACTCTCTGGTTAGCTTATTACCAAAATCGGTCCCACCGAGTTTGTGTAATCGGTCTCACCGAGTTTGCCTGACCAACTCTCTGGTTAGCTTATTACCAAAATTGGTCCCACTGAGTTTGTGTAATCGGTCTCACCGAGATTACGTTATGCCCTAACCCTAACCATATCAGTCCTACCGACTTGCATGTCGGTCCCACCGAAAATCCTAACGGTCACTAGATTTGCTGAATCGGTCCGACCGAGTTTAACAATTCGGTCCCACCGAGTTTGGCAAGTTGTGTGTAACGGTTATATTTTGTGTGGAGGCTATATATACCCCTCCACCTCCTCTTCATTCGTGGAGAGAGCCATCAGAACGAACCTACACTTCCAACCTACATTTTCTGAGAGAGAACCACCTGCACTTGTGTTGAGACCAAGATATTCCATTCCTACCATACCAATCTTGATTTCTAGCCTTCCCCAAGTTGCTTTCCACTCAAATCTTCTTTCCACCAAATCCAAATCCTGTGAGAGAGAGTTGAGTGTTGGGGAGACTATCATTTGAAGCACAAGAGCAAGGAGTTCATCATCAACACACCATTTGTTACTTCTTGGAGAGTGGTGTCTCCTAGATTGGCTAGGTGTCACTTGGGAGCCTCCGACAAGATTGTGGAGTTGAACCAAGGAGTTTGTAAGGGCAAGGAGATCGCCTACTTCGTGAAGATCTACCGCTAGTGAGGCAAGTCCTTCGTGGGCGACGGCCATGGTGGGATAGACAAGGTTGCTTCTTCGTGGACCCTTCGTGGGTGGAGCCCTCCGTGGACTCGCGCTACCGTTACCCTTCGTGGGTTGAAGTCTCCATCAACGTGGATGTACGATAGCACCACCTATAGGGACCATGCCAAATACATCGGTGTCTCCAATTGCGTTTGAATCCTCCAAACCCTTCCCTTTACATTCTCGCAAGTTGCATGCTTTACTTTCCACTGCTCATATGCTCTTTGCATGCTTGCTTGATATGTATTGTGAGTGTTAAACTTGTGCCTAAACTCCACTCCAACTTAAAGAAGTTAAAAACTGTAACTTTTGGTACTTAGTGTCTAATCACCCCCCCTCTAGACACCTCTTCTCAATCCTTTCACTTTCTCTCTTCTTTTTGAATCTTTGATCTTGGCTCTACCCCACCCTCTTCTTGATGCCCAGATCCTCTCTCGGCGGATCGGGAGGACCTGGACACCGTCATCAAAGACGTGGCCAAGGACGCCGCAACGGAGGCTGAGAAGATCGCCGCCAAGGAAAACGCCAGTGGTGCTGCGGAGGGCGCCGCCGAAGGGCCTGTTGGGGAGCTCGGCAAGACTACTGCCGAGGAGGCCGGCAAGGAGCCTGCCGGAGAGACCGACAGGGCTGCTGCCGAGGAGGAGGTGGTCGATGACCAGCCTTCCTCCTCTGCCGCCTATGGCTCCGGCAAGTACCTGAAGGTGGGCGACGATCTCTTCGTCCACCTCCCAGGCGCGTCGAGCACCAGGGCTCCCGTCGAAGGGGATGTGTTTGACGACGAGGTGCTTGCCACCGTCGGGCTTGAGATTGTTGACGAGCCGAGCGCTGGTGGCGACGACTCCCAGGAAGAGTGGCTCCTTCATGCCATGGGCGCCAGCTTCCGGAAGCTCCAGGCGCTCCACCGCGCCCGCCTGGACAAGGCTAAGTCCAGGATGGCGATGGCGGAGAAGGCGGAGGTGGACCTCCAGAAGCGCGTCGCCGAGACGCAAGACTAGTTCCGCTAGGCTCACGAGGAGCTGAGGACCGCCCAGGGCGAGCTGGCCAAGCGTGATGTGGAGCTCACCATGAAGCTGGCCGACGTCGAGCAGGCCCAAGAGACGGCGAAGAACTTGGCCGCCGCCGCCGAAGCAGCCCGGACCGAGCACGAGGCCGCACTGAACTCCCTGGAGGAGGACCTTGCCGTGTGCGAGGGGAAGCTCGCCGCCACACTCCGCGGCAAGGATGAAGAGGTGGAGAAGTTGGCTTGCAGCGGATCAATGAGCTGGAGCAGAGGCACAAAGAGTCGCTCGATGCTCAGGCCCAGGTTCACGCCGGCAAGGTGAAGGAGCTGGAGGTGGAGCGCGACAGGCTGAAGGAGCAGGCCCTGAAGCTGTCCCAGGAGAAGGACACGCTTAACAGCGCCCTGACGGAGGCGCAGGGCGCGGCCGTCAGCAAGGCCGGGGAGCTCTCCGAGGCCAACAAGTCCATCAAGGACCTCACGCTGAAGCTGGAGGGCCTCGAGGGGATGCTCACGGAGGCCAAAGCCCGGGAGGGGACCCTGGCCAAGGAGCTGGAGACCGAGAAGCAGCTGCAGAGGAACGAGGCCGCCGAGCATAAGGATTTCAAGGAGGGCGTGAACCGCCGGATCGGCCGCCTCGAGGACGTCGCCGGCAGGATCACCGTGCAGCTGGCTACCATGGGGATGCCAAACGTGAGGTACGCCCCAGAGCGCAGCGGGACCACCAACACCAAGCTGACCTTGTTCTTCGAGTGCGTTCTCGGGGCTCTGGAGCAGCTTCACGCCAACCGGGCGGCCTCGCAAGCCGACGAGGCCCGGAGGCTTGGCCAGGGTTCCATGACCAAGGTTCTCACCAAGGTGGCATACTGGTACCCCGACCTCGACTTCGACGCCATGCTGGAGAGCTTGCCAGAGGATACTGACCTCGCGCCGCTTAGGGAGCGCATAAAGCCCATCATCAGAGGTGTCGGCGGAATTCTGAGGGTGGAAGGCCAGCGTCGGGATTAGGCACCCCGTTTCTTATCGTTGCTGCAGGTTCATGGCCAAGACAATTTCTATCTTTAATTAGAACCGCAGCAACAATTGATGTAATATAACTCTGCAGTACTTTGAGATTATGCATGTTATTTTCCTGTTTGATCTCCCTTTGTATGTCCACACTACGTTAACTCGGTAGGTTTGCCGCCGCGTAAACCCAGGGCAGCGTCTTGGGGACGGATCCCCCATTGGCCTGACGGGTGTGCGTGCTGCCGGGCGAACCACCTTACCGCCCTTAGCGCGGCCGCCCGAACTGTCGAGCTTGACTCGAGTCAGAATCGGGAGCGTTGCCAAGTGCGGAAGGCTACCCCGCCACTCTCGACGCGGCCGCTTGAGCTGTTGAGCGGACTCGAAACAGAACAAGGGCGTTGCCAATCGCGGGAGGGGGGGGCCTTTGCGTGCAGGTTTTTCATACATAGGCAAGATCTCTGAGGACGATAACCTTATGTATAAAAGGAAATAACCCAAGGATCTAAATGACTTAGCTTTTCTGTTGCCGCGCTGGCGTCCTTCGCGCTCGTAGGCGGCGCCGTGTTTTCTCCTGGCCGTCTCCTTCTTGGGAGCCATGGCGATGAAGAACTGCTAGGCTAGCTACTAGACCAGATTCTCACAATTGCGCCCCCTACCTGGCGCGCCAAAGATGTCGGTGTGGAACGACACCTATGGGATCACAAGAATCCCTACTACGGTTGCCGGGGCGCAGGGTTGCGAGAAGAGCAGGATTAGTAATTAGCACAAGGGTCGTTTACCCAGGTTCGGGCCGTGAGGATGCGTAATACCCTAGTCCTGCTTTGGTGGCTGTATTTCAGAGAGTTCTTGAGCTCTCGAACTAGCTATGGTGGATGTGTGGTTCGAAAGAGCCGAATCCTTCTCCAGTATGCCAAGGGCCTCCTTTTATAGTCGAAAGGGGCTGCCACAGTGGCACACAGGAGGTGGAAAGGCGTACAATACTACGAGCTTATCGCTCGTATTATAGGACAAGACGCATTTAATGCGTCACTGAGCTGTCCCCTAGCTTTATCGGGGACGGGAGCGAGGCCCGTCCCGTCCATCGCCGCTCCTCCTCGCTTCGACACGCGCCCTGGCCAGCGATGCATAAGGCGCCATGTAGGTAGGCAGGCAGGCAGCTGAGGTGGCGCGGTGGTGGAGCCTTCACGAAGATCTACATGCCGCCACGCAGGCATGTGCTGAGTTGGCCTGGAAGCTGCATGTTGCCACGCAGGTGCCTGCCCAGCTGGTTGGGCTGGCAGCTGCATGCGAACGGCGGTGGTGACTTGGTTGGTGCGGGCCTGGCTGTGGCCCCGCTGGCGCCCCTGGTGAGGGCCTTGCCGGGTGGCCCGGCAAGGGTCTTGCCGTGGCGTGCTGTCGTCCCCGGCAAGGATCTTGCCGGGGGTCTTGTGGCTCTCCTCGGCAAGGGTCTTGCCGAGGACCGTCGTCATTTAACCCACATCTGATCTTGAATATTCCTTGTCTTCACAAAGATCTGCATGCCACCACAGAGGTGCCTCCCGAGCCCTGACCCTACGTGGTTGATGGTGTTGGAGACCGTGGGCTCAAGGGTGGCTCGCTCTGTTGGCGTTTGGGCGTGCTGCCCCGGCAAGGGTCTTGTCGGGGCTGCTGAGGCCGTCCCCGGCAAGGGTCTTGCCGGGGGAAACTGCTCCGCCTTTTTCTTCTTTGCATTCTTGGCCTTGGCGTCGTCTTGATTGTCTTGGGCTTTGGTTTTACCTTGCTTCACCTCCCCTGTTCTGCTTGGTGTGGCCGTGGGCGCGGCTCCGACTGCCCGTGCACAAGTAAGGGGTACAAAGATGCGCCCCTTCTTTCGTACACTGACAGCATACATGATAGAACCTATGACTGAGGCATAGGGAATGACTTTCATTATCTCTCTATTTTCTGAAGTGGTCGGGCATTGAGTCTGACTCAACTTCACACCTTGTAATACATGCAAGAACCCTTTCTTTGACTGATCCATTTTGAACTTCTTCAAAAGTTTATCAAGGTATGTGCTTTGTGAAAGTACAATTAAGCGTCTTGATCTGTCTCTATAGATTTTGATGCCCAATATATAAGCAGCTTCACCGAGGTCTTTCCATTGAAAAATTCTTATTCAAGTATCCTTTTATGCTATCCAGAAATTCTGTATCATTTCCAATCAGCAATATGTCATCCACATATAATATTAGAAATGCTACAGAGCTCCCACTCACTTTCTTGTAAATACAGGCTTCTCCAAAAGTTTGTATAGAACCATATGCTTTGATCACACTATCAAAGCGTATATTCCAACTCCGAGATGCTTGCACCAGTCCATAAATTGATGCTGGAGCTTACACACTTTATTAGCACCTTTAGGATTGACAAAACCTTCTGGTTGCATCATATACAAACTCTTCTTTTAGAAATCCATTAAGGAATGCAGTTTTTGACATCCATTTGCCAAATTTCATAATCATAAAATGCGGCAATTGCTAACATGATTCGGACAGACTCAAGCATCCCTACGGGTGAGAAGGTCCCATCATAGTCAATTCCTTGAACTTGTCGAAAACCTTTCGCAACAAGTCGAGCTTGTAGACAGTAACATTACCGTCAGCGTCAGTCTTCTCCTTGAAGATCCATTTATTCTCTATGTCTTGTCGATCATCGGGAAAGTCAACCAAAGTCCACACTTTGTTCTCATACATGGACCCCATCTCAGATTTCATGGCCTCAAGCCATTTTGTGGAATCTAGGCTCATCATCGCTTCCTCATAGTTTGTAGGTTCGTCATGGTCTAGTAACATGACCTCCAGAACAGGATTACCGTACCACTCTCGTGCGGACCGTACTCTGGTTGACCTAGGAGGTTCGGTAGTAACTTGATCTGAAGTTTTATGATCATCATCATTAGCTTCCTCACTAATTGATGTAGGCATCATTGGAACTGATTTCTGTGATGAACTACTTTCCAATACGGGAGAAGGTACAATTACCTCATCAAGTTGTACTTTCCTCCCACTCACTTCTTCTGAGAGAAACTCCTTCTCTAGAAAGGATCTATTCTTAGCAACAAATGTCTTGCCTTCGGATCTGTGATAGAAGGTGTACCCAACAGTTTCCTTTGGGTATCCTATGAAGACACATTTCTCCGATTTGGGTTCGAGCTTATCAGGTTGAAGCTTTTTCACATAAGCATCGCAACTCCAAACTTTAAAAAACGACAACTTAGGTTTCTTGCCAAACCATAGTTCATATGGTGTCATCTCAATGGATTTAGATGGTGCCCTATTTAACGTGAATGCAGTCGTCTCTAAAGCATAACCCCAAAACGATAGTGTTAAATCGATAAGAGACATCACAGATCGCAGCATATCTAATAAAGTACGGTTACGACGTTCGGACACACCATTACGCTGTGGTGTTCCAGGTGGCGTGAGTTGCGAAACTATTCCATATTGTTTCAAATGAAGACCAAACACATAACTCAAATATTCACCTCCACGATCAGATCGTAGAAACTTTATTTTCTTGTTAAGATGATTTTCCACTTCACTCTGATTTTTTTTGAACTTTTTAAATATTTCAGACTTGTGTTTCATTAAGTAGATATACCCATATCTGCTCAAATCATCTGTGAAGGTCAGAAAATAACGATACCTGCCGCGAGCCTCAACACTCATCGGACCGCATACATCAGTATGTATTATTTCCAATAAGTCAGTTGCTCGCTCCATTGTTCCGGAGAACAAAGTCTTAGTCATCTTGCCCATGAGGCATGGTTCGCAAGCATCAAGTGATTCATAATCAAGTGATTCCAAAAGCCCATCAGCATGGAGTTTCTTCATGCGCTTTATACCAATATGACCTAAACGACAGTGCCACAAATAAGTTGCACTATCATTATTAACTTTGCATCTTTTGGCTTCAATATTACGAATATGTGTATCACTACGACCGAGATTCAACAAAAATAGACCATTCATCAAGGGTGCATGACCATAAAAGATATTACTCATATAAATAGAACAACCATTATTCTTTGATTTAAATGAATAACCGTCTCGCATCAAACAAGATCCAGATATAATGTTCATGCTCAATGCTGGCACCAAATAACAATTATTTAGGTCTAAAAATAATCCCGAAGGTAGATGTAGAGGTAGCGTGCCGACGGCGGTCACATTGACCTTGGAACCATTTCCGACGCGCATCGTCACCTCATCCTTAGCCAATCTTCGTTTAATCCGTAGCCCCTATTTCGAGTTGCAAATATGACCAACAAAACTAGTATCAAATACCCAGGCGCTACTACGAGCATTAGTAAGGTACACATCAATAACATGTATATCAAATATACCTTTCACTTTGCCATCCTTCTTATCCGCCAAATAGTTGGGGCAGTTCCGCTTCCAGTGACCAGTCCCTTTGCAGTAGAAGCACTCAGTTTCAGACTTAGGTCCAAACTTAGGCTTCTTCCCGGGAGTAGCAACTTGCTTGATATTCTACTTGAAGTTTCCCTTCTTCCCTTTGCCCTTTTTCTTGAAACTAGTGGTTTTGTTAACCATCAACACTTGATGCTCCTTCTTGATTTCTACCTTCGCAGCCTTTAGCATCGCGAAGGGCTTGGGAATTGTCTTTTCTATCCCTTGCATATTATAGTTCATCACAAAGCCTTTATAGTTTGGTGGCAGTGATTAAAGAACTCTGTCAATGACACTATCATCAGGAAGATTAACTCCTAGCTGAATCAAGTGGTTATGGTACCCCAGACATTCTGAGTATGTGTTCACTGACAGAACTGTTCTCCTCCATCTTGCCGCTATAGAACTTGTTGGAGACTTCATATCTCTCAACTCGGGCATTTGCTTGAAATATTAACTTCAACTCCTGGAACATCTCATATGCTCCATGACGTTCAAAACATCTTTGGAGTCCCGATTCTAAGCCGTAAAGCATGGCAGACTAAACTATCGAGTAGTCATCAGCTTTAGTCTGCCAGACGTTCATAACGTCCGGAGTTGCTCCTGCAGCGGGCCTTGCACCTAGCGGTGCTTCCAGGACGTAATTCTTCTGTGCAGCAATGAGGATAATCCTCAAGTTATGGACCCAGTCCGTGTAGTTGCTACCATCATCTTTCAACTTAGCTTTCTCTAGGAACGCATTAAAATTCAAGGGAACGGTAGCACGGGCCATTGATCTACAACAACATAGATATGCAAAAAACCTTCAGGTACTAACTTCATGATAAATTAAGGTTCAATTAATCATATTACTTAAGAACTCCCACATAGATAGACATCCTCTAGTCATCTAAATGATCACGTGATCCATATCAACTAAACCATGTCCGATGATCACGTGAGATGGAGTAGTCTTCAATGGTGAACATCTTTATGTTGATCATATCTACTATATGATTCACGTTCGACCTTTCGTTCTCAGTGTTCCGAGGCCATATCTGCATATGCTAGGCTCGTCAAGTTTAACCCGAGTATTCTGCATGTGCAAAACTGGCTTCACCCGTTGTATGTGAACGTAGATCTTATCACACCCGATCATCACATGGTGCCTCGGCACGACGAACTGTAGCAACGGTGCATACTCAGGGAGAACACTTATACCTTGAAATTTAGTGAGGGATCATCTTATAATGCTACCGCCGTACTAAGAAAAATAAGATGCATAAAAGATAAACATCACATGTAATCAAAATATGTGACATGATATGGCCATCATCATCTTGTGCCTTTGATCTCCATCTCCAAAGCACCGTCATGATCTCCATTGTCACCGGCTTGACACCTTGATCTCCTAGCATCGTTATCGTCTCGCCAACTATTGCTTCTACGACTATCGCTACCGATAGTGATAAAGTAAAGCAATTACATGGCAATTGCATTTTCATACAATAAAGCGACAACCATAAGGCTCCTGCCAGTTGCCGATAACTTTTACAAAACATGATCATCTCATACAATAACGTATATCACATAATGCCTTGACCATATCACATCACAACATGCGCTGCAAAAACAAGTTTGATGTCCTCTACATTGTCGTTGCAAGTTTTTCGTGGCCGCTACGGGCTTCTAGCAAGAACCGTTCTTACCATATGCATGAAAACCACAACGATTTTTCGTCAAGTGTGTTGTTTTAACCTTCAACAAGGACCGGACGTAGTCAAACTAGATTCAACTAAAGTTGGAGAAACAGACACCCGCCAGCGACCTGTGTGCAAATCACGTCGATAGAACCGGTCTCATGAACGTGGTCATGTAATGTTGGTCCGGGCCGCTTCATCCAACAATACTGCCGAATCAAAGTAAGACGTTGGTGGTAAGCAGTATGACTATTATCGCCCACAAATCTTTGTGTTCTAATTGTGCATAACATCTACGCATAGACCTGGCTCAGATGCAACTGTTGGGGAACGTAGCATGCAATTTAAAAAAAAAATCCTACGCTCATGCAAGATCTATCTAGGATATGTATAGCAATGGGAGGGGGAGAGTGTGTCCATGTACCCTTGTAGATCGAAAGCGGAAGCATTAGGTTAATGCGCTTGATGTAGTCGAACGTCTTCACGATCCAACCGATCTAGTAGCAAACGTACGGCACCTCCGAGTTCAGCACACATTCAGCTCGATGACGTCCCTCAAACTCTTGATCCAGCAGAGGGTCGAGGGAGAGTTCCGGCAGCATGATGACATGGTGACGGTGATGGTGATGTGATCCGCGCAGGGCTTCGCCTAAGCACTACGACGCTATGACAGAAGGAGTAAACTGTGGAGGGGGGCACCGCACACGGCTAAGAGAACAATTGATGTGCCTTTGGGGTGCCCTACGCCCCCATATATAAAGGAGGGGAGGAGGAGGTGGCCGGCCCTAGGGGGCGCGCCAAGTGAGGGGAGTCCAACTAGGACTCCTAGTCCTAGTTGGCTCCCCCCTTCCTTCAAACGGAGAGGGGGGAAGGGGAAAGAGGGGGAGAGGGAGAAGGAAAGGGGGACCGCGCCCCCACCCCTTGTCCAATTCGGAATTGCCATGGGGGGGCACCTCTTGTGGCATGTCTCACTCTCTCCACTATGGCCCATGAGGCCCATTAACTTTCCCGGGGGGTTCCGGTAACCTCCCGGTACTCCGAAAAATCCCCCAACCTCTTCGGAACCATTCCAGTGTCCGTACATAACCTTCCAATATATCAGTCTTTACCTCTCTACCATTTCAAGACTCCTCGTCATGTCCATGATCCCATCCGGGACTCCGAACAAACTTCGGTCACCAAAACACACAACTCATAATTCAAATCGTCATCGAACGTTAAGCGTGCGGACCCTACGGGTTCGAGAAGTATGTAGACATGACCAAGACACATCTCCGGTCAATAAACAATAGTGGAACCTGGATGCTCATATTGGTTCCTACATATTCTACAAAGATCTTTATCGATCAAACCGCATGATAACATACGTCATTCCCTTTGTCATCGGTATGTTACTTTCCCGAGATTCGATCATCGGTATCCTCATACCTAGTTCAATCTCGTTATCGGAAAGTCTCTTTACTCGTTCCATAATGCATCATCCCGCAACTATCTCATTAGTCACATTGCTTGCAAGGCTTATAGCGATGTGCATTACAGAGAGGGCCCAGAGATACCTCTCCGATACTCGGAGTGACAAATCCTAATCTCGATCTATGCGAACCCAACAAACACCTTCGGAGACACCTGTAGAGCATCTTTATAATCACCCAGTTACATTGTGACGTTTGATAGCACACAAGGTGTTCCTCCGGTATTCGGGAGTTGCATAATCTCATAGTAAGAGGAATATGTAGAAGTCATGAAGAAAGCAATAGCAATGAAACTTAACGATCATTATGCTAAGCTAACGGTTGGGTCTTGTCCATCACATCATTCTCTAATTATGTGATCCCGTTCATCAAATGACAACACATGTCTATGGTCAGGAAACTTAACCATCTTTGGTTAACGAGCTAGTCAAGTAGAGGCATACTAGGGACACTCAATATTATCTATGTTTTCACACATGTACTAAGTTTCCGGTTAATATGATTCTAGCATGAATAATAAACATTTATCATGATATAAGGAAATAAATAATAACTTTACTATTGCCTCTAGGGCATATTTCCTTCAGTCTCCCACTTGCACTAGAGTCAATAATCTAGATTACATAGTAATGATTCTAACACCCATGGAGTCTTGGTGCTGATCATGTTTTGCTCGTGGAAGAGGCTTAGTCAATGTGTCCGCAACATTCAGATCCGTATGTATTTTGCAAATCTGTATGTCTCCCTCTTTGACTTGATCGCGGATGGAATTGAAGCGTCTCTTGATGTGTTTGGTTCTCTTGTGAAATCTGGATTCCTTCGCTAAGGCAATTGGTCCAGTATTGTCACAAAAGATTTTCATTGGACCCGATGCACTAGGTATTACACCCAGATCAGATATGAACTCCTTCATCCAGACTCCTTCATTTGCTTCTTCTGAAGCAGCTATGTATTCCGCTTCACACGTAGATCTCGCCACGATGCTCTGCTTGGAACTGCACCAACCGACAGCTCCACCATTCGATATAAATACATATCCGGTTTGTGACTTAGAGTCATTCGGATCAGTGTCAAAGCTTGCGTCGACGTTACCATTTACGACAAGCTCTTTATCACCTCCAGAAACGAGAAACATATCCTTAGTCCTTTTCAGGTATTTCAGGATGTTCTTGACCGCTGTCTAGTGATCCACTCCCAGATTACTTTGGTACCTCCCTACTAAATTTATAGCAAGGCACACATCAGGTCTGGTACACAGCATTGCATACATGATAGAACCTATGTGTTGGGGATATAACTACTGAGTATGAACCGCCCAGAAGGGGCTGGGTCATGCCATTGGCGACTTATCAATGAAGATGGCGGGTCATAGCAAGCCCATTGACGGCCCAATACCCAGAGGTGACTTGAAGCCCAAGGAGATGAACCGCCACATGAATAACTTGTATTGTAAGGCAACCTTAGTTAGTCACCGAGCCGGACACGATGTGTATGAGGCGGTCGGGACTCTGTAAGCCACATGACATCAACCTATGTATATAAAGGGGTGACCCGACGGCGGGTTAACTCAAGAAACCAGAGATCGAGAACTAGGTCAAGCGTATTCACTCCCTGGTAATCGAAACCCAAGAAATACAATCCAAAACTGGAGTAAGCCTTTACCTCCACTGCGAGGGACCGAACCAGTATAAACTTGAAGGAAATAATATGCCCTAGAGGCAATAATAAAGTTATTATTTATTTCCTTATATCATGATAAATGTTTATTATTCATGCTTGAATTGTATTAACCGGAAGCATGATACATGTGTGAATACATAGACAAACAGAGTGTCACTAGTATGCCTCTACTTGACTAGCTCGTTGATCAAAGATGGTTATGTTTCCTAGCCATAGACATGAGTTGTCATTTGATTAACGGGATCACATCATTAGGAGAATGATGTGATTGACTTGACCCATTCCGTTAGCTTAACACTTGATCGTATAGTATGTTGCTAAGGCTTTCTTCATGCCTTATACATGTTCCTATGACTATGAGATTATGCAACTCCCATTTACCGGAGGAACACTTTGTGTGCTACCAGACATCCAATGTAACTGGGTGATTATAAAGGTGCTCTACAGGTGTCTCCAAAGGTACTTGTCGGGTTGGCGTATTTTGAGATTAGGATTTGTCACTCCGATTGTCGGAGAGGTATCTCTGGGCCCACTCGATAATGCACATCACTTAAGCCTTGCAAGCATTGCAACTAACCGATGACAAAGGGAACATGTATGTTGTTATGCGGTCTGACCGATAAAGAACTTCATAGAATATGTGCGAGCCAATATGAGCATCCAGGTTCCGCTATTGGTTATTGACCGGAGACGTGTCTCGGTCATGTCTACATAGTTCTCGAACCCGTAGGGTCCGCACGCTTAACGTTTCGATGACAGTTATATTATGAGTTTATATGTTTTGATGTACCGAAGATTTTTTGGTGTCCCGGATGTGATCACGGACATGACGAGGAGTCTCGAAATGGTCGAGACATGAAGATTGATATATTGGAAGCCTATATTTGGATATCGGAAGTGTTCCGGGTGAAATCGGGATTTTACTGAGTTAGGAGGGGTTACCGGAACCCCCCGGGGGCTTAATGGGCCATAGTGGGCCTTAGTGGAGAAGAGGAGAGGCGGCCAGGGCAAGGGCTGCGCGCCCCTCCCCCCTAGTCCGAATAGGACAAGGAGAGGGGGGCGGCGCCCCCCCTTTCCTTCTTCTCCTCCTCCTCTTTCCGCCTCTTCTCCTAATCCAACAAGGAAAAGGGAGGGAGTCCTACTCCCGGTGGGAGTAGGACTCCTCCTGGCGCGCCCCCTCCTGGCCGGCCGCACCGCCCCCCTTGCTCCTTTATATACGGGGGTAGGGGGCACCCTAGAGACACAACAATTGATCGTTTGATCTTTTAGCCGCGTGCGGTGCCCCCCTCCACCATAGTCCACCTCGATAATACTGTAGCGGTGCTTAGGCGAAGTCCTGCGTCGGTAGAACATCATCATCGTCACCAAGCCGTCATGCTGATGAAACTCTCCCTCAACACTCGGCTAGATCGGAGTTCGAGGGACATCATCGGGCTGAACGTGTGCTGAACTCGGAGGTGCCGTGCGTTCGGTACTTGATCGGTCGGATCGTGAAGACGTACGACTACATCAACCGCGTTGTGCTAACGCTTCCGCTTTCGGTCTACGAGGGTACGTGGACACCACTCTCCCCTCTCGTTGCTATGCATCACCATGATCTTGCGTGTGCGTAGGATTTTTTTTGAAATTACTACGTTCCCCAAAAGTTGTATCAGAGTCAGGTTTTATGCGTTGATGTTATATGCACGAGTAGAACACAAGTGAGTTGTGGACAATACAAGTCATACTGCTTACCAGCATGTCACACTTTGGTTCGGCGGTATTGTTGGATGAAGCGGCCCGGACCGACATTACGCAGACGCCACGCCGAGGCTGGTTCTACCGACGTGCTTTGCACACGTGTGGCTGGCGGGTGTCGGTTTCTCCAACTTTAGTTGAACTGAGTGTGGCTACGCCCGTCCTTGCGAAGGTTAAAACAGCACCAACTTGACAAACTATCGTTGTGGTTTTGATGCGTAGGTAAGAACGGTTCTTGCTAAGCCCGTAGCAGCCACGTAAAATTTGCAACAACAAAGTAGAGGACGTCTAACTTGTTTTTGCAGGGCATGTTGTGATGTGATATGGTCAAGACATGATGCTAAATTTTATTGTATGAGATCATCATGTTTTGTAACCGAGTTATCGGCAACTGGCAGGAGCCATATGGTTGTCGCTTTATTGTATGCAATGCAATCGCCCTGTAATTCTTTACTTTATCACTAAGCGGTAGCGATAGTCGTAGAAGCATAAGATTGGCGAGACGACAACGATGCTACGATGGAGATCAAGGTGTCGCACCGGTGACGATGGTGATCATGACGGTGCTTCGGAGATGGAGATCACAAGCACAAGATGATGATGGCCATATCATATCACTTATATTGATTGCATGTGATGTTTATCTTCTATGCATCTTATCTTGCTTTGATTGACGGTAGCATTATATGATGATCTCTCACTAAATTTCAAGATAAAAGTGTTCTCCCTGAGTATGCACCGTTGCCAAAGTTCGTCGTGTCGAGACACCACGTGATGATCGAGTGTGATAAGCTCTACGTTCATCTACAACGGGTGCAAGCCAGTTTTGCACACGTAGAATACTCGGGTTAAACTTGACAAGCCTAGCATATGCAGATATAGCCTCGGAACACTAAGACCGAAAGGTCTAGCGTGAATCATATAGTAGATATGATCAACATAGTGATGTTCACCATTGAAAACTATTCCATTTCACGTGATGATCAGTTATGGTTTAGTTGATTTGGATCACGTGATCACTTAGATGATTAGAGAGATGTCTATCTAAGTGGGAGTTCTTAAGTAATATGATCAATTGAACTTTAATTTATCATGAACTTAGTCCTGGTAGTATTAGAATATCTATGTTGTAGATCAATAGCTCGCGTGTAGCTCCCCTGTTTTATTTTTGATATGTTCCTAGATAAAACTAAGTTGGAAGATGTTAGTAGCAATGATGTGGATTGGATCCGTGATGTGAGGATTATCCTCATTGCTTCACAGAAGAATTATGTCCTTGATGCACCGCTAGGTGACAGACATATTGCAGGAGCAGATGCAGACGTAATGAACGTTTGACAAAGCTCGGTATGATAACTACTTGATAGTTTAGTGCACCATGCTTTACGGCTTAGAATCGGGACTTCAAAAATGTTTTGAACGCCACAGAGCATATAAGATGTTCCAAGAGTTGAAATTGGTATTTCATACTCATGCCCGTGTCGAGAGGTATGAGACCTCTGACAGTACTTTGCCTACAAGATGGAGGAGAATTGCTCAGCTAGTGAGCATGTGCTCAGAATGTCTGAGTACTACAATCACTTGAATCAAGTGGGAGTTAATCTTCCAGATAAGATAGAGATTGAAAGAGTTCTCTAGTCACTATCACCAAGTTACTAGAACTTCGTGATGAACTATAATATGCAAGGGATAACGGAAACGATTCCCAAGCCCTTCGTGATGCTGAAATCGGCGAAGGTAGAAATCAAGAAAAACATCAAGTGTTGATGGTTGACAAGACCACTAGTTTCAAGAAAAGGACAAAGGGAAGAAGGGGAACTTCAAGAAGAACGGCAAGCGAGTTGCTGCTCAAGTGAAGAAGCCCAAGTCTGGACCTAAGCCTGAGACTAAGTGCTTCTACTGCAAAGGGACTGGTCACTAGAAGTGGAACTGCCCTAGATACTTGGCGGATAAGAAGGATGGCATAGTGAACAAAGGTATATTTGATATACATGTTATTGATGTGTACTTTACTAGTGTTTATAGCAACCCCTTAGTATTTGATACTAGTTCAGTTGCTAAGATTAGTAACTCAAAACGGGAGTTGTAGAATGAACAGAGACTAGTTAAGGGTGTAGTGATGATGTGTGTTGGAAGTGGTTCCAAGATTGATATGATCATCATCGCACACTCCCTATACTTTCGGGATTAGTGTTGAACCTAAATAAGTGTTATTTGGTGTTTGCGTTGAGCATGAATATGATTTGATCATGTTTATTGCAATATGGTTATTCATTTAAGAGAATAATTGTTGTTCTGTTTACATGAATAAAACCTTCTATGGTCATACACCCAATGAAAATGGTTTGTTGGATCTCGATTGTAGTGATACACATATTCATAATATTGAAGCCAAAAGATGCAAAGTTAATAATGATAGTGCAACTTATTTGTGGTAATCGCCGTTTAGGTCATATTGGTGTAAAGCGCATGAAGAAACTCCATGCTGATGGGCTTTTGGAATCACTTGATGCTTGCGAACCATGCCTTATGGGCAAGATGACTAAGACTCCGTTCTCCGGAACAATGGAGCGAGAAAATGACTTATTGAAAATAATACATACTGATGTATGCGATCCGATAAGCGTTGAGGCTCGCGACGGGTATCGTTATTTTCTGACCTTCACAGATGATTTGAGAAGATATGGGTATATCTACTTGATAAAATATAAGTCTGAAACATTTGAAAAGTTCATATAATTTCAGAGTGAAGTGGAAAATCATCGTAACAAGAAAATAAAGTTTCGACGATCTGATCGTGGAGGAGAATATTTGAGTTACGAGTTTGGTCTTCATTTGAAACAATGTGGAATAGTTTTCGCAACTCACGCCACCTGGAACACCACAGCATAATGGTGTGTCCGAACGCCATAACCGTACTTTATTGAATATAGTGCAATCTATGATGTTTCTTACCAATATCATTTTGGGGTTATGCATTAGAGACAGCTGCATTCACGTTAAATAGGGCACCATCTAAATCCGTTGAGACGACACTATATGGACTGTGGTTTGGCAAGAAACCAAAGTTGTCGTTTCTTAAAGTTTGGGGTTGCGATGCTTATGTGAAAAAGTTTCATCCTGATAAGCTCAAACCCAAATCAGAAAAATGTGTCTTCATAGGATACCCAAAGGAGACTGTTGGGTACACCTTCTATCACAGATCCTAAGGCAATACATTCGTTGCTAAGAATGGATCCTTTCTAGAGAAGGAGTTTCTCTCGAAAGAAGTGAGTGGGAGGAAAGTAGAACTTGATGAGGTAGTTGTACCCGCTCCCTTATTGGAAGTAGTTCATCACATAAATCTGTTCCCGTGACTCCTACACCAATTAGTGAGTAAGCTAATGATGATGATCATGTAACTTCAGAACAAGTTACTACCGAACCTTGTAGGTCAACCAGAGTGAGGTCTGCACAAGAGTGGTACGGTAATCCTGTTCTGGAGGTCATGTTACTTGACCATGACGAACCTACGAACTATGAGGAAGCGATGGTGAGCCCAGATTCCGCGAAATGGCTTGAGGCCATGAAATCTAAGATGGGATCCATGTAAGAAAACAAAGTGTGGACTTTGGTTGACTTGCCCGATGATCGGCAAGCCATAGAAAATAAATGGATCTTCAAGAGGAAGACTGACGCTGATAGTAGTGTTACTATCTACAAAACTAGACTTGTCGGAAAAGGTTTTTGACAAAGTTCAAGGTGTTGACTACGATGAGATTTCTCACTCGTAGCGATGCTTAAGTATGTCTGAATCATGTTAGCAAATTGCCACATTTTATGAAATCTGGCAAATGGATATCAGAACTACATTCCTTAATGGATTTCTTAAAGAAGAGTTGTATATGATGCAACCAGAAAGTTTTGTCGATCCTAAAAGTGCTAACTAAATGTGCAAGCTCCAGCGATCCATCTGTGGACTGGTGCAAGCATCTCGGAGTTGGAATATACGCTTTGATGAGTTGATCAAAGCATATAATTTTATACGGACTTGCGGTGAAGCCTGTATTTACAAGAAAGTGAGTGGGAGAACTACAACATTTCTGATAAGTATATGTGAAAGACATATTGTTGATCGGAAATAATGTAGAATTTTCTGGAAAGCATAAAGGAGTATTTGAAAGGAGTTTTTTCCAAAGAAAGACTTCGGTGAAGCTACTTACATATTGAGCATCAAGATCTATAGAGATAGATCAAGACGCTTGATAAGTTTTTTCAATGAGTACATACCTTGACAAAATTTTGAAGTAGTTCAATGGAACAGTCAAAGAAATAGTTCTTGCCTGTGTTACAAGGTGTGAAATTGAGTAAGACTCAAAGCCCGACCACGACAGAAGATAGAAAGAGAATGAAAGTCATTCCCTATGCCTCAGCCATAGGTTCTACAAAGTATGCCATGCTGTGTACCAGATCTATTGTATACCCTACCACTGAGTTTGGCAAGGGAGTACAAGTGATCTAGGAGTAGATCACTGGACAGCGGTCAAAATTATCCTTAGTGGAATAAGGATATGTTTCTCAATTATGGAGGTGACAAAAGGTTCGTCGTAAAGGGTTACGTCAATGCAAGTTTTTGACACTGATCAGATGACTCTAAGTCTCAATCTGGATACATATTGAAAGTAGGAACTATTAGCTAGAGTAGCTCCATGCAGAGCATTGTAGACATAGAATTTGCAAAATACTTACGGATCTGAATGTGACAGACCCGTTGACTAAAATTATCTCACAAGCAAAACATGATCACACCTTAGTACTCTTTGGGTGTTAATCACATAGCGATGTGAACTAGATTATCGACTCTAGTAAACCCTTTGGGTGTTGGTCACATATCGATGTGAACTATGGGTGTTAACCACATAAAGATGTGAACTATTGATGTTAAATCACATGGCGATGTGAACTAGATTATTGACTCTAGTGCAAGTGGGAGACTGAAGGAAATATGACCTAGAGGCAATAATAAAGTTATTATTTATTTCCTTATATCATGATAAATGTTTATTATTCATGCTAGAATTGTATTAACCGGAAACATGATACATGTGTGAATACATAGACAAACAGAGTGTCACTAGTATGCCTCTACTTGACTAGCTCATTGATCAAAGATGGTTATGTTTCCTAGCCATAGACATGAGTTGTCATTTGATTAACGGGATCACATCATTAGGAGAATGATGTGATTGACTTGACCCATTCCGTTAGCTTAACACTTGATCATATAGTATGTTGCTAATGCTTTCTTCATGACTTATACATGTTCCTATGACTATGAGATTATGCAACTCCCGTTTACCGGAGGAACACTTTGTGTGCTACCAAACGTCACAATGTAACTGGGTGATTATAAAGGTGCTCTACAGGTGTCTCCAAAGGTACTTGTTGGGTTGGCGTATTTCGAGATTAGGATTTGTCACTCCGATTGTCGGAGAGGTATCTCTGGCCCACTCGGTAATACACATCACTTAAGCCTTGCAAGCATTGCAACTAATGAGTTAGTTGCGGGATGATGTACTACGGAACGAGTAAAGAGACTTGCCGGTAACGAGATTGAACTAGGTATTGAGATACCGACGATCGAGTCTCGGGCAAGTAACATACCAATGACAAAGGGAACAACGTATGTTGTTATGCGGTCTGACCGATAAAGATCTTCGTCGAATATGTGGGAGCCAATATGAGCATCCAGGTTCCGCTATTGGTTATTGACCGGAGACGTGTATCGGTCATGTCTACATAGTTCTCGAACCCGTAGGGTCCGCACGCTTAACATTTTGATGACAGTTATATTATGAGTTTATATGTTTTGATGTACCGAAGATTGTTCGGAGTCCCAGATGTTATCACGGACATGACGAGGAGTCTCAAAATGGTCGAGACATGAAGATTGATATATTGGAAGCCTATATTTGGATATCGGAAGTGTTCCGGGTGAAATCGAGATTTTACCGGAGTACCGGAGGGGTTACCGGAACCCCCCGGGGGTTAATGGGCCATAGTGGGCCTTAATGGAGAAGAGGAGAGGCGTCCAGGGCAAGGGTCGCGCGCCCCTCCCCCTAGTCCGAATAGGACAAGGAGAGGGGGGCGGCGCCCCCCTTTCCTTCTTCTCCTCCACCTCTTTCCCCCTCTTCTCCTAATCCAACAAGGAAAAGGGAGGGAGTCCTACTCCCGATGGGAGTAGGACTGCTCTGGCGCGCCTCCTGGCCGGCCGCACCTCCCCCTTGCTCCTTTATATACGGGGGCACGGGGGCACCCTAGAGACACAACAATTGATCGTTTGATCTTTTAGCCGTGTGCGGTGCCCCCCTCCACCATAGTCCACCTCGATAATACTGTAGCGGTGCTTAGGCGAAGTCCTGCGTCGGTAGGACATCATCATTGTCACCACACCGTCGTGCTGACGATACTCTCCCTCAACACTCGGCTGGATCGGAGTTCGAGGGACGTCATCGGGCTGAACGTGTGCTGAACTCGGAGGTGCCGTGCGTTCGGTACTTGATCGATCGGATCGTGAAGACGTACGACTACATCAACCGCGTTGTGCTAACGCTTTAGCTTTCGGTCTACGAGGGTACATGGACAACACTCTCCCCTCTTTTTGCTATGCAGCACCATGATCTTGCGTGTGCGTAGGATTTTTTTTGAAATTACTACGTTCCCCAACAAAACTCTCTGTGTCCTTTGTCCCGTTTAACCCCTTTAAGCTAACCTAGTTGCGATGGCTCCACGACTAAGTCCTTACGCTAGTACATCTGCCGTGTTAAGTCCACGACAGTTGCCGACCACTGTGGGGCCAGCGCACGGTGGTTTCGAGTTCTTGAAGGGCAAGTTCGCAGTGACTAGGGATACGTTGTGGGCCGGATGACCAAGAGTCGTCGCGGCAAGCTCTACAATGACGACACTGGCTGGGGCCCAGAGGCCGGCTCAATTGAGTACGGGTACCGGGTCCCCTTCGGCGGAATCCACGTTTTCATCGGCAAGATCGGCGAATCAGGCCCTAAGCCGGACACCTGCACCGACATCATCGAGACGGCTCAGCATGCACGACCCGCTAAGATTCAACCCGCTGCGAAGCACACCTTTGTTGGTTTCATCCATGGGGCAGAATTTGAGGAAGGACCAGTGTCTGGTGGTGAGGCGGCTGTCTACTCTGATGGTGAATCGTCAACCGGTGAGACCAATTCAATGTATCAACTACAAGACGTTCGGCTTGGGGGCTGTTCCGATGGAGATAGTATTCCGAACCCCTATGAGCCGCCGAACAGGGTTGCGATCTTCATGGTCGGTACACAGCCAGCACTCGGCTCAATGAACGCCGCAGCTATGACCTCCGGCTCAACGACTGTGACAACGAATAGTGCTAGCAGCTCTGGATGCCCGCCGGCTCAAGTTCAGACAGAGTTGTTGGAGGCTTTGGCGACTTTGATGGGGGTGGAGGTGACCCCGGACACTCAGGAACAGCATAAGGTTGATGTGGCGAAGCTACGAGATGAGATAGCTCAAGCCAAGGAGGAGCTGGCGGCTGAGAACGCTAGGATGGTTACGAAGTGAGCTGCTTTGGACGCTCAGGCACAACAGATTCAGGCAGAGTCTTTCCAGCTTACCTTGGATCAAAACGCTTTGAATGCTATCATGAGAAGGAGACACCATAGTCATTTACCTCCGGTTGATGATGTGAGAAACCTCTTCAACACGCCTGGGGCAGGGACCAGTGACCCACCTGTGGTGAACCGGGCGGTTGAGGCGCCCGTGACTGGAGCGCCGGTTCACTCGCGTGTTGCGGATCCGCCTCGATTGGATATGACTCCGCCTTGGCATGTTCCGACGCCGTCGGTTCATTATTCTAATCCTTTGGAGAACATGATTGCCGCGGCGACATGATTGGCAGCTCTCCCAGTTGAAGGCGAGTCTCCGACGGCAATAGAAACACGGAGGTCTGCTACCTCTTGAGCATGCGTTGGTTTTCTCTTGAAGATGAAAGGGTGATGCAGCAAAGTAGCGTAAGTATTTCCCTCAGTTTTTGAGAACCAAGGTATCAATCCAGTAGGATACTACATGCTAGTCGCCTAGTACCTGCACAAACAATCAAGAACCTTGCAACCAACGCGATAAAGGGGTTGTCAATCCCTTCACGGCCACTTGCAAAAGTGAGATCTGTTAAAGATAATAAGATAAATATTTTTGGTATTTTTGTTGTATAGATTGAAAAGTAAAGCTTGCAAAGTAAATAGTAAACT
Organism: Aegilops bicornis; assembly: GCA_021605145.1. NCBI lineage: Eukaryota > Viridiplantae > Streptophyta > Magnoliopsida > Poales > Poaceae > Aegilops > Aegilops bicornis. The sequence goes on along the minus strand of CM038675.1, from coordinate 49,667,798 downwards.
AGAATTATAGATTGGAAACTTATATGATGTAAAGTAGACCCTGGGGCCATAGGTTTCACTAGTGGCTTCTCTCAAGATAGCATATAAATTACGGCGGGTGAACAAATTATTGCCGAGCAATTGATAGAAAAGCGCATAGTTATGAGAATATCTAGGTATGATCATGAACATAGGCATCACGTCCGTGACAAGTAGACCGAAATGATTCTGCATCTACTACTATTACTCCACACATCGACCGCTATCCAGCATGCATCTAGAGTATTAAGTTCATAAGAACAAAGTAACGCATTAGGCAAGATGACATGATGTAGAGGGATGAACTCAAACAATATGATATAAACCCCATATTTTTATCCTCGGTGGCAACAATAAAATACGTGTTGTTTCCCTTTCTGTCACTGGGATCGAGGACCGCAAGATTGAACCCAAAGATAAGCACTTCTCCCATTGCAAGAAAGATCAATCTAGTAGGCCAAACTAAACCGATAAATCGAAGATACTTGCAAAGATATTTGAACCATGCATAAAAGAATTCAAAGAAGAATCAAATATTGTTCATAGATAATCTTGATCATAAACCCACAATTCATCGGATCTCGGCAAACACACTGCAAAAAGTATTATATCGAATAGATCTCCAAGAAGATCGAGGAGAACTTTGTATTGAGATCCAAAGAGAGAGAAGAAGCCATCTAGCTAATAATTATGGACATGAAGGTCTGTGGTAAACTACTCACACATCATCGGAGAGGCTATGGTGTTGATGTAGAAGCCCTCCATGATCGAATCCCCCTCTGGCAGATCGCCGGAAAAGGCCCCAAGATGGGATCTCACGGGTGTAGAAGGTTGCGGCGGTGGAAAAGTGGTTTTGTGGCTCCCCCCGATGTTTACAGGGTATAAGAGTATATATAGGCGAAAGAAGTAGGTTGGTGGAGCTACGAGGGGCCCACGAGGGTGGGGGCCCCGCCCTCCTACCTCGTGGCCGCCTCGTGGCTTCCTTGACCTCCACTCCAAGTCTCCTAGATTGCGTTTGTTCCAAAAAAGATCCTCGCGAAGGTTTCATTCTGTTTGGATTCCGTTTGATATTCCTTTTCCGCGAAACACTGAAATAGGCAAAAAAACAGCAAATTGCACTGGGCCTTCGGTTAATAGGTTAGTCCCAAAAATAATATAAAAAGGTATATTAAAGCCCATTAAACATCCAAATAGATAATATAATGGCATGGAACAATAAAAAATTATAGATACATTGAAGACGTATCAAGGGCCAGAGAGCTTCTTCAGACAGCTGTGGCTCAACAGGCGGCTTATTCTTATAGTTGCGAGCGGATTCACTCAACCCCTCGACCGAGTCGAAGTTATAGCAGGCACATTGATTCGCCAGCAGTTTCAAGCAGTGAGAAACACCGTAACCAACCTTGTAGGCATGACCCGGCGCGCGGTGGTAACGATGCCCAGACTTTGGTTGATCAGGGCAGGGCACCTCGGGAGGCGAAGCTGGCGGCCCAGCTAGCGGCTCAACATCAATCCCCGGTTTATCCGTCAGCGTCTGTGGAGGCAGGAGTGACCTCTAGAACCCTGGGTGTGCCATGTTTAGTGCCGGCTTTACGCAACGAGCTTTTGCCTAAGGATTTCAAGGGCCCTTGAAAGGTGCCTAATTACACAGCGGAGCAACCCCCAGAGGCTTGGATCGAGAGCTATGAGATGGCTATGAAGGTGTTGGATGTTAGTGATGCTACATGTGCTAATTATTTCACCATGATGCTGGATGGACTGGCTCGTACTTGGTTGAAAGGGCTGCCCGCTAACTCCATTAGATCATGGGCGGAGTTGAAATCACGTTTCATCCAAAATTTTAAAGACACATGCAAGCAACCCATGTCAATCCTGGATTTAGACTCTTGTGTCCAAGGCGCGGGCGAGTTGACAACCAATTGGGTGCACCGGATACCAGCTGTTATACATTCATCGGACAGTATTAATACCGGTTCAGCAGTCCTGATGTTGGAAAAGAATTGTCGTTTCCTTCCCCTTAAGCAGAAACTGGGGCGGCTTAAACACCATTGCAATGACATGGGGGAGCTCATGGCGGCTCTTGTCAAATATGCCGACTCTGATAGTACTAAAGACCCCTACTCTTATGAGGAGAAGGCCGGTAAGGGGAAGAAGGGTGGCAATGTGAAGGGACAGCAGCATAACACGGCGGGTCACGGTGGCAATTGTAAACGCAAGGCTGAGGGTGGTTTAGACTTTGTGGACAAAACCAATACGCAGAACAATAATTAGCGTTGGAAGGGAAAGCCGCCCCGGCTTGGTGGGCCAAAGTTCAACCTGGAGGCGATGATGAATCAGCCTTGCCCAAAGTATGGTACGCACGAGAAGCCGGCCCATCATCTATGGAAGGATTGCTTCATCATGGGGGAGTACAAAAATTCCAATTTTTCCATAACAAAAAATCATGGCCCGAATGGCGGTTCAGGATCCGGCTCTCACGGGCCTGGCTTTGGTGGAGGCGGCTCAAGTTCTGGTTTCCAGGGCCAAGGCAATCAAGGTGGTTTCAATCAACAGTCTGGTTAAGGGAATCAGCAGCAGCAATCTGGTTATCAGAGTAATCCGAAGCAGTTGAATAGTGGACAATATCATGTGTTCACCACGAGTATATGCAAACGAGATTAGAAGATTCATAAAATGGCAGTGAATGCAGTTGAGCCGGCGGTTCCCCATTTCTTGCGATGGTCTGAACATCCTATTCTTTGGAGCCATGAGGATCACCCGCCCCGGGTTGACAATCCGGGGCGGGTGGCTTTGGTGGTTGCACCTTAGGATGGAGGGTACAAGTTCACTAAAGTACTCATGGATGGAGGCAGCAGCATCAATATCCTTTACTATGATACTTTCCGTCGTATGGGCTTGACTGATAAGGATCTTAAGCCGTGTAATACTATCTTTCGTGGAGTGGTGCCTGGTAAGTCGGCGTATCCCGTGGGCAAGATAGCTTTGGAGGTGGCTTTTGGTGATGAGCATGATTCTAGAGCGGAGACATTGACCTTTGAAGTGGTTAAGATTAAGAGCGCTTATCATGCCTTGTTTGGGCGGCCGGCTTATGCCAAGTTTATGGCAAGGCCTTGTTATGTTTATCTACAGCTCAAGATGCCGGGTTACAAGGGCACCATCACTATGCATGGCAAATAGGAAGATAGCCTTGGAATGTGAAGAAGGTGATGCTACTTATGCTGCGTCTATTTGTGCAACAGAAGAGTTGAAGTTTTATAAAGATAATGTTGACCCGGCGGATATGACAACTTTGAAGAAGCCAACCACATAGCATGACCCCTTGTTGAAGTTTAAGTCGGCAGATGACACTAAGTTGATTGACTTTGTTCCTGGCGACTCATCCAAGCAGTTCAGTATCAGTGCTAATTTGGATCCAAAATAGGAAAGCGCGCTCATTGAGTTCATCCTTGAGAACCGGGACATCTTTGCATGGAAGCCTTCAGACATGCCAAGTGACTGAGAGAACTCACTGAGCACACTCTCTATATTGATCCAAAGTTTAAACAGGTTAAACAATTTCTTCGTCGCTTTAATGAAGAGAGGTGTAAGGCCATTGGTGAAGAGGTGGCGCGGCTTTTGGCATCTAGGTTTATTGTTGAAGTTTTTCATCCTGAATGGTTGACTAACCCGGTGCTGGTACTTAAGAAAAACGGTACTTGGCGCATGTGTGTGGATTACATAGACCTTAATAAAGCATGCCCGACTGATCCTTTTGCTCTCCCTCGTATTGACCAGATTATTGATGCTATGGCGGGTTGTGAGGGTTTGAGTTTCTTGGATGCCTATTCAGGGTATCATCAGATCAAGATGGCAGTTAAGGACCAGGAGAAGACAACCTTCATCACTCCCTTTGGAGCCTTCTGCTATGTGTCTATGCCTTCCGAGCTCAAGAGTGCCCAGGCGACTTACCAGCGGTGTGTTCAAAATTGTCTTCATGATCAGATTGGGCGCAATGTTCATGCTTATGTGGATGATATTGAGGTGAAATCAAGGAAGAAGGAGACTTTGATAGATGATTTGAAAGAGACCTTTGACAATCTCCGGGTCTACAAGATGATGCTTAACCCGACCAAATGTGTCTTTGGTGTACCAGCAGGCAAGCTCTTGGGTTTTCTAGTTTCTGAACGGGGCATTGAAGCTAACCCGGAGAAAATCAAGGCTTTCACTTCCTTGGCTAAATCGGCATGTATTAATGATGTTCAGCGTCTGGCGGGTCGTATTGCGGCCTTAAGCCGGTTCATAAGCTGGTTGGGTGAAAAAGCTATCCCTCTATACCAGATGATGAAGAAAACATATCACTTTATCTGGAGTGATGCTGCTGATCAGGCGTTTGAAGCCTTGAAGAAACAGTTAGCTGAGCCGCCCATCCTTGCTGCTCCTATTGACAAGGAGCCCTTGTTGTTATATGTGGCTGCTAATAGCCAAGCTGTCAGCGTGGCGATTGTTGTGGAAAGGAAGGAATCAAGCAAGGAGTATCCGGTTCAGTGGCCGGTTTATTATATCAGTGAGGTCCTCATTGAATCCAAGCAGAGGTATCCACATTGGTAGAAACTAGTATATGGAGTGTTCATGGCTAGTCGTAAGCTGAAGTAGTATTTCCTTGGTCATCCCATCACTGTGGTAAGTTCTGCTCCCATTGGGGGACATTATTCAAAACAGAGAAGCCACAGGTCGGGTAGCCAAATGGGCCATTGAGCTCGGACCCCATGGTTTGAAGTATATGACACGGACAGCTATCAAGTCTCAAGCACTGGTGGATTTTATCAATGACTGGAGTGAGCTGTAGATGCCTGAGGAGAAGCCAGATAGCACATATTAGACTATTCACTTTGATGGATCCAGGAAGTTCAAAGGCTCGGGGGTTGGAGTTATTTTGACTCCCCCACGAGGTGATAAATTTTGTTATGTTTTAAGGTTGATGTTCCCTTGTACTAACAATGCAGCTGAGTATGAGGCCTTGCTCCATGGTCTTTGCATGGCTAAAGAGATGAACTTAAGCAGGGTGAGGTGTTTTGGTGACTCGGGTTTGGTGGCTCAGCAAGTTTCAGGCACTTGGGATTCTAAGGACCCACTCATGGCGGCTTATCGCCGCGAGGTCGATGCTATTGCTGGTCACTTCAAAGGTTATCAAGTGGAACATGTTGATCGAAGGAAAAACGAGGCGACTGATGCTTTAAGCTGGTTGGGGTCCCAACGTAAGCCGATGCCACCAAATGTTTTCCTTGATATTCTACATAATCCTTCAGTCAAATTGCCTACGGAGGAAGATCTTGCTATTCCTGACCCAGAGGCGCAGTTGGTGGTGACTCTTCATGCTATTCCTGATTGGACAGTTCCATATTTGGCTTATATGACCCGGGGCGAGTTACCTGAAGATGAAACTTTGGCCAGGCAGATAACTCGGCGGTCTAAGTCAATGACTATTGTCAATGGAGAGTTGCACCGTTGCAGTGTCACAGGGGTGTTTCAACGTTGTGTCTCTCCTGAGGAGGGCCATGAAATTCTACGAGTGATTCATGAAGGGGATTGTGGTCATCATGCCGGCCCTAAGTCTCTCGTGACCAAGGCGTTTCATCATGGGTTTTATTAGCTGACGGCTCATGCTGATGCAAAGGATTTGGTCAGTAAATGTGATGGTTGTCACAAATTTTCAAGACGAGCTCATGTGCCGGCTCAAGAATTGAGGATGATTCCAATTACATGGCCATTTGCAGTCTGGGGGCTTGATATGGTTGGACCTTTCAAAAGGTCCAAGGATAAAAAGACCCACCTTCTGGTGGCGGTTGGCAAATTTACAAAGTGGGTTGAGGCAGAGCCGGTCAGTAAGTGTGACGCGGCGACAGCGGTTCAATTCATCAAAAAGGTGATTTTCCGTTTTGGCTATCCCCATGGCATTATAACTGATAATGGCACTAATCTGTCCAAGGGTGGTATGAAAGAGTTATGTCAACAAGAACATATTCGTCTTGATGTATCATCAGTGGCCCACCCCTAGTCAAATGGCCAAGATGAAAGAGCCAATCAAGAAATTTTGAGAGGCATCAAGCCCCGGCTTATGGTCCCTTTGCAGAGGATGCCGGGTTGTTGGGTGGAGGAATTACCCTAAGTGCTATGTAGTATCAATACAACCCCCAACAGATCTACGGGTTACACGCCTTTCTTCATGGTTTACGGAGCAGAGGCGGTTCTCCCTAGTGACATCCATCACGACTCACCTTGTGTGGCGGCTTATGTTGAAGCTGATAATGAAAGGGCATGTCAGGATGATCTTGACTTATTGGATGAGGAGCGTGACCATGCGGCGGCTCGTTCGGCGATTTATCAGCAATAGTTGCATCGTTATCATAGCCACCGGGTTAAAACCAGGACCTTTCAAGAAGGAGATTTGGTGCTCCGGCTTATCCAGGATCAAACTGATATGCACAAGCTATCCCCACCTTGGGAAGGGCCCTTTGTGGTTAGCAAAAATTTGAACAACGGGTCATACTACCTTATCGATGTTCCAGACCACAAGGACTCACGGACGTCGGAGGAGGAGACCCACGCCGTGGAATATTGCTCATCTTCGGCCTTATTATGCTTGAGCCACCGGCTCTTGTGATGTACATACTTCTATCAATGTATATTTTATGATGAATATAATAAAGCCGGCATCCCTGACAATTCAGGGCCTCTGTCGTTTCATTTATGAGAATATGAGTCTTTATTGTCACTTCATACGATCACTTGGGGGCTTCCTTCTTATAGAGCATAGCTATGATTACCCTCTTGATCCGGCTTGTACGCCATGATTGCAGAATACTTGGGGCTTCCTGCTCATTAAGTATAGCTATGATTACCCCACTTGTCCGACTTATACGCCTGGACTGAAATATTACTTGGGGGCTCCTTGTTAATGAACAGAGCTTTGTTGACCCTTGTAATAGGCTTGGACGCTAGGTGTATTCACCAAAACATCCGGGTTATCCTGCCTTTGTTTTGCCTGCCACTCCAACCAGGTAATCCTGGAATGACTCACCGTACTCTTGACAATCAATCTTGTAGAGACCCTGAATTTGTCAAAGTTAAAACAACGATTGGTCATGTGAGATCCGACTTACGAGGTTTGAATTAAGGTTTAACTCAGCGGCCGCGTGGCCCTTGAATAACGCTTGACATGGAGGCTTGGCAGCCTATGAATGCCTTGTTTTCTGTTTTTTCTTTGATTTATATTTGATTTGAACATTTTTTGAGATTGATTTTTTGTGCCATGTTGATACATGGTTGAAAACTGATTAGGGCCATGATGCCTTACGGTTCATATATGAATCTATCCGGAGTTTTGTCAACCCGGCCTGGTTTTGGACTTTAAGTCGCCAGTGTATGATGATTATGTGCTTGGAGTGCTGTGCTCTAAGATTTGGGATGTTACCCCTTGCTGTATGTGGCATTGACAGCCAACAGTATACATAAATTGAACAGGGCATTGTGCTCTATCTTTGGGCTGTTACCCTTACTGCACGATTTATGATAAACCGGTAGTGTGAACAAATATCACAGGTATGATTTTTGTTATAGGTTTTGATAAACCGGCCCTGGTTATGGACTATTTAGTCATCAGTGGTTTTTATATGGGGTATTATGACCCGCCCTAGGGTAAACCTCCAGGGCACTTGTTATCTGCTCATGTGCAGGGAAAGATGATAAGCATGGTCTGCATTATTGATGATATTATAAGCATAAGTGGCAGATCTTCAAAGGACGGATCGGCGGTATTATGCAAACAAAACATGCACGATGGCACAAAAGATCAGAGTTTTAACTAGCCTATTACATGGCTCCGTGAGCCCAAATGATTAAGTGTTTTCAGGCAATATCTGATGATGCAGATTATGAGCCATCCAGCGGATCAATTCTCCTGGTCTTGGCGGTTTGAGGCTTCCGGGTCATCCCACTGGTTCTTCTTCTCCCTCCATCGTCTGTAAGTTAGGCGATGACCAATTGATGCCAGTCAAAGCTTGAAATTCAGCCTCGTCATCGATAAGCTCAGATGGATCGATTTCAGGGGTGAAAGTATGCTTACGGATTGGAGGGATCAGATCCACAATTTTGTAAGTCAGCGTGGGCATATTCTGGTTTTCCGCTGTATAAGCCACGTGATACTTGGACAGATCTGTTTCTTCAGCAATAAGACTCGCCAATGGACATATCTCCTTCACGCAAGAAGCAAAATCTTTCTTGTCAAAGGGAGACCCGTCCTCTTTGAAGCTGGGGCAACCAGTAGCTAGCTCGGACGGGTCTAATTCTGCCTGCCATGCCTTTGCCCGGCTTAAAGTCGTAATGGCACCGGCTCTGGCGGTTGACCGCTTGATTTCTTCAATTCTGGCAGGCAGGACAGAAAGTTTGCTTAAGACATCGCTGAGAAGAGCCAGTGCTTGATTGGTTGGGGAGATGGTGGCTATTGTGCACTGGGAACCAGTGTATAGCTGCTCTACTAGCGTGTAAACCGCCTTGAGTTTTATCAGCACTTCTTTACCAGGATTGCTGCTCCTGGGGCCTGCAGAACATATTATGATTAAGTCACCAGGCGGTTTACAGAATGGAGTGTGGAAAGTCATTACAATGTTAAAGATCTTACCAAAAATAGCAGAGGTCATCTGTGTGATATGATGCTTCAAGCCAGTAAGTTATGTGGTGACCTCCTCCAAAGAGGCCTCAGCTTTTTCAGCCCTCTGTATCAGGGCAGCCTTCTCTTCAGCCCAGGTGGCTTGCTCAGCATTAAAGTCAGTTTTAAGCTTCTCTTTTTCATCCAAGCTAAACTTGAACTTGGAGTCAGCCTTCCGGGTCTCAACTTCTTGTGCTTCAAGCTGAGGTTTTAAATCGGCCAACTGAGATTGAAATTGACTGGACACCTCCTGCAAGTAGAAGATTGAAACAAGTATACACAGTTATGATATAGTCTTGTACAAAGAAAAGTCCCAAGCCCTTTGCAAGCAATAGCACTTGGCACTTGGGGGCTAATGGGTGCAGAAAGTTTCTTTATGAAGCGGTGACATTGATAAGTCCCAAGCCCTTTGCAAGCAATAGCACTTGGCACTTGGGGGCTAATGGGTGCAGAAGATTTCTTTTATGAAGCAGTGGCAGAAAAATCCGGCTCATCTTTTTCAAGTTAACCCGGTTTGTAAGGGTGACCAGATGAGATTTTTAGTGACAATGATAAGTCTCGGTTTATTCATATTGATTAAACCGGCCCTTGGGGGCTACAGGTGCAAAGTTGATCACTATTAATTGAAGTCCCGGCTTAACTTGATAGTTTAAGCCGGCCCTTGGGGGCTACTAGTTTGATCTTCACATATTTATGACTATCTAAAAACCTACAGTATATTCAATTCTATCATATTCAGTAGACTTGGGGGCTGAAGGAATGTATCTTACAGAAAAGGCAGAAGTTGATACCTCATATTTCTGGTGCATGTGTTTGACCATGTCAATCTCTAGATCGCGCCTGCTGTGCACCTGGCTGAGGTAGCCGGAGAGGATTTCGTTAATGCTCAGATGAGAATAATTGGCCATGTCAAATTTGACCTTGCGTTTCTCGACAATTCTTCCTTGGCAGAATGTTTTGCTAGAGTAACAGGATTCCCCAGTTCTTGAAAACTAGTGCCAGTGATCAGAACTTCAGTGTCGGTTCTGGCGGCTTGACTGGGCTTGGCGGTTTAGCACCCAAAGGATCAATAACTGTATGTTCAGCAGAGGCATCAGGATTCTCTGGTGGTGGGTCATCAGCAAGTTCCTCCGGGTGTTGCACGGAGGCTTCAGATATTGGTGCTTGCTTCTCCGGTTCATGAGTCTTGGGGTCTTCTGCTGGCTTGTTTATTTTAGCCTTTTTGCTAGGATTTGCTATTCCACTGCAAGAGGATAGAAAAGGTCAGTATAAGTACAGAAGGCAAAGATGAAATTTGTACCCACGGGCAGTCTTGAAAGCCGGAAGCTGAGTCTGAGATGAATCGCCAGACGAAGAGTGAGAGGTCCCCTGATAATTTGAGTCAGAAGGCTTGAGTGGTTGACGAATAAGACCTGACTTGGGATAAATAGAGTTGGAATTTTGAAGCACCTCATTCCTGCATTTGCATGGGGCTGGTGTGTTAGGTAAACCTGAGGAAAGTTCTCTGCCTCCACTGGTCCGAGTTCGGCACCGATTCTCATGCTATTGTTGCTTCAAAATAAAGTTGGGATCCAAGTGAGCTAAAGGGTGAGAAAACCTTACTTTCTGGATCACTTGTCGAATTTTCTGTCTTGGCAAAGGCTCTGAGTCGGAGGAAATAATAGTTGCCTCGTCATCGCCCGCCTGGCTGGTTTCCGCGTCATCCTGATAGCAATCAGTGTCAATAAGATAGTTGAAAAAAGAGCCAAGGGAATCAAGGCCTACCTACGACTCACCATCTTCATCCAAGTTCAACATATCAAAAGCAGTGGATTTCTTTTTATTCTTCTTCAGGGCTTTAGTTTTAGCCCTGGCTTTCTTGGCAGCCTTTTCATCATATTTCCTTTTCCAAAAGGCGGCTCCAGCCTGCAAAAATTAAAATAAAAGTTGGAGATTTGCAAGTTATATGAACAATGAAGTGAAGTATGTAAACCGGAAATACTTACATTCGGTGCCGGGTTGAGTGTGCAGAAGGGATTCAATCCCACTTTGCTGCAGCTATCCAAGCTTTCATTGAGAAGGGTTTTGGTCATATCATTAAAGGCTTTATTAGTCAAACGTGTTGAGCTGTAGCGTAGGGGATCTTTGGCATCACCAGTATATGTGCACATTAAACCGGACCGGCGGCTTAAAGGTATAATCCTCCAAGCTGCCCAGCCTCGAACCAGGTCGACCCCATTCAATCCATTGGCCAATAATGCTCTAACCTTTGAAAAGGTAGGCATAAGTTTGGCTCGTTCAGCAGTGGTAAGCCGTTCGGGGAGAGGGTGCTTCGGGTTGAGCCGCTGGTCACGGAAGCCTGGCAAGGGATTTTCATCAGCAGGAGAAGTATCTTTGCAATAGAACCAGGTTTGATTCCAATCCTTGGGATGACTTGGAAGTTGAGCATAAGGGAAAATAGCATATCTTCGTCGTTGAATCAAGATCCCTCCAAGTTCTTGGATGGGCCCGTCAGTGAATTCATTTTGGCGCTTCAAATAAAAATACTCTCTGAAGAGTTCAACACTGGGTTCTCCTTGAAGGTATACTTCACAGAAGACTTGGAAATTGCAGATATTTGAAACAGAAATGGGTCCGATGTCTTGTGGATGAAGTTGCAAAAAATGCAGAACATCACGGAAGAATTTTGAACCGGGCAGTGAGAAGCCCCGGTTCATGTGATCAGTGAAAACAATAACCTCATCATCTTGTGGCTGAGGTCTGACTTCATCGGGGTTTGGGGCACGTCAGTGAATGCCGTCTTTTGCTGGTAAGAAGCCAATTTTGCCATACTACTGGAGCATTGCTTCTGTGACGATGGATGGGACCCAATCGCATGACGTAACTGTCTTAGTCATGATTGGGTGCACGGCCTAAACAAGATGATTCAAGATGTTATTAAACCGGCAGATACCTGGCGAGTTACAAATTATTGTTTAAACTGCCGTGAAGGGCTAATGGTTATGGATTTACCAGTTCAGAATATGTAGTTGACAAACCGGTTAACTGAGTTATGAGGATGAATAAATAAGCATGGTTAAGCCGGAGGATATTGCCAGGTTATTCAGATTATGAAGCATATGATGGTGGTTTAAACAAGATTATATAAGCCGCCATGGCAGCTATAATACTTCTGATCTATCAGTAAACATTTGGCTAAGTGCTAGATAAACAAGATTCTGCAGATGGATTTATAATTATGGATCTACCGCCGCTGGGAAAAGAAAAGTAAATTTTAAACCTAAAGGTTGTGACAGTGGAAAAGTTCATTTGTGCGAAGATTCTCTGTATAGAAGGAATGTTTCCTATGCTTGAGAGGGGGTGTCAAACAACTTCCGCATGCCTCTAATTCTATTTTCAGATTGAAACGAGTGCATTACGGAGAAACAATGAAGAACAACAAGAACATTGATGAACTATTCAAACCCTAGTACAGATCTGAGGCATGGGTAAAGGAGTACCTACGGATGCGGTGGAACATCAGTGGTGCATCGGCGTTCTCTGGCCTAATCAAGTTGATGCAGCGGCCTGAGTTGACGCAATGGATGGAGGAGGGCGGCGGCAGAGCTAGGATGGGTGGTGGAGTCGCGAAGAGGAAGATGAAGATGATGAGGTGAGGGTAAAAATGAAGACCAGGACCCCTATTTATAAGAGGATGGATACAAGGCATGCGCGGGAATTGAGGAGGCCGAAATCATCATGTGGCTATATGGACGCCTCAATTTTCAAGATGTTTATTAAGATAAGGATCAGTTAAGACGTTCTGGGCGTCATGCAAAGTTAATGTGAAATGACATCATGGCGGTTTAAGAAGATTCTGTGAGCTGACGTCATGGCGGGTTACAGCAAAGTTTATCAAACGGATGATGCAAGATTTTGACAAGTCAGGTGTTGAAGATTGATGTGAACAAGTTCAAATCAACCTAGTACTAAGGTTGGGGATATAACTACTGGGTATGAACCGCCCAGAAGGGGCCAGGTTATAGCAAGCCCATTGACGGTCCAAGACCCAGAGGCGACTTGAGGCCCAAGGGGATGAACCGCCACATGAATTACTTGTATTGTAAGGCAACCTTAGTTAGTCACCGAGCCGGACACAATGTGTATGAGCCGGCCGGGACTCTGTAAGCCGCCGGACATCAACTTGTGTATATAAAGGGGTGACCCGGTGGCGGGTTAACTCAAGAAACAAGAGATCGAGAACTAGGTCAAGCGTATTCGCTCCCTGGTAATCGAAACCCAAGCAATACAGTCCCAAACTGGAGTAAGCCTTTACCTCCACTGCGAGGGACCGAACCAGTATAAACTCTCTGTGTCCTTTGTCCCGTTTAAACCCTTTAAGTTGACCTAGTTGCGATGGCTCCACGACTAAGTCCTTACGCTAGGACATCTGTCGTGTTAAGTCCACGACACTATGGCTGAGGCATAGGGAATGACTTTCATTTTTCTCTCTATCTTCTGCAGTGCTCGGGCATTGAGTCTGACTCAACTTCACACCTTGTAATACATGCAAGAACCCTTTCTCTGACTGATCCATTTTGAACTTGTTCAAAACTTTATCAAGGTATGTACTTTGTGAAAGTCCAATTAAGTGTCTTGATCTATCTCTATAGATCTTGATGCCCAATATATAAGCAGCTTCACCGAGGTCTTTCAATGAAAAATTCTTATTCAAGTATCCTTTTATGCTATCCAGAAATTCTGTATCATTTCCAATCAACAATATGTCATCCACATATAATATTAGAAATGCTACAGAGCTCCCACTCACTTTCTTGTAAAAACAAGCTTCTCCAAAAGTCTGTACAAAACCATATGCTTTGATCACACTATCAAAGCGTATATTCCAACTCCGAGATGCTTGCACTAGTCCATAAATGGATCGTTGGAGCTTACACACTTTATTACCACCTTTAGGATCGATAAAACCTTCTTGTTGCATCATATACAACTCTTCTTTTAGAAATCCATTAAGGAATGCATTTTTTGACATCCGTTTGCCAAATTTCATAATCATAAAATGCGGCAATTGCTAACATGATTCGGACAGACTTAAGCATCGCTACGGGTGAGAAGGTCTCATCGTAGTTAACTCCTTGAACTTGTCGAAAACCTTTCGCAACAAGTCGAGCTTTGTAGACAGTAACATTACCGCCAGCGTCAGTCTTCTCCTTGAAGATCCATTTATTCTCTATGGCTTGCCGCTCATCGGGCAAGTCAACCAAAGTCCACACTTTGTTCTCATACATGGATCCCATCTCATATTTCATGGCCTCAAGCCATTTTGCGGAATCTAGGCTCATCATCGCTTCCTCATAGTTCATAGGTTCATCATGGTCTAGTAACATGACCTCCAGAACAGGATTATTGTACCACTCTGGTGCGGAACGTACTCTGGTTGACCTACGAGGTTCGGTAGTAACTTGATCTGAAGTTTTATGATCATCATCATTAACTTCCTCACTAATTGATGTAGGCATCATGGAACTGATTTCTATAATGAACTACTTTCCAATTTAGGAGAAGGTACAATTACCTCATCAAGTTCTACTTTCCTCCCACTCACTTCTTCTGAGAGAAACTCCTTCTCTGGAAAGGATCCATTCTTAGCAACAAATGTCTTGTATTCGGTTCTGTGATAGAAGGTGTACCCAACAGTTTCCTTTGGGTATCCTATGAAGACACATTTCTCCGATTTGGGTTCGAGCTTATCAGGTTGAAGCTTTTTCACATAAGCGTCGCAGCCCCAAACTTTAAGAAATGACAGCTTAGGTTTCTTGCCAAACCATAGTTCATATGGTGTCGTCTCAACGGATTTAGATGGTGCCCTATTTAACGTGAATGCAACCGTCTCTAAAGCATAACCCCAAAACTATAGTGGTAAATCGGTAAGAGACATCATAGATCGCAGCATATCTAATAAAGTACGGTTACGATGTTCGGACACACCATTACTCTGCGGTGTTCCAGGTGGCGTGAGTTGTGAAACTATTCCACATTGTTTGAAATGAAGACCAAACTCATAACTCAAATATTCACCTCCATGATCGGATCGTAGAAACTTTATTTTCGTGTTAAGATGATTTTCCACTTCACTCTGAAATTCTTTGATCTTTTCAAATGTTTCAGACTTGTGTTTCATTAAGTAGATATACCCATATCTGCTCAAATCATCTGTGAAGATCAGAAAATAACGATACCCGCCACGAGCCTCAACACTCATCGGACCGCATACATCAGTATGTATTATTTCCAATAAGTCAGTTGCTCGCTCCATTGTTCTGGAGAACGGAGTCTTAGTCATCTTGCCCATGAGGCACGGTTCGCAAGCATCAAGTGATTCATAATCAAGTGATTCCAAAAGCTCATCAGCATGGAGTTTCTTCATGCGCTTTATACCAATATGACCTAAACGGCACTGCCACAAATAAGTTGCACTATCATTATTAACTTTGCATCTTTTGGCTTCAATATTATGAATATGTGTATCACTACGATCGAGATTCAACAAAAGTAGACCATTCATCAAGGGTGCATGACCATAAAAGATATTACTCATATAAATAGAACAACCATTATTCTCTGATATAAATGAATAACCGTCTCGCATCAAACAAGATCCAGATATAATGTTCATGCTTAACACTGGCACCAAATAACAATTATTTAGGTCTAAAAATAATCCCGAAGGTAGATGTAGAGGTAGCGTGCCGATGTCGATCACATCAACCTTGGAACCATTTCCGACGTGCATCGTCACCTTGTCCTTACCCAATCTTCCTTTAATCCGTAGCCCCTATTTCGAGTTACAAATATGAGCAACAGAACCAGTACCAAATACCCATGCGCTACTACGAGCATTAGTAAGGTACACATCAATAACATGTATATCAAATATACCTTTCACTTTGCCATCCTTCCTATCCGCCAAATACTTGGGGCACTCCCTTTGTAGTAGAAGCACTCAGTTTCAGACTTAGGTCCAAACTTGGGCTTCTTCCCGGGAGTAGCAACTTGCTTGCTATTCTTCTTGAAGTTCCCCTTCTTCCCTTTGCCCTTTTTCTTGAAACAGTGGTCTTGTTAACCATCAACACTTGATGCTCTTTCTTGATTTCTACCTCCGTAGCCTTTAGCATCGTGAAGAGCTCGGGAACTGTCTTTTCTATCCCTTGCATATTATAGTTCATCAAGAAGCCTTTATAGCTTGGTGGTAGTGATTGAAGAACTTTGTCAATGAAACTATCATCAGGAAGATTAACTCCCAGCTGAGTCAAGTGGTTATGGTACCCAGACATTCTGAGTATGTGTTCACTGACAGAACTGTTCTCCTCCATCTTGCAGCTATAGAACTTGTTGGAGACTCCATATCTCTCAACACGGGCATTTTCTTGAAATATTAACTTCAACTCCTGGAACATCTCATATGCTCCATGACGTTTAAAACGTCTTTGAAGTCCCGATTCTAAGCCGTAAAGCATGGCACACTGAACTATCAAGTAGTCATCAGCTTTAGTCTGCTAGACGTTCATAACATCCGGAGTTGCTCCTGCAGCGGGCCTTGCACCTAGTGGTGCTTCCAGGAAATAATTCTTCTGTGCAGCAATCAGGATAATCCTCAAGTTACGGACCCAGTCCGTGTAGTTGCTACCATCATCTTTCAACTTAGCTTTATCTAGGAACACATTAAAATTCAAGGGGACGGTAACATGGGCCATTGATCTACAACAACATAGATATGCAAAAAAACTATCAGGTACTAAGTTCATGATAAATTAAAGTTCAATTAATCATATTACTTAAGAACTCCGACTTAGATAGACATCCCTCTAGTCATCTAAATGATCACGTGATCCATATCAACTAAACAATGTCCGATCATCACGTGAGATGGAGTAGTTTTCAATGGTGAACATCTCTACATTGATCATATCTACTACTCCCTCCGTTGCAAAATAGATGACCCAACTTTGTACTAAAGTTAATACAAAGTTGAGTGATCTATTTTGGAACGGAGGGAGTATATGATTCATGTTCGACCTTTCGGTCTCAGTGTTCCGAGGCCATATCTGCATATGCTAGGCTCATCAAGTTTAACCCGAGTATTCTGCATGTGCAAAACTGGCTTGCGCCCGTTGTATGTGAACGTAGAGCTTATCACACCCGATCATCACGTGGTGTCTCGGCACGACGAACTGTAGCAACGGTGCATACTCAGGGAGAACACTTGTACCTTGAAATTTAGTGAGAGATCATCTTATAATGCTACCGTGAATCAAAGCAAAATAAGATGCATAAAGGATAAACATCACATGCAATCAATATAAGTGATATGATATGGCCATCATCATCTTGTAGTGCTACCGTCAATCAAAGCAGAACCCGCCTTGCAATGCCGAAGACAAATCGGCGCGCCGGACTCATCGTCATTGAAGCCTGGTTCTGGGGCTACTGAGGGAGTCCCGGATTAGGGGGTGTCCGGATAGCTGAACTATAACCTTCGGCCGGACTCCTGGACTATGAAGATACAAGATTGAAGACTTCGTCCCGTGTTCGGATGGGACTTTCCTTGGCGTGGAAGGCAAGCTTGGCAATACGGATACGTAGATCTCCTCCCATTGTAACCGACTCTGTGTAACCCTAGCCCTCTCCGGTGTCTATATAAACCGGAGGGTTTTAGTCCGTAGGACAAACAACAATCATACCATAGGCTAGCTTCTAGGGTTTAGCCTCTACGATCTCGTGGTAGATCTACTCTTGTACTACCCATATCATCAATATTAATCAAGCAGGAGTAGAGTTTTACCTCCATCGAGAGGGCCCGAACCTGGGTAAAAACATCGTGTCCCTTGTCTCCTGTTACCATCCGCCTAGACGCACAGTTTGGAACCCCCTACCCGAGATCCGCCGGTTTTGACACCGACAACGACTATCGCTACCGCATAGTGATAAAGTAAAGCAATTACATGGCGATTGCATTTTCATACAATAAAGCGACAACCATAAGGCTCCTGCCAGTAGCCGGTAACTTTTACAAAACATAATCATCTCATACAATAACGTATATCACATCATGCCTTGACCATATCACATCACAACATGCCCTGCAAAAACAAGTTAGACGTCCTCTAGTTTGTTGTTGCAAGTTTTATGTGTCTGCTACGGGCTTCTAGCAAGAACCGTTCTTACCCTACGCATCAAAACCACAACCATTTTTCGTCAAGTGTGCTGTTTTAACCTTCAACAAGGACAGGTCGTAGTCAAACTCGATTCAACTAAAATTGGAGAAATAGACACCCGCCAGCCACCTATTTGCAAAGCATGTCGGTAGAACCGGTCTCATGAACGTGGCCATGTAATGTTGGTCCGGGCCGCTTCATCCAACAATACCGCCGAATCAAAGTAAGACGCTGGTGGTAAGCAGTATGACTATTATCGCCCACAACTCTTTGTGTTCTACTCGTGCATATCATCTACGCATAGACCTAGCTCGGATGCCACCGCTGGGGAACGTAGCATGCAATTTCAAAAAAAATCCTACGCTCACGCAAGATCTATCTAGGAGATGTATAGCAACGAGAGGGGGAGAGTGTGTCCACATACCCTCGTATACCTAAAGCGGAAGCGTTAGGTTAACGCGGTTGGTGTAGTCGAACGTCTTCACGATCTAACCGATCTAGTACCGAACGTACGGCACCTCCGAGTTCAGCACATGTTCAGCTCGATGACGTCCCTCGAACTCTTGATCCAGCAGAGGGTCGAGGGAGAGTTCCGTCAGCACGACGGCGTGGTGACAGTGATGGTGATTTGATCCGCGCAGGGCTTCACCTAAGCACTACGAGGCTATGAACAGACGAGTAAACTATGCTGGGGGCACCGCACTCGGCTAAGAGAACAATTGATGCACCTTTGGGGTGCCCCCGTCCCCGTATATAAAGGAGGGGAGGAGGAGGTGGTCGGCCCTAGGGGGCACGCCAAGTGGGGGGAGTCCCACTAGGACTCCTAGTCCTAGTCGGCTCCCCCCTTCCTTCCAACGGAGAGGGGGAAAGGGGAAAGAGGGGGAGAGGGAGAAGGAAAGGGGGGCCACGCCCCCACCCCTTGTCCAATTCGGACTTGCCATGGGGGGGCACCTCTTGTGGCCTGCCTCCCTCTCTCCACTATGGCCCATGAGGCCCATTAACTTTCCCGGGGGGTTCCGGTAACCTCCCAGTACTCCGAAAAATCCCCAAACCTCTTCGGAACCATTCTGGTGTCCGTACATAACCTTCCAATATAGCAATCTTTACCTCTCGACCATTTTGAGACTCCTCGTCATGTCCGTGATCTCATCTGGGACTCCGAACAAACTTCAGTCACCAAAACACACAGCTCATATTACAAATCGTCATCGAACGTTAAGCATGCGGACTATACGGGTTCGAGAACTATGTAGACATGACCGAGACACATCTCCGGTCAATAACCAACAGCAGAACTTGGATGCTCATATTGGTTCCTACATATTCTACGAAGATCTTTACCGGTCAAACCGCATGATAACATACGTCATTCCCTTTGTCGTCGGTATGTTACTTGCCTGAGATTCGATCGTTGGTATCCTCATACCTAGTTCAATCTCGTTACCGGAATGTCTCTTTACTCGTTCCGTAATGCATCATCCCGCAACTAACTCATTAGTCACATTCCTTGCAAGGCTTATAGTGATGTGCATTACCAAGAGGGCCCAGAGATACCTCTCTGATACTTGGAGTGACAAATCATAATCTTGATCTATGCCAACCCAAAAAACACCTTCGGAGACACCTGTAGAGCATCTTTATAATCACCCAGTTATGTTGTGACGTTTGATAGCACACAAGGTGTTCCTCCGGTATTCGGGAGTGGCATGATCTCATAGTCAGAGGAATATGTATAAGTCATGAAGAAAGCAATAGCAATAAAACTTAACGATCATTACGCTAAGCTAACGGATGGGTCTTGTCCATCACATCATTCTCTAATGATGCGATCCTGTTCATCAAATGACAACACATGTCTATGGTCAGGAAACTTAACCATCTTTGATTAACGAGCTAGTCAAGTAGAGGCATACTAGGGACACTCAGTATTGTCTATGTATTCACACATGAACTAAGTTTCTGGTTAATACGATTCTAGCATGAATAATAAACATTTACAATGATATAAGGAAATAAATAATAACTTTATTATTGCCTCTAGGGCATATTTCCTTCAGTCTCCCACTTGCACTAGAGTCAGTAATCTAGATTACATAGTAAAGATTCTAACACCCGTGGAGTCTTGGTGCTGATCATGTTTTGCTCGTGGAAGAGGCTTAGTCAACGGGTCTGCAACATTCAGATCCGTATGTATTTTGCAAATCTCTATGTCTCCCTCCTTGACTTGATCGCGGATGGAATTGAAGCGTCTCTTGATGTGTTTGGTTCTCTTGTGAAATCTGGATTCCTTCGCCAAGGCAATTGCTCCAGTATTGTCACAAAAGATTTTCATTGGACCCGATGCACTAGGTATTACACCTAGATCAGATATGAACTCCATCCAGACTCCTTCATTTGCTGTTTCCGAAGCAGCTATGTACTCCGCTTCACACGTAGATCCCACCACGACGCTTTGCTTGGAACTGCACCAACTGACAGCTCCACCATTCAATATAAATACATATCCGGTTTGTGACTTAGAGTCATCTGTATCAGTGTCAAAGCTTGCATCGACGTAACCATTTACGACGAGTTCTTTGTCACCTCCATAAACGAGAAACATATCCTTAGTCCTTGTCACCTCCACTCCTGGATTACTTTGGTACCTCCCTGCCAAACTTATATCAAGGCACACATCAGGTCTGGTACACAACATTGCATACATGATAGAACCTATGGCTGAGGCATAGGGAATGACTTTCATTTTCTCTCTATCTTCTGCAGTGGTCGGGCATTGAGTCTGACTCAACTTCACACCTTGTAATACAGGCAAGAACCCTTTCTTTGACTGATCCATTTTGAACTTCTTCAAAACTTCATCAAGGTATGTGCTTTGTGAAAGTCCAATTAAGCGTCTTGATCTATCTCTATAAATCTTGATGCCCAATATATACGCAGCTTCATCGAGGATGGGGGTGCTTTGTGTGGAACCACGAGGATGCTAAGGAGGCGGCTTCTATGACTTGTAGAAAACTGAAAATTCTTCCTCCAACGTGGTCACCGAGTTAGGAGCGATAGATCGCTACGACGTGGGTGACAAAGCTCAAGATGGTGGCAGCAATTCCAACAATAAATTAACCGCCCGACTGTCGAGTCGGGTCCTCCACGACGAGCAGGGCATGAGAATCCAACTCAGGTGAAACCTAATCCTTAAAAACTCGAAGTATACGCAATTTGCAAGTCTGTTAGGCATGTTCATGTGCGGTGCCATCAAGCTTTTTGCAAGCGTTGCAATAAATAGACCATCTAGCTTCTGTTTTCGTTGATTTTCCTTCTTGGGAATGTGTTGCTGCTATGTGTGGATTTCAAGCTAGAGGGTAGGGTTCCTAATACATTCGTCATTCATGTACGACTAAGCGAGTTAAGAATAGATCTAGTAGCAGTGTGATCCAGGTTTTGGAGGGGTCCCCACTTGTAGAGAAATTAAGCAATCTTTTGCAATTACATGGGCTGTGGTTGGAGATTTACTTCTCGCCCTATGTGATGAGGTTTCCTAATCCCAGGGAAGTTAAGAAACCATGTTTTCAGGAGCGGATGAACCTAAAATCATGTGGGGTTCTCGTGAATGTGTCACAGTGGTCCGTTGTTGTAGGTGCTAAAGAAGTACTGGCATGGGTGAACGTTAGTAACATTCACATTGATAAGAGGAGTGAAAAAGATGTGACATGTGTGGGACTGGAATTTGGATGTAGAGATGTTGATGATTTTCCCCTGTGGCTAAGGGTGCTTTTTTTGTGGGGTGGGGGTGGGGGCTCTTCTATGACTTTTATTATGAAGTTGAGAAGGCGTTGTCGCGTTGATGAGAAATCCTAAGAAAAAAATAGGGAGAGCTGAATGTGGATAGTGAAAAAGAGACCTCCGTGCATACGCGTAGGAGGATGAGGACATTTTTCCTTGAGATAACAATAAAAAGCACTAAATGGGTTTGATGAGTTGTTAGATCTCGATCTAGTAGCCCTGAAGGCGTGAGTGTGACCAAAAGAAGGATAATCTTCTATGACATATGATGGCATCAAACTTTATTTATCATTGCAAATATCAAGTACGAGTTTTGCACAACTAAAAAAACCATCCGAGACTAGCCTTTAGAGGCATAATTTTATAGAAGAAACTCTAAGCACCACAAGTCATTCCGTGACTCAAATCCGAATGGGCTAGATAGCTCTGTGCTATCCTAGCAAAGTAGCAAACAGGGTGACACCCTGTTTTCATTTTTTGCACATACAAAGGCTGAGGACCCGAGTATGCATATACATTTCTTTCACATAAAAACATTGTTTGTCCCTGTTGGCCAGTCAAGGGAATGTGAATATTTGGAATGACAAAGTTGTTGCTTGGTTCATGTTGTCAGATAAAAACTAGGACGTCGATAACTGCCACACGTGTGGCAGAAAAAGAGACGCACCACACGTCTTTAATGCAAATAGATTGCCACGTCATCGCATGCATGCATGCGAGAATCTTTTCGGATTTTCAATTTTTAAAATGTTTTATCTCTTAAATGAAAAATCCGATTGAAGATCCGTTTTCACCATTAAATCCCCCGCGACGAGATCTTCAAAACTAGATCTCATATCGATATATTTCGGCAAAAGAAAAATTTGCTTAAAAGTTGCCATGTCTATTGCACATGAATTGCCATGATATTTACACCGAAGTTGCCATGATATGTTTCATCTATTTACTTTTACATTTAAAAGTAAATTTTAACATATTATAAAACGGAGAATTAAGAAACTAGACTTGCCATGCATCATAAACTAAAATTGCCATGATACATGCACTTAAAATTGCCATGGTTCAATAAAAAAATATTTTCATGGTCAAATTACTAGAATTTCCATAATCAAAAAACTAAAATTGCCATGATCTACAAACTAAAATTGCCACATGGCAACTTTAGTTTAAGCACTATGGCAACTATAGTGTAAACATCATGGCAACTTCTGGGCAAAAAAAAATTTGTCGAAACATATCAACATGGGGTCTAGTTTTGAAGATCTCGTCGAGACGAATTTAATGGTGAAAACGGATTTTTAGTTCGCTTTTTTATTTAGAAGATAAAACATTTTTAAGCCGAAAACCAAAAAGATTTCTGCTGATGTCATCTATTCATACGTGGCAAAATGAGTGGTGATGAAGGTGTGTGGGCGATCTGCAAACGCCCACACGTGTGGGCGTTAGTTTTTCCAAAAAACTATTCTCTCCGTTCCAAAATAATTGTTGTGGTTTTAATTAAAATTTGAACTTAAACCACGACAAGAATTTTGGAACGGAGGGAGTACTTGAAATTCTTTTGAAAACTTGAAAGAAAAATTTCATGCGCACACATGTGAGTAATTTACCACTATAAATGTTTGATGATTTTTAAAAAGAATTTGTGGTTCTGTAATGTTTTTTTTTACTTTATTTGTGGACTAAATTGTTCCCAAACCACAAATTCGACGACTAACCACGCAATTTACAAGGGTGTATTACAGCTGTTAAATCTTGGTAAGATCAAATCCCACATTTTCTGTTTTGTAAAGCAACAACAAAATGGAAAATCATTCCAAGTACATACAGTCTATACAGTCCCTCTCGTAAGGTTCAGTTCTTTGAACAGTCAAAACGAAAGACACCCAAGGCTGCACAGGCTCAAATTATTGTCCTGTTTCTTTCCGATTTGGGGTATGCGATGCCTCTCCAATTTTCCTCTTCCGCTGCCCTCCGCTTTGACGTCAAATCAATCGGCCGGTGAGCGCTGGGCATTGATTCACATAGCTGCGCTTGCTTTTACCAGCCCTCTTCTTCTGGTCCTCTTCCACCTCGCGAGCAGAGCAGTTCACACTTGAGAGGCAGAGAGGGAGGGTGAGGATGCAGGCTGCTGGTGCTACTTCGGAGGAAAGGAGCAGGGGTTCGCCGTCGGCCATGGAGAAGGGCGGCGACCAGAGCGCCAGGGAGGCGAGGCTGGAGCTGGTGGTGGCCAACGGCCCTGTGAAGCGACAGATAGTCCTGCACGAGGCGGGCGAGATCGTGCCGGCGGAACAGGGTCCGACGATGCAGATCTCCGTCAAGATGGACGTCGCCGTGCTCCACTGCCCCTTCTGCTTCCTCCCCTTCAAGCCACCCCGTCTTCCAGGTTCGACTACATCCCGTCGATCTTTGTTTGTCCCGTTCACCTGATCCAGGAAGGCGAGGGTTTCTTGATGGCTGTTGGATCAATTTGGCCAGTGCAACGGCGGCCACCTGGCATGCGGCGACTGCCGCGGGCGAGCGGCCCGGGAGCCAGTGGCAGTGCGAGAGGTGCGAGCGCGGCGGCGCCTTCGACGTCCGCAGCACGGCGATGGACGCCGTCGTCTCCTCGGCTAGGGTCGAGTGCCCACACGACGGCTGCGGGAGATACATCACCTACCACAAGCTCGACGATCACCAGAGCATGTGCCCGCACGTGGCCTGCAGGTGCTCGGTGCCCGGCTGCGACTTCACAGGCCCGCCGCCCGCGCTCCTCCACCACCTCAACACCCTCCACTCTGTGCCCGTGCACACGGTCCAGTACGGCAAGGTGATCCAACTGCAGGTGCCGGTGTCGGAGCCACGGCGCTTGCTGTTCGCGGAGGACGGCCGCGCATTCCTCATGGTCGGCGGCACGCTTGGCCTGGGCGCGTCCATCGCCGTGTCGGTGGTGTGCATCGGGACTGGGGCGTCCCCGCTGCCGCACTACGCGGCCAAGGTGTGGGCCAAGGGGCCACCGGCGGCGGCCAACGGCAGGGCCGACATCGTCAGGGCCGACATCGAGGTGACCAGCAGCAAGGAGCCCGGCGCCATCGCCGTCGAGGACCTGACGTTCTTGACGGTTCCGTCCAAGCTGCTGGCTGGGGTTGGGCCCTCCAGGACGGTGTCTCTCCACATTCGCATAGACAAGATCACCTCCTGAATGATTCCACGAAGCTTAGTAATTAATCTACTGACCTTCTCATGCTAATAGTACATATGATCTAGTTTAGTTTGGTTTACTTCAGCTTGTGAACCTTGCAGCAATTACTTCAACATTAGACAAGTATTTCTACTTGTTAATTTCCAACAGTGCAAGAGGTATTTTGTGGCTGTTGGATGTAAGATATTTTGGGGTAACAAGTGAACTAAATGTATGCTGGTTATATGTGTTTATTAAGAAATTGTTGTATACTTATCCCACTAAGCTATGCATTATGTGACGGTTCGTTGCTTTATTATATATTTTTTAACATATACTCCCTCTGTAAAGAAATATAGAGCGTTTAGATCACTAACGTAGTGATATAAATGCTCTTATATTTTCTTTACGGAAGGAGTACTAGCTACAACGCATTTCAGTTGTACTAGTATTTGTGATCAGGGTGTCCATATAAGTTGAAGATAGCTTTATATGACTATCAGGTAATGTGTTATTTTTCAGAGTTAGGTAAAATCACATATTTACTGCAATAGACACGGCATTTGGGGCACATAATTTGGCATGCCGCAAAATATCTCTGTTGAGCACACAAACAGAGGATAGGTATAACCACTGAAAAAAGAGAAAAAGGAACAATAGATTAACTCTAAAAGAGGATATATAAGAATAGATTTACAATGTAAAAATCACTGGCGCACACACATTGACATTCAAGTTTGTTCCATGTGTTACACACATCAAGTGTGAATTTTCATAAGCATTTTAGATATGAATTTCCTTTTGTACCCTAGGACCATGCTCTCACGTGCAACTTGAATTACCACACGTCACACATATATTCCACACTTTTGAATTAGTAATCCCATGGTACTACTGTACTATATTAGTATTAGCATTTCGGTAAAAATAGTAGACTAGTATAAAAAATGTAGAGATCTCTTACCGAACTGAATTATGATGTCATGCTGGTCTAATTAATATGAACGCAAGTACGCAAACAGAATTAAATTAAACCATCTGTTGAAGTTTCATTTAACTAACATCAAACAGGACTCACAACTGAAAGGACCAAGTTCAGATTACATTCAAGCCATTTTCGCAAAAATAAACCATACATGGCTTGCATAATAGTTGCATGCCTCCATTCCCATGTCAAAAAACATGTGCCAATCTGCTGCTGCAGTTCCATTTCGACAGGATGAGTGGATGATGCCCTCATGCTCCAAATTAAGTTACTTCTAGCAACTTGACCTGAAATACCAAAGATCTAGACTTATTCCTTACAGAGCACACGTGATCGTTTTATAGGGTATGCATCAAACGTAGATAACTATATAAACCATCCAACCACAAACTATAACAGTTCTTTGTCAAAAAACAAACTATAACAGTCATGGTCACCTTGAGGTCAGTTGATACACAAATGCATCATTTTTATGACTACTAGATACTTGGAAATGGGGGAGCACGGTTGACAATTTGATGCAAGTCAAGGATGCAAATTATGACCCAATACTAAGCCTTGATGTGTTCCTGAAAACCAACTCAACTGTAGTGTGTTTATCCACAACGAATTCAGCTGCTAACTACAGACTATAAAGTGAAGTCTGAAGTGACAAAAGAAATACTAGCAAACAAGCAAGAAAATTCAGTTATTTGCAACATGTTTCACTTAGCACACATGAACTCACAAGTTTAACTCTAATGATATGTTTGCAATGTCTGAGAAAATATTTACCATTAAATAAACAATTAAGTAGGGCCTTCTTAAATTTTCGATCAACATATCAATAGCCTAATAAACAAGATAGATTACCACTTGATCAAACAAGATACAACTAATTCAAGAGCTTCTGAAAACAAATCAACTACTACTTCTACAAGTGATGGTGATTTCTAGAAAAATAATCTGGAAAACAAGGGTACATTCATTATAAGTAAACAAGTCACAATTAAAGCAACAAATTGCACAGAAGATTGTGAGTTCTAGTATTACACAACTGTTTATAATACTGACGAATCCATGAAAAAATCAGAGCAGGGCACACCATGATCCAAGTGACATGGTGAGCAATTTGTACCAATCAAGTAGACACAAGACAAATAAATGTAACAAACAGATCGCATAGGAGATTACCTAATCCATGTTATCAAGCATCTTGAAGCTCCTCGTCGTCATCTGCAGCAGGCAGAGGTGCCAGCCGCAAAAAGAATGGAAAAGCAGGACCTCTGTAGGGCTTACCCTCATTGTTGAGCCCATTGTTGAGAAACATTTCCAGCTTGACGGTGTTGAGATTGAGCACAAGAAGATATGAGTCATTATTCCTGATGGACCAGAACTCCATGTAGACATAGCCAGCCTTCATTGCCAGGATGCGCACCCTCTTCATCCACTCATCACGACGAAGCTTCTTCAAGTAGGGAAACTGATTCAGCAGCGAGACCTCCTGCTTGACCACCCGTCCACCATTGGTGTCGCGGACCCAGAGCAGCACGCGTTGCTCCTGACTGGACACGAAGCACAGCCCGCCGTGCTCCGCCATGTGCGCCACGCAGTAGGATTCGCCGACGGGGAACGGCGCGGTCAACGGTCATGTACGACCACGCCATGGTTGTCGTGTCAACCACCAGTATCTCCTCCTTCACTTCGTAATAATCGTCCTTCTTGGTGTTGGACCGCCAGTACGCGAACTGCCCCGCGGCAATGCCGTCAGTGTAGCACACGGAGCACACGGAGCCATTCTCGACCCAGCTGCCGGTGCAGGAGGAGAAGACGAATGAGATCTCGTCTTCCCCGGGCTGTATGGCGATGACATTGAACGAGGCGTCGGCCTCGTCGGCGACGATGGCGCAGAAGAACAAGCGCCGGTCGTCGGGCGGCTTGAAGAAGACGGCGGTCCGGTCGAGGGGGTCGTACACGGCGAGGTCCGTGATGTAGCGGCCGCGGGAGAAGAGGAGGAAGCCGCCGTCGCAGCCACGGAGGCGCCACTCGTCGTGGTCGTGGACGTCGGGGTGGTGCATGAAGTAGAAGTCGCCGTCGGCCGCGGCGGAGGCCAGCTCGGGGTTGTTGCGCGAGGGGGCCTGGATGAAGCAGACATCAGGGCGGTAGAGGGGGAACTGCTCGCGGCCGCGGTCCGTGACGAGGACGCCGAGGAGCTGGGGCCTACGGAGGGAGCCGAAGCGGCGGAAGACGGCCGGGTCGGAGGCCACGCGGCCCCAGCGCTTGCAGACGCGGGCGGCGCTGGCGAGCGACGCCATGTCGGGAAGGCGGCGGAGTATCCTCCCCAGGAGTTCGGCACCGAGGGCGGCCACCGGCGGGGCCGTGGGCCTCTTGACGCCGGCTCCCTCGCCTCTCCCCCATGGCTCCATTTCTTTCTCACGAGATTGGTGGATCGCTGAACTGCTCCGCGCCGCTCCCTCTTTGTGACGGAGGGGGTTTCTCCTTTCTTGCGACGTTCAGCGCCAAGATGTTTCGGATGTACCGATATGGCGCCAAAATCGTGTCGCATTAGGCGCGCGCCTATTTTTCGCGCCAAAATCATTTCGCATTGACGCGAAAATAGACCCAAGCCTGCCGAGGGCCTGTATATGTTTTAAGATTCTTTTTTTTTAATAAGAAAAATAATTAATGTGTGGGAGTACTCATTCATCACGTGACTGAAAATTCATGATAAAAAAACCCGTTTCATTCATCCGTCGAATGGCACGGGCAATTGGATCGGCTGCCCTGCGTTCTTCATCGTCTAAATAACATATTTCATCTTTCTCTCCACGCCCACACGATTTCTTCTTCCTCCAGTTCCCGCCCTTGTCTACTTAGGTCGAACCATCTGCTCCCACCCCCAATGCCGGGCGGTGCTCCCCTACGCCTCGTCACCCCCTCCACTTCGCCCACTATTGTGTTGTTGCAACCTCGGTTGCGCCTCTATCCCGCGACCTCTCGCACCGGCAACCCCCCCCCCCCCTCCTCCCCAATCCGAACGGTCAATCCTCACTCCATCGGACTTCCCTCCACCTGCGATGTCGTGGCATCATCGTCAACTTCATGACATTTCTGTTCAAGCCCTCGTCGGCGTTCCCACCCCTCCCACGCGGATGTGCCACAACAACAAAATCCTTTAGAGTGATTTTGTGTTTATAGTTAGGGTCTAGCTTGTGTGTTGGTGTCAATGGTGTGTGTGCGGACCGAGTTTGTGCATGCGCTCATATACTACCGTTGTATCACATAAGAGGACTCGAAAAAGAAAGGTACTTCACTCACACTCAGTCATATACTTTTGGTCTCAGATCCACTTTAGATTTTTTTTAGCCTCCATTATTGCTAATGTTTTGTCGTGGACATTTCAGTCTCATAAGTTCTTCGTCACTGACGAGAATCACTAAAAAAAATACACTTCCGTGATGATACGTGTTTGTCACAGTAGGTCACGTTTTCTGTCATGCATGTACATCCATGACAATTTTATGACAGAATCAAGATAGTCATACCTGTGCTGTCGTAGAAGTGTTCCATGACATTACCAAAATTATCATCACGGAAGTGTCCACTTCCATGACGATAAATCGCGCGGCACATAAATGCTTTCGTCAAGGGTGACCAACACATGGCATCCACCGTAACGGAACGCCATTAAGCTATTGGATCCGGTTTTGGATCCGATAACCCGTTAACAGCCCAGACCTATGGGGAATTTCCACGTGTAAAATTCTGATTGGCCGGAGGAAACACGTGACATCTCGTCATTGGGTCAGATAGGCGCCTATGATATGTCGACACGTGCGACGGCCCACTACCAGCCCATTTAGCTTACAAAGGCCGACCCGTTTGACTTGCTCAAAAGTTAGCGGGCTGGCCCATGAAAAGCCTGTTAACAATCTCTTCGCAAATAGCCCATTTTACAGTCCGGTAACTCACGGCCCGTGAGGGCCTACCCGAAATCGGCCCAACAATGTCATATGGGCCGTCGAATATAACACCATCCCGTTTCACTTTCGGCCCATGTATGGCCCACGACGTCTTTCGGCCCATATGAGGCCTTCGTATCTTTAGGCCCTTTAAAGGCCCATGGTGACTCTAGCCCAGAATGAATAGTAAATTTCTTTGTACCCGTTAACGGCCCATGATTCACATGGGCCGTTTCCAGCCCGTGTTAGCTTTCGGCCTACTGACGGCCCATACATTCTTGGGCTCCTTTTCGGCCCTCGATTACTTCCGGCCCTGGCATGTTCCCCTAATGGGCCAAATTCGGCCCGTGGCAAGAGTCGGCATGTTCCTGGCTTGTTAACCCGTTGCGCCGTTTCCAGCCCGTCCTATATTCTGGCCCATTAACAACCCGTTGTGTATGTGACAGAATTAAACCTTTGCTGTCCTCCGGCCTGTTAACGGCCCGTTACCGTGCTGGGCCGATACCAATTACGCCCATTTACGGCCCATGTATACCCATTTATCCGACGGCCCGAGGCCCACCGATTATACGGCCGTGTTGGAGGCCCATTTAAAGACGGCCCGGAGGAGGCCCATGGATACCACGGCCCGTAGCAGGGTCATGGTTACCACGGTCCGTATATGGCCCATGGTTGTTACGGCCACTAGCAAACCAGGGAAAAAGAAAACTAGGAAATAAATAAGCCCGAAACTAACGCTAGGCTATTAAGGCGATTACACAGATTACATCCACTGGGCATCAAAGATCGCCACCAGTGCAAATATAGGGAACAACCTACACTATACAAAAATGGCTTGCTGTTTTCTTCAGCCGGTGGCTGCACGTTAAGAACAAATTTTGTATCGCAACAAAACAAATTACAACTATAAAACAAAAGGAAGGTTGGCATAAAAGTTAACAGTCTGGCAGATAAATGCACCACCAGAAGTTCAGAAGCACAGTTCATTTAACATGACCGTTATGTTTTCATGTTGTATTGTCCGATGGAGCAGCATAACCTTCACCTTCATTTCTCCTAGGCTCCTGAACAACATAGCAAATGTCTGATAGTCTGGTTTCAAAACCATGCATATCTTAACGACGTCAAACAATGTCTGTCCTTGTTTCACAAAGGGTCTCTGTTAGGGAACGGACTTGTGTCTGGAGCAAAGATATAACATTGTTTTGAGCTTGCATATCTTGATCATGAGGCAGTTTGGACGAGATTTCCTTAACAACCAACCCAGTATTACGCAGGAACGTGCTTTTAGCCTTTGTTAGTGGACAGTCTTGACCCACGGCAGCAAGAGCTGACATTGCGGTTATAGTTGCCTCGCCACCTTCAGAAGGTGGCAGTTCCACCATTTTTTCCATAGCTTGCTGAAAAGTTGAGTTTTTACATTAGTAGTACCACAACAGAAGATATTAAGGAGG
This sequence comes from Aegilops bicornis, assembly GCA_021605145.1. Lineage (NCBI taxonomy): Eukaryota > Viridiplantae > Streptophyta > Magnoliopsida > Poales > Poaceae > Aegilops > Aegilops bicornis. The sequence continues at coordinate 49,636,589 of CM038675.1, read as the reverse complement.
CAACAAAACCAAACAAAATAGCTTTGGTCTATATACAGAACTTATTCTGGTGAACCCATATAAAATATTAATTGTATTTTACTGCAAAGTACATAATAAAACCAGGTTCCAAACATATGACCATGTACCATGGCTAATGTATTGTCTATTTATTCACATTGTATTGACAGCTAAGGATAAGGAGACAAAGTTCATAATACGGTAAGCATAATATGACATCATTCATATCACAAAACAACTGGGAACAGACAAACAGGCAATTGTAACGTTGTGTGGGCAAGTCCAGCACGGAACTAGATTACAGGTCAAGATCAAAGGAACATCACTCATCTCTTTTAAACCTTGTAAGGTGCAATGATACGCTAAAACAATTGTGTATAAAATTGAAAATAGTAATAGACATTGGCTGCAAACCATGCAGTTCAAGGCACGAGTCAGAGTAAGTAGTAGTTAAAAGGCATGAGGATTAAGGACTTACAACAACGGCTTTGACTGGTGTAGTCATGCCCTTCGTCTTGCTGGTGTGACAGTCCTTGAAGATTTCCACAACATTTGGTTCAGGTACTTTTTGGTCCTTGCGGGCTTTCCTCTGCATTTGGAACAAGTCAATATAGATTTGATAATATGGTACATTGAAAAGAGTGAAACAGCAGCTAATTACAAGAGCCTCGCAGTGTGCAATACAGCTACGAGATCCTGTCGTCTGTTGGAATTTCACTTTCGTACGGTTGGCCTTGTTCTTTAAACAATTCACCTACAAGAAGATAGATTTGTGTGGCACATGCGTAAATAGGACTTCAACATGTGATCTGATCACATATATATAATGTACCCGATACTTCGGATCGGACCAGTGTTTAACGAGGCCTCTCCAGTCTTCATCCGATATATTTTCCACTGGAGATGTTTGGGCAAGTTCACTGTTAGCCTTTCCTTCAAAGTGAGTTTTCCTTAAGTTATACCGATACTGTCGCAGAGCAGACTTGAAAACATGGGTGCAAGCTTGTCTGGTTGCATCATCTTGGCTATCCAACTTGAACCTCATCTGTTGAAAATTATGGGAGTCTCATTATCAACAACTTAGAAAGTATTGGACAGAGCAAGACGATATTACTAGTTTCCATACATAACCATACTTATAGATAAATGGTCGAGGAAGGTGTTGAACTAGGTTTCGTCTTTGTCATTCCTGTACTGAATCCATGTAGGGAGGATACGTACCTGACACCTAACAGCAACCGCTGCCTCTGATACTAACTTGGCTGATTCTGTAGCATCACATGGCCTTTTTAAACCTGCCTCAAAATGGATCTCCATTCTTCCTCCTCTAGATTTAGTTAACCTATCGAGCATTATCCCTGATGTTTGTTTCCTCTTGCGCCTAGGTGCTAGTCCAACAACAAACATAGGAAGTGTTAATGTACATCAAACTGTGAGACTACATATAAAGAAGCATGCAACTGTAACTTGACTCCAGCAACTACCTTCTTGCTGTTGAAGCTCACAAAGTTCATCTGATCTTGCCAACTCATCTTGTGTCAAGAGTGCTTCGGAAGTAGTGTCAGATGGCAAGGGAGCTTGGGAACGTGCTGCTAGCTGAGTTGACCAACAAGTAAATCGTGCAGCTGGTGGTACTATGGAAGGTGTTGCAACAACTAGGGTTGTCTCTGCTTGTTTGGTGGCAGCTATTTGTTTCTGTTTGGCTTGTTCTGCAGCTCGTGTAGCACGGGATACCCTGTCGGTACAATTTTCTGCTGGACTTTGACCTTCTATTGCACCATCAGTACCAGCAGAATCTGCAGGATTCTTCCGCTTCCCTTTCCCTGTCGTTCTGTGTTGCTTCCTCTTTCTCTGTGCCATGTTAAGTCAAGCCGACAAGAAAAATGAATAACAATTTAGTTCTTCAGAACAAATTGATGCGTGATACAGACGAACTGAACTTTGATGTTAGACAACCACATGATAGGAGGATGTAATATGTACGAAAAACAGGACGGCATGAGATAACCAGAACTATGATGTGTAAACTAAGCAGAAGACATTTCACTAAATTAGAAGCAATGCAATTGAAGGTAGACACCATATGAAAGATGCTACAAATATCGCTCTGCCAAGTTAACAGTGTCTCACCATAAATGCCGTTTAAACAAATGTGAAGCAGTACAAGAAATAAATCATATGCAAGATGCAAACAACATCACATTACCAAGTTAAAGGTCTCTCGTCATTAGTGCCATTGCATATTCGCAGGTTACGATGTGTAAACTAAGGAGAAGGCATTTCAACAAATTAGAAGCAATGAAAGCTAGAAACCATATGAAAGATGCAACAAATATCACTCTACCAAGTTAAAACTGTCTTGTCATAAGTGCCATTTCAACAAATTAGTAGTAGTACAAGCTAGAAAAGAATGCGAGATATAACCTATATCACACTCCCAAGTCAAATGTGTCTTATGATAAGTGATTATTGCAGGTTACACAACAGTAGTACTTTGATGTAAGAACATGGTGTGATAGACAGATATTGTATGTTCTAGAAATAGGAACATGTGTCTTATTCACAAGTATAATGTGTAAAGTAAGCTGATGAAATTCAACAAAATTAGAAGCAATACAATAGACATCATACATAACATGCAACCACATATAACAGTGCCAAGTTAGAGGGAGCACCTGTGATGGTGCACTAGGGGAGACGTGCTCATCATCAACACAGCTACGTTGAGTGTTTATGCATGTGTTGTCTTGGAAATCATCTTCGGGGATGGAGGAGTAGAATCTGTAGAGGCCCTCAGTTTGGAAGGAGCACCATCATCCGCTACCTTGCTAACTTCCTTCCGCTTTATTGATTTTGAATTGTCAAATAAAACCGACAAGAAAAAGCAATAAAGTTCACTCTTCAGAACTAATTCGTGCATGATACTGACAATCACTACTTTGATGTAAGGCAAACACATGATTCCAGGATGAAATAATACGAAAAATAAGACGGCATGTCATATTCACAACTGTTTGTGTAAACTAAGCAGCAACCATTTCAACAAATAAGAAGCAATGCAAGCTAGACACCACATGAAAGATACAACCAATATGACTCTGCCAAGTTAAAAGCGTCCCATCATAAATGGCATTTCAACAAATTAGAAGCAGCGCATGCTATAAATCATATGAAAGATGCAACTAATATCACATTGCATATACTAAAGGTGTCTCGTCATATTGATTTATGCGGAATACAAAAAAAACAATAGTTTTATGTAAGGACATGCTTAATAGACAGATGTACTATGTACTAAAAACAGGAAGGCATGCCACATTAACAGGTATAATGTATAAACTAAGCAGAATAGCACATGCAATTTAACCAGATTGGAAGAATTACAATCTAGACACCATATGCAACATGCAACCACATATCACGCTGCCAAGTTAGAGCAAGCACCTGTGATGCTAGTCTAGGGGAAATGTGGTAATCAACTATAAAGCTACGTTCACTATCTTCATCTAGCCTTGCTGTTTCTTGAGAATCATGTGGGGAGGCTGACGCTGCAATCTTTAAATGAGGATCTTTTCTCCTCACAGTAGTCCACTTGCCTGACTGCCTCATCATAAGTGATTGATGAGGGATACACAAGAACATTAGTTTAATGTAAGAACATGGTTAATAGACAAATGTACTAGTATGTACCAAAAACAGAAAGGCATGTCATATTCAAAGGTATAGTGTGTAAGCTAAGCAGATGCAATTTAACCAAATTGGAAGCAATACAAGCTAGACATCCGGCTGGAGTGGTGAGCATGATCATCTAGGACCTGAGAGCCTGGTGGGAGGCTGAAAGCACAAGTGCTCCCTGGGTGGTTTTGGTAATTAATGTCAACATATCTCTTGTTGGACTAATGCTTCTATCTAGTATGTTTCAGATGAGTTCAACAATTGAGTGGCATGGACTAGAGGATGTGGAACCCCTTCAAGATGCTCAGAACGAAGGATTGGCTCAAGCTCAAAGCTCGGGACCCTACATTTCTATTTTAGTGGTCCAAGATCACATTGAGTCCATAGGAAAGCCAATACTATTAAGAGGGGATGAGGTGTTGCTTAATTGCTTGCTTGCTCAAAGTGCTTAGTGATATGCTCCAAAGTCCTCAACCACTTTCTCATATCCATATATGTACCAAACCTAAAAGTCAAACTCGGACCCACCGATTCTTTCTATCCGGCGCCACCGAGTTATCTTAACATAGCCACTGCCAGAAACCCTAATCAGTTCGGTCTCACCGATGGGATCTCGGTCTCACCTAGATGGGCTTGCAAACTCTCTGTTGTCTGTTGCAATAATCTCGGTCCCACCGAGAATTGCAACCGGCCCCACCGAGTTTGCTTGGCCAACATTCTGTTTCACTTATTACCCAATTCGGTCCCACCGAGTTTGAGTAAACGGTCAAACCGAGTTTTGGATTTACCCTAACCCTAGCACATCGGTCCCACTGAGTTGATCCAGTCGGTCCCACCGAAACACCTAACAGTCACATTATGAACCAATTCGGTCTGACCGAGTTCTGATTCGGTCCCACCGAGTTTGGTGATTTGTGTGTAACGGTTAGATTTTCTGTGGAGGCTATATATACCCCTCCACCCACTCTTCATTCGTGGAGAGAGCCATCAGAACATGCCTACAATTCCAATACATATTTTCTGAGAGGGAACCACCTACACTTGTGTTGAGGTCAAGACATTCCATTCCAACCACATAAATCTTGATCTCTAGCCTTCCCCAAGTCGCTTTCCACTCAAATCTTCTTTCTACCAAATCAAATCCTATGAGAGAGAGTTGAGTGTTGGGGAGACTATCATTTGAAGCACAAGAGCAAGGAGTTCATCATCAACACACCATTTGTTACTTCTTGGAGGGTCGTGTCTCCTAGATTGGCTAGGTGTCACTTGGGATCCTCTGACAAGATTGTGGAGTTGAACCAAGGAGTTTATAATGGCAAGGAGATCGCCTACTTCGTGAAGATCCACCCTAGTGAGGCAAGTCCTTCATGGGCGACAGCCATGGTGGGATAGACAAGGTTGCTTATTCGTGGAACCTTCGTGGGTGGAGCCCTCCGTGGACTCGCGCAACCGTGACCCTTCGTGGGTTGAAGTCTCCATCAACGTGGATGTACGATAGCACCACCTATCAGAACCATGGATAAAAAATCTCAGTGTTTCCAAATTGCATTTGCACACTCCAATCCCTTCTCTTTATCTTCTTGCAACTTGCATGCTTTACTTTCCGCTGCTCATATACTCTTGTATGCTTGCATGCTTGCTTGATATGTCTTGTGAATGTTTAAACTTGTGCCAAAACTTCACCTCAACTTAAGAGAAATTAAAAACTGCAACTTTCCTTGATTACATTCTATCCCCCCCCTCTAGACACCTCTTCTCGATCCTTTCAATTGGTATCAGAGCTTTGGTCTCCATTGCCTTGGTTTAAACACCTTTGGAGTAAGATGGATGTGTCTACTTTGGGGAGTCTTAGACATAGAGTGCCTATTCTCGATGGAGAGTTTTCCTATGAATGGAAAAATGAAATGCTTGAGATTCTTAATGAATATCACTAGAACAAGTACATTACTAGCCCTTGTGCACCTCATATTGATCCTTTGCATCCCACACCCGAAGAGGATCTTGACATGATTCACAATTTTAGAACTATCAATCTTATCATTAGAGGATTGCCCAAAAATTTGATTGCTAACTTACCCACTCTTGATTGTGCTTATACTATATGGAGATTTCTTGAGGAACAATTTCCAGATTATTCCTTGAAAAATTTAAACGAAATCCTTCATAAGTCTATTGCCTTGAGTAAGATGAATTCTAGTGATCCTAGCTTTGGTGATTGTCTATTTGAGCTTACCAATCTCATGCGTGCCATAGGAGATGTTGGGATCATTAGCAATATCATTTCCGAAGCTATTAGAATTCATAAAGATAACCATAGAAATGATCATTTATCTAATGAATTATCCTCTCTAGGAGTTAATCAATCACAAGATGATATTGAACATGGATATTATGATGAGGATGATGATAGTGACTATGATCTTGATGATGCGATGAGACATTATGGTCTTATGGCAAATCTTCGCGGCTACATGGCTGGAGGAAAGGAATGGGTCCTTGATAGTGGATGTACTGATCATATGACCAGAGATAAAGATTTGTTCTGTGAGCTTGCTGAAAACAACGGCCCTCGAAAGTATGTCACTTTTGGTGATAACTCAAAGGGTAAGGTGGTTGGCCTCGGTAAGGTGGCCATCTCACATGATAGCTCCATACAAAATGTCATGCTCGTTGAATCTCTTGGGTACAATTTACTTTCAGTATCTAGACTTGCTGATTTCGGTTTCAATATCCTATTTACTGAGGTAGATTGCCAAGTGTTTCATAGACACAATCGTAAAATGGTCTTTACCGGTATACGTAGAGGTGATCTTTACATTGTTGATTTCACTAAAAAGGCTCAACCTAAAACTTGCTTAATTGCTAAGTCTTCTAAAGGCTGGTTGTGGCATAGAAGACTAGGTCATGTGGGCATGCGAAATCTTGATAAGCTTATTAAAGGTGATCATATCCTTGGAATAAAAGATGTCATATTTGACAAGGATAGACTTTGTAGTGCTTGTCAGGCAGGAAAACAAGTTGGAGGAAGTCATCGCGCGAAGAACATCATGACCACGAGAAGACCACTCGAGGTACTTCACATGGATCTCTGTGGTCAAAATGCCTACAAGAGTCTCGGTGGTAACTCATTTGGCCTAGTCATAGTTGATGATTTTTCAAGATTTACGTGGGTGTTCTTTCTTGATGACAAATCGCAGGTCCAAAAGATCTTCAAAAACTTCGCTAGGAAGGCCCAAAATCAATTTGACGTGAAGATCAAGAAGGTTCGGAGCGACAACGGAATGGAGTTCAAGAACGCAAATGTGGATACCTTTCTTGACGAAGAGGGGATCTCACACGAGTTCTCGGCTACGTACACATCTCAACAAAATGGAGTTGTTGAGAGGAAGAACCGGACTCTTATTGAGATGGCAAGAACGATGCTTGATGAGTACAAGACTCCAAAACACTTTTGGGCGGAAGCGGTTGAGACTGCTTGTCATGCAACAAATCGCTTGTATCTTCACAAGATACTCGGCAAGACGGCATACGAGCTCCTCACCGGTAACAAACCCCAAGTCGGATACTTTCGAGTATTTGGCTCAAAGTGCTACATTCTTGATAAGCATCGTCGTTCTAAATTTGTACCTAAACCTCATGAAGGTTTCCTACTTGGTTATGGCTCAAACTCTCACACCTACCATCTCTACAACAATTTTACCCGAAAGGTTGAAGAGACGGTAGATGTGAAGTTTGATGAATCTAACGGCTCGCAAGTAGAGCAATTGCCAATTGATGTAGGAGACAAAGACCCTTCAGAAGCAATTCAAGACTTGTCTATTGGCAAGATTCGTCCAACGGAGGTGAAGGAGAGTACCTCGTCCGTCCAAGTGGAAGCTTCTACCTCACGACAAGGTGAACCTAGAATTGATACGGAAGCATCCACAAGTGGGACACACCAAGACGAAGAAAACGAGGAAAAACACCCAGATGAACATCAACAACCTCCTTCTCCACCACAACAAGAGAATGACAACGTCAACAATGAAGAAGACCAAGAAGAAGAACAAGATGAAGAAGATGTTCCAGCCCGAGCCAAGCCAAAGCTCGCACGAGTTCAAGCAAGAATCGCTTAAGATCATCCCGTCGAGCAAATCTACAATGATATCCGAACTGGGAGAATCACTCGCTCTAAAACTCGTTTGGCTAATTTTTGTGAACATTACTCATTCATCTCTTGCATTGAACCTATGAAAGTTGAAGAAGCATTGGAAGATCCAGATTGGATAAACGCTATGCATGAAGAGCTACACAACTTTGAGAGAAATCAAGTGTGGACATTGGCCGGGAAGCCCGACAACAACCACAACATCATTGGTACCAAATGGGTGTTTCGCAACAAGCAAGATGAAGATGATCAAGTCGTCCGCAACAAAGCACGCCTAGTCGCCCAAGGCTACACTCAAGTCGAAGGTATGGACTATGGTGAGACATATGCTCCCATTGCTAGACTTGAGTCCATTCGAATCTTACTTGCATATGCTAATCACCATGATATCACCTTGTACCAAATGGACATTAAAAGTGCTTTTCTAAATGGTGAAATTGAGGAGGAAGTATATGTTAAGCAACCTCCGGCTTTGTCAATCCTAAGAAACCTAATCATGTTTACAAACTTCACAAAGCCCTTTATGGTCTTAAACAAGCTCCTAGAGCATGGTATAAATGCTTGACCAAGTTCCTTATTGAAAAAGGTTTTGAAATTGGTAAAATTGATTCTACTCTCTTTACTAAAAGGGTTAATGGAGAACTATTTGTGTGCCCAATCTATGTTGATGATATCATATTTGGTTCAACTAACCCTCATTTTAGTGAGAAGTTTGGGAAGCTAATGTCGGAGAAGTTTGAGATGTCTATGATGAGTGAACTCAAATTCTTTCTCGGTTTGCAAATTAAGCAAACTAAGGAAGGTACATTTGTTTCTCAAACAAAGTACACAAAGGACTTATTCAAGAAGTTCGATATGCAAGAATGCAAAGGTATGTCTACACCCATGCCTACTAGTGGACATCTTGATTTGACCAAAGATGGTGAACCGGTTGATCAAAAAGTTTACCGCTCTATGATTGGTTCATTGTTATATCTATGTGCCTCTCGTCCTGATATTATGCTAAGTGTGTGCATGTGTGCACGATATCAAGCGGCCCCTAAAGAGTGTCATCTTAAGGCTGTGAAAAGGATAGTGAGATACTTAATACACACACCAAATTTTGGCATTTGGTATCCTAAGAGGCCTTCTTTCGATCTTGTTGGCTACTCCGATTCGGACTATGCCAGAGACAAGGTTGATAGAAAGTCCACTTCGGTACTTGTCAATTTCTTGGTAGATCTCTTGTGTCTTGGTCCTCCAAGAAACAAAACTCGGTATCCTTGTCCACCGCCGATGCGGAATACATTGATGCTGGATCATGTTGTGCTCAATTACTTTGGATGATCCAAACTCTTAAAGATTATGGGATATATGTGAAACATGTTCCCTTGCTTTGTGACAATGGAAGTGCTATCACTAGTGCAGAACTGGGCTTTAGCACCGGTTTGTAAGGGCCTTTAGTGCCAGTTCTACAACCGGCACTAAAGAGTGGAGACTAAAGCCCCCCCCCCCTTTACTACCGGTTCGGCACGAACCGGCGCTAAAGTGCCACCACGTGGCACGGTCCAGGCCCGGGTGCTGGTAGACCATTAGTACCGGTTGGTTTTACCAACCGGTACTAAATGTTTGGGGGGGGGGGGGGGGGGGTTGGGTTTTTCCCATTAATTTTGTGTTTTCCATTTAATTATTTTTTGTTTGCTGGTATTTTACGATACTACAAATTATACATGTTATGCATATATATAAATAGATTATCTAGTACGTAGAACCACACACACACACACACACACACACACACACACATATATATATATATATATATATATATATATATATATATATATATATATATCATCGAATGTCTCACAACCAACACCATTAATTATTCACACATACACATGTATATACAAATACAATTTATCCTACATGTTGCCTTGGTGCCTTCGGAGCACGATGACAAGTGGTTCACGGGGGCGGTAGCGGGTAATAGTATTCTCCTTTGGGATCTATGACATGGTCGAGCAAAAATCCCGCTATTTCCTCTTGAAGTGCTAGTACAGCGCTCATTGGTAGGAGCTGCTCCGCACCTCTCTGAACTGTTAAGAATGAGATTAATATGCATGTGTATTAGTTGTGTGACTAGATATCGATAATGGTGTGAATAGTGTTCTGACAAACGTACCTAGTCCTGTCTTTGAGATCTGCTCCTTTCGGACGCCATCATGCGAATGTTCTCGCAAACGTAGAATGCACACAGATCATTCCCCGACGCCTGCTTCAGGGCCTTTACGAGAATGGAATTGAATCAGATAATGATTAATCAAAAGCATGATAATTAATTAATGGTATTGAAACAAGAATTAAAGAGATGGTAGCTAGCTAGATAGCTAGCTAGTACTACTTAATTAATTACCTTTGGTCGATACCAAAACAACTTTTTTGCCCATTTGCCTGGAGTCACCTTGATGAACTTTGCCCAAGCCTGCCCGCCGGCAAAGAAAATTAATAAAGGGGTTATTAAATAGTTCATATCAGGAAATGACGAACTAAATAGGCCGAGATATAGTTAATAATGATTGAAATTACTTGTTGACTATCCCCTTCACAATGGTGTAGTCTTTTTCTTCTTTCAAGAGGTGAGTCCAAGATTACTTCAACTGTTCCTTTGTCAACTTTAATGTCTAACAAGATCCAGTGGAAACTGCATGCGCTGCGTTTGCATGTCTTAATTAAGCGGGCATGTGCATTGTGATGCCCCCGATTCAATCATACACTAATCATGCACGCAAACGTGTACGATCAAAATCAGGGACTCACGGGAAGATATCACAACACAACTCTAAAAACATAAATAAGTCATACAAGCATCATAATACAAGCCATGGGCCTCGAGGGCTCGAATACAAGTGCACGATCATAGACGAGTCAGTGGAAGCAACAATATCTGAGTACAGACATAAGTTAAACAATTTCGCCTTAAGAAGGCTAGCATGCATGGATACAGATCGAAAGAGGCGCAGGCCTCCTGCCTGGGATCCTCCTAACTACTCCTGGTCGTCGTCAGCGGGCTGCACGTAGTAGTAGGCACCTCCGGTGTAGTAGGAGTCGTCATCGACGGTGACGTCTGGCTTCTGGGCTCCGACATCTGGTTGCGACAACCAGGTAAAAGGGAAGGGGGAAAAAAGGGAGAAAGCAACCGTGAGTACTCATCCAAAGTACTCGCAAGCAAGGAGCTACACTACATATGCATGGGTATATGTGTAAAGAGGCAATATCGGTGGACTGAATCGTAGAATGCCGTAATAAGAGGGGATAACTAATCCTGTCGAAGACTACGCTTCCGGCAGCCTCCGTCTTCTTGACATGTAGAAGAGAGTAGACTAAAGTCCTCCAAGTAGCATCACATAGCATAATCCTACCCGGCGATCCTCCTCGTCGCCCTGTTAGAGAGCGATCACCGGGTTGTATCTGGCACTTGGAAGGGTGTGTTTTATTTAAGTATCCGGTTCTAGTTGTCATAAGGTCAAGGTACAACTCCAAGTCATCCTGTTACCGAAGATGACGGCTATTCGAATAGATAAACTTCCCTGCAGGGGTGCACCACATAACCCAACACGCTTGATCCCATTTGGCCGGACACACTTTTCTGGGTCATGCCCGGCCGCGGAAGATCAACATGTCGCAGCCCCACCTAGGCCAACAGAGAGGTCAGCATGCCGGTCTAAACCTAAGCGCCGAAGTGCAGGCCCATCGCCCTTAGCACACCTGCATGTTGCGTGGGCGGCCGGAAGCATACCTAGCCTAACAGGCGTTCCAGTCAATTCCGGCGCGCGCCACTCAGCCGCTGACGTCACGAAGGCTTCGGCTGATACCACGACGTCGAGTGCCCATATCTTTCCCACGTAGTTGGTTAGTGCGTATAGACCAAATGGCCAGACTCAGATCAAATACCAAGAACTCGTTAAGCGTGTTATTTTAAAGTAACCGCGAACGCCGACCAGGGCCAGGCCCACCTCTCGCCTAGGTGGTCTCAACCTGCCCTGTCGCTCCGCCACAAAGATCCACACAGAGGGCCGTTGGGACAAAGGTCCTTTAAGCCCCCAATCCGTGAATCACTCGCGGGTGCTCCACGAGCCGACCCGACTTTAGTCACCACATGTATCATGTATAAAGTATATAGTATATACCCGTGATCACCTCCCGAGTGATCACGGCCCGATAGTATAGCATGGCAGATGGACAAGAATGTAGGGCCACTGATGGAATACTAGCATCCTATACTAAGCATTTATGATTGCAGGTAAAGGTAACAACAATAGTAGCAAGGACAGGCTATGCATCAGGATAGGATAAACGGAAAGCAGTAACATGCTACACTACTCTAATGCAAGCAGTATAGAGAAGAATAGGCTATATCTGGTGATCAAGGGGGGGCTTGCCTGATTGCTCTGGCAAGAAGGAGGGGTCGTCAACACCGTAGTCGTGCTGGGTAGCAGCGGCGTCGGTCTCGGTGTCTAGCGAGAGAAGAGGGGGAAGAAACAATAAATACAATGCAAACAAATGCATGACATGACAAAGCGCGGTGCTAGGTGTGCCCCAACGCAGTATGAGGTGATACCGGCGAAGGGGGAAACATCCGGGAAAGTATTCCCGGTGTTTCGCGTTGCAACAAAATGAACCGGATGGGAAATGTGGCAGGTTCACTATGCTAGGGACGCGTGGCGGACGAACGGGCTGCGTATCTGGATTCGTCTCGTCGTTCTGAGCAACTTTCATATACAAAGTTTTTCCATCCGAGCTACGGTTTATTTTATATTAATTTTAAAAGATTTAGATCATTTTAGGATTTATTTAATTAGTTAAATTCAACATTATCCAGAATAGTGTTTGCTGATGTCATCATGATGTCAGCAGTTGACCTGGTCAACCTGACAATTGGGTCCTGCATGTCATTGCCTAACTAACTAACTAACTATTTAGTTAGATTAATTAGCAGGTTAATTTGGTTTAATAGTTAGTTCACAAAATTAATTAAGTTAATTGATTAGTTAATTAATTAATTAATTATATTTTTACTAATTAATTATTTATTATATATTTTTTTAAATCTTTTTTAAACCGTTCTGTGGGCGGGGCCCATATGTCATAGGACCTAAGGGCCATAGCGGGTTCGGGTGGCGTAGCGGGCAGCGGGGCGAAGGGTGCCCGCACGCCCGAGCCACCAGGTGGTGCGGCGAGGCCATAGAGGCGAGGGTGGTCGCCAGAGCACGCCCACCGTGAGCAGGCGGAGCAAGGCGGTCGCACGGGGCAGGGGCGCGAGCATCACGCCCGACGTGCGTGCAGGGGCGCGGCGTCGCGTGGGAAGCAGAGAGGCGGCAGAGAGCATGCAGTGGGAGGCGGCGGGCTGGTGGGAGCGGGCGGCGTGGAGCAGATCCAGAGCGAGAACAGGGCGGCGAGGTGGTGGCGCGAGGAGGTCAGCGGGCGGGGATGAGTGAGAGGCAGTGCGGCCTCGGCGAGGCAGGGACACGGCGGCAAGCAGCGATGACAGTTGGCGCGCGGGGTTGGGGGAGAGCAAGCGGGCGGCATGCGCGTGCCAGGGAGGGCTCGGTCGCCAGAGCACAGCGACGGGCGGCGCGGACGGCAGGGCCAAGGGAGGGGATGCGGGACGATACTGCTGGCCGTGAGCGCGGCGTGAGACGAAGGAGGAGAGGAGGAGGCGGAGGCTCACATCGAGGAGCAGGGACATGGCGGGGGGGTCGGGTGGTCGACGGGACGACGCAGCGACGAGGAGGCAGGTGGGGGAAGTCCGACGAGGTGGCGTGGTGTGGCGGCGCCGGTGTTCAACAGCAGCGGTGGGGCCGAGGATCGGGATCCCGATCCAGATCCGTAATGACGAGGGGGCGAGTGGGGGCGACAGAAGTGGGTGTCGGTGGGGCTAGGGTTTTGGGAGTGGGGGATATGGGGAGTGAGGGATGACCGGTTGGGCCGGCCTGGTGGGTCGTGGCTGATTGGGATGGCTTTCTTGGTAGAACCCCGGGGGTGAGTGCTTTCTCTTTTATTTATTTTTGTTTTATTTTATATTTCTGTTTTACTGTTTTTATTTTAGTTTCCTTTTGAATTTGGTTTTATAAACTACACCACTGGTTCCTAATTTAGTTTTAATAAGTATGCCACTGCCCCATAAGTTTTTGGCAATAAAACAAATAGTTTAATATTTTATCAAATTGAAAAGGGTAGTTAGTTAAATGTTTTGATGCTGTTTTAAATATTTTAGTGCACTTAAACCTTTTATAAAATTGTGGTTTCTCCACAATAATTACCTATGCATTATTTGGCAACACCCCAACATTTTAGTTTTAATATTTGAAAATATTTTATTGTTTGCTTGATTTTGAATTTGAACTTCGAATGTGTTTGAACTAACGCGAGATTAGCAACAATAATCGAGGTGACGTGGCATCATTAGCGGAGGGTTGCTGTAGCTTAATTATCCGGGCGTCACAATTCTCCTCCACTACAAGAAATCTCGTCCCGAGATTTAAGAGGTGGATTACGGGGAAAGGTCTGGTTACGAAATTCTAACGAATGTTCTCGGCCTTGGTTGCTCTTCTCAAAGTGGTCGATCCATTATATTGACGTCTTCATTTTTCTGCTTCAAGTCATCAACATGAAGTCGGTATCCTTTCTTCGGGGGTTCCATTGTACTTACGAAAGAATAAGGGGGTATTCCAGGAGAACGAACCTCTACAAGGTTGACTATCTGGTCGATAACATCGGGGAAGGTGGCAGAAAGTAACTCTTGAATTGAAACTTAAGAAAATATCGAGAGTAAGTTAATGAGGTTTCATGGGAAGTTTCGAGCGAGCAGGGAACCGTTCGATGCCTGAAACAGGGCGTGGAAGGGGCTCAAAGCAATCGGGAATAAGTATTACGTCCAGTAACAGATTTGATGATCCGTCGGAAGGTGGCTCGTGAAATACATACGAGGCCACACGCGAGGAATAACCTTGAGAACAGGGGGTGCAGGAGAGTTAGGTTTCGATCCTATGGAACTGTGGGTTATGGGCCCACCATGTGGTTCAAAAGTAGGACGGACGCCGACATATTGCACGGTCATGATAGCAAGGCATGGCAGAGGATAGCCTGTCAGTTATGTTGGCAACAACGTTGGTACCAAGGGCGAGGGACGAAGAGAACCATTTTCCTGCTTTCGTTATGCAGGCGGACCAATAGGCAAGGTTCTCGTCCATCGGGGGTTACTAGGATGTCGTCAGCAATAGTAACAGGGTCACACTGACAGAGTTGTAAACCGAGGTTTTTACCTAAGAAGGAGAATATTACTGCTTAGATCAGATAGATCACAAGAAACGTTAACCCAACAAATGGAAAGAAAAATATGATTATCAGATTAAACAGAACAATGGAAAGGATAATGTGTTTAAACACATATTTCAAAGGTATATCCTTCGGAAGGACGAGCAGAGCATGATATCCATGACAAGATATAATGTAGTAAACTCCTTAGGTAGGGGAGAGAATTTTCATGACATTACCCATACCGCAATGTTTGGATAATCGAGCAGGAAACATTTAGCATTGGGCTTCAAATGTTTTTGTTGAAAATCGGAGTACCATGGACATGCTTCGAGATAGCACTGACATGGTTTGCAAGCAAAGGTCAGACTTTGTATTCACAAAGGATCCATCAGGAACATCTTATAGAATAAGTCTTACAATTTCCTTATGAAAGAATGGCTAACCTTGCTGAAAAGAGGGAGTATTATAATTGGGTTCCCCAGCCAGGTGTGCTAGGCATGACATCACCTTACCGGGTCATATAAAGACCAATGTTAAACTCCTAGAAATATGTTCAAACCATCATATCTGACCCGAGATTTGGATCTGATTGGTGTCAGGATACCTCAGACTCATGATGCCTGAGAAGGAAGGGTGCAACTGAATTTGACGTGATGGAGTTGCAAGATTCTCGGGAATAAACTATGGAAGCAAGTTCTGAATCATGAGTTCATCATTAAACCAAGGAGAGGATGAGGAGGTGGCTGATGAACTCAGCGACAATTCATTGGGATTTCCAAAAGATGGATTTCCACAATTATGTGAACAAGGAGATAACGTTTTTCAGATCAAATGATATAATGAGGTATGCTCGAGGAAAACATACACAATTAAACATTGACTGAAAGGTGCACCCGAAATATGGGTTGGGTTGCGCGACCAATGTCGGAATGGCGATTGAGCAACCAACACACTAAATTGGAATTATTGTCCAATAACTCTGAAGCAATAGGGTTGCTAGAGATATTAAATTTGCGCAACAGAGTTCACTCAACACGGGGACCAAGAAAAGAATGGTGATGGCGAGAAGCATCACTGTATCACAAATCCTTAAGAGGTGGTGAAATTCTCACAACATTGATGACATAAGATATGGTAATGTTCCAAGGTAAAGAAGAACAATTGCTGGATAGCAAGGACCTCAAGGTATAACACCAAACACGAACAAGCTTGTGTTAGTGGGAAGGCAATAAAGTGGTCGATGACAATAAAATTCATCCAGGAAGAAGTAATCGAACCTCCACTACATCAAGTAAAAGGACTGATGCAGCAAAAGATTATTTGAACCGCGGATACGACACCAACTCGGAATCAAGCTTGTTGTTCAAAGTGGAATGATAAGAAGAGGAAATCGACATGAGCTTAGCTCATCATTGAAGGTTGTGCTCCAGGATTAAGGACCAGGTAGCACAGTTAAAAGTCTGCACGATAATGATATAGTCGATCCGGCTAGGAATGACATGATCGAGTACAAACTCGTAAGTAAAGAAGATTACTAAGAGTTGTCGAATCGCGATGCGGACTCGATTCGGTTATCGGTGTCCTTGAGTGTTTAATGACCCAAAGCCCGTGAAAAAATTGGAATCAGTGAGAATGGTACTTGATGAAGAACTCATAAGAGGTTATGCAGTTCCATTATAATCTCGAGATACCAGGGGGGTAATACTCGACGACAGATCAAAGTAGAGGTTGGTCTGGGGTATTGCTCTGCAGAAGACAAGTTCTTTAACTTGTCCGAGAATGGGATCAAAGAAGAATAATCACGGTTGGGACCACAATTGCAAAGGACAAAATCACAGATACAGATCAAATAATACCAAGTGAATAATTATTGTTACGAGAAGCTACCATGATAAGCTGTACATCGTTTCCATGGTCATGAACACAAAGTTCAGGGTTGACTCCCACTTCTCCAATGTATAACCTTTCATTCACTTCTCATTTTTCAAAGAATTTGTAATGTTTTAAATTTTATCTAGCAAAACACCAGAAGAGTATGACTCGTGATAGCTCTCGGGTTTATCCGGATCTGGGAAGGCATAGGTTCAACCCTTAGGGGTATCTTGGGAACATATACCACAAGCTTCAATAGTAAATAACACAAGCTCAATAGTAGAGCATGGGTGACAAAAGGAGAAGATACAATTTACCGAAGGCAGTATGTATCGGGGAAAGAACTTCTCTAGGTTTTTTTGTATACGAAGGACACTGTCGGATAATATTTCAAAAAGGATCTGACGGTCAATAGAGGAGTTGATGTGAGTATCGGCACACAACCAGAGGAAGAAACAATGCGGAGGCATTGGATTATAGAAGCAACTGACTAATTCAAAGCTCACATGTAGAGGAATTATGATTTCCCAATCAAAGGATCGAAGCAAACGCCTACGATTAGGGATGGATAAGTTGAGTAAGCTTAGGGGTAAAATCGACAACAATTTGATTGGTCGAGATCCAGCTCATGCTTAATATGACGTCTGAGCCGAAAGGATGAATTCTAGGATTTGATTGAGGATTGCGAGCATTCGCAACCTATTGAATCAATGGACTCAAAATGATAGTGACAAAGGCTGCCAATAAGATTACTATACTTATGGGATTAACCATAATGAAAGTAAGCAAGAATTTCAAGAGCAATAAGCTGCTAAAGAATTCGGAAGATCGAATATTATTTCGAAGGCCTTAGTGAAACACATGAACAACTGGAGTTGAACAGATACTCGATAAATGCGAGGGATTATCCTTAGGGGTGTTCATGTGGTAAAGCACCACAATGCAGTAAGCTCAAAGGATTCTCGGGACAACAGAGAGTATTTTGGGACATCTTGTAATAACAAGTTCAATGGGGAATGATCGTATGAATGGCAAGTGTATGCAGTTTTCATAGGGGTTGACGGTGGAAGGAAATCGCAAATGCGATGGCACAAAGACTCGACAGAACATCGTAGAGTAACTTCGGAATCTTCTAGTGCAGCAGGCGATCATCTGAAGTGAGGGGCTCTCCGGGAGAAGTACTTTCGAGGATCCTAAAGTTAGAGTTAGTAAAACCATTCAACCCGAGTAGAAGAGAGATAAGAGTCCCAGAGTATAGACGAGAAATAAAAGATCCTAATACCACCCAATGGTGACGTGGGCCCATGGGCCGCACAGCCATGTTAGTAAAAGTTTTGTAAAGTCTAGACTCGGCTTCGGCCAAGGAGTTGGAAGGTAGATTCCTACAGGCAGTCGGCTCTGATACCAACTTGTGACGCCCCCGATTCAATCGTACACTAATCATGCATGCAAACCTGTATGATCAAAATCAAGGACTCACGGGAAGATATCACAACACAACTCTAAAAACATAAATAAGTCATACAAGCATCATAATACAAGCCAGGGGCCTCGAGGGCTCGAATAAAGTGCTCGATCATAGACGAGTCAGCGGAAGCAACAATATCTGAGTACAGACATAAGTTAAACAAGCTTGCCTTAAGAAGGCTACCACAAACTGGGATACAGATCGAAAGAGGCGCAGTCTTCCTGCTCGGGATCCTCCTAACTACTCCCGGTGGTAAATCGTGGGCTGCTGCGTAGTAGTAGGCACCTCCGGTGTAGTAGGAGTCGTCGTCGATAGTGGCGTCTGGCTCCTGGGCTCTAGCATATGGTTGCGACAACCAGAAAGAAGGGAAAGGGGGAAAGGGGGGGGAAGCAACCGTGAGTACTCATCCAAAGTACTGCAAGCAAGGAGCTACACTACATATGCATGGGTATATGTGTAAAGGGCCATATCAGTGGACTGAACTGCAGAATGCCAGAATAAGAGGGGGATAGCTAATCCTGTCGAAGACTACGCTTCTGGCAGCCTCCGTCTTGTAGCATGTAGAAGAGAGTAGACTAAAGTCCTCCAAGTAGCATCGCATAGCATAATCCTACCCGGCGATCCCCTCCTCGTCGCCCTGTTAGAGAGCGATCACCGGTTGTATCTGACACTTGGAAGGGTGTGTTTTATTAAGTATCCGGTTCTAGTTCTCATAATGTCAAGGTACAACTCCAAGTCGTCCTGTTACCGAAGATCACGGCTATTCGAATAGATAAACTTCCCTGCAGGGGTGCACCACATAACCCAACACGTTTGATCCCATTTGGCCGGACACACTTTTCCGGGTCATCCCCGGCCGCGGAAGATCAACACGTCGCAGCCCCACCTAGGCCAACAGAGAGGTCAGCACGCCGGTCTAAACCGAAGCGCACAGGGGTCTGGGACCATCGCCCTTAGCACACCTGCATTTTGTGTGGGCGGCCGGAAGCAGACCTAGCCTAACAGGCGTTCGAGTCCAATCCGGCGTGCGCTGCTCAGTCACTGACGTCACGAAGGCTTCGGCTGATACTGTAACACCCCAAAATTTTGAACTTGATTTATTAATTAAAATTTTGCCAGGAAATTAGATTTTTATTTTCTGGTTTTATCATTTAATTTCAGATCACTCTGCCCCTCTGGATTTTTGTGTTTTTCCTTCTTGGTGGAAACCTTTGAAAAGTATTGATGGACTTGTATATCTTCCCAAGACCATTTCTTTTTATCAGTGGAATTATTTCTACAATTATTTTTTCCTGAGCTTTATTTCTTTAAAAATGATTTTTCATAAGTTTTAGAGTTCCATTTGCACCACAACCCTTTCAAATACTTCTTTAAAATTTCCACCAAAATTTGGGGATGTCATGTGATGTTCCCAAATCACTTTTATGCAAATATATCTTTTAGTCATTTGGAGATTTTGAGCCCTACCTCAAGTTTTCAAATCTGGTCCCGTTTGTAATTTGCACTACAACCTATTTAAATATTTCCTTAAAAATGCCACCAACATTGGAGGATGTTAGTAGTAGTGTATAATTCAACTTTATGCAAAAACCCATTGGTGTTCTTTGAAAAATTTGAGGAAATCATCATCATCTTCATTCTGGTCCAGTTTAGTGTTTTGTACTGCAACCATATTTTATCTGGCTCTTGTTGCCTTGGGATTTGTCCTGCTTATAGACCATCCTACCAAACCCTTAAGTCCAGGAGATTGGACCCATTGGAGTATTTTTGGTCCATGCAATAATGCCCTTCACTTTCTGTCCAGAACTGAAGATTTGCAAAACTTGCACTAACAAGTTTCTGGTTTTGCCCAAATAGCCTTGCCATCATCACTTGCACCTAAAGAGACCCCAACACGGAGATTTGGGCCACTGTAAGAGATGCATAGATGCCCATGGCATTGGTCGAGCACCCCGTGTTCATGGACAGCTTTGGCATAGTTTTATGTTTTCACTGTGATCTTGCCCCTCTGGACAAACCAGCATGTCCACTAATCTCCTAGCCATCTCTAACCTAGACCTGTTAGTTGCCAGCCTCACCTAAGACCTCTAGGCCACCCTGGCTTTCTGTCGAGGATGTAGCGTGCGTGCTCTGGGCGCGCCCAGAGCGCACGTTTGCACATCGCCACAGAACCGAAGCTGCCGCTGCCTTGCCCTCGCCCTTGCTCGCCCGCAGGGCCGCGCCCCGTTCTCGTCCGCTCGCCAGAACCCTCCAAACCACCCCTGGCGCCCTACATCGCCGCCGTTAGAGCCTTCTTGGCGGCACGGCGGCGTCTGCAACACGCCCCTGCCATGGCAGCGCCACCCAAGCCACAGCCGCCCGCCAGCTGCCCTCAGGAACAGCTCGAGCTCATCCACGAGCCCGTCCGCTAGCGCCCGTCGCCGCCACGTCGCCCTGCTGGCAACAGAACGGTGGTTCACCGGCGTTCTTATCCGCAGTCGCGGGAATCGACCGCGACCGCCTATAAAAGGAGCCCCCGAGCTCGTCCAGACCCTCAGGCGACCTCAGGCCATCTCCCTAGTGCTCCCATAGCCAGCAATCGTCGGAGGGAGGTCGTCTGCCTCGTCTCCGGCCAGTTCGGCCGCCGCCACGCTCTAGTGCCGAACATCACGAGCAGGGCCTCCCCAGCTCATCTCAACCGTGCGGAGCCGCCCCACCTCTCTAGCCCGTTCGGGAGCCACGTAGCCTAAGCCCCCAATTGTTCCCGAAACCACCGTCTGCCGCGGAGCTCGCCGCCGGCGACCCCCGCCAGCCTATCGACAACTAGGAGGACAGCCCTGGAACAGCGGATCCATCCCCGCCTTTAGAATCCCGCGGGGAGCCGTCATTCGTCGACGGCGATCGCCGGAGCCCCGTCACCGCTCGGCCAGAGGAGAAGGAGTCGCGGGCGACTGGTCAAACCTGACCAGTGGGCCCAAGTGACCCACTGTCAGTGACCCACGATTTGACCCACGCTGGCTTAAGCGGAAACGTATTCCACCGAATACGCCTTCGCTAGGGGAAAGCGTAAGCCCCCAAACAGTTTTCTTTTTCTGATTTTTATTAAAAACAGAATTTTGACTAAACTTTGACAGGCTATAACTTTTTAAGTATAAGTCCAATTGATTTAATTCTTTTTCTGTTGTTTCTCAAATTTTGCCTAGTTCATTTTCATATTTATTTGAAAATTTTCCAAAAAACTTTTTTGTACTGTTTTGGAACTATGTGTTAATTCAAATTTTCGTAAAATAGGATTTTGAAGAAGAAGGCAACTTTCAAAAAGTGCACCCCCACTTGCATAGTCTTGAAGGCAAGCATTCTGAACCCCGGCATAATGTTTGTTGTGCGTCATTTGATGCAAATACAACACCACCTTGACGCGAAGTATTCGATATTTTATGTGGTCACATTCATGAGTACATAATGAAGATTCCTTGCTGTTGGAATTTGATATGCTTTGGATAGTAATCACCCTTGTATGCCTTTCATGCCTATCGGGAGGAATCCGGGGAAAGTCTCTGTCTTGGGTAGACAGGAACTTGTCTCTAATAATTCATTGAGACGATTATCTCCGGTAAGGCATGGTGAGGTATGATGAGTGGTGATTCTGTTTGCTGGTGTGAAATATATTTGTTATACTAATCCTGCAGGGAATGCCTTAACCTCCTGAGTCAACCGTAGATCGATCTTGTTCCAGTAACCCCCATACTTGATTCGTACTACCACTTGTTCCTGCCATAGGTAGGGTATGGTTCAGTAAGTTGTCAACCCCTCCTAGCACACACCGTATAGAGAGGCCATGGTGGAAGATATCGGCTGCATCCGGTAGACATGCCACCTGGTCCGGGGGCATGGGTGTTTCCGGTTGGAGCCGAGGGGGTAGCTCCCCTAGTTTGCGTGCGTTATAAATTTTGTGATCCCATGCTAGTCGAGGTTGTAGCCTCCCCACTTAGAGTTTTGCTTAATGGGTGTCATGGGTGATTCAAGACATCGGTAAGTTAGGCTGGTGTGTGCGGTCAGGCAAGTTTTCAATTAAAAGACCGTGGAAGGAATTAGTCCCGATGGACTAAAGGAATCCGTTACTCGTGGGTAAAGAGTACACCCTCTGTAGAGATTATATCTATTCGAATAGCCGTGTCCATGGTTAAGGACTACAGTGTAGGATGGGTCAAGTGTCGGTCTTAGTGTCGGTCTTCGGAGGAAAAATTGCTAAACCAGAACATGGATCATGACTTGTGACTCATGATGATTATGATTACTATTATTATGGACTAACCATTTACATTATTTGAATTATTGAGTATCCCTGGGACGGTTCTACCTCCTGGATATTCACTATGATTATTCTCTTATAAGCCCTTTATGTGGTGTCGCACAGACGCCCGACTGTGGCATGCTTGTTATTTAAATTATTTATAAGCCCTTTATGTGGTGTCGCACCGACGCCCGACGGTGGCATGCTTGTTATTTCTTTTATTTATAAGCCCTTTCTGCGGTGTCGCTCAGACGCCCGACTGAGGCATGCTTCATATTATTATCCTTCCGAGGCGTCGCTTCAGACACCCGATCGGTGCATTATATTTCTACTCCCTTATTTCATATTCATGTTGTATATGAATAACCTGCTCGCATGCATCATGGATTTTTTTATTTCGTGACTGACGTTGTGATCATGAAATATTTCAGAGCATGATTATCATTCATTATGTTATATCTGTGTTCATAATGTTTGCGAGTACATTCAAAGTACTCACTGGCCTGTCCCTGGCTATTGTCTTGGCCATATTTCTTGCATGGAGAGGAGCATTGCGATGACAGCCCCGGAGCCTACGCAATGATGATAGGAGCCTCGCGGAGATAGGAGTTATCCAGGTCAGCTGTTCCTCTGGGAAATGGAGTCCCATAGACGTTGATGAACCGCAAACCGCTTCCGCCATCAACCACTAGAAACCATTTGTTGTACTCATAGGCCAGAATGGTCTTGTACTACACTTTTTGTATTTTGCTTGTAGTTTCTGTATCAAGTTGGTGTCTCATCAGCTAACAATAATCCTGGGGCTGGTGAGCACAAGGGCCATTTTCTGGGAAAATAATATCCTGGAAAACGGGTCGCGACAACCTTGGTATCAGAGCCAGGCTGACCATTGGCTAATCCTA
The DNA here is from genome assembly GCA_021605145.1 of Aegilops bicornis. Classification (NCBI taxonomy): domain Eukaryota; kingdom Viridiplantae; phylum Streptophyta; class Magnoliopsida; order Poales; family Poaceae; genus Aegilops; species Aegilops bicornis. The sequence continues at coordinate 49,612,953 of CM038675.1, read as the reverse complement.
TCTTGGCCAGGTCAATAAACCTAGATTAACCAATCCACCAGACCTTAACCTAGCCTCACCAAGCTTACATTGTAAGATAGCTACACGGTGACCCCGACACCTTTTGGCCGGTGCCCAACCTATCAACATAGCACATCGATCACGCCGCTAGTGACCGACACCTAAATAGTCTCTTCATGGCGTGCGAAGGAAGACTCCGTCCCCCTTTTTCTATAAAATGGGCACGCTAGCCTCAACCCAGCACAGCACAACCTCTTCCCCAAACCGAGCTATAATGCCTGGCCCCATTGTGCATAATGAGACCATAGCAACCAACCTTAGAGGTTTTGTGATCCTGCTAGCAAACCTCATCCGCCGTGCCTTTGCATTAGAAGAGCCCCCAGAATATGTTGTGTACCAAGGGCCCATGAGCAGTGAGAACCATCAATTCTGGGCCACTGTGCACGTCTTTGGTAGGGGTCTATCGCTAGAATGCCCCTACAGGTTCACCGGAAGGACAACTTCCGCCACAAGCCATCCAACTAGCTGCTCGAGAGGCCATAGTTCAACTCCGCCACTTGTCGCCTAGAGTTAACTGTCGCTCGTTCTACTACTACCCCAACCGTGACGGGTATGGTAGGCCACCCCAGGTTGCCAACGGAGATCACGAGACGGATCCTGCATTGTTGCATCTGGTGCACTATGTGAGTGCACTAGAGGAATTGTTCGATCAAATCAGCCTTGATCTGATCGTAGCTCGTCGAGAACTGGTTCGCCGAGCCCCGGCAAGAGGAGAAGATGAGCCCGAAGCCGACAACCCAGTCGTGCTGTTCGGACAACCGATTGAGTCCTTGAGGTCTGCCCCAGCCATCGACCAAAATACTTTGGTGTCCCTAGAAGTGCTTCGTCGCCTTTTGGGAACACGCTCCAACGGGATTGTGGCCAACAACCCCCGCGATGGTCACCATCGCTACACCGACCCTGCAGCCCCTCAACTCCATCCAGCTAACCCCGACGGTGAAACCCGTGGAGAAGCCTCGACGTCCACAAGGCACGCCCGCTTAGATATTAACGAGGTAGACTAAGTCACTCGAGTAGTACCGAGTCTTAGTATGTCCATGTCCTGTAATTGTGTGATCTTGTATCGCCATAATTAAATGATGTCTGCTTGTGCGCCCCTATTTTGAATAGTAGCCATGCATAAGTATGTTGGTGTACGGTTGCATTTGTAATTCCGGGCGTAGCTACCAAAAACCACCCCGACGACACCCACAGTAATACATCACTTTTGTGTTATACATGTATCTGTAGCGTTGACTCCGACCCCATAGAGCAGATTCGACAAACTAGTTGCCCGACACCGTAATCGATAACCCAGCCCCAATGCTATATAAAAGGCCACCTCGTGACCTTGCCAAGTACCCCTCACCTTGTACACAACTCTCACAACCATTCCTTGCCATGCCAAGCCCTAGTATTTATCGGAGAACTCCAGATGCAACCCCAGGTAGTTCTGTTAAAATATTGTGGGACTTTACCTGCAGTACCATGAGTTCTACCCATCCACCCCAATACGAGTTACTCAAATCGAGGATCACCCCATCCACCTCGAAATATTGGGTAGTGGTGCACATCCCTCCCGCAAACCCGAACCAAGACCCAACGGAAGTCTTCTTCATGGGGAAATCTATGCCGACTCCGCAAATGGCCATAGAAGCTGCTGCGTACGAAGCGCTTGCTCGCCTTCGATTTGCGGTACCCTATGCCAGCGAATGAGGGTATTATTACTTCCCGAGTCGTGCAACAGCCGGAGAAGTAGCATCTTTTCCCGATGGACGAATCGAGAGGGACCCAGTACTGGCCAACCTTGCCCAGTATGTCATCGCTCAAGAGCGTTTGACCCAACGAATAATGGGTTATCTCCAGAGCCTCGCTGATTTAAATCCTCAGATCGCCATCGGCAGACCACTGAGGTCCGACCAAGAGACACGCGTTCTTCGACTAGTCAACCCGCTTTCCCCGATAGAAGAGGAGTGTGCCCTAGTACCAGAGACGTTTCCTCAGGACCCTGTCTATTTACCGTTTTCGTTGTAGACGTCACTGCTATGTTTATTGTCCCAGCATTTATTTATGTGTTGCAACTTATGCGTGGTATCCTAAATTTGTGCGATGAATTAAATTTTTGGTTTCAATTAGTGTGAGTAGTTTTTACTGCTGTTAATTTCGATTAACTAATTTCACTCTCAGTAAATTCTGAAGTAAGATTTTTCCCTGAGTTGTTGCAGCGTATATCTCTTCACGACATAGATTTTTATTCGCGCAGCACCACGACAGCAGACGCACAACCACAAGCACTCGACCACGTGCACTAATTGCAAATCCACGTGCACATGCTGCACCTAACTGATCACCCCCCTAGCATACCACGGTCGCTGAAGGAGAGATTTGTGGGTAATTATTCGGGTGCAAGTTGCCTCCAGCACACTAACAACAGTTAGCACCCGACACCGCGCTTAATCCTCATGATCACCGCCACCGTGAAGAGCTAACACTTGAGCGGCAACATCACGATGATCATCGAGGATCATCGCACACAAGAGCACGGAGAACCCCAGCAATGCCGCCAACCCTCCGCACATCAGGATCATGTACCAGTCCGGCATCACCTCCGCCATTAGAGCCTCGTCTATAGCTCCTGCAAACAAAAATGGAGGAGAAGGAAGGATAAGGAGAAGCGAGGCCAGGTGTGAGGGAGAAGAAAGGAGCACCTCGGACATTTTATAGCTCGAGATCGGTGTACGGTGGGCGAAGTCCACCAGCGCCGCTCGTCGCTCGATCATCGGTGTTCGGAGGTGAATCCGTGAGCAGTGCCGACATCGCACTGGCCCGCGAGGTGAGTGCATGCTACACCAGCTTCTAGCGCGCCACACACTACCGCAGTACGGCCTATATGCTCTACGCGCTAGACGTCGCCGATGGAGAAAGCACGGGAAAACGCGCGAAAGAGAGGAAGAAGAGAGAGCCAGAGGTAGAAGAAGAGGCTGACAGTGAGCCCCGGGTCCATCTCATCAGCCGAGAGAGCATCAGGTGCTCTCGGCACGACTCAGCGATATTTTAGAAATTTAGAAATTTATTCTAAATTTGCTTTAACCAAAAGTAGGAATTTCTCGTTTTCCCCCAACTATAGATTTTTCCACGCAGCGCCAGTATTCCACACTGTAGTTTTACACCACTTAATTGCCCATTCACTGTAGCCACATTTTATTGCGGATCGCTATTTTTGTGATATTACTTTGAGATAGTAGGAGTAGTTCCTTTCAAAGTAGCCTTGAGCAAATCTCGAGGATGAGATTTTTCTTAAGGGGGTAGTGTTGTAACACCCCAAAATTTTGACCTTGATTTATTAATTAAATTTTTTCCAGGAAATTAAATTTTTATTTTTTGGTTTTATCTTTTAATTTCAGATCACTCTGTCCCTCTGAACTTTTGAGTTTTTCCTTCTAGGTGGAAACCTTTCAAAAATATTGATGGACTTGTATATCTTCCCAAGACCATTTCTTTTTATCAGTGGAATTATTTCTACAATTATTTTTCCTGAGCTTTATTTCTTTAAAAATGATTTTTCATAAGTTTTAGAGTTCCATTTGCACCACAACCCTTTCAAATACTTCTTTAAAATTTCCACCAAAATTTGGGGATGTCATGTGATGTTCCCACATCACTTTTATGCAAAAATCTCTTTTAGTCATTTGGAGATTTTGAGCCCTACCTCGTTGTTCAAATCTGGTCCAGTTTGTAATTTGCACTACAACCTATTTAAATATTTCCTTAAAAATCCCACCAAAATTGGAGAATGTTAGTAGTAGTGTATAATTCAACTTTATGCAAAAACCCATTGGTGTTCTTTGAAATTTTTTAGCAAATCATCCTCATCTTCATTCTGGTCCAGTTTAGTGTTTTGTACTGTAACCATATTTTATCTGGTTCTTGTTGCCTTGGGATTTGTCCTGCTTATAGACCAGCCTACCAAACCCTTAAGTCCAGGAGATTGCACCCATTGGAGTATTTTTGGTCCATGCAATAATGCCCTTCACTTTCTGTCCAAAACTGAAGATTTGCAAACTTGCACTAACAAGTTTTTGGTTTTGCCCAAATAGCCTTGCCATCATCACTTGCACCCAAAGAGACCCCAACCTGGAGATTTGGGCCACTAGAAGAGATGCATAGATGCCCATGGCATTCTGTCGAGCACCTTGTGTTCATGGACAACTTTGGCATAGTTTTATGTTTGCACTGTGATCTTGCCCCTCTGGACAAACCAGCATGTCCACTAATCTCCTAGCCATCTCTAACCTAGACCTGTTAATTGCCAGCCTCACCTAAGACCTCTAGGCCACCCTGGCTTTCTGTCGAGCATGTAGCGTGCGTGCTCTGGGCGCGCCCAGAGCGCACGTTTTGCACACGCGCGCAACCGAGCCGCCGCGTCTTGCCCCTGGCCTTTGCTCGCCCGCAGGGCCGCGCCCCGTTCTCGTCCGCTCGCCAGAACCCTCCAAGCCGCCCCTGGCGCCCTACAGCGCCGCCGTCAGAGCCCTCTTGGCGGCACGCCGGCGTCCGCAACACGCCCCTGCCATGGCAGCGCCGCCCAAGCCACAGCCGCCCGCCAGCTGCCCTCTGGAACAGCTCGAGCTCATCCACGAGCCCGTCCGCTAGCGCCCGTCGCCGCCACGTCGCCCTGCTGGCAACATAATGGCGGTTCGCCGGCGTTCTTATCCGCAGCTGCGGGAACCGACCTCGACCGCCTATAAAGGTGCCCCCGAGCTCGTCCAGACCCTCAGGCGACCTCAGGCCATCTCCCTAGTGCTCCCATACCTAGCAATCGATGGAGGGAGGCCGCCTGCCTCGTCTCCGGCCAGTTCGGCCGCCGCCACGCTCCGGAGCCGAACGTTTCGAGCAGGGCCTCCCCAGCTCATCCAGCGAGACCGTCCGACTCCTCTCAACCGTGCGGAGCCGCCCCACCTCTCTAGCCCGATCGAGAGCCACCGTAGCCCAAGCCGCCAATTGTTCCCGAAACCACCGTCCGCCGCGGAGCTCGCCGCCGGCGAACCCCTCCACCCCGCCAGCCTATCGATCATTGGGAGGACCGCTCTGGACCAACGGATCCATCCCCGCCTCAGAATCCCGCGGGGAGCCGCCGTTCGTCGACGGCGATCGCCGGAGCCCCGCCACCGCTCGGCCAGAGGAGAAGGAGGCGCGGGCGACTGGTCAAACCTGACCAGTGGGCCCAAGGGACCCACTGTCAGTGACCCACGAGTCGACCCACGCTGGCTTAAGTGGAAACGTATTCCACCGAATACGCCTTCGCTAGGGGAAAGCGTAAGCCCCCGAACCGTTTTCTTTTTCTGATTTTTATTAAAAACATAATTTTGACTGGCTATAGCTTTTTAAATATAAGTCCAATTGATTTAATTCTTTTTCTGTTGTTTCTCAAATTTTGCCTAGTTTATTTTCATATTTATTTGAAAATTTTCCAAACAACTTTTTTGTACTGTTTTGGAACTATGTATTAATTCAAATTTTCATAAAATAGGATTTTGAAGAAGAAGGCAACTTTCAAAAAGTGCAATCCCACTTGCATACTCTTGAAGGCAAGCATTTTGAACCCCGGCATAATGTTTGTTGTGCGTCATTTGATGCAAATACGACACCACCTTGACGCGAAGTATTTGATATTTTATGTGGTCACATTCATGAGTACATAATGAAGATTCCTTGCTGTTGGAATTTGATATGCTTCGGATAGTAATCACCCTCGTATGCCTTTCATGCCTATTGGGAGGAATCCGGGGAAAGTCTCTGTCTTGGGTAGACAGGAACTTGTCTCTAATAATTCCTTGAGACGATCATGTCCGGTAGGGCATGGTGAGGTATGATGAGTGGTGATTCTGTTTGCTGGTGTGAAATATATTTGTTATACTAATCCTGCAGGGAATGCCTTAACCTCCTGAGTCGATCGTAGATCGAGTCTTGTTCCAGTAACCCCCATACTTTATTCGTACTACCACTTGTCCCTGCCATAGGTAGGGTATGGTTCAAGAAGTTGTCAACCCCTCCTAGCACACACCGCATGTAGAGAGGCCATGGTGGAAGATACGGCTGCATCCGTAGACATGCCACCTTGTCCGGGGCATGGGTGTTTCTGGTTGGAGCCGAGGGTAGCTCCCTAGTTTATGCAGCGTTATAAATTTTGTGATCCCATGCTAGTCGAGGTTGTAGCCTCCCCACTTAGAGTTTTGCTTAACGGGTGTCGTGGGTGATTCCATACCCCGGTAAGTTAGGCTGGTGTGTGCGGTCAGGCGTGTTTTCAATTAAAAGACCGTGGACGGAATTAGTCCCGATGGACTAAAGGAATCCATTACTCGTGGGTAAAGAGTACACCCTCTGCAGAGATTATATCTATTCAAATAGCCGTGTCCATGGATAAGTACTACAGTCTGGGATGGGTCAAGTGTCGGTCTTAGTGTCGGTCTTCGGAGGAAAAATTGCTAAACCAGAACATGGATCATGACTTGTGACTCATGATGATTATGATTACTATTACTCCCTCCGTTCCTTGATATAAGGTGTATAGATTTTTAAAAAAAAGTCCGAAATATAAGGTGTATTGCGTTGCACCACTCGCTTGGATAATTTTTTAAGTGATTTGATTACATTTCCTTATATAGGGCAAGCTGCTCTATTTTCTCGTGTCAATTAGTCAGGTGTAATCTCGCCCAAAATTTGTGAAATTTTCCCTGCACTTACATTCTATAATTTCCATGCCAAAAATTATACACCCTATATTTAGGAACGGAGGGAGTATTATGGACTAACCATTTACATTATTTGAATTATTGAGTATCCCTGGGACGGTTCTACATCCTGGATATTCACTATGATTATTCTCTTATAAGCCCTTTATGTGGTGTCGCACAGACTTCCGACTGTGGCATGCTTGTAATTTAAATTATTTATGTCGTGGTATTCTCACGGGGGGGGGGGGGTGTAAGACGACAGATGCCACAGGGTGGCTTTGTGTGAGGGCAAGACTGCTGCCGGAATATCCAGGGACGGGTATGCGAGTAGCACGCGCTAGTTTACCCAGGTTCGGGGCTCTCCGTAGAGATAACACCCCTACTCCTGCATGTCTAAGTATATCTGGTATATCTGGTACAGAGTGCTCCTGGAGCTGTATCTGAGGTCAGTGCCATAGGCATCTAGCATCGTATATGCATATGAGCATAGGTGTGTGTGTGGCCGCATGTGCCTGAGCATGCATGCGTGAGTGTGTGGGAGAGTCCGTCCATCCTGGATGGATGGATGGATGCTCATATATATAGGGGGAGTTAGCTTAGGATGTAAGCCATGTAGGCATGGTAGCTAGCTAGCTAGTGGCATGGTGGGGTGTCATCCTTGTCCCCCTGGGTCACTTCATAAATAGTGCCAGGGGACAAGTGACCGTACATGATGGCTGGGGTGTCACGTGAACAGTGCCGGGTACGGTCGTCACGTCGGGGTCGCGTCGGGCTGCAGTCGGCAGTCGGCTGGTTGGCGTAGTCGGCAGCCGGCTGGTTGGCGCAGTCGGCAGCCAGCAGTCGGCCTGGTGGTGCAGTCGGCAGCCAACAGTCGGCCTGGTGGAGCAGTCGGCAGCCAACAGTCGGCCTGGGCGGCCGGGGAGTCGGCAGCCAGCAGTCGGCCTGGTGGTGCAGTCGGCAGCCAGCAGTCGGCCTGGTGGTGCAAGAGTCGGCACTGCGGTCGGCTGATGGTGCGGTCGGCAGCCATGATCGGCTGAGTGGTGCGAGTCGGCAGCCAGCGGTCGGCTGGTAGTTGGACTGAGGGGCTTTGCTAGCCCCGATGTCTTGAATTATTTTCTCGCCGTCTTCGGGGTAATCGTGTCCAATTACTCCGACAGTAGCCCCCAAGCCTCCGGGCAACTTGGCAAAGTTGGGCGGAGGTTTTTAGGCGAGTGTTCATGGAAATGATCATGAAAAAGACGAAGTTAGTCCACACAGATATATCAGATGTTTGCTTTCAGCATTGCAAGTTTTATGCGGAGGGTGCCGACTCGGTTTCGTCCGAGCCCCCCTAATTTTTTCGTGTTCCCTCCGCTTTTTGGCTTGTGCTCTCGCTCGCCGGACAGCCGCTCTGCGGTCTGTGGCTGAGAGTGGGCCGCGAAGTGGAGTGTACCGTACTCAAAGTCTGGGAGCAGATTCAACCGAGTTGATACTTGTAAAGGAAACGGTCGGGTCGCCCGGACCGTTTTTCTTCCTGGACGTTTTTCGCGTGGGTGGCCTCCAGCGTTCACTGTTGCCAGTCGGACAGCCGCTTTGCGGTCTGTGACTAAGAGTGGGCCTTTGGTACCGCGCACGCTACTGAGCCGTCTGCGGGAACGAACGTCTCAGGCCAAGCGGCCAGCTCCAGGGCCAACTCTGGCTGGCACCAGGGCGAACAGTGATGCAACTGTAATAAAATGCGGAGATAGCCCCCGAGCATCGCTCGGGGTTATCCGTGCTTGTGTGATGCAAAAATATGCGGGTGAGGAGCTCACATTGATTTTTGTGTAGCCGAGGCGGAGTTTGTCGAAGATAGCCGGCGCGGCTCGGCGTTCGCGGAGCGTGCCGGCGCACCCGCCGGGTGTAGTCTTCCAGCCCCCGGGTGCTCGAGGAGGGTCCCGGCAGGTCAGGCTCGACCGGCCAGGCGGCGAGGCGTTTTGCAACGCCCTTTTTCTTATTTTTTTCTCTTCTTCCGGCTGCTGGCAACCGGACAAAACTCTTCTCTTGTCTGCAATCTTCACGGGGGCGCGCCAACGCACCCGCTGGGTGTAGCCCCCGAGATTTGGGCCGACTGCTGAGAGGCCAATAATCTCCGGCAACTACTTTGTCTTCTTCGCCGGGCGCTACAACAAGACTCGCCGGTGTAGCCCCGAGATCTGGGCCGATCACGAACGGCTGGATCTCAGCGATTACTTTGTCTTTCTTCATGGGCGATCAAGACTACTGGTGTAGCCCCGAGATCTGGCCGATCACTGAGCGCCGGGCCGGATCTCCCGGCGACTACTTTGTCTTCTTCTCTTTTGCCGGCTGTCGACAGCCGGACGCTTCTTGTGCACGAGCTGTCAGGTGTGCATCCGGTCTGACTTTTCTTCACCCGGCAACAATTTTTTTTCATCAGCAACCGGCCTCTGACTTTTCCTCCTGACGGACCTTTTCTTTTACTTCTCTTTTTCAGCCAGCCACTGCTTCTTTTCTTCAGGCGCCGGCCTCAACAGGCGGCTGGAGCGGAACCCGGCAGCGGCGCGCATGGCACAGCCGGACACGGCGCCCGACCCGGGAGCCGGCAGCGGAGGCGCGTGATCCGACCGGCTAGAGGCGCGGCGGGGGAGACGGCACAGCGCGCGGAGGCGCAGGCGGCCTCGGGTGGAGTCGGACGCGGGGATCTGCAGCAGGCGGGCGGGGAGCCGGCAGGCGGCCAGGCCGGTCAGGATGGCGAAACCGGCAGGCGGCGGAGCCGGCAAGCGACGGGGCCAGCCGTCCGGCCTGGGGCGGAGACTGCAGGCAGCAGGAGCTGGGCGTGGGTTGGTGGGGTCGGAGCCGGCGAGCGAGGGGAGCCGGGGCGGGCGGCAGGCGGCCGGGCCTGGAGGGGCCGCCCGCTGAACAGGCGGAACAGGCCCGCTGGGCGGTGAGGCCGGCCAGCGGCGAGGCGGCCTCGGGGCAAGCGAGGCCGGCCAGCGCGGGAGCTGTCCCTCGGAAGAGCGAGGCGTCGCCGAAGCGCGCTGTGACGGCCGACCGTGGCGGGGACCCGGCAGCGTGGGGAGGCGGCCGCGGAGGCGCGCGGGGGAGCCATGGGGATGGCGGACCGGTGTCGGAGAACTCGGACGCAGGGGCGGGAGGCGGAGCCGGCAGGCGGAGAGGTGCGCGGGGCCCAGCAGTGAGAGCGGCGACGGGCGGCAGCCGGCTCCAGTTGGTGGAGGTGGGCGAAGCCGGCAGGCGTGGGGCACGCGACCGCGGGGCGGGGGACGCGGTGTCGAAGGCCGGGCGCGGCGACGAGGAGTCAGCGGGCGGGCGCAGAGGTGAGCCCGGCGCGTGCGCAACGCGAAGGCGACCAAGCGCGGCCGGGCATCTGTGGGGACGGGGAGGCGGCCAGGCGCGGGTGCTGGAGCCGCGTGCGGAGCTGGACGGAGGAGCTCAGCCGGCCAGATGGTTCGCGGGTACGCAGACGCGCGGGGCAGCAGGGGAGTCGGAGGCGACGTTGTTGTTGGAGGCGCGTGCACGGCAGGCAGCAGCAGCTCGAGGCGGAGCTGTGGCCTGCGGCGGCGCGGGCAGCCGCGCGGGAGGCGGCTGGAAGGGTCAGCCGGAGCGGTGAAGGCCGGCGCGACTAGGCGCGGGCACAGCCGGTCAGCAACCACCAGGCGCGGGCACAGCCACACCATTGCCTGAGCATTGTCTGGGGATTATCTGACTTCTGTTAGGGTAGTGTATGGGATCTATCTGGTTCGTATCCGACCAATGTACAGGGATTATCTGGCCATCATACACGCACTATCCAACTTGCATCTGGATAGTGTAGGAAGAGTGTATGGCTATTATCTGGAAAGCGTATGGCTAATGATTTGACTATTGTTTGACTTTCATCTAGCTAGCTTGCATAGATGGTATGTGGAGGAATGAACGCGTGTTTCGGCCGGAGCAAGGCGCAACGCGGAGGGAAGCAGATGCAAGCAGCGCGTGGATGGCCACGGCCGACCGAAACGAAGCCCCGTGCACGGCGCGCGTGCGGACGGACGGCTGGCGTTGCGGTGGTGGTGACGAAGATGGCCGCGGCGAGGATGCGCTGCCCCTCGCGGCCGCTCCGGCGGCGTGTCGATGTTGGGCCCCTGAGCGCTACCGGAGAGACGACGGCAATGCCGCGGTGATGATGGCGAAAATGGTGAGGCCGACGGCGGGGACGCGCCGCCCCTCACGGTCACTCCGGGGGCGTGTCGACGTCGAGCCCCCGACCGCTACTGGAGAGATGGCGCAACGCCGCGGCGGTGAAGGCGAAAATGGTCCCGCCCGGACTGCGAAACCGGCAGCAGTGCGGTAGCATAGTACCGCCCCACAGTGGGCGCCAAATGTCGTGGTATTCTCACGGGGGGGTGCAGGACGACATGCCACAAGGTGGCTTCGTGTGAGGGCAAGACTGCTGCCGGAATATCCAGGGACGAGTATGCGAGTAGCACGCGCTAGTTTACCCAGGTTCAGGGCTCTCCGGAGAGATAACACCCTACTCCTGCATGTCCGAGTATATCTGGTATATCTGGTGCAGTGCTCCTGGAGCTGTATTCGAGGTCGATGCCATAGGCATCGGCATCGTATATGCATATGAGCATAGGTGTGTGTGTGGCCGCATGTGCCTGAGCATGCATGCGTGAGTGTGTGGGAGAGTCCGTCCATCCTGGATGGATGGATGGATGCTCATATATATAGGGGGAGTTAGCTTAGGATGTAAGCCATGTAGGCATGGTAGCTAGCTAGCTAGTGGCATGGTGGGGTGTCATCCTTGTCCCCTGGGTCACTTCATAAATAGTGCCAGGGGACAAGTGACACTGTACATGATGGCTGGGGTGTCACGTGAACAGTGCCGGGTACGGTCGTCACGTCGGGGTCGCGTCGGGCTGCAGTCGGCAGTCGGCTGGTTGGCGTAGTCGGCAGCCGGCTGGTTGGCGCAGTCGGCAGCCATCAGTCGGCAGCCAGCAGTCGGCCTGGTGGTGCAGTCGGCAGCCAACAGTCGGCCTGGTGGAGCAGTCGGCAGCCAACAGTCGGCCTGGGCGGCCGGGGAGTCGGCAGCCAGCAGTCGGCCTGGTGGTGCAGTCGGCAGCCAGCAGTCGGCCTGGTGGTGCAGTCAGCAGCCTGCAGTCGGCCTGGTGGTGCAGTCGGCAGCCAGCAGTCGGCCTGGTGGTGCAGTCAGCAGCCCGCAGTCGGCCTGGTAGTTGGACTGAGGGGCTTTGCTAGCCCCGATGTCTTGAATTATTTTCTATCGTCTTCGGGGTATCCGTGTCCAATTACTCCGACAATTTATAAGCCCTTTATGTGGTGTCGCACCGACGCCCGACTGTGGCACGCTTGTTATTTCTTTTATTTATAAGCCCTTTCTGTGGTGTCGCTCAGACGCCCGACTGAGGCATGCTTTATATTATTATCCTTTCGAGGCGTCGCCTGCATAATCGATCGGTGCATTCTATTTCTACTCCCTTATTGCATATTCATGTTGTATATGAATAACCTGCTCGCGTGCATCATGGATTTTTTTTATTTCGTGACTGATGTTGTGATCATGAAATATTTCAGAGCATGATTATCAATCATATGTTATACCTGTGTTCATAATGTTTGCGAGTACATTCTAAGTACTCACTGACTTGTCCCTGGCTATTGTCTTGGCCAGATTTCTTGCATGGAGAGGAGCGTTGCGATGACAGCCCCGGAGCCTACGCAATGATGATAGGAGCTTCGCGGAGATAGGAGTTATCCAGGTCAGCTGTTCCTGTGGGAAATGGAGTCCCATAACGCCGATGAACCGCAAACCGCTTCCGCCATCAACCACTAGAAACCATTTGTTGTACTCATAGGCCCGAATGGTCTTGTACTAAACTTTTTGTATTTTGCTTGGAGTTTCTGTATCAAGTTGGTGTCTCATCAGCTAACAGTAATCATGGGGCTGGTGAGCACAAGGGCCATTTTCTGGGAAAATAATATCCTGGAAAACGGGTCGCGACAACCTTGGTATCAGAGCCAGGCTGACTATTGGCTAATCCTATCTTGGCCAGGTCAATAAACCTAGATTAACCAATCCACTAGACCTTAACCTAGCCTCAGCCAAGCTTCTCGTGTAAGATAGCTACACAGTGACCCCGACACCTTTTGGCAGTCGGTGCCCAACCTATCAACATAGCCTGTGGATCACGCGGCAGTGACCGACACCTAAATAGTCTCTTTCGCAAGCGTGCAAAGGAAGACTCCGTCCCCTTTTTCTATAAAAAGGGCACGCTAGCCTCAACCCAGCACATCACAACCTCTTCCCTAAACCGAGCTATAATGCCTGGCCCCATTGTGCATAATGAGACCACAGCAACCAACCTTAGAGGTTTTGTGACCGTGCTAGCAAACCTCACCCGCAGTGCCTTTGCATTCGAAGAGCCCCCAGAATATGTTGTGTACCAAGGGCCCATGAGCAGTGAGAACCGTCAATTCTGGGCCACTGTGCACGTCTATGGTAGGGGTCTATCGCCAGAACGCCCAGGTTCGCCGGAAGGACAACTTCCTTTGACCCACAAGCCATCCAACTAGCTGCTCGAGAGGCTATAGTTCAACTCCGGCACTTGTCGCCCAGAGTTAACTGTCGCTCATTCTACTACTACCCCAGCCGTGACGGGTATGGTAGGCCACCCCAGGTTGCCAATGGAGATCACGAGACGGATCCTGCATTGTTGCATCTGGTGCACTATGTGAGTGCACTAGAGGAACTGTTTGATCAAATCACCCTTGATCTGATCGTAGCTCGTGGAGAACTGGTTCGCCGAGCCCCGGCAAGAGGAGAAGATGAGCCCGAAGCCGACAACCCAGTCGTGCTGTTCGGACAACTGATTGAGTCCTTGAGGTCTGCCCCAGCCATCGACCAAAATACTTTGGTGTCCCTAGAAGTGCCTCGTCGCCTTTGGGGAACACGCTCCAACGGGATTGTGGCCAACAACCCCCGCGATGGTCATCATCGCTACCCCGACCCTGCAGCCCCTCAACTCCATCCAGCTAACCCCGACGGTGAAACCCGTGGAGAAGCCTCGACGTCCACAAGGCACGCCCGCTTAGATATTAATGAGGTAGACTAAGTCACTCGAGTAGTACCGAGTCTTAGTATGTCCACGCCCTGTAATTGTGTGATCTTGTATCGCCAGAATTAAATGCTGTCTGCTTGTGCGCCCCTATTTTGAATAGTAGCCATCCATAAGTATGTTGGTGTATGGTTGCATTTGTAATTCCGGGCGTAGCTACCAAAAACCACCCCGACGATACCCACAGTAATACATCACTTTTGTGAGATATGTGTAGTGTTGGAAAAAGCAGTGCCTAGGTGGCGCTTAGGCACGCCTAGGCACTAGGCCATAACCAACCGCCTCGCCTAGGGCAGAGGCGGAAGCCTAGGCAGTGCAAGCAATAAATTGTCCACTCAAGCGAGAAATCATGTCATATTTTGTTGATAACCCAAATGGGACATATTCCAATGGACATTAGATGTTAGTTTAATAATTTATATGCTATAAATTATGTGTATGTGTATATAATACCGCAAACATGCCCTAATAGTCAAAATTATATGACTGCCTAGGCCACGCCTAGTGCGCTTAAGCATCGCCTAGGCATTAGGCAAAGGCCAACCGCCTCGCTTACGCCTAGCGCTTTTTCCAACCTTGGATATGTGTATCTGTAGCGTTGACCCCGACCCCATAGAGCAGATTCGACAAACTAGTTGCCCCACACCGTAATCGATAACCCAGCCCCAATGCTATATAAAAGGCCACCTCATGACCTTGCCAAGTACCCCTCATCTTGTACACAACTCTAAAGCCATGCCAAGCCCTAGTATTTATCGGAGAACTCCAGATGCAACCCCAGGTAGTTTTGTTAAAATATTGTGGGACTTTACCTGCAGTACCATGAGTTCTACCCATCCACCCCAGTACGAGTTACTCAAATCGAGGATCACCCCATCCACCTCGAAATATTGGGCAGTGGTGCACATCCCTCCCGCAAACCCAAACCAAGACCCAACGGAAGTCTCCTTCGTGGGGAAATCTATGCCGACTCCGCAAATGGCCATAGAAGCTGCTGCGTACGAAGCGCTTGCTCGCCTTCGATTCGCGGTACCCTATGCCAGCGAACGAGGGTATTATTACTTCCCGAGTCGTGCAACACCCGGAGAAGTAGCATCTTTTCCCGGTGGACGAATCGAGAGGGACCCAGTACTGGCCAACCTTGCCCAGTATGTCATCGCTCAAGAGCGTTTGACCCAACGAATAATGGGTTATCTCCAGAGCCTCGCTGATTTAAATCCTCAGATCGCCATCGGCAGACCACTGAGGTCCGACCAAGAGAGACGCTTTCTTCGACTAGTCAACCCGCTTTCCCTGATAGAAGAGGAGTGTGCCCTAGTACCAGAGACGTTTCCTCAGGACCCTGTCTATTTACCGTTTTCGTTGTAGACGTCACTGCTATGTTTATTGTCCCAACATTTATTTATGTGTTGCAACTTATGCATGGTATCCTAAATTTGTGCGATGAATTAAATTTTTGGTTTCAATTAATGTGAGTAGTTTTTACTGCCGTTAATTTTGATTAACTAATTTCACTCTCAGTAAATTCCGAAGTAAGATTTTTCCCTGAGTTGTTGCAGCGTATATCTCTTCACGACATAGATTTTTATTCACGCAGCACCACAACAGCAGACACACAACCACAACCACTCGACCACGTGCACTAATTGCAAATCCACGTGCACATGTTGCACCTAACTGATCACCCCCCTAGCATACCACGGTCGTTGAAGGAGAGATTTGTGGGTAATTATTCGGGTGCAAGTTGCCTCCAGCACACTGACAACAGTTAGCACCCGACACCGCGCTTAATCCTCATGATCACCGCCACCGCGAAGAGCTAAT
Organism: Aegilops bicornis; assembly: GCA_021605145.1. NCBI lineage: Eukaryota > Viridiplantae > Streptophyta > Magnoliopsida > Poales > Poaceae > Aegilops > Aegilops bicornis. Next base: position 49,597,247 of record CM038675.1, on the reverse strand, counting down.
ACTCGAGCGGCAGCATCACGACGATCATCGAGGATCATCACGCACAAGAGCATGGAGAACCCCAACAATGTCGCCAACCCTCCGCACATTAGGATCATGTACCAGTCCGACATCACCTCCGCCATTAGAGCCTCGTCTCGAGCTCCTGCAAACAGAAATGCAGGAGAAGGCAGGAGAAGGAGAAGCGAGGCCAGGTGTTAGGGAGAAGAAAGGAGCACCTCAGACATTTTATAGCTCGAGATCGGTGTACGGTGGGCGAAGTCCACCAGCGCCGCTCGTCGCCCGATCATCGGTGTTCGGAGGCGAATCCGCGAGTAGTGCCGACAGTGCACTGGCCCGCGAGGTGAGTGCACGCTACACCGGCAACTAGTGCGCCGCGCATTAAAGCAGTACGGCCTAGATGCTCTACGCGCTAGACGTCGCCGGTGGAGAAAGCGCGGGAAAACGCGCGAAAGAGAGGAAGAAGAGAGAGCCAGAGGTAGAAGAAGAGGCTGACAGTGAGCCCCGGGTCCATCTATCAGCCAGAGAGAGCACTGTGCTCTCGTGTACGACCAACGTATTTTAGAAATTTAGAAATTTATTCTAAATTTACTGTAACAAAAAGTAGGAATTTCTCGTTTTCCCCCAACTAGTATTCCACACTGTAGTTTTACACCACTTAATTGCCCATTCACTGTAGCCACAATTTATTGCATGGGTAGGATCGTTATTTTTGCGATATTACTTTGAGATAGTAGGAGTAATTCCTTTCAAAGCAGCCCTGAGCAAATCTCGAGGATGAGATTTTTCTTAAGGGGGGGTAGTGTTGTAACACCCCAAAATTTTGACCTTGATTTATTAACTAAAATTTTGCCAGGAAATTAAAATTTTATTTTCTGGTTTTATCTTTTAATTTCAGATCACTCTGTCCCTCTGATTTTTTGAGTTTTTCCTTCTAGGTGGAAACCTTTCAAAAATATTGATGGACTTGTATATCTTCCCAAGACCATTTCTTTTTATCAGTGGAATTATTTCTACAATTATTTTTCCTGAGCTTTATTTCTTTAAAAATTATTTTTCATAAGTTTTAGTGTTCCATTTGCACCACAACCCTTTCAAATACTTCTTTAAAATTTCCACCAAAATTTGGGGATGTCATGTGATGTTCCCACATCACTTTTATGCAAAAATCTCTTTTAGTCATTTGGAGATTTTGAGCCCTACCTCAAGTTTTCAAATCTGGTCCAGTTTGTAATTTGCACTACAACCTATTTAAATATTTCCTTAAAATCCCACCAAAATTGGACGATGTTAGTAGTAGTGTATAATTCAACTTTATGCAAAAACACATTGGTGTTCTTTGAAAAATTTGAGCAAATCATCCTCATCTTCATTCTGGTCTAGTTTAGTGTTTTGTACCGCAACCATATTTTATCTGGCTCTTGTTGCCTTGGGATTTGTCCTGGTTGTAGACCAGCCTACCAAACCCTTAAGTCCAGGAGATTGCACCCATTGGAGTATTTTTGGTCCATGCAATAATGCACTTCACTTTCTGTCCAAAACTGAAGAATTGCAAAACTTGCAGAAACAAGTTTTTGGTTTTGCCCAAATAGCCTTGCCATCATCACTTGCACCCAAAGAGACCCCAATCTGGACATTTGGGCCACCAGAAGAGATGCATAGATGCCCATGGCATTCTGTCGAGCACCTTGTGTTCATGGACAGCTTTGGCATAGTTTTATGTTTGCACTGTGATCTTGCCCCTCTGGACAAACCAGCATGTCCACTAATCTCCTAGCCATCTCTAACCTAGACCTGTTAATTGCCTGCCTCACCTAAGACCTCTAGGCCACCCTGGCTTTCTGTCGAGCATGTAGCGTGCGTGCTCTGGCGGCGCCAGGCGCCACGTTTACCTGCGCATTAACCGAGCCGCGCGTCTTGCCTCACAGCCCTTGCTTTCGCCCAGCAGCGCCCCGTTCTCGTCCGCTCGCCAGAACCCTCCAAGCCGCCCCTGGCGCCCTACAGCGCCGCTGTCAGAGCCCTCTTGGCGGCACGCCGGCGTTCGAAACACGCCCCTGCCATGGCAGGGCCGCCCAAGCCACAGCCACCCGCCAGCTGCCCTCTGGAACAGCTCGAGCTCATCCACGAGCCCATCCACTAGCGCCCGTCGCCGCCACGTCGTCCTGCTGGCAACAGAACGGCAGTTCGCCGGCATTCTTATCCGCAGCCGTGGGAACCGACCTCGCCCGCCTATAAAAGGAGCCCCCGTGCTCGTCCAGACCCTCAGGCGACCTCAGGCCATCTCCCTAGTGCTCCCATAGCCAGCAATCGACGGAGGGAGGCCGTCTGCCTCGTCTCCGGCCAGTTCGGCCGCCGCCATGCTCCAGTGCCGAACATCGTGAGCAGGGCCTCCCCAGCTCATCCAGTGCCACCGTCCGACTCCTCTCAACCATGCGGAGCCGCCCCACCTCTCTAGCCCGATCGGGAGCCACCGTAGCCCAAGCCCCCAATTGTTTCCGAAACCACCGTCCGCCGCGGAGCTCGCCGCTGGTGACCCCCTCCACCCCCGCCAGCCTATCGACCACTAGGAGGACCGCCCTGGACCAGCGGATCCATCCCCGCCCTCAGAATCCCGCGGCGAGCCGCCGTTTGTCGACGGTGATCGCCGGAGCCCCGCCACCGCTTCGGCGGAGGAGAAGGAGGCGCGGGCGATCGTCAAACCTGACCAAGGGCCCAAAGGGACCCACTGTCAGTGACCCACGAGTCGACCCACGCCGGCTTAAGTGGAAACGTATTCCACCGAATACTCCTTCGCTAGGGGAAAGCGTAAGCCCCCGAACCGTTTTATTTTTCTGATTTTTATTAAAAACAGAATTTTGACTAAATTTTGACTGGCTATAACTTTTTAAATATAAGTCCAATTGATTTAATTCTTTTTCTATTGTTTCTCAAAATTTTCCTAGTTTATTTTCATATTTATTTGACAATTTTCCAAACAACTTTTTTGTACTGTTTTGGAACTATGTGTTAATTCAAATTTTTGTAAAATAGGATTTTGAAGAAGAAGGCAACTTTCAAAAAGTGCACCCCCACTTGCATACTCTTGAAGGTAAGCATTCTGGACCCCGGCATAATGTTTGTTGTGCGTCATTTGATGCAAATACGACACCACCTTGACGCGAAGTATTCGATATTTTATGTGGTCCCATTCATGAGTACATAATGAAGATTCCTTGCTGTTGGAATTTGATATGCTTCGGATAGTAATCACCCTCATATGCCTTTCATGCCTATCGGGAGGAATCTGGGGAAAGTCTCTGTTAGACAGGAACTTGTCTCTAATAATTCGTTGAGACGATTATGTCCGGTAAGGCATGGTGAGGTATGATGAGTGGTGATTCTGTTTGCTGGTGTGAAATATATTTGTTATACTAATCCTGCAGGGAATGCCTTAACCTCCTGAGTCGATCATAGATCGAGTCTTGTTCCAGTAACCCCCATACTTTATTCGTACTACCACTTGTCCCTGCCATAGGTAGGGTATGGTTCAGTAAGTTGTCAACCCCTCCTAGCACACACCGTACAGAGAGGCCATGGTGGAAGATACCGGCTGCATCCGGTAGACATGCCACCTGGTCCGGGGGCATGGGTGTTTCCGGTTGGAGCCGAGGGGGTAGCTCCCCTAGTTCTTGTAGCGCTATAAATTTTGTGATCCCATGGTAGTCGAGGTTGTAGCCTCCCCACTTAGAGTTTTGCTTAACGGGTGTCGTGGGTGATTCCAGACACCGGTAAGTTAGGCTGGTGTGTGTGCGGTCAGGCGTGTTTTCAATTAAAAGACCATGGACGGAATTAGTCCCGATGGACTAAAGGAATCCGTTACTCGTGGGTAAAGAGTACACCCTCTGCAGAGATTATATCTATTCGAATAGCCGTGTCCATGGTTAAGGACTACTGATGCAGGATGGGTCAAGTGTCGGTCTTAGTGTCGGTCTTCGGAGGAAAAATTGCTAAACCAGAACATGGATCATGACTTGTGACTCATGATGATTATGATTACTATTATTATGGACTAACCATTTACATTATTTGAATTATTGAGTATACCTGGGACGGTTCTACCACCTGTGATTATTCTCTTATAAGCCCTTTATGTGGTGTCGCACAGACGCCCGACTGTGGCATGCTTGTTATTTAAATTATTTATAAGCCCTTTATGTGGTGTCGCACCGAAGCCCGACTGTGGCATGCTTGTTATTTCTTTTATTTATAAGCCCTTTCTGTGGTGTCGCTCAGACACCCGACTGAGGCATGCTTTATATTATTATCCTTTCGAGGTGTCGCTTCAGACACCCCATAGGTGCATTCTATTTCTACTCCCTTATTGCATATTCATGTTGTATATGAATAACCTGCTCGCGTGCATCATGGATTTTTTTTATTTCGTGACTGACATTGTGATCAAGAAATATTTCAGAGCATGATTATCATTCATTATGTTATACCTGTGTTCATAATGTTTGCGAGTACATTCAAAGTACTCACTGGCTTGTCCCTGGCTATTGTCTTGGCCAGATTTCTTGCATGGAGAGGAGCGTTGCGATGACAGCCCCGGAGCCTACACAATGATGATAGCAGCCTCGCGGAGATAGGAGTTATCCAGTTCAGCTATTCCTGTGGGAATTGGAGTCCCATAGACGCCGATGAACCGCAAACCGCTTCCGCCATCAACCGCTAGAAACCATTTGTTGTACTCATAGGCCAGAATGGTCTTGTACTACACTTTTTGTATTTTGCTTGGAGTTTCTGTATCAAGTTGGTGTCTCATCAGCTAATAGTAATCCTGGGGCTGGTGAGCACAAGGGCCATTTTCTGGGAAAATAATATCCTGGAAAACGGGTCGCGACAGATACCACGACGCTGAGTGCCCATATCTTTCCCACGTACTTGGTTAGTGCATATAGACCAAAGAGCCAGACTCAAATCAAATACCAAGAACTCGTTAAGCGTGTTATTTTAAAGTAACCGCGAACGCCGACCAGGGCCAGGACCACCTCTCGCCTAGGTGGTCTCAACCCGCCCTGTCTCTCCGCCACAAAGATCCACACAGGGGGCCGTTGGGACAAAGGTCCTTTCAGCCCCCAATCCGTGAATCACTCGCGGGTGCTCCACGAGCCGACCCGACTTTAGTCACCACATGTATCATGTATAATGTATATAGTATATACCCGTGATCACCTCCCGAGTGATCACGGCCCGATAGTATAGCATGGCAGACAGACAAGAATGTAGGGCCACTGATGGAATACTAGCATCCTATACTAAGCATTTAGGATTGCAGGTAAAAGTAACAACAATAGTAGCAAGGACAGGCTATGCATCAGGATAGGATAAACGGAAAGCAGTAACATGCTACACTACTCTAATGCAAGCAGTATGATAAGAATAGGCGATATGTGGTGATCAAGGGGGGCTTGCCTGATTGCTCTGGCAAGGAGGGGTCGTCAACACCGTAGTCGTGCTGGGTAGCAGTGGCGTCGGTCTCGGTGTCTAGCGAGAGAAGAGGGGGAAGAAACAATAAATACAATGCAAACAAATGCATGACGATGCATGACATGACAAAGCGCGGTGCTAGGTGTGCCCCAACGCAGTATGAGGTGATACCGGCGAAGGGGGAAACATCCGGGAAAGTATTCCCGGTGTTTCGTGTTTTCGGACAAATGAACCGGAGGGGAAATGTTGCAGGTTAACTATGCTAGGGACGCGTGGCGGGGCGAAACGGGCTGCGATATCTGGATTAAATCTCGTCGTTACGAGCAACTTTCATGTACAAAGTTTATTTTATATTAATTTTAAAATTTTTAGATCATTTTAGGATTTATTTAATTAGTTAAATTCAACATTATCTAGAATAGTGTTTGTTGACGTGACCTGGTTAACCTGACAAGTGGGTCCCGCATGTCATTGCCTAACTAACCAACTAACTGTTTAGTTAGATTAATTAGCAGGTTAATTTGGTTTAATAGTTAGTTCACAAAATTAATTAAGTTAATTAATTAATTAATTAACTATTATTATTATTAATTATTTATTTATTAAATATTTTAGTATATCTTTTTTTAAACCGTTCTATGGGCGGGGCCCATATGTCATAGGACCTAAGGGCCATAGCTGGTTCGGGTGGCGTAGCGGGCAGCGGGGCGAAGGGTGCCCGCACGCCCGAGCCACCAGGTGGTGCGGCGAGGCTGTAGAGGCGAGGGTGGTCGCCGGAGCACGCCCACCGTGAGCGTGAACAAAGGCGGCCGCACGCGTGGCGGCGCGGGCATCACGCCCGGCGATGCGTGCATGGGCGTCAAGGAAGCGAGAGGCGGCAGAGAGCATGCAGGGGGAGGCGCGGCAGCGTGCGGCTGGTGGGAGCAGGGCGGCGCGGTGGAGCAGATCCGCAGAGCGAGAGCAGGGGCGGCGAGCAGTCGCGATGGCGCAGCGAGGAGGTCAGCGGGCGGGGATGAGTGAGAGGCGGTGCGGCCTCGGCGAGGCAGGGGCACGGCGGCAAGCAGCGGTGATTGGCGCTGAGGTTGGGGAGAGCAAGCGGCGGCGTCGTGTGAGGGCGCGTCACCAGAGCACGGCGGCAGGTGTGCGGCGAGACCGGCGACAGCCTTGAGGAGGGATCTGATGCGGCGGGGCGATGCCGCGGCCGTGAGCGTCGTCAAGGCCAAATGAAGGAGGAGAGGAGGAGGCGGAGGCTCACATCGAGGAGCAGGGGCCAGGCAGTGGGGGTCGGGGGTGGTCGACGGGCGACGCCCGGCAGGGGAGCGAGGCCGGTGGGGAAGTCCGGCGAGGTGGCTTGGTGGCGCGAGGCGCTGGCGTTCAGCGGCGACAAGCGGTGGGGCGAGGATCGGGATCTGATCGAGATCGTAACAACGAGGAGTGGCGGGGCGAGTGGGGCGATGGGGGAGTGGGTGTCGGTGGGGCTAGGGTTTCGGGAGTGGGGATATGGGGAGTGTGGGGTGACTGGTTGGGCGGTGGCCTCTTTGGGCGAGCCGAGGGGGGAGGTGAGTGCTTTCTCTTTTATTTATTTTTGTTTTATTTTATATTTTTGTTTTACTGTTTTTATTTTAGTTTCCTTTCTAATTTGGTTTTATAAACTACACCACTCGTTCCTAATTTAGTTTTAATAAGTATGCCACTTCCCCATAAGTTTTTGGCAATAAAACAAATAGTTTAATATTTTATCAAATTGAAAAGGGTAGTTAGTTAAATGTTTTGCTGCTGTTTTAAATATTTTAGTGCACTTAAACCTTTTATAAAATTGTGGTTTCTCCACAATAGTTACCTATGCATTATTTGGCAACACCCCAACATTTTAGTTTTAATATTTGAAAATATTTTATTGTTTGCTTGATTTTGAATTTGAATTCGAAGAGGTTTCGAACTAACACGAGATTAGCAACAATAATCGAGGTGACGTGGCATCATTAGCGGAGGGTTACTATAGCTTAATTATCCGGGCGTCACATGCATAACACTAATCAACTACCGTAAACCCTATACACTTAATTATTAACATCTAGTAAGCAAAAACATAATTTGTAGTACAAGCCAGTGTGACTCACAGGAAGTGTTAAGGAAGTAGTATATCTTCACTGGAATTGAGGCGCTTGAAGAACTCCAGCATGCTTTCCTCTAAACTATCTCGACAAGTTGAAAGATTCCATGTGTACTCATTAATGGTATTTGGGTCAATGAACCCAATGCCATAGCGTCCAGATTTTTTCATTTCATACATCTTCATCCTGCATATAATACCACAGAAAAGAATATATAGTGAGGATAATTACATGTAATGATTGATCAAAATAATCACTGCTAGCTTGAGACTTAAATTACAGAAAGAAATCACTTACAGACAATAGCAACCGACGATAGATTTGTCGAGTGCATCTTGATTGTATAACTGAAATAGTTCTGAATACTCAACGGACAGAGCTTTCTCATGGAAGTAATGCTCCTCCTTGACATTCACCATGAGGGACTCTCGATTGGAAATCTTGGTAATGTTCATGTACCATTGATGCAATTCATACATTCTCGTTGGGAGGTTCTTGACCTTGTCTGGCTCGACCAAAGGTTGGCCCCGGATATATTTCCATTTTATTTCCTCCTCTCTAAGCGGAGACATGGGCTCGATTTCAAGGAGTTGTCCAACAGAGATCTTGAGCATTTCAGCCTGCATTATATGCTCCTCCGTTATTACCACATCACCCAGCTGGGAACGTTAATGGTTTGCCCACAATAATATTGGGCGCGCGTACTCCTCTCATGTGTTGTTGGCACAACAAGCGGGGGGATCGATTGCGCCGCCTGTTCTCCCAGCCGGGGAACGGTTTTCCCGCATTTTTTGCCCGCTGCTTGTTGGCTCGAGCTCGAGCTCGCTTCCTTCTATAGTCATGCTCGATGTGACTTCCTGATTTGGCGCTCATAGTCTGAGTCAACAGGCTTGGGAGCTGGTGCTCTAGCCATACGAATGAAGTGGTCAATCTTTTCCTCAGGCACTTTCTCCCTTGGCGGCGGTGCCGGTTTCGGTGCAAAATGGGCGTCCACTTGGGCCTGCACTATGGCTGTGTTTTGCTCCTCAGTCATGTCGTAAGGCCTCTGAGGAAGAGGAGTGAGGCTTGGACCATATTTATATCGCTTGTCTCCGCTTTGTACTTCCTGAACTACCTCGACTGCATCGCCACGCACCATAGCTGCGGCGTGTCTCTTCTGCGATTGCTGAGACGGCGGAGACGGCTGACGTGCCTGAGTTGGAGCAGGAGGAGTGGCCTGACGCTGTGCCGGACTTGAAGCAGGAGGTGTGGCCTGACACAGTGTCGGATTTGAAACCGGAGGAGTGGCCTGACAATGTGCCGGACTTGAAGCAGGAGTCTGCTCACGCGTTCGGGGACTTGGAGGAGGTGGCTGACTTCGAGGAGGAGTCGGCTCATGCGTTCGTGGACTTGGAGGAGCGGGAGTCTGCTGACTCGGTGGCGAACTTCGAGGAGGAGTCGGCAGACAACACGATGTCGGTGGACTTCGAAAGATGATGCAATCCTTTCTCCATAGGATGATACGATGTATGGCCTCTCCTAGTGTGCGATCGTCTTCACCTCCAAGAATGTCAAGCTGTAGCCCCGAATATGGGTCGACCATTTCATCAACCAAGACACGAGCATAGCCCTCTGGAATTGGGGTGCAATGGAAGGTTGCTTCGGGGTAATTGTAAAAGCAACGCCGTCCGCCACCTTCATGGATATGTTCTTCATTTTGGAGTGTAGCTCACAGTTAGTGTTCTCTATGGTGTCATCCACAGGGTATGTATCCAGCAGTGTGTCACCCGGGGCAGAACCGACGCTGCTTCTCGGCATGGATGGGACGGTGCTATCCAATGCTGGACGATCATCCGCTTGCTGCTGCCGCTGCTGAGACCCCCTTTCCTGGCTAAGTGAGTCGATCTGCTGCTGCTGCTGCTGCTGGAATTTGAGTGCCAAGTCCGCGTGCCTTGCTTCTAGGCCTTGAAGGCGTTCTGCGTCCTGCTTCATCTGCTCCTCCTCCAGCTTCCTCTTCTTCTCCTCCTCCATCTTCTTTCTTGCACGGGACCTGTAGTCCTCGTTCCATTCCGAAAAGCCCTCATACCAGGGAATAACGCCCTTGCCTTGTGTTCTTCCCGGGTGTTAAGGATTTCCCAGGGCGCGCGTAAGCTCGTCGTTCTCTCATGGCGTGAACACCCCGCTCGAGCTTATTCTATTGCGTCAAGTATCTTTTGTTCGGCTCCTTTTAGACTTGCCTTCCGCGAAACCAGGCCTGTCTTCGGGTCCAACGCCCACCCATGCGCATAGAACAAAGTTCTGCACCTGGGGGGCCAGCTCCTAGTAACCGGAGTGACCCCTGCATCCTCCATCTCTTGCTCAGACTTATCCCACTTAGGCATTCCCACCGCATAGCCACCTGGACCCAGCCTATGGAACTGCGTCTTTTGCGGCATTGGCCTTTTTTTCGACCGTTCCTTAGATAATTCTGATTCCTTGAATTTCACAAAATCGGCCCAGTGTTCTCTTTGCTTCTCCAGTGTTCCCGTGAATTCTGGAGTCTTCCTTTCTGCAGCGAGGTAGTTGGCCCATACAGTTTTCTTATGGGTATTGAATGCAATTGTCATCTTCTTAAGAGTAGTGCCCTTGACTTTCTCCACATCTGCTTCAGTGAAATAATCTGGTAGGGTGAAATGTTCCATCAGAGATTCCCAAAGGGCTTTTTTGCTCGTCGTCGACCCAAGTAACACATGGACGTTTAGTTTTTGGCTCTTTCCATTCTTGAATGGAGATCGAGTTGGTCCTTCACAAGAACTCCGTGACCGACGAGTCCACTTGTTCGCAATGTTCTTAGGCATGAGGGGTTCACCACTAGGTTTGGTGGATTCGATGTTGTACTTTACACCCTCCTTCAACTTTCTGCGCGGGCCTCGCTTTGTCCTGCTATCTGTAGAAGCAGATTTGCTCGATCCGGAGGGATGAAAGAAGAAAGATCGATTCGTTAATATATCTTCAAATGAAAAAACATGTGATGATCACCATGATGCCTGCTTATATAAATATACCTCGCCGGTAGTCTTTGTTATTTGAAGATCAGCATTGTCTGTGTCATCATAAACATTGTCTGTGTCATCATAATCATAATCATAGTTCATGACTTCATCAGCTCGGTCGTCGAGATCGAATATCTTTTCATCACCCTCTCCGGTATTGTTCAGATATTGGGAGCCGTCATCTGCTTCATTCAGATCATCTAGCCTGTGAGGGCTGCGTATGATGTCGAACAATTCCTCTTCTCTCTCTCTCTGCCGGTATTGTCCGCCATAGCTTTTACTTAACTAATACAGAAGAAATATAAAACAATTTAGTATTCAAATTACAATGCATGGATGCAATCAATAAGGAAAAACTGAATCATATATATAGTACATAATATATGCATCGTCTCGATTAATATATAATCTCGAATACATCATCGTCTCGAATAATATATATAATATCGAATACATCGTCTCGAATATTATATATCGAATACATCACTGGCTAGGTACCTAATAAAGATCGAGTTCTACAGAAGAATCTAGGCCACTCGCGATTCCTGGGGCGCGGGCGGTGGTGGACACCCAAAGAGAAGGAACCATCACAGGATCACATCTCCGGTCATCTGCGCAAAGAACCTGCCAAGTATTGGAGAACCTGACGTCCATAGCAGCCATGTAGCGATCGACGTGCTCGTCCTCCTCCCTGACACGGCGACGCACCACCTCCGGCGGCGCTGGCTCCCTCTGCACCGAATGTGGCCCACGCAAATGCCACCAAAGGAGATCAGGGTCGACGACGGGACCCGAGGCCGGGTTCCTCACCAAGCGGCGCGCCCCTCCAGGTAGCACCTCCCAGTGCCAGCCCGGCGGAGCCCAGTCCCGGACATGGGTCCTCTGAAGCAGGACGTCGTCGCGAACGGGTCGACGGCGAGGATGCGGGCCGGCATATCGTCGAGAACAAATACTATATGCCCACAAAAAGTAACATTTTAAATGATTGGATTGTGATAACTAAAATTCTATATATATGCAAATTCTAACAATTTGACATTAATCTAATTCATCTAACTAAAACTAATTCTAAAATTTCTAACATTTCTGATTATATAACTAACACTTCTATAACATTTCTAATATTTATATAACTAAAAAAAATTGCTAACATTTCTATAAATATTTCTATAACTAAAAAACAGAATTTTTTTATAACATTTCTATATAAATAACATTTCTAATACTACTACCTAAAAATTACGTAGTGTTCCGTCTCCCCCCTTACGTCCTTCGTCGATCGCCCTTCCGTCGCGAGCGTTTATTTTCATTCAAAAAAAATGAGCGCAACCCAGTTTTCTCCCCCATCCCGGCACAACTTTTCCCCAGCTCCCGTGCAACGCGAGAATGCCCTAGCGGATAGCGCTACCCTCGCCCGCCGCCACCTGAGACATCGCCCACCTCCTCCCTCCTCCCTTGCCGCTGCGCGATCTGCCAAGGAGGACGACCATCATACAATCCAGCCACGGTCGCCTGAAATCTCATTGGATGAATCCGATCTCGGCCTCGTCCCAGCCGCCGCCTATTCTACACATACGCCGAGGTGAAGATGCCCACCTCCCCGCCCCACTCCTCCCCATATGTCTGTTTCAACCGACGCCAACAAGGACTACCTCCTACGATCCAGCCGCAGTTGCACGGAATCTCGTCGAGACGAAATAGCCCTGCCTTATCCCAGCCGCCACCGGTAGAGGCTATTTTCCATAGGCCAAGGTGAGCATCCATGTCCAATGGTGCGAATTTAGTCTGGTTCCATGAGCACTTCATTCTCCGCCATGCAATCTTCGTTGATTTTTAAAGATGGGAGCTGTCTGTTTAGCTAATTCAATCTGCTATTGATCATGCTAATTCTTGTTATATTGGAAACAACATGGACATGCTGCTCTTTTTCCCAATCAAAATACTTTTGTGTGGAGAGCTCGGGCCTCGGTGGCTGTGTCGAAGCAGAGCTCAGCCATCGGCGACAGCACGGCTGGCTGATTTGCGACTGGTCGGAGGGCGAGCTTCACATACCTGTGCGCGTACGCGTAGGTAACACACTATTGGCCAAGCAAGAGCAAGTTCACAGGTGATAAACTATATTCGTGATTTATGTTCACGGGTGATCTTGTACAGTACCCATAGCCCAATCCTAAATCGTGCCATTTGTTTGTAGTGATGGCAAGGGGAGAGATGTGCTGCACTTATGTGAGTAATCAAGGCATGCCCATATCTATTATATGCATATTTTGTTAGTACTATTGTAATTTAGCAAGTTCTTGTTCTTTCCATAAGTTGTTTGCTGAACATTTCATGCCGCCTTGAGCATGCAAAAGTACTTTTGAATGCCTGTTAGTCAGAAATCACGTCACACACCACATATATATTTCCTTTGTTTTGGTAGTTTAAAAATAACTATTCTAAATGTTCTTTTAATAACTATTCTAAATGTACTATAGACCGAAGTCAGAATATTTGTAAGCTCATTCTTTTTGTAAGCTATGGGGATGAGGTTGATGAGTGTGAAGATGAAAAGGAAGCCGATGGAATATACTTTGATCAGCGGTGACCTTGGAGAGCGAATGGTGCCCCTACATAGACTTTACTGAAAATTTGCTATTTAATGTTTTTTTGGTTAGAGAAAAGATCACAGTGGACACAACTGCAGAAGCAGCGATTCAATGTTTTATTCAGTTTAACCATGACTATTCTTTTCATGTCGATATGCTATGAACTAAATTATGTATCTTCTTCGCCCTTGAATTGGATAATTACCGTGGTTCCATCTTTTGACTCAAATATGCGCAAGGAATTGAATAATGCTATTTTTTTATCATAGTATGTCCACAGACAATGCATAAGAAAGTAGATATGAATGACTATTTTATGCCATTTGATTGTCACACTAAACTAGGTTTTGTTGGTTCTTGAGTGAAAAGATAGTTGATGGTGGAACAACGTGCCCCAGATTAATTAGGAAATGAGAAAGTTGCATTTCGGTGGTCATATTTTTTTCTCCATAGCAATGCATGTTGGTTTAACTATATACAATCTATATATGTCTATTTCATGAACTAATACATGTATTGCACATGTTTTATGCTATACCGATAGGAGGTAAAGAGCTCTTGGTTGATTTATTTTTGAAAGCATGACCTAAATATATCACCAATACATAAATGAATATTGTTCTCCCGTTGCAACGCACGGGCAATTACCTAGTATAACTAAAAAATAGAAAAATTGCTAACACTTCTATAAATATTTCTATAACTAAAAAACAGAAAAAAATTATAACATTTCTAATATTTCTATAACTAAAAAACAGAAAAATTGCTAACATTTCTATAAATATTTCTATAACTAAAAAACTGAAATTTTTTATAACATTTCTATATAACTAACATTTCTAATATTTCTATAACTAAAAAACAGAAAAATTTCTAACATTTCTATAACTAAAAAATAGAAAATTTTCTGTAACTAAAATTTATAACAAACAAACTAATGTGTGTGTGTGTGTGTGTGTGTGTGTGTGTGTGTGTGTGTGTGTGTGTGTGTGTGTGTGTGTGGACATGGCAGCCGGGGTGAGCTCATCGGTGAGGCGACTGGGCGGCGACAACGGCTGACAGGACGGGCGGCGACGGTCTTGGCGCGGCGACAGGACGAGGGGACGGCCGGCGGCGATGTCGCGGCGACGAGGGCGGCGGCAATGAGACGGCTGAGGCAGCGACGGCGTCGATCGGGGCAGGCGGCGCGTGTCGTCGACAGAGAGAAGAAACAGAGGGAAACTGAATTTTTTTCAAGTGTTGTATATTTAGGATAGACCTTTAGTACCGGTTGGAGCCACCAACCGGTACTAAAGGTCTGTTTTGGCCAGGCCAAGCGGCGGGAAGCGCCCCACCTTTAGTACCGGGTGGTGGCACCAACCTGTACTAAAGACCCCCCTCTTTAGTACCAGTTGCAGCCACCACCCGGTACTAAAGGGGTCAGCCTTGATCTTGGTGCTGACAAGTTTAGTCCCACCTCGCTAGTCGAGGGGCAATCGCACTGGTTTATAAGCTCCAGTGCAGTAGCTCTCTCGAGCTCCTCTCCTAAGCAGGCCTACTGGGCCTACCTGTTCTGTGCTGCCCTGTGGGCCTACTGGGCCTTTGCGGGCCTGCATCCTGGCCCAACAAAACATTGTGTTTCTAGTCGTATGCAGGCCGCTTTGGCCCAGTAGGCGGGCTTTTTTATTTTCTTAATTTTTTTTGCTTTATTTACTTTTGAGTTGTTTTTTGCTGTATTTAGAGTTTCTTTGTGAATTTTTTTGCTTTAGGTACAAAAAGAACTTTCTGTTAGTGCCGGTAGTTTTCAAATTTGAATAGTTTAAATTTTGAATTATTTGAAATTTGTGTGAATCACTAGTTTGTGAATAACTTAACTTTGAAAAAAGATTTTTCAGTGATTGTTTTTTCTTATGTTTAATATTAGTGTGTTTTATCATTATATTCAATTTGGTAATGCTTATGTTATTTAAAAAATGAAATGCCTTTGTAACAGATGAGTTTTCGTCCGAAACCCTGATATATACTTCGAAAGATATTGTCCATTTTGTACAGGAAGTGCATCCAGTTTTTGCCGTAACCCTCTCTACTTTTTTACACATGTTATGTGGGTGAAATTATGAAACCATGCCAACTTTCAACCTTTTCTGAATTCATTTGAAATGCTTTTCAATTTCAGGGTCATTTAGCTGGAAAAAAAATCAGTAAATGCATAAAAGAATTTGTTTGCACATAAAATTTCTTCGCGTTTCAAATGCCAAAACACATAACTACCCTAACTATTACGGAGATTCCCTCCTGGGTGTGAAACACAGAAGAAAGTGATGATAGTGAAGCCGATCACATCCCAAATCTTTGGGTGTGAAACTTTTTCATCGCGTGTGTCCCTTTGCGCCGTAGCCATGGAAAATCTTCATCATTTAACTGATGCTCGGGTCAATATTCACTGTGAATGGAGCAATTTCATCAAACTTTTCATAATCTTCTGACATGTCTGTCTTGTCATCCACTCCCATGATGTTTCTTTTCCCTGAAAGAACTATGTGGCGCTTTGGCTCGTCGTATGATCCATTCGCTTCCTTATCTTTTCTTTTTCTCGGCCTGGTAGACATGTCTTTCACATAAAAAACCTGCGCCACATCATTGGCTAGGACGAATGGTTCATTTGCATATGCAAGATTGTTGAGATCCACTATTGTCATTCCGTACTGCGGGTCTTCCGTTACCCCGCTTCGTGTCATGTTGACCCATTTGCACCGAAACAAAGGGACCTTCAAACCACCTCCATAGTTAAGTTCCCATATGTCCTCTATGTAACCATAATATGTTTCCTTTCCCGTGTTGGTTGTTGCATCAAAGCGGACACCACTGTTTTGGTTGGCGCTCTTCTTATCTTGGGCGATCGTGTAAAATGTATTCCCATTTATTTGGTACCCTTTGAAAGTCATTATATTCGAAGATGGTAACTAGGACAGCGAGTACATGTCATTTTGAATATCGCCATCATGCATGGCACGTTTCTGCAACCAACCAGCAAAAGTCCTCATTTGTTCACGTGTAATCCAGTCGTCAGACTTCTCCGGGTGTTTGGAGTGTAGAAATTTTTTGTGTTCCTCCATATACGGAGCCACCAAGGCGGAACTCTGTAGAACTGTGTAGTGTGCTTCAGTGAGAGAATGTCCGTCCATACATATTATTTGATCCCCTCCTAGCGTGCCTTTTCCATCCAGTCTGCCCTTATGCCGCGATTCAGGAACACCAATCGGCTTAAGGTCAGGAATAAACTCAATAAAAAACTCAATGACCTCCTCATTTTCATGGCCCTTCGAGATGCTTCCTTCTGGCCTAGCACGGTTATGAACATATTTCTTCAAGACTCCCATGAACCTCTCAAAGGGGAACATATTGTGTAGAAATAAAGGACCCAAAATGTTAATCTCTTCCCAAAGGTGAACTAGGACGTGCGTCATGATGTTGAAGAAGGATGGTGGGAACACTATCTTGAAACTAACAAGACATTGCACCAAATCATTCTGTAACCTTGGTATGATTTCTGGATCGATTACCTTCTGAGAGATTGCATTGAGGAATGCACATAGCTTCACAATGGCTAATCGAACGTTTTCCGTTAGAAGCCCCCTCAATGCAACCAGAAGTAGTTGCGTCATAATCACGTGGCAGTCATGAGACTTTAGGTTTTGGAACTTTTCTCTGCCATATTTATTATTCCCTTTATATTCGACGAGAAGCCAGAGGTACCTTCATGCTGAGCAGGCATTCAAAGAAGATTTCCTTCTCTTCTTTGGTAAGAGCGTAGCTGGCCTGACCCTGATGTATGCCGTCTTTTCCGTGCATACGTTGCTGGTCCTCCCGTGCCTCTGGTGTATCTTTTGTCTTCCCATACACGCCCAAGAAGCCAAGCAGGGTCACACAAAGATTCTTCGTCACGTGCATCACGTCGATTGCGGAGCGGACCTCTAGGTCTTTCCAATATGGCAGGTCCCAAAATATAGATTTCTTCTTCCACATGGAGTGCGTGTCCGTCGGCGTCCTTGAACAGGTTGTCCGCCAGACCCTTACCAAAGATTACCTTCAAATCCTTGACCATATCATGTACATCAGCACCAAGACGGTGGTGAGGCTTCATCCGTGATCCGCCTCACCTTTGAAATGCTTGCCTTTCTTTCTTACGGGATGCACTTTCGAAAAGAAATCGACGATGTCCCAAGTACACAATCTTCCTACAACTATCCAAATATATACTGTCGGTATCATCCAAACAGTGCGTGCATCCGCTGTATCCCTTGTTTGTCTGTCCTGAAAGGTTACTGAGAGCAGACCAATCATTGATGGTCACGAACAGCAACGCCTTTAGGTCAAATTCTTCCTGTCCGTGCTCATCCCATGCACGTACACCTGTTCCATTCCACAGCTGTAATAGTTCTTCAACTAATGGCCTTAGGTACACATCAATGTCGTTGCCGGGTTGCTTAGGGCCTTGGATGAGCACTGGCATCATAATGAACTTCCGCTTCATGCACAACCAAGGAGGAAGGTTATACAAACATAGAGTCACAGGCCAGGTGCTATGGTTGCTGCTCTGCTCCCCAAAAGGATTAATGCCATCTGCGCTTAGACCAAACCATACGTTCCTTGGGTCACCTGCAAAATCCTCCCTGTACTTTCTCTCAATTTTTCTCCATTGCGAACCGTCATCAGGTACTCTCAACTTTCCGTCTTTCTTACGGTCTTCTCCGTGCCACTGCATCGCCTTCGCATGCTCTTTGTTTTGGAACAAACGTTTCAACCGTGGTATTATAGGAGCATACCACATCACCTTGGCAGGAATCTTCTTCTGGGCGCTCGCCCTCGACATCACTAGGGTCATCGCGACTGATCTTATAACGCAATGCACCGCATACCGGGCAAGCGTTCAAATCCTCGTACTCACTGCCGTAGAGGATGCAGTCATTAGGGCATGCATGTATCTTCTGCACCTCTAACCCTAGAGGGCAGACATCCTTCTTTGCTTCATACGTACTCTCGGGCAATTCGCTGTCCTTTGGAAGCATATTCTTTATCATTACCAACAACTTTCCAAATCCCTTGTCAGATACACCATTCTCTGCCTTCCATTGCAGCAATTCCAGTGTGGTGCCCAACTTTTTTTTGTCAACTTCGCAATTCGGGTACAACAATTTCTTGTGA
Source organism: Aegilops bicornis (assembly GCA_021605145.1). Taxonomy (NCBI): domain Eukaryota; kingdom Viridiplantae; phylum Streptophyta; class Magnoliopsida; order Poales; family Poaceae; genus Aegilops; species Aegilops bicornis. Next base: position 49,578,881 of record CM038675.1, on the reverse strand, counting down.
TCCTCTAACATGTGCTGCAACTTCTTCTTCTCCAAATCACTTGCGCAATTTCTCTTTGCATCGGCAATGGCCCGACCTAGATCATCAGCGGGCTCATCTGATGCCTCTTCTTCAGCTTCTTCCGCATTGCCGGCTCAGCTTCTTCCCCCATTGTTGTATCATCGTATTCAGGGAACCCATGGCCAGGATAGCCGTCGTCGTCCTCTTCTTCTTCATTGTCTTCCATCATAACCCCTCTTTCTCCGTGCTTGGTCCAAACATTATAGTGGGGTATGGAACCGGACTCAAATAGGTGGACGTGAATGGTTCTTGACGTAGAGTAATTGTGACCATTCTTACAGCCAGCACATGGACAAGGCATAAAACCATCCGCCCGCTTGTTTGCCTCAGTGGCAAGCACAAAAGTATGCACGCAATTAATGAACTCGGGAGAGCATCGGCCATCATACATCCATTGTCGGCTCATCTTCATTACACAACACCGAATAGACCAAATTAATACAAGTTCATACATAAAGTTCATATACAACACTTAATTAAATGCAACATACAAATAACTCTCTAGCTAAAGAATTTAAATGCAACAACAAATGCGATCAAGATTGCAACTAAGGTAGCAATTGATCCAACAACATAATGATACCAAGCCACACTATCAATGGCATATTTTCTAATCTTTCTAATCTTCAACCGCATTTTCTCCATCTTGATCTTGTGATCATCGACGACATCGGCAACATGCAACTCCAATTCCATCTTCTCCCCCTCAATTCTTTTCAATTTTTCTTTCAAATACTCATATTCTCTTTCAACTAAATTTAACCTCTCGACAATAGGGTCAGTTGGAATTTCCGGTTCCCATACCTCCTAGATAAAAATATCTATGTCAACTTGATGGGCATAATTTGTCATAAACACGAAATGCAACAACTAGTTTTAAAAGAGAATATACCACATACGAATCATAACAAGGACGAGGGCCGACGGGGACGGATATCAAAACCATGGCACTATGTATAACAAACAACGTACGGGTAAGATAATTATACGAGTAACTATATATCCAAATCACGCAAACATGAATTTGGTAATGTAAAACATTGATGAACAAGAGCCTCACCACAAGGTGGTGCCGGCGACGGAGACGGGTGATCGGCGGTGGTTACGATGGAGATTTAGAAGGCACTAAGTAAACCACACCTACATATGCAAACTAAGTGTTATTTTGACCTCAAATTGCATATAAATCAAATACTAGCACATATAATTCCTCCCAAATTACTAAACTCACAAATTAATCACTATACAAAGCATTGCAAGAGCTAATCTAGCAATGACTGATGAAAGGACAAAGTTGCTAACCTTTGTGATCATTTGAATGGATGGGGGCCTTCAAATCTTGACAAATTTTGGGCAAAATGTGTGATGAGCTCGAGGAAGAGAGGGGAAGAACAGAGGAGGAGAGGGGAAAGGGGAAGAACAGAGCGAGCTCGGGTGGACGAAGGGTTTATGTACGTCGGCCTTTAGTACCGTTTTGTGCCACGAACTGATACCAAAGGTGCTGGAGGGGCCCCAGACTGACAACACCCTGCCACCACTCTCTTTAGTACCGGTTCATGGCACGAACCGGTGCTAAAGGTTATCCACGAGCCGGTACTAATGAGAGCGGCTAGCTAGCTGTTGGAACCGACACTAATGGACACATTAGTGCCGGCTCAAAATCAAACCGGCACTAATGTGCTTCACATTTGACCCTTTTTCTACTACTGTATTAAGATTGCTCACAATCCCGTGCAACATTCTCGAACTAAGCATATTGAAGTTCGTCATCATTTCATTCGAGATCATGTTGCCAAAGGGGACATTGATCTAAAGCATGTTCGCACCGACAAGCAATTTGGATACATGCAAGGCATGAGTCTTTGACTAGTCCTTGACATATATTCACCAAACTACTTGATGAGAAAGTCTTTTGCCGTTTGAGAGGTGAATTGAACATCATTGATGCTTCAAACTTAGAGTAAGAACTCCATTTGGATACATGCAAGGCATGAGTCTTTGACTAGTCCTTGACATTTCTTTCATGATGCTATCTATATGTCTTGGATATATTTTCACCCTTGCATGCTATCTAACCCTTGTAGGTACTTGGATGAATTCAAATCCATGAAATTGCAACTCACTCATATCCTGAGCAATTCCTACATCACCAAGTCTCTACACAATGATGGTTGAAGACAAAGGAAGCACAAAACTCTTCAAACATATCCTTTGACAAAATCTAAATCAAATTTTATGATTGTCATTCTGGATACACAAGTGCTCTTCCTTGCAAAGCTAACCCATGTAGGTAGATGGACTCAAATTCCAAGTGGTGCTCCCAACTCTTGATGAGCTACATCCACCTTGAGCAACCCACACAAGTTCAACTACATGATCAAGATCATCACCACCACCCAAGGTATGTTACTCCATCTTAGAGAAGCTTTACTCAAAGACATGAGTCAAAGCAACTCAACAAGATGTGAATACATCAAGACGCTTCAACGAAAAAATCGTAACCCCATTTTGAGCTTAAACGATGAGTATGACCTATGATCAAGTGTTCTCACTTGACTCCTATGTCAATATACTCTAACATAGGTGACTTTGTCGCCGCCCAATTCTAGATGAAGTTCTCTTGTGTTTCTCCGTGCTCTTGCATTTGTCTCGTGCATATTTGTTTCCCCTTTCAAAAAAAACTTCATCTAGATTCTTTTCTATTTTTTTGTTCTGCATTCTCTGCATCAAATTCCTTGCAAAACTTTCAGCTAATTCCTTGTAAATCCTTGTGAGATCTAAATTGCCTAGTGAGCTAAGGTGACAAGTGTTTTCTCTATGATGGACTCGGTCACACCGGTTTGTTTCCTGCGGTCCGACCGAATTCTCTCGGTGCTACCGATTTCACTACCAGAAAGACAACTTGCTACTTATTCCTGCATTCTTTCTGCTCTAGCTCCATGTCACGCCCAATATGCGATACTATCCTAAAGTGACTCGAAGGTCCCACCAAGGATAGAACCGCATATTGAAACGCTTTTGCAAGGTGGATATCATTACATCAACATTACATAATAGATGGGGATACATACATAAGGCATACAATGCCGCACGAATACAACATCACATCATATACAAGATCAACATCCGACTACGGATGTAACATAAACAGAAACTCGAACAATATCCACCCTGCTAGCCCAGGCTGCCGACCTGGAACCTATCCCCTGATCAAAGAAGAAGCAGAAGAAGAACTCCAAAACAAGTAAACATCGCTCTCGCGTCATGATCATCGCAAACCTGTACCTGCAACTGTTGGTGTAGTAATCTGTGAGCCACGAGGACTCAGCAATCCCATTACCATGGGTAACAAGACTAGCAAAGCTTAATGGGAAAGGAAGGGGTAAAGTGGTGAGGTTGCAGCAGCGGCTAAGCATATATGGTGGCTAACATACGCAAATGAGAGCGAGAAGAGAAACAAAGGAACGGTCGTCAACTAGTAATGATCAAGAAGTGATCCTGAACTCCTACTTACGTCAGACATAAACCAGAAACCGTGTTCTCCTCTCGATCAACCCCGAAAAGAGAAACTCATGGTTACGCACCCGGTTGGTGTATTTTAGAAGAGTTTACTTCAAGTTTACTACAACCGGATATTAACAAATTCCCATCTGCCACATAACCGCGGGCACGGCTCTCGAAAGTTTATACCTGCAGGGTGTCCCAACTTAGCCCATGATAAGCTCTCGCGATCAACAAAGGATATTCCTTCTCCCCGGGAAGACCCGATCAGTCTCGGAATCCCGGCCACAAGACATTTCGACAGCAATAAAACAAGACCAGCAAAGCCGCCCGATGTGCCGACAAATCCCGATAGGAGTCGCACGTACCTCGTTCTCAGGGCACACCGGATAAGTCAAGCTACGAGTAAAACCAGGCCTCGAGTTTCCCCGTGGTGGCCCCGCAGGTTGCTCGGTTCGGACCAACACTCGAAGGAGCACTGGCCCGGGGGGGCTAAATAAAGATGACCCTCGGGCTCCGGAAACCCAAGGGAAAAAGGGCTAGGTGAGGCAAATGGTAAAACCAATGTTGGGCCTTGCTGGAGGAGTCTTATTCAAAGCGAACTGTCAAGGGGGTCTCATAAATCACCCGACCGCGTTAGGGACGCAAAATCCGGGAACATAATACCGATATGACGGAAACTAGGGCGGCAAGAGTGGAACAAAACACCAGGCATAAGGCCAAGCCTTCCACCCTTTACCAAGTATATAGATGCATGAATAATATAAGAGATATTGTGATATCCCAACAAAATCCTGTCCACCATGGAGAAATCTTCATCTTCACCTGCAACTAGCAACGCTATAAGAGGGGCTGAGCAAAAGCGGTAACATAGCCAAACAACGGTTTGCATAGGAAGGGTGTCAAAGGTTAGAGGTTCATGGCAATTTGGGAGGCTTGATAAGTAAGTGGTAGGTAGCGCAACATAGCGATAGAACGAAGCAACTAGCATAGCAATGATAGTAATGAGATTCAGGGTAGCGGTCATCTTGCCTGAAATCCCGCAAGGAAGAAGAACGAGTCCATGAAGAAGATGAAGCCACGAAGACGAACCAAGCGTAGACGAACGAATCCTCACGACCGCAACGAAACGGGAACTATCGAGAAGAAGCACACAACATGGTGAACACACCACACATGAACAAGGCATGGCGCTTTAACAAGCATGATGCATGACAAATCTAGATGAGGCTACTCATGGCAAGAGATGATGCATACAAGACCAACACATCAAAGCAAGTTTAAATGAGGCCGGAAACAACATAGAACAACTCCGGTAAGTCCTCATATGCAAATTTAGAAATTGGTCCAGATCTGAATAACTTTATGTTCAATTTTTTAAACAGCAAGTTAAGATGCACCACGATGATCTACACGAAAATCTAGTCAAGTTACATATAAAGTTCATTAGATTCGGAGCTACGGCCTAGAAGATATGAGCAAAACAAGTTAAACATGGCATTGATGCAAAATGCATCCAAACATCAAGCAAACACCTCAAAACAAGGATTCAACATGATAATATGAAACTACATGCAATTCTAAGCAAGTTTCATATAGAGCACACCCAAAATGGAGCAACGGATCAACACATACACATGAAACAAGTTATAGCAACAATCTGTCCAAAACAGCAACTAGGCATCTTGCAAGCACCAAAGCAACATGCTACAGCACCATAACAAGAAAACAAAAGGCATGGGCATTATGTACAGGTAAAGCATTACAAAACATGAACATGGAGCTGTCTCGAGAAATCAATAGAACATGCTCAAACACACATGGCAAGATTGCAAATAATAACAGTTTCAGACTTTGCAGAAATAACATCAGGTTGCAATGTTTAGAGCTATCAAACAACATATTGCAGGAACTTATCATGGAAAAAAAAGGCAAGGCATGAATTTACTAATTTCATAGAACAAAAGTCCTTTATTGACCATGAGCAAAAAAGGATCAGAGAAAATGATGGCACCCATGTAAACATGGCAAGTTATGTGACAGATGCATACATGGCAGGAACAACAATAAGTAGGCATGTTGATGAACTTGAATCACTCACAACAGATCAATACATGGCATGGAAAGGCAACTCGCAGTAAGAAGACATGTTTATGAAGCTAAACATTGCAAGAAAAAGTTCATAGATTGCATGGATCACCAACAACAATCATGGCAACATTGAACTTAATGTTAACAGGCTGACATCAACATTATTTAGCAACTTTAGAGCAAGATTACAACAAGCTACAGCACGCTATAAATGCAACCAATGGCATGAGTGGATAGAGCATGAAATTTAAAACAAAACATCCTTAGTGAACATCTCCAGATTATGCATAGAATGACTTGTAGCAGCAGGTTAACATAGCATCAACGGCCAAAGATGCACCGAAAACACCTTGCGCCGCCACGGTTGAACGTCGACATGCATGCGGGAGAGAAGGTCTCCAGAACCATTCATCTTTGCAATCCTGCACCGGGAGAGGACGGATTAGGTTTTTGGGAAGTGCTCTACGCGACTGCTCAAATTCGTCATCACGGGTCGTCTTCCGTCCAAGTCGGGCAGTGCTACTTATCGTCGTCAACAACATATCGTCGCCAACACATCATCATCAACACCGTCTCTCCTGCTGCAACTACCGAACAGTACGTCAATTGTGATATGTCCATATCTCTCTCTATAGTTGCTATTTTGTGGACGATGCTGCTGTACATAATTTGTTGCTCTTCTAGTTTGCTAGATTGTTGCATCCTAATTTGTATCCTAGTCATGAATTATTTACTGGAATTAATCATGAACTTGCCTAATTTTCCAACATGAGATAGGAGAGGAGTCGGTGACGGACTAGTCTGTTGCTCTCCTCTCATTGCCAGTACCAAAAAAATCAGTCCACCTGTAATCCTATTCCCCGTGCGCACTTTGTTTTGCAGGTGATAAAAGAGGATTCATGATTCTGTGTTGGGAGTATGAGCATGCGATGCAATATTTTCTTTTTTTTTTCGGGGTAGCATGCGATGCAATCTGTGGATGCAATATTCATCTCAGGGAGACAAGAGTGAATACTCCAGCAACTCTCCCTTTACACAGACCACTACATCCTCACCTGTCACCAGACTATATATATTGTTCATTCATCCTCACCTGTCACCAGACTATATATATTAGCAAGTAAGGTAATTGGCAACCACATACACGTGCGAGACCAGTAAGAAGTTGAGAGATATGTAGATACATTGGAATTAGAGGGATCAGGATGTTAGCAAATCGTGTCTACGTGAACAGCAGTCGTTCACAGGGAGGCTGAGGCTAATGCTGGGATAGCTGCGGTTGGCTCGATGAGTCAAATCTTCAAGGGACCTACCATTGTTGAGTCTGACAGCGCCACAGTGGTCACAGCTATCAACTACCATGACATCAATAGATCTAAATGTTGGGTGATTTAGGAAGATGCTAATCAAACAACTACCGAGTTTGAGTCCTGTTCTATCAGAAAGGTTGGTAGAGAGAACAATACTGTAGCCCATTGGCTAGAATGCAGTAGAACCAATGGTGAATTCTGTCATCCGGCGAGTGTGCCATCTCATATTCCACTCTGTGAAAGCGATTGTAACCCTGGTCAATCCCGATTTAATATAAGCTCTCTTTTGGCCCACAAGAAAAATGCATTCTCGACATGTTCGATGATATGTGCCTCCAAATCCTACCGCTAATGTTTCACAAAGTAAAAATACAAGTGGTAATGGGTCAGCACTACAAAAGATGCCTCACCTGGACCAATTATCTATTTTTCTTAGAAACACTTGGACCAATTATGTGTGCAGGGAAGGGTTTCGGTTACTTTCGTTCATTTCTTGATATCAAGTAATCATTTTCTTTGTCGGACAGAATGGAAAAAGTTCACCAGAATTGTTCTGGGTCTAGACAAGAAGAAGCTGCAATTTGGACACCCAAAAGTAAATAGTACTTCCTAGTTCCGCGCATCTCTCATTGATTGTAGTTTCATCAAAATCATTATCATGCTTACTTATCAGTTTGATTGAACTCTATTCTCGTAAAGTGCTTGTGGCAGATGCCCGAGACTAATTTATGTGGATACCATGTTTGCGACTGCGTTCACCACTCGACCTTTTAGCAGGGCTTATCTGACCAACAATTTGAAGTACGTAAACAATATTCACAATTTTATTTTATTACCATCAATTGTGTTTAGTTTCATTCACATATATGTATTGACCCCCTTCTTTAAATTAGATCTGGGAGTAGCGGAACGAACTCCTACCACATGATCACATACGAGCAATTCAAGAGGAATTGGCGGGATTCTTTGGTGACCATGTCATACCTAAAGATGGAGAATACATCAGGAATTCCAAATAGATTTTGGTGGATGATGTCAGGGATCGTAAGAGATGTTATATTCTTCATATGTAGTAGCGGATAGATATACGAAAACTTGTTGTTCGACCAAGCACGGAGAAAGACAGGTCACTTCTCTCTATATATGTTTATGACGATCTTGTGTAATGGTTCCTTCATTGCTATATGTAGTAGCTAGCGTCGAGTTGGATGGAAAATATTAAATAAAAATGAAACCCTAAATGTAAAAGAATTGAAGGGTAAACACAAAAATAAAAAGGGGGAAACACAATATGAAAACCCCTAAACCCCTCCTTTCATAAAAAAAAACTCAACGTCTGGCAGCTGCTGACGCCTGACTGCCTTTTAGTCCCGGTCGGTGTTACCAACCGGGACTAAAGGTCCTCCTGCCTGGGCGCCTCAGATCGGTCACGTGGAGCTCTTTTACTCCCGGTTCGTAAGCCAACTGGGACTAAATGTGGAGGCCTTCAATCTCGACCTTTTAGTCCCGGTTGCAGAACCGAGACTAAAGGCCCTCTGAAACCGAGACTGATGCCATTTTTTCTACTAGTGTAACAGATTCGTGTCCGCGTACTGGGTGTGCGGGTTTGGGTCTGCATTGGCTCTTTGCTTCACTGATGACACTCGCGGATTCCGTCATCAGCGTAGAGCGGTCCTCCGCCGCGCCGGCCTACAGGCTCGTTGGGGAAGAGGGGGATATGGCATTTCTGGGAAGTAGACAAAACATATGGACTACAACAATCCTGAGTGGATAAGGTAGGGCGTGCATTGCGTGGGGACATAAGCACGTGCTTTCTATGCGAAAATGACGCACAGACACGCACCGTAGGATTCTGCATCCATCGAACGAAGCGCACGAAACCAGCGAAAGCTTCAGTAAGTCAACCGAATAGAATCATTTACCTAACCTACTACTCCCTCCGTTCCAAATTATTAGTCGTGGTGAACTAAAACCATCACGAGTAATTTGAAACGGAGGGAGTACCTCATTGGTTGCCATCTCTGTTGATAACCATCTCTTCCTTTGTGACAAACTGCTCGAAGGAACACCTCCCTCCTAGCGCTCCCAAGAAGCGTCAATGCTTTTTTCCATCACTTTGGTTTTGCAACATTATGTATACCAACGAAAGTATGAAGTAGGTTCACAACCTTTGGATATGAAAAAGTGACGCATTTTTATTTATTGATAATCCAAATTGACATGCCCCTCCAAATAATGAATGCTTAATTAACAATGTGTACAAGACTGCCTTGTGGTACAATAGGAAATTGACATTCATCTCCTGGAGACAGAAAGAGTACTCCACCAACTATGACATGTGAGTATATCTACTGATCCATTCCTCACTTTACACACACCACCATATCCCCACCACATTATTTATATTGTTCATTCCTCCACACATCCTACGAGAGATTCTTTATTACATGGCATATATAATACTCCCTCCGTTTTTAAATATTTGTCTTTCTAGCCATCTCAATTGGACTACAACATGCGAATGTATGTAGACATGTTTTAAAGCGTAGATTCACTCATTTTGCTCTGTATGTAGTTACTTGTTAAAATCTCTAGGAACGGAGGGAGTAGCAAGGCATTTGGTAACCTCACAGCAGTGCAAATAGTACCAGAACTAGAGAGATATGTATCAACACACGCCATTTAGAGACATTGGGACGTTAGCAAATCGTGTCGCTAGGATCATCGGTTGCCCCAAGTGATTGCCTTGACATGTTGGATGACAGGTGCCTCCAAATCCCAGTGCTAATGCACTAGTAGAAAATGGAGTTATATTACCGGTTTGTAGGGCCCTTTAGTGCCGGTTTGGCAACCGGCACTAAAGTGTGAGGACTAAAGCCCCCCTCCCCCCCTAGTCCCGGTTCAGCATGAACCGACACTAAAGGGCCACGTGAGCCAGCGTCGTGGGCGGAGAGACCTTTAGTACCGGTTTGTAGCACCAACCGATACTAAAAGGTTTAGGGGTTTTGGTTTTATTATTTATTTTTCCTTTATTTTTGTGTTTTCTATTTAATTTAAAGATTGTTTTCCATTTATTTTCCCTTTCATAAATTATATAATAACTCATCATCATCATCATATTAATATAAAAACTCTTGCATCATATCATTACCAACGACAACACTAGATATATATATATATATATATATATATATATGTGTGTGTGTGTGTGTGTGTGTGTGTGTGTGTGTGTGTATAGTCATTACCACTATTTTAATCATCATTATGTAATCACCGCCAATACTAGCTTAAAGAGAAAACATTCACTTGTACAAAAAGCAAAGATATCATCAAGTTCAACATGTTATAAGCGTTCATAACTAAGACCACAAAAGCAAATCACTAATTAAGTTCAGGACGAAGAATAGGGACATGAGACGACAAGTACTAAGAGCAGGAACTAGCTAATCACTCCTGCTGCTCTCTCTCTTAGGTAAAATAGCATAGAACATGTGTAGCTCTCCTGATTCATCATATTGGAGCATGCAGATGAACATGTTTTCTAATCGTGGGCTGCGCTTCTGATTAATGCCCCCTAGTACTTCTCTGCGATCATTCACAATTTTGCTCCAGCCATTCACTATTAAGCATTCCTCGGTTTTAGAAATCCTGAATGCACTCATGTGCAATGTAGGATGTCTTGGCCGTAAGCTAACCATTGACATGCGACCGTTAGTCGAGATCCACTGACGCACAACTATCATTGTGAGTCCCTGTTGAATAGCATCGTATAGTAACACACTTAGCAATGAAGTTGAGCTTAAAAATAATGTATGCAAAAGATGCACTGAGGACAAATAGTAAAAATCTTACCATCTTCCCTAAATAGATGTGACCATAGTTCAATACGAACACTATTGGTCGCACGTTTTGAGTACTAAGATTTTCAAGTCTAGGAAAATAATTTCTCTTGACAGCATCAACATCCTCAAGCAATGAAACATAATGACTTATCTCCTCGCAGTTTAGTTCAGCCTCGGGACAGTGGATGGTCCTGTCTACCAAGCGCCGGACATGTTTGCTTGAATGGAAATAAGCTGTCAATAGAAATTATTTGTCAACTATTTTTGAAATAAACAATATCGAAGATATAAATATGGTTGAGAAACTCACATAATGGTAGAACTGGAGGCGTCTGCACATCGACCCAGATAACGGTATTACCTTCAATATCGTCTTCCGGACGAATATCAAAGGTGATAACTTTATTAGGCTCAAACGCATAAGACTTGCATAGTGCTTGCCAAGTTTTGCATTCAAAATAGTTGCAGGTGTCTGCATTGTACAATTTTGCATGAAAAGTATAACCATGCTCGGTCTTCAATTAAACTATCTTTACCTCCATAGTTTTCATAGTACTGAAACCTATCTTATCCAAGACAAAAATTCTTGCACGGCAGGGGATATGCTAGTAGAATAATAAAAAATTAAAATGATTAGTTGAAGCAAATGAAGCATATGCTTAATTATGAAAAAAGACTTGTCGTTGTGACTTACTGTATTCACTTCGAAGGCCTCATCCAGCTTGATGCAGAAGTGCCTACCATCAACTAGGAAATTTCTGTCGCACATGCCGTGCTTTTCTTCGAAGTATTTGCAGATAACAAAATCTTTCTCGTCGTCAGACATTTCCTACATGCTCATAGTTGAAACGTTAATTGATATAAACACTTACTAGCAGTTCTATTAATTCAACTAATTCAACTAGTTCTATTAATCCAACTACTTCTATTAATTCAACTAGTTCTATTAATTCAACTAATTCAACTCAGCACTTACTAAAAATAAACTAGTTCTATTAAGCTTCTTACTAAAAATAAACTAGTTCTATAGTAAACTTTTAATTAATTATTAGATCATCAAATCTCATATACCTAAATTTATCTAGCTAATTCATCCAACATTTGACATTAATATATCTACATTATTTTCTATCTAATTCATCTAACATTTGACATTAATATCTAACATTTCAATATATATATAATCATCTAATAATTGACATTAATCTAACATTTATATAAACTAAAAATATAAAAACCTAAAACACAGCCAACAAAAAATATTTACAGCAGGGTGACGGCTGGTGATGCGAGGCGACGGGGGGCAGCGACATGCGGAACGGGTTGGGCGACGCCACGCGATCGACGGCCGGGACGGCCGAGCGGCGCGGGCGACGGGCGGGATCGACGACGGGCGCGGCGACGGCCGGGCGGCGAGGGACGGGGACGGGGACGGACGCGTGCAACGGGGGCGGCGACAAGAACGGGCGCGGCGGGGGCGGCGACGGAGCGACGGGCGCGGTGGCGAAGGGAACGGGCACGACAACAAAGCAGATGAAGAAGAAATTAACTGAAATTTTCGTAAGTGATATATATAGTAGGGGCCTTTAGTACCAGTTGGGCCACCAAGAGGTACTAAAGGTCAAATTTGACCAAGCAAAACGGCAGGAAGCGACCATCTTTAGTACCGGTTCGTGGCCCCAACCGGTACTAAAGACCACCCTTTAGTACCGGTTGGAGCCACGAACCGGTACTAAAGGCGTGCGCTGGCGCAGGTCCTGTGCAGCAAGTTTAGTTCCACCTCGCTAGCCGAGGGGCGTCCGCACTGGTTTATAAGCCCCAGTGCGGTAGCTCTCTCGAGCTCCTCTCTTTAGCAGGCTTCTGGGCCAAACTTTGCCGCGCTGCCCTCCGGGCTTATGCGCCTGTTTCCAGGCCCAAGGTCAAGTAGGTCCACTGGGCAGCGCGTAGAGTTTTTTTATGTAGTTTTTTTGCTTTATTTATTTATTTCTGAGTTGTTTTATGTTGTATTTAGAGTTTCTTTGTAAATATTTTTGCTTTAGGTACAAAAAAATTAATATTCTTTTATTTATTTCTGAGTTGTTTTATGCTGTATTTAGAGTTTCTTTATGAATATTTTTGCTTTAGGTACAAAAAATTTAATATTTTTTTATTTATTTCTGAGTTATTTTATGCTGTATTCATAGTTTCTTTGTGAATATTTTTGCTTTAGGTACAAAAATGAAGGCAGAAAGGTTAAAAGTTGATGATGTGACGTTGAATGGTACGTATTGAATGCACAAAAATTCTGGAGTTGTAATAAGTTTAAAAAAATGAGAAGTGCATTCGTAACAGATGAGTTTTCGTCCGAAACCCTAATAATTCGAAAGAGATTGTCCACTTTGTATACGAAGTGCATCCAATTTTTGTCGTAACTCTCTAAACTTTTTTGCACATGCTATGTGGGTGAAATAATGACACCATGCCAACTTTCAACCTTTTCTAGTTCATTTGTAGTGCTTTTCAATATTAGGGTGATTTATCTCAAAAAAGTCAGTATATGCATGAAAAATAGAAAATGAAGGCAGAAAAGGTTGAAAGTTGATGACGTGGCTCTGAATGGTGCATACTGAACGCACAAAAAGTCTGAAGTTGTAATAAGTTTATAAAATGAGAAGTGCCTTTGTAACAGATGAGTTTCCGTCCGAAACCCTGATACTTTGGAAGAGAATGTCCAGTTTGTACACAAAGTGCATCCTGTTTTTGCCGTAACCCTCTCAACTTTTTTGCACATGCTATGTGGGTGAAATGATGACACCATGCCAACTTTCAACCTTTTCAGAGTTCATTTGTAGTACTCTTCAATATCAGGGTCATTTAGCTCAAAAAAATCAGTATATGCATGAAAAATAGAAAATGAAGGCAGAAAGGGTTGAAAGTTGATGACGTGGCTTTGAATACTGCATACTGAATGCACCAAAATTCTGGAGTTGTAATAAGTTTAAAAAAATGAGAAGTGCCTTTGTAACAGATGTGTTTTCGTCCAAAACCCTGATACTTCGAAAGAGATTGTCAAGTTTGTACACAAAGTGTATCTAGTTTTTGCCGTAACCCTCTCAATTTTTTACACATGCTATGTGGGTGAAATGATGACACCATGCCAACTTTCAACCTTTTCAGAGTTTATTTGTAGTGTTTTTCAATATTAGGGTCATTTAGCTCAAAAAAATTAGTATATGCATGTAAAATAGAAAATGAAGGCAGAAAGGGTTGAAAGTTGATGACGTGGCTTTGAATGGTGCATACTGAACGCATAAAAAGTCTGGAGTTTTAATAAGTTAAAAAAATGAGAAGTGCCTTTGTAACAGACGAGTTTTCGTCCAAGCCTCGATAGTTCGAAGAGATTGTCCAGTTTGTACACAAAGTGCATCCAGTTTTTTCCGTATCCCTCTCAACTTTTTTGCACATGTTATGTGGGTGAAATGATGATACCATGCCAACTTTCAACCTTTTCAGAGTTCATTTATAGTGCTTTTCAATATCAGGGCCAGTTAGGTCAAAAAACCAGTATATGAATGAAAAATAGAAAATGAAGGCAGAAAGGGTTGAAAGTTGATGACGTGGCTTTGAATGGTTCTACTGAACGCACAAAAAGTCTGGAGTTGTAATAAGTTTAAAAAAATGAGAAGTGCCTTTTTAAAAGATCAATTCTTGTCCGAAAAGCCTGATACTTCGAAAGAGATTGTCCAGTTTGTAGACAAAGTGCATCCAGTTTTTGCCTTAACACTCTCAACTTTCTTGCACATGCTATGTGGGTGAAATGATGACACCATGCCAACTTTCAACCTTTTCAGAGTTCATTTGTAGTCCTTTTCAATATCAGGGTCATTTAGCTCAAAAAAATCAGCATATGCATGAAAAATAGAAAATGAAGGCAGAAAGGGTTGAAAGTTGATGACGTGGCTTTGAATACTGCATACTGAATGCACAAAAATTCTGGAGTTGTAATAATTTTAAAAAAAATGAGAAGTGCCTTTGTAACAGATGAGTTTTCGTCCAAAACCCTGATACTTCGAAAGAGATTGTCAAGTTTGTACACAAAGTGTATCTAGTTTTTGCCATAACCCTCTCAATTTTTTACACATGCTATGTGGGTGAAATGATGACACCATGCCAACTTTCAACCTTTTCAGAGTTTATTTGTAGTGTTTTTCAATATCAGGGTCAGTTAGCTCAAAAAAATTAGTATATGCATGTAAAATAGAAAATGAAGGCAGAAAGGGTTGAAAGTTGATGACGTGGCTTTGAATGGTGCATACTGAACGCATAAAAAGTCTGGAGTTTTAATAAGTTAAAAAAATGAGAAGTGCCTTTGTAACAGACGAGTTTTCGTCCGAAGCCCTGATAGTCCGAAAGAGATTGTCCAGTTTGTACACAAAGTGCATCCAGTTTTTTCCGTATCCCTCTCAACTTTTTTGCACATGTTATGTGGGTGAAATGATGATACCATGCCAACTTTCAACCTTTTCAGAGTTCATTTATAGTGCTTTTCAATATCAGGGTCATTTAGGTCAAAAAAACCAGTATATGAATGAAAAATAGAAAATGAAGGCAGAAAGGGTTGAAAGTTGATGATGTGGCTTTGAATGGTTCTACTGAACGCACAAAAAGTCTGGAGTTGTAATAAGTTTAGAAAAATGAGAAGTGCCTTTTTAACAGATCAATTCTTGTCCGAAAACCCTGATACTTCGAAAGAGATTGTCCAGTTTGTACACAAAGTGCATCCAGTTTTTGCCTTAACCCTCTCAACTTTCTTGCACATGCTATGTGGGTGAAATGATGATACCATGCCAACTTTCAACCTTTTTAGAGTTCATTTGTAGTGTTTTTCAATATCAGGGTTATTTAGCTCAAAAAATCAGTATATGCATGAAAAATAGAAAATGAAGGGAGAAAGGGTTGAATGTTGATGACGTGGCTTTGAATGATGCATATCGAGCGCACAAAAAGTCTGGAGTAATATTTATGTGTAAACATGTAAAAATATATATCAAAAATACATTGATCATCAAGGACGTATTTGTGTAGGATTTGAATTGTCAATTGGAATCTTCACCGGTTTAAGAACCGGTGAAGATTACCGTGAAGATTCCTATTGCGGCCACAAATCCTACACATAGAGTTCAATGAAGACCAAGTGCTTGTGATAGTTTGAGAAGTAACATTTTTAAGGTGGTAAAAACCCTGTAATCGGAGCGAGGTGGGACCAAAAAACTGCTGCAGAAAGAATGAACTAAATGTTGGGGATCGTTGCCGAAATTAAAAAAATTCTACGCATCACCAAGATCAATCTATGGAGTAACTAGAAACGAGAGAGAGGGGAGTGCATATTCATACCCTAGAAGATCACGAGTCGGAAGCGTTGCAAGAACGCGGTTGGAGGAGTCGTACACGTAGCGATTCAGATCGCGGCCGAATCCGATCTAAGCACCGAACAATGGTGCCTCCGTGTTCAACACACGTGCAGCCCGGTGACGTCTCCCGCACCTTGATCCAGCAAGGAGGAGGGAGACGTTGAGGAAGACGGATCCAACAGTAGCACGACGGCGTGGTGGTGATGGAGTGGCAGTTCTCCGGCAGGGCTTCGCCAAGCTCTTGCAGAGGAGGAGAGGTGTTGGGGAGGGGAGGGGCTGCGCCTTGGATGTTGTTTTGCAGACCTCCCCTCGCCCCTCTATTTATTGGGTGACGGGGGAAGGGGGCCGGCCCTCTCTAGATGACATCTAGAGGGGGGCGGCGGCCAAGGGGAGGGGGCTTGCCCCCCAAGCAAGGGGGGCGCCCCCTTTAGGGTCCCCCCCCCCCACAACCCTGGGCTCATGGGCCCTGGGGGGTGGGCGCCTAGCCCTCCAAGGGGCTGGTTCCCTTCCCTCTACAGCCCATGAGGCCCTCCGGGACAGGTGGCCCCTCCCGGTGGATCCGCGGAACCCCTCCGGTGGCCCTGGTACAATACCGGTATGCCCCCGAATATTTCCGGTGACCGTATGACAACTTCCCATATATAAATCTTCACCTCCGGACCATTCCGGAACTCCTCGTGATGTCCGGGATCTCATCCGGGGCTCCGAACAACATTCGGTAATCACATACAAATCTTCTTAATAACCCTAGCGTCATCTAACCTTAAGTGCGTAGACCCTACAGGTTCGGGAATCACGCAGACATGACCGAGACAGCTCTCCGGCCAATAACCAACAGCGGGATCTGGATACCCATGTTGGCTCCCACATGTTCCATGATGATCACATCGAATGAACCACGATGTCGAGGATACAAGCAATCCCGTATACAATTCCCTTTGTCAATCGGTACGTTACTTGCCCGAGATTCAATCGTCGGTATCCCAATACCTCGTTCAATCTCGTTACCGGCAAGTCACTTTACTCGTTCCGTAATGCATGATCCCGTGACCAACCACTTGGTCACATTGAGCTCATTATGATTATGCATTACCGAGTGGGCCCAGAGATACCTCTCCGTCATACGGAGTGACAAATCGATCTCGATTCATGCCAACCCAATGACACATTCGGAGATACCTGTAGAGCACCTTTATAGTCACCCAGTTACGTTGTGGCGTTTGGTACACCCAAAGCACTCCTACGGTATCCGGGGGTTACACAATCTCATGGTCTAAGGAAATGATACTTGACATTATAAAAGCTCTAGCAGACGAACTACACGATCTTGTGCTATGCTTAGGATTGGGTCTTGTCCATCACATCATTCTCCTAATGATGTCATCCTGTTCTCAATGACATCCAATGTCCATAGTCAAGAAACCATGACCATCTGTTGATCAACGAGCTAGTCAACTAGAGGCTCACTAGGGACATGGTGTGGTCTATGTATTCAACATGTATTACGGTCCCCGATCAATACAATTATAGCATGAACAATAGACAATTATCATGAACAAGGAAATATAATAATAACCATTTTATTATTGTCTCTAGGGCATATTTCCAACAGTCTCCCACTTGCACTAGAGTCAATAATCTAGTTACATTGTGATGAATCGAATACCCTTAGAGTTCTGGTGTTGATCATGTTTGGCTCGCGGAAGAGGTTTAGTCAACGGATCTGCGACATTCAGATCTGTATGCACTTTACAAATATCTATGTCTCCATCTTGAACTTTTTCACGAATAGAGTTGAAGCGACGCTTGATGTGTCTGGTCTTCTTGTGAAACATGGGCTCCTTGGCAAGGGCAATAGCTCCAGTGTTGTCACAGAAGAGAGTCATCGGGCCCGACTCATTGGGAATAACTCCTAGGTCGGTAATGAACTCCTTTATCCAGATTGCTACATGTGCTGCCCCTGAGGCTGCAATGTACTCCGCTTCACATGTAGATCCCGCCACGACGCTTTGCTTGCAACTGCACCAGCTTACTGCCCCACCATTCAAAATATACACGTATCCGGTTTGTGACTTGGAGTCATCCAGATCTGTGTCGAAGCTAGCATCGACGTAACCCTTTACGACGAGCTCTTCGTCACCTCCATAAACGAGAAACATATCCTTAGTCCTTTTCAGCTACATCAGGATAATCTTGACCACTGTCCAGTGTTCCATGTCGGGATTACTTTGGTACCTTCCTACCAAACTTACATCAAGGTTTACATCAGGTCTGGTATACAACATGGCATACATAATAGACCCTATGGCTGAGGCATAGGGGATGACACTCATCTTCTCTCTATCTTCTGCCGTGGTCGGGCTTTGAGCTGAGGTCAATTTCACACCTTGCAATACAGGCAAGAACCCTTCCTTGGACTGATCCATATTGAACTTTTTCAATATCTTATCAAGGTATGTGCTTTGTGAAAGACCTATGAGTCGTCTCGATCTATCTTTATAGATCTTGATGCCTAATATGTAAGCAGCTTCTCCAAGGTCCTTCATTGAAAAACACTTATTCATGTAGGCCTTTATGCTCTCCAAGAGTTCTATATCATTTCCCATCAACAATATGTCATCTACATATAATACGAGAAATGCTACAGATCTCCCACTCACTTTCTTGTAAATACAGGTTTCTCCATAAGTATGCATAAACCCAAACGCTTTGATCATTTCATGAAAGCGAATGTTCCAACTCCGAGATGCTTGCACCAGCCCATATATGGAGCGCTGGAGCTTGCATACCTTGTTAGCATTCTTAGGATCGGCAAAACCATTCAGCTGCATCATATACAATTCTTCCTTAAGAAAGCCGTTATGGAATGCCGTTTTGACGTCCATTTGCCAAATCTCATAATCGTAGAATGTGGCACTTGCTAACATGATTTGTACGGACTTAAGCTTCGCTACGAGTGAGAAGGTCTCATCGTAGTCAACCCCTTAAACTTGTCGATAACCCTTAGCGACAAGTCGAGCTTTAGAGATGGTAACATTACCATCCGTGTCCGTCTTCTTCTTAAAAATCCATTTATTTTCTATCGCTCGCCGATCATCGGGCAAGTCTATAAAAGTCCATACTTTGTTTCATACATGGATCCTATCTAGGATTGCATGGCTTCAAGCCATTTTTTGGAATCTGGGCCCGCCATCGCTTCTTCATAGTTCGAAGGTTCACCGTTGTCTAACAACATGATTTCCAGGACAGGGTTGCCATACCATTCTGGTGTGGAACGTGTCCTCGTGGACCTACGAAGTTCAGTAGCAACTTGATCCGAAGTACCTTGATCATCATCATTAACCTCCTCTCTAGCCGGTGCAGGCACCACAGGAACATCTTCCTGAGCTGCGCTACTTTCCGCTTCAAGAGGCAGTACTTCATCAAGTTCTACTTTCCTCCCACTTTTCTCTTTCGAGAGAAACTCTTTCTCCAAAAAGGACCCGTTCTTGGCAACAAAGATCTTGCCTTCGAATCTGAGGTAGAAGGTATACCCAATGGTTTCCTTGGGGTATCCTATGAAGACGCATTTTTCCAACATGGGTTCGAGCTTTTCAGGTTGAAGTTTCTTGACATAAGCATCGCATCCCCAAACTTTTAGAAACGACAGCTTAGGTTTCTTCTCAAACTATAATTCATACGGTGTCGTCTCAACGGATTTCGACGGAGCCCTATTTAAAGTGAAAGCGGCAGTCTCTAAAGCATAGCCCCAAAAAGATAGCGGTAGATCAGTAAGAGACATCTTAGATCGCACCATATCCAATAGGGTGTGATTACGACGTTCGGACACACCATTACGCTGAGGTGTTCCAGGCGGCGTGAGTTGTGAAATGATTCCACTTTTCCTTAAGTGGGTGCCAAATTCGTGACTCAAATATTCCCCTCCACGATCTGATCGTAAGAACTTTATTTTTCTGTCACATTGATTTTCAGCCTCACTCTTAAATTCCTTGAACTTTTCAAAGGTGTCAGACTTGTGTTTCATTAATTAGACATACCCATATCTACTTAAGTCATCGGTGAGGGTGAGAACATAACGATAGCCACCGTGAGCCTCAACGCTCATTGGACCGCACGCATCAGTATGTATGATTTCCAATAAGTTGATTGCTCGCCCCATTGTTCCAAAGAACGGAGTCTTGGTCATTTTGCCCATGAGGCATGGTTCGCACGTGTCAAATGATTCATAATCAAGAGACTCCAAAAGTCCATCTGCATGGAGCTTCTTCATGTGTTTGACACCAATGTGACCAAGGCGGCGATTACCACAAGTATGTGGGACTATCATTATCAACCTTAGATCTTTTGGTATTCACACTATGAATATGTGTAACATCACGCTCGAGATTCATTAAGAATAAACTATTGACCAGCGGGCATGACCATAAAACATATCTCTCATATAAATAGAACAACCATTATTCTCGGATTTAAATGAGTAGCCATCTCAGATTAAACGAGATCCAGATACAATGTTCATGCTCAAAGCCGGCACTAAATAACAATTATTGAGGTTTAAAACTAATCCCGTAGGTAAATGTAGAGGTAGCGTGCCGACGGCGATCACATCGACCTTGGAACCATTCCCGACGCGCATCGTCACCTCGTCCTTCGCCAGTCTCCGCTTATTCCGTAGCTCCTGTTTTGAGTTACAAATATGAGTAACTGCACCGGTATCAAATACCCAGGAGGTACTACGAGTACTGGTAAGGTACACATCAATAACATGTATATCACATATACCTTTGGTGTTGCCGTCCTTCTTGTCCGCTAAGTACTTGGGGCAGTTCCGCTTCCAGTGACCACTTCCCTTGCAATAAAAACACTTAGTCTCAGGCTTTGGGTCCATTCTTTGGCTTCTTGCCGGCAGCTTGCTTGCCGGGCGCGGTACCTCCCTTGCCGTCTTTCTTGAAACCCTTTTTACCCTTGCCTTTCTTGAACTTAGTGGTTTTATTCACCATCAATACTTGATGTTCCTTTTTGATTTCCACCTCCGCTGATTTCAGCATTGAATATACTTCAGGAATGGTTTTCTCCATCCCCTGCATATTGAAGTTCATCACAAAGCTCTTGTAGCTCGGTGGAAGCGACTGAAGGATTCTGTCAACGACGGCGTCATCTGGGAGATTAACTCCCAGCTGAGACAAGCAGTTGTGCAACCCAGAAATTTTGAGTACGTGCTCGCTGACGGAACTATTCTCCTCCATCTTACAACTGTAGAACTTGTCGGAGACTTCATATCTCTCGACCCGGGCATGAGCTTGGAAAACCATTTTCAGCTCTTGGAACATCTCATATGCTCCGTGCTGCTTGAAACGCTTTGGGAGCCCCGGTTCTAAGCTGTAAAGCATGCCGCACTGAACCGGGGGGTAATCATCAACACGCTACTGCCAAGCGTTCTTAATGTCTTGGTTCGCTGGGACAGGTGCTTCACCTAGCGGTGCTTCAATGACATATGCTTTCTTGGCAACTATGAGGATGATCCTCAAGTTCCGGACCTAGTCCGTATAGTTGCTACCATCGTCTTTCAGCTTGGTTTTCTCTAGGAACGCGTTGAAGTTGAGGACAACATTCGCGTGGGCCATTTGATTTTCAAGGCATATTGTAAAGATTTTTAGACTAAGTTCATGATAATTAAGTTCATCTAATTAAATTATTTAATGAACTCCCACTCAGATAGACATCCCTCTAGTCATCTAAGTGATACAAGATCCGAGTCAACTAGGCCGTGTCCAATCATCACATGAGACAGACTAGTCATCATCGGTGAACATCTTCATATTGATCGTATCTTCTATACGACTCATGTTCGACCTTTCGGTCTCTTGTGTTCCGAGCCCATTTCTGTACATGCTAGGCTCGTCAAGTCAACCTAAGTGTTTTTGCATGTGTAAATCTGGCTTACACCCATTTTATGTGAACGTTAGAATCTATCACACCCGATCATCACGTGGTGCTTCGAAACAACGAACTTTCGCAACGGCGCACAGTTAGGGGAACACTTTCTTGAAATTATTATGAGGGATCATCTTATTTATGCTACCGTCGTTCTAAGCAAATAAGACGCAAAAACATGATAAACATCACATGCAATCAAATAGTGACATGATATGGCCAATATCATTTTGCTCCTTTTGATCTCCATCTCCGGGGCGCCATGATCATCATCGTCACTGGCATGACACCATGATCTCCATCATCGTGTCTCCATGAAGTTGTCTCGCCAACTATTACTTCTACTACTATGGCTAACGGTTTAGCAATAAAGTAAAGTAATTACATGGCGTTATTCAATGACACGCAGGTCATACAATAAATAAAGACAACTCCTATGGCTCCTGCCGGTTGTCATAATCATCGATATGCAAGTCGTGATTCCTATTACAAGAACATGATCAATCTCATACATCACATATATTTCATTCATCACATCCTTCATGGCCATATCACATCACATGCACATGCTGCAAAAACAAGATAGACGTCCTCTAATTGTTGTTGCAAGTTTTTTACGTGGCTGCTATAGGTTTCTAGCAAGAACGTTTCTTACCTACGCCAAAACCACAACGTGATATGCCAATTGCTATTTAACCCTCATAAGGACCCTTTTCATCAAATCCGATCCGACTAAAGTGGGAGAGACAGACACCCGCTAGCCACCTTATGCAACTAGTGCATGTCATTCGGTGGAACCTGTCTTGCGTAAGCGTACGTGTAAGGTCGGTCCGGGCCGCTTCATCCCATGGTACCGCCGAAACAAGATAAGACTAGTAGTTGCAAGTAAATTGACAAAATCGACGCCCACTACAAACTTGTGTTCTACTCGTGCATAGAAACTACGCATAGACCTAGCTCATGATGCCACTGTTGGGGATCGTTGCAGAAATTAAAAATTTTCTACGCATCACCAAGATCAATCTATGGAGTAACTAGCAACGAGAAAGAGGGGAGTGCATCTTCATACCCTTGAAGATCGCGAGTCGGAAGCATTGCAAGAACGCGGTTGGAGGAGTCGTACATGTAGCGATTTAGATCGCGGCCGAATCCAATATAAGCACCGAACAATGGTGCCTTCGCGTTCAACACACGTGCAGCCCGGTGACGTCTCCGCGCCTTGATCCAGCAAGGAGGAGGGAGAGGTTGAGGAAGAGGGCTCCAACAATAGCACGACGGCTTGGTGGTGATGGAGTGGCAGTTCTCCGACAAGGCTTCACCAAGCTCTGGCGGAGGAGGAGAGGTGTTGGGGAGGGGAGGGGCTGCACCTTGGATGTTGTGGGGAGGAGAGGTGTTGATAAGGGGGAAGGGGGCCGGCCCCCTCTAGATGAGATCTAGAGGGGGGGGGGTGGCGGCCAAGGGGAGGGGGCTTGCCCCCCAAGCAAGGAGGGCGCCCCCTTTAGGGTTTCCCCCTCAACCCTAAGCGCATGGGCCCTATGGTGGGTGGCGCCCAGCCCTCCAAGGGGCTGGTTCCCTTCCCTCTATAGCCCATGAGGCCCTCCGGGACAGGTGGCCCCTCCCGGTGGACCTCCGGAACCCCTCCGGTGGCCCCGGTACAATACCGTTATGCCCCCGAATATTTCTGGTGACCGTAAGACAACTTCCCATAAATAAATCTTCACCTCCGGACCATTCCGGAACTCCTCATGACGTCCGGGATCTCATCCGGGACTCCGAACAACATTCGGTAATCACATACAAATCTTCCTAATAACCCTAGCGTCATCGGACCTTAAGTATGTAGACCCTACGGGTTCAGGAATCACGCAGACATGACCGAGACAGCTCTCCGGCCAATAACCAACAGCGGGATCTGGATACCCATGTTGGCTCTCACATGTTCCACGATGATCTCATTGGATGAACCATGATGTCGAGGATTCAAGCAATCCCGTATACAATTCCCTTTGTCAATCGGTACATTACTTGCCCGAGATTCGATCGTCGGTATCGCAATACCTTGTTCAATCTCGTTACCGGCAAGTCACTTTACTCGTTCCGTAATGCATGATCCCGTGACCAACCACTTGGTCACATTGAGCTCATTATGATGATGCATTACCGAGTGGGCCCAGAGATACCTCTCCGTCATACGGAGTGACAAATCCCAGTCTCGATTCGTGCCAACCCAACAGACACTTTCAGAGATACCTGTAGAGCACCTTTATAGTCACCAGTTACGTTGTGACGTTTGGTACACCCAAAGCACTCCTATGGTATCCGGGAGTTACACAATCTGATGGTCTAAGGAAATGATACTTGACATTAGAAAAGCTCTAGCGCATTTAACTACACGATCTTGTGCTATGCTTAGGATTGGGTCTTGTCCATCACATCATTCTCCTAATGATGTGATCCCGTTATCAATGACATCCAATGTCCATAGTCAGAAAACCATGACATATGTTGATCAAGGAGCTAGTCAACTAGAGGCTCACTAGGGACATGGTGTGGTCTATGTATTCACACATGTATTACGGTTTCCGATCAATACAATTATAGCATGAACAATAGACAATTATCATGAACAAGGAAATATAATAATGACAATTTTATTATTGCCTCTAGGGCATATTTCCAACACTAAAAGATTCTAGTACCGGTTTGTGGCATGGACCGGTACTATAGGTCACGGTGGGGCCGCAGCCTGACACAAGCCTGCCACCACCTCTTTAGTACCGGTTCGAGGCATGAACCGGTACTAATGGTTCGCCACGAACCCGTACTAATAAGAGCCGCCAGCCTAGCCGTTGGAACCGGCACTAATGATCACATTAGTGCCGGTTCTATTACAAACCGGGACTAAAGAGTTGAACATAAGGCCCTTTTTCTACTAGTGATGGGTCGGCAATACACAAAGATGCCTTAACTGGACCAATTATTTTTTTCTACTTCTCTTTGTGCTGACCCCAAATTTGGTTCAAGCTCCAATATTGCCATTAGGCTTGTACAATGCTAGGTGCGTAGGGAGATGCTTAGAAAAATAAAACGAATTTTTCTAAAGCACCGGTGCCTATTTCTACAGGAGAGACGTCTAATTAAGCATCTGCCCTCTACAAATATGCATCGGTGTTTAAGGAAAATCTGGTTTATTTCTCCAAACACATTGCATCAGCCGCCACCGCACAGGGTCCTTAAATATTGGTGGCTCCAGCCAAGGGGATTAGTGTATATAGCCCTTTCACTGACGAAAAAAACATCGCAGGTCAGCCCACAAGCGACCTGGAGTCCTGGACCGTGCGAGAGGAAAGAATGAAGTGAACGGACGTGGAGTCTTGGAGCGGGAGATGCATCATGACCTAGAGACCGAGCGAGTCAGCGACGTCTTCTCCTTGTTGTAATGAGAATAAAATAAAGAGAATCAATCTTTGTGAAATATTTTTGCAGGGACTGTGTCAATTTTATTGATGATTGTATCCAATTCCTAAATAGCCACGATACACTATGTATTTTGCTTTGCCACGCAACCATGCCTCATATATAAGCAAGTCATGCATGTAAGTCATAAGTTACTTGTTTGTACTAATCTATGCATGCTACTCATAACATAAGATTTGTTATTGACAGTACATGTTTTAGACGATTGCAGCATGCCTATGTAGTTCATTCTTCATAAATTTTGTTAGAGATGTTATTCTTTTAAATACAATTTAAAAAATGTTATCTATTTATGCATTTAAAAAGAAATTCATTTTTTGAAGGTTACAACCTCCATTATTTTTTACATTAAGCTTACCTATTTTTGTATTGACAGTGATTCCCACCACACAGTCCTCTGGATTACATGTAACACTTCTAAATCACTTTGTTACACCATGATTCAAATCACTTGAACTTGCACTCTAACATAGTTAAACACAATACCATTACAATAGTTCCAAATTGTCCAATAAAAGGCCCACACACTCCCTCTCAGATTTAATCTTGATTATTCTATTCACACCACCTAACAAATTGCCAAACATTTTAGAAATGCTAGTTGAATAGGCAGATAATCATGAGAGGAATAAGTGCTTCATGGCCATAGATGCTGACAATCATACTATACATTACAAAGTTTTGAACATAACAATAATAGGGATAGCGTTAAACTATGTGAAATCTGAATACAAAATCAAGCATGCAACACAAGCCCTGCAAAAATAATTAGAAAGTTAATGCTATATTCAAGGCAACAAATTGATTTTCTATATATTTAATTAATATAATTACAATATCAACTAAAAGTGCCTAAAAAATGACAGTAAAGTCATTTTTAAGTCCATTAGTATATATTTTATGTCTTATAGCAGAAGCAACGTATGCTGCAAAAGCGTGTCCGCTTGCTCCGCAACTCATACGGTGCCTTCTCCCTGCTGTTAGTCGGACGCCCAACTCATCTTTGCTTGTCTGGCGCCAAGTCCCTTTAAGGCATTAACACTTGCAGACCGGGCCGGGCTGTCCAGGGGGCAAATGTCGTCGCCTCCAGAAAAATCCACATTGTCATTGCTTGCTAACCTGCCATTAGGCAAAATCACCAGGCGGTTTTCAAAACATGTTGTCACTTTTCTCTGCGAAAGGCACCCCACTAACCAACAATGCTTTCAGACCGGCAGACATGTGCTGGAAAGATTCCGCGCGCACTTGCATCCCCCATACGAACAACTTCCATAGCTTGCGCGTACAGTGTAGCATGTCTGAAAGTGAAAGACATATTCACCACGTTCTCTTTTTGTTAATGGGTTGAGTGATCAGGAAGCATGTCTCTTGCATCTCTAGTCCAACACTTCATTATGTGCCTTGGCGGGATTTCTTCCAAGTGAAGTATTTCCGTTACCTGCATGGCAGCAAAGCATATGTCCCGATCAGTAACTGTCAAAATAAACATTCACCAGCATTTTTGGTGCGGTATATATATGCTTTTCACAGTTTTTGAGCATTTAAAAACTGATGTTAATGGCATCAATTAATTCAAATCAGAGAACTAACATTAGCACATGGCAACAGAGTATCCCAGTATGCTCAAATTGACCACACTTGCAATTAAATTCCGATCCATTCTCCTTGATGTTCACATCGTAAACTACCTGGCTCCACTTCTCCCTTTTTGCTGCGGTATTGTGTGCTGTAATATAATTTTATCATTTTCTCCACCTCAGTAACATTGTATGCTGCCCCCTCAATTAGCAATCGGCCAAATTGCTCGAACATAGCCCTTGTATATATTTTGCTTGCATGCTGCTCAATTGCAAGATTTGTTCTCCGCACAAGCCCACCCTGTCAAAGGCAGGAACGGGTTAGTCACCACCATAGACCCCCAATTATGTAATCTGCATCTGGAAATGTTGTTTTTGGGAAAAAAACAAAGGGATAAAACTCACAATCATAGTCCGCTTCTCTTCATAACTTTCCACTCGCTCCAGGTTAAACTGTAGCCTCATGTACTGCCTCACAAAGACGTCATCAGACTCGCTGACGGCATGTAGGACTTCAACATGTGGTTCGCAATCTCGCTCTGTTGTGAGCTTGTCATCCTGGCACAGGAAACCCACGCCGTCTCGAACTCATCTTCATTTAACATGTGGTTTACCACCTTACAGATTAGCTTGGAGCTCGCTTTCTCCGTGTACAGGGGACCAAGCTCTCCTTTGCCTTCTTCAGCACATGCCATTTGCACCACCGGTGCACACTGTCCGGATAAACTCTGCTGATTGCCACCTCCATAGATCTGTTCTGGTCTGCCATCGAACAAACTAGTCAGTTCTAGTTCATTCCTAATTAAATTTCAATTTTTCAATGCATAGTTTTCCCCATGTTTGTAGTCCGAGTGAGGGCTGTATTACACTTTTTGTAGGTTCCTCTGCATACTTTCGAATCGATTGCTCCAGTGCAATCATCCTAGAACTGGTACATGCCACGAACTGGTACTAATGGGGTTTGAGGCATTAGTACCGGTTCGTGGCACGAACCGGTACTAAAGGTCCCATTTTCAAACTGTACCCCCCCCTGGATCGCCTTTTCAGTTTTGAAAAAAGCAAAAGAAAATGATAAAAACATCAAAAATTAAAATCCTTCGAGATGTATTTATGTTACTACATCTACTAGTTAGGAAAATTTAAAAACTTAAATTTGGCCATGTTTTGCAAAAAGTGTAGGGAAAATGTAAAACGGCTATAACTTTTGCATACTATGTCAGAAAAAAACGTATAATATATCAAAATGTTCAGCACGAAAATGCGCTTCCGATTTTGATGGCCTATGGCCTGTTTCCAAATTTTTAGAATCCTCAAATTCTAAAAGTAAAAAAAGTTATGCTCAAATTTCACTTTTTTTTTAATTTTTTTAATTTTTGTTAAATCTGGTCAAACTATGGTCAAACTACTTATTCAAGAAGTATTAGTGTTACTAAGTTATTATTCAAGAATATTAGTGTTACTAAATAATTATTTCTGTTTTTATAATTTTGGTCAAATCTGGTCAAACTGTGGTCAAACAATGGTCAAACAACTTATTCAAGAAATATTAGTGTTACTAAATAATTATTTCAGTTTTTCTGAATTTTGGTCAAATCTAGTCAAATTGTGGTCAAATATGGTCAAACTATGGTCAAACTACTTATTCAAGAAATATTAGTGTTACTAAATAATTATTGTTTTTTAGAACAATAATTTCAAACTCAAACAGTGAAATGTGTGACTTCATGCTCAAGCTAAATTCCTGAGGGTTAATAGGATTGACATCTTACTATTGTCAGGAAAACAACAAGTGCAGACTTCGAAACGAGGAAGAATAGAACCCGGAAGTTAACCGTGCTCAGGCTGGAGTAGTGAGATGGGTGACCGTCCGGGAAGTTAGATGATTTGGAATGATGAGGGGTGATTAGATATTAGAGGTTAAATTGAGCAGTGACGAGGGTGATTAGAGATTAGAGGTTAAAATAATTCAGAAATTTGAAAATAAAACAATTTCAAAAATAAATTTCAAAAAGAAAATTAAAAAAAATCATAAAATTTCCTTTAGTACCGGTTGGTGTTACCAACCGGGACTAAAGGTGGACCTCCAGGCAGCGGCCACGTGGACGGCCTTTAGTCCCAGTTCGTGTAAGAACTGGGACTAAAGGGGGAGGCTTTAGTAACGACCCTTTAGTCCCGGTTCCTGAACCGGGACTAAAGGCCCTTATGAACTGGGACAAATACCCCTTTTTCTACTAGTGGTGACTCTCTATCTCTATATCCTTATGTACGAGGGATTGCATAAATTTTGGATTACTTTGTATGTAGTGGGTAGCTTTTGTATTTAGAAAAAATCTTTATAGAAATATATTCAGCTTTATTCAATTGCACTTAGCCCTTTCTGCAATCTTCAGAAGCAAAAAGGCAGCGAGCAAAACAGAGGAAACTAGATAATGAGCCAATGCTGCAGAGCAAAATGATCAAGCAAACGAAGCCAACGTGGACGACGATTAACTGCTCTAACCTTGTGGTAGGTTGAATCTGAGTCACATTAATGGGTGAACTTTCTCGTAATTCTTTTTCCTGAAACTATAAGACATGGCTGAAGATGACATTTTGGTAATTTTGTATGCTGAACCATGATGCTAGGCTGAATAAATTACTATCTTTTGTTCGCATGAGCTCACATTTTGGTAGTTGCAAAACCTAAACCACGATGTTTTCTTGCCGCTGTTGTAGTCTCTAATTAATGGAATTGTGAGAGACTGTAGTTAATTTAAGTTTCTTCTGTTTCATTAAAACAGGCGTTGATAGCTGCATAATTTTAACCATGATGCTTTATTTTTCTAGGGGAAACCATAATGCTTTCTTGCTGCTGCTGTAGTCTCTATGGGATTCTGAGACAATTTAGTTAAGCTAATCTCATCAGTTTGCACTCTCAAAAATCACAGGAGCCATACAGAAAAAAGTAGGGTACTATTAGAAATAGGCCGTGTGATTTTCATATTCAGAGAATAGCACATGTGTTGATTAAACTGAAAACGTATGTTGATGCATGGAAAATGTATATGGTGCGTTTCATTTCTGCTCATCCTGATCTAACCAAACTGACCCCATGGATTTGAGATTGCCGTGCCTACCAGGTTTGGACATGTGCTTATTTCCCCCGCTTTATATTACAAAGCAACAACAACGATACAACCAACCATAGGTGCTGGGGCGGAAGCAGAACATGCAGGCCCAAAAGAAAAGAAAGAGAAAATACAAAAGGAAAAAATGCCGACAATGGCGGATCAAAGAAAACGAAGATGACTCGCAACCGCTACACCCGCCGAAGAATTCCACCACGCTCCTAGCACCACGAAACGCCGCATACCAAGCAACACCTTCCAGAAGGAACGCGACGACAATGACGCTGCTACCGGACATGGCTTAGGGCTTCCCCCGGTACGCGAAGGGCCGTGAGAGGGAAGGAGGATATCCGACGCCCTTCAGGAAGGCAGGGCGGCGCCCACGGGCATCACCGCATCGGTGCCGGACAAGCAGACAAGGATTTCTGCCAACCAACCACGACCCCAGACGATCCATCGCGCTCCACCATACTTGCCGTCCACCAAATGCGCCACCACGGGCTCGCAGTCACCATCGCCGTCTCACCATGACACGCGAAGCGAGACCGGCGGTATCGAGAGGAACCAGCCGGAAATAAGGAGTAGCAGGTTCAGCGGCCACGTGGGAGTGGACAACCTCCACCACCCTCGGCGGTGACCGACCAGATGTAGCTCAGGAGCAAACCAGGCACCCCTGCCCGGCCGAGCTCGAAGCGGGCTCGTGAAGCTCCCGTCGCTGCGCTGAAGTACACGCGCCACCGTCTCCGCCACCCCCAGCCCAAGCCACACCTCCGTCCGCCGGAGATGACGCCAGAAAGCACACGCCAGACCCACCCAGACCCAGATGGGGCCCAAAAGGGCCCAGATCTGGGCCGGAAGGTCTTCGCCGCCAGCCATCACGCCGCCCCGCAGCCAAGCAGCCACGCCACCGCCAGCTCGCCACCCGGAGCTGCGCCGCCTGCAAAGACGAGCCGCCACCGGATCCGACGCCGTCCTGGGTGCACCGCCGCCGGCAGTGGCGGGAGGGGATTAGAGGAGTGGGGCTGGGAGGGGAGGAAGGGATCCCAGTCGCCTCGGCCGGGAGGCGACGCTGGGAAATACGGGAGGGGGAGGGGAAGCCGGGGCGCGCCTGCCGGTGGTCGAGGGCGGCGGGAGCGGGGGAGGGCGGCGGCGGCGGCGGGGGCGAACCCTAGCGGGAGCGGGAGCCCGAATGTTCTTATTTGTACTACTACTAAATCACAAACTAAACTGTATAAATAAAGTAGCCCCCGCCCCCCCATTCCAACAACTTATTTTATTTTTTTAGAGTGAGCAACGACATGTTATCATACTCTGTTTCTTGTGAGCAGTATGTCAGTTTAGATTGACGTATACTCTTTGGTGCTGTGCCTATCAGGTTTGGACATGTTCTTATTTGCACTAAATCACAAAACTAAACTATATAAAAAAGTAGCCCCCCTTCTTTCCAACAACTTATTTTATTTTTAGAGTGAGCAATGACGTGTTATCATACTCTGTTTCTTGTGAGCAGTACGTCAGTTTAGATTGACGTATACTCTTTGGTATATAGCATTTTTGCCTACCTCTTGCCTATTTCACATAGAATAGATGATTTGCTTTGACGAGGGATTAGATAAGGCCTATGAGTCCTAGGTATGCGTGATGTGCATGTCCTGCACTTCTAATTACTATTAAGTACCAAGAATGACACAATCAACCCAACTGTTACTTTTGGGGTGCTTTTTGGATGGACTAATCTGAAGATGTTGGCTAGCTTGCACCGCCATCATATAATCTAGAAGCAAGGGCAAGGATTATAGGGAAAATAAAGGTACAATGCTCCCAGTATATTTTACTTTTTGGCAAAGTTTCGGTGCTTGCGCAAGAAAGTAACACCATCGTTAGGCACATATTATTTTATCTTAGTTCATGCAGTAATACATAAATATTTTTGGTATTGCCCTTATTATTTAGTCTAGAGCTATGCAATGACAACCATGGCTTTAGTGTTCAGGTGAGATCCATTTATAGAGTGAAGAACCCTTGGCATCTTATCTAAATTCTTTGATCCTAGATATTAAGTATACCCAGTTAAGTACCTTATACCAGTACCTTAATTAGCCTATTCTGACTATTGATTGTTTGAACGATTGTAGTAGGACTCAGACTTTCAATGTTATTAGGCTTGTGGACATATTTTTATTTTAGATTATACAATATTGGGTTCTTTTGGCATCTGGTTGCTGCTGCACAAAAAGTACACTAACTCAGATGATGCATGAAAAAAACTATAGACCTAACATAGTTTTTGTACTCTGATTTTTTTGTGATGCCCTTATGTTAAAATGCTTATTTGTTCTCCATGTAGGCCAACGACGGCTGCTAGCAATGATACATACATATCAACAATTCTAAGGAAGTGCATATGTCAGGATGCATAGCATAATATATATGTTCATTGGAAAATACTCTTCAGCATCTGAAACATCTAAAGGCAATCACTCAACTATGTATTATATACAATATACCCCGTTCGATGGTTGCAGCAGTTCCAGCCACTAATTAGTACTCCAACGTTGCATCACTCATCTAAGTCTCAACACTACTCTTGAGACATGCCTATTAACATAGTAGTGCTAGATCCTCGTTGTTCGTTCTTAATCTTTGTTTTACGAGTCTTTGGTTTCTCTTTATTCACATTTCGTTTTCTATTTTCATTATCACTCTGTATTAATTCGGTATCTTGGTTTATCTTTGTTTAGTTTCCACCCTCTTTCTTCCATACTCCCTCTTTTCGAAAAAGCTTGTCCCACAAATGGATGTATCTAGCATCAAATTAGTGCTAGATACATCCATTTGAGAGACAAGCTTGGGACAAAAAATTTCGGACGGAGGGAGTACCTCTTTTTTCATTTGTATGTCTAAGGTAAAAATGAGAGGCTAGATAAACAAACAGGAAAATGCTCACTTCATTCAGGGGATGCATTCAGTCATTGTCCATGAACAAGTTCAACTCCGACGATTGTTCACCGATGTGGCCGATGCACCACATCAGCAACGTCAATGGCCTGACAGGCCATTTTCGAACTGGGCCTGTTGTAAATGACGAAACCATGAGGATGTAATCAGTAATGTTGCTCCTGGTATAGTTATTTACTTACGTTATAAGCTTCTCCTTTTGGAGTTTACTTCTACGAGTTATCAGTCCCTGCATCTTGTTATATTTTTCAGAAAGCGAAGATGTACTTTGCCATGCCACTACTTTCGGCAAAATAGTAGATCATGGTGCCCCTTGTGCTACAGTGGAATTGAATCACAAAAATTCTACAGATTCGTTAAACACCGAAGGAGGTTAGTTTTTACCTGAGCAGCAACGGCGACCGCCGTGGGCTTGCTGGAGCCTTCCTTGCCGTGGAAAGTAACTAGCTTCAGGGAGTGCCAGGCTGCCACACAGCCAGAACAAATGCCACCTTCGGCAGGGAGCGACAACAACAACTATGAGGATTTGGCTCGCCGATACGAGTGACAGTGGCGCCATCTGCTGATTCTGCAACTTTAAGCTATAGCGGGAGCTGCCGGACCGCCGAGATGCAGTTGGAGCTGCCGGACCACCGAGATGCAGTTGGACCTGCTGCGCCTCCGAGCTGCAGGACCACCGAGATGCAGTTGGAGCCGCAGCGCCTCTGAGCTGCAGCCGGAGCCTACTATCAATTAAGCTACCTGCTTGGTTGCTTGTGAGGTTAGCTTGCACGTACGTTGCTTTGGCTACTGGAGTATACAAGTTATGGTTCCAAAATCGACACTGTCCTGGCAACATGAAGAAGGAGATTGCAGTGATGAGGCTTGAGAAGATGGCTGAAGATGTGGAGCGAGAATTTCATAGGGAGGTGCGTGCAATTGCAAGAACACACTACCAGAACCTGCTGTGCTTGTTTGGTTTATGTATTGGGGGCACCTGCCGCCTGCTGGTGTAGGAGTATATGCCGAAAGGATCCCTTGCAAGCCTCCTCTTCAGCTCAGATGTGTCGCCTAGCTGGAGGAAGAAGGCTGCAATTGCACTAGATGTCGTAAGGGTGTAGTGCCTCCACGAAGAGGTACAGAAGCCGATAATCCACTGCGACATCAAACCGGAGAATATACTCATCGACGGTTCAGGGATAGCCAAGATTGCTGACTTTGGGCGTCCAAGGCACCAGCGTCCGAGGCACGAGAGGCTATCTCGTGCCAGATGGAGCAAGAACACGGCGATCAGTGGAAGGTCGACGTGTACAGCTACGGCGTCATGCTTTGAGCTCAGTAGATGACCCATTGCATCCATGGCGCAAAGGCCGAGAGCAAGCCAATTATTGAAAGAATGTGCATCAAAATATGTCGACATGTAAGAAAACATATGAAAATAAGTACTGATTGATGAAAGATAGATTGTTGCTGATGGTACATGTTTTCTAAGAAGCTTACGAACTATCATTTACAATGTCATGAGCAAGGCATGTAGATAGGCAGAGCTACATTAGACAAATATATCACGGGATGTTTAGAACGATTTCTTCGAGGAAAGTCTTCATATCTGATGTTCTTCATGGCCCGAGGTGCACATATGCCTCACATCTGATGCAAATATGGCGCTGCGTACCCACCATGCGAGGCAGTGCGTGCGGGACACCACGGCGGATCCATCGTCGTTCTCACGTCCATCAGCAACATGCAGACTCCATGCTTTGACAAGAGTAGTTCATGGGATACGTCAGCGCCTCAAGTCCCGTGAGCTATTGTGTGTCCCATGTCCTACTCTACCTCGCCGTTTACCGCACTTCCACTCCGAGGGGCACAACCAACCGTCGGACATGGACACTGCCGAAACATTAAGGACGGTCACCGGTGGAAATTTAGAATAATTTTATGTTACATGTAATCGTATGAATTTGATGATTTGCAAATGGGATATCCGATTGCGGAAACAATTTTTTGTTTGTTCACTATTTGCAGACACATCTGGACACATCCGCATGTTTGGGAAAGGATTTTGATACTTGTTGTTGTAGATTCTTTTATATTAAGATAAGTGGGAATAAATCTGACAAAACAATACAGAGTATACGAATTACATAAAGTACAAGTTAGCATCAAAGATAATATTACTACCGTGCCATTGTCACAAAGAGCCACACACTCTGGAGTCTGGACACCTATACACACGGGTTGCACATATGACATATAACGCCAGAGATAACCATGTGGTGGATTGTTGTCCTTTTCCATCGACCAGTTCATCCTCTTCCTCTCCCCACTGTACTCGAGAAAGCACCTGCTAGAGGCGGCTCATGCTGGGCTCCATCTTCGCACGCGGCGGATCACGCGCTGCAGCTTGGCGGGGGATTGCTAGCTCGTACTTGCCGGCGATTTGTACTACAGAGGATCAATTCGATCTTTTGCAGGACGTAGTGACTTATTCCGGTGGACCAAATCGGTGGGTAAATATAGATCGGTATATGATGGCCACATGCTCGTGTCGAGCCAGTAATACTTTGTATTGCTTTTTCTCTGACATGATTACATCACGGGGTTACATCATACATGGGTATATAAAGGAGCTAAACAGCCCAAGAGCTAACCTAGTCAGTTCTTAAGATAAAGATAGCACAACCAGCGAGAGGACGACCAAGGCTGTACCTGAGATCAACATGGCACCTGCTCTAGCAGTTTGAGTTTTTTGGCCAACAGATACGCCTTGCTGGGTGTAGACCTTTACAAGTGTTGGTACCAGACATGCTGCCATATCTAGTTGAAACCATCTGCTTTGAGCAATAGGAGTTACCAAACATTGAAATCTCACAGGCACAATTAGAGAGGCAAAGTCTCTTGCAATCTTCAATGCTTGTCGTTGCTGGTAGAACAACAGATGGGTTCTCTAGCCAAGTGGCATTCTTCACTTCGACCATTGTGGCCATCACTCTTAACTCCCCCTCAGAGTTGCTGCTATTCCTCACACAGCCACCGATTGGCAATGTTATTAAGCAGCCAAGTGTGCTCTGGTTAATGCTTAAGAATTCAAAACCTGGAAGGCAAGAGCACCTTGTTTCTCCTGTCATGGTGAGCTGACAGAAGCTATTCGGACCACATACACCTTTAACAAGGCAACGATCCCCTGGAACCTGTCAGTCCACCTCAATTGCAGGCTTCTTTCCTTACCTCAAGAAAACATGCGAGTAGAGTCGTAAGCATCAACTATCAAACGGTATTATGTTTCTACAGCCGAGGAGGCACCAGACGGTTGATTGGTCCGGAATAATTCTTATGTATAGTTCCTGACAAACCAAAATAGGGTACCATTTGTATCCAAAGAAAGTGTGAGGAAGCGGCCCCTGCTATAAGTGCTTCTGCTCCGGTGCTCCCCCCTGGCTGAACGTGAGGGGAGAAACACAAGGACGGCCATGATTAACCCAAAATGGTTCGAAACGAGGGGCACGATCGTCTTTTTTGCACATGTGTTTTTTTTGCGGGGTCGTTGAGGAGCCCTGTGGGGCCTGTATACGGCCCGATCCGTTCGTATGTGTATTCATATACGGCCGGGATATTCGTTTTCTCATGCAACCGCCCGCGCATGGGGCAGCACGTGTCATGGCAACATGCCAAAACTGTCCTATCATATAAATGTGGGAGAGAACCACCTCCGGCGAGGCGCAGAAGGCGGAGAGAATGGAGGCGGGCGGCGAGGCGCACAAGGTGTAGAAGGTGGATGCCGGCTCTGGCGAGCAGCAGGTGGAGCAGAAGATAGTTGCTTATCCCTTCTAGTTGGTAGTTTTTAGATTCTAGGGTTTTCTCTGCATTAGATTGGTTGGATGGAGGTTTAGCTTAGTTGGATGAAGGGTTTTCTCTGAATTATAGGGTTTTCTGTATTTGATTCGTGCAAAAATGGTGGACCACATATGATTATTTGATTCGTGCATTATAGGGTACATAGAAGTTCAGCTAGATTTTGTGATTGAATCATCCAGTAGATGTAGTTGTTAGGGTTTTTTAGTTAGATGTTTAGTTAGGTTTTTTTGTATTGGATTCAATAATAGACAGTGATATATTGATTCTGTGATTGAATCATCCAGTAGATGTAGTAGTTAGGGGTTTATAATTAGATGTTTAGTTAGGTTTTTTTGGTATTGGATTGATTTATATCCAGTGATATAGATTATGTGATTGAATCATCTAGTAGATGTAGTAGTTAGTGTTCTTAAATTAGATATGTAGTTAGGTTTTTTTATTGGATTCATTTATAGCCACTAATCTTATATTTACTAATTGGAGGCACCATACGAATCACCACATTAATCCTAGAAATTAAACAAAGATGTCCATTAGATCTCCTAATTAGTTATTTACGACCGTCGGATAATGTATCTCAGAGTCCTACCTCTTTTTCCCACCTCCCAAGCGAACACCCTTAAAAAAAATACATGCTACGAAAGAAAAACACTGCCTCCCCACGTCATGCACTCCTGATCCTCGATATCTCACGTGTAATTATGGCCGCCATGCCCCTCCTCCTGTTCTTTCATGGCCCCAAGGAAGATTTGATCCTGCCCTCCTATCCATCTCTCCTAGGCTGCTCGAGTGCTTCAGCGAGTGCCTCAACAACGACGTCCAGGGGGAGTCCACATTGGGTAAAGAGGGAGTTGTGCCATGCAGCGTCAGGGAATTCGAAACCCTAGCAGCCGAACTTATGGACAAGTGTGTGGTAATGGGTAAGCAATGCAGAGACTGCTTGACGTAAGAAGGAGAAGGACAGAGAAGAACCCAACTTTGATCCTAATGGATCGGTCGTCATTAGAGGTTAGACACCTATGGCGACTCTCCCCCATCTTCCTCTTTATTGGATACAGAGGTAAGTAAATTTCGCAAGCAACAACTTAATTTCCTGATCGCTAAAGTTCCAGTGCTTCACCCGTTCATCTCTCTCACCTAATCAGGCCATCTGCCAATATAACATCAGGTAGGAGACATGCACAATCAGAAATCTGGGTATGTCATCATCGAATAATAATTATAGCTAAATAATGTAGGAGACATGAGACTCCATCTTTTAATTTTGTATCCCCCAGTCCTTCTTCAACATCAGGTAGTAAAACGTATTAGCTACATGCCCTGTAATATTTCCATGGAAAAAATAGAAAAGCTGAAGGCTATATATTAAATCCATGAACCATTCAGCAGCAGATAAATGTGATCAATATATACGTATAGTTTTAACTGATGACTCCACAAACATATATATGAATCGTCCAGCACGGAAACTGCAAGAGTCACCAACCCTTCCTCAATGCGGAGAGTATTGATGTACGAACCAATTCATCTCTTCTGCTTTTTTTATGCATCATGATGAAACATCCATGGATCGTTTCTTATTTCTTTCATAGATTGATCCCAACATGTTCGGGCTGTAGTAATGTGTATTGTTCGGGCTGTACCAATTATGGTGAAAGGATCAGTTTGGTGGGCTGTAGTAATGTGTATTGTTCATTTATTGTCTGCTTTCTTTTGTTCAGGTTTGGAGTTCTGCATCTTGCTGAAAGTGTACAACAAACAGGGTTGAGTAAACACCACAGCCTGCAACTCATCTAATATTTATTCTTAGATGTTCGAAAAAAGGCTCCTGTGTGTTCTTATTTTAAAGTCATTCATCAATATCTTGCAAGGACTTTATTTGATCCAATCACGTTATGTCTAACCGAATCCAAAAGAGTATTCAGTTGGCAGTAAGTTAGAACCCAAATATATATGTGTGAAATCAAGAGCACGTAATTGAGAGCAGCAGAGAATCAGCACGGCTGTTCTACAACTCCAGTGAGAGCACGTAATTAATCCTGACAGTGGCATTTGGATTCCGAGCATGGATCAATCAAACAACAGTGTCAATACACTTTGAGTTTAGTGGAGGACTTATAGATGTTTTCCATATGTTAGCCAATGTAATTAGTTAACATTTTGGCATGGACATGATTCGATCACTTCTATTGTTTCTTTTGAATACATCCTAATTAAAGCTCCGATTGTCTGTACTTCCGCCTTGCAGCATTAAGTAAAGGTATGATGCCCAGACTTTTTATAGTTTGTATATATCTTTGACATTAAAGTTATATAACTTCTCGGATTTGTCGATATTATGTCTATAGTGTAATATTTATTTCGTAGACCATCGTCCATGCAAATGATTAGGCTAACTTCCTGGATTTGTCAACCGTCCATCCACAAGGTTTGGCTTTCATCTCATCCAACAACACTATGTAGTCCTTGCATTAGCGTTGTTACATGACAGAATCAAATAACTTAGTCGGATCACAGTAAGATATATAGATGGCTTTACAGATGTGTAAATGACATCCAGAAGGATATGCATCGCCTCCAGCAGAATAATGTAATACCTGCAGTGGTACTACTACAATAATACATAAACACCAGTATGTTAGCTATAAAGTTTCACTACTTTGAGGTTTAGAGCAGGCTTTACAGATGTTTTTATATATACTTCACCCATGTTAGCCAATGGAATCCGTTGAATACTCTATTTTCTGTTTGTACGTGTTGTGTGTATGGCACATGTTAAAAATTGGGAATTTTTGGCTTTCATGATACTAATTCCACCCTTCCTTTGATCGAATTTGTACACAGTCGGTCCTTTTCGTCCCCAATAATCAGCCCTATATTTTACTGCATATTCATGCTCTAATGTCATGTTTTTGATGCCTTGAATAGGGAAACAACCATGGAGTAACATTCGGGTTGTACGTGTGGAGTAATGATTTTTGAAAATAGTTAGAATGTCTTACTATTGGTACAGTTTGTGTTGTCTGTTTGACATGTTTCAGGACTTCTCTTTCCATACGAATATTTGCAACTTTTTATTTCTTGAGCAGGATTACACACTGGCAATGATTATTGCATCTTCATAATTAATCTCGCACCCGGTTTTCCCTGTTTTAGTATTTGTTCGATTCGATTTTTTCTACTTTTGTGCCTAATTTTTCAGAGAACACTATAAAATAATCACAACACAGTTCCGTGACTGTGGATCCTAATATTTCTACTTTTGCTCATATTTTCCTCGAATTTCCACCGTACAGGTTTCGATTTACCTATAATTATTTTAATTTATTCTTTGAGATGTATTGCGAAATTCTGAAGGATAATAAATTAACGGCAGGGGCTTAAAGAAAACAAATGTCAATGCAATATAGTAATTCAACCTAACTAAGTGTAAAACATATGGGCAGCACGATGTGCAGTGTAGTAATTTTTTAATATTGTTCGGAGACAATGCTTAGTGGAGTACAAATTGAAAAGCAACACTACCTTTGACATGGGCTAAAATCTTTGTGTGATATAATTATGAAAATATTTGATGGTAACAGATTAACATAGGAGTCCCAAAGAATGCATCTTCACACAACTGTAATTAAGAAAGAATATTAAGTGATCATTTTCCAAAAGTTTATAATACCTTATTTCAGTTGCAATTTTTCATCTACTATTTATCATGTAAAATCCTAGCCCGTGCAGTTGCACGGGTTGATGACTAGTATATATAATTAGATTGTGTGATTGAATGATGCGGTAGAAGTAAGAGTTATGATTTTTTAGTTAGATGTATGAGTTAGGGTTATTTGTACTAGATTCATTTATATCCAATGATATATGTAATTAAACTTTGTGATTCAATGATCCATTGGATGTAGGAGTTAGTGTTTTTTAATTAGATGTTGGAGTTAGGGTATTTTAATTAGATATAGTAGTTAGGCTTCACCATTTGGTCAACCTTTAAATACAGTACTAAGGCTTTTTAAGTTTCAGTTAGTACAAATTTTATGATGAACTTAAAAGCAAATATGGATACATTTGTAGAAGGGTGGCCTCAAAAACATTAACATAGACTTGAAATATTGTTGTTGTACAAAATTTTATAAACCAAATGTTGTAGGCAGGCCAATTGTCCAGCCTCATAAAATTAACTTGGCCAGAGATTTTCCTCTTACTTATGATGATTTACAAAAATATGCAGCTGGGATGTCATCATTGTATAATTATGAAGTGAATATTCCAAGGCAGGATCCTAGCAAAAAAATATACTATCTTTTCTTATTAAGTATTGTAGGGGAAATTCCCTACAAAAAGTGTTGGGTTAATCCAGGGAATGTCAAGAATCCAGCTTAGAT
Source organism: Aegilops bicornis (assembly GCA_021605145.1). NCBI lineage: Eukaryota > Viridiplantae > Streptophyta > Magnoliopsida > Poales > Poaceae > Aegilops > Aegilops bicornis. The sequence goes on along the minus strand of CM038675.1, from coordinate 49,537,412 downwards.
TTTCATCAGCATGTATGAAGGAAAGCATTTATTTCTTGATTGATTGCTTAGATTCTGAATTCATAAGGAAAGCATTTATTCATATGTACATATCAATGAACTTGTATGTTGATATCCCTACTGTTTAGTATCTATATATCTTAGTATATAGTCTATGAATTATTGTTGAAATGTACATACCATGTGTAACCAGTGCACTTTTACAATATAGTTTGGAGCTTTCGTTCATTATGCAAAAACAAATTGTTTAGGTAGCTTTATCTGTTTATCTGTAGGTTTCATATTAAACTGTTTTTGCATTGGAAAATATATTGGCAATATTGGTCCCTTGCAACATAGCTTTGTAGTTCAAATTCACAATTTTGTTTGTAATGGCATTCTTTGAACTGCAATTCAGTTCCTTGTAATTGATGTGCTTAATTACTTGACACTATAGCAGAAGGAGGATCTTGAGGGCAACAAGAGGAAGTTTGACATGACTGGGTTCGACCCATATGCTAGTGATGATGAGTCGTACGAGGTAAGGCCTACTTGAAATGTTATTTGTGCATTGAGTTAGTCTTACATGTTTATAGTATTTGAATGCATGGTGTATTAATGTCATTCATTAATGTGCGCAATATGATTCTGGAGATGATGTTGCCAAGGGGAATGTCAAATCGTTCAAAGAGAAGCTGGTGGAGAGGATCAAGGCCCAGGGTTCTGGTAGTTACCACAACCCGAAGACGGACAAGTTTCGCTGCCCCTACTGTAGCAGGCCCAAGCCCATGTATGGGTTAATGGAGCATCTTATGGAACATTGTCGGGCTACAGCGATCAACGGTGATGACTACAAGATCAGGGCGCAACATGCTGCCCTCCTGAAGGTCCTGAGAAGCCCTAACATGTAGTCCTACATCATGCTGATGATCAAAAGCTGGAAGCCCTACTCATCATCAGTAGATTTGATGATGTTTTACTTCTGAAAAGTTGCATCTGGGTGTGAACTGGTGGGAACTAGCTCTACTAATCTAGTACGTGTATATAAATGTAATGTATTATGTTGTGAACTGGATGGTACCTGTGGTGGTAATCTAGAATGCTATCTATATTTGTGTGGCCTTAACTTTATTTGTGGTGAATGCTACCTTCTGTTTAGTTGTTGTTTCAATGTGGAGTTTACGAGTGTTGATGGTGCAATGATCACAAATGGTGCTTCAGTGTTGCTTCAGACATTCTGCAACACTTATCCATGATGTGGGCAAGTACAAGATGTTGTGCCCATGTGCAAATCGTACCAAATTTAGAATCTGGCAATGTTCCAAATTAGTTGTGTCATGAATTACTGATAATTGTTCATCCTCACACATTCCATCATTGCATCATTTGCATAAGAAAAAACATCAAATATTCCATCATTTGAATAATTGTTGCAATAACAGAGCTAATATTCCATCATCAAAGTGTGAAGGAAATAAAATGTAAATTTGGAAGAGTAATGTAATACTAGTTAAAATTTGTGTGTGCAAAAAACAGAATTTGAAAAAAAATGTACTATGTTTTTTAAAGTTATATTATCCTACTTATTAGAAATTTGAAAATGTCACTTATTTATAAGAAAAGAAAATATAAATATTTAAGAAGATGTGTTTGATAAAAATACCTTTTGAATTCATAGGGAATAATTTAAAATTAGGTGATTTATATGTTATTTTTTGAAGGGTCATGTAATTTTTATGTAAACAAAAGGAAAAGGAAAAAATAACAAAAGGAAAAGCATGGGCTAGGCTAGCCATCTAGACCCACGCGGGTTAGGCTGGCCTGTGAAAGCCCATCTAATCTGGCCCATTGCATGGGCGCACGAGGGCAGAGCAAACGGCGGTGGGAGTTTAGTCCCACCTCGCCTAGCGAGAGGCTGTCGCACCGGTTTATATACCTAGCTACGACTCCCCACTCAAGCTCCTCTCATAAGCAGGTAGTACATTGCCTAACCATCACCCCTCTGCCCCGGGGGGCCTACCAGCAACAGAGATTTCTGCCCCAAGGGCTTGCATCCTGGCCCATAATCGGTTGGGTTCCTAGTCGTATGCAGGTCGTGGTGTATGAATTCTCCTGCTCTGGTAGGTGGACATTTTTTTTCATATGGACATGTTAATTTTTTGATCTTCTTCAAATCACCAACTAAATTTTACACATGCTCACTTACATGTAATACACATTCATCCCAAATCTATTACTACTATTTTTCTTCTGTCACATGTTTTTCAACCCAAATCAATTACTACTTTTTTTTTCATCTGTCACATGTTACTTCATCGCAAATCAATTACTACTATTTTTTTTATAAAGTACACTTGTATTTTTTACATAGGTTGGAAACTTAATTACATGGAGTTGAGGTTTTCATAAATTAACATCACTCAATTTTCTATTTAAAAATAACATAAAATATTGAAATATGACAAATTTTGTTGTTGACCTACATATGCAAAACATGGCTATGAAAGAATATATAAAAAAGTATTTTACACTGCCCCCTTGAGGTATAGACCGATGTTTTGATCAGTCAGTTTAGAGGGCAGTATAAATTCAAAAAAATTCAAAAAAATATTAAATCTTGGAAACCTAGCTGTGTTTGTGCAATTGATCATGTGTGCAAATTTTGAGGTGATTTGGAGGTGGTCAGAAAGATTACCCCATTCCGGAGGGACCATTTGGTCTAACTTAAGCCAGTTTTTGAACAAAGGTAATTTTTTCCACCACCTCCAAATCACACCAATTTTCTTTTACATGGTGACCTACATGTGCCAAACATGTATTTGAAATAATATTAAAAAAAATTATTTTACAATGCCCCCTTGAGGTATAGACCCATGTTTTGATCAGTTTGTCTAGAGGGCAGTATAAATTAAAAAAAACCTTTGAAACCTGACTGTATTTGTGCAATAGATCATGTGTGCAAAATTTGAGGTGATTTGGAGGTGGTTAAAAAAATTGCATATGCAAACAAATATTCCCGTGTGTAAAATTTAGGAGGTGATTTGAAGGTCAAAACACAAAACATTAACATGTCACATATGAAAAAAGTAATGCCCACCTACTAAGAGGCACGAGAATTCATACACTATGCAAAAATTGCCCATGTGTAAAATTTAGGAGGTGATTTGAAGGTGGTCAAAACATAAAACGGTAACATGTCACATATGCAAAAAAAAATGCCCACCTACTAAGAGGCAGAAGAATTCATACACTATGAAAAAAGAAATGCCAATTTATGAAATTTAGGACGTGATTTGAAGGTCAAAACACAAAACATTAACATGTAAAATATGCAAAAAATTCATGCCCACCTACTAAGAGGCAGGAGAATTCATACACCACGGCCTGCACACGACTAGGAACCCAACCGATTATGGGACAGGATGCATGCCAGTGGAGCAGAATCCTCTGCTGCTAGTAGGCCCCACAGTCCTGCATAATAGAGGAGCTTGAGAGAGGAGTCGCAACCGGGTATATAAACAGGTGAGGCGTCCTCTCGCTTGGCGAGGTGGGACTAAAGTCCCACCACCCCATGGGTGTGCCCGGCGCGGCTTTGCATTGGGCCCAATTCGGGTGGGCTGGCTCAGGGCTCACCCGCTCGCTGAAATAATTACTTTTATAAATTCTTATATTCTTTTGTGTTTTGTATTCTCTTTTATTTCACTTCTTAATTCCAATATTTATCTTCTTTTTTAATTTCAAATATTTTAAAATCAAATCTCTTTTTTCTATTATATTTCTAATGGTGTTTAGTAAATATTTCACTTCTCTTATTTATATTTGAAATATTTCTAAAATGTAAGATAAAATGGTGTGTTTTATTTAACTTCTTCATTCTAATATTTCTTGTGTTTTTTATATTTGAAATATTTTTAAAACGTAATATAAAATGTTGTGTTCTATTTCACTTCTTAATTATAATATTTCTTCTCTTCTTTATATTTGAAATACTTTTAAAATGTAAGATAATATATTATATTTTATTTCACTTCTTCCTTCTAATAGATCTTAAAATGTAAGATCATGTTGTCTTTTATTTCACCTTTCATGTCTGTCCTTCCTAATTATAAATTTTTATTTTCTGTTTGGTACATCAAATATTTTTAAATCAAATATAGTTGGGACCATCGCATGCATGCCTCCACATGCACCATGTAATACAAGCAGGTTTTTCTTCTCGGTGTCACCAATTGAGACCAAATTTTATGCACACCCTAGGATGACCGTGACAAGCATGCAAGACTAGTATCGTTCATTTCCGACACTCGATGCATTTTCTAGGGTTTTTCCGGTGAAAACACCCTAGAACGCTTCTCGGACGTGACGCAACGTGCGTTTTCTGTCAGAATTCGGGTAGACCTTGCCTGGGGGACCACATTGGCCATGCCCACATGGTCCCAAAACTTGGGTTCATCTCATGCATGCCTCCACATGCACCATGTGCAAGCAGGACCATTCGGGTCTGCCGGAGGGCAAGTCTAAAAGTAGTTTTCCTTGTCGGTCCCACCAATTGATCCCAAACTTTATGCACACCCTAGGATGACCATGGCAAGCATGCCTGACAAGTATCAGTCATTTCCGACAGTCGATGCATACCCTTGAACACTGCCCGGATGTGACGCAACATTGGTTTTGTGTCCGACTTCGTGTAGACCTTGCCTGGGGGACCACATTGGCCATGCCCACATTGTCCCAAAAGTTGGGGTCGTCTCATGCATGCCTCCACATGCACCATGTACATGCAGGACCATTAGGGTCTACCGGAGGGCAAGTCTGAAAGTGGTTTTCCTTGCCTGTCCCACCAATTCATCCCAAACTTTATGAACACCCTAGGATGACCATGGCAGGCATGCCAGAAAAGTATCATTCATTTCCGACACTTGATGCATTTTCTAGGGTTTTTCCGGCCAAAAAAAACCCTTGAACACTTCCGAGATGTAATGCAACGTGCATTTTGTGTCCGAATTCGTGCAGACCTTGCGCGAGGGACCACCTTGGCCATGCCCACATGGTGCCAAAAGGTTGGGTCATATCATGCATGCCTCCACATGCATCATGTACAAGCAGGACCATTCGGGTCTGCCGGAGGGCAATTCTGAAAGTGGTTTTTTTGCCGGTCCCACCAATTGACCCCAAACTTTATGCACACCGTAGGATAACTATGGCAAGCATGCCTGACAAGTATTGTTCATTTCCGACACTCGATGCATTTTCTAGGGTCTTTCCGGCGAAAAAAACCCTTGAACACTACCGGGACGTGACGCAACGTGTGTTTTGTGTCCGAATTCGTACAGACCTTTCCAGGGGGACCACATTGGCCATGCCCACATGGTCCCTAAAGTTGGGGTCATCTCAAGCATGCCTCCACATGCACCATGTATAAGCAGGACCATTCGGGTCTGCCGTAGGGCAAGTCTGAAAGTGGTTTTCCTTGCCGGTCCCGCCAATTGAAACCAAACTTTATGCACACCCTAGGATGACCATAGCAAGCATGACTGGCAAGAATCATTCATTTCCGACACTCGATGCATTTTCTAGGGTTTTTCCGGCGAAAAAACCCTTGAACACTTCCCCGACGTGACGCAACGTGCATTTTGTGTCTGAATTCGTGCAGACCTTGTTTGAGGGACCACATTGGCCATGTGCACAAGGTCCCAGAAGTTGGGGTCATCTTATGCATGCCTCCACATGCACCATGTACAAGCAGGACCATTCCGGTCTTCCGGAGGGCAGGTCTGGAAGTGCTTTTTCTTGCCGGTCCCACCATTAGGAAGTCATAAATAGGACAACATTTAATCATACATATTTGAAATTGAAAACTATCAAAATAAATAACAGGAAAACCAAAAAAAGGAAAGAGGAACAATACATTTGAATTTATAATATTGCAGATATGATAGGGATACCATGATATTTATTTTGAGGAACAGAAACAAACATTATATAGTTACGGATGTAGGTTGGTGGGCCGGCCCAGACCGCAAATACCTGTCGGATCCATTTTTTGGGGGCCCACAACGGTGAGCTTTCCATGCACGTCAATCACGAGAGTAGTTGTCGTTTTCTTACACAATTCCGGGATCATGCTAATCCATATGTTCCTAATCCCTAGGATTGAGGAGCACGTTCTGCCTCGCTTCAACAGAGGAAAATATAGATTCGGAGATTCGCCTCAGGGAAGTTACGACGACCTAGGAGATCGACCTCGTATATAATCTCACCTGCTCGCACATGTCATCGACTAGATTGCCTCCTGCCGTCGAGTCAACGACAGCGCCGTACGCCACATCCCACACGCCCACTACTAGGGAATAGCTTATATACAGGAGCTTAGTGGTAGCGCTTTTCGAGAAATACCGCTGCTACTAACTTTCAGTAGCGCTCGCACAAGGTAAGCGCTGCTACTATGCCTTTACCAGTAGCATTGTGTTCGTAGACCATGCTACTACTACAATTGCCAGACCGTTGCCGGCAGGCCAGGCATAGTAGTAGCGCTTGTTTGTAGGAAGCGCAAATGCTATTGAACGTAGCAGTAGTGCTTTCGGCATACAAGCGCTACTCCTACGGACTTCTTATCCACACTCCCGGCCCGCGCTCGGCCTCACTCTCCCCCTCACACACTCTCGCTCGCGCGACTCCGCCGCCCGCCGCCGTCCCCCGCGCCGTTCTTATCCCGCCGACCGCCCTCGCCCACGCCGGCTCTCCTCCCCAGCTGCCTCCTCCCCGGGCCGACCTCCCGCCCGGCTCTCCTCCCACCGACCGCCTCGCCCCAGCAGCGCCTGCCGTCCTCCACCGAGAGCTACTCAACCTCCCTCCTCCCTCCTCCTCGCTCTAGGTTAATTAACTTAGGTGGATTTAGTTAATTAGGTTAACTAAGTGAATTAGCTAGGTTAATTTGGTTTACTAACAGTAAATTACTCTTTAATATTACTAAATATTCAACCAATGCCTCAAGGAAATTAAGATGGCTTGATGAATGAGCATCTCCATGACTTCGCGCCACGGTGCTAATCTCGTATGCTAGAAATCAAATTGTCGTATTCAAGGGAAGGGACAATTCAAATTTCAGTTATGTCATTCGGTTATCAATGAAAAGAAAGAAAGAGACACATGCTGACATGTCTATTTGATACCTTATTCTATATACCTGGATCATACAGCATTTTATTGATAATATAACCAACGCTGAAGACACAAAGCCACTATTTAATAGCACAAATCAAGTTTCAGCATGCCACTAAGCAATTGTATCACATAAAGCCACAGAGCAATCCGATCTGAAGAAACCAATCTATCGCTTGACTTGTTTAATGGGTCATCAAGGTTTTTGTGATTTTTCAGATTCATTAATTATTACTAATTTTTGAATTTTATTAATCCAAACCAACATGAGGCTCCTTGATCTTGATGTTGTTTGTTTAGACGTCATGTTTAATTCATAAGCTAATCGGATGTGCATATAGTTGCACTCAAACGTGATAGAGATAAGCCAGCTTTCTACGTTGCAATTTAGCCAGCTTCCTAAAGAATCCATCAGTCTACATCGACCATCAACATGGACGTGCGTCTGATACTGTGTTCCATGGGCTAAAGCACGAACATAAGCATCGGCGATGTTGGGGACATTAGAAATGGTGAACGATGGCGGCCGCTATATGGTGTTTAGGAACACGTGAGAGAGATTGAGAATCCAAAAGTTGTATGTGAGAAGATTCGAGATTCAATCTGTGGAGAGAACACATTTCTTTCAATCTGAATCCAAATCAAAAGGAATAGTTGCAGTAGAACAATCAAGAAAACAAATCTTGAAAAAATCATGTGAGAAAACGAACCTGATCCAAAGAGAAAAATAATTTTGATGAAGTAACTTCCTGATTAATCCACCAGATCCATGCGCCAATGTGTGAGCTATATGTGAGAGCCCATGGCCTGAGCGCACTAGATCAGTTGCTCAACTATCAATTCCTCTATTTGTTTGTTCCAATTTGGGAGACATTGAGTTGTTTCTCATGGGGAGGAGAGATACACGAGATTCTATGGCGTACGATTGCTTCAATCTATTTTACGAGAAGAGTATGAGACGTGGAGTAGATAGATTTGTTTTGAGGGCTACGTGGAGTTTTTTTTTTTTTGTGAATGGCTACGTTGAGTAGAGTTTTTTTAGGCAATTACGTGGAGTAGATAGATTTTTTTCGAGAAACACATAGAATGCTTTTGTATACAACCGTAAAAGCAAAGTAGGCAAGCTCCATCGACTGGGCTTTCTAATCTATATATTTTGGGCCGAAACTAAGGTGACATGACCTTCCGGTGTTTTTTCTTTAGGCAAGAATTATATGGTTAATCTGCACCGTAATAATTTGGTACCACAAGATTAACGGCTCCTAATTACTGATTGATGTGGTAATTTTTAGGGAGTCTGTAATTAGTATAGGTATAGATTAGATGTTTTTTAGATGTTTGGTTAACTAATTTGGTTAACTAAGTAGATGTTTATTAGGTTAGGGAAGTAGTTATACTGCTAATTAGATGTATTTTAGTTAGGGGAGTAGGTTAGGTAACTAAGTACATGTTAATTAGGTTAGGTAACTAAGTAGATATTCATTTAGGGCATGGGTCCTTAGTTTAGAGATAAAATTTAACATAGTTTTTTACTGCTTTTTAGTAAGTGTTATATAGAATTAGTAAGAAAATTAATTGAACTAGTTGAACTAGTTTACTTGAAGTAATTACTAGTTTATTTTTATTTACAGTAAGAAAGTTAATAGAACTAGTTTATTTTTAGTAAAAAAATTAATAGAACTAGTTTATTTTTGTTGTTAAAGAAATTATTCCCGCATCGACGTCGACGATGCCTATCCCGAATCCTCATCATTAACTCGGCGGAGGAGGCCTGCTTGATCAGAGGGGCCATGTCCAGGATTGAGCTCCGCCGGGCTGGTAGTGGCAGGTGCTACCTTCCGGGGGGCGCAGCTTGATGAGGAGCCAGCCCGTCGTTGAATCGAAACTTTTTTGGTGGCGGTCGCATGGGCCAGTGATGGTGCAGAGGCTTGAGGACCCCGCGGAGGTGGTACATCACCGTGTCAGCGAAGAGGACGAGCACGTCCGTCGCTACATGGTTCCGTTGGAGCCAGGTTCTCCAATACCTGGCAGGTTCTTAAGGGATCTCATTGGAGCTATGATCCTGTGATGGTTCCTTCTCTTTAGGTGTCCACCGCCCGCACCGATACCCGTCGTTCGCTAGGGTTTTAGCTGTATTAGTGATATTATATGTATGATACTATTCGAGATGTATAAGTGATAAAATTCAACGATGTACGGACGAAAGAGATGATTTAGTTTTACTTATTGAATGCATGCTAATTTGAATACTAATTTATTTTATGATGTAGTTTTGCTTATTGAATGCTCAAATTGGAGAACTACTCCTATTTTGAATGCTCAAATTAGAGAGCACTATGCAAGGCGCGTGCATTTGATTGGTTGATAGCTTATAGAGTTTCACTAAGTCCTAATATGAGCAAAATAATGTTTTTATTCATATTTTGTTTTTGCATCCAAATCTCCATGTCGTCACCGCCGTCGTCCCCGTCACGGACTCCCACCGACCTTGAGGTGAGACCAGCCAAATCTCCATGTCAATATGAGTCATGTAAGATATTTTGAAATGTTTTTATTCATATTTTCAACAACTGAAATGCAATGACCATCAAGTTTGAATGCAAATAGGGTATGTGCTTGCCCAAGTGGCCATGTTTGCAGGTAACACCTCCGAGTGGCCTATGCTTGGCTGAAGTGTTGATTAATTTTCTTTACAGCAAATTTCAGGCGCTCGATATGTCCTTTTTTAGCAAAGGTCATGCCGGACTTTTCCGTGAATTTTGGCATGACTTGTGCTAGAATATGTAGGAAATATCGAGTGGCCTGGATTTTCTAAAAAGATAATTAAACAACATTTCGGGTTGACTTTAAGTCTGTCGAGGCTCCGAAAAAATAAGTAAGGGCGAAAGTCTGCGCCATATATGAGAGAGGAAGAATCCCGACTGTTGTCGTGGGGGTCATTTCTCCTTCTTCTCCTTGTGCTAGACCTTTGTTATGCACTAGGGGAAGGAGGAGTAACGACCATCACCGACGGTCGAAAAATCAGTCAGGGAGTGTGTCCAGCATATATGAGAGACTAAGAATGCCGACTCTTGTCGTGGGGGTTGCTTCTCCTTCGTTCCCGTGTGCTAGATATTTTGGTTTAATGCACTCGAGAATGAAGGGAGGAGCGACCATCACCAACGGTCGAATATATACACCACGTGAGCTCAGAGTTTTCAAAAAAAGACTCGACGTACGGATAGTCAACCCGTGCTGAATAATAATGATCTAATTTAGTATTTGTAGTACATATATTGAATTGTAGAAGTTTAATCATTGAATTATGAACATAGGAAATGTCGTCGGATGACGGAAGTCTCGCGGAGTGCTCCTGGTGCGGCGACAACCGGGGTTTCTTTGACATGCCTCACTTGGTAGATGGTCGGCGCTTGAGCATTAAGCTCCAAGAGACCTTCGATGTTGAAACGGTACGCTACGACGCAAAGTTTTTTTCCGTAAATAAGCTCGACTTCTTCTTCTTCAATTGGTAATTTTTGTCTTTTACAATTCAACTAGCGTATCCCATGCCACGCAAGACGCTATGTCTTGGAGAGGATGAATTTTGAAGATAATGAAAGTATGGAAACAAAGAAAACTTGCCTAAGGACCCATCATGGTATGGATTTTGATGTAAATCTATAAAATTCTGAGAGTGTATCCCATTTTGGTTGCCCGAAATGGGAAACACTTTGCGAGATGTATGATTTTCATGAGGGTATGTTTGTCACCATGCACTAGTAGAAAACAGGGCATACGTCTGGGCCACAGAAGCCCATTAGTCCCGGTTCGGTCACGAACCGGTACCCATGGGACCATTGGTCCCAGTTCGTGAGGACAGGGGCCTGCAGAGCCTCGTGGGGCCATTGGTCCCAGTTCTGCTAGCCCCTTTGGTCCCGATTGGTATCAATGGGCCTCGCTCCTGGCCCACCACCATTGGTCCCGGTTCGTTGCCCGAATTGGGTCCAAAGGGAGGTCTTTAGGACCGGGTCAAGCCACAAACCGAGACCAATGAACCAGCTAGGGGAGAGGGCTTTTGTGTGTAGAACATTAAAAGCAAAAAGAATTTTCATAAAATAAATAAAAAAGCAAAAAAACAAAAGAAAATAAATAACTAGAAACAAAATAAAATAAATAAGTAGAAACAAAAAAAACTTTAATAAATAAGTAGAAACAGAATAAACTTTAATAAAGTAAAATAAATAAACAATAATAAAATAAATAAAAATAGCAACAGTAAGTAGAAACAAAATAAAATAAATAAAGCAAAAAAGAAAGAATTTTCATAAAATAAATAATAGAAGCAAAAAATAAAAGAAAATAAATAAGTAGAAACAAAATAAACTTTAATAAATCTTATATTTACTAATTGGAGGCACCAGTTAATCCTAGAAATTAAACAAAGCTGTCCATTAGATCTCCTAATTAGTTATTTACGACCGTTGGATGATGTATCTCAGAGTCCTACCTCTTTTTCCCACCTCCCAAGCGAACAACCCTTAAAAAAAATACATGCTACGAAAGAAAAACACTGCCTTCCCACGTCATGTACTCCTGATCCTCGATATCTCACATGTAATTATGGCTGCCATGCCCCTCCTCCTGTTCTTTCATGGCCCCAAGGAAGTTTGATCCTGCCCTCTTATCCATCTCTCCTAGGCTGCTCGAGTGCTTCAGCGAGTGCCTCAACAACGACGTCCAATGAGAGTCCACATTGGGTAAAGAGGGAGTTGTGCCATGCAGCGCCAGGGAATTGGAAACCCTAGAAGCCGAACTTATGGACAAGTGTGTGGTAATGGGTAAGCGATGCAGAGACTGCTTGACGTAAGAAGGAGAAGGACAGAGAAGAACCCAACTTTGATCCTAATGAATCGGTCGTCATTAGAGGTTAGACTCCTATGGCGACTCTCCCCCATATTCCTCTTTATTGGATACAGAGGTAAGTAAATTTCGCCAGCAACAACTAAATTTCCTGATCGCTAAAGTTCCAGTGCTTCACCCGTCCATCTCTCTCACCTAATTAATCAGGCCATCTGCCAATATAACATCAGGTAGGAGACATGCACAATCAGAAATCTGGGTATGTCATCATCGAATAATAATTATAGCTAAATAATGTAGGAGACATGAGACTCCATCTTTTAATTTTGTATCCCCCAGTCCTTCTTCAACATCAGGTAGTAAAACGTATTAGCTACATGCCCTGTAATATTTCCATGGAAAAAATAGAAAAGCTGAAGGCTATATGTTAAATCCATGAACCATTCAGCAGCAGATAAATGTGATCAATATATACGTATAGTTTTAACTGATGACTCCACAAACATATATATGAATCGTCCAGCACGGAAACTGCAAGAGTCACCAACCCTTCCTCAATGCGGACAGTATTGATGTACGAACCAATTCATCTCTTCTGCTTTTTTTATGCATCATGATGAAACATCCATGGATCGTTTCTTATTTCTTTCATAGATTGATCCCAACATGTTCGGGCTGTAGTAATGTGTATTGTTCGGGCTGTACCAATTATGGTGAAATGATCAGTTTGGTGGGCTGTAGTAATGTGTATTGTTCATTTATTGTCTGTTTTCTTTTGTTCAGGTTTGGAGTTCTGCATCTTGCTGAAAGTGTACAACAAACAGGGTTGAGTAAACACCACAGCCTGCAACTCATCTAATATTTAGTCTTATATGTACGAAAAAAGGCTCCTGTGTGTTCTTATTTTAAAGTCATTCATCAATATGTTGCAAGTACTTTATTTGATCCAATCATGTTATGTCTAACCGAATCGAAAAGAGTATTCAGTTGGCAGTAAGTTAGAACCCAAATATATATGTGTGAAATCAAGACTTGGCTCATGGCCAGATTATCAATTGAGAGCAGCCGAGAATCAGCAGGGCTGTTCTACAACTCCAGCGAGAGCACGTAATTAATCCTGACAGTGGCATTTGGATTCCCAGCATGGATCAATCAAACAACAGTGTGAATACACTTTGAGTTTAGTGGAGGACTTATAGATGTTTTCCATATGTTAGCCAATGTAATTAGTTAACATTTTGGCATGGACATGATTCGATCACTTCTATTGTTTCTTTTGAATACATCCTAATTAAAGCTCCGATTGTCTGTACTTCCGCCTTGCAGCATTAAGTAAAGGTATGATGCCCAGACTTTTTATAGTTTGTATATATCTTTGACATTAATGTTATATAACTTCTCGGATTTGTCGATATTATGTCTGTAGTGTAATATTTATTTCGTAGACCATCGTCCATGCAAATGATTAGGCTAACTTCCTGGATTTGTCAACGGTCCATCTACAAGGTTTGGCTTTCATCTCATGCAACGACACTATGTAGTCCTTGCATTAGCGTTGTTACATGACAGAATCAAATAACTTAGTCGGATCACAGTAAGATATATAGATGGCTTTACAGATGTGTAAATGACATCCAGAAGGATATGCATCGCCTCCAGCAGAATAATGTAATACCTGCAGTGGTACTACTACAATAATACATAAACACCAGTATGTTAGCTATAAAGCTTCACTGTTTTGAGGTTTAGATCAGGCTTTATAGATGTTTTTATATATATTTCACCCATGTTACCCAACGGAATCAGTTGAATACTCTATTTTCTGTTTGTACGTGTTGTGTGTATGGCACATGTTAAAAATTGGGAAATTTTGGCTTTCATGATACTAATTCCACCCTTCCTTTGATCGAATTTGTACACAGTTTGTCCTTTTCGTCCCCAATAATCAGCCCTATATTTTACTGCATATTCATGCTCTAATGTCATGTTTTTGATGCCTTGAATAGGGAAACAACCATGGAGTAACATTCGGGTTGTACGTGTGGAGTAATGATTTTTGAAAATAGTTAGAATGTCTTACTATTGGTACAGTTTGTGTTGTTTGTTCGACATGTTTCAGGACTTCTCTTTCCATACGAATATTTGCAGCTTTTTATTTCTTGAGCCAGATTACACACTGGCAATGATTATTGCATCTTCATAATTAATCTCGCACCCGGTTTTCCCTGTTTTAGTATTTGTTCGATTCGATTTTTTTCTACTTTTGTGCCTAATTTTTCAGAGAACACTATAAAATAATCACAACACAGTTCAGTGACTGTGGATCCTAATTTTTCTACCTTTGCTCATATTTTCCTCGAATTTCCACCGTACAGGTTTTGGTTTACCTATAATTATTTTAATTTATTCTTTGAGATGTATTGCGAAATTCTGAAGGATAATAAATTAACGGCAAGGGCTTAAAGAAAACAAATGTCAATGCAATATAGTAATTTCAACCTAACTAAGTGTAAAACATATGGGCATAACGATGTGCAGTGTAGTAATTTTTTAATATTGTTCGGAGACAATGCTTAGTGGAGTACAAATTGAAAAGCAACACTACCTTTGACATTGGCTAAAATCTTTGTGTGATATAATTATGAAAACATTTGATGGTAACAGATTAACATAGGAGTCCCAAAGAATGCATCTTCACACAACTGTAATTAAGAAAGAATATTAAGTGATCATTCTCCAAAAGTTTATAATACATTATTTCAGTTGCAATTTTTCATCTTCTATTTATCATGTAAAATCCTAGCCCGTGCAGTTGCACGGGTTGATGACTAGTAAGTAAAAAACAAAATAAACTTTTATAAAACCTCTAGTATTATTGAACTAAAATTATATAAAATTTATGCAACTAAAATTATCAAAGTATTTTCTGTTCAAAACATTAAAGAAAAAAAGAATTTTCATAAATAAATTTTTTGTTAGAAACTTTAATAGCAAAAAATTATCATAAAGAATTTTTTGTTAGAAACTAAAATTACAAAATTTGTTTTTGAATATAATGATAAAACACGGTAATATTAAATAGCAGGAAAAAGAATCCTCAAAAATCTATGTTTATAGTAAAGTTATTCAAAAACTAGTGATTCACACAAATTTAAAAAGATTCAAATTTAAACTATTCAAATTGGAAAACAAATGGCACTAACAGAAAGTTTATAATTTTTGTTACCTAAAAGCAAATGGAACTAAAAAATAAAGCAAAAAACAAAAGAAAATAAATAATGCAAAAAACAGAAGAAAAAAAACTGAGAAAAATAAAAAAAATGCCACCTACTGGGCCACTACGGCCTGAATACGACTAGAAACCCTACCATCACTACAAAAAAAGACACATCCGTTACATTTTGGGCCGAACAAATTTTTTTTTGTCATACATATGGCACTTCTATGATGATAATTGTGAGAAAACCCGGTATCATCCTGGTTCTATGACAAAAAATCATGACCGAAAATGGTCTTCTCGTCCTGGGTGGGCCGGAGACGCAGCTGCGTGATATTCTTTGGGCCGTCCATGACGGAAAAAACCATGGTAGAAGCGAGGGGGAGGAAAATTTCGGGGAGTTGCCGGTTACGGTGGGAGGTCGGGGGCCGAGCGATGCGCGTTTCTCTCGTACACGTGCGAGGCGTTGGCTCTAACTGAACCCGAGCGAGGCGTTGGGCTCTAACTGAACCCGAGCGATTGCACTGCAGGCTACGCGTTACTGAACCCGAGCGATCGATCGATGGCTGTTAACTGAACCCAATGGAGCGATTCGCCGCCATCTGCTGCTAATCGAAGCTGATCGATTGGATGAGCGATGAGCGTTGCGGGGGTTTGGATGAACAATGAGCGTTGGCGTTGCCTCTGGATGAACAGGACCCGTGGTGTGGAGAGCTGGATGAGCAGAGAGGGTGGAGGGTGGCCGTGGAAGGGTGGTTGAACAGGACCCCGTGGTGTGGAGGGCTGGATGAACAGTAGACGGTGGAGGGCTGGATGAACAGTAGATGGTGGAGGGGTGGTTGAACAGTAGCCGGTGGAGTAGCGCGCGGTGGAGGCTGAATGAACAGGAGACCGTGGAGGCTGGAGGAGGTCGACGGTGGAGATGAACAGTATCCCGTGGAGTCCCGTTTTGCGGTACGCCACACCCCTCCTGATGAACAGGACCCCTGTTTCGACCGTAGCGCTCCAACACAAGTCCGTTTCGTCCGTTTTGCGGTACGCCAGACCCCTCCCGATAAACAGGACCCCCGTTTCGACCGTAGGAGGTCCGTTTAAATGCATTTTTGCGATGCGCCACACCCCTCCCGATCAACAGGACCCCCGTTTCGACCGTAGGAGGTCCGTTTCCTCCGTTTTGCGGTACGCCACACCCCTCCCGATCTACAGGACCCCCGTTTCGACCGGAGGAGGTCCGTTAACTCCGTTTTGCGGTAAGCCACACCCCTCCCGATCAACAAGACCCCGTTCCGAACGTTGGAGGTCCGTATCCTCCGTTGTGCGGTACGCCAGGCCTCCTTTCCATCGCCTGTTCCGTCAAAGCCCTCCCGATGAACACGACCACACATTCCGTTCCGACCCAGCCGGTTGGCTCCCCATGAACACGACGACGACACTGTTTCTCCGTTCCGACCCAGCCATGTAAACGAGCCCTCGCCGTACGTATGCGCGAGTAGGCGTTCGAGACCCCGCCCGTATGTACACATACGTGGCCGT
Organism: Aegilops bicornis; assembly: GCA_021605145.1. Taxonomy (NCBI): domain Eukaryota; kingdom Viridiplantae; phylum Streptophyta; class Magnoliopsida; order Poales; family Poaceae; genus Aegilops; species Aegilops bicornis. The sequence continues at coordinate 49,520,683 of CM038675.1, read as the reverse complement.
ATTTTCTTTCTTGCACCCTGGCCGCTGTACGTACGTGTACATGCTACGTGCGCGCCTCTACTACGACACGTGCGCCTCTACATCGACCAGTATGTACGTACACGTTCGCGACCAGAATGACAACGCTACGTACGCTTCGACCAGGTGGGTCCCGACTGTCAGGCACTTCCTTGCGTGCGAAAATGTAGCTGGTGGGTCCCAGCAGTCAGAGGGGTGAATCGTTTTTTTTTCCCGGACGCACTTCCTTGCGTGCGAAGATGTAACTGGTGGGTCCTAGTAGTCAGGGGGGCGAATCATTTTTTTTTGCCCGGACGCACTTCCTTGCGTGCGAAGATGTAGCTGGTGGGTCCCAGCAGTCAGGGGGAAACGTTTTTTTCGTGAAATACGGTGGCCCGTCCGGTGGGAACCCCTGTCAGGTGGAGGAATAATTATTTTGCATGTAATAAGGAGGCACTTCCTTGCTGCGGCCGTGGACCCAGCTGTCAGCCTCTCCACGTACAGTCCACGTCCGATGGAAGCCGTTCCTTGACCACGTTGACCACGCCGCGCCGAGAGCACCAGGGCGGTGGACGATGGCGAGGCCTAGGAAGGGGACGACGCGGAGCCGGGGAAGACGCGGCAGTGGATGCCCACGCGTAGAGGAGTACGAGGGTTCACTGGTTCGCTGTGGTGTGAGGCTGCCGTCGCCGCAGAATAACAGGGGGTGTGGGTGAGTAGAGGGATGTCCTAGCCAGCGGTGGGAGTAGTAGGGGGCGGTGACGCCTCCCCCGCATCGCAGACGGCCACAGGAGGCAGGAGCACGAGGCACGACCGGCGCTGGTGTGGGCGGCTGGAGCAAGAAGACTAGAGGTTGAAGAAGCACTACGGTCGTTGGATGGACATCATACGGTCACTGGAGCTAGAATCGTGCATATTGACTAAGTTGACAAAGCCCTCCGTCCCCGTCAACTTAGTAGGCCCACAAGTCAGCCTGCCACTATACTGGGTCCCAGCTAACAGGGGGAGTATTCATCTTTTTGTGCGTAATAAGGAGGCACTTCCTTGACTGCGAAGATATAGCTGGTGGGTCCGAGCTGTCAGCGGCGGTAATGTTTTTTTCACGAAATACAGAGGCCCTTTCGGTGGGTCCCCGATGTCAGGTGGAGGAATCATTATTTTGCTCCTAATAAGGAGGCATTTCCTTGCGTGCGGCCGTGGACCCAACTGTCAGCCTCTTCACATACAGTCCACTTCAGATGCATGTCGGTTGTTGACCGTGTTGACCAGGCCGCGCCGAGAGCACTAGGGCGGTGGACGACGGCGAGGCCTAGGAAGGGAATGACACTGAGGCAGGGAAGACTCGGCAGTAGTAAATTCTAAAGGACAAATGCCAGTATGCCACACAAGTTCATCTCCAATTCATGTGATAAATTTGTGCACGACTAGTGATCTACATATATTCACAGCGCTACCATTCACAATTACCGTACTCCACTTACACGTTATAGATGGGCTAGATGCATGTCCTCCTCCATGTTTCAGTCCCAGGTGTTCTTCATGGATGGCACGATCCATAGAGGTGGGCAACGGGAATCATTGTCGCAGCTTTCTAGTCCGGTTCCACACGATGGAGACTCATCCAAGCTGAAGCGGCATAGATCAGGGATAGCGTGTCCAGCTTGTCATTCATCCGGCGGTGCGGAATGAAGACGCAACCATGCTTCATGAATGGCAAGCCTTCCGTGTCATGCACGAAGGTGGCATCTGCTTCACAATGGGGTAGCTGTCCCCGATGAAAAGCGAGTACTCTCCAAGAGTGTTCCTCGGCACCCACGTAGGATCAAGGGGGTCGAACTCGGCGCCGTTCATCTGGTACACGCGGCATCCCAGATCTAGACACATGGTGACGTACATAGTCAATGTCCATGCATAATAATGTTGTGCTCAAATATGGCGTTCGATGTCTTGTGCAGCAAATAGTACTACTCGGTATAGAGGAAGTGAAATAACGGGCTTATTATATATAGCCACTCTTGGCTACATGGATGAGATAGTAAGACATGGAAAAACAAAAATGGTGGCAGCTAGTGGGTTCAAGTCTTCAAGGGCCTAGCTAGCTATACGCGTCCTCCAAGGTAAAAAGTACTCCTACCAGTACTACTAAGTATACTACTAGTACAACAATGAAAGAGAAGGTGAGTGGGTTAAAAAAATGGAATACCTGGGTAGATGGTGACGGTCCGATCGTGGTAGATTGTGTGACCATGTTGCACAACAGTGGTACCATGGGTAACGACTTCTAAGATAGTTGATCCCAATATGCCAAAGTCAGCTACAAGGTTCCAGGTTAGACCGAATGGCGGATGCAAATGCACATCCAGGATCGACGATCTTATTTTGATCGGGGGATGACTGGTCCCTGCAAAATAATGGAGTACCGTTAGGGATGCAAATGATGTTTTCTGCATTCCGTTTGTAATCTCCCGTACTGTAGGATGGCGACCAGATGAAACAAGTCCCCTGGCTTGTCACCGCGAAGATGCGGCCTAGATGGCGCACGGCGTCTTCGAACATGTAGGGGTACAAATCTTCCATCGCCAACATGTGCCAGCCTCTGCCGTTACTGCGTCTTGCATTGATGGCAATCCTTATGTCGAACACCGCGATGAGATAGTAATCGTCGTAGCCACGTCGCTTTGTCAGCGGGTCCACAATTGCTATCTTCTTCAATCTCATGTAGGCATCATCATATATATTCAAGCCCAGCCAGTCCGGAAGGCCGATCCCAATGGTGGAGAAGGGGTCTAGTAACGGCCGCACTTCTTGTGGATGTTGTGCAAAATGATGGTGGTATCCGGCGGAGGTATGCAAGCCAATCTTCGTTGGCACCGACCCGAACCTATATATAAGGCGGTGGGCAGCGGAGAAATTACGGAATGGAAATGGAATAACTAAGTACTACATGATCAAACTCCATTCTTGACCTGCTCATCGGACAAAATCCGACTACCTCTCAACGTCGGCAACTCTAAGCGGAGTCAACGTGCAACCATGGCCAGGGAGAGGTGGACTATTCGAAGGATTGTCCCATAGAAGAACCTTCTCCTCGAGGACGCATGGAAGACCAACAAGCATGGCCTTTTCCCAAGCCTGTTTAAGCAGCGTCTTGAAAAAGTGGTGCAGGAAGCACCGAGTCTTGCGGCTGTGAGGACGTCGGAGCGGCGTGTGATTTCTCCCAGAGGGTCGCCGTTCAAGGTCTCCCAGCCCCGAGGAGGAGGAGAACCGCCTGGCAAATCCATGGGAGCAGCGATGAACTGCCATCTCTTCGGGGGGAGGGGAACTAGCTAGGAGGAGATAAGAGCGTAGTAACCGCAGGGCCTCGTCCCTTCCAACTGTAGATTGTTCCTCAGTGAAGGGGTGAGGCTATTATATACTACTAGTACTAGCATTATGGAACGTTATGGGATTGCATGATACTATAAATAATAGCACTAGTAAGAAATTTTTGGCACTAGGTAGTAGTTTTTGGTGTGGATTAAGAAATTTTGGGTATATTTTTGCCATTTTTTGTACACGCCAACTAGTGTCAAAAAACGTCTTACATTATGTGACGGAGGAGTACATGCTCGTACTGTAGCAGTACCAGTACTACTTTTCTCAACTAGTAGTGTGATGTACTGTACTTCTAGTCTAGTCTAGTATAGTGCACCAGTTTTGAACTCTTGAATCTCAGGGCCAAGGAGCTACAGTTGGAAGTGGAGGGTACTACTGTTCTCTAGAACCATCGCTGTACTATCAATGCAGGGGAAGTACACCTGCGTAGTGGCCTAGTGGGTACTCTCGGTGCTATATTCAGCCGCTCCTCTCACGTAGGAGTAGCTGGCCTACTCAGCCGCTCCTCTCACGCACACACTAGCAGCCTGTTTATCAGCGACGGTTACTTCGGTGGCAGAACATTTGAGTTATTTGATACGGCGAGACTAGGCTTTTCGCTTCCATTTGTGGAGGTGTAATGGATCTCGTCGAACTTTGTTAGTAGTTCCTTCTTTATGAATGAAATGAAGCAAAGCTTTTGCCTCCGTTTAAAAAAACACGTCAAGAGGAATTTCTTTTATAGTAGAGCCGATAATGGAGTGAAGTCCATGCGTGCAACGCCACAAGCTACAGAGTAGTAGTAGAGAACTTTACGTACGGAGCCATATTGCACAGTTCCCAATGCCCCGCCAGGCTTTTCCGGCTCCTCGGGCTTAATTGGGAGGCGCTAGTTTAAATATGCTACTAGCTGATGAGGAAGCTGCAAACTAGGTGCGGCTAGGGCGAGCCACGGGATGCTGGGAAGGAAAACCCTTTCACGTGGCTAAGCTGTCCAGTGCACCCAGATTGTGGGGCCGCACATCCTTCGACTTCAAACTCAAACTACCCGTGTAAAATATGGCTCGCAGCGAAGTGTAGTAGTACTATTTTAAAAAAAAGGGCCGCCGTGCGTTCGGCCGGGATCGAACCCACAACATGAGATATACACTCCCGCGACTACTGGTAGTACTCGTTGGAGTACAACGCAACCTAGAATCGCCTTTTGTCGCTAGTAGTACGTACATTGTTCCTTACAATAATGCAAGATACCACTAAAATGCCAAGAAACTACTACCACTTGCATACGTGGCAGACTTAAGACAAGACTACCTTATCAACCATTGTACATGCTCTTACCAACAAAAATCCTTGAGTGACCTCCTACCTCCGGCCCGTCCACCTAGTCATCCTCGGCCATGGGATGTAGCTACTGCCGCCGGCAGAAGGCGAGGTCAAAACCACCGGTGGTGCGGAGCCCATGTTGCGGCAGCCCGGATGCCAGCTCAGTCCGGCGCTCGCGGCCGCTAGCTAGCCAAGATAGCTCCGTACAGCTACTTGTCTGCAAGGTTTGCTAGCTAGATTGGCACAGCAGCGCGACAGCTTGCTCGTGCGCGCCGTGCTAAGGCCAGCCATCTGGCTCGAGCGAAGGCCAGCGCGGCGGCTTGCTCGGTAGTGAGTCACGCTCAGGCCAGCCTGCCAACCCGTGCGGAGGCCAGCGCGGCTTCCGGCCCGTCCGGCAGAGCGCTGGCCAACTCCGTGATCACCGGCACCACCGACGAACACGCATCAGTACTGTTTGAAGTAATGTTCAGGAAAAATAATGATTTGAGGGGGAATAACAGGATAGAAGGTCAGACGTGGGTCCCTCGTGTCAACGGTCAAACAAAATGTGTTGGTTTAAGCTGCCTCGTCAGCATGGACGTGTGGGCCAACCCTGTCATCAATGGGTTTAAACGAACCTAATCGGTAGGAGTACTAGGTAGTAGTTTTTGGCGTGGATTAAGAAATTTTGGGTATGTTTTTGCTATTTTTGTACAATAGATTCTTCCTAGGGCTGGTTGAAAGTGGTAGTTTTTTGTTAAATACTCTACATATTGTAAGTAGGAGTGAAAGTTAAGCTTTGGAAGCCAATAAGCAAGTCTAGTTACATAGTGCATATGTGTACATGATTGAAAGTAAATATCAACCATGAGTGACTAATATCTTGATGGAAAACTCGAAACTATGGAATACTAGGAAAAAAATGCATGGTTCGAAATACTATTAATGTTCATGTCCGTTGCAACGAATCATAATTAGAATAATACTTATTCACAAACTTGGTACAAAACACTCTAATTTTGATATACATATGTTTCAATTAGAATATATACCTTGGGTTGCTTTGGTGAGGTCAGGGAGGGATGTGGTTGGTTTTAAGATACTAATTATGGGTTTTTTCTGCATAATGGTAGACAAGTGGGATGTTGGTGAGAAAAGGCAACAACTTACCTCACAATCGTTAGATGTAGATCTAATGGTAAGAAACGACAGATGGCAGACACACCAGCATCACCAACTTAGTCTTGTGTAGGAGTACTAGCAAGATCCGTGCATTTCACGGAACATCAAGATGCATTTTTTTTAAAACACTTGTTGTGATTGACCCTTGCGGGGGTAATACCATGTGTAAAAACTAATGATATCTCGAGAAATATGAGATAAGGTGAAGAGGAGTGGGGTGTGGTGGTGGTTGGTGGTCGGACTGAGTGGAGGCATGGGGATTGACGACGCCGGCAGCGGCCACCAGGCCAGTTTGTTCCAGAGGCTTCCTTTCTTAATTGCTCAACAATGAGGTTTGTTGGAGATAGGGATGAACGAGGGAAGGCCTTGTCTGCAAATGTGGAGAGGGGTGCGGGTATCTTTTGGTTTAATTTCCAACCGTCAGATATAGATCGGACGATCTATATTGCAAGATGGCACACGTACCATCATCACCACCTCGGTTTTTTATAAGAGAAGAAATATAAGTATGGAGATACAAACGTATTAGCGATACTTGCTTCCGTAAACTAGCATCTACATCCTATTCAACGCCTCGGCATGTGGGGCCTTAGCACAATGACTTCTCGACTGTGTAAAACAAAGATTTTCCGTCGCCGACATGAAGGGTGTGACGGCGGCGTGCTTTTTGGCTTGCTCTAGTCCTAGTAGTCAGACTAGGTGGTCTAAGCACGTGTAGATTTATTCTTTTTCACGTCTCGTGTTCGCCGTACTGCCACGACTGTTGATGAATAGACGGTAAGTTATTCATGGGGAAACCCTTGATGAGCGTGTTTGCGAGAGAGAGAGACAGTGTGCGTGTGTGATATTGTAGAGACTGAGGCAATGATAACAGATTATTTGTGTCTATGCGTGTGGAGGATAGAGAAAGACATGTACATGGGGCTTTGTGTTGTGTAACGTGGATACACATATACATAATTAGAGAGTGAGTGTGTGAGATACACATGCGGACATGGGGAGAGATGAGGATCCAGATAAATGGGTGTTTGTGCGTGTCTGTGTGTTTGTGCAGCGTTTGTGTGTGAGAGGGAGAGAGTGTACGTGGAGTAGAGAGACCACTGATGATGTAAACCTAGTATAAGGGAAGGGGGAATGGTGTGACATGTGTAGTAGCGGGATAGCACGGGTGCGGCCTGGGGGAGCAGACTATTTGGAAGAGACATTGAGTGTGTGTGTGGGATAGGGGTGTGAGCGCGAGAGAAAGAGAGAGCTAGCGACGGAGAGAGAGAGAGAGAGAGAGAGGGGAAGAGAGGGGGCGAGAGGGGTCGTTTGCGTCCATAAATGGCGTATATATAGGGAGACAATGTTGATGTTGTCCGAAATTGGCCTATGAACGGAGACGCAAGGGAAGCGAGTCATCGTGTGTGTGATAGGGACTTCATGAGAGATCTAGAATAGATGGTGTAGAGAAGAATGTGCGAAATCGAGAACGATTATACATTAGGGAGCTATGCAAACAGTCACGGCATATATGTATGCAGGGAAGGAGCTGGGGCGGGTCCGCCTGTGGGAGAGATAGAAAGAGGAGAGTGGTGCACAAGGAGACAAAGTGTGCTTGTTTGCAGTGGGGGTGGTGTGTGAGATGAGTCTTGAGAACCACATAACTAGGGAGATAGGCGTTTGGGGGCGACGTTTTGTGTGTATGGGAAATATACACTCTACATAGTGCGTGTGCTTGGGTAAGAGAGATAGCAGGAGACCTAGAGAGTGAGGGAAGAGATGTGTGCATGCCCGAGAGACAAAGTGATAGAGACCTATGTTGGGGTCCGGACTTTACAAGAGAGAGGGGTGTTAATGTGCTCGTGTGTCGGTGTTTGGGGGACAAAACGACTTCTCTATGTGTTTGTGTGTGTGTGTGTGGTGGTGGGGGGGGGGTTGACTTCAGATAAGGAGTGAGGTGTCTATATTTGAGGGACTTTAGCGTAATTGAGATATTGTGCACTCATGGTTGATCCATTTGTTTCACAGTTTGTACTATGAGATAACGATACTTTTGAACATGTGTGATATACCTTGATGTACCAGAATTACAAACCTAAGATTGGAATTTTGGAATTCGGCTCCATCATTAGCTTTTGTAATTCATTTAAATGGAGGTACATTTTTTAAGACGGGATTTCGTGATTTCAAATTCATATATCAAACCTAGAGATATACACATACGGGCATGTTCAAGCTTTATAATCATCCACTTTATTCATACACATACACATTTTTGCTTTTGTAATCATATTTAGGATAAACACATTTGGAATTTCATTTGAATTGGACCGTATGATGGTATTTGCTTGTAGTAGCTCAATGATCCATATTTGAATTGAATGGACATTCTAAGTTTCGAGTTGGAGACATTGATTTTCAAAACTTGCACATTTTTTTGCGTGCAAAACAAACAAATTGTCGGCCATGATATCATAGTCGGCCGTACGAGAGCAGAATACTTATAATTTTAGGCGCCAAATGACGAGGACATGTATTAAGGGTAGGGTAACAGGCCTGATCTAAAGGCCCTACCCATGGACACTGTATACTTTGTATTGGGCCCCTGGGCCAGATAGCCGTCTAGATGTACCGCAACTTCAAAGTCACTCGGACGGCGACAACCACTCGGAGCACGGCACTTCACTCGACGAGCTCATTCCACTCGACCATGTAACTCACTCGGATATGCAAAGACCAATAGTCAGCATGACGGTTTTGTAGTGAGTAGGCATTATGGCATTGATGCTCCACCGTGTAACATAAGGGGTGAGGGGGTGGCGCACTCTATATAAGCCACCCCCCACCACTAGACTCTGGGGGTCTTTTTTCCCACCTCTTTCTCTTTTCACCATTAGTCTCAGGACTTAGCTCAGGCATGGGGATCCGTTCCTCTCGCTCACACACACATTGTAATCTCCGGATATATACTCAGATAAAACAAAGCCTCTCCGGAGCACGAGACGTAGGGTTGTTATCTCCACCTAGAGAGGCCCGAACTCGCTAAAACCACTGTGTCACCCATATGCATCTCGATAGATCATGCTCCGTTATCCTACCCCTCTCTTACTGTCGGAATTGTTACCACGACAGTTGGCGCCCACCGTGGGGCATGGCGTCTATCGAGCCATGATGCAAATGGTTTTATTTCTTCGATCTTCGTCCGTCGATCAACAATCATCAATGGAGGGTTTGATCCAGGATGTTCCGGACATCACTCCATTTACAGGAGGATAAAATACTCCTAATCATGCGAAAGGATCAGGGAGTTGCTCATCTCACCTTTTCCTCTTCTATAATCAATCATTGATCTAACGATTGCTTGTTCTTCTTCTGTATGCACACGAGCTCATACAAAAAGATGCCTCCCTTTGCTCCAATTGAGGACTCGGTTCTCGGATGATGAAAGGCCGCTGTCCGCCCGACGTCATCTGCGATGCCGTCGCCGAGCGGCCATGCACGCACAGCCGCTAACGCTCGGCCCGGTCCCTCGGCTGGCGGAGCACGACGACCGGCGGGCGAACCTGCTCCTCGGGCGACAAGGCTCGGCTACTGGCACTCGGCCTAGCTCCGCGGGCGTCGAAGCGCGACTCCGACCGGTGCAGAGCTCCGGCAGCCGAGGTGTGAAACGCGGGCAGCAGTGCTCGCGTCGACCTCACCCTCTGCTGCGCCGGCCCGCGTGTCCGGTGCTGGAGCTGCGGCCAGCCGCTGGTCCTCTTCGTCGCCACCTCTAGCTGCCGACCGATTTCGGCCAGACCGGCAGTTCCACTGCAGCAGAGCTCTCCGGACTCCAACCTGCATCCATGACTCTCCTTCTAACCCTTAATTCTTGTCCATTTATTCCCTTAAATTCCCTCCCATTTATTTCCTGCATGAAGGGGGTAAATGGCCGTGGGAAAAGGAAACTTCCCTTACATGCATGAACGGTTTAACTCTTCCTTATCAATTAACGTTAACACCATCTGCATGCAGATTAATTCGGCGTTGGACGTGGGTAACTCCGCCTGCACGCTTTGGATCAGGCCCGTTCAACGCTTGTACGCTCGTGGGCACATCCACGTCGGACCTCACCAGCGCCTCCGAGCCCGGCCATCCATGTCGGCCTTGCTTAGCCAGCTCCGCAACGACTAGATCCCAGCCTAGCTGCGGTTCACTCGGACGGGCGGGAGCACTCGGACAAGGCGTCCGCTTGATTAGGGCCCACTCGGCCGTGAGCGAACACACTCGTGGATTCATCTCCCTTCAGTGAACGCGGCGACAGGTCAGGGCGACCCTCGACTGCGATAACTGCTTCCTCTGGCTCAACCTTCTCATGGAGTTTCACTCGACCACCACGTGCTTCATCATCGGTTGAACACGTCTACATCACCCGGAATTCCCGTGCATCGCCACTCCACCGGACGCGTCTACTTTACTCGGACGCCTCGCGCATCGCCACTGCATGGGACGCGTCTACTTCACCGGGACGCCCCGCGCATCGTCACTCTGTGGCACGCTTCTACATCACCCCGATGACCCGCGCGTCGCCACTCCGCGGAACACATCTACTCATCTCGGCCGCCCCGTGCGTCGCCATCGGTTGGTCACTTCATCACCACTCGGCCGCCCCGCGCGTCACCACTCGGTTGGTCACCTCATCACCACTCGGCCGCCCCGCGCGTCGCCACTCGGTTAGTCACCTCATCACCACTCGGCCGCCCCGCGTGCCGCCATCGGTTGGTCGCCTCATCACCACTCGGCCGCCCCGTGCGTCGCCACTCGGTTGGTCACCTCATCACCACTCGGCCGCCCTGCACGCCGCCATCGGTTGGTCGCCTCATCACCACTCGGCCGCCCCGTGCGTCGCCACTCGGTTGGTCACCTCATCACCACTCGGCCGCCCCGCGCGCCGCCATCGGTTGGTCGCCTCATCACCACTCGGCCGCCCCGTGCGTTGCCATCGGTTGGTCACCTCATCACCACTCGGCCGCCCCACGCGTCGCCACTCGGTTGGCCACCTTATCACTACTCGGCTGCCCCATGCATCGCCATCGGTTGTTCACCTCATCACCACTCGGCCGCCCCGCACGTCGCCACTCGGTTGGTCACCTCATAACCACTCGGCCGCCCCGCGCGTCGCCACTCGGTTGGTCACCTCATAACCACTCGGCCGCCCCGCGCGTCGCCACTCGGTTGGTCACCTCATAACCACTCGGCCGCCCTGTGCGTCGCCATCGCCAAAATCCCCCAGTGGGTGACTTAGCTGCAGTCCAGTACTCGCCTAAGTTTGAAAAAATCCTACCGAGTGGAGAGCAAACCTCCCACTCGGAGGCTTAGCTGCAGTCCAGTACTCGCCTAAGTTTGAAAAAAATCCTACCGAGTGGAGAGGAAACCTCCCACTCGGGGGCTTACCTACAGTCCAGTACTCGCCTAAGTGTAAAAAACTCCTACCGAGTGGAGAGCAAACCTCCCACTCGGGGGCTTAGCTGCAGTCCAGTACTCGCCTAAGTTTGAAAAATCCTACCGAGTGGAGAGCAAACCTCCCACTCGGGGGCTTAGCTGCAGTCCAGTACTCGCCTAAGTGTTTGAAATCCTACCGAGTGGAGAGCAAGCCTCCCACTCGGAGGCTTAGCTGCAGTCCAAGGACTCGCCTAAGTAGCCAAAATCCGACTGAGACAAGAGCAAACCTCTAATTCAGGGAGCTGCATCACAAGTATAATGTGCGCTCCATCCCTATCCGCAAGGACACTGAGACGAAGGTCGACTGTCACCATCGCCGCGTCACCACTCGGCCGCCCTCTGGCGTCGCCCGCTCGGTTGGTCGCCTCATCACCACTCGGCCAGTCGCGCGCCTTCAGACAGCTAAGTCATTCTACATTCTGTTATTTCTGTCTTCCCGAGTATCCCGTAATTCACACATCATGTTCACTCGGAGTCCACACCATCTAGTGTACCTCTACGCTCGGCTGTTTATTTTCACATACTTGCTTAGTACTGGTTATGTGACTCCCGAGTCCAACTTCCATTTTTTCGCACACATCATTCACGAACACCATGTGTCGTTCTTCATTTCGAGTTTGCATCGGTCCTCCGGGGATGCAACTCAGTCGAAACACTACACTTCCGTTTTATTTTAGCCAGTATTCCAACGAGTTCAGTAGGATCTCTCGCTTCGACAAGTTCGAATGAATCCTTCGCTCTTTTAGACTCTTGCTGGTTATCCAGCAAGCCCCATGCACTCCCAGTGGGTGTCTATGGGTGTTATTCACACAAATCATTTCAACACACATCAAATTTCCTCAAGAAATTATGTTGTTGACTTGTGCCATTTTTACACAAGTTACGCGATCACTGACGGCCCCCTCTGCGCCAACTTGATAGCTGCTCGGACTCGGTCACCATACTGGTCCTAGCGCCCCACAACACTGACCTTGTCGCTCTGTTGGCTTCAAACACATCCGGCCTACCCCTCTGTGTAATCCTCTTCATCGATAATATAGACCTCGTCAGGCATGAGACAGATAAGTACCTTTTATAATTAAACTTCACACGTCACTCTTTTTGCGAGTTTGCCTCTTTCGAGCATAGCTCGGAAAATTCTCCTCATCCTTACCCGAGTCCGACTCGATGGATTGCAAATTATCGATTCAACACTATATTTCCCGTATTCCGACATGTCCGTTGTTGAAGCCTGTAGTACGTTCGGGAGCTACGCCGCACTCGGGGGCTGCAACTCATTTGGAATGACACTCTCCTGAGTGGTCGAGTGCTTCATCACCAGTTAGATCCTTCACTTCAACAAGTGCATTCGACCCACCACTTTGACAAGTTTTATAATCACCCAGACGCTCTGCGCGCCATCTTCATTCCTACTCAGACTCAGTTGTCATGCCAGTCTTGTTGCGTCGCAACCACACTACATCAACCTCGTCGCTACATTAACTTCGAAAGTATCTGGCTAAATCCTTCGAAGACAATTTCATCCACTTGGCTAGACACGTAGTCCTTCACTCGGCCACCTCACGTTTCTTCACTCGGCCGTCCCGCACGTCGCCACTCGGTTGCGCGCGTCTTCACCACTTAGCGCTCAGCGTCGCCGCCTCGATTGTACATGCCTTCGCCACTCGGCCGCCCCGCGTGTTGCCACTCGGTTGTGCATGTCTTCACAACTCGACCGCCCCACGCGTGGTCACTCGGTTGTACACAACATCGCCCCTTAACCACCTCGCGTGTCACCATCAGTTGGACATGTCTTTACCTCTACACCCCCAACACGGGAACGACTAAGTTACTCATGTGATCAAACCTCATATCACATTTTGTAGCAAGCTTGCCTCTTTCGAGCATCACTCGGGGGCTATGCACAGCCGTCGGCCATGCCGCCCTCAGGGGTTACGCCCATTCAATCAACCCATTGATCACATCAGGAATATCTTTGTGACCATACTTGCCCGGTCTGCCGAAAATCTATAAGGGTAGTACTGTCCACTCGGACGATCGCCCAAATCATTACCTAAAGTCATCTTCAAGACTACAAAAGGGTGAAAACAACGCTCCTCTACGGATAACTTAGCCCTATCCTAGGTTCCAAGGCGTCAGTTTCACAAACTGGCACGTGCTGGTGTTCCCCCGGGATAATGAGTGGCCTCTCCCCGGAGAGTCAGCCTACACATTAGCTTCGTCACTCGGGTTTCATGGCACGTCCATGTCAGACCACTGGTCTATCTCCTCCGGAACACATACAAGTGCCACTAAGTTCTTCCTTGCAGTCAACATACCTCGATCAGTCGGGAAGCACGTCCACTCGGACAAATACCCCTTTCATGCAAAAGGGTGAAAATAAAGCTCCTCTGCGGATACAATGTACTCTTACAAATACTCCTTTCATGCAAAATCTAATGGTAGAAGTACTAATGGAAAGATTACTCCCTGGAGTGTCCAGCTTTTTTCTACAGTCAGCAGTTTCAAAGCAGAATTCATTCACCGTGCTGAGAGCACGAAGATTCACCTGCTTGGCCGAGTTCCAGGCTGAATTTATTCCGTGTCGAGTGCACGAAGATCATTCCGACCGACTCAGCTCCAGGCTGAGCTTATTTACCATGCCAAGCACCTGAAGATGCATCCGATTGACTCAATTTCAGACTAAAAGATATTTACCGAGTCGACTGTGTGGAGATTTACCAGGAGACTTAAACCCTCTGCCCGACTCATCTAGTCCGACAGAGGCTCGGGGACTACACCCAGCGGGTGCACTCAGCGTGCCCCCACTGGAAGAGAACTCAGAAAGAAACATTTTGCTCGACGCAAAACCAGCTCCAGAATTACTCGACCTCCGAGTCAGAGAAGAACAAGTTCGATCAGTACCAGCTAAGAAGATTTTTAGTTCTCTCAGACCCCCGCCGACTGCCCGCAGTCGACGGTGGTCTCGGGGACTACACCCAGTGGGTGCACTCAGCGTGCCCCCACTGGAGTAATCTCCACTCGGTATGGCCTGACTGGTCCGAGTGATGACAACAACAAAAAGACAGGCTCTAAGACCCTCGCCGACTGCCCTCAGTCGACGGCAGTTTCTGGGACTACACCCAGTGGGTGCACTCAGCGTGCCCCCACTGGAATGGTATCCACTCGGAACGGTCCGCCCGGTCCGAGTGACGGCCAAACAACAAAAAAAGACACGTTCCAGGCGTGAAGAAATTCTGAGTAATCAGTTACTCAATGCAGGACCAGCTCCAAATCACTCCAAAACATTTCGCTATAAGGTGAGTTTAACGCCTCCGCATGGACCCGTTTGAGCTCATTTCACTCGGACACCATACAGTCTGGAATCCTTCAAGGCAACATGCGGAGATAAGGTCGCCGAGTGACCAGAGGGAGTTCATAAGGGCCTCCGCAGCACTCGACTCATCTGGGAATTCACCTCGACTCGACCCGCTCAAACCTCGACCGATTCAGGGGCTAATGGCGAGGACATGTATTAGGGGTAGGGTAACAGGCCTGACCTAAAGGCCCTACCCATGGACACCGTATACTTTGTACTGGGCCCCTGGGCCAGATAGCCGTCTAGATGTACCGCAACTTGAAAGTCACTCGGACGGCGACAACCACTCGGAACACGGCACTTCACTCGACGAGCTCATTCCACTCGACCATGTAACTCACTCGGATATGCGAAGACCAATAGTCAGCATGACGGTTTTGTAGTGGGCAGGCATTATGGCATTGATGCTCCACCGTGTAACATAAGGGGTGAGGGGGTGGCGCACTCTATATAAGCCACCCCCCACCACTAGACTCTGGGGGTCTTTTTTTCCCACCTCTCTCTCTTTTCACCATTAGTCTCAGGACTTAGCTCAGGCATGGGGATCCGTTCCTCTTGCTCACACACACATTGTAATCTCCGGATATATACTCAGATAAAACAAAGCCTCTTCGGAGCACGAGACGTAGGGTTGTTATCTCCACCGTGAGAGGCCCGAACTCGCTAAAACCACCGTGTCACCCATATGCATCTCGATAGATCATGCTCCGTTATCCTACCCCTCTCTTACTGTCGGAGTCGTTACCACGACACCAAAAGCTTTCAAACTTCCCACTCACATCGAAATATCACGCGCCCGAAAGTTTAGCCCTGCGATATTCCTGTTTTACCCCTGCCACATGAACGGAAAAGAGCTGCTTTGGTAACTCCATTGTTTTCCCCTCTTTGCCCCCAACATTCTTCCCCAGAGCCCCTACCCTTCCCCTCCCCGACCCCTCAACCACGACAAGCCGCTGAATCTAGTCCTCCGCCGCAACGGTGGACCTCACACCCCGCCGGATCTACCTTCCGCACCTTGGAACCCCCAACTGCCAACTCACCACTTCACCGGAGCCGTTTTAGTGATTGGCTTGTCCACTGCTCCAGATCTCCTTGACCGCCATCATGGTCCACATCACCGGATCTTCTTAACCGGTGCCCTCCACCACAGCGTAGGCCCTTCACTGACTCCCTCGTCCGCCCCTTCGCTGGCGCTTCATACAAGCCCTTGTCCGACGCAACAGATCCGCCTCACTGAAAGCACTATACAACGCGCTCGCCGAAGCCTTCGTCCACTGCACCGGACCCGCTCCACGAACGCCATATTCAACTCCACCGGCCCTGCTTTACCGACGCCGCAGCCTCATCAGGTTATTTTGATTTCTACTCCTTCGGTTTTTCTCTTTATCGTGCAACTGTTCACTTATCATAGATGAGCTTTCTTGTATGTCGACAGGCGCCGCAAACGTAGCACCGGAGCAGCTTCAGCGACGGTGACAGCCGGCCCAAACTCAACCGCAACACGAGCACCATCAACGATCCTTAGCTATCAAGTATGACAATGATACCCATACACCGCCGATAATCAGGTACTATTATCCAACGGCCGGCACCTACGTTCACTTTCCTAGCATAATCACCGCCCCTTTGAATTTCTTCAGGGCATCATTCAGTTTTTCATGAGACGCGTTATTCTGCTTGCACCTGTAGGGCCATACTTCTGGCAGTGAACATGTTACATGTGTTAAATTACATGCCAGTGCACATATAGTTAATATGCTTTAGTTTTGTTCTGATGCCACCTATTGGTTCCATCAGTCTGCTTATTGTTCTCTATGCTTAATTACACATCAGCAAACTAGCATGTGGTTCCACTGCTTTTTGTTCGTTTTACCCTACATTTTCTGATGCTAGCTATTACATCACTACTCGGAGCCTCTGTTCATTACTTGTTTGTATGTTCTTGATCTTCCCAAGTTGCATGACTAATTTGATGCTTCTATTATTTATGGAGCTGCCAACCCCATCAAGCAAAATATTTGTTCTTTTGGTGCTCGCACCTCGAACAAGCATACAAATAGAGGGAAGCAGATATATTGTCGTGTATGCACACACCCTTCTTTCGTTAGTTTAGATGAACCATTGATGATCAATTCGGAATAGTGCATGCTATTAAAATTAATTTTACCTAAATAGATGGTGCAGAATAAACTACAACAACTAGATTTGCAACCACGGGATGCTGACGATATCTTCAAAGAACATTGCAACAGCAGCTAGGCTTCACATCAACATATGGTAAGCCAGTGTGTCTTAGTACATGTTAAATGTAATGCGAGTGGGCTGCTTTCTTGGCTTGTGCACTCAACGTGTAATCCTACCAAATTATAAATAGTTCAGTTGTCTGCTTTGCTGTATTGCTTGATTCGAATGCTTGTTTGTTGTTACGTTATACCTGAGTTGGCCAACATGTCAGCAGTGCCTGTTGTACTATCGTAAAGAAATGCATGCCTATTTCATTTCAGTCCTTTACTTTTCCTCTCAACTTCATCACAAGACTGTCTTCGTAGTTTATATGAGGCCACACTGTTAAGTGCTTTCTCAGATTATTTCAACTGCTTAGATGCCTTAGCAACTTAAATATAGCGGTTGTACACTCCCTTTCAACTTTCATCTTACCATTTTAATTTCTTTTCGGCTGATGCTGCTTCGAACCATTTAAATATAGTTTGCCATGCTCGGCAATAATTCGTCCGTCGTTTACCATGTAAGCTTACTGCTGGATCATACGATAACTATCTCTTACTTATGTCCGGTGAAACCTTTCAGGATGTCGTTCACACTAGGACACAATGTACAACCCCATAATCTATTTGTGGAAGCAGTGCGCCATCCATGTTACCAGATGGTAGCAGTTCAGAGGCAACACCGCCGGAGAGCAGTCTGAGCACAGATATTATATTGCTTGAGGCTCTACTAGAGGCAGAAAGAGATGGTGTGGATGCCATGAATGAGGTAATCTTTATCTTGAGTCTGGAAATTACGGAATTAGCGGCACGCATTATGCAAGCAACCCAAGAATTGGAGGAAGTAAGAATGTTGCATTTGAAGACGGAGGAGGTCCTGCTGTTTCTGCTATCTGAAGCCCAAGGTAATCCCGGTTCTTCTTTACATACCTGTTGAAATTGTCATTAGATTATTGTACTTGCATGTTGTGTCATGTCTCTGAATGGATTATGTTGCAAGAACCCCTATGTTCTCCGAAATTCCATGTTGTCCATGTGTTGTAATGATCCGAATTTTTAAGGCGAGGTAATCCTCAGTACTTCTATGATTGACATAAGGTGAACTGTTTTTCGTGTGAGCATATTATATTGGATGAAATAACTGTTTGAATCAGAGTGTATCCAACCTACTGAATTCAAAGATCACGGCTTTTCTAAAACATAATCATATATAAAGGTGGAATAAAACTTTGTTGTGGTTTTGAAGAAATAAATAACAAACCGTATAATTATCTTGTGGATATTCGTAATTGAATACAAACTGGATTTGAATTTAGTTTGCCAGGTCGCAGGGCAAACGTGAATGCTAATTCTCCCAAGTTTTGAACAAAGCGGCTAAACACCCACTATAATTTGTGGGCTGCCCGAAGCAGTGTTTGCGAGATGGAAATTATTGTCTACCCCTGACACTTGACATCCTTATCGACTGGATTTACACTGCTGCCGATAGGGGTAGACTAGTAACTTCAATCAGACGTGACACGACGGCCCCTGAGCCCATTCAGACACGGTGGGCGCCAAACGTATGACAAAACACATTTGATTCAAGCTCGTCCGAAAGACATGTGTCTCTTCCTCCATTTCCCCATTCATACACGGTGGGCGGCAAAACAAACTCTCCTCGTCCAAAATCGATGTAGGCTAATATTTTAAATAGGGGCAGATGTGTAACTTCCATCAGACGTGACACAACCGCCCTACCTGTCAACCCTGTTCTTACACCGTATGCCAACCGTGGGCAAAAACACCCTCTCCTCGCCGAAATAGTTACTGGCAAATATTTGGGAGACGCGAGATTACCGTCCTATCCCCAACCGACGCGATGTCTGAAATTTTAAACGGGGGATAAGTTCGTAACTTTCCCCCATTTCAGAGAAGCGTGTCCCAAAGTTTGAGATCGCCCCCTCCCCTCCATTTCCCCATTCATACACCGTCGGCGGCACGACAACCTCCGCCCTGCGGCCAGCCTCCTCCGTCCGCCACCCCATGCTCCACCTTGTCGGAGCCGCTACCCCAACCCCGTCGTCCACTTCAAGAGATGGACGTCTCTCATCCACGGCGCTGGACCAGGATCCTTTCATCGCCTCCTCTTGCTTCATCGGCGCCATCGTCCACCTTGGCGTTGCCGCTCCTACGACCGCCTCATCCACGGCAATAGGATATATCCCCCGACCCGGCCGTCTGCCGTATAAAGTCTTCTTCCCCGCCGCCGACAGCCATCGCACCCGCAGCACCCTCAACGTATCAGCATAGGCCTACACGGCGTTGCAAGAGAGGTGGTACTCTTCCATATGTGCTTAAGTTATTGATCTCACCCGGAAAATAGATTGTTTTTTGTTTACTGTACTTTTCTTGTCCGTACCAAATCGCAGTGGCTAGTTGAAAGCAAACATTGGTTGCGAAGTAGCTTTGTCCGGTTTGCACCTTCAGATCCGCCATGTCACGGGCACTATACTCGTAAATGTTATGGTTCCCCCCTTTATATTCACTACCATCATCGTAGGTCCTTCGTGTCATGCTAGCACTGCTCCTCAAGACCTCAACACAAAGCTTACGGGTTCAAATACAAATCTGATATGATGCTCATATCACTAAAACAGAGAACGTTTAATTGGTCACCTAATGTTCCTATATTCGTTTCGAAAAGCATGGACGCCACCCACTGGTCCAGCTAGTTCCACTTTCCTAATTTTTCTATTGATGCTTAGGGTTTTCCCCTTTATCTACTCTACTATGATCTCCGTAGGTGCTTTCTGTCGTACTAGCATTACTCCACCCTTGAAGCTAAACAGCACAACACTCAGAATTCAAAAACTTAGTTGTTCAAATATGATTGTGATACGATACTGATATTAGTTAACCGACACATTTAATAGGTTAGCTAAAGGTCCCACTTGAGTTTCCAAATGCATGTCGCAACATATAGAGAGACAGCATAATTGCATTTCTTTGTCACTTGTTGACCGTACTTTCTTGTCCATACCAAATCTTAGTTGTTATTTCAAAGCAAACATCAGTTGCTAACTACCCTTTGCACGGTTTGCAGCTTCAGATCTGCCATCCCACTGCCACAGTCAACAAAGTACTGATCATGCTTATGTTTTCTCCATTTTATGATGACCACAATCAGCCTACGTGGTTCATGTCGTAATAGCACTGCTCCACCCATCGAGCTAAACAAGCTTAGTTGTACAAATTCATATATGATATTATTGCTGATATTAGTAAAACTGAGAGATGTTTAATTGGTTTGCTAAATGCTCCTACTTTAGTTTCGAAATGCATGTGAGCCACATATGGAGAGACCAGAAAGAATAGTATTTCTCTGTGTGCTCTGGTTCATCATGGGTGGCCAACCGACATTGTATTGAAAGACTTGTAATATCTTCAATCTGCTTGCTCTTCTGCTCTTCTTTAAGATGATACTCTTCTCTTGCGGTCATTTGGTCGGTCGAGTTGTTCTCCCTTAGTATATTTTGAATCTGTCAAGTCAGGTCGATTTGTTCTTCTTTACTATATGTTGAAGCTATCATCTGCGAAGTGTCATCACTTCTGGAGCTCTCATATTTTGAGTAGTAGGCCACATTATATTAATGCACACAACAAATTATAGCATGCATGGCATCTTTTAAAAGAATTGCAGAGATAGCACAAAGGGGTTTACAGGGAGGCAGTATTGGATTAGAATCACTTCTGCATTACAAAGAAAATCTCACTTGTTTTTATGTTTTCACGCATGTCAGATATTGAACATTATCAAAATGAATATTAGAATGGGCGCACGAGAGGAATATTGGAGCGATCCTTTGGCTAACAAACTTGGCATGGTGGAGGATGGCCTATCTTATTCACCCATCAAGGTGCTTGCCCTAACTTTGCAAAGTTGTATTGGTCACACATATTTTGCATCTGACCTCTTGCATTTCTTCTACTTTGTTACACCATGTGCTTAGTTTAACCATCATATATGAGTATATGCCATAACTATCCATTTTCTCTACCTATTCCATGTGTCATGACACTATGTTTTTCCAGTCAAATGTTGTTCTTTCGTGATAGATGTCCAAAAGGAAGAGGGTGAGTGCAGATCCTCAAGGAGTACAAACTATGTATTTGGAAAAGGTAGTGGTACCTGTTAAATCAGATAGATCAGCAGCCACAGAAAACACAGGCCCAACTGTACCACACTTTACACCTACTCCAGTGGCCAAACCCCTATTAGAACTGCTGGGAGCCCAGCGTCAGGTACTCTCTATGATATCAATTCAAAATTTGAACTCCTAAATTTCTTCTTGTGCCTTACCTTCTCTCTTGTATGAAAACTAATTTCAAATGAATCTCCTTGCTCAAAGGATCATACTATCTCAAAACAATAATGGGCTCTGCATTGCTCTTCTCAGTACCTCCCTCCCTTTTGCCTTGTAACGGTGTACTTAATTAATTGCTATTTGATTATGTATCATCGATGCACTTTTGAGCTTCATTATCCTCTGTTTCATCCAATATTATTTGATCTATATTTACTCTTTGCAAAATGTAGAATAATGGCAATGTTTATAAAGAATTTTCTTTGGGGAATTTATTGAATTATCCTTCCATCAACATGGAGAAGGGCTTTGTCCAGCCCGTGTTAACATGTAATGTAAGTTCATCCTTCTCAAGCCTTCAAACTTTGTTCTAGTATAGATTTGGATAGGCATCATTGCCTCCACTGCTGTTTGCTTTGCTGTTTACATCTGATTGGATGTTTGCAACAACTACCAGTGTCAATTTGTAGTTGTAAAAACATGTTCCTTATGCAGAACAGATCCATTTATTTGCTTATATAATTGTGAAACCTGTTACGAGTCACCTTGTTTCTCTTTCAGAGTCGTATCTCTTACACCAGGCGGAACTTTAGGGAAGATAGTGAGCCAAACCATCTTGAGGACTGCGAGATGACCCCAAGGTCCTGTCTTGATGAAGACAGTGAGTTGAAGCTACTCACCAGCAGGTGTGAGACAACCTCTGTGTTGTCACTGCCTCAATCAGTTCGACTTCTTCAGTCTCAACTTAACGCGGAAAGGCTTGCTTCAGCTCAGCTCCGACTTGAAGTCAAAGATGCAATGAAGATGTCAGAGGACTGCCGTGCGCACCATCATGCCTTAAATCTAGTGTTGATGCATATATCGTTGACACAACTGAGGTCTACTCAGCTTCTTCAGCTGTTTGGGGGGCCCGACCTGGCCAGGCCTAGTGCCTTGTGAAGTGCTCTCAGTTTTGTATATTCTTTTGTCAGCGCGTTTATTTGCACTGGTGGTGAACTTTGATGCACAGTGGATGTAATATGTGTGATAGCCGTGATAGCCTAGCGTAAGTTGCTTGCTTATATATTTCCTTGTTGTCTTGTTTATTTGTTTGCTTGTAGTCATTGCAGTTATTTTTCCGCGGTTTCCTAGTGGCTGCAATAACCAATTTTTTAAAACTAGGCCGCAATAACCATGGGCTAATATTTACTGTAGTGACACTGGGCCTCCTACAGGCTGTAGAAATAGTGGGCCTTCTACGGGCCCTAGAAACAATAGGCCTTCTACGGGCCGTAGAAACAATGGGCCTTCTACGGGCCGTATCATCAATGGGCCTTATACGGGCAGTATGATCGATTGGCCAAACATGGGCCAATAACAGGCCGCATTATGGCCGTAAATGGGCTAGAGTTGGAATCGTCCGTTCATGGGCCGACCATAACGGACCATCGTTAATAGGCCGTATTTCATGACGCTATGAAAATGGCCCAACGTGTTAACGGACCACAAACGGGCCGACTGTAACCACGGGCTGAATTTGGCCCATAAGCAGAAAATGACAGTAACGGGCCGTAAGTAAACGAATGCTGGAAATGAGCCCAAGAATAAATGGGCTCTGAGAAGGCCGAAAGATAACAGGGGCTGGAAACGGCCCAACGGAATAACGAGCCTTTAATGGGTATAAATGGATACACTGCTCATTACGGGCCAGTTTCACCACGGGTCGTTAATGGGTGTAAAGTAATACACTGTTCATTACGGGCCAGTTTCACCACGGGTCGTTAATAGGCCAAGAGTTACATAGGGCCTCATATGGGCCGAAAGACGTCATGGGCCATACATGGGCCAGAAGTGAAAACGGGCTGGAATCATATTGGGTGGCCCAGATGACGCTACTGGGCCTAATTCGGATAGGGCGTAACGGGCCTTGGGTTAGCGGGCTGTAAATGGGCTATATGTGAACAGGCCGTTAACAGGCTTTACATGGGCCGGCCCGCCACCTTTTGACCAAGTCAAACGGACCGACCTTGTCACAGTAATGGGCCTCTGTTGGGCCGTGCCACGAGCCGACACGTGTTTCCTCCAGCCAATGATGATTTTACACATGGAAAATCGGCATTAGTCGGGGCTGTTAACGGGTTACCGTATCCAAAACCCAAACCGATAGCTTAACGGCGTTCCGTTATGGTGGATGCCACGTGTCGGTCACCCCTGACGAAAGCACTTCTGTGACGCGCGATTTATCGTCATGGAAGTGGACACTTCCGTGGTGATAATTTTGGTAATGTCATGGAACACTTCTACGATAGCACATGTATGACTATCTTGATTCTGTCATAAATTTGTCATGGATGTACATGCATGACAAAAAACGTGACCTGCTGTGACAAACACGTATCATCACAGAAGTGTATTTTTTTGTAGTGCACGGGCCAGGATTCAGGCCCGCAGAAGGCCCAGTAGGCCCAACAGGCATAGCAGTGACAATTAGGGCCGTAAGCCTTCAGTCGAGAGGAGCTCGAGAGGGGTGAGACAGTGGGGCTTATAAACCACTACGCGCCCCTCTCAACTAGCAAGGTGGGACTAAAGTTTTGGCCACGGGCAGCACGAGGCCTTTGGTCCCGGTTGGTGGCTCCAACCGGTACCAAAGGGGGGCATTCGTACCGGTTGGTGGCACCAACCGGAACCAATGCCCCCCTTTAGTTCCGGTTGGAGCCACCAACCGGGACCAAAGGCCTCTGCTTCCCGCCCGTTGGGCTGCTGAAAAGAGACCTTTGGTCCCGGTTGGTGGCACCAACCGGGACTAAAGGTTGGCATTTGTCCCGGTTGGTGGCACCAAATGGGACCAATGTTCTGTCTATATAATCAAATCTTGTGAAAATTTTCGTTCAGTTCTTCGATCCCGCCCCGACGACGCCATCAGACTACCCCTCTACCTCGTCGTCGCCATCGTTGTCCTGCCTCCGACGCTGCCCCGCGCTGCCCCGCGCCACCCCTGCCCCGACGTGGCCGCCCTCTTCCCCGACCTCGCCGTCGCCGCCCTCTGCCCCGACCTCACCGTCGCCTCCCTCTGCCGCGCTTCGTCGTCGCCGCCCAGTGAGCCGTCCCTTACCCCGCGCCGCCGCCCCTGCCTGCTCTGCTTGCCGCCCGCCACCGCCCCGGCCGGCCTGCTCTCTGGTGCTTTTTTTCATACACTGTTTTGTTCATTGATGTATGTATATATGGATGTTGTATGTATATGTATATATATGCAGATGTATGTATGATCCATGGATATGTATGCATTGATGTATAATTTTTTTGTTCATAGATTTTTTGCCAATTTATATATATGTTCATATATATATATATATATATATATATATATATATATATATATATATGTGCATATTTAGAAAAAAATTGTGTTGCAAAAGTTACATTTAAGGTTAGTAGATTTAGTGCATTTTAGGTTATTAGTAAGTGCTTAGTAGTTGAACTAGTTGATTTAATAAAACTACTTTATTTTACTATAGAAGTAGTTTACTTTTAGTAAGTACTACTTTATTTTATTTAGTAAGTGCTTAGTAGTTGAACTATTGATTTAATAAAACTACTTAATTTTATTATAGAAGTTGTTTATTATTAGTAAGTACTACTTTATTTTATTTATAGTAAGTGCTTAGTAGTTGAACTAGTTGATTTAATAAAACTACTTTATTCTACTATAGAAGTAGTTTATTCTTAGCAAGAAAATTAATAGAACTAGTTATTTTTTTAGTTCTTATTCCCGCATCAACATCGACGATGCTTATCCCGCATCCTCGTCAACGACTCGGCGGAGGAGGCCTGCTTGATCAGAGGGGCCATGTCCGGGACTGGGCTCCGTCGGGCTGGTATTCGGAGGTGCTACCTTCCGGGGGGCGTAGGTTGGTGAGGAGCCAGTCCGTTGTTGACCCGATCCTTGTTTGGTGGTGGTCACGTGGGCCAGTGACGGTGCCGAGGCTTCCGGACAACGCGGAGGTGGTACGTCACCGTGTCAGCGAGGAGGACGAGCACGTCCGTCGCTACATGGATGCGTTGGAGGGCATGTTCGACAATACGTGGCAGGTTCTTCAAGGATCTCACTGGAGCTATTATCCTGTGATGGTTCCTTCTCTTTGGGCGTCCACCGCCCGTGCCGATACCCGTCGGGCGCTACGTTTCTAACTGTATTAGCGATGCTATATGTGTGATAGTATTCGAGGTGTATTAGTGATAATATTCGACGATGTACGGATGCAAGAGATGATGTAGTTTTGCTTATAATTGAATGCATGCTAATTTGAATACTACTTTATTTTATGATTTGGTTTTGCTAAAATTGGAGAGCACTATGCAAAGCGTATATGCATTTGATTAGTTGGTAGCTTATGGGGTTTTTGTTTTTGCAGAAATCTAGGAGCCCCCTCCATCACCCCCCCGCCGTCATTGATACATCTCCGTCGTATCTATAATTTTTTATTGTTCCATGCCAATATTATTCACTTTCATATACTTTTTGGCAACTTTTTATATTATTTTGGGACTAACATATTGATCCAGTGCCCAGTGCCAGTTCCTGTCTGTTGCATGTTTTATGTTTCGCAGAATATCCATATCAAACGGAGTCCAAACGGGATAAAATTGGACGGAGCTTATTTTTGGAAAATATGGAAAATTCCGGAAGAAAAATCCACGCGAGACGGTGCTCGAGGTGGTCACAGGGTAGGGGGGCGCGCCTGACCCCCCTGTGCGTGCCCCCTACCCGCGTGAGCCCACCATAAGGCGGTTGATGCTCTTCTTTTGCCGCAAGAAAGGTAATATTCGGAAAAAAATCACGGTGAAGGTTTCAGGCCAATCGAAGTTACGGATCTCCATATATAAGCAAAACGGTGAAACAGAGTGGGAACTGAACGCAGAAACAGAGAGAAACAGAGAGATAGATCCAACCACGGAGGGGCTCTCACGCCATGGAGGCCAAGGACCAGAGGGGAAACCCTTCTGCCATCTAGGAAGGAGGTTAAGGAAGAAGAAGACGAAGGGGCCCCCTCTCCCCTCCTCTTCCGGTGGCGCCGGAGCGCTGCCGGGGGCCATCATCATCACCGCGATCTTCACCAACACCGCCGTCATCTTCAGCAACCTCTCCATCACCTTCCCCCTTCTATATTCAGCGGTCCACTCTCCCGCACACCGCTGTAATCCCCTACTTGAACATGGTGCTTTATGCCACATATTATGATCCAATGATGTGTTGCCATCCTATGATGTTTTGAGTAGATATCCTTTGTCTGTGGGTTGATTGATGATCTAGATTGGTATGAGTTGTATGTTTTACTTTTGTGCTGTCCTATGGTGCTCTACGTGTCGCGCAAGCGTGAGGGATTCCCGCTGTAGGGTTTGCAATATGTTTATGATTTGCTTATGGTGGGTGGCGTGAGTGACAGAAGCACAGACCCGAGTAAGTAGGTTGTTTGCGTATGGGATAAAGGGGACTTGATGCTTTAATGCTATGGTTGGGTTTTACCTTAATGATCTTTAGTAGTTGCGGATGCTTGCTAGAGTTCCAATCATAAGTGCATATGATCAAAGTAGAGAAAGTATGTTAGCTTATGCCTCTCCCTCAAATAAAATTGCAATAAGGATTACCGGTCTAGTTATCGTTTGCCTAGGGACAAATAACTTTCTCGTGACAACAAGCTCTCTACTAAAACTAATTTAGTTGTGTCTTTATCTAAACAGCCCCTAGCTTTTATTTACGTGCTCTTTACTTTCTTGCAAGCCTATCCAAAAACACCTACAAAGTACTTCTAGTTTCATACTTGTCCTAGGTAAAGCAAACGTTAAGCATGCGTAGAGTTGTATCGGTGGTCGATAGAACTTGAGGGAATATTTGTTCTACCTTTAGCTCCTCGCTGGGTTCGACACTCTTACTTATCGAAAGAGGCTACAATTGATCCCCTATACTTGTGGGTTATCAAGACCTTTTTCTGGCGCCGTTGTCGGGGAGTCATAGCGTGGGGTGAATATTCTCGTGTGCTTGTTTGCTTTATCACTAAGTAATTTTTATTTGCTGTTCTTAGTTGTTCTTTATCTTTAGTTATGGATATGGAACACGAAATACCAAAAAATTAGGTGTACTTGCTACTCATGGAGATGGGGAACCTCCTAAAACCCTCGATGCTCAATATGTGAAAAATATTATGTATCACTTTGATAATCCTGAGAAAACCTCATTCAATTTGGTAATGGGAGTAACGTTGGATCAACGTGAATACTTTAGGGATTATCTCTTAACTCAAAAAGGGAAACTATTATGGGATCAAATTTATATATTGAAGTGGTATGCTAGACAACTCTGCTCGGAATATGATAATACTTGTTGCTCTAGGATGAATGCTCCACACCTTCCCATTTCATGCAAATTTAATGATAATAAAACCTTAGGTTCTTATGCTAATGGTATATATGATTACTATGATGTGGAACAAATAGAAGAATTTGTTGATTTTGTGGGTGCTTATGAAATTGAAGCTATGTGTAAAGAGTTTGAGGATTTTGATGATGTTGTTTATAGATCTGAAAATATAGCTATCCTCAAATATTGCTATGAGAATTTTAAATACAATTATGAAATTAATGCACTTATTGAGAAAGTCTCCGCTGTCCAAGAAGAGACTAATATTTTACAGGAAACTATGGAAGAAGAAATTGATGAAACTGTGAGCTCATTGGATGAAAAGGATGATGAGGAGAGCGAAGAACAAAAGGAGGAAGAGCGGATTAGCTACCCGTGCCCACCTTCTAATGAGAGTGACTCTTCAACTCATACATTGTTTAATTCCCCTTCGTGCTTACCGAAGGATGATTGTTATGATCCCTTGAATTCCTTTGAAATATCCCTTTTTGATGATGCTTGCTATGCTTGTGGCCAAGATGCCAATATGAATTATGCTTATGGAGATGAAATTGCTATAGTTCATTATGTTAAACATGAAATTTTTTCTATTGCACCCACGCATGATAGTCCTATTATCTTTTTGAATTCTCCCGATTACACTGTATCGAAGAAGTTTGCACTTATTAAGGATTATATTGAAGGGTTGGCTTTTACCGTTGCACATGATGATTTTGATAAATATAATATGCATGTGCTTTCTTCTCCTACTTGCAATTATTATGAGAGAGGAACTATATCTCCACCTATCTATGTTTCCATTAAGATAAAATTGCAAGAAACTGCTTATACTATGCATTGGCCTTTACTAGGTGTGCATGAATTGTTCTTTTATGACATGCCGATGCATAGGAAGAGAGTTAGACTTCGTTGTTGCATGCTATATGTTAATTTGTGCTCACTACTAAATGCCAAATCATTTTTAATTAAAATTGGCTTTGATATACCTTGGGATCCGGGTGGATTCATTACTTAAGCACTAAATGCCTAGCTTAATGGCTTTGAAGAAAGCGCTGCCAGAGAGACAACCCGGAAGTTTTAGTGAGTCATTTATTTCTGTTGAGTGCTTTCATATAGTTTAAAAACAACAAAAATAAAGAGGGGAACCCAAAACTTTTTCAAAAAACAAAAGCGAAAGTGAGAAAGACAAGCATTGTTGAAGTGGGAGAGCTCCTTGAACTTTGTTCATGCTCACAGCAACTTTGTGAATCTTGATTACAGAAACTTTTAAACAAAAATAATTATCCCCTTGTACAATTCCATTTTATTATAAAAATAATGTGCCAAGGCTTGCCTTTAGGATGTTTACAATGCTTGTTGGTTTGTGCGGTGCAGGACAGAAACTTTGGCTGTAGTGCGTGAATTTTAGTTTTTTACTGGAACGTCAAATGGTTCTTATTCTTTTTGCACTGTCTTGCTGTACAACTTTCTTATTTTTCCTAATTTTGGTAGAATATTTGGGGTACCAGAAGTATGGTGAATGTTCAGATTTCTACAAACTGTTCTGTTTTAGACAGATTCTGTTTTCGATGCATAGTTTGCTTGTTTTGATGAAACTATCAATTTATATCAGTGGATTAAGCCATGAAAAATTTATATTACAGTAGACACAATGCAAAAACAAAATATGAATTGGTTTGCAACAGTACTAAGAGTAGTGATTTGCTTTATTATACTAACGGATCTTACCGAGTTTTCTGTTGAAGTTTTGTGTGGATGAAGTGTTCGATGATCAAGAAGGTTTCGATGTGAGAAGAAGGAAGAGAAACAAGAGCTCAAGCTTGGGGATGCCCGAGGCACCCCAAGTAAATATTCAAGGAGACTCAAGCGTCTATGCTTGGGGATGCTGGGAGGGCATCCCCTCTTTCTTCAATAAATATCGATATGTTTTTGGATTCGTTTCGTTCATCCGATATGTGCAAGTCTTGGAGCGTCTTTTGCAATTAGGTTTTTATTTTTATTTTATGCACCATGCTGGTATGAGATGGTCCTTGGTTGATTTATAGAATGCTCTATGAACTTCACTTATATCTTTTGAGTATGGCTTTATAGAATGCTTCATGTGCTTCATTTATATCATTTGAAGCTTGGATTGCCTGTTTCTCTTTACATAGACAACCGCCGTTTGTAGAATGCTCTTTTGCTTCACTTATATTTGTTAGAGCTTGGGCATATCTTTTGTAGAAAGAATTAAACTCTCTTGCTTCACTTATATCTATTTAGAGAGATGACAGGAACTGGTCATTCACATGGTTAGTCATAAAATCCTACATAAACTTGTAGATCGCTGAATATGATATGTATGATTCCTTGCAATAGTTTTGCGATGTAAAGATGGTGATATTAGAGTCATGCTAGTTGAATAATTGTGAAATTGAGAAATACTTGTGTTGAGGTTTGCAAGTCCCGTAGCATGCACGTATGGTGAACCGTTATGTAACCAAGTCGGAGCATGAGGTGTTTATTGATTGCCTTCCTTATGAGTGGCGGTCGGGGATGAGCAATGGTCTTTTCCTACCAATCTATCCCCCTAGGAGCATGCGCGTAGTACTTTCTTTCGATGACTAATAGATTTTTGCAATAAGTATGTGAGTTCTTTATGACTAATGTTGAGTCCATGGATTATACGCACTCTCACCCTTCCATCATTGCTAGCCTCTTCGGTTCCGTGCATTGCCCTTTCTCACCTTGAGAGTTATTGCAAACTTCGCCAGTGCATCCAAACCCCATGATACAATACGCTCTATCACACATAGGCCTCATTATATCTTCCTCAAAACAGCCATCATACCTACCTATCATGGCATTTCCATAGCCATTCCGAGATATATTGCCATGCAACTTCATCATCATCATATACATGACTTGAGCATTCATTGTCATATTGCTTTGCATGATCGTAAGATAGCTAGCATGATGTTTTCATGGCTTGTCCGTTCTTTGATGTCATTGCTATGCTAGATCATTGCACATCCCGGTACACCGCCGGAGGCATTCATATAGAGTCATATCTTTGTTCTAGATATCGAGTTGTAATATGGAGTTGTAAGTAAATAAAAGTGTGATGATCATTATTATTAGAGCATTGCCCAGTGAGGAAAGGATGATGGACACTATGATTCCCCCACAAGTCGGGATGAGACTCCGGACGGAAAAAAAAGAGAAAGGCCCAAAAAAAAGAAAATAAAGAAAATAAAAAGATGAGAGAAAAAGAGAGAAGGGGCAATGTTACTATACTTTTACCACACTTGTGCTTCAAAGTAGCACCATGTTCTTCATATAGAGAGTCTCTTGAGTTATCACTTTCATATACTAGTGGGAATTTTCATTATAGAACTTGGCTTGTATATTCCAACTATGGGCTTCCTCAAATGCCCTAGGTCTTCATGAGCAAGCAAGTTGGATGCACACCCACTTAGTTTCAGTTTGAGCTTTCATATACTTATAGCTCTAGTGCATCCGTTGCATGGCAATCCCTACTCCTCACATTGACATAAATTGATGGGCATCTCCATAGCCCGTTGATTAGCCGCGTTGATGTGAGACTTTCTCCTTTTCTGTCTTCACCACATAACCCCCATCATCATATTCTATTCCACCTATAGTGCTATGTGAAGGAAATATGCCCTAGAGGCAATAATAAAGTTATTATTTATTTCCTTATACCATGATAAATGTTTATTATTCATGCTGGAACTATATTAACCGGAAACATAATACATGTGTGAATACATAGACAAACAGATAGTCACTAGTATGCCTCTACTAGACTAGCTCATTAATCAAAGATGGTTGTGTTTCCTAACCATAGACATGTGTTGTCATTTGATTAATGGGATCACATCATTAGGAGAATGATGTGATTGACATGACCCATTCCGTTAGCTTAGCACTTGATCGCTTAGTATATTGCTAATGCTTTCTTCATGACCTATACATGTTCCTGTAACTATGAGATTATGCAACTCCTGCCATCGGAGGAACACTTTGTGTTCTACCTAACGTCACAACGTAACTGGGTGATTATAAAGGAGTACTACAGGTGTCTCCAAAGTTACTTGTTGGGTTGGCGTATTTCGAGATTAGGTTTTGTCACTCCGATTGTCGGAGAGGTATCTCTGGGCCTTCTCGGTAATACACATCACATAAGCCTTGCAAGCATTACAACTAGTGAGTTAGTTGTGAGATCATGTATTACGGAACGAGTAAAGAGACTTACCAGTAACGAGATTGAACTAGGTATTGGATACCGACGATCGAATCTCGGGTAAGTAACATACCGATGACAAAAGGAACAAACGTATATCGTTATGCGGTTTGACCGATAAAGATCTTCAGAGAATATGTAGGAACCAATATGGGCATCCAGGTTCCGCTATTGGTTATTGACCGAGAATGGTTCTAGGTCATGTCTACATAGTTCTCGAACCCGTAGGGTCCGCACGCTTAAACGTTTCGATGACAGTTCATTATGAGTTTATAAGTTTTGATGTACCGAAGGTTGTTCGGAGTCCCGGATGTGATCACGGAACAAAGGAGAAGCTAATCCCACGACAACAGTCGAGATTCTTCGTCCTCTCATATATGGTGGAGACTCGACAGACTTAAAGTCAACCCGAAATATCGTTTAATTATCTTTCAAAAAAAGGACATATCGAGCGCCCGAAGTTTGCCGGCAAGGAAATATACATGTTTTTATCTACTTCATATGATCGTTCAAACTTGATGGCCATTACATTTCAATTGTTGAAAATATGAGCAAAAACATTTCAAAATATCTTGTAGGACTCATATTGACATGGAGATTTGGCTAGTCTCACCTCGAGGTCGGAGGGGGGTCGGTGACGGGGACGACTGATAACCCACATGTATAGGGGATCAATTGTAGCCTCTTTCAATAAGTAAGAGTGTCGAACCCAACGAGGAGCTAAAGGTAGAACAAATATTCCCTCAAGTTCTATCGACCACCGATACAACTCTACGCATGCTTGACGTTCGCTTTACCTAGAACAAGTATGAAACTAGAAGTACTTTGTAGGTGTTTTTGGATAGGCTTGCAAGAAAGTTAAGAGAACGTAAATAAAAGCTAGGGGCTGTTTAGATAAAGACACAACTAAATTAGTTTTAGTAGAGATCTTGTTGTCACGAGAAAGTAATTTGTCGCTAGGCAATCGATAACTAGACCGGTAATCATTATTGCAATTTTATTTGAGGGAGAGCCATAAGCTAACATACTTTCTCTACTTGGATCATATGCACTTATGATTGGAACTCTAGCAAGCATCCGCAACTACTAAAGATCATTAAGGTAAAACCCAACCATAGCATTAAAGCATCAAGTCCCCTTTATCCCATACGCAAACAACCTACTTACTCGGGTCTGTGCTTCTGTCACTCACGCCACCCACCATAAGCAAATCATAAACATATTGCAAACCCTACAGCGGGAATCCCTCATGCTTGCGCGACATGGAGAGAACCATAGGACAGCACCAAAGTAAAACATAAAACTCATACCAATCTAGATCATCAATCAACCCACAGACAAAAGAATATCTACTCAAAACATCATAGGATGGCAACACATCATTGGATAAAATATGTGGCATAAAGCACCATGTTCAAGTAGGGGATTACAGCGGTGTGCGGGAGAGTGGATCGCTGAATATAGAAGGGGGAAGGTGATGGAGAGGTTGGTGAAGATGACGGCGGTGTTGGTGAAGATCGCGGTGATGATGATGGCCCCCGGCAGCGCTCCGGCGCCACCGGAAGAGAAGGGGAGACGGGGCCCCTTCTTCTTCTTCTTCTTCCTTGACCTCCTCCCTAGATGGGAGAAGGGTTTCCCCTCGCGTGGGAGGGGCGATAGCCCCTCCGAGATTGGATCTATCTCTCTGTTTCTCTCTGTTTCTGCGTTTTGTTCCGGCTCTGTTTCACTATTTCGCTTATATATGGAGATCCATAACTCCGATTGGCCTGAAACCTTTGCCATGATTTTTTTCTGAATATTAGCTTTCTTTTGGCAAAAGAAGAGCATCAACCGCCTTATGGTGAGCTCACGAAGGTAGGGGGCTCGTCCAGGAGGGTCAGGCGCGCCCCCTACCTCGTGACCACCTCGAGCACCGTCTCGCGTGGATTTTTCTTCTAGAATTTTCCATATTTTCCAAAAATAAGCTCCGTCCGTTTTTATCCCATTTGGACTCCGTTTGATATGGATATTATGCGAAACATAAAACATGCACCAAACAGAAACTGGCACTGGGCACTAGATCAATATGTTAGTCCGAAAAATAATATAAAAAGTTGCCAAAAAGTATATGAAAGTGAATAATATTGGCATGGAACAATCAAAAATTATAGATACGACGGAGACGTATCGGCATCCCAAGCTTAATTCCTGCTCGTCCTCGAGTAAGTAAATGATAAAAAAGAATAATTTTTGATGTGGAATGCTACCTAGCATAATCCTGATCATATGTCTAATCATGGCATGAATATTAAGACACGAGTGATTCAAAGCAATAGTCTATCATTTGACATAAAAACAATAATACTTCAAGCATACCAACCATGCAATTATGTCTTATTGAAATAACATAGCCAAAGAAAGCTCATCCCAACAAAATCATATAGTCTGGCTATGCTCCATCTTCACCACACAAAATATTTACATCATGCACAACCCCGATGACAAGCCAAGCAATTGTTTCATACTTTTGACGTTCTCAAACCTTTTCAACTTTCACGCAATACATGAGCGTGAGCCATGGACATCGTGTTGGGGAACGTAGTAATTTCAAAAATTTTCCTACGCACACACAGGACCATGGTGATGGCATAGCAACGAGAGGGGAGAGTGTCTGTCCACGTACCCTCGTAGACCGATAGCGGAAGCGTTATAACAACGCTGTTGATGTAGTCGACGTCTTCACGATCCGACCGATCCAAGCACCGAACGTCACGGCACCTCCGAGTTCTGCACACGTTCAGCTCGATGACGATCCCGGACTCCGATCCAGCAAAGGGTCGGGATGAGTTCCGTCAACCTGACGGCGTGGTGACGATGATGATGCTCCACCGGCGCAGGGCTTCGCTTAAGCTCATGACGATATGACCGAGGTGGAATATAGTGGAGGGGGCACCGCACACGGCTAAGGAACGATCCGTAGATCAACTTGTGTGTCCATGGGGTGCCCCTGCCTCAGATATAAAGGAGAGGAGGAGGGAGGGCCGCCTCTCTATGGCGCGCCTAGGGAGTCCTACTCCCACCGGGAGTAGGATTCCCCTTTCCTAGTCCAACTAGGAACCCTTCCATGTAGTAGGAGTAGGAGAGAAGGAAAGGGAAGAGAGAAGGAGAAGGAAGGAAGGTGCGCCTCCCTAGTCCAATTCGGACTAGTCCAAGGGAGGGTGCGGCCACTCTTTGGCCCTTTCTCTCCTTTCCCGTATGGCCCAAAGAGGCCCAATACGAATTCCCGTAACTCTCCGGTACTCCCAAAAATACCCGAATCACTCGGAACCTTTCCGAACTCGAATATAGTCGTCCAATATATCGATCTTTACGTCTCGACCATTTCGAGACTCCTCGTCATGTCCCCGATCTCATCCGGGACTTCGAACTCCTTCGGTACATCAAAACTCATAAACTCATAATAAAACTGTCATCGTAACGTTAAGCGTGCGGACCCTACGGGTTCGAGAACTATGTAGACATGACCTAGAACTATTCTCGGTCAATAACCAATAGCGGAACCTGGATGCCCATATTGGCTCCTACATATTCTACGAAGATCTTTATCGGTCAAACCGCATAACAACATACGTTGTTCCCTTTGTCATCGGTATGTTACTTGCCCGAGATTCGATCGTCGGTATCCAATACCTAGTTCAATCTCGTTACTGGAAAGTCTCTTTACTCGTTCCGTAATACATCATTCCGTAACTAACTCATTAGCTACATTGCTTGCAAGGCTTATAGTGATGTGCATTACCGAGAGGGCCCAGAGATACCTCTCCAGGCAATCAGAGTGACACATCCTAATCTCGAAATACTCCAACCCAACATCTGCCTTTGGAGTCACCTGTAGTACTCCTTTATAATCACCCATTTTCGTTGTGACGTTTGGTAGTACCCAAAGTGTTCCTCCGGTAAACGTGAGTTGCATAATCTCATAGTTATAGGAACATGTATAAGTCATGGATAAAAGCAATAGCAACATACTAAACGATCGGGTGCGAAGCTAATGGAATGGGTCATGTCAATCAGATCATTCAACCAATGATGTGACCTTGTTAATCAAATGACAACTCCTTTGTCTATGGTTAGGAAACTTAACCATCTTTGATTAACAAGCTATTCTAGTAGAGGCATACTAGTGACACTCTTGTTTGTCTATGTATTCACACATGTATTATGTTTCCGGTTAATACAATTCTAGCATGAATAATAAACATTTATCATGATATAAGGAAATAAATAATAACTTTATTATTGCCTCTAGGGCATATTTCCTTCAGTCTCCCACTTGCACTAGAGTCAATAATCTAGTTCACATCGCCATGTGATTTAACATCAATAGTTCACATCTATATGTGGTTAACACCCATAGTTCACATCGACATGTGACCAACACCCAAAGGGTTTACTAGAGTCAGTAATCTAGTTCACATCGCCATGTGATTAACACCCAAAGAGTACTAAGGTGTGATCATGTTTTGCTTGTGAGATAATTTTAGTCAACGGGTCTGTCACATTCAGAGCCGTAAGTATTTTGCAAATTTCTATGTCTACAATGCTCTGCACGGAGCTACTTTAGCTAATTGCTCCCACTTTCAATATGTATCTAGATCGAGACTTAGAGTCATCCAGATCGGTGTCAAAACTTGCATCGACGTAACCCTTTACGACGAACCTTTGTCACTTCCATAATCGAGAAACATATCCTTATTCCACTAAGGATAATTTTGACCGCTGTCCAGTGATCTACTCCTAGATCACTATTGTACTGGTACACAGCATGGCATACTTTATAGAACCTATGGCCAAGGCATAGGGAATGACTTTCATTCTCATTCTATCTTCTGCCGTGGTCGGGTTTTGAGTCTTACTCAATTTCACACCTTGTAACACAGGCAAGAACTCTTTCTTTGACTGTTCCATTTTGAACTACTTCAAAATCTTGTCAAGGTATGTACTCATTGAAAAACTTATCAAGCGTTTTGATCTATCTCTATAGATCTTGATGCTCAATATGTAAGCAGCTTCACCGAGGTCCTTCTTTGAAAAACTCCTTTCAAATACTCCTTTATGCTTTGCAGAATAATTCTACATTATCTCCGATCAACAATATGTCATTCACATATACTTATCGTAAATGCTGTAGTGCTCCCACTCACTTTCTTGTAAATACAGGCTTCTTCCGTAAGTCTCATATAAAACCATATGCTTTGATCACACTATCAAAGCGTTTATTCCAACTCCGAGATGCTTGCACCAGTCCATAGATGGATCGCTGGAGCTTGCACATTTTGTTAGCTCCTTTAGGATTGACAAAACCTTCTAGTTGCATCATATACAACTCTTCTTTAATAAATCCATTAAAGAATGTAGTTTTTACATCCATTTGCCAGATTTCATAGAATGTGGCAATTGCTAACATGATTCGGACAGACTTAAGCATCGCTACAGTTGAGAAAATCTCATTGTAGTCAACACCTTGAACTTGTCGAAAACCCTTTTGTGACAAGTCGAGCTTTGTAGATAGTAACACTACTATCAGTGTCCGTCTTCCTCTTGAAGATCCATTTATATAATATGGCTTGCCGATCATCGGGCAACTCCATCAAAGTCCACACTTTGTTCTCATACATGGATCCCATCTCAGATTTCATGGTCTCAAACCATTTCATGGAATCTGGGCTCATCATCGCTTCCTCATAGTTCAGAGGTTCATCATGGTCTAGTAACATGACTTCCAGAATAGGATTACCGTACCACTGCAGTGCGGACTGTACTTTGGAAAACCTACGAGGTTTTGTAGTAACTTGATCTGAAGTTTCATGATCATCATCATTAACTTCCTCACTAATTGGTGTAGGAATCACTGGAACTGATTTCTGTGATGAACTACTTTCCAATAAGGGAGAAGGTACAATTACCTCATCAAGCTCTACTTTCCTCCCACTCACTTCTTTCGAGAGAAACTTCTTCTCTAGAAAGGATCCATCTTAGCAACGAAAACTTGCCTTCAGATCTGTGATAGAAGGTGTACCCAATAGTTACCTTTGGGTATTCTATGAAGACGCACTTCTCCGATTTGGGTTCGAGCTTATCAGGTGAAAACTTTTTCACATAAGCATCACAACTCCAAACTTTTAAGAAACGACAGCTTAGGTTTACTGTTAAACCATAGTTCATACGATGTCGCCTCAACGGATTTAGATGGTGCCCTATTAAACGTGAATGCAGCTATCTCTAATGCATAACCCCAAAACGATAGTGGTAAATCGGTAAGATACATCATAGATCGCACCATATCCAATAAAGTGTGGTTACGACGTTCGGACACACCATTATGCTGTGGTGTTCCAGGTGACGTGAGTTGCGAAACTATTCCACATTGTTTTAATCAAGGCCAAACTCAGAACTCAAATATTTTTCCTCTGCGATCATATCGTAGAAACTTTTATTTTCTTGTTACGATGATTCTTCACTTCACTCTGAAATTCTTTGAACTTTTGAATGTTTCAGACTTGTGTTTCATCAAGTAGATATACCCATATCTGCTCAAATCATCTTGTGAAGGTCAGCAAATAACGATACTTGCCACGAGCATCAATACTCATTGGATCGCATACATCGGTATGTATTATTTCCAATAAGTCAGTAGCTTGTTCCATTGTTCCGGAGAACGGAGTTTTAGTCATCTTGCCCAAAAGGCACGGTTCGCAAGCATCAAATGATTCATAATCAAGTGATTCCAAAATCCATCGACATGGAGTTTCTTCATGCGCTTTACACCAATATGACCTAAACGGCAGTGCCACAAATAAGTTGCACTATCATTATTTAACTTTGCATCTTTTGGTTTCAATATTATGAATATGTGTATCACTATGATCGAGATCCAATGAACCGTTTTCATTGGGTGTGTAAACATACAAGGTTTTATTCATGTAAACAGAACAACAATTTATTCTCTTACTTAAATGAATAACCGTATTGCAATAAACATGATCAAATCATATTTATGCTCAACACCAAATAACACTTATTTAGGTTCCACACTAATCCCGAAAGTATAGGGAGTGTGCGATGATGATCATATCAATCTTGGAACTACTTCCAACACTCATCGTTACTTCATCTTCAACTAGTTTCTGTTCATTCTGCAACTCCCGTTTCAAGTTACTACTCTTAGCAACTGAACCAGTATCAAATACCGAGGGGTTGCTACGAACACTAGTAAAATACACATCAATAATCTGTATATCAAATATACCTTTGTTCACTTTGCCATCCTTCTTATCCGCCAAATACATGGGGTAGTTCTGCTTCTAGTGACCAGTTCCATTGCAGCAAAAGCACTTAGTCTCAGGCTTAGGTCCAGACTTGGGCTTCTTCACTCGAGCAGCAACTTGCTTGCCGTTCTTCTTGAAGTTCCCTTCTTACCTTTGCCCTTTTCCTTGAGACTAGTGGTCTTGTCAATCATCAACACTTGATGCTCTTTCTTGATTTCTACCTTCGTCGATTTCAACATCACGAAGAGCTCGGGAATCGTTTCGTCATCCCTTGCATACTATAGTTCATCACGAAGTTCTAGTAACTTAGTGATGGTGACTAGAGAATTCTGTCAATCACTGTCTTATCCGGAAGATTAACTCCCACTTGATTCAAGCGATTGAAGTACCTGCACAATCTGAGCACATGCTCACTAGTTGAGCGATTCTCCTCCATCTTTTAGCTTTAGAACTTTGTTGGAGACTTCATATCTCTCAACTCGGGTATTTGCTGGAAATATTAACTTCAACTCCTGGAACATCTCATATGGTCCATGACGTTCAAAACGTCTTTGAAGTCCCGATTCTAAGCCGTTAAGCATGGTGCACTAAACTATCAAGTAGTCATCATATTGAGCTAGCCAAATGTTCATAACGTCTGCATCTGCTCCTGCAATAGGTCTGTCACCTAGCGGTGCATCAAGGACATAATTCTTCTGTGCAGCAATGAGGATAAACCTCGGATCACGGATCCAATCCGCATCATTGCTACTAACATCTTTCAATACAATTTTCTCTAGGAACACATATAAAAACATAGGGAAGCAACAACACGAGCTATTGATCTACAACATAATTTGCAAAATACTACCAGGACTAAGTTCATGATAAATTTAAGTTCAATTAATCATATTACTTAAGAACTCCCACTTAGACAGACATCTCTCTAGTCATCTAAGTGATCACGTGATCCAAATCAACTAAACCATAACCGATCATCACGTGAGATGGAGTAGTTTTCAATGGTGAACATCACTATGTTGATCATATCTACTATATGATTCACGCCGACCTTTCGGTCTCCGTGTTCGAGGCCATATCTGCATATGCTAGGCTCGTCAAGTTTAACCTGAGTATTCTGCGTGTGCAAAACTGGCTTGCACCCGTTGTAGATGGACGTAGAGCTTATCACACCCGATCATCACGTGGTGTCTGGGCACGACGAACTTTGGCAACGGTGCGTACTCAGGGAGAACACGTCTTGATAATTTTTAGTGAGAGATCATCTTAAAATGCTACCGTCAATCAAAGCAAGATAAGATGCATAAAGGATAAACATCACATGCAATCAATATAAGTGATATGATATGGCCATCATCATCTTGTGCTTGTGATCTCCATCTCCGAAGCACCGTCATGATCACCATCGTCACCGCCGCGACACCTTTGATCTCCATCGTAGCATCGTTGTCGTCCTCGCCAACTATTGCTTCTACGACTATCGCTACTGCTTAGTGATAAAGTAAAGCAATTACATGGCGTTGCATTTCATACAATAAGCGACAACCATATGGCTCCTGCCAGTTGCCGATAACTTCGGTTACAAAACATGATCATCTCATACAATAAAATATAGCATCACGTCTTGACCATATCACATCACAACATGCCCTGCAAAAACAAGTTAGACGTCCTCTACTTTGTTGTTGCAATTTTTACGTGGCTGCTACGGGCTGAGCAAGAACCGTTCTTACCTACGCATCAAAACCACAACGATAGTTCGTCAAGTTGGTGCTGTTTTAACCTTCGCAAGGACCGGGCGTAGCCACACTCGGTTCAACTAAAGTGAGAGAGACAGACACCCGCCAGTCACCTTTAAGCAACGAGTGCTCGCAGCGGTGAAACCAGTCTCGCGTAAGCGTACGCGTAATGTCGATCCAGGCCGCTTCATCTCACAATACCGCCGAACCAAAGTATGACATGCTGGTAAGCAGTATGACTTATATCGCCCACAACTCACTTGTGTTCTACTCGTGCATATGACATCAAGCATAAAACCTGGCTCGGATGCCACTGTTGGAGAACGTAGTAATTTCAAAAAATTTCCTACGCACACACAGGACCATGGTGATGGCATAGCAACGAGAGGGGAGAGTGTCTGTCCACGTACCCTCGTAGACCGAAAGCGGAAGCGTTATAACAACGCGGTTGATGTAGTCGTCGTCTTCACGATCCGACCGATCCAAGCACCGAACGCACGGCACCTCCGAGTTACGCACACGTTCAGCTCGATGAAGATCCCGGACTCCGATCCAGCAAAGTGTCGGGATGAGTTCTGTCAACCTGACGGCGTGGTGGCGATGATGATGCTCCACCGGCGCGGGGCTTCGCCTAAGCTCATGACGATATGACCGAGGTGGAATATAGTGGAGGGGGCACCGCACACGGCTAAGGAACGATCCGTAGATCAACTTGTGTGTCCATGGGGTGCCCCCTGCCCCGTATATAAAGGAGAGGAGGAGGGAGGGCGGCCCTCTCTATGGCGCGCCTAGGGGAGTCCTACTCCCACCGAGTAGGATTCCCCTTTCCTAGTCCAACAAGGAACCCTTCCATGTAGTAGGAGTAGGAGAGAAGGAAAGGGAAGAGAGAAGGAGAAGGAAGGAAGGTCGCCCCCCTCCTAGTCCAATTCGGACTAGTCCAAGGGAGGGTGCGGCCACTCTTTGGCCCGTTCTCTCCTTTCCCGTATGGCCCAAAGAGGCCCAATACGAATTCCCGTAACTCTCCGGTACTCCCAAAAATACCCGAATCACTCGGAACCTTTCCGAACTCCGAATATAGTCATCCAATATATCGATCTTTACGTCTCGACCATTTCGAGACTCCTCGTCATGTCCCCGATCTCATCCGGGACTCCG
The DNA here is from genome assembly GCA_021605145.1 of Aegilops bicornis. Lineage (NCBI taxonomy): Eukaryota > Viridiplantae > Streptophyta > Magnoliopsida > Poales > Poaceae > Aegilops > Aegilops bicornis. Next base: position 49,478,618 of record CM038675.1, on the reverse strand, counting down.
AACTCCTTCGGTACATCAAAACGCATAAACTCATAATAAAACTGTCATCGTAACGTTAAGCGTGCGGACCCTACGGGTTCGAGAACTATGTAGACATGACCTAGAACTATTCTCGGTCAATAACCAATAGCGGAACCTGGATGCCCATATTGGCTCCTACATATTCTACGAAGATCTTTATCGGTCAAACCGCATAACAACATCGTTGTTCCCTTTGTCATCGGTATGTTACTTGCCCGAGATTCGATCGTCGGTATCCAATACCTAGTTCAATCTCGTTATCGGCAAGTCTCTTTACTCGTTCCGTAATGCATCATTCCGTAACTAACTCATTAGCTACATTGCTTGCAAGGCTTATAGTGATGTGCATTACCGAGAGGGCCCAGAGATACCTCTCCGACAATCGGAGTGACAAATCCTAATCTCGAATTACGCCAAGCCAACATCTGCCTTTGGAGACACCTGTAGTACTCCTTTATAATCACCCAGTTACGTTGTGACGTTTGTTAGTACCCAAAGTGTTCCTCCGTTAAACGTGATTTGCATAATCTCATATTTATAGGAACATGTATAAGTCATGGATAAAAGCAATAGCAACATACTAAACGACCGGGTGCTAAGCTAATGGAATGGGTCATGTCAATCAGATCATTCAACCAATGATGTGACCTTGTTAATCAAATGACGTAATGCATCGGGAACGAAAGGAGGAGCTACCATGCATCACCGACGGTCGCAAATGTCAGAGGGAATCAGTGAGGGAGAGTCTCCACCATATATATATGAGAGGACGAAGAATTCCGACTGCTGTCGTGGGGGTAGCTTCTCCTTCATTCCAGGGTGCTAGACAATTTGGTGTAATGCACTCGGGAATGAAACGAGGAGCTACCATCACCGATGGTTGAATATGTACACCACATGAGCTGAGAGTTTTCAAGAAAAGACTTGACAGACCGGTAGTCAACCTATGATGAATAATAATGATCTAATTTAGGTTTTTTAGTACATATATTTAATTGTACAAGTTTAATATTTGAATTATGAACATAGGAAATGTCGTACTCGGACGACGAAAAACGCCCAGGGGAGTGCCACTGGTGCCACCACGACCGAGGTATGTGCGACGGGTTCCTTCAGCTGGACGAAGGTAGGCGCTTCAGCATTAAGCTTGAGGAGACCTTCAATGTTGAAACGGTACGCAACGATGACAAGTGTTTTTTCGTAATTAAGCACGACTTCAACTATTTCAACGTGTACTTTTCATCTTTTACAATTCGACTAGCTTATCCCATGCTATGCAAGACGTTATGTCTTGGAGAGGATGGTTTTGAAGACCATGAAAGTATGGAAACATAGAAAATCCACCTAAGGACCCATCATGGTATGGATTTTGAAGTAAATCTGTACAATTCTGAGAGTGTAACCCATTTTGGTGCAAGAATTGGGAAGCACTTTGCGAGATGTATGGTTTTTATGAGGGTATGCTTGTCACCATGGATCTTAGTGATCCTGACACCTTGAAGACAATTTGGACATTTGGGTCCTTGTTGATACGCTTCCAATTCTTCCCCTATGTGAGCTTCTCAAACATAGTTATTAAGTAATTTATATTGTTTATTTCAAAATAGTTGACAGCTTATTTCCATTGACAGTTTATTTTCATTCTTCAAAGAATGTGCGGAAGATGGTATACAAAACCCACTACACCGATGGCTCTGAATTAACTTATCAGGAGAAAAATCACCTGACCGCATTTTGTACCGATCTGGAGAATAGCAATATCTACAATCGAACTCCTCAACATTATGGTCAATACGTGCCACTAGTGCACGTGTTGAACTACGGTAACTACCATGGCGATACCCTGGTAAGATTTTTTACTATTACGACATCCGTGCATCTTTTGCATACTTCTAAAACTAGTACATCATTGCTAACTACGAAGTTATTACTATGTTTTTAACAGATAATCCCGAATGATTGTGTGCCTCATCTGATGTATCAACATGGTCGCCTTGATGTTTTGGACATACAACCAGGTCATCCTACGAATCTCAACTGTCCATATCAGATTTGTAAAACAAGTGGAGACATGACAATCAAAGAATGGAAAAAATGTATGGACAGTCCTAAGGAGGTTCTTGGAAGCAAAAGGAAGCTAAGTGCAAGAATTGGAGACAGGATGATCTCCATTCTCCATAATGGAGAGTCAGGGTCTATATTGTTTTATGCTATTTTACCTTAAAGAGGGTATTTAGGTCCTACCTAATATTGATGAGCATGTGCTAAGAACAATTAAGTAGGGTTGGTTCGATGACTACGAGGATGATGATCGTATGACTTGTTATTAATAACGAGTAGAAGTTGTATGATGATGATTAGTAGGACTTGTTATTATGATGATGCATGATGCGAGCATGAAGAGTTATTATATATCAGTGGGTGAAATGAACATGGGTTGGATTGAAGTGAAGGCAACATGCATGTGGTGCATGTCGAAAGTAGTACAATGCAAACTTGATCAAGTTAGGATTAGTATAACTTTCTACATGCACCACATGTTGCCTTCACTTCAATCTAAGCCATGTTTAGGCATAGCAGTAGCGTTGATAAACCAAGCACGGAGATAAGAGAGGCCACTTCTCTATATTAGCTAGCTAAGAAGCTAAATTAACCCCCAAAACCCCTAAACCACCCCCTTAAAAAAACAAAAATCTCAGCTCCTGCCAGCTGCTGACGCATGGATGCCTTTTGGTCCAAGTTGGTGCCACCAACCGGGACCAAAGGCCCTCCTTCCTGGGCTCGCCGCAGCGGCCACGTGGAGGACCATCTGTCCCGGTTCATGTAAGAACCGGGACTAAAGGCCTAGGGCTTTAGTGACGACCCTTTAGTACCGGATCCACAACCGGGACAGATGGGCCTTAGGAACCGGGACAAATGGCCCTTTTTCTACTAGTGATGGATCTTGGTGATCTTGACATGGCCAAAGACAATTTGGACATTTGGGTCCTTGTTGATGCGCTTCCAATTCTACTGCTATGTGAGTTTCTCAAACATAGTTATTAAGTAATTTATATTGTTTATTTCAAAATAGTTGACAGCTTATTTACATTGATAGCTTATTTTCATTCTTCAAAGAATGTGTGGAAGATGGTAGACAGAACCTACTAGACCGATGGCTCAGAATTAACTTATCAGGAGAAAAAGCATCTGGTCGCATTTATTACTGATCTTGAGAATTACAATATCTATTATCAAATTCCTCCACATTATGGTCAATACGTGCCACTAGTGCACGTGTTGAACTATAGTAACATCCATGGAGATTTCATCCATGCATCTTTTTCATAAATTCTTCTAAAACTCAACTACATTGCTAACTACGAAGTCATTACTATGTTTCCCAACAGAATATCCCGAATGATTGTGTGCCTCATCTGATGATTCAGAAAGGTCGCCTTGATGTTTTGAACTTACGGCCAGGTCAACCTACGAGTCAGTCCTGTCCATACCAGATTTCTAAAAGGGATGATGACATGACAATCAAAGATTGGAAAAATGTATGGTCAATCGTATAGCTACTTGGTAGCAACATTTTGCGAAGGGCAAGAATTGGAGACATGATAATCTCCATTCTCGATCGGGGCCTATCTAGTTTTATGCTATTTTACCTTAGAGATGGTATTTAGGTCCTAGCTAATACTCATGAGCATGTGCTAAGAACAACTAAGTAGGACTGGTTAGATGACTATGATGATGATGAGTATGACTTGTCATTATGGTATCGAGTAGAAGTTGTATGATCGAAGATGATGAGTAGGACTTGTTATTATGACACCAATGATGAGTTATTTATTATTATGATCGATGATGCATGATGCTAAGTTGTTATATGAGGATGATGAGTTATTATATATATATATATATATATATATATATGGTGAAATGAACATGGATTAGATTCAAGTAGAGGCAACATGTGGTGCACAGAGGCAACATGTGGTGCACATCGAAAGTACTACCAATCCAAACTAGATCAAGTTTGGATTAGTAGTAATTTCGACATGCACCACATGTTGCCTCCGCTTGAACCTACTCCACGTTCATTTCAGCCGCTGTTATATATCTTTCTTCTATTTACTAATTGGAGGCACCTTTCAAGTAATCTCATTAATTCACATCATCAAAATTAATTACACCGTTGGATTATAAAATTTACGGCCAGGATAAAAGGAGAACTTGCGTAACAGAGATGCCCCGTCCCACAAAAAATGCATCTGTCACGTGCAACATCAGTTGTGTACAAAATAAATAATGCCTCGATCTGTTCCCTCAGAATAAAAGCAAAGCCTCACGTCAAAAAAAGAAGAGGAAAGCCTGGATCCGTTCCCGCAGGAAAAAAAGGATAGCCTCACGTCAAATGAAAGAAAAGCCTCATAGAAAAAGAAGGAAAGACTCCACCCATATAAAAACTCCAACGAAAAAGGAAAGAAACCCACGACCCGGGTGATTGCCCCTAAAATACTCCATCAGTTAAATATTGCCCCAATTGAAATCATGGTGGTTTCCTGTACATGGCCGCTGCCTCCTCCTCCCCTTCAATCTGGCTCTCCTACGTATAGCTCAACTCCCTCAATGGTGTTCCTCTATTAACCTTTTAATCTCACTTTTCTAACTACAACAATCCATCATGTATATCAACTGTGTTCCACTTCATCCTTTGGGCATCACTTTTCAAGTGCAGCAATCCATCATGTATATGTACATGATTTTCTCCCACGATATCCTATCAAGCAATCTAGCATGTTTATTCAGGTACATAATTTTATCACATGATAACTTGATTTAGCAGGTACGATCCACTCCAACATGCACGATCTCCTAATTGTTTTCCACTTCGACCTTTCAATCTCAATTTTTCTATTTCCGAGAATATTTATATTCCAGTACCTAATTTTATCCCACAATTGTTTATTTCCCAGGGGCTGTTTAAACTTTGAAGTAGATGGAGCCAAGTGTAGCAAGAGATGGTTTTTGCAGTAATATTTTCCTTTTTTCAGAATTCAATCTATGATACGTCTAATTTAGTTTTCTATATGCTAGCTCAGAAATAAATCTATCATGTTTTGTGGATTTAGTATAATTTTACAAGGGATATTGAGCGGAAGTTTGTCTACCAGGAAAGTGGAGTTGGTCGGGACTGGCTTGGTGGAGTCAAGACCTAAGATTAATCGATATAGTCGAGGACACAAAGAACCTAGGAAATCATGTTAAGAAATAGGTTAGGTGTCATTTTCTATTTATGTACTTTGAGGAATAGATTATTTTTGAGGAATCATGCTAAGTTTTGATTTCTTGGGTTGGCCACATTGGGTCGCTTAAATATACCGATTTGTATATATAGTTATGTTGGTATAGGTAGCATAGGGGTAGCCGGACAATGTCTCAGTAATGAGTAGTCGTCACATCATGTTTCGAATATACTGTACACAACCAAACAAACAACATTTGATGATTGTTCTACACAAAAAACGTATGCCGAGAAAATTTGAAGTAGTAAATGTTGCCATAATATAGAAAAGCAAAGGACATCCATGTGATCAAAGAACATTCAGTTCTATCTTTCATCTCCACAAGTTTAAATAAAATTTAAATCCAGTCAAAATTTCTACAGCTTTGCTTACTATTAATAAATGATCTAAACAAGGGAGCACATGTCATCCTTCCGCAAAGGAAGGCCGATCTGCTATCCTAATTAATTGGCCAGAATGTGGATGAGCGCATCTTGCTTGACGAAGATAATTCACTTTAGATGGAGCGGCTCATATCATGAAGCAACGACGTGTACCGAATGGCTTGACAAGCTCCTCCTACACGCCGCTGGATGCTGGCTGCATCTGATGTCACCACGTGCAAGATAATGATGTCGCGCAAGTTTAGTCTACAACCTAAATCCGCTCTAGCGTTGATTATGCTACTTTGCATGGAATACTTGCACTAATGAATTACATGGATTCACATGATATTCTTCGCAAGTGCGGATTGCTAATACTTATACTTTTCTATATAGTACGTCTATGTGTATCGCTATTTCGGCCATATAACTAATAGAAAATTATATCTCTGAAAAATATCTTTTAACAATCTAAATTACTATAGTAACAAGAAAATATAGATGTATCATTAGCCCCAAAGATTACATACCATGATTATGTATGTGATATATATGTGTGTAGTAGGAATAGAGAGTATTAAAGAATCCGGTCAAACATAAAAGAAATTCTTTATGATTATTATTTTGGGTATGCACAACTTAAATCTGAATGATCTATCACAGAGTCCCAGCAGCTTTATTTAGACAACAACGTAAAATCTCAATAATGTATGGATCTTAAATGTATGAGAAAATAGAACTTCTTAATATATTATTCTACAGTGTCACATATTTTCATAGAAAACCATGCATATTCATTGTTCTTTAGACAAACGTATTCTTATATAATCAAACAAAACTAGGTACAAAACAATGTTTCTGAGGGAGGACTTGCTTGAATGTTGTATGCATATAAAATCTAATGCATGAAGCAAAGGGTTTTAAGATCGAATTGTACGGTGCTTCTATCGCAAAAATGAAGACGTATGTCTTCTTAGGTAGTCAAAAGACAAGAACATATATGTTACAATTCAGGAACTTCATCATATACCTTTTAGAAACTTATATGTCATGAATACATGATACATGCAACAACTTTTGAATTTCTAACCATTTTGCCTACAAATATAATACTAACAATCAATAATAACATATTAATATTAATGTCCAACATTTATAATTGGTACACACTTTGTGACATTTAATATTAAAAGAGCTAGCCCGTGCAGCGCACGGGTTGATTGCTAGTAATAACTAATCATGGTCATAAAATCATATGATGCAAGTACCGTATATAAAACCACAACGAAATTAAGCTGTATTTTTAAAAATACGGGAAAAGTTAGCAGCAACGCTTTCACAAAAGAAACGCTACTGCTACTTACTATTATCAGTAGCGCTTTCCAGTACAAGCGCCACTGCTAACTAGGAATAGCAGTAGCGCTGGACTTCAACGCTACTGCTAACAGTTAGTTGTAGCACCTTAGTGGTAGCGCTTGTACAAGCGCTACTGCTAGCTACAAAACAAGCGAGACCCTAGTAGTGGCCACAAATACCCAGAGAATATCAAGGTCATCCGCACGTGGTGGCCACCCTCGACAAACTACGTCGACCCCGCAGCGCTGACTTCTTTCATCTTCATCGACCGATCAAGTATGTCGTCCTCCTTACCGCCTTCATAGCAAGCTAGTTCCTCCGTGTCAATGCTTTGATGGACTTAGGTTTAGCACATATTTTCAAATAGTATCAACTCGACTAGATGCGTTCTGACCAGATGGTGTACATGAACTAAATCTTTGGTTGTTTCATAGCATGGTAGAATAAGATGTTGTTTCTTGAGAAGCATGATGTACTAGATTTTTTGTCGGATGATCCAATTATATTTTTGTCACACGATCCAATTATATTCTTCTGCACATAGAACATTAAAGAGTTATGCATTAGATGTTGATGAACCTCAAATAGGTACAATTGCTATAGAATGTAGTTATTTATAGCTGATTAATTTGTCACCGTGTTAATAAGACAACCGGACGAATTTCTAAGAGTTTACCATATTAAATTAATTGATTATATAATTTATCTGATACTCAAATAACTTGATCAGATGCAAGTAAATTCAATTACCAATTGTAGTTATTGTTTTATAGCCTCATATCAGCACACACTTCGCTGCATGTTGGAGTATACATGGTGCAAGTTTTATATTTGCATTAGTGTTATTTTTGCATTAGTGTTAGCTACTATCAGAAAGTTTTATATTTTTGCATGTCTATTGTTATTTTTTCATTAGTGTTTGCAAATGTCACGAAGTTTTATATTTTGTTTCAACTGGATGGACGAGCTGAATGGAGAAATTGTTGCGCTGTTGAAAAATGGTCCAAGCTTGATGCCGCTCTATCGAGCGGTCAACGCGCTAGAGTCATCGATACAACATTGCGCAGCATGCTTCAGATACCATCTATTAAGATAATTACCCTACTGATTAGGTATATGGTTGAGAATTTTGAGGCCAGCAAGGCTAGATTCATTTTCCAAGAGCAGGTTGGGGAGGTGACTCTCGGTGTGGTCGACATCGAGTGCATCTTTAACCTGGAGAACCAAGGACTGTCCGCTTCGGACATTCTGATTGAAGAAGGCGACGACATTAAGGAGCTGGTGCCACCACAATTTCTCAGCAAGACAACGGGAAACATAGTGATAGATGATCATTGGCGACATAATTAGAAACAAATCTATCGATGACGATTTCCTTCGGAAATTAGTCCTTGTCCTGTTAGGAGCAATTAATTATTCCTCCCATGTTGAGCAAGATTGTGCCAAAAAGTACTACGCTTTGGTTGATGATGTGAAACGTATTTCCAAGATTAACTGGAATGTGTTCACCCTCCTTGATCTCCTTGATTGCCTTCGCATAGTCAAGAAAGACAAACACCTCCACCAATGGCCGAATGGAAATTTGGCTCTCTTGCAGGAACACATATGAGACCTCTTGCATATTGTCAATTATTATATCATTGCAATTTTATGTGATGTATTGTACTAACACTAAATCTTTATATTATTTTTTACAGACTTGTAGTGGGAGAATGTGCAACCTGTGGAAGGTGATTGCGCTTTCAATCCCAACTTGTCCATACAACCTCCGATGAGGAATTGGACCTAAGGTGCAGGCACTAGGAGAGATCGGTTTGACTATGGCAATGGGCGCAATGTACTACCCATATTCTTGCATGTCCTACTTGCATGACACGGAGGAACTAGCTTGCATGACATGTCGAGCTGCAACACGGATAGCACCCATATTCTTGCATGTCCTACTTGCATGACACAGAGGAACTATAGCAATGGACCTTCATAGAATATCTAGGATTTTGGGCTCCTGCGCCCTATACTCTTCGGTGATATTATTTTCGATCTGCATGCGATATTGAAGTACATGTCATGAATTAAAAATAAATATTATTTAGTTACAAAACATTTAAGAAAGACAGAGCACAATGACTTACCTTGACGTTACCACAGCCGCACCCATTGTCATAGTCGAACCGATCTCTCCAAGTGGCTGCACCTTCGGTCCAGTTCCTCATAAGAGGTTGTATGGACAAGTTGGGATTATAGGCGCAATCGCCTTCGACAGGTTGCACCTTCTCCCAGTACAAGTACTACAAGAAAATATAAGGATTTAGAGTTAGTACAATACATCACATAAAATTGCCATCTTATATTTACTAATTGGAGGCACCATTCAAGATCTCTCATTAATCCACATCATCAAAATTAATTATACCGTTGGATTGTAGAATTTACGTTTGGGATAGAAAGAAAACTTGCGTAACGTAGATGGTCCCATACCACAAAAAAGAGCCATCTGACACGTCCAATGTTTTTTTTTCTAACATTACACGTCCAATGTTAGTAGTATGCAAAACAAATAAAGCCTCCAAATGAAAAAGGACCGCCGCACGTAAAAAGGAAGGAAAGCTTCTTCATAAATGTCTGACGTAAAAAGGAAAATAAATCCAAACAACACGCTGATTACGAGCACCTTCAAAGTTCTCATATGTTAAATAAAATAAAAAAAGGCCTGCCTCACGTCCAAAAAAAAGGAAATCTTCCATCTGCCCGCACCATTCATGTTCTCTCCATAAAAAGTCCAACGTATAGAAGGGGGAAGAAATTTAAACGACCGAGCAGATTACACGCAGCCTTTAAAGTTCTCGAAATAAAAAAGGATATCCTCCCGCAAAAAAAGAAAGCTTCCGTCTGAGCCGCACCTTGCCTGTTCTCTACGTGCAGAAAAATTCCAACGTAAGAAGGTGAAAGAAGTCCAAGTGACCCGGTTACCCACGTCCAAAACAAATAAATCATATTACTTTGTCCAGAAAAAGGAAAGTCCCACGTCCAATAAAAAAGGAAAGCCTCCATCCATAAATTAAAAGTCCAAAGAAGAAACGAAATAAATCCACATGACCCTGCTTTTTGTTTTGCGGTTGATCCACATGACCCGGCTGATTGGACATAAAAACTTCCGCATATTCAAAAAATAATAATATTTTTTCGATCACACAATGGACTCCTCTACATGGTGGCCGGCTCCTGCTGCCTTATCATGAAGTGATGATGTGTACTGATTGGCTTGAGGAGCTCCTTCTGTATGCCGCTAGATGCTAAATCAGCTCTTGCATTGATTATTTTTATTATGCATGCACACAGTTCTAATCTTTTGACATACATACTACTTTGCATGCCATACTTGCGATTGATGAATTAGACCGATTCACATGATATTCATCGCACGGTGTGGATCGCTAATAAGAATTACCTACGTATATATAATACGTCTATGCATGTCATTATTTTGGCCTTATCAGTAATATAAAATTATACCTGTTAAAACACCTTTAAAACTCCATAGTTAGTACAGTAACCAAAAAATTATTGATATATCATTCGTCATGAAGATGAAGATCTCATATAAGCACATGATTCCGTATGTGATATATATGCGTCTTGTAGGAACTGAAAGTATTAAGAAAACATGTAAAATCATATAATAAATTCTATCACACAGTTCCACTACTATGTTATTCATATAAGGAATTTTGTAAGAATTTATAGGTTAAGACACTAGTAGAAAAAGGGCCTATAGTCCCGGTTCATAAGGGCCTTTAGTCCCGGTTCATGAACCGGGACTAAAGGGTCGGTACTAATACCCTCTCCCTTTAGTCCCGGTTCTATCCAGAACCGGACAGATCAACCTCCACGTGGCCTGTCCGCTGAGCCCAGGCAGGAGGGCCTTTGGTCCCCAGTTGGTGGCACCAACCGGGACCAATAAACATCCACGTCAGCATTTCTTTGGCTCTGGTTTTTGTTTTTTCTAAAGGGGGGTTTGGGGGTTTTGGGGGTCAATTTAGGTGTTTCATATATTGTGCTATAGCTAGCTAATTAATAGAGAAAAGTGTCCTTTCTTTTGTCCGTGCTTGGTCGACGCGACGTACTATACATACATATAGAGAGGACTAACTAGACATGCTAGCTAGCTAGTAATTAAGCAAACAGAAGATCGTCATGAACATATATGCATACAGAGAAGTGATATCGACCACCTCTCCTTCTCCGAGATTGGTCGAACAACAAGTTCTCGTATATCTATCCGACACTACGGCTACATATATACAATAATTATCTTTTACAATACGGACGCGTGGTCTACATAGTATTCTCCGTCTTCAGCGATCACGTGGTCAAGAAAGAATGCCGCCAATTCCTCTTGAATTGCTCGCATGCGATCTGGTGCTAGGAGTTCATCCCGCTTCCGAGACATCTAATTTTAAGAAATGGGTCAATACATACATACATATATATATATATATATATATATATATATATATATATATATATATATATATATATATATATATATGAATGAATGAATGAAACTCAACACAAATGATGGTAATAAAATAAACTTGTGAATATTTTTATTTACGCACTTCAAATTGTTTGTCGGAGTAGCCCCTCTCACAGGTCGTGTGGCGGATGGACTCGCATAAGCGTAGTATCCACAGAAATCATTCCCTTGTTCCTGCCACAACCACTTTACAAGAAACAAAGGTCAATCAAACTGATAATTAGCAAGCACATGCTAAATGGTATTGATGAAACTAGTGCTTGAATCACTAGGAGATCTTGGCGTGGAATATGCTACTATATAGTACTTACTGGTGTCTAAATTGCAGCTTCTTCGGTAGTCCCGGAGCTTTTTGGTGAATTTTCCCAAGCCCTGCCATACAAAGAAAACAATTACTTGATATCAGAAATGAACAAAGTTGCTGATATGGTGGATAATGATCGATTTAACTTACTTCTCGAGCATTTCAGTCATGTCCGCATACTCCTTGGGATCTTTTCGCTTGGAGTCAAAGACAGTTACTACTCCCTTCTCAAGCTTAATCTCTAGGAGAATATAGTGGTAGCTGCGCACACATGCATAACTCATCAATATTACATTACTATAACCTGGACTAATAAGGAAACCGAATATGCCACAAGACAGTAACACTCACTTGAAGTTGTAAGGAAAGAGTATTATATCTTTGTGTTCATTTATTACCAACGATTGTAGCAAGTTGGCCTCGGTATCTTTGGCACGAAATTCAACCTCAGTTGCATCTATGAGATATGTGTTAATGAACCCAATATCACCCACTTGTCTTTTCTTCAATTCGGCGATCTTCAATCTGCATAAAAAGGGCTGAGTTATATAGAGATACTTAATGACAGAAGTAGTACTACTTACAGACAGTAGCAGGTGACCGTTGCTTTATCGAGGGCCAATTGATTGAAAAACTGATAGAACTCCTCAAATGGAATAGGCAACAGTTCAATTCCAAGGAGGTCATGCTCCTTTTAACTCTCACATACAAAGTACTCCTCCCTTAGACTCTTTGCAGGTTTTCATGTACCAATCATGCAACCTTCGCATCATCGTTGTTAGAGAGCTTTCATCTTTGACGAGAGGCTTCCCGTACTCGTATCTTTGTATCTGCACCTCCAAGAAATCAAATTGTACATCGTCGGGCAAGTAATCTTCAGGATTTCCATAACCGGGCACCATCCTCGGATCGACGATGTCGCTAGCAGGCACCTTGAGCGGGGGGCACGATTCCTTCGCTTGTTCGCCGAGCTGGGCAATTTGTTTCCCATCTCGTCGTTCTTTCATCCTTTGATCACTGACAGTACTTCCCGATCTCTCCGCCTCGGCAAATGCCTTTCCAATAATGCGCTCATAGTTGCCTTTGGCGGAGACTTGGGTGGTTTTGTCGGGGCAGCGAGTGCGCTTCGCTTTGACCGGATCTACCTTCTCCTCCGGAGGTGGATGTCTCTTTGCTTTCAACACTTGAAACCAGTCATCCACTTCGGTCTGCGCGATCTTCGCGTTTTCCTCCTCGCTCCTCTCGTACGGTAACATCTCTGGAGTCTTCAGAGAAGGACCGAATCTGTATCTCCTCCCGCCTTTGGCTGTACTTCTTGACGCCGGCAGAGCAGACGGAGCGGATGTCTTCTTTCCTTGCTTACGAGGTGGAGGAGAAGGACTACGACGCGCCGGAGCAGCCGGAGCGGCGGCGGGTCTCTTCCGCCCTTGCTGACGAGGCGGAGAAGGAGGAGGCTGGCTGCCCGGACGCGCCGGTGCAGGCGGAGAAGGAGACGGAGTGCCGCCACGCCCGGAGAAGGAGCCGGCCGAGTGCCTGATCGTCACTCGCCGGAGGAGGAGGCGGTGGAGGAGGCGGAGTGCCTGACTACTGGAGGAGGAGGAGGAGGCGGTGGAGGAGGCGGAGTGCCTGACTCACGGGAGGAGGAGGAGGAGGCGGAGGCGCCCAGTTCGGAATGTTGATGAGATCCTTCCGCCATAGGCATGGAGTCTTGAGCAGAACCCAGCCGATACTCCCCTTCACCGGTAGGGTGGTCAAGCCGGAGCTCCTCAAATCCCTCCGTTATTTCATCGACCATCACCTTAGCATATCCTACGGAATCGGCCGGCGGTGAAAAGTTGAGTCGGGTTTAGTGGGGTAAACAGAGCCAACAGCCGCCTTGACCTTTAAATTGCTCCATTGCGCCATAAGGTGGCAACTTTCAGCATCCGTGATAGCATCCACGGGATAGCTGGCAGGAGCCGTCAAGGCATGCTGCTCTTGCTGAAGCAGCTCGGTGGAAGCCACGCTGCTTCTCCGCTGAGATGGCGGGGTAGCTTCGGGGGAAGCTTCGGCAGGTCATTTGTTGTGATCGGCTGCTTCTCGTTCCTCTTCTCGTTCCTCTAGCCCCATTACCCTTTCGTGCAGCGCCTGCATTAGGCTCTGCTCCAGTTTCTTCCTCCTCTCATGGGTTTTGTAACCCCTGCGTCCGGAAATCCAGCCTTCCACGAAAGGGAGCTGGCGTGCCTCGTGTCCGTCCAGGTGCTCGGATTCCCGAGGGCCATTGTGAGCTCGTCCTTCTCCCTGTCTGGAACGAACTTCCCTTGCTGCGCTGCTTCGATATAATGCTTAAGCCTCTTGACTGGTATGTCCAATTGTTCGTCCGTCCAAATGCACTTCCCCGTTATAGGGTCCAAGGATCCGCCGACCCCGAAGAACCAAGTCCGGCAACGGTCTGCCAGTTCATTGTCTCGGTTCGATCCCTTTATCAAGCAGATCATTCTCAGCCTTGGCCCACTTAGGCCGGGCTATGAGGTAGCCACGACCCCGTGCGATGGTGAAGCTTCTTCTTCGCAGCATTTCTCTTGTTTGTCGCTGACATCTTTTTACTCTTTTCCGATGTCTTGTAGGCCACAAATGCGGGCCATTCATCTCTGATCTTCTCATATTTGCCCGTGAATTCTGGTGTCTCATTATTTTCGACATACGTATTGAGGTCTTTCTTCCAATTCCTGAATAGTTCTGCCATCTTCTTAAGAGCAAAAGACTTGATTAATGGCTCTATTACTGGCTTCTCCGGATCATCCTCTGGCGGTAGGGTAAAATTTGACTTCAGCTCAGTCCAAAGATCATTTTTCTGCATATCATTGACACAAGACACCTTAGGGTCTTCGTTCTTAGGCTTATACCATTGGTGGATGCTGATCGGGATCTTGTCCCTAACCAGAACCCCGCACTGAGCAACAAATGCCTTCTTTGTCCGGTAGGGTTCAATCGGTTGGCCGTCGCGCGCGATTTGTATGATCTCAAACTTTTCATCCGAGCTCAACTTTTTCTTCCGGCCTCGTCTCTTTACCGAAGTTGTGCTCGATCCGGAGGGCTAGAAAAAAGAACAAAGACGAGAGTTAATTAATATGTGTACATATATATATACCAAAACAAAGGCGAGAGCTAGTCAACACAGGCTTAACTAATATATATACCTGGCGGACTCGGTTTGGTGATCACCGAGCCGTCCTCACGGTCTACTTCTTGCACCGGCATTGGGTCATCGGAGCCATGTAAATCATAGCCAGCTGCTTCTTCACCCTCTCCTTCCAGACCATCGTTATCGACGTTGAGAAACATCATCGAGGAGACGGCATCACTTCCGTGTGCGATTATGTCCCTCAACAACGCTTCTTGTGCTTCGTCTCAGGGTGTCCATAGTTTCTACAAATATTTACAACATGGCAATTATTATTCAAACATGACAGATATGGATATATTAGTGCCGACGAGAACTAGCTAGCTAATCACAATAAGGAATCATATTAGTGGCCTCGACGCTGCTTCTCTAGGGTTTGGGGTGGCCTCGACAACGCTTCAAGGGTTAGGGGTGGCCTCGAGAACGCCTTCAAGCTAGGAGGGGTGCGTGACATCGACCCCCCACGTGTTGAAGCTATCGGGAGGGTCGGCGTTGAACAGTACATCTATGTCCCACAAGTAGGGTAGAGGGTCGTGAATCGCCGAGCGGTCGAGGGTCAAGGGTCGAAGATCGCCGAGGGGTGGGAGGTTGCCTAGTGTCAAAGGATTCAACAAAATCATGTCTTCATCATTAGGTAGAAAGTAGGTGCATGATGGTGCGAAGCTCCCCAAAGTTGTTTTGGAGCGGAGTCCCGAGATAGGATAATTCGCTTTTGGTACAAAGTTCAGCAAAAGGCAAATTATCCTATCCGGACTCCATTCCAAAACAACTTTGAGGACTTCGCACCATCATGCCATGGTTACTTCGGCTAATGATGAAGCGATGGATTTCTTCAATACTTTGACACTATAGGAACCTCGACCTGAAACCTTGACCCTTGACCCCTTAACGACCCTCGACCCTCTACCCTAGTTCCCGACCCTCGACCCTCGGCGATTCTCGACACCCTCGTTATATCGACAACGACGGAACATACATATACATGGGAAAATAATGTTATCGGGGAGGGGTATCGCACCCCCCTCGTGTCAAAGTTTCTTCTTTCTCCTCTATTCCTTTCTTTCTTCTTCTCCTCTTCTGTTTCTTCTTATCCCTCGAGAAAGGAAAATAAGGAAAAGGAAGAAATTAGGAAGAAGGAAGAAGAAGAAAAAAGAAGAAAAAAAGAGGAGAAGAAGAAGAATAGAGGAGAAGAAGAAAAATGAAAAAAATTCTATTTTTCTTCTTCTCCTCTATTCCTTTCTTCTTCTCCTCTTTTCTTCTTTTCCTCTCATTCTTTTCTTCTTCTTCTTCCTTCTTCCTTTGGATCCTAGAACCCTCGAACCCTCGACCCTAGAACCCTCGAACCCTAGAACCCTCGAACCCTCGACCCTAGAACCCTCGAACCCTCAAACCCTTGTGCCTCGAAACCTCGACCGGCCTCGACGACCCTCGACCCTCAAAACATTGACCCTCGACCGGCCTCGACGACCCTCGACCCCTCTATGACCCTCTCGACCCTCTAGCCTAGTTCCCGACCGTCGACCCCTCAGCGATACTCGACACCCTTGTTCCCGATAAAACGAAGAAGAAGAAGAAGAAGAAGAAGAAGAAGAAGAAGAAGAAGAAGAAGAAATGAGAAGAAGAAAAAAGAGAAGAAGAAGAAAGAAGAAGAAAAAATAGAAGAAAAAAAGAGAGGAGAAGAAGAAGGAAAAGAGGAGAAGAAGAAATTTTTTTCTTCTTCTCCTCTATTCCTTCTTCTTCTCCTTTTTTCTTCTACTTCCTCTTCTTATTTTTTTCTCCTCTTCTTCTCCTTCTTCCTTCTTCCTCTTTTATTCTTTTTCCTTATTTTCATTCTTCCTCGACGACCCTAACTCTAAACAGTACAACTTCCTCGACGTCCCCGCCTCTCTCATGAACAAAATAAAACCATCATACATATGAAAACAAAATAAAAAAGCATCATACATATATATGCAGAAAACAAAATAAAAACATCACATATATATGCAGAAAAAAAACATTAGATCAACACATATGCAAAAAAGCATCATACATATATCCATACATCAATATATATACATGAAAAAAAACATTAGATCAACAGGGCAGGTGTATATATATGCATATATCCATATATCCATACATCAATATATATACATCAATATATATATGCAAAAAAAAATCATGGCGGCGGCGGCAGGGGGGCAGGGCAGGTGCGCTGGGCTCATCAGGCGGAGGCGACGGCGAGGTCGCGCGACGGGCGGCGGGGAGGCGGAGGCGACGGCGAGGTCGGGAGGCAGGCGGCGACGGCGAGGTCGGCAGGTCGCTGGAGGCAGGGCGGCGACGGGCGAGGCGACGGGCGGGACGGCGACGACGAGGCAGGCGACAAGGCAGGGCGGGCGGCAGATGTGCACGACGGGCGGGGGCAGGCACGACGGGCGACGGGCGACAGCGGCATACAACGGCTTATTGTTGCTATTATTATTATTTTTTCAAGTTTTTTGTTTTGTTTCGTGCATTATTTATTTTCTTTTGGTTTTTGCTTTATTTTTAATTCTTTTTGCTTTTAGGTCAGCAAAATTATAAACTTTCTGTTAGTGCCATTTGTTTTAGAACAATTATAAACTTTCTGTTTGTGCCATTAGTTTTATAAAATTTGAATTCTTTGAAATTTGTGTGAATCACAAGTTTGTGAGCTCAACAAGGCGTAGTGGGACGGGCTTATAAACCGGTGTGAGCGCCCTTCGGTTGGCGAGGTTCTCAAAGTTGGCATAGCATATTCATGAACAAAACGGACAATGGTATCATACTCGTGTGTTACAAAGTTGGCATGGTATCATCATAATAGTTGCGGGAGAAAGTCTTCACTTTTTCTTCGCTTGTGTCGCTTTGCTTATTGCGCCGTAACCATGGATAATCTTCATCGTTTATCAGGATGCTTGGGTCAGCCTTGACTTTGAAGGGGGGAATTTCATGAAACTTTTCATACTCTTCAGACATGTCTGTCTTGCCCTCCACTCCCAGGATGTCCTTTTTTCCTGAAAGAACTATGTGGCGCTTTGGCTCATTGTATGATGTATTCGCTTCCTTATCTTTTCTTTTCCTCGGTCTGGTAGACATGTCCTTCACATAGATAACCTGTGCCACATCATTGGCTAGGACGAACGGTTCGTCGGTGTACCCAAGATTTTTCAGATCCACTTTGTTGTCATTCCGTCTTTGTGGGTCTACGTGTACCCGCCTCTGACAGATTGACCCACTTGCACTTAAACAAAGGGACCTTAAAATCTACTCCGTAGTCAAGTTCCCATATGTCTACTATGTAACCATAATATGTGTCATTTCCCTTGTCGGTTGCTGCATCAAAGCGGACACCGCTGTTTTGGTTGGTGCTCTTTTCATCTTGGTCAATCGTGTAAAATGTATTCCCATTTATCTCGTATCCTTTCCAAATCATTACAGTCGAAGATGGTCCCTGGACAACAAGTACAACTCATCACAAACAGTGCTGTCACCTCTGAGACGTGTTTCCAACCAACTGCTGAAAGTCCTGATGTGTTCACATGTAATCCAGTCGTCGCACTGCTCCGGGTGTTTGGAGCGCAGACTGTTCTTGTGTTCATCGACATACGGGGTCACCAAGGTAGAGTTCTGTAGAACTGTGTAGTGTGCTTGAGACCAAGAATATCCGTCCCTGCATATTATTGAGTCTCTTCCAAGTGTGCCTTTTCCAGTCAGTCTCCCCTCATACCGCGATTTAGGTAGACCTATCTTATTAAGGCCAGGAATGAAGTCAACACAAAACCCGATGACATCCTCTGTTTGATGGCCCATGGAGATGCTTCCTTCTGGCCTAGCACGGTTACGAACATATTTCTTTAGGACTCCCATGAACCTCTCAAAGGGGTACATATTGTGTAGAAATACGGGCCCCAGAATGACAATCTCATCGACTAGATGAACTAGGACGTGCATCATGATATTGAAGAAGGATGGTGGCAACACCAGCTCGAAACTGACAAGACATTGCGCCACATCACTCCTTAGCGTTGCTACGATTTCTGGATCGATCACCTTCTGAGATATTGCATTGAGGAATGCACATAGCTTCACAATGGCTAATCGGACGTTTTCGGTAGAAGCCCTCTCAATGCAACCGGAAGCAGTTGCGTCATAATCACGTGGCAGTCATGAGACTTTAGGTTCTGGAACTTTTTCTCTGACATATTTATTATTCCCTTTATATTCGACGAGAAGCCAGTCAGGACCTTCATACTGAGCAGGCATTGAAAGAATATTTCTTTCTCTTCTTTCGTAAGAGCATAGCTGGCAGGACCTTCATACTGCTTCGGAGGCATGCCCTCTTTTTCGTGAAAGCGTTGCATGTCCTCTCGTGCCTCGTGTGTATCTTTTGTCTTCCCATACACGCCCAAGAAGCCTAGCAGGTTCACGCAAAGGTTCTTCGTCACGTGCATCACGTCGATCGAAGAGCGGACCTCTAGGTCTTTCCGAGGGTAGGTCCCAAAATATAGATTTCTTCTTCCACATGGGTGCGTTATTCTCAGCGTCATTCGGAACAGCTAGTCCGCGGGACCCTTTCCAAAGATTACGTGTAAATCATTGACCATAGCAAATGCGTGATCACCCGATGCGCATGGCGGGCTTCTTCCGTGATCTGCCTCGCTTTGAAATGCTTGCCTTTCTTTCGACATTGATGGTTGGTCGGAAGAAATCGACGATGGCCTGGTACACATTCTTCCTGCAGCTTCCTGTATATATACTATCGGTGTCAAGTAAACAGTGCGTGCATGCGTGGTATCCCTTGTTTGTCTGTCACGAAAGGTTATCGAGAGCGGGCCAATCGTTGATTGTCACGAACAGCAACGCCTTTAGGTCAAATTCCTCCTTTTGTGCTCATCCCACGTCGTACACCGCTTCCATTGCACAGCTGTAAAAGTTCCTCAACTAATGGCCTTAGGTACACATCAATGTCGTTGCCGGGTTGCTTAGGGCCTTGGATGAGAACCGGCATCATAATGAACTTCCGCTTCATGCACATCCAAGGAGGAAGGTTATACATACATAGAGTCACGGGCCAGGTGCTGTGATTGCTGCTCTGCTCCCCGAAAGGATTAATGCCATCTGCGCTTAAAGCAAACCATACGTTCCTTGGGTCCTTTGCAAACTCATCCCAGTACTTTCTCTCGATTTTTCTCCACTGCGACCCGTCAGCGGGTGCTCTCAACTTCCCGTCTTTCTTACGGTCCTCACTGTGCCATCGCATCAACTTGGCATGCTCTCTGTTTTACGAGCAGACATTTCAACCGTGGTATTATAGGAGCATACCACATCACCTTCGCAGGAACCCTCTTCCTCGGAGGCTCGCCGTCAACATCACCAGGGTCATCTCGTCTGATCTTATACCGCAATGCACCGCATACCGGGCATGCGTTCAGATCCTTGTAGGCACCACGGTAGAGGATGCAGTCATTAGGGCATGCATGTATCTTCTCCACGTCCAATCCTAGAGGGCATACGACCTTCTTTGCTGCGTATGTACTGTCGGGCAATTCGTTATCCTTTGGAAGCTTCTTCTTCATTATTTTCAGTAGCTTCTCAAATCCTTTATCAGGCACATCATTCTTTGCCTTCCTTTGCAGCAATTCGAGTATGCACCGAGCTTTGTGTTGCCATCTTCGCAATTGGGGTACAAACCCTTTTTGTGATCCTCTAACATGCGATCTAACATCAGCTTCTCCTTTTGACTTTCGCATTGTGTCCTTGCATCGACAATGACCCGGCGGAGATCATCATCATCGGGCACATCGACTGGTTCATCTAGATCTTCAGACTTAGCCCGTTCTGCAGCACCATCGTGCACATCGTCTGGTGCTACTTGATGTTCAGTAGCATCACCGTATTCAGGGGGCACAAAGTTGTCATCATACTCTTCTTCCTCGCCGTCTTCCATCATAACCCCTATTTCTCCGTGCCTCGTCCAAACATTATAGTGTGGCATGAAACCCTTGTAAAGCAGGTGGGTGTGAAGGATTTTCCGGTCAGAGTAAGACTTCATATTCCCACATATAGGGCATGGACAACACATAAAACCATTCTACTTGTTTGCCTCAGCCACTTGAGAAAAGCATGCACGCCTTAATGTACTCGGAGGTGTGTACATCACCGTACATCCATTGCCGGTTCATCTGCGTGCATTATATATAATTAAGTGTGTCAAAAATCATTACAGAACATCATGAATTGATAATTAAGTGACCAAATTAATAGAAGTTCATCATCACATAAAAACCAAAGTACATACATAGTTCTCATCTAACAACATAAAGCTCGCAGAGCATCTAAATTAATTAAACCATACATTGAAACTATGTAAAACATTTCAATGTGAAAACAAATACGATCATAATCGCAACCAAGGTAACAACTGATCCAACGGCATAATGATACCAAGCCTCGGTATGAATGGCATATTTTCTAATCTTTCTCATCTTCAAGCGCATTGCATCCATCTTGATCTTGTGATCATCAACGACCTCCGCAACATGCAACTCCAATATCATCTTCTCCTCCTCAAGTTTATTATTTTTTCCTTCAAGAAATTGTTTTCTTCTTCAACTAAATTTAACCTCTCGACAATAGGGTCGGTTGGAATTTCCGGTTCAACAACCTCCTAGATAAATAAAATCTATGTCACGTTGGTCGGCATAATTTTCATAAACAATAAATGAACCAATAGTTATGAAAAGATAATATATACCACATCCGAATCATAGACAGGACGAGGGCCGACGGGGGCGGTACCAAAACCATCGCACTATATAAGATGCAATAATAAAAGTAAGAAAATAATACAAGTAAGAATATTTTTCCTTTCAGAAAGAAGATAAGAACAAGAAGCTCACCACGGTGGAGCTGGCGATGAGATCGGCGCGGGTGATCGACGGCGGTGAAGACGGGGACGGGGCATGACGGACCGCTAAACCTAGACAAATATTGAGGAAAATGGAGGTTAGAGGTCGAGCTTGGAGAGGAGAAAGCTTAAGTAGTGTGGCTCGGGCATTCCATCGAACACCTTGTGTGCATAGGAGGTGAGCTAGAGCACCACCAAGCCCCTCCCCTCGGCGGAAAAAAGCAGGCGGTGTGCTCTGCTCTTGCCTGAGGGCTATATATAGGCAGCACTATTGGTCCCGGTTGGTGGCATGAGCCGGGACTAAAGGGAAGCCTTTGGTCCCGGTTCATGCCACCAACCGGGACCAATAGTGGTGGGACAGTAGCGAAGCCCATTGGTCCCGGTTCGTCCCACCAACCGGGACCAAAAGGTCCGGACGAACCGGGACAAATGGCCCACGTGGCCCGGCCGGCCCCCTGGGCTCACGAACCGGGATAAATGCTCACATTAGTCCCAGTTCTGGATTGAACCGGGACTAATGGGCAAAACAGGCCTCAATGATAGCCCCTTTTTCTACTAGTGAGACGACAACTTAAAATCTGAATAATGTATGGCTCATAATCGTATGATTAAATAGAATATCTTTCGTATAATTTTTGCTACAGTTTCACATATGTTGATAGAAAACCGTGTATGTCCATTGTTTCACCGTTGTTTATACAAAAAAATTCTTTTATAATCAAATAAACTAGGTGCAATCCAATGTTCCCAAGGGAAGACTTCTCCTTAAATGTTGTACACATATAATATCTAATCCATGAAGTGGTTTTAGGATAAAATTCGATCGTAATTCTAAGGCAGACACATAGATTTATATTTTTCAGGTACCGAATGGAAATGAGCATATATGCTACAACAGGGAACTTGATTATATACCTATTGTAAACTTATATGTAACAAATACTAGATACCCGCAACAAGTTTTGAATTTGTAACCATGTTGTCTACCAATAAAATAATAACAATCAATTATAACATTTTCATATTATTATCCAACATTTGTCATAGGTACCCACTTTGTCGTATTTAATATAAGAAGCGCTAGCCGTGCAGATGCACGGGTTAATGGCTATTGATATAATAATTGACATTTTGCAACTGGTCTCATTTGTGTACCTGCAACAGAGCCAAATTGCTTTTCGGCCATTGGCGTGGGTGTTTGCCTTTCTTGACTATGCGAAAGCAATCGAGGAGAATACGCAGGGTAAAGGCATTCGAATTAATCTTTGAAATACGTTTCACATCATGGACCAAAGCGTAGTACTGCTTTGGCACAATCTTGCTCGACATGGGAGCAATAATTGTTCCTAACAGGACAAGGACTAATTTCCGAAGGAAATCGTCGTTGGTGGCTTTACTTTTAATTATGTCCTCAATGAGATTATCTATCACTATGTTTTCTGATGTCTTACTGAGAAATTGTGGCGGCACCCACTCCTTCATGTCCTCTCCTTCTTCAATCAGAATGTCCGAAGCGGAGAGTCCTTGGTTCTCGAGGTTAAAGATGCACTCGACGTTGACCGCACCGAGAGTCACCTCCCCAACCTGCTCTTGTATAATTAATATGGACTTGCTGGCATCAAAATTCTCAATCATATACCTAATCAGAAGGGTACGCATCTTAACAGATGGTATCTGCAGCATGCTGCGCAATGTTGTATCAGCCGCTCTAGCGCGTTGACCGCTCGATTGAGCGGCAACACGCTTGCACCATTTTCAACGGCGCACACTATTTCTCCATTCAGCTCGTCTATCCTATAGAAAGAAAATATAAAACTTCGTGACATTTGCCAACACTAATGCAAAAATAACAATAGACATGCAAAAATATAAAACTTTCTGGCAGTAGCAAACAAAAATGCAAAAATAACACTAATGCAAATATAAAACTAGCACCATGTATACAGCAACATGCACCCAAGCGTGTGCTGATATGAGGCAATAAAAAAGTAACTACAATTGGTAATTGAATTTACTTGCATCTGATCAAGTTCTTTGAGTGTCAGATAAATTATTAACAGGGTGACAAATTAATCAGCTGTAAATAACTACAGTCTATAGCAATGGTACCTATTTGAGGTTCATCAACATCTAATTCTTATAACTCTTTACTGTTCTATGCCTACAATAATATAATTGGATTGTGTGACAAAAATATAAGTGGATCATGTGACAAAAAATCTATTGCATCATGTTTCTCAAGAAACAACATCTTATTCTACCATGATATGAAAGATTTAGTTCATGTATGCCTTCTGGTCAGAACGCATCTAGTCGAGTTGATACTAGCTAGTTGAAAATATGTGTTAAACCTAAGTCCATGAAAGCAACAAGATGGAGGAACTAGCTTGCTATGAAGGCGTGAGGTAAGGAGGACAACTTACTTGATCGGTCGACGAAGATGAAATAAGTCGGCGATGCGTTGTCGACGTAGTTCGTCAAGGGCGGCCAGCACGTGCGGACGACCTTGATCTTCTCGGGGTTTTTGTGGCGTGGGGGATGCGGCGGACGGAGCTGTCGACGACTCACCGGCAGGAGGCGATCTAGACGACGACATGTGCGAGGAGGTGGAGATTATATACGAGGTCGTCTTCTAGGTCGTCGTAACATCCCTGTGGCCAATCTCGCGATCTATATTTTCCTCCGTTGAATCGAGGCTGAACGTGCTCCTCAATCGTAGGGATTAGGAACATATGGGTTAGCACGATCCCGAAATTGTGTAACAGAACGGCGACTACTTCCATGATCGATGTGCATGTCATCGACGTGCATGGAAAGCGCAGCGTGGTGGGCCCCCACAATATGGATCCGATAGTTATCTGCGGTTTGGGCCGGCCCACCTACCTCTACATTGTTTTCTCCTCAAAATAAATATCATTGATTCTTCCCTCAATAAAAAATATTTGTGACACCTATTAGTTATTGTATACTTGTATATGTTCAACAATATTTATAGTATCTCTATCATTTCTGCAATATTATATATTCAAATGTAATGTTCCTCTTTCCCTTTTAATTTGGTTTTCCTGTTATTTTATGTTTTCTCCTTCTTATTCCTAATTGTTTTTTCATGTTTCATAATTCCATATCACTTCTTCTCATAGTTTTCAAATTCATTTCAAATATGTATGATTAAATGTTGTCCTATTTATAACTTGTTAATTGGTGGGACCATAGCGAAAACAACTTTCAGACTTGCCCTCCGGCAGACCCGAATGGTCCTGCTTGTACATGGTGCATGTGGAGGCATGCATGAGATGACCCCAACTTTTGGGACCTTGTGGGCATGGCCAATGTGGTCCCCCAGGCAAGGTGTGCACAAATTCGGACACAAAACGCACGTTGAGTCACGTGGGGGCAGTGTTGTAGGGTTTTGTCGCCGGAAAAACCCTAGAAAATTCATCGAGTGTCGGAAATGAACGATATTTGTCATGCATGCATGCCATGGTCATCCTTGGGTATGCATAAACTTTGGGATCATTCGGTGGGATGGGGAAAGTAAACCACTCTCAGACCTGCCCTCCGGCAGACCCGAATGGTCCTGCTTGTACATGGTGCATGTGGAGGCATGCATGAGATGACCCCAACTTTTGGGACCTTGTGGGCATGGCCAATGTGGTCCCCCAGGCAAGGTGTGCACAAATTCCGACACAAAACGCACGTTGCGTCACGTGGGGGCAGTGTTGTAGGGTTTTGTCGCCGGAAAAACCCTAGAAAATGTATCGAGTGTCGGAAATGAACGATACTTGTCATGCATGCATGCCATGGTCATCCTTGGGTATGCATAAAGTTTGGGATCATATGGTGGGACCGGCAAGGTAAACCACTTTCAGACCTATTAGAATGAAGAAGTGAAATAAAAGAAAACATATTATCTTACATTTAAAAAATAATTCAAATATAAAAAAGTTAAGATCTATTAGAATGAAGAAGTGAAATAAAAGGCAACATATTATCTTGCATTTTGAAAATATTTCAAATATAAAGAAGAGAACAAATATTAGAATGAAGAAATGAAATATAACAGAACATTTTATCTTACAAACTAAAAATATTTTAAATATAATAAAGATAAGAAATATTAGAATGAAGAATTGAAATAACACACACCATTTTAGTTTATATTTCATAAATATTATCAACATAATAAAGAGAACGAACAAATGAAATAAAACGCAACAAAATTTGGCATACTTTTTTAATTGTAGTAAACACTGTTAGAAATCATATAGAAAAAAAGAGATTTTATTTTAAATATTAGAAATACAAACAAGAAAATAAATTTTGGAGTTAAGAAGTGAAAAACAAAGTAATTTATAAAACAGATCAGTGCACCGCAGGTAAGGCTGCCTTGGGCCAGCCCGCCCGAATTGGGCCCAAGGCAAAACCTCAGGCACAGCGCAGCCTGACAGTGGGGTGGTGGGAGTTTAGTCCCACCTCGCCAAGCGAGAGAGCGCCGCACCGGTTTATATACCCGACTGCGACTCCCCTCCCAAGCTCCTATCATATACAGGCAGTACATTTCCTAACTCTAGTCCTCTCTGCCCCGTGGGGCCTACTAGCAGCAGATATATTCTACACCACGGGCCTGCATCCTGACCAATGAACTGCTGGGTTCCTAGTCATATGCAGGCCGTGGTGTATGAATTATCATTCTCTGGTAGGTGGGCACTTTTTTCGTATATTGCCAGGTGTTTTGATCTTCAAATCACAAACTAAATTATACACATGTTCACTTGCATTCAATACACATTTTCTTTTTGCATATATGCCAAGTTAATGTTTTGACCTTCAAATCACCTAATAAATTTTACACATGCTAACTTACATGTAATACACATGGCTATTAATGGGAGTTCAACAAAATAAAGCCGTGGTGTACGAATTCTCCTCCCAGATGCATGCCATTGTCATGGTAGGGTGTGCATAAAGTTTGGGATCATTTGGTGGGCAGGCAAGGAAAACCTCTTTCAAACTTGCCCTCCGGCAAACCCGAATGGTCTGGCTTGTACATGGTTCATTTGGAGGCATGCATGAGATGACCCCAACCTTTTGGGAGCACGTGGGCATGGTGTGCACGAATTCGGACACAATACGCACGTTGCTTCTAGTACATGCTGCAAGTGGAGGCACATATGCGATTGTCCGAACTAGATTTGATTTAATAATATTTCAAGTATGAAACAGAAAAGAAAATTTATAATTATGAAAGACAACCATGAAAAGAGTAATAAAAGACAACATTATATCATACATTATTTAAATTTATAACTGTCAGAAGAAAGAAAAGAGGAGAATATAGAAAACAGAAGAAAAATTTGAATGAATAAGTGCAAGAAAAGACAACATATTATCTTACATTTTGAAAATATTTCAAATATAAAGAAGAGAACAAATATTAGAATGAAAAAGTGAAATAAAACAGTACATTTTATCTTACAAACTAAAAATATTTCAAATATAATAAAGATAAGAAATATTGGAATGAACAATTAAAATAAAACATACCATTTTAGTTTATATTTCGTAAATATTATCAATATAAAAAAGAGAACGAACAAATGAAATAAAACGGAACAAAATTTGGCATACTTTTTATTTTAGTAAACACTGTTAGAAATAATATAGAAAAAAGAGATTTGATTTTAAATATTAGAAATATAAACAAGAAAATAAATTTTGGAGTTAAGAAGAGAAAAACAAAGTAATTTATAAAACAGAACAGCGCAACGCGGGTAAGGTTGCCCAGGGCCAGCCCGCCCGAATTGGGCCCAAGGCAGAGCCGCGCAGGGCACATCGCAGCGCGCAGCCGTGTGGTGGTGGGAGTTTAGTCTCACCTCGCCGAACGGGAGAGCGCTGCACCGGTTTATATACCCGGGTGCGACTCCCCTCCCAAGCTTCTATCATATGCACGCAGTACATTGCCTAACTCTCGTCCCCTCTGCCCCGTGGGGCCTACTAGTAGCATAGATATTCAGCACCACGGGCCTGCATCCTTGCCCATGAACGGCTGGATTCCTAGTCGTATGCAGGCCGTGGTGTATGAATTCTCCTGCTCTGGAAGGTGGGCACTTTTTTTTGGCATATTGCCATGTATTTTTGGCATATTCTCATATTCTTCAAATCACACAATAAATTATACACATGCTCACTTGCGTTGAATGCACATTTTTTTGCATATATGCCAAGTTAATGTTTCTACCTTCAAAACACCTAGTAAATTTTACACATGCTCATTTGCACACATGGCTATTAATGGGATTTCAACAAAAATGAGGCCGTGGTGTATGAGTTCTCCTCCCACATGCATGCCAAGGTCATGGTAGGGTGTGCATAAAGGGGACCGACAAGGAAAATCTCTTTCAGACTTGCCCTCCGGCAGACCCGAATGGTCCGGCTTGTACAAGGTGCATGTGGCGGCGGCATGCATAAGATGACCCCCCCACCAAATTTGCACACATGACCTCTTGCACAAACAAAGCTTGGTTTCAAAAACTTGGATGATTTGGAGGTGGTGGAAAAATTCACCTTTGTTCAAAAACTAGCTTAAGTTAGACCAAATGGCCCCTCTGGAATGCGATGATTTTTTCGACCACCTCCAAATCAACTCAACTTTTGCACACATGACCTCTTGCACAAACAAAGCTAGGTTTCCAATGTTTTATATTTTTTTGAATTATTTTGAATTTATAATGACCTATAGACTGACTGGTCAAAATATCGTTCTATACCTCAAGGGGGCATTGTAAAATATTATTTTTCCAAATTTTCTTTCATAGCCATGTTTGGCACATGTGGGTCACCATGTACAAGGAAACTTGGATGATTTGGAGGTGGTGGGAAAATTCACCTTTGTTCAAAAACTGGCTTATGTTAGACCAAATGGCCCCTCCGGAATGCGGTGATTTTTTCGACCACCTCCAAATCAACTCAAATTTTGCACACATGACCTCTTGCACAAACTAAGCTTGGTTTCCAAGGTTTTATATTTTATTTAATTATTTTGAATTTATAATGACCTATAGACTAACTGGTCAAAACATCGGTCTATACCTCAAAGGGGCATTGTAAAATATTATTTTTCCAAATTTTCTTTGATAGCCATGTTTGGCACATGTGGGTCACCATGTACAAGAAAATTTGGGTTATTTGGAGGTGGTGCAAAAAATCGCCTTTGTTCAAAAACTGGCTTAAGTTAGACCAAATGGCCCCTACGGAATGCGGTGATTGTTTCGACCACCTCCAAATCAAACTCAACTTTTGCACACATGATCTCTTGCACAAACTAAGCTAGGTTTCCAAGGTTTTTTGTTTTTTGAATTTTTTTGAATTTTAATGACCTATAGACTGACTAGTCAAAACATCGGTCAATACCTCAAGGGGGCATTGTAAAATATTGTTTTTTAAAATTTTCTTTGATAGCCATGTTTGTCACACGTGGGTCACCATGTACAAGAAAATTTGGGTGATTTGGAGGTGGTGCAAAAAATCACCTTTGTTAAAAAACTGGCTTAAAATAGACCAAATGGCCCCTCTGGAATTCAGTGATTTTTTCGACCCCCTCCAAATCAACTCAACTTTTGCACACATGATCTCTTGCACAAAATAAGCTTGGTTTACAAGGTTTTATATTTTTTTTAATTTTTGTGAATTTATAATGACCTCTGACTTCTTGGTCAAAACATCATCTATACCTCAAGGGGCATTGTAAAATATTCTTTTTCCAAATTTTATTTCATAGCCATGTTTGGAAAATGTGGGTCACCATGTACAAGAAAATTTGAGTGATTTGGAGGTGGTGCAAAAAATCACCTTTGTTCAAAAACTGGCTTAAAATAGACCAAATGGCCCCTCTGGAATTCAGTGATTTTTTTGACCCCCTCCAAATCAACTCAACTTTTGCACACATGATCTCTTGCACAAAATAAGCTAGGTTTCCAAGGTTTTATATTTTTTTTAATTTTTGTGAATTTATAATGACCTACAGACTTACTGGTCAAAACATCTGTCTATACCTCAAGGGGGCATTGTAAAATATTCTTTTTCCAAATTTTATTTCATAGCCATGTTTGGAAAATGCGGGTCACCATGTACAAGAAAATTTGAGTGATTTGGAGGTGGTGCAAAAAATCACCTTTGTTCAAAAACTGGCTTAAGTTTAAGACCAAATGGCCCCTCCGGAATGTGGTGATTTTTTCGACCACCTCCAAATCAACTCAACTTTTGCACACATGACCTCTTGCACAAACTAAGCTAGGTTTCCAAGGTTTTATATTTTTTTAATTTTTTTGAATTTATAAAGACCTATTGACTAACTGGTCAAAACATCGGTCTATACCTCAAAGGAGCATTGTAAAATATTATTCTTCCAAATTTTCTTTGATAGCCATGTTTGGCACATGTGGGTCACCAAGTACAAGAAAATTTGGGCGATTTGGAGGTGGTGCAAAAAATCACCTTTGTTCAAAAACTGGCTTAAGTTAGACCAAATGGCCCCTACGGAATGCGGTGATTGTTTCGACCACCTCCAAATCAAACTCAACTTTTGCACACATGATCTCTTGCACAAACTAAGCTAGGTTTCCAAGGTTTTTTGTTTTTTGAATTTTAATGACCTATAGACTGACTAGTCAAAACATCGGTCTATACCTCAAGGGGGCATTGTAAAATATTGTTTTTAAAAAATTTCTTTGATAGCCATGTTTGTTACATGTGGGTCACCATGTACAAGAAAATTTGGGTGATTTGGAGGTGGTGCAAAAAATCACCTTTGTTCAAAAACTGGCTTAAAATAGACCAAATGGCCCCTCCGGAATTCGGTGATATTTTTGACCACCTCCAAATCAACTCAACTTTTGCACACATGATCTCTTGCACAAAATAAGCAAGTTTTCCAAGGTTTTATATTTTTTTGAATTTATAATGACCTATAGACTTACTGGTCAAAACATCCGTCTATACCTCAAGGGGGCATTGTAAAATATTCTTTTTCCAAATTTTCTTTTATAGACATGTTTGGCACATGTGGGTCACCATGTACAAGAAAATTTGGGTGATTTGGTGGTGGTGCAAAAAATCACCTTTGTTCAAAAACTGGCTTATGTTCAAAATCTGGCTTATGTTAGACCAAATGGCCCCTCCGGAATGCGGTTATTTTTTCGACCACCTCAAAATCAACTCAACTTTTGCACACATGACCTCTTGCACAAACTAAGCTAGGTTTCCAAGGTTTTATATTTTGTTGATTTTTTCTGAATTTATACTGCCCTATAGACTGACTGGTCAAAACATTAGTCTATACCTCAAGGGTGCATTGTAAAATTTCTTTTTTCCAAATTTTCTTTCATAGCCATGTTTGGCACACGTGGGTAACCATGTAAAAGAAAATTTGTGTGATTAGGAGGTGGTGCAAAAATCACCATGTAAGCTAGACCAAATGGTCCCTCCAGAAGGCGGTGATTTTATCGACCACCTCCAAAATTTCCACTTTTTAAAAATATATTATTCATGGAAGATTCAATCTTGCTAATTTATGAACATTGACAAAAAAAGATTTTTAAAAATTTCTAATTCTTATAATATATTTCAAATGGTATATTCAATCATGCTCACTTATGAACATTGTCAAATTTTTTCTTCAACATTTTCTAATTTTAAGAATATATTTGAAATGGAATATTCAATCATGCTAACTTATGAACATTGACAATAAAGAATTTTCAACATTTTCCATTTTTTATGATAAATTTGAAATGGAATATTCAATCATGCTAACTTAAGAACATTGACAAAAATGATTTTCAACATTTTCTAAATTCAATAATATATTTGTAATGGAAGATTAGATCATGCTAACTTATGAAAACCATAAGTCAATGTTTTTACTATCTATCCTATGTAGATAAGGCTGATTCTTTGCACACACCATTACCAAGCACATGCCCACTGTATGCAACATGTCTCATCAGTCAAGCAACATTGAAGCACCTACTGTGATCATTGCAGCATCAGAATATAAACACTGCAACAAAGTAGACAGTTGACATACTTCAGACAAATAATAGATTAATTAAGTCTCTGACATACTTAAGAGTCTGCCATACTACTTAATAGTCTGCCATACTTAACAGTTCACAAACACTTCCACCTTCCAGATTCACAATTCACAACCATACTGGCGCAAAATTTAAACATCATCAACTATACTGATGATTAGTAACACTACCAACTTCACAGAGGGTGACTAGATGGGACCCATAGCCTTCAGGAGGGCTGCATGCTCTGCCCTGATCTTCACTTCGCTCCAACTCTTGGTTAAACCGCGTGCATGCGACATAAGGTGCTCATGCAGCCCATCCTTGCACTACTAGGGAAAACCTTATACACAGAAGCTTACCAGCAGTGCGGTCTAAAATGAGGCGCTACTACTAATTAGTAGTAGCGGGGATACAAAACCCACGCTACAACTAAGTTGATAGTAGTAGCGAGGAGTATAAACCCACGCTACTACTAAGTGATCTCCACCATACCCCCCAGGAAAGACCATAGTAATAGCGAGGGCTATAAAACCCGCGCTACTACTAAGTTGATAGTAGTAGCGAGGGATATAAACACGCGCTGCTGCTAAGTGGCCTCCACTTTTGCACCATCCACCCAGGCCGATCCACTCCCACCCCATCACTCTCTCTCTCTCATCCCTAAAAAACTCTCTCATGCCGCTCCTCTCCCCACGATCTCCTCGCCGCCACCGACACCCCATCCCCCCCGCCCCGCATCTCTCTTTCTCTCTCTCGACAGCACTCGAGCAAATCTCCGACGACGGGCCTCCTTGATTTCGGCGGCGGTGGAGGATTCCGGCACGCGCGGCGAGGCATCTGTCCTTCCATGACGGCCCGATGGGCGGAGCGAGGTGGCACGGCATCCACGGCCTTCACCCCCAGCGGCGGCGTGCGTCGAGGAGTCGGGGGGCTCTAACATGAGGCGCGGCGCCGCTCTCCCCTGCACGGCGGAAGTGGCCTCCCGCTGGTGGCAGTTACAGATTTTCTTGAGGCGGATCTGAGGTCAGTGAGTCTCCGACACCGCGGGTGGTGGTCACGGATGCCGACGCAGGGGATGGTGCGGGCTGCGCGTGGTGGTGGGGGACGCCGACGTGCTGCCCAGGTGTTGGCGAAGTCTCGTGTCATGGAAGCCACTACTTCTGCTGATGCGTGTGCGGCCATGTATTGCCACGAGTTTCTGATGATAGCATTTGTAGCGTACAGACATTAAAACCATGACAATTCACCACTACTTCTGCATCCCATTTTAGTGTCAATTGATGCTGGTCCGTGATAGTAGTCCTAGGATAGTAATTGATTTGGGATTTTGGATTTGATGCACTATTGGATTGATGCTACTTTTGCAGTTGTGTAAAAACAGAGCAAATTATCACCAACTGACATGGAAATTTTACAATCTTTTTATAGCTATCATCTTTTTTTAGTAAAACTAGGCCAATGCCCATCCGTTGCAACGGGAATAACAACTGTTATATGAGTGATAAATTTAGATGATGCTATCAAGAATTAACTCAAAGAAAATACTTTATTTGGCTCTATACAACATCATCATGTACACTGCTTGGCTGCACCTTGTGCTCACGTCCAAACTTTAGGTTCAGCAAAGAAAAGCTAAAAAAGAATTTAGCTCATGCAAGTGTCAGCACACAAATAGACTTAACGACTGACAGGCTAGGTCCAGCATCTCAACAACGAAGCGATTCATATTGGTATTGTGTCCCTAGGAGCGTTCGTCGGGATGCTATCAGTACCCAACGAACTGTCGATTTCTTCAGTTAAATTGCCAACACCTTCAGTTAATGCTTGAGTAATCCACGCCAACTCTTCGCTGCCGTTTAAAGCGTGGAAAGCTGCAAGTCGAGGTGGTACTAAGAACAAGCGAGACCTTTAGCCACAACAATCAAGCAAGTGCTCGATCACAGGCTACACTAAGCAGGTAAATAACGTGCTTCACACACACTGCCTAGTACAAAGCAAAAACTAAAGGAGAACAGAAGATACTACATGACCTTAACCGCATTATGTGGTAGTCGTCGTGCTTGCAGGGGAGGAGGGCAGATGAGGCAAGCCTGGCCTAGCCGCTGACGACGGCCAAGGGTGCTCGATTGAGCTCGTGGATGATGTCTCGTCTCTCAACGATGAAGTCGGCAAAAGATCGAATGACATGGTTCCTGTCCCTGTAAGTAGCGGTGCTCTCTTCCTACAATTGCTAGAATGTAGATTGTATATATGTTCTGATCAATGCAAATGCTGAGCCATGTTCCACTTTTACTGCTCTACATTATATTTTTACTACCTGAAGGGGTTAAGTCTGCAGTTTTGGGTTTCTCTGATTACAAGGGCTTCAGAGTTCCACCTTTTTTGTATTATCTAATTATGAAATAACAAGCATGCTCTGAAGTGTAGAGGGGTTGTGATTGCTAGTTCCTGCTAGGTAATCATAAGAATGCTTGGGTTATTACTTAAGGACACCGGACACTATTTCCGGGATAATATGTTAAATCCAGAATTATCGATCTTCCTTAGTGGATGCCCATGCTTTGATCATGTGTCGGTTCCTATCAATGCAAATGCAGCATGTCCCTAAAACAAACGGAGACATTCCTTCTTTTGATGAAGCCTTTTCAGATCACCGGAGACTTCTCGATAAGTTGGTGCTGTATGGCCTGGTCATCTAGTTCCTCAACCCCAAAGGTCCACTACAAGAAATATGTCAACTAGTGACCTTCTGTCAGTGACCCTGGAAGAATTGGTCATAAATTTATGACCATTTTAGACCAATAGGGCAAAAGCTGTTTGGGGGGTTCCAGACCCTAACCTATAACGACCATTACAGTCGGAAAGGTCATAATGTCATTACAGGAAATGGTCATAAAGCGGGAAGCACTGTCCACTGCCTCACGCCTAGCTTGATAACGACCAATATAACATGGTCACTACACTTGATTTTGAATGATTAAGGATGATTAGGCAGCCACCTCAGCAACCTCGCTTATGTGTACTGTCTAGGTGTCATTTTTGGTTAAATATTAATATTCAACAACAGACGGGGCACACACTGACATGCAGGACCCATTTGACAGGAGGGGCCGAGTGCTTAATTCGCCCAAAAAATGTGCGCTAGCGGGGACTCGAACCCACGACCTCGCGCTTGCTTCGCTCGTTCGGTACCACTGGGCTAGAGAGGGATTGTTGCCCTGGTATGGGAACTAATCTATACATTATATAAAACCACGGCTCTCTCCTATCAGTGACAAGTGGGGCCTTCCGACCAGGTGGCATCGAACAGAGCAACACTAACAGGCGGGAACCATTTGACAGGTGGGTGAGCCACTGACAGGTCGGTAAGCGAGCGTTTAATTCCCTAAAAAATGTGCGCTTTAATTCCTAAAAAATATGCGCTAGCGGGGACTAGAACCCACGACCTCATATTTGTTTAACTTGTTCGCTACCACTGGGCTAGAGAGGGATTGCTGCCCATCGAGCGGAATGGCTCTATATATTATATTATAGCGCCAAATCTAAGTCATTGACAAGTGGGACCAGGTGGCGGCGGGCTGCGGGCAGAGCCTACACTTAGCCAAAAATTTCTAGGTCTTCCGGTGGCGGCGGGCTGCGGGGAGTGCGTGAGACGAGGGCGAGGCCGGTGGTCAAGCGACCAGCGAGGCGAGGCGACCGGCGGTGGTGGGAGGCGGGCGAGGCAGCCTCGCCGCGGTGACTCGCCCGCAGCCTCGCCTTGGTGACCTCGCATGCAGCCTCGCCGCTCGCCTTATCTCGGCGGCAGCAGTGAGCAGCGGAAGCAACCGGCGGGTGTGGAGGCGGGGCTGGCTGCCGAAGCGACCAGCAGGGGCGTGGGCCACATGCAGTGGTGGGGGCGGGCGCAGGAACGATGGCCACGCAAGGAGAGGCTTGCCGAGCATGGGGGACTCGCCGCCGCCGGAAGCACATCTCTCGGTATGCACCCCTCTCCTCTTCCCCCCTCTCCTCTCTCACCTCGCCGCCGAGCACAGATGAATTTTGTTGATGAATTTTTCAGATGTTCTTCAGCATAGATGAATTGTGTTGATGCACTGTTAGGAATTAGGCGATAGCTTGCTTGTTTGGTAGATATTGCATAGATGAATTTTCTTGATGTACTGTTGGGAGTTCTTCAGCTTGTTTGTTAAGAATTGTTCAGGCCTTGTTCGGTTAAGATTTGGGGGGAATTTCAGCTAGATGGGATTTATTCCCTGCCAATATCTGTTAACCCCTCTCATTTATCAAGGCCAGAAACAAGGCCTTGGTCTTCAATTGTTTGTCTACAGATTGTTAGGATAATTGTAATTGTAATTGATAGAAACAGCATAGTATTTGTTAGGAGCTAGCTAGCTAGTTTGGTTTAATTTGAATTAGCCTTCTCTGCAACATAAATTCATGCCAATTTCAGTGTTGGTTTGATTTATAGTTTGGTTTGTTTCAATGTTGTGGTTAGGCAATTAGCATATAAAATTTTCTGGAATTTTAGCTTCCATTACTTCCATCCATTTTCATTAATTAATGTTGATGCACTTAAATTGATCTGCTAAGTTGCAACAATTTGTTGTCTTTGGCAGATGGACAGAAGCTGGATTAGAAAAGGAGTTAGAAAGTTTTCAAAAGAACATAAGAAAGGAGTTGATGATTTCATGGCATTTGTTCGGGAAAATTTTGCCAACGATGCTCACATTCTTTGCCCATGCTTCTAATGCCTCAATCGTCCAAGAATGGATCAAGGAAGAGTGGAAGATCATCTGCTTCTTAATGGGATGTCCAGCACATATGATAGATGGATATATCATGGAGAACCTTTGGACAGTCAACCTCAACATTTTGAAGGCGTCTGAGGCCCCTCATATGATGGGTGGTGGTGATCTTGGCATTGATTTCATGGAAAAGGTTTTGCGAGATAAAGCTATTTTGGAGGAAGAGGATGGGCATGAAGATGATAGGATTCCTGACCTATTGAAGGATTTGTATGATCTTTGAAGATCGTCTTGATGGACGTAAGTCGTTGTTTGCTGAGGTGTTAGAGGAGGCGGCGCAGCTCATGAAGGGGTAAATTTTCAAGATTTACCTTCACCGTGAAGTTACTCCACATCAAGTCTTTCTACCGGATTAGCAATGCCGCATTCAACGCAATACTCCGTCTTTTGAGCTTGCAATTCCCGGATAGTTGTGTTCCTAGATCATATGATGAAGCATTGAGCATAATCCATGAGCTGGGGTTAGGTTATGTGTCAATACATGTGTGCCCAAATAATTGTGTCTTGTTTCGGAAGGATTTAGCAAAGCATGACAACTGTCCAAAATGCAATGCATCTAGGTGGAAAGATGCTGATGGGAAGAAGTCAATACCGGAGAAGGTACTGAGGCACTTTCCCTTGATACCAAGGCTGCAGCGGATGTTCATCTCGAAGGAATCATCGCGTGAGGTACAGTGGCACAAGCTGAAGCGGCAACCTGTGGACAATGAGCTGAGTCATCCAGCGGATGGAGAGGCATGGAAAGAGTTTGACAGTATACATTTAGATTTTGCTGCAGATCCACGGAACATAAAACTTGGCATTGCCACAGATGGGTTTAATCTGTTTGGGAACATGAGCACGTCTTATAGCATGTGGCCAGTTTTGTGGTGCCGCATAACCTGCCACCATGGGCATGCATGGATCAGTCCAACTTCATGATGTCATTGCTTATCCGGGTCCAGAGTCTCCGTGAAAGGATTTTGATGTCTTTATGGAGCCCCTCATAGAAGAACTGCTCCAGCTCTGGACTGGTGTACCTACATACGATGCCTTGAGTCCGGAAGAAAAGTTCAATCTACGTGTTGCAATCATATGGTCCACCCATGATTTCCCGGCTCTGCACACTCTGTCTGGGAGGATCACAGCAGGTTATCAGGCTTGTGTCCATTGTGACAAAGACCCTTGCTCAAAGAGAATAAGGAGCAAGATCTGCTATATTGGGCACCGCCGCTTTCTTCCCCGAAACCATCGCTGGCGAAGAAGCAAAGATTTTAATGGTGAGAATGGAACCCGTGACAAGCCAACTGAATTCACTAAAGAAGAGATGGAGCAGCAACTTGAAAAGGTTAAAGATGTGAGATCAGGAAAGCTAGCGAAGAAAAGAAAGCGTGAGGAATGTCAATGTTGGGACCGGAGGTCTTGTTTGTGGGACCTACCATACTGGGCTGATCTGAAAATAAGGCATGACCTCGATGTAATGCACATTGAGAAAAACATATGCGAGAATCTGCTAGGGACGTTTCTAAACATTGAAGGGAAGACAAAGGACACGGTTAGTTCTAGGCTTGATTTGGAGGACATGGGCATAAGAGAAGATTTGCATCTACAAAGACAATGAAGATGAAGATTCATTTGAAATGCCACGAGCATGGTATACAATGAGTAAAGAACAAAAGCTTGCATTCTGTGAATTCCTAAGAGCGGTGAAATTTCCAGATGGTTATGCTGCTAACCTAGAAAAGTGTGTTACTTCTGATGGATTCAAGCTTTTAGTACTGAAAACCCATGATTTTCACATCCTCCTTCAAAAGATTTTACCGGCGGGCCTCCGAGGAATCATGCACAAGGATGTATATGAAGAGGTTGCTAAGCTGGGAAATTTCTTTAGAGAACTGTGCTGCAAAACACTCAAGTTAACTGTCCCGGAAAGACTTGAAAAAGAAATCCCAATTATTCTTTGCAAGCTCGAGAATATTTTCCCTCCAGCTTTCTTCACCGTGATGGTCCATTTGGCGGTGCACTTACCAAAAGAGGCAATGCTTTGAGGCCTTGTGCAATACGGTTGGATGTACCCAATCGAAAGAAGGCTGCTTACTTGTAAGCGTTATGTGCGAAACACGGCAAGACCTGAAGGTTCTATTGCTGAAGCATATGTCGTTGATGAGTGCTTGACTTTTTGCTCTAGATACTTTGGTGATGTGGAAACAAGATGGAAGCGGCGGGCAGAAATAGAGAGCGGTCTGATTCGCAAAGTGGTGATGTCTCTGTTTTCAACCATGGTGTGAACTTTCTTGGAGCCTCACAATACTTGGAGGCTGGTGATGAGTATGACAAGATGGTTTGGTTTGTGCTCAGCAATTGCGCCGAGGTTCTACCATATATCGAAAGTAATGCTATATCTTGTGCACTCATTATATATATATTTTTTGCTTGGGTTGGCACCAACCTAATGTTTTAATTCACATGTTTTGTTGTCATTTTAGGAAATGCAAGGAAGAGTTAAATCAGGAAGAAAGCAATATCCATGTTGATAAAAGGGTTGCCAAGGGGTTTGCTAAGTGGTTTAAGAATCATGTGAGATATTTAGCCACATGTTTTATGTTTTCTGTGTTATTCCCCAATTGTTAAATACCATTGTTTGCTAAATGGTTTATTTGTGCAGAGGGGTCACATGATGGTGAGATCATTGACTTCTATGGTCAGTTGAGAAGCATCGTAGAGTTGCAGTACAACTCTAGTGGAGGCATCCATCGCTCGGTAGTCTTATTTCGCTGTGACTGGTTTGAGCTTGGTAGCAAGAAGAAGAGAGACTCTTTTGTCAAATATGATGGCCACTTCAAAAGCATCAACACTGCAAGGTGCTGGTATAAGAGTGATCCCTTTATTCTAACAACACAAGCAACAATGGTGTTTTATCTGCGGACACTCTTTTGCACGGAAAGCGGTGAGTTGTGCAAAACTTTCCCTGAGACACTTGTGGAGTGTGACTGAAACTGAAGTGGAAATGGGCCCGGTGATGGTGGACTAACATACCAAGATGATGACTCTCTGGAAGTTCCGTTGCAAGCTGATGATGACTCTATGGAAGTTCGGTGCAAAGCGAGTCGAAGGGACCGGGAGCGATGTGATCGTTGGTCTGCAGCAGTTGAAGGCATCAAGAAAAGAAGAAAGGTGGTAGCGGATGGACATGAGAGCGAGGATGAGGAAGACCGTACTGATCATACTATGCTGCAATATTGTAGTGATGATGACGAAAACAGGAGTGGGCATAGAGTTCCTTGTTTTTGTATCGACGATGATGAGTAGCGAATGGACATGAAGGTTATACTATTACTGCATGTTCCTTGTCTTGATTGGTGATCAACCTTCTCTGTAGTTTTTGATGATGTAGTTTTTCTACTACAATTCTCTTCATGTAGCAAAATGCATGAGACTTTGGTGATGAAGAGGCAGATGGTGAAGATACAATGCAAAATCTGGTGCCATTTTGGTGCCATTTTGGTTGATGGTGAAGATACAATGCATTAAAACTCTGGTGCCATTTTGGCTGATACTTTGGTGCCATTTTGGTGGCATTTTTTGCTGTTTTGGCTGATGTTGTTTTGGTGTTGTTTTGGTGCCATACTTTGGTGCTGTTTTAATGCTTGAAGATTGATCTCTTAATATGGTTGCAGTGTTCATTAATTTTAGCGCAAAATATGGCTGTTATTTTTTTTTTTGTTTCAGAAACAGGAGAAACCAAAGGGCCCACGTCTCCCCTCCAGAGTTTTCGAGGGCCCACGTCTCCCCTCCTGGACGTTTGAGTTTTCGAGGCAACTCCCCACGTCTCCCCTCCACTGGCAACTCCCCACGATGCAGAGGGGGTTTTGTTCCCACGTCCAGGTAACTCCCCTCCTATTCCATTGCCGCTCCATCTTCCTCCCTCTACCTCCCTCCTCATTCCATTGCCGCTCCATCTTCCTCCCTCTACCTCCCTCTGCCTCCACCTTCGCTAGCCAGGAGGGCAATGGCGGAGGAATCGTGGAGCAACTCCCCTCCGTCTGCCAAGAGAATGACGGAGGCATCATGGAGAAACTCCCCTCCATCTGCCAAGCATCACCGTGGTGAGGCGTCTGGCAAGGAGCCGCTGGTGGTCGACGACGACGTTCCGGTCCCCGGGAAGAAGCTGGACTACACCGTGCCGCTCAAGGTTGATATCCACCTGAAGGAGCGGCTGGATGTCGTATGCACCAGCAATCAAGACGAAGCCGACAAGAGGATCCGCCAGATGAGGAGAATGTTCGGCGGCATCCTTTCTCGGTCGATCGGCGTTGATGTCGACTATACCAGGGAAGACGAACCTCCGCAAATGCCTGCAGTTCTGCAGTTATGCGTGGAGGATCTCGTCCTGGTATACCACATCACCACGACAACCAAATGGCAAAAACATCCAGTTCTGAAGTTTCTGAAGTTCTAAAGTTTCTGTCTAATTAGTAGTTTCTGAAGTTTCTGAAGTAGATGCAATAGTTATGAAGTTCTGAAGTAGATGCAATACTAGTTACAAGTTACGAAGTTTCTGTCTAATTAGTAGTTTCTGAAGTTTCTGAAGTAGATGCAATAGTTATGAAGTTCTGAAGTAGATGCAATAGTTATGAAGTTCTGAAGTAGTTGCAATACTAGTTCTGAAGTTCTGAAGTTTCTGTCTAATTAGTAGTTTCTGAAGTTTTTGAAGTAGATGAATTTGATGCACCAGATTAATTTGATGCAGGCCCAAGGAACTCCGCCCGCTCCTGCAGGAGAAGAAGCTGTACACCTTTGTTGGCTTCTGCATTGGAGGTGACAAGGAGAAGCTGAAGTTGTCTGGTTTGGAGATCAACCCCGACAAGTACGTCGACTTGCAGCGCAAATGGAGAGTTCCAGACAATGGAAAGAAGTGGCAGTCTTTGGCTGAGTTTGCAGCCAGCATCATCCACCCATCCTACAAGGAAATGAAGGAGAAGATCGACAAGAAACCGGACCACCTACTATGGGGGGACAGCCCACTGCCAAACAAGCTCATCGAGTACGCCGCGAAAGATGCGTACATCACCTATGAGGCATGGAAGAAAATAGAAACCATCAAAGAAGGTTTGGAGCTCTGGCAAGAGGCGGAGGATCATTGGGATGACCCCTACTACTGGGGATATTGAGTTGTTTGTGGTATTGGGATGACCCCTACTACTGTGTCTCAGTTTGTAGTTATGTGGTTGAACAAGTTTGCTTTTGTTATGTTGAACAAGTTTGCTTTTGTAATGATGAACAAGTTTGCTTTTCTTATGTTGAACAAGTTTGCTTTTGTAATGATGAACAAGTTTGCTTTTGTTATGTAGTTATGTGATTGTTATGATGCTGGTGCAGAACACTTGTTGTGATTGTTATGGTTGTGATGTGATGCAAAATCCTTCAAGTTTTGGTGATCAAGTTTTGGTCAGATCATACAGAATGTTGTCTAGAAGTTTTTGTGGTCATTTAGTAGCTGTTATGAATGTTGTCTTATAATGCAAAATATTGCAAAAAAATACAGAATTGAGATGTTATGCTTGCTGTTTTGATCATACTGTTTTAACTGAATTTTGGTCAGAACTGAAGATGCTATTTTAACTGAGTTTTGCTTCAACTGAGCCCATTTTCATTGTGAGAAAAAACATTATGCGCCAGCAGGGACTCGAACCCACGACCGTGCGCTTATTTCACTATGTTTCTACCACTGGGATAGGACGAGGCTATTAGTCTTCCACTCTATGCCAGCCTTTTTGAATATATCAAACTAGTCACGTATCAAGCACACACCTCACTGACAAGTGGGCCACTCGACCCCCTCGCTGACAAATGGGCCATTTTGCTATTGTACCCAAGCTACCAAAAATATGCGCGTGGCCAAAAAATATGCGCGTGTGGGGGCTCGAACCCACGACCCTGTGCTTATTTCATTGTGTTTCGACCACTGGGCTAGGAAGAAGTTGTTGGTTTTGTACTCTATGCCACACTTTTTAATATATCAAATCTGAGAACTTCACGACAAGTGGACCCACTCCACCACTTGACCCACTCCTCCTCTCCATTATCCACTCGACCCACTCCTCCTCTCCGCCGCCGGCATCCCCTTCTCCTCCATCGACGGCGACCCACTCCTCCATCAACGGCGACGGTAATGGCCTCCTAAGGTATGAATCCGCCGACTCCTTCCTGTTCCTCTTCCTATTGATTAGATTAGGGTTCCGTGGCACTGATTAGGGTTCCTCTTCCTAAAGAACCACGAGATCCACGACACCCTTTGCAGTCGCCGTCCCCCCCTCTGCAGATTAGGGTTCTTTTAGTACGAACTGGAGTAGCTAATTGGTGTTTCTGATCTTAATTTTGGGCGCCTAGCTTGGTTTCCATGTAGTACTGTACTAGTGGAGTGTAGGTTCTTTTAGTAGGAGGAATTTTTGTTATTTTTGGTTGGGGTTAGATGCACTAGGTTGTGTTTAATTAAAGTATCAGGAATGCTCAGTGACAGATTTGATGATGCTCAGTGACAGATTTGATGTGTGGGGCTACATTATGTTGATCAGTGGGGTTACATTTTGATATACCATCATGGTTTAGGTTGTCTGCTGGCACATTTTTATATTGGATTAGGTTGTGTAAGATTTGTTGGTGTCTGTCTTGATAAGTTTCATTCTTAGTTTGATTCTGAAACTTGGGCCAGTTCTGTTTCATTTTTAGTTTGATATCTTATTTGAGTAGGGTATATGTTGGGGCTACATTTTTGGTTGGGTTTAGATAGGGATATTTTCTGTCATTTATGTCAGTGTTCAGATATGTTCATTTATAGATATGCAACAATGTCTATTTATAGTAGATATGCTTCTAGTTGTTTTCTGGTCCTTTTATAGTAGATTTTAGTGCTCTTGCTGTTGCTGTTGATGTTTTTTCCACACGTAGTAATTATTCTACTATTTTGAAGTGCTTGTTTCCTATTTCTGTCTAGTCCTGTTGTTTAATTTACAATGCGGCTTTTCAGAAAAGTGAGATGGCTGGCTCGGAAGGTTTCAAGTTCTTCGAGATCGTACTTGAGAAATCTTGCAGTAGGCAGGTATGTTTATCATCACTCATTTCTTTATCATCACTCTGCTGTCTAGTGCTTGATTACCACAATTAACCACTGCTTGACCCTCGCTCAGAGGCTGCCTGACACGTTTGCGAAGATGCTCGCCGG
The DNA here is from genome assembly GCA_021605145.1 of Aegilops bicornis. Lineage (NCBI taxonomy): Eukaryota > Viridiplantae > Streptophyta > Magnoliopsida > Poales > Poaceae > Aegilops > Aegilops bicornis. The sequence goes on along the minus strand of CM038675.1, from coordinate 49,434,595 downwards.
CCGGGAGCCCCACAAAGTGAAGCTGCGAGAGGCCGGCAGCGGGCTTCACAGGCTGTGGGACGTGGCGGTGGTGTTCGATGGTGAAGGCCACATGTACCTAGGGCCCGGCTGGGAGCATTTCACCCACGCCCATGAGCTACAGCTCGGGTACTTCCTTGTCTTCCGCTATGACGGCGACGCCGTGTTCACGTTCGACAACACCATGTGCCGCATGTACTACCAGCACGACGACGATGCTAGTAAGCTCTCTGCCTCTCTTCTTCCTGTCCTTTTGGCTTCCTCTACCAGCACGACGACAACACCATGTTCACACTTTGTTGCATTTGGTCAGGCAGTGGGAGCAGCAGCGGGGATGACGAGGAGCAGAGCGGGGATGACGAGGAGCAGTGGGCAAGAAGACGAGCAGAGCGGGGATGACGACCTTGCTATGGTGGTGGCTGACGACGACCTTGCTATGGTGGTGGCTGACGACGACCCTGCTATGGTGGTGGGTGACGACGACCTCGCGATTGTGGTGCATGACGCTGACCTCGTGATGGTGGTGCCTAACGATGACCTCGCGATGGTAGTGGCGCCGGCGATTCCACAGCTGGGCGACAGGACAATGCCAATTGTGGTAGAGGAGTACATCCGCGTTGGGATTCGCCAATCTGAGCGCATCAGGTTGATGAAGGAGAAGAAGGAGAAGTGAAGATGTTAAGAAAATGAAGTGGCAATGTTAAGCATGTTGGGTTTAAGCTTGTCAATGTTAAGTATGTCAGGTTTAATTTTGTGCATGCTCATGGATCTTTGTATGATGATGTCATCTAAACATGTCAATTTCTTAACAATGAATGTTTAGTTTGGTAATTGATGGGAATTGAAATTTTTTTATGCATGCTCATGGATGAAAGATAAAATTATGGGTTTTCTTGCATGCTCATGTATGAAGTAATATAATTTTCAGTTTTTGAATGCTAAAAACACGACTCAAACCCTAGCCACGGACGACCGCCGTGACGAAATCCGACGGTTTTTAAAAACACCGTAAAAAATTCAAAAACCGTTTTTCATTTTTTGAATGCTAAAGACATGCATTTTTTCATGAAGCGGCTACAAGGTAGGCATTTCATCACAGAATCGACAACAGATTGGCATGGATCAAACCCTAGCCACGGACGGCCGCCGCGACGAAATCGGCCGGTTTTTGAAAAAAATCAAAAAAATGGGAGACCTCCACGTCACATCATCAAATGTGGCCTACCAACTAGCAAAAATACTAAACTTGCAATACAGATGTTTTCTTGAAAAAGTGTTCTCAAAATCGACCTACCATGAACGAAGATTCATGGCTTTCAAGCCAAACTAGCAATGATATGGCCGCATCCGATGAATAGTTTCTGATAATATGCCAAAATTTGGTGCATGCCTCCGTCTTGTGATGGAAAACAATGTTGCCAAAGCGAGGTTCCAACTTGTTTAACAAGAAAAACCGTTTTCATTTTTTGAATGCTAAAGACATGCGTTTTTAAGTGAAGCGGCTACAAGGAGAGTCACCTAACGGCGCCATTCCCTGTCTATCTCAAAGTAGACCCTATTTTACGGACAGTCGCCAAAAAGCATGCATTTCCGACCCTCGTAGCTACTCCCGGCAATTCAGACCACCTTCGGCCGACTCAGCTGGAACCGGCTGGAATTTGAACTCCGGGTCCTCCATAGCTTGCTCGTTATTTTTGCCAAAAATACTTTTTAGCTTCACAGATAGGCATTTCATCACAGAATCGACAACAGATTGGCATGGATCAAACCCTAGCCACGGACGGCCGCCGCGACGAAATTGATCGGTTTTTGAAAACACCTTAAAAAATTCAAAAAAAATCAAAAAAATGGGAGACCTCCGCGTCACATCATCAAATGTGGCCTACCAACTAGCAAAAATACTAAACTTGCTATACGGATGTTTTCTTGAAAAAGTGTTCTAAAAAACGACCTACCATGAACGAAGATTCTTGGCTTTCAAGCCAAACTAGCAATGATATGGCCGCATCCGATGAATAGTTTCTGATAATATGCCCAAATTTGGTGCATTCCTCCGTATTGTGATGGCAAACAATGTTGCCAAAGCGAGGTTCCAACTTGTTTAACAAGAAAAACCGTTTTTCATTTTTTGAATGCTGAAGACATGCGTTTTTCGTGAAGTGGCTACAAGGAGGGTCACCCCTAACGGCGCCATTCCATGTCTATCTCAAAGTAGACCCTATTTTACGGACGGTCGCCAAAAAGCGTGCATTTCCGACCCTCGTAGCTACTCCCGACAATTCAGACCACCTTCGGCCGATTCAAATTTGGAACCGGCTGGAATTTGAACTCTTGGGTCCTCCATAGCTTGCCCGTTATTTTTGCCAAAAATGCTTTTTAGCTTCACGGTAGGCATTTCATCATATAATCGACAACAGATTGGCATGGACCAAACCCTAGCTACGGACGGGCCGCAATGAAATCGGCCAGTTTTTGAAAACACCGTAAAAAAATTCAAAAAAATCAAAAAAATGGGAGACCTCCGCGTCACATCATCAAATGTGGCCTACCAACTAGCAAAAATACTAAACTTGCAATACGGAAGTTTTCTTGAAAAAGTGTTCTAAAAAACGACCTACCATGAACGAAGATGCATGTCTTTCAAGCCAAACTAGCAATGATATGGCCGCATCCGATGAACAGTTTCTGATAATATGCCCTAATTTGGTGCATGCCTCCGTCTTGTGATGGCAAACGATGTTGCCAAAGCGAGTTTCCAACTTGTTTAACAAGAAAAACCGTTTTTCATTTTTTGAATGCTAAAGATATGCGTTTTTCGTGAAGCGGCTACAAGGAGAGTCACCCCTAACGGCGCCATTCCCTGTCTATCTCAAAGTAGACCCTATTTTACAGACAGTCGCCAAAAAGCATGCATTTCCGACCCTCGTAGCTACTCCCGGCAATTCAGACCACCTTGGCCGACTCAATTTGGAACCGGCTGGAATTTGAACTCCGGGTCCTCCATAGCTTGCTCGTTATTTTCGCCAAAAATACTTTTTAGCTTCACAGATAGGCATTTCATCACAGAATCGACAACAGATTGGCATGGATCAAACCCTAGCCACGGACGGCCGCCGCGACGAAATTGATCGGTTTTTGAAAACACCTTAAAAAATTCAAAAAAAATCAAAAAAATGGGAGACCTCCGCGTCACATCATCAAATGTGGCCTACCAACTAGCAAAAATACTAAACTTGCTATACGGATGTTTTCTTGAAAAAGTGTTCTAAAAAACGACCTACCATGAACGAAGATTCTTGGCTTTCAAGCCAAACTAGCAATGATATGGCCGCATCCGATGAATAGTTTCTGATAATATGCCCAAATTTGGTGCATTCCTCCGTATTGTGATGGCAAACAATGTTGCCAAAGCGAGGTTCCAACTTGTTTAACAAGAAAAACCGTTTTCATTTTTGAATCTTTGAAGACATGCGTTTTTCGTGAAGTGGCTACAAGGAGGGTCACCCCTAACGGCGCCATTCCATGTCTATCTCAAAGTAGACCCTATTTTACTTGACGGTCGCCAAAAAGCGTGCATTTCCGACCCTCGTAGCTACTCCCGACAATTCAGACCACCTTGGCCGATTCATTTGGAACCTTTGGAATTTGAACTGCGGGTCCTCCATAGCTTGCCCGTTATTTTTGCCAAAAATGCTTTTTAGCTTCACAGGTAGGCATTTCATCATATAATCGACAACAGATTGGCATGGACCAAACCCTAGCCACGGACGGCTGCCGCAATGAAATCGGCCAGTTTTTGAAAACACCGTAAAAAAATTCAAAAAAATCAAAAAAATGGGAGACCTCCGCGTCACATCATCAAATGTGGCCTACCAACTAGCAAAAATACTAAACTTGCAATACGGAAGTTTTCTTGAAAAAGTGTTCTAAAAAACGACCTACCATGAACGAAGATTCATGTCTTTCAAGCCAAACTAGCAATGATATGGCCGCATCCGATGAACAGTTTCTGATAATATGCCCTAATTTGGTGCATGCCTCCGTCTTGTGATGGCAAACGATGTTGCCAAAGCGAGTTTCCAACTTGTTTAACAAGAAAAACCGTTTTCATTTTTGAATGCTAAAGACATGCGTTTTTCGTGAAGCGGCTACAAGGAGGGTCACCCCTAAAGGCGCCATTCCATGTCTATCTCAAAGTAGACCTTATTTTACGGACGGTCGCCAAAAAGCATGCATTTCCGACACTTGTAGCTACTCCCGGCAATTCAAACCACCTTTGGCCGATTCAGCTGGAACCGGCTGGAATTTGAACTGCGGGTCCTCCATAGCTTGCCCGTTATTTTTGCCAAAAATGCTTTTTAGCTTCACAGGTAGGCATTTCATCACAGAATCGACAACAGATTGGCATGGATCAAACCCTAGCCACGAAGGGCCGCCGCGACGAGATTGGCCGGTTTTTAAAAACACCGTAAAAAATTCAAAAAAATCAAAAAAATGGGAGACCTCCGCGTCACATCATCAAATGTGGCCTACCAACTAGCAAAAATATTAAACTTGCAATACGGATGTTTTCTTGAGCTACTCGGTATGATTTTAACCATGATTTCTACAAAGTTTACAAAGAAACCCTATTTTTCTGCTTCAGAACCTCTAAAAACTGGTGAAAAATTCCCTCCCACCCCACCAAAATTTCCCTCCTAGCACCAAATTTTCCCTCCCACCCCACGAAAATTTCCCACTACCATTCGGGACCCACCACCCCTCTCCCACTAAACACGCGTGATCCTCCCCTCCCACTCCCCAAAATTTCCCCATTCCCTTCCCTCCTCGCTTGGCGCCCGCCCTCCCTCCCCTGCTCCTTGCCGCCCCCATTCCTCCTCCTCCGCCCCCCACTCCTCCCTCCCTTGCTCTGTGCCACGCCTTGTCGCTACCGCCCTCCCGATGATTTAATCCTCCCCTCGGCTACATCGACGACAACGGCGGCTACATCGACTACATCGACGACGACGGCGGCTACATCGACTACATCGACGACGACGGCGGCTACATCGACTACATCGACGACGGCGGCGGCTACATCGACGACGACCACCGCTGCATCATCAACATCATCCGCCCCTAGGTACTTCTCCATCTCCCCTCGATATTCGGTGGATCCATCTCCCTTCCTCTGCTGGATCCATCTCCCCTCTGGTTCAGTGGATCTTCTAGGGTTAGGATCTCCGTCTGGTTCATTGGGTTTGGGTTAGGGTTCATGGGGTCAGGGTTAGGTTTCATGGGGTTCGTGGTGATGATCTCCCTCTGGTTCATGGCTAGAACATAATGGGGTTAGGGTTCTTATTGCACGCCCATCCTGATTGTTCAAGTAGAAGACTTCTTTTATGTTGTGCCCATGGGGTTTGTAACAGTGTTCTTCTTTTATGATATGTGCATGAAGCTTGTGTTCTTCTTTCCAGTAAAAAAGAGAATGCTTAGTACTTACTGTGGTATTGGAATTCCTGGTGTGTTAAGGCAGTATGACTAGTTTTAACATATACCATATTGGTGCTAGATAATTTTTGGTGTTTTAATATACTCTTCTAAATTGCCTGCATAAGCATGATTTCAAGGCCTACTATTATTGTTAACACTGCTTGCTTATTTATTCATCAACTTTTGGGCAATCAGTTGCTCTGAATGCATAAGCTTGCCTCCATTAGGGAAAACAATTGAGTAATTCATTTGCTAATAGATGATTGCAGGTACATGGATAAAATTGTAAGTTAAAACATAAAAGTAGTTGTTGTAAATAGTTGTTTTTGCTAATCCACATTACTGAAGTATAATTCGTGTGCACTGTATTTGTATCCAACTATATATAATTGTAATACATGTGAGTTCTGTTCTTGTCTCTGGTACCACAACCTTTATTCACTTAGCTTGATGTAGTTTGCTTCACATATACTACTGCTAATGCATTGCTTCACATATATAGTTTGCTTCTATTCTGTTGCTTGCTAGCATACATATGGTTAGGGTTTGCATCAGCGATTACTACTAGCACTTTGCTTGCTTGTTGTGTACTTTATATGAGGCACTAGGAAGATTTCTTGATGTACATTACTACCTCCTGCTTGATGTAGTGAAGATATTAAGAGATGCTTCATATCTTTCCAGTGTACATGCATGCTTGTTTAGTGCACTTACATGTTTGCTTAATTAATAACACTAGATCTCTGTATTGTTGATCCATCAAGTTTGTTTGACATGTATTTCATGTATGTGCATGATGGTCCAAATGCTTTCCTTTATTGATACAAGTGCATCATTTTACTTTATCCTTGTTGTATATGATTGTTGTTTATTCTATTTTGCAAGCACGACCTCAAGATCATCCATGGCAAGGATGACAAGGTCAAACGTGAGGCCAACCGTTGGTATGCAACTTGCTCCTTGTGGTTATACTGTCAGTTTCATAAAATCTGTGTCTTAATATGCTAAGTGAAATGTGTTGCTGCAATCTGAATAAGCTGGTAAACATTCCAAACATTCATGCATTCCAAACATTCCAAACATTCACCTAATAGTTATGTTTCCTTTATCATGTGAAGAAGAACTTCTCACTGAGTACAAGAAGGTTAGGGCTAGAAATATCATGAGGAACAATCGGATGTTCCAGAGCCTTGGCATCGGTGCAATAGCGTCGATGATTAGGAAAACAAATGATGTACGAGAAGGTAGAAGTGATGAGGTTCAAGAAGGTAGTGGAGTTATCAATGATGACCCAGAGTACAATCCTAAGGAGGATGAAGTTATTGATGGAGAGGAAGTGGATGATGTTGTAGTGAGAAAGACTGTTAAGGTGCAAACTCTGTCTTGCTTGGAGGGCTGGGGTTCTTTTATGCTATGTTATTCCTTGTGCTCACATATTTCTCTTGTGATCTAATGCTTTTTTCCGTGCTGTTTATACGAGGCACTGAAGGAATCTAGGACGAAGAGGCCTGGTGTTAAGAAGACAATCAGCAAGAAGAAGAGCTCAGAAACATCTGCTGCAATGCCTCCAGGAAGGGTGATGGCCCCAGCTCCAGGACAAAAAAAGAGGATCCTGGAACCTGATGAACCTGCCCATGATAGAGTCACAAGGCGGAAAGCAAATATGGCGACTGCGACGGACCATCAGGAAAGTCTGTTGCGCATGGACTCTGAGACCTCGGTGCAAATGGGTGATGAGTTACCGCCCATGGATGAAGGAACCACTCTCAACATGGATGGAAGTGGCACTGTCTCCCTAGATGAAGGAGGAACCATCTGCATTGATGAAGCAGGCACTGTCCACACAGACCTCAGCCCTGTTGCACCTTCTATTGACAGGAATGACGTCATCAATGAGGAAGAACAGCAGCTTGTGCTTCAATCAGGCAAGTTGACCTTTGCAATGCTATCTTTTACTAGTGCATTTTCCAAATGGGATGATCATGCTTTTGTCGATTTACATTCTAATTTATGAGTTCAATTTCATTTTCAGATGCAATGACTACCAAGACTAGGCATAGAAAGGGCAAAGGGCTAGAGAGGATCACCAAGTCGCTTGGTAGCAAGGTGCCTATCCAAATTGCCGAAGGGATGAAGCGTCCAGAGAAGCCTCTGCATTCAGCAAAGCTTGCTTCTGAGTGTGGACTCGTTACAAGAAGCCATCTTCCGGTTCTTCCTCACTTCAAGCTATACAAAAAAGATGCTAGTCTATTGGAGAACTACACTGGGAATGTTGCTGTAAGCTACTTGTTTCATACTTAATGTGCTATCTATTTTCTGTTACACCTATGCATGATCACTAATATTGTTCCTACCTTGTTTGCTGTCTTGGTAGGCAAATTTTGAGATGAACACGGACTCAGAGACCATCAATACCGCGTGCAAAGATATTCTGCAGAAAAGTTCAAAGAACAGACGCCATCAGATCAAGAAGAAGTATTTTGACACCGTAGCCGCAAATAAAGTCATCATCAAGTCTCCGGTACCTGATCTGACGGATGGTGAATGGCAAGCTCTGGTGGAGATGTGGTCTACCCCAAGACACAAGGTTTATCTCAGCTTTGTTTGATGCTTTATGTTCTACACATGATATGCTAGTGCTAGCTCATACTGACAGTATGCTTTTTTGTAGGGAACCTGTGTGTCGAACAAGATGAATCGAGGAAAAGTCGTGTACAATCAGAGAACTGGTTCCAGGCACTACACAGCACACATTTTTGCCACTGTGAGAACTTTTCTCTAGAGACCTTACCGTTTGATCCTCGTTGGATAACATTACTGATTCTTGCTGAATAACATTTTGATTTTTGTTGAAAACATTTTAGAAAGAAGAGCGTAAGGGTGAGGAGTTGTCTGGGATTGACTTGTTTAAGGCCACCCACAACAGCAAGAAGCACGGGTTTTCGGAGCCAGGCAAGGCTGCTATAGTAAGTCACTCCATGCTTTGTCCATGCCCTGTTTGATTTCACAGCCAGCTTTGATGCTGTTTGATTCGGAGCCAGTTCCATGCTTTGATGTTGTTTGGTAGTTCCATGCTTATAGTTCCATGCTAGGCTTAATGAAGATAGTTCCATCTTGTTTGATTCACACACTTGTGTTCCATGCTCTGATGCTATTTGTTGCATTTTTTTGACATGATGAAATTTGATCTGAATGTTAGTCAGGAAGCCATCTTATATAGAACCACCATTCTAGGCTTAATGAAGCGATCATATTGTTCCAATTGCATGTCTCCAGGTCACTAGTCATCATCTTGTATAGATTTTGTGTGCTGGTTTGGTTACTTCAAATAATCCATTTGTGTGATGGTTTTGTTTCTCCACTAATGCCTATCATTTTCCTCCATATGCTAGCTTGAGATGGAAGAAATAAAGACGCGTCGGTACCAGAAGGTGAAGAGCCAAAGTCTACCGTTCAAATTGTCAAAGAAGTGCTGTCGAAATCTGTCAAGCAAAGCACATTCCTCACGAATGTAGGGGTCCAGTCATCTAGGAACAACTCCCGCAAAGCAACTGCTGAAGTGTTTGCTCATGTTCGTGACCTTGAGCAGAAGCTGGAGAGGTCCGAGCTTCAAGCTGAACTGGTGCAAGAAGAATTGACGGCAATCAAGATGAAGGCGGAAGAATCAAGTCACGCGACAAGGAACTTGAGCTGCTACGCAAGAAGTCTCAAGAACAGGAAGAGAAGTTAGCCCACTTGATGGCTCTCTTTGGTGCTAAGGTGGTTTGATGGTTGTGTTGTGGTTGAGCTAAGGTAGTTTGATGGCCCTCTTTGTCTTTGAGTTGAGCTAAGGTTGTTGCATTTTGAACTGAGCTGAGCTGAGAGCGGTTGCATTCAGTTGCATTTTGAGCACCTGTGAAGTTATGTGATCTTGTGAACCTGTGAAGTTATGTGGATCATTTTGTGGATCATTTTGTTTATTTTCTGTGAAGTTATGTGGATCACTTGTGCACCTGGGCCTTTCTGTTTATAGTTATGCAAAATGAGAACTTGGGCTCTAAAAAGGCCAAGGCCCAAACAAGAATTAGACCAAAAAGGCTTGGGCCTAAAAAAAGATATGACTGTAAGAATTTTTTTTATAAAAGGCTGCATAACAGATAATAAAAATGCCAAGGACCAAATTCGAACTAGACCAAAAAGGCTATGGCCCAAAACAATAGGGGACTAAAAAAAATTCATCAGAAAAGGCTCCATTCCCAAAAAATAAAAGGCCAAATTATTGGGCCAAGCCCAGACACACAAGCAAAGTAAAGAGAAAAAAATAAATTAAACAGGCCGAATTATTGGGCTTGGCCCATGTAGACGGCTGAAATGGACCGGGCTGATTCTATTTTACGACCTTTTCATTTGGTCGTAATTCTGCCACATCAGCTTGCCACGGTGGATCTGACGTGGTGTGGTCGGATTGCTAGTGACCAAAATAATTGGTTGTAAAATCTATGACCTTTTTTTGTCATAAACGTCTACGACCATTCCAGAAGAAAGGTCGCTATATTCAGTTAACGATTCCCATCTTTTGACCTTATGTTTTTGGTCACAAATTGAAAACAGTGACCATTTAGTGACCAATAGTGGTGGTCACTAGTTGACATATTTCTTGTAGTGGTCTGTTATTTATTTCCTTCATGGTGTCTCTGCATACTCGTTGCTTGCTTCTGCTTACCATGTGGAGGTGCAGATGGGGAATACTGACTTGTTTGTGTCATGTTTTTACGTCGATGCAAAGGTGCTGGCGTCCATCACCATAAACACATGGGTGGTCGGTCGACTCCCAGACCAAGAGTACGGATCCATCTCACTTCTCTATCATTTGGCCATGATGATGATGATGCAAGTTGAAACATTCTTAGATTGGATTTATGGATGCGTCGCTTTAATGCAACAGCTAACCCTCATTCGCATCCATTCAAGCGAAATCCACTGGTTGTTATTCCTTAATTATCCTAGTCAACCTGAACAAGTTTATAACATCTCTCTATGCACCCGAATTAGTCTTGTATCCCTGAAGCCAAGCACTTTAGTTTGCCCATTCATGACATGCCTGCTGTTAAAACATGTGTTCATTTGCAGTTCCTTTCAATTCTTTTGCAGCTCACTGAATATATTATTGCAGTTCGTTGTCAAAATCCATGGCGCCGCCACCGCACCTTTTCCTCGCTTCTTCTTCTTATGAGGCGAGCACCGATTAGTGCGTATCAGCCCTCTTCTCTATGTTGTTGGCTAGGTAAGAATTAGGGATCTGTGGCAGAAGTTCATAGATTAGAATTAGATTTGATAATTGGAGATGGATTCCTGAACCAATTTGCAAATTCGTTGGTGATTTCAGTGCTTATACTTATTTGGTTTTGGTGCCTGGTCGGACCTTCTCTATGTTAGTTCCTTTGCTTAGCCAAATCATTTAGGGATATAGCCCATCCATGATGTTGCGAGAGCGTTGGGTATCTCTGGCTGTAAACTGAATCTGGTTCAGTTAAAAACTTCACTGTCAAATCTGGACAGCCAGCTTCTAGGTGAAAAACGAGTTAGTTATTCTTAGAATTTCGAGTTGCCTCTATATGAAATTTGTAAAGCAAGTTCCAAGCTTTCCGTAGAGTATTTATTTGCGTCGTTTGGATGTATGGTTTGAGAGCAGCCATCATTTTAGTTTGCTGTCCCAAAAGTTAGTATCATGAGCGCATTGTTTTCGTATGCCAGTTTACGGCCTTGTAGCACCAACTAAGTTTCCTTAGATGTTTGCACCTTAGAAAGTGGTACCTACTTAATATGAAGATCAAGAGTCTCAACTTTTATCTCATTTACTGAATGTAGACGCATCATCTTCACTTCTTTCCTTGCACATTCCTGTTAAGGAAGCAAAGGTAACCCTGCTATCCTGGTATATACAGATAGAATAAAAATATAATACTGATGTTGACTACCAATGAAACACATAGAATTAGTTGTTGAACACGAACGATATGGGAAGTTCTCCTTAAGGGATCATGATGTTTTCCTACTTATTACTGCTTGAAGGGATGGCGTTGATAGTGTTGCTACCGTCTTTGCTATTTTATTTTTTTGAGACTACCAATGCTGCTGCTGTCAATTAATTACAACTCACACTTGTTGAGGGGGGACTACAACTTAATTCAGTGTCGATGTTCATTGCGAGTTTAGTAATACCATATGAGGAGGTGAAATAATGTTCTTATAGTTCACAACAACTGGTCTGATGGGCCGTAGTTTGTCCTTGCTGGTCTGCTTTTGTTTTGGAAAATCGTCCAATAAGATTTGTGCTGCCCTATCGAGCAATTTATCTGATGGGTTGTGAGCTTTTTAGTTGTACAACATCACCCTTTGGCAGATAATCATTTCTATTATGTGTTAATGCTTTCCTTTTAAACTACTTCAAAAAAACAAAGAAATTGGATTCTTTTAGCCGTATTATCCTTTGAACATCTATATGAAATGATCTAAGTTTAAGTATATTTATTTTTGAAGAAAATTAAAGGCAATTAATGTGAAAATTAGATATGTCCTATTACCTGGCAATATATAGTTCATCTAGGCTTGGTTGGCAATATATATTATCTAGACATTAATTTCATTTGTTTGTAGCTATTACATAGGCGATCTCTTGTTAATAGAAATCACTCACTTTTTTGTTTTCGTATATTTATTCCCGTAGCTACTGTACATTACAACATGCAAGGAAATATATGTCTGCTGAAATTTAATTTAATTTGATCTATGCTCTTTACAGAAATCTTGGATTCATAAATGGGCGAAGCACATAAGGGAGAAGAAGATGATTGCAAGGATGGAGAGGGAGCAAATCATTTGGAGGGATAGAATGCCACTGTTTGGTGTTTTTATGCATTTTTGTTTGCTTTCAACTGTGTTTGCACTAGCTGAGAATAAGTGACTAGGCAATAAGTGTAGATGTATAGATATACTCTAATGCTCCTGGTTTACTATAAATCTTTGATTTGGAATGATGTGTAATGCTGCTGGTTTATTATAGATCTGGGCTTGTTTTAGTTGTTAGAATTGTATGCATAAATTGGAAATTGTATGCATAAAATGGAATTGATGGATTTTATTTTTTTTAATTCCTAATTAGTTAGTAGTAGCGTGGGGGTAAAATGGAGCGCTACTAGTATTCAGGATACTAGTAGCGTGTGGTACTATAGACGCGCTACTACTATTTCGTTAGTAGTAGCGCAGGTGACATCCGCGCTACTAGTAAAATGTTAGTAGTAGCGCGGGTTTACCCCGCGCTACTACTAACTGCTAGCTATAGCGCAATACTAGTAGCGTGGGTACCCGCGCTGCTAGTAGCCATTTTACCTGCGCTGCTAGTAACCTTTTTCCTAGTAGTGTTGGGAATTGGCTTAGTGGTGCAGTATGGGCACCTGAACTTGCCCCACTTGTAGTACGCCGCCTTCCCCTTCTCCCTGATCTTGTTGGCTTCATACTCAATGACGGACTTGTGGTTCCACTCTTCCATCTCATCTCCAGAGTTATACTGCACATACAAATGATTTGCATAAATACATACTTCCCATTTTGAGTAATGTAATTAACAAATATCAGAGAATTGCCATTTACTAGAATCTAATGAACAAACAAACATAATAGTCCATTTACAGCTACTTAATGCACAAACAACATAATAGTTCCATTTAGAAGAATTTAATGGACAAACACCAGAATAGTTCATTCATATGCATTCATATATGGTTTCATGAAAAAACATCACACGTATCCTATTTATAGCTAAGTAATGCACAAACATCACAACTTTCAGAGCAGTTAATTAAAAGTATAACAAAACTTTCCATTTTAGAATAGTTCAATGGATAAACAACACAATATTCCCATTTATGTGCATTCAGATATGGTTTCATGATCAAAGCCTACAAATATGCCATTTACAGCTAATTAATGACCAAGCAGCACAATTTTATGATATCAATGAATAAACTACATTACATTCCTATTTTGAGGCATTCATATAGGGCATCATCAATAAACAACATCGAACACAGATTAATAAACAGACAAATAACAACATGGGGCTACCTCCTCCTCGTCGTCAGAATCAGGCGGTTCGTCGAACTCAGCGATGTCCAGCTTCCTCTTGTTCCCAGCAGCTTCCTCATTCTGCAATATATATAAGTAATTAATTCAATTATACTACTAACTACATAACACAGTATGCAAAGGTCAAGCAATCTGCAATGTGCTTCTAATAACCTAAAATGATACTTTGACCTAAAATTAAACTGTATCCAAAGGTCAAGCATTCTACAATGATAGCTTGGTCAAACTAAAATTTTAGATCATGCTCACTGTGGTCCTTCAAACTATAATGCCAGCCTGGGCACCAACAATAATCTTGTGAGTGCTCAGGTCTGCCAATGGAGGTAGTACATTCTTTGATATACCCTGCAACTATATCAGTGACCCATTGTGGTTGACAACAAGTAATTGCTAGGTGTGAAACTATTTCATATGACATACTTGCATGGAGTTATGCAATATAAATTTAATATGACTTGGTCATCTGGCATAGTTGCATGTCTACCAAACCTACTTATGGTTTACTTTATAACTACAACAATCCTACAGATCAAAAATAAACCTACCAACAATTTTAGTTATTGATAATGAAGTGAAGCTCCTAACTATTTTAAAATTGTGCACTAGTTAAACATACTGTGTTCATTTCAACAATTAATTGATACACTTCTGTCACAGAAAGTAGGATTTAAACCTCATTTCTACAATATCAACTATAATAGATACAATGGGTGGCTGCTCAGCCCCTGCCGTGGCCCACTGAGGGAATATGCACAACAAATCTAACAACATATACAGCATAGAACAGAATCTGAGCACATTATGATGTCTCTAAAATTCAAGCACGAATCAACTACAAAAACCTAACTCTGAAATGGGGTTCGCCATTCAATCAAAAAACCCTAACAAGCAGAAGGGGGAGCCGCAATCAATCACAAATCTACTATAAAAAACCAATCTACTGAATCTTCTGCTTATCTACTACAAGTATGAAAGGAGGGGAACGAGGCAATCCAGATTCTAATAGAAATAACCTAACTCTCATTATTATGTCTCTAGCATTCAAGCACGAATCAACTAGAACAAACCCTAACTCTGAAATGGGGTTCGCCATTCAATCAAAAAACCCTAACAAGCAGAAGGGGGTGCAGCAATCAATCACAAATCTACTATAAAAAACCCCATCTACTCAATCTTCTGCTTATCTACTACAAGTATGAAAGGAGGGGAACGAGAAGCATTACCACATCCACCACCTGCTTGTCGCTCGCCTCTGCACCTACATCCAGTGCGCCGCCAGACGCCATAACCACCAGGTCTGCCACGACGGAGTCCGAGCCCACCACCCCCTGCGCCACCAGATCCGCCGCCGCAGGGACCGATCAAGCGACTGTGGGTGCAGCATCTCCCGCACCGCCGATGGCGGCCACTTCCTGGACGGCATTTACCGCGGTCTCCGTGCGTAGCGGCGGCAGCGCCACGACCTTGCTCCATCGAAGCCTGAGAGAACCCGCCGGAGAGAGGGAGGCGGTGGGGTTGAGCGAGTAGGTGCGGTGGAGGGGCGATGGAGAAGAGGGGGAGACGAGGAGGGAGTGAGCCTATTTGGGGGGAAATGGTGGGCGGATGTGGCCGGTGGTGGTTCCCCTCCCCTCTTATAGGATGGGACGCTTTTGAAATTTTTCGTGCGTGGCGTGGCCTGTGGCTAGCCCACGACCGTCGCACGTGACAACGGGCACGTGACAAGGGAAACCGAAACGCCCACGTATAATACGTGTATACCCTCAGCGTACAAAAGTAATGGGGCCGATGCGGGCTCGTACCGGGCTCTACGTGCGCTCTACGCGGACATTAAAAGACGATCGTGCCCCTCTTATCGAATCGTCTTTTACAGATCTCAGCCGTCCTTGTGTTTCACGCGTCGAGCGTTCAGTCCAGGGGGGAGCACCGGAGCAGAAACGCACAGAGTGATAAACTAACTGGGAAAGTCCACTGGAACCACATTCAGCGCAGCATGAGGGTTGACAAAAATTCACAAGATTTAGCATTCCAAGGCTGGACCAACAGTGGAGCCTACACAGCGAAGTCCAGTTACCACACGTTATTTCAACGCTCGATCCCTTCTCAGCATTGGCGCACAACCTGGAAGAATTGGGAACCTTTGAACATCAAGGTCTTCCTCTGGTTGGCGTCTCTCAACTGATGCTAGACCGTTGACCGTCTGGCCATGCGTGGCCTCCCGCATGAACCGTGCTGTGTCCTTTGCTCCCAAGAGGACGAGACCTTGCATCATCAGTTAGTTGACTGCGTGTTAGCCCGCATTACATGGCATGAGAATCTATCTTGGTGTCGTACCACGGTGGTGCCGCCTGATGCCATGGTGGCCTTCCTTGACTGGTGGTCATCGGCGATGGAATCATCCCCAGCTTCTCTACGCAAGGGCCTTAGCTCCATTGCCACCCTCATAGCTTGGACCCTCTCGAAGCATTGAAATTCATGCATATTTGACAATGGACAGCAATCCGCCTCGACCCTGGTCAGCGACATCAAGGAGGAAGCACGGCGTTGGGCGACTGGGTGCCCGCGGGCTACCTACCAGTACTCCTGTAACTTAGTCGATGTATTTCAAGGCTGGGCAAACTTTCTTCCTGCTCATTGATAGCTGCAACTGTGCTCTAGTGTGTACGTAGCTGTGGATTGTATAACTCTGTATCCTTTCCTATCTATCAATGAAAATATGAAATGATAAGCCACAAGGTGTATTCGCAAAAAAAACATATGCTGTAAATTTTGACAGCATCGATATATCTAATTTGATTCGAAGGCAATGTTTCATTTCCTTTTTAGTGTGTTACACGCACCCAATTATGTTAGATGACTACCGTTGCCTTTCGAGTGTGTTACACCCCGATATTTAGGGCGATCTAGATAGAATTCTCGCAGCTAATTCAAGTCCGAACTGAAAAAAAGTTAGTAACTAATAATGTCAGGAGAAGACCTAGACGTGGACTAGGCAAGGCAGAAACTGATAGCAACACTGGGGAAATAAGAGTTTTTTCTACAGGACCAATAGAAAAGCTGTGATATAGTCATAGATTCGACTTTTCGGCGTAGCAGAAACGATGTGGCAGTCGGTACAGAATTCGGATGAAGCCAAGAAACTGAAAGGGATACCCGAGGAAACCGAGTTTTTTCTTCACTTTTCCAATAAATTGAAAGGGACAAGTAGAAGAGATACGGCATGGTCATAGATTCAATGTTTCAGCTTAGTGGAAGCATTATGACAGTCGGTAAAGATTTTGGATCAAGCTGAAAATAAGTCTTTGGATCCCACGGTTTGAAATGCCCATCTGCGACTCAAGTGTTCAGGAGCCTATGCAAGCAGGGAACAAATCCAAAATTACCGGCAAACTGCTGTGTGGTATGTGAGTGAAGATGTTAATGATTTGGAGCAGAACCAACGATATTGTATGCAATAATAGAGAACGTCGCCCGAGAGACTACTAAGAATTAGAGATGAAGAAACGGATCCACGCCCAACAGGCGAGGTCGGGGTAAGGGAGAGCGCGTGCGGAGCATGGTACGTACCATTTGCGAGGGTTCGGGGTTTGCTTCGCTGATGGCAGCACCGGATTCTGCCATCACCGGCCGGGCCGCGTTGCTAAATCGGATGCCTATTTTTTTTTAGGGATGTGTCGCGGCGAGGGGATGTACGGCGGATTGTGCGGCTATGCGTGTGTCGCGCCCAAGCTTTGTGTAGATTCCCCATGAATTAATTTTCGTCTTCCGTACCACAAGAACCACGCTGTAGTTGCCACTACATCTCTAAACTTTGGGAAGCCCTGAATATGAATGTCATGGTCTTTTAAGCACAACAAATGTTCCGTAATAGCCTCACCGGCCCTGTCCACAAAGCATGTCTTTTCAATTATATCGTCCATACCTAATAATTTCCACACATCGGCTGCAAACTTGCACTCAAACAGCAGGTGCTTCACATTGTCAGGACCTAAGTTGCACGCCGGACAACCTTTTTTTTTAGCATCAGTACAAACACAAGCAGTCATATACATGCGCATACACTCATCCCTATGAACGCACACACGCACACCCTACCCCTATGAGCACCTCCGAAAGACTGAGCCAGCATATCATCTTGAGATTTACGAAGTCACAGTAGGCACCTCGTCGTCGACGGGAACGTCTTCTCCCACTGAAAGTGCATCGCCGGAAATTCTGAAATAGATCCAGGAATAATGCGAGCACCAGGATTTGAACCCTGGTGGGTTGAGGAGACCACTGTCCACCTAACCAAGTTAACACAGATTGATTCGCATGCCGGACAACTGGGACCTCTTTTTTCATTTATGTGGCATGTGAGATCTCCTTTTTATAGGGACGATGAGAGATCTCTTCTTTTACCGTGCGTGATTATTCTGAGTTTTTTTTTCCTGGGGTGTGATCTTCATTCTGAGATTGGTTTTTTATTTGTATATACGAGGGACGTGAGATCTCTTTCTTTTATCATACGTGATTCTGAGATTTCTTTTTAAATTTATTAGGGACGTGATATCTCTATTTTATTGTGACATGATTCAAGGAGGAATATTTTTTTTACCAAAAATTGGATGGTCGAGATACACTGTTAACTTACTTAGATGGTTATAAGATAATTCTAATGAAGTGCATTAACGTGGAGCCTATATAGAAATAGGATTGCTGTAAATCTCAGGTTACAAAATGGTAAGGTAGTAATGGCTCCACGCCGAGTGGTGTGCTTGGCTTACCTGCAATCCAGCCATGTTTTTGATGACCCGTTTTAATTGAGTGAGCGATTTTGGTGAGATTAAATGGAACGAGGGGATTGCCGTAAATCTTAGTGTAAAAATGGTACGGTATTTAATTAATTAATGGCTGCGTAGTAATTTCAGGCGTGAAAGACGCCTTGTGACGCGTATGACCAAAGCCGTGATTCAGAGACGATATACTTGCTGAAAACTGCCCCGCTCATGCCTATAAATACAACAGGTGTGCTTGTCTTACCTTGCACCACACAAAATAGAGACATTGTGTTTGGAGATAAGTCGCGGACATCGAAGATCATGGCTAGACCGGCGGTGGTGATGATGTGCGTGTCGTTCGTAGTGGTGGTGGCGCTGAGCGGGGTGGTGGCGCAGTTGGATTGCAACCCGGAGTTGCTTAAGGCTTGCGATCAAGCCATCAGAGACGGCAGTGACCCGTCGACATTGTGCTGCTCCAACCTCATGGCGGACAAGGATTGCCTCTGCGATTTCTTGGAGGATCGTATGTACCGGCACTACGTCCCTGGTTCCCCTACCTCCGCAAGACAAGCACCTCTTGCGGCATACATATTGGGGTGTGTCCAATTGGAGTATAAAATAATACTAGTTGGAATTAGTTTTTGTACATCTCTTTTACAATATAATATAAACGGCAATGCATGCCTCTAGTTTGCTTTTTTAGTTTGTTACCTTTTAACCCTTCTTCCTTCCAAATTTTTGTACGTTCGTGTTTAAATTTGCGTCCGTCCATAAGTTACCAGATTTCGAAGGTGGTACTAATGTATACCTAATATTAAACGGAAGAACCTTTCTTAATTCTCAATCTGTAATCTCTTTATATCCGTTAGTTTTGTGTTGATCATAAAAATTGACACTGAGATTTAAAAATAGATTTACACACGTAAGAAAAAAAACACCACAAAACCAAGCCCATGCCGATAACTCGGTTCTACCTTCTCGTATGCATTTGTTTTTTTAGTTGCGTATAAAAAAGAAAAGCTATCTACTGAGGAAAAGGGAAAGAACGATCCTATCACCTTCTCATATTGTGTTTCGTGCATATGTGTGCCCAACTGTCCGGTGGAATAGATTGACAAGATCAAGTAGCTTTTTTTTCATGGGTACATCAACTAGCTTGCCGTATGTGCTAGCCTCTACAGAATCAATCTAGAGGTCGACTTACCCTAGCTTTGTATGTACAATTCCGGTCCACTTATAGGCACGTTCTCCTTGATCGATCGGATCTGACAAACCCTACGTTGTTCTCTCTTTTCCATATGGCAACCTCTCGTGAGTGGCTGAACACCACAAGAATATGATGGATCGACCACGCAAGTCACGTCCCAGCGCGTGCTCTCCCTGTCGAGCCGGGCTCCAAGGCACTGGGAGGAGGGGCAGGAGAAACGAACGGACACGGGACACCAATGCCTTGATGCCGGTTCCTGTTGCCGTCCTGCCGCCTCGCCACGGCAGTTGCGAGTCATCGTGCGGTTTGGGTAGAAGGTGGCTAGGGTGGGCCTCAGATTTGGAAATAGGTTTTATACCATATGAGAAAGGCTAAAAAAATCAACGTATATGCACAGTAGCATTGCTGGTCCACCCTGGTTCAAAATCGGATGCGGATTTTCGTGCTGAAATTTTTGATATATTATACGTTTTTTTCCGACATCGTATGCAAAAGTTATAGCCTTTTTATATTTTCCCTACACTTTTTGCAAAACATGTCTAAATTTAAGTTTTTTAATTTTCCTAACTAGTAGATGTAGTAATATAACTACACCTCAAGAATTTTATTTTTGAATTTTTATCATTTTCTTTTGTATTTTTCAAAACTGAAATGGCGATACACGGGCGGCGGGAGAGGGGCTAGAGTTTGGAAATTGCCCTTTAGTACCGATTTGTGCCACGAACCGGTACTATAGGTCAAACCCCTTTAGTCCCTGTTCGTGGCACGAACCGGTAGTAAAGGTGAGCGGGCCCCGCCTGACGTCAGCCTGCCACGACCCTTTTTAGTACCGGGTTCGTGGCACGAACCGGTAGTAAAGGTTCAACACGAACCGGCATTAATGCATAGCCGTTCGAACCGGCACTAATGGTACCATTAGTACCGGGCTAAAATCAA
Organism: Aegilops bicornis; assembly: GCA_021605145.1. Lineage (NCBI taxonomy): Eukaryota > Viridiplantae > Streptophyta > Magnoliopsida > Poales > Poaceae > Aegilops > Aegilops bicornis. Next base: position 49,414,081 of record CM038675.1, on the reverse strand, counting down.
ACCGGGACTAATGTGTCTCAGATTAGGTCTTTTTTCTACTAGTGATTATTAATCAATAACATTATCATTAAGAAAGGACTAATCTACCCTTACAGCCAATTACCAAAATGTCGTCAAGAGAAAAAAACAAGGATCAATAATGACCATTGGATCAATTATATACTACCCACTATTTACAGGAGTATGATGCACCGTAAAAAGTCTCTTACCTGACTGCTAAAAAATATTAGATCATTTTGCTAATACAATGCTATTTAATGGTTAGTACTACAAATGTCAAACTGAATCGCACTCCTTTATACCTCAATATTAATGATTCTGCTACGACATTCCTCTTTTAGGCTCTTGCTGTTTTACCAACTTGAAAGTTATTTTTTTACTTATGCATGCCTCATAGGTACGATGCTCTGCTGGTATCTTACCTGCCGTTGCTCCACATGCCCACCGGCCTTGGTTTATTAATAGGTATCTATTTTCACAACCTTGGGTCGTAGGCTTAGTCGTGCTTTCCACTTTCTGTTTGTGTGCATCTGTTGTGCTTATTCGGCTTTCAGTGGAGATTTGTTGTTAGTTTCAAGGACTAATTGGCCTTGCTTTTGCTACGTGTTCCTGTGATATAACTTGCATTTCTGTTTCTTGAGGACAAGAACACCATATAGACCTGTAGTTTTTAGAGGTTGGTCCTGGTTTTAAATACAAAGCGCATGATGGTTCTCTGGAAATTTGGTCTGCTCCTTTCATGAGGGTCTGTGCTACTTTGGTTTTTTGTCCATGTTGACAAAAAAATTATAACCTTCCTTATCCTGCTTCATTACTTTAATTTTCCTCTCAGTGAAAATATCATAGATAAAAATATTGCTTTGTTGTTAGTAAGGTTGCATGTTATTGAACCGGTCAATTAAAATATCTAGCCAATTATCCCTCGGCTTTGGATATGCTTTGTCATCCTGATGCCTTAACATCTGTCACTGGGCCTAAGCAAAGTTGGTGTTAAATGTAAAGTATGTTAGGTGTGATATATTACAAGCATTGTTTTTACTATGTATTTTAGTTTGCTTCTCTATTACTGCGCAGTCTACAATGGTTCAACTTCCTCTTATTTTCAGTAAATGAATATACTTTCAATTTAGAAGATACATGGAAGACCAGGTTCTATATGCATGATATTATGTGTTAACACCGTGTAGATGTTAACACCATAGAGAAACGGACCATGGCTAACACATAATAGTAATGATATAAAACCAAAGGTACATGTGTGACAGACTTCTCTATGTGTTAGCCAATGGCGAGTTGTATCATGGACATATGTGGTGGTTACTTGACAGCTCAATTTTATTAGAGAATTAGAGAGAAAAATAAACAAGCTCAACCTGAAGCATAAATATTGATATGCCTTAAATCTTGCTTGACCAGTGAGCAAGGAGATCTAGCACACTAGCTAGGAGATGGACAGCGGAATGAACTTAGCCAACGTCTACTCTGTACTGTCCACATTTTTTTCTATTATGCTTCTATAAAAGTAATGGTAGATATAACTGGGGCACCTACGCGAGGAGATCACAGTTAACCCGAATATTTATGCTTCGGGTTAACACCAACCAGGTTTCGCAAATGTCTGGTATCCCAACCAGGTGCCCCAGTTAGCGAGGAGAACAACCAGGTGCCATAGTTAACCCGGTTGGTTTGGTGCCCCAGTTTTGCCAAACCAGGTTTGGCAACCATAGATAACACCAACCTGACTACTGAGTGAGGAGATCTAGGACACTAGCTAGAGACGGTCAGCGGAATGAAGTTAGGCAACGTCTACTTCGTGGTCAGATAAAATGGTGCGGATGAGAGATGATGATGGAGACACCGTTCTAAAAAGACAAATATACTTGCTTAACCTCTTCAGTTAGTGTTCTTGAAGTTAAGGTGTATAGTTGTGCCCTCTGGTCACTTGTGTTGTAAAAGGTAGACTATTTTGTGTTATAGGTGCACACATAGTTAGCTATTGGTTCTGTTTTTTTCAGCCTTTATCTCTGTTAGAACCTAAAATATATATCAGTGTTAGTTAGTTAGTTCATTTTAGAATGGTTATTAATTTATTTTTCTACCACAACATCATTATTGTGGATGTAGGGCACAAAATAGTTAGGTTCTGATGTCAACTACATTCTTGTAGACTCGTGTTGGGCCTCCAAGCGCAGAGTTTTGTACGACAGTAGCAAATTTCCTCAAGTGGATGACCTAAGCTTTATCAATCCGTAGGGAAGTGTAGGATGAGGATGATCTCTCTCTAACAACCCTGCAACCAAATAACACAGATTCACTTGTGTCCCCAACACACCAAATACAATGGTAAATTGTAAAGGTGCACTAGTTCAAGTAATAGATGGTGATACAAGTGTAATATGGATAAAGTGTAATATGGATAGTAAATATTGATTTTTGTAATAGTAACAATAAGAAACAGTAAGGTAGCAAGTAACAAAAGTGAGCACAAATGGTATTGGAATGCTTGAAAACAAGGCCTAGGGTCCAGATTTTCGCTTAGTGCAATCTCTCAATAATGCTAATATAATTGGATCACATTACCATCCCTCAACGTGCAATGAAGAATCACTCCAAAGTTCCTATCTAGCAGAGAATATAAGAAGGAATTGTTTGTAGCTATTCTTTCCGATTGATCTATCCAAGAGTTCGTACTAAAATGACACAAGTTATTCTTTCCGACCGATCTATCAAGAGTTCGTACTAAAATAACACAAGTTATTCTTTCCGATCGATCTATCAAGAGTTGGGACTAAAATTACACCAAAACAAATTCAGATTCATAATACTCAATTCAACACAAAGAACCTCAAAGTGTGCCCCAAGATTTCTACTGGAGAAACAAAGACAAGAACGTGCATCAACCCCTACGCATAGATTACCATAATGTCACTTCGGGAATCTGCAAGTTGAGTGCCAAAACACATATCAAGTGAATCAATACGATACCCCATTGTCACCGCGGGAATTCATAGTAAGACATGCACCAAGTGTTCTCAAATCCATAAAAGTATTCAATCGAAAGAAATCTCAAAGTGAAAACTCAATTCATCACAACAAGATAGAGAGGGGAAAACACCATATGATTCGACTATTAACAAAGCCCACGATACATCGAGATTGTGCATCTCAAGAACACGAGAGAGAGAGAGAGAGAGAGAGAGAGAGAGAGAGAGGGAGAGAGAGAGATTAAAGACATAGCTACTAGTACAAATCCTCAGCCCCGAGGGTGGACTACTCCTTTCTCATCATGGTGGCCACCGAGATGATGAATATGGCCACCGATGATGATTTCCCCCTCCGGTGGAGTGCCGAAAAGGGGCTCTAGATTGGATCTCGTGGATACTGAAGCCTGCGGCGGCTAGAACAAAATTTCGCCGACTTCTAGGGTTTTTGGAATGTGTGGGAATTTATATAGCGAAGAGGCGGTGCGGAAGGTCACCGAGGTGGGCACAACCCATCAAGACGCTGGAGGCCGAGGCGCACCCTGGTGGGTTGTGCCTCGGGGCACCCCCTGTGTGCTTCTCCGCCCATCTGGTGTGTTCTGGTTCAAAAATCCACAAAAAGTTTCGCTGCATTTGGACTCGCTCCGCTTTGATACTGATTTTCATGCGATGTAAAAACAAGCAAAAACAACATCTGGCATTTGGCACTATGTCAATAGGTTAGTCCCAAAAAATGATATAAAATTGCTATAAAATGATTGTAGAACTTCCAAGAATGATAATATAACAACTTGGAACAATCAAAAATTATAGATACGTTGGAGACTATCAGCATCCCCAAGCTTAATTCCTTCTCGTGCTCGAGTAGGTAAATGATAAAAACATAATGTTTAATGTGGAATGCTGCCTAACATGTTCATCACATATTTTTTTCTTTGTAGCATGGACATTTAGACTTTTATATGGTTCAAAGCAATAGTCCAGTTTTGACATGAGGACTTTAATACTCCAGCATATCAACAAACAACTATGTCTTTTCAAAATATCAATACTAAAGCAAGTTATTCCTAGCCCATCATGCTTAATCATTTATCCACTCAGGCAACACATCCAAATATTAGCTACATCCAATGCTGAAGTGCGATAATAGTGTTTCAGTAGTTGGTGCTTTATAAGAGAAGATGGAGACTCAAAATAAAAATAAAAATTGCATAGAGTAAAGGATAGGCCCTTCGCAGGGGGAAGTAGGGATTTGTAGAGGTGCCAGAGCTAAAGGTTTAAATTGAGAGAGAAATTTATTTTGGGTGTCATGCTTTTCCTGTCAATGAGAACAACTTAGAGTTCCCTGTACTTTCCATGCTAGATATATCATAGGAGGTTCCCAAACATAAAATAAAGTTTATTCCTTTTTCCACCAAACTTTCACAAGCCATGGCTACCTGTATCCACGGTTGCCCTCTATACCAAAACTTTCCAAAGAATTTATTATTTAACAACATAGTAATTTTGTTTTCATTTCGGGACTGGGAATCCCTATTACCACGCTACTGATATAGCGCTACAACTAAACTGTAGTAGTAGCACATGCCAGCCTGCGCCACTCGCTATACATGCGTAGCAGTAGCGAGTCTCGAGCGACGCCGGTACTGCTAATAGCTATAGCGCTTTGAATTAAGTTGCGCCATCTGGTAAGGGTGCGCTTGTTGCTAACTTTTCACCCTCGCTACAGCTAGTTTATTAGTTTCTGATTTTTCTACATATTTGTTTTGTATTTGAACAGGCTTTATACAATAATCTTTAGCACATACAAATGTCATCATCATACACATACAAATGTAATCATAGCATATACATACAAATAGTCTCATTAAATCATGTCATCATCCAACACAAAGTGGTCACTGGTTATCATCTCAAAAATAGCGATAGAAGTCTCGAATACTTGAAACTACATCATCATCCATCTAAACAATGATATACGCGAGAAGAGCTATCACTATGAGTGAGAGCGGAACTATGCAGTACATGAGGCGGCGGTTATGAGTCCTCTCTCATCCTAGCGTGAACCTCAAGTAACTAGCTTCTGCTTCTTGTCTGCTTTTTAAGCCTTTATGGCTGGCGCCCGAGACCCTCCACTTATACCGACAGCCAGGCCACTTGTCGTACACTCCAGGAATCTTCCCTTTGTACACGAGATAGCACTGCTTCTTCGCCATCAAGAATTAATCTAGGTGCCTGTTAGAGATGCATCTTCATCAAAAGAATGTACAATCATATATGCAACAAAATATACTTGAGCAACACAAACAAGAAAGGGTTAGCAACTAGATGCAACATATAGTAAACATACGAATAATGAATGCAGTTTCATCGTACGCGAATTAATTAACTAGAGCTACGCAGGTCATCGTATCCAAACTAACAAAGTAGCCTTACGCAGGTTCGGCAGGGACCATGGACATCACAAAGTTCCATCGCTACAGAAACTATACAAGTTCACCCAACACATATCATCATCATTGGCATTGAAAATCACTAGAAGTTCCATCCTTCCATATTATCGAGGGTGGTCCCTAGCTTCTTGAATGGAGTGAGGTCCTGACGTTGCATGCTTATGCAAGTTCGGACGTCAGCTTATGATATAGGGTTGTGGTGGAACATACCCTTCTCATCGCATTTACTTCTTTCATTATGATCATTGTAATGTCCCTCTGGATGCGAAAGAAGTCATCTCTAAGTTTAGAATCCGCTTCTGCATGAGATTCTACCCACTCGTGGATATGATCATCGTTTCTGCTTGTCATGTGAAGCTTTTGGTGATATGTTGTGAACTCCATCATGAGATGGAGGAGGTAGAATCCATCGTTCTTGCTTGGTTTTGGGACATGGATGCAGGAGAAGTTAGTTTTATGCGAGAAATCCGTCTTCTTCTGCCTTAGTTTCCTGATCTGCCGGTGGCCACCCCTCAAGTCAAGCATTGGAGAGCATCATCTAGAATATTCATTATGTGGGTGTAGTCCTTCTTCTCGTAGTTTCGGAGGGTCGAAATACACGGCGTGGGAGACTTATGGGTAAATAACGATAAGGATGGCGCGCCCATTTCAAGGGACAAAACACCTCAAATTATTCTCCATATAAACAAGAAGGAAGAATTGAAATGTACAAAAGGGTAGTCCGCGCTGACTTACTTTGGATGATAAGGCAGGAGGACAATTTCTGATTCCTTATTCTGTACAATGAAGTATTCGAGGCACTCCCTAGCAGTTTTACGCTCAAAAGTCGCCGAGATTCAAGAAGGACTCGTGCATGTAGTATGTATCTGCCACACGATTTGTGAGACTTCTTCTCTCTTCATGACGGAGCTCGCCGAGACGGCTCAGCGGCGAGACCTGCCCGGACTCGCCTCGCTGTGAAGCGCCCCTTCATCGGATGCATCCACGGAGGACTCTCTAAAGGATCTGCATCTGGCGGTGAGACGGCCATCTATTACGATGGTAAGTCGTCCACAAAGTAGATAGATTCGTTGTATCAACTGCAAGACGGCGGGCTTGGGGGCTATTCCGATGGAAGCAGTATTCCGGATCTCCTTGAGCCGCCGAGCAAGGTCGGAATCTTCATGGCCGGCACGCAACCTAGTCAAGACTCCACAACTGCGGTAGCAATAACCTCCGGGTCAGCAGCAGCCGGGGCAGGAGGCCCTATGCCCTCGCCAGCTCAGGTGCAGATGGATCTCATGGATAAGATGACCGCTCTGTTAACCGCCGTTGTCAACCCGGCGGATCAAGCTCAACATGATGCGAAAGTGGCGCAGCTGAAACTAGATATAGTGCAGGCTAAGGAAGATCTGGCAGCGGAAGATGTCAGGATGATCGCAGAGCGGGCGGCTCGATGCTCGAGCTCGCCGACCAGCGTAGGCTTTCTCGCTCACGATGGATCGTAACGCGCCCAATGAGGTCATGAGGAGAAGATACCAGAAGACTTAGTCTCGGATCCTCCGGTTTATGATCCTCGAAACCTTTTCCATACACCCGTGCAGGCCCAAAGAACTCCACCGGAGATGGACCGGTCGCGGCATCCGGGCTGGAATGCCGGTTCAACCACAGGTGATGGGGCCTCCCGTATGAATACCGCTTCCACCTCAAGATATACCAACACCACCGGTCATTATTCTAACCCGTTGGAGAACATGACGCTGCGGCGGCACGACCGGGCGGCTCTCCGGTGGAGGGCGATTCTCCGACGGCGGTTGAAACCCGCAGGTCGAGAACTTCTTCAAACGACTTTTAGCAAAACAGAGGCGATCAGATAGCCGGACGGGATTCATTCAACCCCTGCCCAAGCCGGAGCCCGAAGTTATAGCAGGCACATGGACTCAGCCGTTGCTTAAGCAACGCCTGCGCCAGAATTCGTAAAGCGGGCATGACCCGACGCGCAATGGAGCTTTTTACTTGGTGGATCAGGACAGAATACGTCAAGAGGCGCGGGCGGCTCAGCAGGCGGCTGAGCAGGCGCCTCAGTTGACGACTTCTATTGAGGCAGGCGTGGCCACCAGGACCGGAGGTGTCCCCTGTCTGGTGCTGGCTCTGCATAACGAGCGTTTGCCCAAAGATTTCAAAGGACCTAGGAAGGTGCCTAATTATACGGCCGACTTACAGCCTGGGGCATGGATTGAAAGCTACGAGATGGCTATGGAGTTACTGGAGGTCAGTGACGCTGCGATGGCCAAGTACTTCACCATGATGTTGGATGGGACCGCCCGCACTTGGTTGAAGGGGCTACCGCCTAATTCTATCAGTTCATGGCAGAGTTAAAAGCCCGATTCATTTAGAACTTCAAGGACACATGCAAGCAGCCCATGTCAATTGTGGATTTGACTAGTTGCAAGCAGGAGGAGGGTGAGTCCACAACCCATTGGGTGCGCCGGGTCAAGGCCATAATACATTCATCTGATAAGATGGATGCCGGCTCTGCAGTCTTAATGTTGGAGAAAAATTGCCGTTTTCAGCCTCTAAGGATGAAGCTTGGGCGGCTCAAGCCCGATTGTAATGATATGGGTAAGCTGATTGCGGCTCTGGTCAAGTATGCCGACTCTGACAGTACCAAGGATCTTGAGTCTAATGATGAAAAGACAGGAAAGGGAAAAAGAATATCAATGGCTAGGGCCCTCAAAGATAACCCGCAAATCAAGGAGGCAATAATAAACGTAAGGCTGGTGGTAGCTTGGAGTTTGTGGCTAACACCAATGCAGAAGGCAACAATCAACGACGTAAGGGGAGGCCACCCCCTAGGTCCGGCGGGTCAAGGCCCACGCTTGAGCAGTTACTAAATGAGCCCTGTCCAAGGCATGGCACTCAGCAGAAGCCGGCCACTCATCTATGGAAGGATTGTATGCTCATGAAGTCTTTCAAGAATTCAAACATGTTCGACGGTAATCATGGGCAGGGCGGCGGCTCAGGTGGCGGCGGTTTTCATGGCCTGGGCAGCAGTTCAAATTCCAATTCTCAGGGTAATCAAGGTGGTTATAACCAGCAATCTGGCCAGGGTGGTCAGTAGCAGCAGCAGGGTGGATACTAGAGCCATCCAAAGCAGCTGAATAGTGGACAATATCATGTGTTTACAACCATTTTGTGCAAACAAGACCAGAAGCTTCATAAGAGGGCTGTGAACGTTGTTGAGCCGGCAGTTCCTCGTTATTTGAGATGGTCTGAGCAGCCTATTCTATGGAGTAGGGAAGGTCACCCTCCCTGGGTTGATAATCCGGGTCACTTGGCTTTGGTGGTAGCACCTCAGGTTGGTGGATACAAGTTCACTAAAGTGCTCATGGATGGAGGCAGCAGCATTAATATCCTCTATTATGAGACCTTTCGCGACATGGGTTTGACTGACAAAAATCTCAAGACTTCCAACACTGTTTTTCATGGAGTGGCTCCTAGTAAGTCGGCATACCCAGTGGGTAAGATTGAGTTGGAAGTGGCCTTTGGAGATGAACATGATTCTAGGGCGTAGAAGCTAACCTTTAAGGTGGTCAAATTCAGAAGCCCGTATCACGCCCTCTGTGGGCGACCGGCTTATGCCAAGTTCATGGCGAGGTCGTGTTATGTTTATTTGCAGCTCAAGATGCCGGGTCATAAAGGCACCATCACAAAGGCATGGGAGTAGGAAGATAGCCTCAGAATGTGAGGAAGGCGATGCCGCTTATGCTGAATCTGTTTGTGCTACAGACGAGCTGAAGTTCTAGTCGGACAATGTTGACCCGGCAGATCTGACGTCTTTGAAAAAGCCAACCATAGAGCATGAGCCGGTCATGAAGTTTAAGTCGGCTGATGATACTAAGCTTGTTGACTTTGTTCCAGGCGACTCTTCTAAGCAGTTCAGTATCAGTGCCAATCTTGATCCCAAATACGAAATCGTGCTCATCGAGTTCATCCGTGAGAACCGAGACATCTTTGCATGGGAACCTTCTAACATGCCGGGTGTACCGATAGAACTCACTGAGCACACTCTTAATATTGATCCAAAATTTAAGCCGGACAAGCAGTTTCTTTGGCGGTTCAATGAGGAGAGGCATAAGGCCATTGGTGAGGAAGTAGCCCGGCTCTTGGCGGCTGGCTTCATTGTTGAAGTTTTTCATCCAAAGTGGTTGGCTAACCCGGTGCTTGTGCTTAAGAAGAACGGCACTTTCGGCGATGTGTGTGGATTATACGGACTTAAACAAAGCTTGTCCGCTGATCCCTTCGCTTCCCTCAGATTGATCAAATTATTGATGCTACGGTGTGTTGTGAGCATTTGAGCTTTTTGGATGCTTACTCTGGTTATCATCGATCAAGATGGCAGTTAACACTGTGGGAAGACGTCGCTCATTACTCCGCTTGGAGCCTTCGCTATGTATCTATGCCTTTTGGGCTCAAGAGTGCTCGAGCGACTTACCAAATGTGTGTGCAGGAATTGTCTTCATAATCGATTATGCGCAATGTTCACGCTTATGTGGACGACATCGTGGTGAAATCTAGAGAGAAGGAGACCTTGATAGATAATCTTAAGGAGACCTTTGACAATCTTCGGGTCTACAAGATGATGCTTAATCCGACCAAGTGTGTTTTTGGCGTGCCTGCAGGCAAGCTTTTGTGTTTTCTGGTTTCTAACAGGCATTGAGGCTAACCCGAGAAGATCAAGGCAATCACCTCTTCCGCTAAGCTGGCTGGCATCAATGATGTTCAGCATTTGGCGGGTCGGATCGCTGCTTTAAGCCGGTTCATAAGCCGTTAGGTGAGAAGGCCATACCATCAGATCAAATGATGAAGAAGACAGATGACTTCTCCGGAGTGACGCTGCCAACGCTGCCTTTGAAAATTTGATAGACAGCTAGCTTAGCCGCCGTCCTTGCTGCTCCCATTGATAAGGAGCCATTATTATTATATGTGGCTGCTAACACACGAGCTGTCAATATGGCCATCGTGGTGGAGCGCAAGGAGGTCGGGCAAAGAGAATCCGGTTCAACGGCCGGTTTATTATATCAGTGAGGTGCTTATTGAGTCCAAGCAAAGGTATCCACATTGGCAGAAACTCGTTTATGGGGTATTCATGGCAAGCCAGAAGCTTAAGCAATATTTTTAGGGTCATCAAAACAGAGAAGCCACAGGACGAGTCGCCAAGTGGGCCATTGAGCTTGGGCCTCAATGTTTAAAGTACGTGCCACGTACTGCTATCAAATTTCAAGCACTGGTGGACTTCATCAACGATTGGACAGAACTGCAGATGCTCAAGAAAAGCCGACAACACGTATTGGACTATTCACTTTGATGGGTCCAGTAATTGGAGGGCTCGGGGCCGGAGTTGTTTTAGCTTCCCTCGAGGTGACAAATTTTGTTATGTGCTACGGTTGATGTTTCCAGTACTAACAATGCAGCTGAGTATGAGGCCTTACTCCATGGTCTTCGGATGGCTAAGGAGATGAGCTTAAGCCGGTAAGGTGTTTTGGCGACTCAGATTTGGTGGCTCAACAAGTATCGTGCACGTGGATTCCAAGGATCCTCTCATGGCGGCTTATTGCCGTGAAGTTGATGCCATTGATGGACATTTCAAGGGTTACCAAGTGGAGCACATTGACCGCAGAAAGAACGAGGCGGCTAATGCCTTGAGCCGGCTGGGCTCTCAGAGTAAGCCGGTGCCGCCTAATACTTTCTTGGATATTCTGCATAACCCTTCTGTCAAGTTACCTACAGAGGAAGACTTGGCCGTTCCTGACCCGGAAGCACAATTGGTGGCGGCTCTTCACGTTATCCCAGATTGGACAGTGCCATACTTAGCTTACATGACCCGAGGCGAGTTGCCTGAGGATGAAACCTTGGCCAGGCAGATAACCCGGCGGTCTAAGTCAATGACAATTTCCAATGGCGACTTGCATCATCACCGGTGTCACCGGGCGTTTCAGCGTTGTGTCTCCCGAGAAGGCCAAGAAATTCTACGTGAAATTCATGAAGGGGATTGTGGCCATCATGCCGGGTCAAAATCCCTTGTGGCCAAGGCTTTCCGTCATGGATTTTATTGACTGATGGCTCATGCTGATGCAGAGGACCTGGTCAGTAAATGTAACGGTTGTCAGAAGTTCTCGAGACGTGCTCACGTGCCGGCTCAAGAGTTGAGGATGATTCCAATTACTTGACCATTTGCAGTCTGGGGGCTTGACATGGTTGGGCCTTTCAAAAGGTCCAAAGATAAAAAGACCCACCTTTTGGTGGCGGTTGGCAAATTTACAAACTGGGTTGAGGTAGAGCCAGTTAGTAAGTGTGATGCAGCTACGGTGGTTCAGTTCATGAAGAAGGTGATATTTCGTTTTGGCTTTCCACACAGCATTATAACTGACAATGGTACTAATCTGTCTAAAGGCGCCATGGAAGAATTTTGTCAACATGAGCATATTCGGCTTGATGTTTCATCAGTGGCTCACCCCAATCAAATGGTCAAGCTGAGAGAGACAATCAGGAGATCTTGAAAGGCATCAAGCCCCGACTTTTGGTCCCCTTGCAACGGACGCCGGGTTGTTGGGTTGAGGAGTTACCCTCTGTGATATGGATCATCAATACTACTCCCAACAGGTCTACGGGTTATACGCCTTACTTCATGGTCTACGGAGCTGAGGCGGTTCTCCCTAGTGACATTCGTCATGACTCGCCCCGTGTGGCGGCTTATGTTGAGGCCGATAACAAACAAGTGCGTCAGGAGGCCCTTGACCTGTTAGATGAAAAGCGTGACTTGGCAGCAGCTCGCTTCGGTGATTTACCAACAGGACCTGCACCGCTATCACAACCGGGCCGGTTAAGTCCAGAACCTTTCAGAAGGTGATTTGGTGCTCCGGCTCATCTAGGATCAAAATGATGCACACAAGTTATCCCCACCTTGGGAAGGGCCCTTTGTGGTCAGTAAGAACTTGAACAACGGGTGATACTACCTTAGCGCAAAGACTCACGTAAGTCGGAGGAGGACACCCGCCGGTCGTGGAATATCGCTCATCTTCGTCCTTACTACACTTGAGCCACCGGCTCTCATGATGTACATATTTTGACGATGTGTATATTATGATAAATAATAAAGCAGGACCTCTGTCCTTTTTTCATCCTCAAAGGTAATATGTCATTGTTATTATTATTGTCATCTCAAATGATCACTTGGGGGCTAATCGTATCCGAATCTAGCTTGACCCATTCGATCCGCTTATGATCGTATTCGAATCTAGCCGTTAAACCTTATGATCATTAGGGTTGTTCCTGTTCAAACATTGGTCGTATTCGAACCAAAGAGAACATAGCTGTCGGTACCCTCTTGATTGACACACTGCCGAGCTCACTAGGGGGCTTCTTGATCGTATTCGAATCATAGCTCAACCCCTTTTGGGAGCCGACTTTGATCAGATTCGAATCAGAGTCTTTAAAAACACTCAAGGTCATTAGGGGCTTCCTGTTCAAACATAGGTCGATTCAACCAAAGACAACATAGTTGTTGGTACCCTCTTGATCGGCGCAACGCCAAAGCCACTGGGGGCTACATGATCGTATTCGAATCCTACCTTAACCCCTTTGGAATGGTTTAATGATCGTATTCGAATCAGAAGCCTTGAATTTCTTATATTCTATTTGGTTTCAGTTTTGTTTGAAAGCAGCCTTTATTTGACTTGAGACTTTTTTGAGGTTTAAAGGTACAAGTGTGGTTAATATGAACACGGCTTGATGTTGGCTGATAAATCGCCAATATATGAGAATCATCATACCTTTGGAAGTATTGATTTCCACAGATTGGGTTATCACCCTTACTGTCTGGGTCACATAGACCGGCAGTGCAAATCAAAAGATCACATGTATAAGATTATAGTTGTGTTTCAACATTATGTGTTACAACAGGCATATCTGTGAATCTTATTCTATCTTAATATGTCAAGCTATTATGACCCGCCTTGCGTTAAGCCGCCAAGGGATCTTGTGATCTATTTCTATGTGCAGGAATGGTAAAAGACTTGATCAAGCATAAGGAAAGCAGACGAAAAGTATAACATGGGTGAATATAATATGGCGGCTTAATAGTATTAAGCACCAAAAACGTGCACGATGGCATGGGAAAAGCAAAGTAATTTCTATTCTATTACATAACTTCCCGAGTCCAAATGATTCATATTGTTTTTTAGGACATCACAGTATGAGCCGCCATGGCGGATTAACTCGTGGTTGTCCTGAAGCTGCCTGGGTTTGCCTTCTCCGCTTTCTTCGCCCTGTTCCCTTTCTTGGAAGGTTGATGATGACCAGTCAATGACATTCAAAGCTCCAAATTCAGCTTCATCATCAATTAGTTCGGCCGGGTCAACTTCAGGGGCGAAGATATGCTTACGAAGTGGAGGGATGACGCTGGTCACTTTATAATGAGGTGTTGGAATTCTCCGGTTCTCCATGTCATAGCCCGGCTGGTACTTGCAGAGATCAGCTTCGTCAACTCTCAGGGTGGCCACATGGCGTATCTCCTTCACACAAGTGGGGAAGTTTTCCTGTTCAACGGGAGTGCCATCCTCCTTAAAGCTCGGATAACCAGTGGCGAGGTCGGCCGGGTCTAGCTCCGATACCCAAGCTTTGGCCCGACTTAAAGCAGCCACAGCTCCGACTCTCACAGATGATCGCCTCAGTTCGGTGAATCGCTAGGGTAACACAGAAAGTTTCTTTAACACACCCACTGAGGGAGTCCGGGATTAAGCGGTCCTCGGATATCCGGACTATATACTTTGGCTGGACTGTTGGACTATGAAGATACAAGATTGAAGACTTCGTCCCGTGTCTGGATGGGACTCTCCTTTGTGAGGAAGGCGGGCTTGGCAATTAGGATATGTAGATCTCCTTCTCTCAGAATCGACTGTAATCCTAGCCCTCCGTGTCTATATAAACCGGAGGGTTTAGTTCGTAGGACAAGAACACTCAAAGTCACAGGATAGCTTTTAGGGTTTAGCCTCTACGATCTCATGGTAGATCAACTCTTGTAATACTCATATCATCAAGATCAATCAAGCAGGAAGTAGGGTATTACCTCCATCGAGAGGGCCCGAACCTGGGTAAACATCGTGTCCCCTGCCTCCTATTACCATTAGCCTTAGACGCACAGTTCGGGACCCCCTACCCGAGATCCGCCGGTTTTGACACCGACATTAGTGCATTCATTGAGAGTTCCACTGTGTCGTCACGATAAGGCTTGCTGGCTCCTTCAATCATCTTCAACGACGCGGTCCAGGGGGAGGTTTTCCTCCCGGACAGATCTTCGTGATTCGGGCGGTTTCAGACAGGGCCAACTCGCTTGGCCATCTGGAGCAGATCGATAGCTACGCCTCTAGCCATCAGGTCAGGTTTGGAAGCTTGAACTATACTGCCGACATCCGCAGAGACTTGATCTTCGATGGATTTGAGCCCATGTCAGGTACGCCGAACAGTCACGACGAGCATGACTTAGATCTTCCATCGGACAGTGTTCGGGAGATCGCGCCTGCGGCGGTCTCGGGAATCAATCCGGAGTAGATCGTGCCATCCGAGGACGGGTGGATGGACCCCGCCACGGAGGCCGCACACTCATCAGCGTTGGAGCCGAACACTGATCCCACCTCCTATGAGGATGGTGTCATTGGACCCTCGGACTCATCTCCGGCTACATGTGCTCGAACCGCATGCATCCGCGTTTCATCGAATATGATTGGGCACCGATCATGGAGTTCACCTCATGGATATCTTTCAAAGCACTCACCCTTGGGTGACGTATAAACTCATTAAAGTCTCTCTCCTTGTTAGGAGACTCTTGGCCAAACTATGTCCGGCTTGAGTGGAAAGCGGACGAGGAGGAAATTCGTTCCCCACCCGCCACCCACTTAATAGCCACTATCGATGACTTAACCGACGTGCTTGACTTCAACTACGAAGACATCGACGGTATGGACGACGATGCAGGGGAAGAACAGAAACCACCGCTTATAGTGCTACCGGACAGCCACCTCATCATATGATATATATATGGTGGACACCCCAAAGAAAGCAATGGCGATGAGGCAACGGAAGATAATCCCTTGGAGAAGCAATCTAGGCACCGCGCCATAGGCGCCGCCCCAAGCCCTGCCATAGCAAAAATAGTGATACCGGCACAAGAGATGATAACAATCCGGATGGTGCCGAAGACGAAAACAATCCTGCCCAGCCAGGCTTCGAGCAGGCCGAGCAAGAAGATGTGCAAGCTAGCCCTAAGGAACAGGCAGCAGATGGAGAATCAGAGGATGATAATTACTTGTCTCTCTCCAAAGACGTAGTGAGCCTTAGCGACGAAGAATTCATCGTGCCTGAGGATCCCGACAAGCAGGAGCGCTTCAAGCGCCGGCTTATGGCCACTGCAAAAAGCCCGAAGAAAAAGCAGCAACAGCTTCAAGCTGATTAAGATGTACTAACTGATAGATGGACCGAGGTCCTGGCTACCGAGGAATACGGACTCGGGCGCCTTGCCAAAAGTTACCCAAAGCGCAGGTTGCTACCTCAACTCGAGGAGGAGGCGTTCAAGCCCACACTACCAACAAGATGATGCAGCTGACCGCCACCCCGCGGCCAGGACAAAGTGGCGTACCAGCCCGAAGTCCAGACCGCACCCCGTCGCCAATCAAACAATAATACTAAGGACCGGGGCTACACGAAGGACCTGCGAGACGTATTGGTAAACAAAGCAGGACAGTCAAGATCGATCCACGGATCACGGGAGCGCGCCACAACGTGTGACGATGACCATCACACCGGATACACTAAACAAAAGTCCGGCCGGGCCGAGTACAATAGACCAGACTCATTTGAATCAAGGCCGGATGTAGCCCGTCATAGAGGCGCCAAGACACCCCCTATGCTTCAATCGATGAAGTAATGGATCATGAATTCTAGAAGGGTTTAAACCCATGAACAGTGAATCATATGATGGCACAACAGACCCCGCGGTATGGATTGAAGATTTTCTCCTACACATTCACACACTAGTAGAAAAAGGGTCAAATGTGAGACACATTAGTCCCGGTTTGAATTTGAGCCGGCACTAATGTGTCCATTAGTGTCGGTTCCAACGGCTAGCCGGCCGCTCTCATTAGTACCGGTTCGTGGCGAACCTTTAGCACCGGTTCGTAGACATGACCTACTACTGTCCCGGAGCTGAACTAAACCGTGAGGAGATAAGTGATACGTCTCCAACATATCTATAATTTTTTATTGTTCCATGCTATTATATTACCCCTTTTGGATGTTTATAGGCTTTATTTTACACATTTATATCATTTTTGGGACTAACCTACTAACCGGAGGCCATGCCCGTATTGCTGTTTTTTTTTTGCCTATTTCAATATTTCGAAGAAAAGGAATATCAAATGGAGTCCAAACGGAATGAAACCATCGCGAGCGTGTTTTTTGGAACGAACGTGATCCGGAGAACCTGGAGTGCCAGTCAAGAAGCAAACGAGGCGGCCAGGAGATAGGAGGGTGCACCCACCCCCTGGGCGCGCCCCCTGTCTCCTGGGCCCCACGAGCGGCCACCGACGTACTTCTTCCTCCTATATATACCTACGCACTCGAAAACATCCAGAGAGCCAATGAAAAACAATTTCCACCGCAGTAACCTTCTGTATCCACGAGATCCCATCTTGGAGCATTCGTCGGCGCTCCGCCGGAGGGGGAATCGACCATGGTGGGCTTCTACATCAACATCATAGCCCCTCCGATGAGTTGTGAGTAGTTTACCACAGACCTTCGGGTCCATAGTTATTAGCTAGATGGCTTCTTCTCTCTTTTTGGATCTCAATACAATGTTCTCCCCCTGTCTTGGGGAGATCTATTCGACGTAAACTCTTTTTGCGGTGTGTTTGTCGAGATCCAATGAATTGTGGGTTTATGATCAAGTTTATCTATGAGAAATATTTAAATCTTCTCTGAATTCTTTTATGTATGATTGAGTTGCAAGTCTCTTCGAATTATCAATTTGGTTTGGCCTACTAGATTGATCTTTCTTGCCATGGGAGAAGTACTTAGCTTTGGGTTCAATCTTGCGTAGTCCTTACCCAAAGGATGTAAAGGGTTGCAGTGGCACGATTGTATTGTTGCCATCGAGGACAAAAAGATGGGGTTTATATCATATTGCTTGAGTTTATCCCTCTACATCATGTCATCTTTCTTAATGCGTTACTCTGTTCTTATGAACTTAATACTCTAGATGCATTCCAGATAGCGGTCGATGTGTGGAGTAATAGTAGTAGATGCAGGCAGGAGTCGGTCTACTTGTCGCGGACGTGATGCCTATATACATGATCATGCCTAGATAATCTCATAATTATTCTCTTTTTTATATATTGCTCGACAGTAATTTGTTCACCCACCGTAATACTTATGCTATCTTGAGAGAAGCCACTAGTGAAACCTATGGCCCCGGTCTATCTTTTATCATATAAACTTTCAATCTACTTTTATTTGCATCTTTACTTTTTGCATCTATATTATAAAATACCAAAAATATATTTATCTTATCATACTATCTCTATCAGATCTCACTTTCGCAAGTGGCCGTGAAGGGATTGCCAACCCCTTTATTGCGTTGGTTGAGAGTTCTTTGTTTGTTTGTGTAGGTGCGTGGGACTTTTGAGGAGCCTCCTACTAGATTGATACATTGGTTCTCAAAAACTGAGGGAAATACTTGCGCTACTATTGCTGCATCACCCTTTCCTCTTTAAGGAAAACCAACGCAAGCTCAAGACGTAGCAAGAAGGATTTCTGGCGCCGTTGCCGGGGAGGTCTTCGCTCAAGTCAAGACATACCAAGTACCCATCACAAACTCATCTCCCTCGCATTTACATTATTTGCGATTTGCCTCTCGTTTTCCTCTTCCCCACTTCACCCTTGCCATTTTATTCGCCTTCTTCTTCGCTCGCCTTTTTCGTGTGCTTTGATGTCCTACTTGGCTCGCTTTGCTCGTTTGGTTGGAATAGTTGTTTATTTATTGCTAAACAGAGAAGCTAAGATCTATGGATCCTCATCCGCTTGCTAATCTTTTTAAGAGATCCAATTATGATGAACCAATTGCTAGTGAGTTTTGTGCACTAGATTATCTTTATGAAGTTTTGCTTGAAATTCGTGAATCTGAAAATTGTGATGAAGAAATTCATGAAGAGATTCACGATAGCTCCTTGAATAAAAAGCATGATTTCAATGATTTTATTTTAAATTCTCATGATTTCAATTGTGCTAATAATATCGAAAACCCTAAGCTTGGGGATGCTAGTTTTGCCATGTCTACTACTTGTTGCAATGATCATGATTGGAGTGATTATTCTTATGATCTTGAGAATTTATTTAAGCCCCATGATGAATATGAGACTGATAATAGTGTTTGCAATAATATTGAAAGTGGGCTTGGAAGAGTGTCAACTTTAGATCCCACATATTTGGAGAATGTTCAATCTTATGGTATTTTTGATAAAAGTGGGTTTGGAGAAGTCATGACCTTAGTTAATGTTAATTCTACTATTTTGGAAGAGTGTCAACGTCGCATGCATGTGGATCGTGTTGGAAATATTTTATGTGATAGTTATTTTGTTGAATTTTCTTATGATCCTACATGTAATTATTATGAGAGAGGAATATATGGTTGTATAAATTTTCATGTTATTAAATCACCTCTCTTCATGTTGAAATTGCTATAATATCTTTGTTCTTCCTTGCATATGCTAGTTTTTGCTTGCCTTGATAATTTGTTTGCTTACAAGATGCCTATGCATAGGAATTATGTTAGACTTAAGTGTGTTTGTCACATGCTTTATGATGCTCTCTTTGTGCTTCAATTCTTGTCTTTCATGTGAGCATCATTTAAATATCAATGCCTAGCTAAAAAGGCTTTAAAGAAAAGCGCTTGTAAGGAGACAATCCAATATTTTTCCTTTCTGTTATCTAATAAATTTTGCATCTACCTTCTGTTTAGATGTGTCTTTATGTTTTAATTAGTGTTTGTGCCAAGTAGAACCTATAGGATAACCTATGGTGATAGTTAATTTGATTCTGCTAAAAAACAGAAACTTTGCACGCACGAAATTAGTTTTGTTAAATCACAGAAACGTGATTTTGCGTTGATTCTTTTTGCTGCTGATCAATAGACAAATTATCCAGGTCTTTCCTATTTTGGTAGGATTTTTAGAGTTCCAGAAGTTTGCTTTAGTTACAGATTTCTACAGACTGTTTTGTTTTTGGCAGATTCTGTTTTTCGTGTGTTGTTTGCTTATTTTGATGCATCTATGGCTAGTATTAAGTGGTATGAACCATAAATAACTTGGAATACAGTAGGTTCAACACCAAAATAAATAAAGAATGAGTTCATTACAGTACCTTATGTGGTGGTTTTTGTTTTTCTTTCACTAACGGAGCTTATAATATTTCCTGTTGAGTTTTGTGTTGTGAAGTTTTCAAGTTTTGGGTAAAGCTTTGATGGACTATGGAATAAGGAGTGCAGATCCTAAGCTTGGGGATTCCCATGGCACCCCAAGATATTCAAGAGTAGCCAAAAGTTTAAGCTTGGGGATGCCCGGAAGGCATCCCTCTTTCGCCTCCGCTCATTGGTAACTTTACTTGGAGCTATATTTTTATTCGCCACATGTTATGTGTTTTGCTTGGAGCATCGTGGTATTATATTAGTCTTTGCCTTTTAGTTTACCACAATCATCTTTGCTGTACACACCTTTTGGCAAAAGCCTACTTGATTAGAATTTACTAGAATATACTATGTGCTTCACTTATATCTTTTGAGCTTGATAGTTTTCGCTCTAGTGCTTCACTTATATCTTTTAGAGCACGGCGGTGGCTTAATTTTGTAGCAATTGCTAGTATCTCATGCTTCACTTATATTATTTTGAGAGTCTTTTAGAACAGCATGGTATTTGCTATGGTTATAAAATTGGTCCTAGAATGGTTGGCATCCAAGTTGGGTATAATAAAAACTATCATAGGAAGTGAATTGGATACTATGATCAATTTGATACTTGATAATTGTTTTGAGATATGGAGTTAGTGATATTAAAGTCATGCTAGTTGGATGATTATGAATTTAAAGAATTCTTGTGCTAAAGTTAGCAAGTCCCATAGCATGCACGTATGGTTAAAGTTGTGTAACAAATTTGAAACATGGAGTGTACCTGGCTTGTGCATCCTTATGAGTGGCGGTGGGGGACGAGCGATGGTCTTTTCCTACCAATTTATCCCTCTAGGAGCATGCGCGTACTACTTGATATTTGATGACTTATAAATTTTTGCAATAAGTATATGAGTTCTTATGACTAATGTTGAGAACATGTATTATACGCACTTTTACCTTTCCACCATTGCTAGCCTCTTCGGTACCTTGCATTGCCCTTTCTCACCTTGAGAGTTGGTGCAAACTTCGCCGGTGCATCCAAACCCCGTGATACGATATATATGCTCTATCACACATAAGCCTCATTATATCTTCCTCAAAACAGCCACCATACCTACCTATTATGGCATTTTCATAGCCATTCCGAGATATATTACCATGCAACTTTCCACTGTTCCGCTCATCATCATCATGACATACATTACTTTTGTCATATTGCCATTGCATGATCATGTAGTTGACATCGTATTTGTGGCAAAGCCACCATGCATAATTTTTCATACATGTCACTCTTGATTCATTGCACCATCCTGGTACACCGCCGGAGGCATTCATACAGAGTCATATCTTGTTCTAGTTTCGAGTTGTAATTCATATGTTGTAATCAATGAAAATGTGATGATCATCATTATTAGAGCATTGCCCGAAAAGAAAAAAAGGAAAAAAGGGAAAGGCCAAAAGAAAAAAAGAAAGGCCAAAGAAATATAAAAAGAAAAAAAAAGAAAAAAAAGAAAAATAATAAAAGGGGCAATGTTGCTATCTCCTTTTCCACACTTGTGCTTCAAAGTAGCACCTTGTCATTCATGTAGTGAGTCTCATATGTTGTCACTTTCATATACTAGTTGGAATTTTTCATTGTAGAACTTGGCTTGTATATTCCTACGATGGGCTTCCTCAAATGCCCTAGGTCTTCGTGAGCAAGCAAGTTGGATGCACACCCACTAGTTTTCTTTTGTTGAGCATTCATTTATAGCTCTAGTGCATCCGTTGCATGGCAATCCCTACTCCTCATGTTGACATCAATTGATGGGCATTTCCATAGCCCGCTGATTATCCTCGCCAATGTGAGACTTTCTCCTTTTTGTCTTCTCCACACAATCCCCATTATCAAATTCTATTCCACCCATAGTGCTATATCCATCGCTCACGCTCATGTATTGCGTGAAGGTTGAAAAAGTTTGAGATTATTTAAGTACGAAACAATTGCTTGGATTGTCATCGGTGGTGTAGAATTTGGGAACATCTTTGTGTGACGAAAATGAAGCATAGCCTAACTATATGATTTTGTAGGGATGAACTTTCACTACTAGGGAAAACCTTACAGACAGAATTTTAGCAGCAGCGCGGTTTGAAAACGGGCGCTACTGCTAACTAGCAGTAGCGAGCTTAACGGAACCACGCTACTAATAACTAGGTAGCAGTAGCGCTCTAGTGAAACAAGCGCTACTACTATAATTGCCACGGATTTTCCTCCAGGATAGATATAGTAGTAGCGCCCTTCCTCGGATGTGTCGCTGCTAAAGTACTTAGTAGCAGCGTTTTTCTGCAAAACTCGTTGCTGCTAAGTGTTGCACCTAATTAAGTTTAGTCCCATACTGCTAAGCAAACAAGGTGTTTACCACCTTAAATATGTTACTTCTCAAACTACCTCGAGCACTTGGTCTTCATTGAATTATATGTGTAGGATTTGTGGCTGCAATATGAATCTTCACCAGTGCCTATACAGGTACCGTGAGGATTCATGTTAACTATTTAGATTCTACACAAAAAGATCAATGATGACCAATGTATATTTTTGATGCGTGCTTAGACTTAGCAGTAGCTTTTTCAGAAACGCGCTTATAGCTACTTCCGACTTAACCACCAGCCCGCTCAAAATTTCACTAAGTCCTCCTCCCCATGTTCCCCTACTCCTCTATTGCCACTCCGAGCCCGAGCCTCCTCACCGCCACGCCGAGGCCGCCTCAACCTCACTGCTGCCGCCCGCCGCCTCGACCTCACCATCACCGCCGCCTCCCCACCCCCCTCCGCTCTCGACCTCATCGCGCCGCTCTCGACCTCACTGCTGCCGCCGCCGCCGCAAATCCTCCATCCGCCACCGAGGTACTCCTCTTTACGTGCCTCCTCCTCCCACCGCGCCTCCTCCCTCCTCCTACCACCGTGCCTCCTCCTCCCTCAAGGCCGCCTCCTCCCTCATTCGCGGCAGCCTCCTCCCACCGCCTCCATCGTCCTCCTCCGTTGGCCCCTCCTCCTCCTCCGCCGCCCGCTCCCCTCCTCTCTCCTCCCTCCCTCCCTTGTCTCTGTTCTTGCAAATCGTAGGTGTTTTGAATAAAATAGAAGTAAGAAAATTTAGGGTAGAACTAGGGTAGTAGAATTTTTAGCAAGTGTTTAATAGAAAATAGTTTATTTAGTAAGTGATTAATATAACTAGTTTATTTATATTTGGTACTTAATAGAACTAGTTTATTTGGCAAGTGCTTAATAGAACTAGTTTATTTATAGTAAGTGCTTAATAGCACTAGTTTATTTAGTAAGTAGTTAATAAAACTAGTTTATTTAGTGTTAGGATTATATATATGATATTTTCAAATGTTTTTTCATATTTTGAACCATTGAAATGCAATGACCATCGCTAAATGGCCTATGTTTTGCCGGAGTGTTGATTAATTTCCGCCTCGCAAATTTGAGGCGCCGATATGTCTTTTTAGCAAAGGTCATGCCGGATTTTTTGGGTTTTGCCATCGAGTTATAATCTTTGAATTTTGAACACAGGAGATGTCTGATGACGACGGGATCCCGGAGTGCGGGTACTGCTACGATGACCGTGGTGTGTGCGACAGGTTTCCTTACCTGCAAAATGATAGGTTTTTCACCGTGAAGCTGGAAGAGACCTTCGATGTTTGTACGGTATGCAATGACAAGCATTTCATCATAATAAATATCATCACGTGTGCTTCTTTTGTTCAACGTGTAATTTATGGATTTTTTTCAATACGACTAGTACATCCCGTGCCATGCTAGACCATATGTATTTGAGAAGCTTGGTTTTGGTTTAGATGACTTTGAGAATATTGTGGAGACGAGGAGGGCTCACTTAAGAACTAAAACATGGTTATGAGTTTCTGGGTTAAGTTCTACAATGTCGCCGATCGCTCCCATTTCGGTTGCTCTAATTGGGAAGCTCTTCGCAAGGCATATAGATTTGAGGAGGGAATGCTAATAAGATTTGATATTCGTCCCAAGATTATGATGACGATGATAATATCGACATCTGGTTGGATGTGGATATGCCTCCGCTTTACCTAGATGTGAGTTTGTCAAACTAATTTGTTAAGTTCAGTAATTTATGTTGTTAATTTAAAATATTTGGTTTTCCTCCGCATTAAACTTATTTATTTATAATTGTCAGCTTATTTCTTATCTTCAAGAAATACTGGAAGTTAGTAGACAACACATACTACAGCTATGATTCCAAGCTTAATTTTGAGGAGAAAGGTTATCTTGTCTCATTCATAGAAGATGTTGAGGCCTTCAAAACCAGTCACTCTATCAGCCCAAATTATCCTAGATACGTGCCACTAGTCCATAAATTGCTTGATGGTAACTTCATTGCCAAAAACTTGGTAAGATTTTGTTAATGATGGTAACTTCATTGCATACATTATTCTTAAGTAAACTACATTGCTAACTATATATGTTACTATTTCGGTTTTGAACAGAGGCCCCCCGAAGCAGTTTGTGCCTGACATGCTATGTACCAAAGGTGATATGCATATGTTTAGCTTATTTAACCAACTCCTTCGGAGGCTTACCATACATCATACTCGATTTCCTCAAATGATGGAAGGCTCAAAATCAAAGAATGGAGCAAAGTGATGAATGCTCACATGCAAATAATTGGAGACAAAATGAATGTGCTAAGCCACAAGTTGGAGATAGGTTTATGTCAATTCTCTATTATGGTGAAGGACCGGTTTATCTGTTATATGGTATTTTAGCTAGGAGAGAGGAGTAGGTCCTAAGTATTAAGAACAATTAGTTAGTGTTGAATATATATGACTACAGTGTCTTAGACTTGATGGTGACGCTGAGTAGGAGTAGTGATTATGAGTACTATGATGATGATGAGGAGGAGTTGTTATTATAACTAGTGACAAAGTTGTTATATGATGTCTCATCATGAACGAAAATGATGATTATGAGGAGTTATATGACAATTATATATTATGATGATAAGTTGTTAATGATATTGTGATGATGATGATAAGTTATTATGTCATTGGGTGAAATAATCATGGATTAGTTTCAAATGGATGGATCCAAAGTGACCATTATATTGGTTACTTTGGATCCGTGCACTTGAAACTAATCAAAAGTTCTTTCACCTAGTGATTTAATAACTCATTATGATGTTAAAACAATCTCTAACTTGCTACTATATGAAAAATTGTATACAGGTGTATGAATACGACCTAAAATAAAAAATAAACGGAACTAGGAATAATAGTAGTAGCGATTGTTCTCGAAAGCTCTACTAGTAATTAGCAGTAGCGCTCGTTTGGGAAAGCCCGTGCCAGCAGGCGCTACTGCTAAGCTTTAGCTGTAGCGCCTTATCAGTAGCGCGCTTCCCTGCGCTACTGATAGGCCAAAAACCAGCGCTACTGATAGGCTTTTCCCTAGTAGTGTTTTCTTTAGCCATGTTATTTTGAGAAGACATGATTGCTTTGATTAGTATGCTTGAAGTGTTACTATTTCTTTTTTCAATATGAACTTTTATTTTGAATCATTTGGATCTGAACATTCATGCCACAATAAAGAAAATTACATTGAGAATTATGCTAGGTAGCATTCCACATTAAAAATTCTGTTTTTATCATTTACCTACTAGAGGACGAGCAGGAATTAAGCTTGGGGATGCTTGATACGTCTCCAACGTATCTATAATTTTTGATTGTTCTATGCTATTATATTACCCCTTTTGGATGTTTATGGGCTTTATTTTACACATTGATATCATTTTTGGGACTAACCTACTAACCGGAGGCCCAGCCCGTATTGCTGTTTTTTTGCCTATTTCAGTATTTCGAAGAAATGCAATATCAAACGGAGTCCAAACGGAATGAAACCTCCGGGAGCGTGATTTTTGGAACGAACGTGATCCGGAGAACTTGCAGTGCAAGTCAAGAAGCAAACGAGGCGACCAGGAGATAGGAGGGCGCGCCCACCCCCCCTGGGCGCGCCCGCTGTCTCCTGGGCCCCACGAGCGGCCACCGACGTACTTCTTCCTCCTATATATACCTACGTACCCCGAAAACATCCAGAGGGCAAACGAAAAACAATTTCCACCACCTTCTATATCCGCGAGATCCCATCTTGGAGCCTTCACCGGCGCTCCGCCGGAGGGGGAATCGACAACGGAGGGCTTCTACATCAACACCATAGCCCCTCCGATGAGTTGTGAGTAGTTTACCACATACCTTCGGGTCCATAGTTCTCCCCCTCTCTTGTGGAGATCTATTCGATGTAAACTCTTTTTGCGGTGTGTTTTTCTAGATCCGATGAATTGTGGGTTTATGATCAAGTTTATCTATGAGAAATATTTGAATCTTCTCTGAATTCTTTTATGTATGATTGAGTTATCTTTGCAAGTCTCTTCGAATTATCAGTTTGGTTTGGCCTACTAGATTGATCTTTCTTGCCATGGAAAAGAAATATGCTAAACCTAGACTTATTAGATGGGTTCTCTTGCTAGAAGAATTTGATTTGCATATTATTGGTAGAAAGGGAGCTGAGAACCCCGTTGCAGACAACTTGTCTAGCTTAGAGAATGTTCTTGATGACCTACTAATTACATTCTTGATGAACAATTAGCTGTCATAAAATGCTTCTCGTACTGCTCCATGGTATGCTGATTATGCTAATTACATTGTTGCTAAATTTGTACAACCTAGTTGCACATACCAGCAAAAGAAAAAGTTCTTTTATTATCTAAGACATTACATCTGGGATGACCCACACCTTTATAAAGAAGGA
The DNA here is from genome assembly GCA_021605145.1 of Aegilops bicornis. Lineage (NCBI taxonomy): Eukaryota > Viridiplantae > Streptophyta > Magnoliopsida > Poales > Poaceae > Aegilops > Aegilops bicornis. Next base: position 49,387,364 of record CM038675.1, on the reverse strand, counting down.
GTAGATGGTGTTATTAGACGTTGTGTACCTGAGCATGAACAGGAACAGATCCTACGTAAGTGTCACTCCGAGGCATATGGAGGACACCACGCTCGAGATAGATAATCACATAAGGTATTGCAATCCGGTTTTTATTGGCCTACTCTCTTCAAAGATGTCCGTAAGTTTGTCTTGTCATGTGATAAATGTCAAAGAATTGGTAATATTAGTAGACGTCAAGAAATGCCTATGAACTATTCTCTTGTTATTGAACCATTTGATGTTTGGGGCTTTGATTATATGGGACCTTTTCCTGCCTCTAATGGGTATACACATATTTTAGTTGTTGTTGATTACGTTACTAAGTGGGTAGAAGCTATTCCAACTAGTAGTGTTGATCATAACACTTCTATTAAGATGCTTAAAGAAGTTATTTTTCCGCGGTCCGGAGTCCCTAGATATCTCATGACTGATGGTGGTTCATATTTTATTCATGGTGCTTTCCGTAAAATGCTCGCTAAGTATGATGTTAACAATAGAATTGCATCTCCATATCACCTGCAGTCTAGTGGTCAAGTAGAATTGAGTAATAGAGAGCTCAAATTAATTTTGCAAAAGACTATTAATAGATCTAGAAAGAATTGGTCCAAGAAACTTGATGATGCAGTATGGGCCTATAGAACTGCATATAAAAATCCTATTGGTATGTCTCCGTATAAAATGGTTTATGGAAAAGCGTGTCACTTACCCCTCGAACTTGAACATAAGGCATATTGGGCTATTAAAGAGCTCAATTATGATTTCAAACTTGTCGGCGAGAAGAGGTTATTTGATATTAGCTCACTTGACGAATTGAGAACCCAAGCCTATGAGAATGCCAAGCTATTTAAATAAAAAGTTAAAAGATGGCATGAAAAAAGGATACGAAAAGTGTGAGTTTAACATAGGTGATTATGTGTTGCTATTCAACTCTCATTTAAGATTTTTTGCAGGAAAACTTCTCTCTGAATGGGAAGGTCCTTACGTTATCGAGGAGGTCTATCATTCCGGTGCCATAAAAATCAACAACTTCGAAGGCACAAATCCAAAGGTGGTGAACGGTCAAAGAATCAAACATTATATCTCAGGTAATCCTATAAATGTTGAATCTAATGTTATTGAAACCGTAACCCCGGAGGAATACATAAGGTACACTTTCCAGAACGTTTCAAACTCCGAAAAGGAATAGGCATGTGGCACGGTAAGTACCGACTCCAAAACAATTCTAATAGCAATTTTTCTCCATTTTGAAATATTTAAAAAAATAGGAAAATAAGAAGTAGTACAGGAAGGGCACGAGGCGTCCACGAGGGTGAAGGGCGCGCCCCCTGCCCTGTGGGCACCTTGTGCGCTATCCGGAATCCGTTTTCTTGCACGATACTTCTTTTGGTCGGTAAAAATTCATTATATAATCTCCCGAAGGTTTTGACCAAAGAACCACGCAAATATCCTCTGTCTTTGTTTCGAGCTGTTTCTGTTGCAGATTTAGAGCAAGATGTCTTCTCAAGAGTCTGTCGGGAAGATTCGGGTGTCTCACCCGACGCTAGGTCCAGGAACAAACATGGATACTTATCACTTTGGGCCATCAACGTAGGATGAGATGGAGGCCGACTTGAAAAGGATAGATGCCATGGAGGAGGATCAAGAAGTTACCTCTCGTTTCCAAGCCGGATTTACGATGGGGGAACTTCAGAGCTCAGCAATTCCAAACTCGGTCATCCCTTCCAATGTTAAATTTCTTTCTTATGAAAATATGAAAAAGAGTGTCACTTGTTCTCCAGCAGCTATGCAACATCCATGGGTGAAAGGAGCTTTTGTCACACGGGTAAGCTCCACAAGGAAAATATGGATCTCAAGCAGGAGGTCAATAAGCTCGAGGAGGATCACACCATCACTTCAAGAAGGAGACATAATCACATGGGTATGGGCACTCCCTTGGCAACTGCCAAGCTTGGGGAGTTGCCTGCATCGTATCACCATCACACCCCTATCTTTACCGCTTTTACTTAGTTCGATCCTTTTGGTAATATCTTGATCTAGTAGAATAAGCCTTTTTATAAATTAGTTTTGAGTTTTGCTTTGTGATCCCTCTATGTAATTGAGTCAGTGAGCTATATATAATAAAGATTAGTGTTGAGTCAACGGCTTTGCTATCTGGCTATGATCTTGTGAAAATAGAAAGAACAAAAAGAAATAAAAGATACCATATTGATCTTATGGATAGTAATGACTTCACACATAAGAGTATGACACATAAAAGTTGTTGAGAGTTGGCAAACATAGTTTTGGTCATCATTGCAATTAATAGGAAGTAATAAAGAGAGGTTTTCACATATAAATATACTATCTTGGACATCTTTTATGATTATGAGCACTCGTTAAGTATGACATGCTAAAGAGTTGATGTTAGCCAAGGAAGACAACGTAATGGGTTATGTTTTCTCACATCTTAGTTAAAGTATATTGTCATGGATCGTCCAACATGTTGAGCTTGCCTTTCCCCCTCATGCTAGCTAAATTCTTTGCACCAAGTAGAGATACTACTTGTGCTTCCAAATATCCTTAAACCCAGTTTAGCCATGAGAGTCCACCATACCTGCCTATAGATTGAGTAAGATCCTTCAAGTAAGTTGTCATGTTGTAAGCAATAAAAATTGCTCTCTAAATATGCACTGACTTATTAGTGTGGAGAAAATAAGCTTTATACGATCTTGTGATATGGAAGTAATAAAAGCGACGGACTGCATAATAAAGGTTCATATCACAAGTCGCAATATAAAGTGACGTTCTTTTGCATTAAGATTTTGTGCATCCAACAATAAAAGCACCTGACAACCTCTGCTTCCCTCTAAGAAGGGCCAATCTTTTACTTTATGTCGCTTATATTTTGTAAGAGTCAAGGTGATTCTCACCTTTCCCTTTTTCATTTTATCCTTTGGCAAGCACCTCGTGTTGGAAAGATCTTGATAATATATATATATATATATATATATATATATATATATATATATATATATATATATATATATATCCAATTGGATGTAAGTTAGCATGAACTATTATTGTTGACATTACCCTTGAGGTAAAACGTTGAGAGGCAACACAATAAGCCCCTATCTTTCTCCGTGTCCGATTAAAACTCCATAACCATAAGTATTGCGTGAGCTGCTAGCAATTATGAAAGACTAAATGATAGTTGAGTATGGACTTGCTGAAAAGCTCTTATATTGACGCTTTCCGATGTTATGATAAATTGCAATTGCTTAAAGTGACTGAGGTTATAGTTTGTTAGTTTTTAATGCAGTTTCTGATTCATACTTAACATTATGAATAGATTGTTACTTGAGCATAAGAAATCATATGACAAAACTTATATATGTTGCTGTTATAAGAACTAGCAAAGTGGCCCGCTCTTCACGCGGGCTACTATTTAATATAGTTAGATTCAAATTAGTTCATATTTGCAAGTTCTTTGGGTTGGTCGTGGAGTGGTGATTTTAAGGATATAACCCCTTTAATGCTTTGGGGAAATCTCTAGTGGCTATGGTGTCGATGATTTTTAGTGCTACGTTCTCTTAACTAGCTAGCTTGACAATACTGTTGAGGCGTATTAAAGTTTACTATTTTTAGTATATAGTGTTTTGCCAAGAAGTATCATATGCATCAAATTTGCATCAATATGTGTGATTTTCTAATGATTGTATTTTCTTGTTCATATTCCCATGAAGTATACGTTAGCATTGATTTATTTTTTATACAAAATGCATCACCAAAAATTACATAATTTACGCTAAATGTACTTTATATGCATATGTGTTTTTTGGATGATGTACACCAAAAATTACATATTCCCATGAAGGATACTGTTTTTCTTAGATGATCTACACTAATCGTTGGTGTTCTTCTATAATTCATAGCTGGTTACTTCTATTGTTTGCAGTAAAATAATTTTTTCATACTTGAATGATTTGTTGTGATTTTAGCCCAACAGGCTCACGCGGATGCACACAATGTTCAGGCATCTCTCACACTTCACACAGACACTGGTGTTGCCCAATCCCCTTTGCCCCATTTCTCCTTTCCTTACTTTCTCTATTGACTCGGGTTACTGCCGTCGACTGATGTCCAGCTACTCACAGAGCACATACACCATCCTTTTATCCATTGACTCTCAGATGAATGCCACCGGCTAAAGTCCTTCCACACAAAGAGCAATGTTGGTGCTATTGCTGATTCGTTGTGCATGGATCTCATCTCCCGTAGCCAGCTTGGATCCCGACTGAGTTCATCCTAAAGAAGTAGATCCGGAATTGATCCCTTGAACATGGGTTTTTCTCCCTACAAAAAGAGATTGTGATTTGATAGTTTTTCTTTGTAGCTAGGCAGCAGTGAAGAGACCTTGGATACCGAAGCAATACCGGCAGCGCTAGTGCAGAGACTCATTGCCGCAGCCGCTATGTCAGTTCGAGGATACTCGGGGTGGCAGTTGCGTGTGTGTTTATTTTCTGAAGGGTGGCGGATATGATCTTTATTCTAGGATTGAGCCTCGGGTGTTTTATTGGATAGTTTAGTTTTTTCCTTATAAAGGAAGGTTTTCACGTAATCTTATTTTAACGGCATGTAATCTTTATTTTAGGATTGAACCACATAGCTGCAGTTTTTTCTTTTTAGGATTGAACCACATAGCTGCAGTTTTTTCTTTCTTTTTGAGATTGAGCCATCTTAGACCTAGCCTATTAATTATGTCTTTCAAGTTACGGGTCCACCAAATTACCGACTCAATATTTCTAATTATTGTGGTAATTTCTAGCTCATTTCTCTTTTTATTATTAATCCTCTAAGCACTTTTTATATATAATATATAGATGTACGTAAGCCTATTTATTTTGCTTCGGACAAAACATTATGTAGTTTGCTTTTTTCCCTCCATCTATTTCTAAATATATTTTTGAGGGGTCCCTATATTTGTTAATGGACGTGTCCATGATGGATGTGTATGTGAATGTGAATTTTTTTCCTCCCTGTATTTCTTTTTCTTTTTTGAGGATCCTCCCTCTATTTGTTTGAGAATCTCCCTCTATTTCTTTTTTTAACATCACACACGCACACCCTACCCCTATGAGCACCTGAGCCGGCATGTCATCTTGAAATTTACAAAGTCACCGTAGGAACATCATCATCGACGGGAACGTCTCATCCCACCGAAAGCTCATCGCCGGAAAATCCTGAAATAAATCCAGAAATAAGGCAAGCACCAGGACTTGAACCCTGGTGGGTTGGGGATACCACTGTCCCTCTAATCATCCAACCATACGTTGGTTCGCATCACCCTCTACTTCTTAATGGACGTGCCAATCATGGCTCTGTACGTGTCTTTTATTCCAAAGAGTAGACATGATTGTATGGCACGTGATGGATGTGCACCCTGACTTTTGTTCCAAAAGATTAGGCAGGATTGAGCCACACGTAAAGGCTAAGGTTAGCTATAGTTTTTCTCTTTTCGAATTTTTTACATACATGATGGATTTGTACGTGAATTTTGTTCCAAAAAATTATGCAGGATCGAGCCACACGTAAAGGCTAAGGATAGCTACAGTTTTTTTCTTTTTAGGTTTTTCTTGACGAGATGCAACGGTCTTAGATCTGATCCATTAATTACGTTTTATAAGTTATGGGTCCTCCAAATTATCGACTAGATGTTTCTAACTATTGTGATAATTTCTAGCTTATTTATCTTTGTTTTACCTTCAGCGTAAGTCCTTTTTTGTTAAATGTTCAGCGCACGTTTTTTTACTTAGGTGGGTGCACCTCCTTTTTTGTTACATGTACACGTCATTCTAAAAGAAAATAAAATTCACGTACTTTTTTTGTTGAACTGAATGTGCACGTACTTTATAGGCTAAGGCTTGTGTTTTTAGGAATGTCCTGCCCTAATGCATGTGTGAATATAGGAGGAATTAGCCCATTATCACCGTAGCTCTTTTTTAGGACGGGAATGCATGCATGCATATATATAGAGGAATCATCCCACATCACGTTTTTTTAGCACACTAATGCATGCTGGCACATATGAAGGAATCAGGCCACATGCTGGCACATATGAAGGAATCAGGCCACATCACGTTACCTTTATTTTCTTAGGAAAGCCTACGCCAGTTTTTTTAACGAAACGTTTTTTCCTCATAATGGCAATGGCGGGTAATTTTCTTGACTTAAAACAGATCCAATGGCTGTAAATGTTTAATCTCTTAAATAAATGGTTGGATGTTTCTAATTTTTATGGGATTTTCTAGCCTATTTATCTTTTTGTGGTGAGGTCGTCAATCACTTTTTATATATAATAGATGATCATGATGCCCTCATGTCTATATTTTATTTTTATCGACACCTCCATCTCTAAACATGTGGACATATTTTTCGATATCGGCTTCCGCTTGAGGACAAGCAAGGTCTAAGCTTGGGGAGTTGATACGTCCATTTTGCATCATGCTTTTATATAGATATTTATTGCATTATGGGCTGTTTTCTTTCACGTTATGTCACAATACTTATGGCTATTCTCTCTTATTTTACATGGTTTACACAAATAGGGAGAATGCCGGCAGCTGAGATTCTACGCTGGAAAAGGAGCAAAAATTGGAGACCTATTCTGCACAACTCCAAAAGTCCTGAAACTCCACGTGTGACGCCCGGGTAATTACGCTACAGTAATCCCCGCTAATGATGCCACGTCACCTCGGTTACTGTGGATAAACTCGCGCTAGTTCGAAACCTATTCGTATTCAAATCCAAAAGCAAGCAAACAATTAAGGTTTTTGAATATTGAAACTAAAATGTTCGGACTGAACCAAATAATGCATAAGTAATTGTGATGAAGAAATCACACTTTTATAAAATATTTAAATACTCTAAAATGAACGAAACAGTAGCAAAAAGAATTATTTAAAAGCTTTTTAAATAATAAAGCATATAAACTAATTTATTTTGTTGTCCCAAACTTATGGGGCAGTAGCTAATTGCTAACACTAAATTAGGTGCCACTTTTGTAATTTTGTAAAACTAAAATAAAAGAGGAACTAAATTAAAACAGAAAACAGAAAAGGAATAATAAAAATAAAATAAGAAGAAAGAGATAAGAGGAGAAACCCCCCACCCCACCCCAGTTGGGCCTCGGCCCAACCGGCTATAGGGGTCAGCCAGGCCGCCCACTCCTCAAGACGCCTGGCCTTTTAGGCCGCTCCTCCCGTGACCTAATTCACCCCCAACTCCCCCAAGACGCCTATCCCTCTCCCTCCCAGCGCCACACGCCGCCCAAATACTTCAGGAGCCCTCACGCCTGGCCGGCCTCGTTCAACCCCCCACTCCCCTCGACCTCCCTCCCTTCCTCGTGCTCCTTCAAGACCGCCGCCCTCCATGTCGCAGCGACGCCGACGCTTGGCACTGGCCATGGCGCTCGAGCTGCTTGTCCTCCGCCTCGTCCCCTTCTGTCGGATCGCGGGACCGAGTCGCCCGACCCGACGCCGGCAACTTCCCCGAACGGCGCCGCCCACCGCCGCCTCAAGTCCAGCGCCACCCCACCTCGTCTGCCGTCTCGACTCGACACCGACGAGCCTCCTCGCCATGCTGGACTGCCCGCCCGCCTCCCCTCGCCGGACCACCCCACGTGCCACGGCTTCCTCCTCGCCCGTTCGAGGCCGTCGACCCGAGCGCGCCACCCCAAGCCCTTCATACGCCACACGCCTGTCGGCCCGTCCGGTCGCGGACCTTGCCGGCGAGGGTTCCTCCAACCTCCTCGAGCCCTCCTCTCGCAACGATGTGAGCATCCGGCTCAACCTGGCCCCTCCCTCTCTTCCCGTGCTCAGACGCCCTACCGACGAGGACGTGCCTCGGCCGTCGCCCGCCACCGCCGTTTACGGCCGACTCGATCGCTTTTGCTCGAACAGCCGGCGCCATAGCACGTGCCCACAACGCCCGGTCTTCCGGTGGGCTCGGTTGCCCATTTAGTCACCGGCCGCCGCCTCAGACGCATCTGCCGTTCTCTGAACTCGCCGACGGCACGCACGCCACAAGACACACGTTCTAACAAAGGTTGACCCAGCGACATGTGGACCCGCCCGGTTTAACCATCCCCTAACCACCTAATCAGGACCTAATAAAATGTTTAGATGAATAACTGAAAATGACTTGTGGCCTCTTTCATATAAAAGCCTGTTTAAAATTATCTAAGTCAATGGCATGTGGCCCCCCCACCTAATCTGTTAAATTAATTAAACTGTTATTTTACACTACCCTATGATACCGGGGTCCCACCAGTTAGATTGACCAAATAACGCGTTGACCTAGTCAACTGCTGATCGGACTATTGACTTTGACCTGACCCCACCTGTAATACTGTGGCTGGCAATCGCACTATGTGACAAAAGTATTTGCTGAATTAAATTGGGAATTTAAATAAATCCAAAAATTGATTTAAATCTTTTAAAATTAATATAAAATAATCCGTAGCTCGGATGAAAATATTTTCAACATGAAAGTTGCTCAGAATGACGAGACGAGTCCGGATACGCAGTCCGTTCGTCCGCCACATACCCCTAACCTATCGAACCTGCAAACTTTCCTCTCCGGATCAACTGTCTGACAGACGTCCGGAACCGGGAAAACTTCCCGGATGTTTCCCCCTTCGCCGGTATCGCCTAGCGCTGCGTTAGAACACGTCTAGCTCGTCTGTTGACCTGTTATGCACTTGCCTGCTATGTATTTACTGTTTCTTCCCCCTCTTCTCTCCGGTAGACCCCGAGACCGATGCTGAAGTTCCTGTGATCGGCTACGTCACCGATTTAATTCTCTCTCTTGCCAGAGCAACCAGTGCAAGCCCCCTTGATCACCGGATATCGCCTACTCTTCTCTATACTGCTTGCATTAGAGTAGTGTAGCATGTTATCGCTTTCGCCACTCCTATACCGCTGCATAGCTTTGTCCTTGTTACTTCATTGTTACCTTACCGCAATCCTATATGCTTAGTATAGGATGCTAGTACTTTCATCTGTGGCCCTACATCCTTGTCCGTCTGCGTGCTATACTATCGGGTCGTGATCACTTGGGAGGTGATCACGGGTATATACTATATACTTTACACTATTACATTACGTGGTACTGCTCGGAGATGGGGCTGAAAGGACGGGTGGCTCCATCCCGGTGAGAGGTGGGCCTGGGTTCCCGACGGCCCCGATCTGTTACTTTGTGGCGGAGCGACAGGCAGGTTGAGACCGCCTAGGAGAGAGGTGGGCCTGGCCTGCTCGGCGTCATGCGGATACTTAACACGCTTTAACGAGGTCTTGTTATTTGATATGAGTTGGCTACGAGCTTATACGCACAAACCAACAACGTGGGAGTAGTTATGGGTATCCCGGCGTCGTGGTATCACACGAAGCACTTCAGACGTCGTGACGAGCGGCGCTACCGGATTGGACTGGAACGCTTTCTGGGCTAGGTCTGCTTCCGGGCGTCACATAACATGCAGTGTGCTTCAGAGGCGATGGGCCCGGACCCTGCTGGCTTAGGTTTAGACCGGCGTGTTGGCCTCTCTGTTGTGCCTAGGTGGGGCTGACGTGTTGATCTTCCGCGGCGGGCATGACCCAGAAAGTGTGTCCGCCAAATGGGATCAAGCGTGCTGGGTAAGATGGTGCACCCTCAGGGAAGTTAATCTATTCGGATAGCCGTGATCTTCGGTAATGTGACGACTTGGAGTTGTACCTTGAGCTTATGACAACTAGAACCGGATACTTGATAAAACACACCCTTCAAGTGCCGACATAACCGGTGGTCGCTCTCGCTCAGTGGATATGGAGCAGGGATTGCCGGGTAGGATTATTGGTATATGATGTTACTTGGAGGACTTCCGTTTGTCCTCTGCTGTCTGTTGCAAGACCGGTGGTCCAGAAGCGTAGTCTTCATTAAGACTAGCTATCCCCCTCTTATTCTGGCATTCTGCAGTTCAGTCCACTGATCTGGCCCTTTACACATATACCCATGCATATGTAGTGTAGCTCCTTGCTTGAAGTACTTTGGATGAGTACTCACGGTTGCCTTGTTCCCCCTTTTTCCCTACCTCTACTCGATTGCTGCAACTGCACGATGGAGCCTGTGAGCTGACGCCACCGTCGATGACGACTACTACTCTGGAGGTGCCTACTACTACGCAGCAGCCCACGACGACCACTGTGAGTAACCTAGGAGGATCCTGTGCAGGAGGCCTGCCTCCTCTTCGATCGTATCCCGCTTTGTGCTAGCCTTCTTAAGGCAAACTTGTTTAACTTATGTCTCAGATTTCAGATATTGTTGCTTCACGACTCGCCTATGATCGAAAGCACTTGTATTCGAGCCCTCGAGGCCCTGGCTTGTATTATGATGCTTGTATGACTTATTTTATTTGTAGAGTTGTGTTGTGATATCTTCCCGTGAGTCCCTGATCTTGATCGTACACATTTGCATGCATGATTAGTGTACGATTGAATCGGGGGCGTCACAAGTTGGTATCAGAGCCGACTGCCTGTAGGAATCCCCCTTGCAGCTCGTTGGCCGAAGTTGAGTCTAGACTTTACAAAACTTTTACTAACATGGCTGTGCGGCCCATGGGCCCACGTCGCCATCGGGTGGTACTAGGATCTTTTACTCCTCGATCTTTACTCTGGGATTCTGAACTCTCTTCTATTCGGGTTAAATGAATTTGCTAAAAAGAAAACTAACTTTAGGTTCTCGCAAGTACTTCTCCCGGAGAGCCCCCTCACTTCAGATGATCGCCTGCTACATCAGAAGATTCCGAAGATACTCTCTGATGTTCTCTCGAGACTTTGTGCCCATCACTTTTGCTATTCCCCGACCAATCGATAAATCCGTATGGATAACTACTTACACTTGCCATTCATAAGATCATCCCCCATTGATCTTGTTATTACAAGATACCCCAAAGTTTTCTCTATTGTTCCGAGAATACTTTGTGCCTACTGCCTAGCAGTTCTTTGCCACATGAATACCCCCTTCAAATAAATCGTCGCACTTGTTGAGTATCCGCTCAACCCCATTTGTTCATGTGTTTCGCAAAAGTCTTCAAATTACTATTCGATCTTCCGAAAGTCCTCTGGAGCCTTGGCTCTTGAAATTCTTGCTTGCTTGCATTATGGTTAATCCCATAAATCTGGTAGTCTTATTGACATTCCTTGTCATTATCATATTGAGTCTGTTGACTCAATATGTTTGCGAATACCCGCAATCATCATTGATCCTCATAAATTACTTTTTCGGCTGAGCTGCCATTCATTTATCTGGAATTGGTTCTCGACCAATCCAATTATCGTTGATTGTACCCTAAGGCTATTCAACTTATCCATCCCTAATCAGAGCATTGCTTCTGATCCGTTGAATTGGGAATCATAATTCCTTTGCATTTGACAATTGAGTTAGTCAGTTGTTTCTATAATTTGATCTCCTTGCATTCTTCTTCCTCTAGTTAAGTACTGATGCTCAAGTCAGACCCCTTGTGGACCATCAGGTCCATTATTGGATTTCAACCGTCAGCATCCTTCACATTCAATAACCTTGTGAGCCTTTCCTCTGATACATAATGCCTTTGGTAAATTGTATCCTCTGCTTTCTCAACCTTGCTCTGCCTTCGAGCTTGAGTTAATTATTTCTAAAGATTCAGGTATATGATTCCAAGAAGCCCCTATGGGTAGAACATATGCCTTCACTAAACCGTGTGAACCCGAAAGTTTTCACGGATCATACTCTTCTGGTGCTTCGCCAGATATAATCTCAACCCTGCAACTTCCTCGAACGTGAGAAGTGAATGAAAGGTTTTGCATTGGAGAAGTGGGAGTCGACCTTGAACTTGTGTTCATGCCCATGGACACGATGTATATCTTATCATTAAAGCTTCTCTTAAATGTATTATTCCTTCGGTATAAGTTCATCTTATATCTAGGATCTGGCCTTTTGCAATCGTGGTTCCGACCATGATTGTTCTTCTTGATCTCATTTCTCGGACAAGTTAAAACAATTGTCTTCTATGGATCAATACACCAGTCCAACCTTTACTTTGATCTTGTGTCGAGTATTACCCCGGTATCTCGAGATTATCATGGAACCGCATAACTTTTTATGAGTTCATCAAGTACTACCTTCCCAATCGATTCCAATTTCTCACGGTCTACGAGTTATTAAACACTCAAAGACACCGATAACTGAACCGAGTCCGCACTATGGTTCAACGACTCTTCAAGAAGCTTCTATAAGCACGAAGTTTGTACCCGACCACGCCATTCCTAGCTTTGTTTGGCTATATCATTGTCGTGGATCGTCAACATTCGAGCTCATCCAGGATATCAATTGATTTCTTGATGAGGAATACCATCCTTGTACTCGATGATTTGTATTACCATCGACCACTTTCTTGCCTTCCCACCATCACAAGCTTGTTCATGTTTGGTGTTATACCTTGAGCTCCTTGCTACCCAAAGAATCGCTCTACTCTCCCTCGGAGTATTCCCAACCTTTATGTCAAGAACGTTCTGCGATTTGTGCCACCTCTTGAGAATACTTGACATAGAAATACTTCACTGAAACACCATTCTGACATTGGTCGTGCAACCCAACCCATCGGGCGCACCTTTCAACCAATGTTTACTTGTGTATGTTTTCCTCGAGCATACTTCCTTGTATCATTTGATCTGACAAATGTTATCTCCTTGTTCACTTAATTGTGGAAGTCCATCTTTTGGGAATCTCGGTGAACTGTCGTTGAGTTCACCAGACACCTCCTTGCCCTCTCCTTGGGTTAATGATGGACTCTTGTTAACGGAAATCACTTCATAGTTCATTTCCCCGAGAATCTTACAATGTCATCTCGTCAATTTGTGTTGCACCTTTTCTTCTCAGGTATCCTAAGTCTGAGGTATCCTGACACCAATCGGATCTGAATCTCGGTCATATATGATGGTTGGGACAACTTTCCAAGACTTATGATGTTGATCCTTTGATGACCCGGTAGCAGGATGTCATGCCTAGCACCCCCCCCCCCCGGCTGGAGGACCTATCATTATAGATCCCTTTTCAACAAGGTTATCTGTTCATCCATGAGGAAATTGTAAGACTTATTCTACAAGTTATTCCTGATGGATCCTTCGTGTTTCCAAAGTCCGATCTTCACCTGAAGACCATGCCAATGCTATCTCGAAGCATGTCTGTGATACTCTGGTTTTCAACAAGAACATTCAAGCCCAATGCTAAATGTTTCTTGCTCAATTATCCAAACACCGTTGTATGGGTAATGACATGAAATTTCTCTCCCTTACGAAGGGTTTTCTACATTATCTCCTCGTGGATATCTTGCTCTGCTTGTCCTTGGGAAGGATATACCCTTGAATTATGTGTTTAAACATATTTTCCTTTCCATTGTTCTCATTTAACTGATGATCATATTTTCCATCCATTGGTTTGTTTAAACCTTTACTATGATCTATATGATATAATCGGTAATAATCCTTTGCTTGTGCAAGCACCTAGTGTTACAACACCGCCAAGAAGACCTCACATTATTGTTGGTGACATTTTCGGTAACCACCGATGGACGAGAACCTTGCCTATTGGTCCGCCTCGTTTAACGAGCAGGAAAATGGTTCTCTTCGTCCCTCGCCCTTGGTACCTATGTTGTTGCCGACATGACCCTTAGACTCTCCTTTGACATGCCTTGCTTACATGATCGCAAGTGTGATGTCAACAACCTTCTACTTTTAACCACATGGTGGGCCCATAACCCACAGGTCACAGGATCGAAACCTGACTGTCCTGTACACCCCCTATTTCCAAAGTTATTCCTCACACTTGGACTCGTATGTAATTCACGGGCCACCGACTTAGTGATCTATTCTGGTATCAGACGCGATACTTACTCTCGCTACTCTGAACCCATTTCTCACTCTGGTCCAGGCTTCGAGCCGCTACCTACCCGCTTGGAGCCTATTATGGTACCTTCGTACCTTACTCTCAAGGTATTTCATATGTTCAACTCGAGAGATAATCTTATACTAATTCATGGGATAACCCCAGATTGTTTTCCTCAAAAGCATTATGTCGTAGTGAGCTGCCCCTTATCTTTTCGTAAGTACGATGGAGTTCCCGAAGAAATGATGACAAGTTTATCATGATGCATCGGGATGAAGGATTGAAGACATCAACGAGAAGGATTAACTTCTTCGAGAAGATCCGTTAGATTATCGTAACCAGACCTTTCCCCCTTGCTCCCCTCTTAAATCTCGGGACGAGATTTCTTGTAGTGGAGGAGAATTGTGACGCCCGGGTAATTACGCTACAGTAATCCCCGCTAATGATGCCACGTCACCTCGGTTACTGTGGATAAACTCGCGCTAGTTCGAAACCTGTTCGAATTCAAATCCAAAATCAAGCAAACAATTAAGGTTTTTGAATATTGAAACTAAAATGTTCGGACTGAACCAAATAATGCATAGGTAATTGTGATGAAGAAATCACACTTTTATAAAATATATAAATACTCTAAAATGAACGAAACAGTAGCAAAAAGAATTATTTAAAAGCTTTTTAAATAATAAAGCATCGCAAACTAATTTATTTTGTTGTCCCAAACTTATGGGGCAGTAGCTAATTGCTAACACTAAATTAGGTGCCACTTTTGTAATTTTGTAAAACTAAAATAAAAGAGGAACTAAATTAAAACAGAAAACAGAAAAGGAATAATAAAAATAAAACAAGAAGAAAGAGATAAGAGGAGAAAACCCCCCCACCCCAGTTGGGCCTCGGCCCAACCGGCTATAGGGCCGCCAGGCCGGCCCACTCCCGCACGCCCCCTGGCCTTTTAGGCCGCTCCCTCCCGTGACCTAATCCACCCCCAACTCCCCCCGCACGTCTATCCCTCTCCCTCCCAGCGCCGCCACGCCCAGCGCCCCAGCGCTCGGAGCCCTCACGCCCCGTCGGCCTCGTTCCGAACCCCCCCCCCACTCCCCCTCGACCTCCCTCCCTTCCCCTCGTGCTCCTTCAGCACCGCCGCCCTCCATGCTGCAGGCGCACGCCGACGCCTTGGCACCGCCGCGGCGCCCGAGCTGCTTGTCCTCCGCCTCGTCCCCTTCCCTGTCGGATCGCCCGGACCGGAGTCGCCCGACCCCGACGTCGGCAACTTCCCCCCGAACGGCGCCGCCCACCGCCGCCCCTCAAGTCCAGGCGCCACCCCACCTCGTCTGCCGTCTCTGACTCGACACCGACGAGCCTCCTCGCCGCTCGCGGACTGCCCGCCCCGCCTCCCCCTCGCCGGACCGCCCCACGTGCCACGGCTTCCTCCTCGCCCCGTTCGGAGGCCGTCGACCCCGAGCCGCGCCACCCCAAGCCCTCTGCGCTGCCACACGCCTGTCGGCCCGTCCGGTCGCCGGACCTTGCCGGCAGGGTTCCTCCGGCCTCCTCGAGCCCTCCTCTGCAACGATGTGAGCATCCGGCTCAACCTGGCCCCTCCCCTCTCTTCCCCGTGCCCTGTAGACGCCCTACCGACGAGGACGTGCCTCGGCCGTCGCCCGCCACCGCCGTTACGGCCGACTCCGATCGCTTTTGCTCGAACAGCCGGCGCCATAGCACGTGCCCCACAAGCCCGGTCTTCCGGTGGGCTCGGTTGCCCATTTAGTCACCGAAGCCGCCGCCTCCGTGCGTACCGCCGTTCTCTGAACTCGCCGACGGGCACGCACGCGCGCACACACGTTCTAACAGTGGGTTGACCCACTGACATGTGGACCCGCCCGGTTTAACCATCCCCTAACCACCTAATCAGGACCTAATAAAAGGTTTAGATGAATAACTGAAAATGACTTGTGGCCTCTTTCATATAAAAGCCTGTTTAAAATTATCTAAGTCAATGGCATGTGGCCCCCCCACCTAATCTGTTAAATTAATTAAACTGTTATTTTACACTACCCTATGACAGCTGGGTCCCACCAGCCAGATTGACCAGTCAACGTTGACCTAGTCAACTGCTGACTGGACTATTGACTTTGACCTGACCCCACCTGTAATACGCTGTGGCTGGCACTGCACTATGTGACAAAAGTATTTGCTGAATTAAATTGGGAATTTAAATAAATCCAAAAATTGATTTAAATCTTTTAAAATTAATATAAAATAATCCGTAGCTCGGATGAAAATATTTTCAACATGAAAGTTGCTCAGAACGACGAGACGAGTCCGGATACGCAGTCCGTTCGTCCGCCACATACCCCTAACCTATCGAACCTGCAAACTTTCCTCTCCGGATCAACTGTCTGACAGACGTCCGGAACCGGGAAAACTTCCCGGATGTTTCCCCTTCGCCGGTATCGCTTAGCGCCATGCGTTAGAACACGTCTAGCTCGTCACATTGACCTGTTATGCACTTGCTCGCTATGTATTTATCGCTTTCTTCCTCTTCTCTCCAGAGACCCGAGACCGATGTCAAGTTCTGTGATCGGCCACGCCACCGACGACCCTCTCTCTTTCCAGAGCAACCAGGCAAGCCCCCCCTTGATCACGGATATCGCTTACTCTTCTCTATACCGCTTGCATTAGAGTAGTGTAGCATGTTATCGCTTTACTCCTATCTTTATACCGCATAGCTTTGTCCTTGTTATACATTTGTTACCTTTTACCGCAATCCTATATGCTTAGTATAGGATGCTAGTATTTTCATCTGTGGCCCTACATCCTTGTCCGCGCTGTGCTATACTATCGGGTCGTGATCACTGGGAGGTGATCACGGTATATACTATATACTTTACACTATTACATTACTCGTGGTAATGTTCGGAGATGGGGGCTGAAAGGACAGGTGGCTCCATCCCGGAGAGGTGGGCCTGGGTTCCCGACGGCCCCCGACTGTTACTTTGTGGCGGAGCGACAGGGCAGGTTGAGACCGCCTAGGAGAGAGGTGGGCCTGGCCCTGTTCGGCGTTCGCGGATACTTAACACGCTTAACGAGGTCTTGGTATTTGATCTGAGTTGGCTCTGAGCTTATACGCACTAACCATCTACGCTGGAGTAGTTATGGGTATCCCGGCCGTGGTATCAAAAAAGTACTTCAGACGTCGTGACGAGCGGCTGGCCGGATTGGACTGGAACGCTTGGGCTAGGTCTGCTTCCGGCCACAGACGCAAACGTCTTGAGTGTGCTTTCGAGCGATGGGCCTGCACTTGGCGCTTAGGTTTAGACCGGCGTGTTGGCCTCTCTGTTGTGCCTAGGTGGGGCTGCGACGTGTTGATCTTCCGCGCCGGGCATGACCCAGAAAGTGTGTCCGACCAAATGGGATCAAGCGTCTTTGGGTAAGATGGTGCACCGCAGGAAGTTAATCTATTCGGATAGCCGTGATCTTGATAATGTGACGACTTGGAGTTGTACCTTGAGCTTATGACAACTAGAACCGGATACTTGATAAAACACACCCTTCCAAGTGCCGATATAACCGTGGTCGCTCTCGCTTAGGGATATGAGCAGGGATTGCGGGTAGGATTATTGCTATATGATGTTACTTGGAGGACTTCCGTTTGTCCTCTCCATTGCTGCTGTAAGACCGGTGGTCCGTAAGCGTAGTCTTCGTTAAGACTAGCTATCCCCTCTTATTACGGCATTCTGCAGTTCAGTCCAATCGATATGGCCCTTTACACATATACCCATGCATATGTAGTGTAGCTCCTTGCTTGCAGTACTTTGGATGAGTACTCACGGTTGCCTTGTTCCCCTTTTTCCCCTACCTCTACTCGATTGTCGCAACAGACGATGGAGCCTGGGAGCCAGACGTCACCGTCGATGGCGACTACTACTACCTGGAGGTGCCTACTACTACGTGCAGCCCTACGGCGACCACTGTGAGTAACCTAGGAGGATCCTGCAGGAGGCCCGCTCCTCTTCGATCATGTATCCCGGTTTGTGCTAGCCTTCTTAAGGCAAACTTGTTTAACTTATGTCCGTACTCAGATATTGTTGCTTCACCGACTCGTCTATGATCGAAAGCACTTGTATTCGAGCCCTCGAGGCCCCGGCTTGTATTATGATGCTTGTATGACTTATTTTATTTGTAGAGTTGTGTTGTGATATCTTCCCGTGAGTCCCTGATCTTGATCGTACACATTTGCGTGCATGATTAGTGTACGATTGAATCGGGGGCGTCACACCACGAAAGTCATTTTTGGAATTAATAATAATTATTGAGCGGAAGAAGTACCAGAGGGGGCCCACACCCTGGCCATGAGGGTGGGGGCGTGCCTCACCCCTCGGACGCGCCTCAGCCTCGTGGGCCCCCTGGCAGCCCTCCGGTGCCCATCTTCTTCTATATGAAGCCTTTACCCGGAAAAAAATCATAAGCTAGCTCACGGGACGAAACTCCGCAGCCACGAGGCGGAACCTTGGTGGAACCAATCTAGGGCTCCGACGGAGCTGTTTTGTCGGGGAAACTTCCCTCCGGGAGGGGGAAATCATCATCATCATCATCACCAACGATCCTCTCATCGGGAGGGGGTCAATATCCATCAACATCTTCACCAGCACCATCTCCTCTCAAACCCTAGTTCATCTCTTGTATACAATCTTTGTACCAAAACCTCAGATTGGTACCTGTGGGTTGTTAGTAGTGTTGATTACTCCTTGTAGTTGATGCTAGTTGGTTTATTTGGTGGAAGATGATATGTTCAGATCTTAATGCATATTAATACCCCCCCTGATTATGAACATGAATATGCTTTTTGAGTAGTTACGTTTGTTCCGGAGGACATGGGTGAAGTTTTGCTATTAGTAGTCATGTTAATTTGGTATTCGTTCGATATTTTGATGAGATGTATGTTGTCTCTCCTCTAGTGGTGTTATGTGAATGTCGACTACATGACACTTCACCATTATTTGGGCCTAAAGGAAGGCATTGGGAAGTAATAAGTAGATAATGGGTTGCTAGAGTGACAGAAGCTTAAACCCTAGTTTATAAGTTGCTTCGTAAGGGGCTGATTTGGATCCCCTTGTTTCATGCTATGGTTAGGTTTACCTTAATATTTCTTTTGTAGTTGCGGAGTCTTGCAATAGGGGTTAATCATAAGTGGGATGCTTGTCCAAGAAAGGGCAGTACCCAAGCACCGGTCCACCCTCATATCAAATTATCAAAGTAACGAACTCGAATCATATGAGCGTGATGAAAACTAGCTTGACGATAATTCCCATGTGTCCTCGGGAGCGCTTTTCTCATTATAAGAACTTTTCTAGGCTTGTCCTTTGCTACAAAAAGAATTGGCCACCATGCTGCACTTTATTTACAAATTATCTTACCACAAAACTATCGGTCATCTATAATTTCAGTGCTTGCAGAGAATACCACTACAAAAAAAGACACATCCATGACATTTTGGGCTGAACGAAACTTTTTTCTGTCATACTTATGACACTTCTATGACGATAATTGTGACAAAACCAAGTATCATCATAGATGTGGTGGGCTCCTACATCTATGACAAAAAATCATGACAGAAAATGGGCTTTTTGTCCTAGACGGGCCGGAGACGCAGCTGCATGACATTCTTTGGGCCGTCCATGATGGAAAAATCGTGGTAGAAGCAAGGGCGAGGAAAATTTCGGGAGTTCGATTCCACGGGTGGTCGGGGCCGAAGCGATCTGTGTTTCTCTCAGACACGTACGCTGCGTGTGTAGGCATTGGCTCTAATCGAACCCGAAGCGAGGCGTTGGGCTCTAATCGAACCCGGCGATTGCAGATCGCAGTTACGTTCATCGAACCCGAGCGATCGATCGATGGCTATTAATCTGAAACCGATCGAGCGATTCTTCGACATCGCTGCTAATCAAGCCGATCGATGCCGCCTCTGGGATGAATAAAGTGAGCGTTGTGGCGGGGTGGATGAACAAGGAGTGGTGGCGTTGCCTATGGATGAACAGACCCCGATCGATCGAGATGGTTGGGGATGGATGAACAGGACCCGTGGAGTGGAGGGATGGATGAACGGGACGACCCGTGGAGGGCTCGATGAACGATGAGACGGTGGAGGGTGCCCATGGAGGGTGGTTGAACAGAGCCGGTGGAGTAACGCGGTGGAGGCTGGATGAACAGGAGCCCATGGAGGCCGGAGGAGGTCGATAGTAGCCCGTGGAGACTGGAGGAGGTCGACGGTGGAGATGAACAGTATCCCGTGGAGTCCTGCTTATGCACGCCACACCCCTCCCGGCGAACAAGACCCCTGCTTTGACCTTAGCACTCCAACACAAGTCCATTTCGTCTGCTTTTGGCGCACGCCACACCCTCGCGATCAACAGGACCCCTGCTTCGATCTTAGGAGGTCAGTTTCCTCCGCTTTGGCGGTACGCCGGACCCTCCCGATGAACATGATACCGCTTTAACGTGGCGGGTCGAACACAAGGCCATTCCTCCGCTTCTGCGCCACGCCAGCCTCGCTTTCTATCGCTTGTTCCGTCCAAGCCCCTCCCGATGAACACGACGACGCATTCCGTTCTGACCCAGCCGGTTGGCTCCCCATGAGCTCGATGACGACGTTGTTTCTCCATTCCGACCCAGCCATGTACACGAGCCCTGGCCGTACGTATGCGCGAGTAGGTGTTCGAGACCCCGTCCGTATGTACACATACGTGGTCGTATTTTCTTTCTTGCACACTGGCCGCTGTACATACGTGTACATGTTACGTGCGCGCCTCTAGTACGACACGTGCGTGCCTCTACATCGACCAGTATATATGTACGTACACGTTCGCGACCAGAATGACAACGCTACGTACGCTTCGACCAGGTGGGTCCCGACTGTCAGGCACTTCCTTATGTGCGAAGATGTAACTGGTGGGTCCCAGCAGTTGATAACCTACAAGTATAGGGGATCGCAACAGTTTCCGATAAGTAAGAGTGTCGAACCCAACGAGGAGCTAAAGGTAGACCAAATATTCCCTCAAGTTCTATCGACCACCGATACAACTCTACGCACGCTTGACGTTCGCTTTACCTAGAACTAGTATGAAACTAGAAGTACTTTGTAGGAGTTTTCGGGTAAGCTTGCAAGAAAGTAAAGAGCACAAAAATAAAACTAGGGGCTTTTAGATAAAGACACAACTAAAGTAAATATGGCGAGTGTGGAAAAGTGGTGGTAGGAATTGTGGAATTGTCCCTAGGCAACTGACTATATTACTAGACCGGTAATCACTATTGTAATTCTATTTGAGGGAGAGGCGTAAGCTAACATACATTCTCTACTTGGATCATATGCACTTATGATTGGAACTCTAGCAAGCATCCGCAACTACTAAAGATTCATTAAGGTAAAACCCAACCATAGCATTAAAGTATCAAGTCCCTTTATCCCATACGCAAACAACCTACTTACTCGGGTCTATGCTTCACACCACGCCACCCACCATAAGCAAATCATAAACATATTGCAAACCCTACAGGGAATCCTCACGCTATGCGCTACATGGAGGGCACAATAGGACAGCACCAATAATAAAATATGCAACTCAAACCAATCATAGCAATTCATCCATCACCGATAGGACAATGAAAATCTAGTCAGACATCATAGGATGGCAACACATCATTGGAAAATAATATGAAGCATAAAGCACCATGTTCAAGTAGAGGGCACATGGGGTTATGGAGAGTGGACCGCTGTAGATAGAGGGGGAAGGTGATGGAGATGTTGGTGAAGATGACGGTGGTGTTGGTGAAGATCGCGGTGATGATAATGGACCCCGGCAGCGCTCCGGCACCGCCAGAAGCAAGGGGGAGAGAGGCCCCTTCTTCTTCCTTGACCTCCTCCCTAGATGGGAGAAGGGTTTCCCCTCTGGTCCTTGGCTCCCATGGCTTGAGAGGGGCGAGAGCCCCTCCGGGATTGGATCTATCTCTCTGTTTCTGCGTTCTGTTCTGTCTCTGTTTCACCGTTTCGTGTATATATGGAGATCCATAACTCTGATTTGCCTGAAACCTTCGCCGTGATTTTTTTTCGAATATTAGCTTTCTTGCGGCAAAAGAAGAGCGTCAACCGCCTTACGGTGGGCTCACGAGGGTAGGGGGCGCGCCCTAGGGGGGGCGCCCCCCTGCCTCGTGACCACCTCGGGCACTGGTTCGCGTTGATTTTCCTTCCAAATTTTCCATATTTTCCAAAAATAAGCTCCGTCCGTTTTTATCCCGTTTGGACTTCGTTTGATATGGATATTCTCACAAACAAAAACATGCAATGCATGTGAACTGCACTGGCAATCGGATCAATATGTTAGTCCCAAAAATAATATAAAAAGTTGCCAAAAAGTATATGAAAGTTGAATAATATTGGCATGGAACAATAAAAAATTATAGATACGACGGAGACGTATCAGCAGTCAGGGGCGCGAACCGTCTTTTTTTTGCCCGGAGGCACTTCCTTGCGTGCGAAGATGTAGCTGGTGTGTCCAAGCAGTCAGGGGGGCGAATCGTTTTTTTCTTAACGCACTTCCTTGCGTGCGAAGATGTAGCTGGTGGGTCCCAGCAGTCAGGGGGGCCAATCGTTTTTTTTTGCCCATACTCACTTCCTTGCGTGCGAAGATGTAGCTGGTGGGTCCCAGTAGTCAGGGGGAAACATTTTTTTCGCGAAATGCATTGGCCCGTCCGGTGGGTCCCAGTTGTCAGGTGGAGGAATCATTATTTTCTGCATAATAAGGAGGCACTTCCTTGCTGCAGCCGTGGACCCAGTTATTAGCCTCTCCACATACAGTCCACGTCCGATGGAAGTCGTTCCTTGACCACATTGACCATGCCGTGCCGAGAGCACCACGGCGGTGGACGATGGCGGGGCCTAGGAAGGGGACGACGCGGAGACGGGAAGACGCGGCAGCGATGGATGCCCACGCGAAAAGGAGTACGAGGTTCACTGGTTCGGCTGCGGTGTGAGGCTGCCGTCATGAGAATAACAGGGGGTGTGGGTGAGTGGAGGGATGGCCTCGCCACGGTGGGAGTAGTAGGGCGGTGAGGCCTCCGGCAAAGACAGCCGCCACGGGAGGCAGGGAAGCGGCACGACCGGCACTGCTTTGGGCGGCTGGAGCAAGAAGACCAGAGGTTGAAGAAGCACGACGGTCGTTGGATGGACATCGTACGGTCACTGTAGCTAGAATCGTTTATATTGACTAAGTTGACAAAGCCCTTGGTATGTCAACTTAGTAGGCCCACAGGTCAGCTTCCGAAATGGTGCACCCCAGATGTCAGGGGGAGGAATCATTTTTTGGGCGGGTGAAGCTAGAATATCCGAGATTGAAGAAGAAGCACAGCATCCGTTGGATAGACATCCAGCCCCTCGCCGCTAGAACCGTGTGTTGACTATAAGTTGACCAAGCCTTGCATATGCGTCAGCTCTCTTTTTTTAGGCAACACGTCAACTTAGTAAGGCCACAAGTGTGTGGCAGAGAACTTATAGCCCATTTGAGATTTGTAAGAATGTGCAGCCCATTTTTTAATTCTAATGGAATTTACTACAACCCAGTGACACTATGTTAAAAGTACAGCTCATTTCAACCAACTGCTTCAAAACAGAATTCAATAAAGCTTCCCACATTTTGATGGGTTCCAAAATATTTTTATCCCGAAATTTCAAGTCAGATTAAATACAATTTCAATATAAATTTATATTACGTAAAAATCCAGCGAAACATTGGGCTCGCAACAATTAATGAAATTAAAATTTTCAATATCCAAAAATAATATTTATAAAGAAATTACGTGTTTGGTGCATTTTTTATAGTTACTGCTCTGTTTTTATAATTACATCTCAGTTATTATTTCTTAAAGCCCATTTTCTTGTTAAGCCTAATGCATCCCTCCTAGGAAAGATTTGCAGCCCAGCGGGGCGGAGAATAACAACTTGACCTTGCCTGGGTATACCTAAAAAAAGTATAGCT
Source organism: Aegilops bicornis (assembly GCA_021605145.1). Classification (NCBI taxonomy): domain Eukaryota; kingdom Viridiplantae; phylum Streptophyta; class Magnoliopsida; order Poales; family Poaceae; genus Aegilops; species Aegilops bicornis. Next base: position 49,363,386 of record CM038675.1, on the reverse strand, counting down.
GGGATAGCCATTTTGAGCTTGAAAAAACATAATATCTGGGCTGGATATCTGGCCTGGGCTAGATGGGCCACGGCCGGCCCAGTTAATACCAGCAGCGATGTTTTCGTTGTTGTTCAGAGGAGAAAAATTAATGTATGGGCTAAACATCGAAAAACTCTGTAGTGCTCACACCTTAAAAACACAAATACTACTCGAGCTGCTTGGTCCCAGCTGTCGGCCGCTTCTTATGCAATTCTCTTGTTTATTGACTACATTGGTTGACAATGGTGTGGGATCATGATGTCAGGAAACCAGGAGGAAGCAAAAAATATTATAGTTATATATATATATATATATATATATATATATATATATATATATATATATAAAATAAGGACGCACTTGCGCACATGAGGCTATGGCCCTGGTGGGTCCCCATTGTCGTCCTCTCCAAGTAAAGTCATCTCCTCGCCCGAGCGCGCTTTCTGCCCAAAAGCAGTACGCCTTCGCCCGCTCCAGTTCAGGAGATTGCTCCTCCTTCAAACGACACAAGTGTCGTCCGTCCGTCCATCTGCCACCCACATTAATGGTACGCGGTTGCCGTGGCGGCTACTCCAGTGCCACACGTCCATCCCTCCGCCACCCACCATTGTTATATAAACTTTTGCGCCGTCCCTCAGCCAGGGCCGCCTCGAGCGCTGGCGGTACCGCATGCGGGTGGCGGATGTTGTGGCCGCCTACAAAGAGGGCGATGAATCGGACGAGGCGCTGTTTGGCGAGACCGAGGACGAGGCAGAGGACAATGCCGGCTCCGACGAGTGCCCGCTCCACTGGCGTCGACGAGGCCCTGCTCGGCCGAGGCCCTGCGGCGCCAACAACGAGGCAGAGGACACCGCTGACTCCGCCGAGGCCCCGCCCCGCCAACAACGAGACATAGGACATCGCCGGCTCAGCCGAGTCCCCACCCTTCCGGCAACGAGGGGGAGGATTTCCACCGCTCCGCCGAGGCTCCGCCCGCCGGCAACGAGACAGAGGACATCACCGGCTCCGCCGAGGCCCCGCCCCGCTGCCAACGAGGCCGCGCCACACAAAAAACGAGGAAGAGTAGAACACGGTAGGTCGCCGCCGCTCGGGTCCAAGTAAGGCCATCGCTGCTACCCTCCGGTTGAAGCCAAGCTAGGCTGTGTTTTGGTTGGTGCTCTTTTCATCTTGGTCAATCGTGTAAAATGTATTCCCATTTATTTCCTATCCTTTCCAAATCATTACAGTCGAAGATGGTCCCCTGGACAACAAGTACAGCTCATCACAAACAGTGCTGTCACCTCTGAGACGTGTTTCCAACCAACTGCTGAAAGTCCTGATGTGTTCACATGTAATCCGATCGTGACCGCTCCGGGTGTTTGAGCGCAGATCGTTCTTGATTTCATCGACATACAGGGGTCACCAAGGTAGAGTTACGTAGAACTGTGTAGTGTGCTTGAGACCAAGAATATCCGTCCTGCATATTATTGAGTCCCTTCCAAGCGTGCCTTTTCGGTCAGTCTCCCCTCATACCGCGATTTAGGGAGACCTATCTTCTTAAGGCCAGGAATGAAGTCAACACAAAACCCGATGACATCCTCTATTTGATGGCCCATGGAGATGCTTCCTTCCGGCCTAGCGGTTACAAACATATTTCTTTAGGACTCCCATGAACCTCTCAAAGGGGTACATATTGTGTAGAAATACGGGCCCCAGAATGACAATCTTTCGACTAGATGAACTAGGATGTGCGTCATGATATTGAAGAAGGATGGTGGGAACACCAGCTCGAACCCGACAAGACATTGCGCCCACATCACTCCTTAGCTTTGGTACGATTTCGGATCGATCACCTTACGAGATATTGCATTGAGGAATGCACATAGCTTCACAATGGCTAATCGGACGCTTTTCGGTAGAAGCCCTCTCAATGCAATCGGAAGCGGTTGCGTCATAATCACGTGGCAGTCATGATACTTTAGGTTACGGAACTTTTTCTCCGCATATTTATTATTCCCTTTATATTCGACGAGAAGCCAGTCGGGACCTTCATACTGAGCAGGCATTTAAAGAATATTTCTTTCTCTTCTTTCGTAAGAGCGTAGCTGGCAGGACCTTCATACTGCTTCGGAGGCATGCCCTCTTTTTCGTGCAAGTGTTGCAGTCCTCTCGTGCCTCAAATGCGGGCCAGCCATCTCTGATCTTCTCATATTTGCCCTTGAATTCTGGTGTCTCATTTTTTTCGACATACGTATTGAGTTCTTTCTTCCAATTCCTGAATAGTTCTGCCATCTTCTTAAGAGCAAAAGACTTGATTAATGGCTCTATTAGTGGCTTCTCCGGATCATCCTCTAGCGGTAGGGTAAAATTTGACTTCTGCTCAGTCCAAAGATCATTTTTCTGCATATCATTGACACAAGACACCTCGTGGTCTTCATTCTTAGGCTTATACCATTGGTGGATGCTGATCGGGATCTTGTCCCTAACGAGAACCCATAGACCGAGCAACAAATGCCTTCTTTGTCCGGTAGGGTTCAATCGGTTGGCCGTCAGCGATTTGTATGATCTCAAACTTTTCATCCGAGCTCAACTTTTTCTTCGGGCCTCGTCTCTTTACCGAAGTTGTGCTCGATCCGAGGGCTAGAAAAAGAACAAAGACGAGAGTTAATTAATATGTGTACATACCAAAACAAAGACGAGAGCTAGTCAAGACAGGCTTAACTAATATATATACCGGCGGACTCGGTTTGGTGATCACCGGAGCCATCCTCACGGTCTACTTCTTCACCCTCTCCTTCTTGCACCGGCATTGGGTCATTGGAACCATGTAAATCATAGCCAGCTGCTTCTTCACCCTCTCCTTCCAGACCATCGTTGTCGTTGAGAAACATCAACGAGCAGACGGCATCACTTCCTTGTGCGATTATGTCCCTCAACAACGCTTCTTGTGCTTCGTCTCGGGGGGTGTCCATAGTTTCTACAAATAGTTACAACATGGCAGTTATTATTCAAACATGATAGATATGGATATATTAGTGGCAAACGCAGAACTAGCTAGCTAATCACAATAAGGAATCATATTAGTGGCCTCGACGCTGCTTCTCTAGGGTTTGGGGTGGCCTCGACAATGCTTTAAGGGTTAGGGGGTGGCCTCGAGAATGCTTCAAGCTAGGGGGGGGGGGGTAATATCGACCCCCCCCCACGTGTTGACGCAATCGGGAGGGGGTCGGCGTTGAACACAACATCTATGTCCCACAAGTGACGTGGGCATCGACGTCCATGATGGGGTAGAGGGTCGTGGATCGCCCGGCGGTCGAGGGTCAAGGGGTCGAGGATCGCCGAGGTCGGGAGGTTGCCTAGTGTCAAAGGATTCAACAAAACCATGTCTTCATCATTAAGTAGTAACAAGTGCATGATGGTGCGAAGCTCTCCAAAGTTATTTTGGAGCGGAGTCCCAGATAGGATAATTAGCTTTTTGGTACAAAGTTCAGCAAGAACCTTCCGAATATCGTTATTTGAAAGGCCTTTGCTGAGATTCGTACAAAAGAAAAAATTATCCTATCCGGGACTCCATTCGAAATAACTTTGGAGGACTTCGTACCATCATGCCATGGTTACTTCCGCCAATGATGAAGCCATGGATTTCTTCAATACTTTGACACTATAGGAACCTCGACCCTGAAACCTTCGACCCTTGACCCCTTAACGACCCTCGACCCTCTACCCTAGTTCCCGACCCTCGACCCCTCGGCGATCCTCGACACCCTCGTTATATCGACAACGACGCAACATACATATACATGGGAAAATAATGCTATCGGGGAGGGGGTATTGGTCCCCCCCCCCCCGCGGGTCAAAGTTTCTTGTTTGTCCTCTATTCCTTTGTTTCTTCTTATCCTCGTCTTTTCTTCTTATCCCTCGAGAAAGGAAAATAAGGAAAAAGGAAGAAAGAGGAAGAAGGAAGAAGGAAGAAGAACAAGAAAAAGAAGAAGAAAACAAAGAGGAGAAGAAGAAAAGAATAGAGGAGAAGAAGAAAAAATAGAATTTTTTTTCTATTTTTTCTTCTTCTCCTCTATTCCTTTCTTCTTCTCCTCTTCTTTTTCTTCTTTTTTCTTCTTATTTATTTCACCTCTTCTTCCTCTCCCCTCTTCTTCTCCTTTCTTCCTCTTCTTATTTCCTTTTTCCTCTCATTCTTTTTCTTCTTCTTCCTTCTTAAAAATACATGAAGTAGTATTTCCTAATTCATTGTTCATATGAATATACAAACATTTTCATATTTACAATAATTAATATCACCAAAAAAATCTATGAACAGAAAAAAATCCTAATTTTTCTAAAAAACTATCTTTTGCATTGTTCACATACACATATACATTATAGCCACATACACATATACATCACATATGAACAAAAAAATTAAAACATAAAAAAACAGAGCATAAAAATAAAAAAAAGAGCTTAAACATTATATATATATATATATATATGAAAAAAAATTAAAGAAATAAAAAAAAGAGCCGGGCGGCGCTCACTGTGGGCAGGCGAGGCGCATGGGCGGACGGGCAGGGGGTCAAGGACGGCGACGAGGAGCGGGCGGCGACGGCGAGCCCAGAGTGAGGAGCTCGAGGCGACGTATGGGCGGCGAGGGCGCCGGCGGGGCGGGACGGGCAGGGGCAGGGCGACGGGCGAGCACGGGCAGGGGTGCGGGCGACAGCGACGGGCGAGCACGGGCAGGGGCGCGGGGCGACGGCGACGGTGAGCAAGGGCAGCCTGACGGCGTCGTCGGGGCGAGCTCGGGCATCCTTGCGGCGTCGTCGCGGCGGGGAACTGGCGATGAAATCTGAAAAAACGCCAAGTCTTTGCTTATATAGAAAAGGCTTAGGTCCCGGTTCGTGCCACGACCCGGGACTAATGCCCCCCTTTAGTCCCGGTTGGTGCCACCGCCTTTGGTCCCGGTTGGTGGCACCAACCGGACTAAGAAATTAGTCAGTTGGTGACCAACCGGGACTAAAGGGGCATTAGTCCCGGGTCGTGGCACCAACGGGACTAATTCCCCTTTAGTCGTTGGTGCCACCAACCAGGACCAAAGGCCTTGTGCTGCCCGCCCTAAAAGTTTAGTCCCACCTCGCTAGTTGAGAGAGCTCGAGAGTGGTTTATAAGCGCTGCGCCCACCCTCTCGAGCTCCTCTCAACTGCAGGCTTCGGGCCTAATCATCACTAGCTATGTGCCTGTGGGCCTACTTGGCCTCCTGCGGGCTGAATCTCAGCCCATGTAGGGTTTCTAGTCGTATTCAGGCCATGGGGGCCAGTAGGCGGCACTATTTTTTTCCAGTTTTTTGTTTTGTTTTCTGCATTATTATTTATTTTTTGTTGTTTTTTTCTTTATTTTTTAATTCTTTTTGCTTTTAGTTTTAGAAAAATTATAAACTTTCTGTTAGTGCCATTAGTTTTCAAATTTGAAAACTCTTTTTTGTTTTCTTTGTTGCTTTATTTATTTTATTTTGTTTCTACTTACAACAAAATACTTATTGTTGGTATTTTTATTTTTTTTCAGTTTTTTGTTTTGTTTTCTGCATTATTTAGTTTTTGTTGTTTTTTGCTTTATTTTTTAATTCTTTTTGCTTTTAGTTTTAGAAAAATTATAAACTTTCTGTTAGTGCCATTAATTTTCAAATTTGAAAACTCTTTTTTTGTTTTCTTTGTTGCTTTATTTATTTTATTTTGTTTCTACTTACAACAAAATACTTATTGTTGCTATTTTTATTTTTTCAGTTTTTTGTTCTGTTTTCTGCATTATTTATTTTTTGTTGTTTTTTTCTTTATTTTTAAATTCTTTTTGCTTTTAGTTTTAGAAAAATTATAAACTTTCTGTTAGTGCCATTAGTTTTCAAATTTGAAAACACTTTTTTTGTTTTCTTTGTTGGTTTATTTATTTTATTTTGTTTCTGCTTACAACAAAACGGTGTGTAGAGGGACGGGCTTATAAACCGGTGTGAGTACCCTTCGGTTGGCGAGGTTTTCAAATTCATAGTTTTCAAATGAACTCTGAAAAAGTTGGCATAGCATGTGCATGTACAAAACGGACAATGGTATCATACTGCCTCATTACAAAGTTGGCATGGTATCATCATAATAGTTGCGGGAGAAAGTCTTCAATTTTTCTTCGCTTGTGTCGTTTGCTTATTGCGCCGTAAACATGGATAATCTTCATCGTTTATCAGGATGCCTGGGTCAGCCTTGACTTTGAAGGGGGGAATTTCATGAAACTTTTCATACTCTTCAGACATGTGCATCTTGCCCTCCACTCCCGGGATGTCCCTTTTCACAGAAAGAACTATGTGGCGCTTTGGCTCATTGTATGATGTATTCGCTTCCTTATCTTCTCTTTTCCTCGGTCCGGTAGACATGTCCTTCACATAGATAACCTGTGCCACATCATTGGCTAGGACGAACGGTTCGCCAAAGGTACCTAAGGTTTTTCAGATCCACTTGTTGTCATTCCGTCTTGTGGGTCTACACATACCGCCTCCTGACAGATTGACCCACTTGCACTTAAACAAAGGGACCTTAAACTCTAATCCGTAGTCAAGTTCCCATATGTCTACTGTGTAACCATAATATGTGTCATTTCCCTTGTCGGTTGCTGCATCAAAGCGGACACCGCTGTTTTGGTTGGTGCTCTTTTCATCTTGGTCAATCGTGTAAAATGTATTCCCATTTATTTCCTATCCTTTCCAAATCATTACAGTCGAAGATGGTCCCCTGGACAACAAGTACAGCTCATCACAAACAGTGCTGTCACCTTCCGAGACGTGTTTCCAACCAACCGCTGAAAGTCCTGATGTGTTCACATGTAATCCGATCGTCGCCTTTGCTCCGGGTGTTTGGAGCGCAGATCGTTCTTGATTTCATCGACATACGGGGTCACCAAGGTAGAGTTCTCAGTAGAACTGTGTAGTGTGCTTGAGACCAAGAATATCCGTCCCTGCATATTATTGAGTCCCTTCCAAGCGTGCCTTTTCGGTCAGTCTCCCCTCATACCGCGATTTAGGGAGACCTATCTTCTTAAGGCCAGGAATGAAGTCAACACAAAACCCGATGACATCCTCTATTTGATGGCCCATGGAGATGCTTCCTTCGGCCTAAGCGGTTACAAACATATTTCTTTAGGACTCCCATGAACCTCTCAAAGGGGTACATATTGTGTAGAAATACGGGCCCCGTAATGACAATCTCGCCGACTAGATGAACTAGGATGTGCGTCATGATATTGAAGAAGGATGGTGGGAACACCAGCTTGAAACTGACAAGACATTGCGCCACATCACTCCTTAGCTTTGGTACGATTTCTAGATCGATCACCTTCTGAGATATTGCATTGAGGAATGCACATAGCTTCACAATGGCTAATCGGACGTTTTCCGGTAGAAGCCCCCTCAATGCAATCGGAAGCAGTTGCGTCATAATCACGTGGCAGTCATGATACTTTAGGTTCTGGAACTTTTTCTCTGGCATATTTATTATTCCCTTTATATTCGACGAGAAGCGGTCGGGACCTTCATCTTGAGCAGGCATTGAAAGAATATTTCTTTCTCTTCTTTAGAAGAGCGTGGTGGCAGGACCTTCATACCGCTTCGGAGGCATGCCCTCTTTTTCGTGCAAGCGTTGCAGGTCCTCTCGTGCCTCGTGTATCTTTTGTCTTCCCATACACGCCCAAGAAGCCTAGCAGGTTCACGCAAAGGTTCTTCGCCACGTGCATCACGTCGATCAAGAGCGGACCTCTAGGTCTTTCCAAGAGGGTAGGTCCCAAAATATAGATTTCTTCTTCCACATGGGTGCGTGATTCTCGGCGTCATTCGAACAGCTAGTCCGCCGAACCTTTCCAAAGATTACGTGTAAATCATTGACCATAGCAAATGCGTGATCACCGGTACGCATGGCGGGCTTCTTCCGGTGATCTGCCTCGCCTTTGAAATGCTTGCCTTTCTTTCGACATTGATGGTTGGTCGGAAGAAATCGGCGATGGCCCGGTACACATTCTTCTGCAGCTTCGGTATATACTATCGGTGTCAAGTAAACAGTGCGTGCATGCGTGGTATCCCTTGTTTGTCCGTCACGAAAGGTTCTTGAGAGCGGGCCAATCGTTGATGGTCACGAACAGCAACGCCTTTTAGGTCAAATTCCTCCTTTTGTGCTCATCCCACGCGTCGTACACCGTTTCCATTCCACAGCTGTAAAAGTTCTTCAACTAATGGCCTTAGGTACACATCAATGTCGTTGTCGGGTTGCTTAGGGCCTTGGATGAGAACTGGCATCATAATGAACTTCCGCTTCATGCACATCCAAGGAGGAAGGTTATACATACATAGAGTCACGGGCCAGGTGTTGCGATTGCTGCTCTGCTCCCCGAAAGGATTAATGCCATCCACGCTTAAGGCAAACCATATGTTCCTTGGGTCCTTTGCAAACTCATCCCAGTACTTTCTCTCGATTTTTCTCCACTGCGACCCGTCAGCGGGTGCTCTCAACTTCCCGTCTTTCTTATGGTCCTCACTGTGCCATCGCATCAACTTGGCATGCTCTCCGTTTACGAGCAGACGTTTCAACCGTGGTATTATAGGAGCATACCACATCACCTTCGCAGAACCATCTTCTGGGAGGCTCGCCGTCAACATCACCAGGGTCATGTAAATGCGATCTTATACCGCAATGCACCGCATACCGGGCATGCGCCAGATCCTTGTAGGCACCACGGTAGAGGATGCAGTCATTAGGGCATGCATGTATCTTCTCCACCTCCAATCCTAGAGGGCATACGACCTTCTTTGCTGCGTATGTCTTGTCGGGCAATTCGTTATCCTTTGGAAGCTTCTTCTTCATTATTTTCAGTAGCTTCTCAAATCCTTTATCGAGCACTGACATTCTACGCCTTCCGCTGCAGCAATTCGAGTACTGCACCGAGCTTTGTGTTGCCATCTTCGCAATTGGGGTACAACCCTTTTTGTGATCCTCTAACATGCGATCTAACTTCAGCTTCTCCTTTTGACTTTCGCATTGTGTCCTTGCATCGACAATGACCCGGCAGAGATCATCATCATCGGGCACATCGTCTGGTTCCTCTTGATCTTCAAGAGCCGCCTGCTCCTGCACCATCGTGCACATCGTGCAGTGCATCTTGATGTTCAAGAGCATCACCGTATTCAGGGGGCACATAGTTGTCATCGTACTCTTCTTCCTCGCCGTTTTCCATCATAACCCCTATTTCTCCGTGCCTCGTCCAAACATTATAGTGTGGCATGAAACCCTTGTAAAGCAGGTGGGTGTGAAGGATTTTCCGGTCAGAGTAAGACTTCGTATTCCACATATAGGGCATGGACAACACATAAAACCATTCTGCTTGTTTGCCTCAGCCACTTCGAGAAAATCATGCACCCCCTTAATGTACTCGGAGGTGTGTACATCACCGTACATCCATTGCGGTTCATCTGCGTGCATTATATATAATTAAGTGTGTCAAAAATCATTACAGAACATCATGAATAGATAATTAAGTGACCATATTAATAGAAGTTCATCATCACATAAAAACCAAAGTACATACATAGTTCTCATCTAACAACATAAAGCTCTGCAGAGCATCTAAATTAATTAAACCATACATTGAAACTATGTAAAACATTTCAATGCGAAAACAAATGCGATCATAATCGCAACCAAGGTAACAACTGACCCAACGGCATAATGATACCAAGCCTCGGTATGAATGGCATATTTTCTAATCTTTCTCATCTTCAAGCGCATTGCATCCATCTTGATCTTGTGATCATCGACCACATCCGCAACATGCAACTCCAATATCATCTTCTCCTCCTCAAGTGTTTTTTATTTTTTCCTTCAAGAAATTGTTTTCTTCTTCAACTAAATTTAACCTCTCGACAATAGGGTCGGTTGGAATTTCGGTTCAACAACCTCCTAGATAAATAAAATCTATGTCACGTTGGTCGGCATAATTTTCATAAACAATAAATGAACCAATAGTTATGAAAAGATAATATATACCACATCCGAATCATAGATGTGACGAGGGCCGACGGGGGCGGATACCAAAAGCATCCCACTATATAAGATGCAATAATAAAAGTAAGAAAATAATACAAGTATCTATCTAAAAAAACAAGTAATAATATTTTTCCTTTCAGAAAGAAGATAAGAACAAGAGGCTCACCACGGTGGTGCCGGCGATGAGATCGGCGCGGGTGATCGACGGCGATGAAGACGGGGACGAGGCGTGACAGACCACTAAACCTAGATAAATATTGAGGAAAATGGAGCTTGGCGGTCGAGCTTGGAGAGGAGAAACCTTAAGTAGTGTGGCTCGGGCATTCCATCGAACACCTTGTGTGCATAGGAGGTGAGCTAGAGCACCACCAAGCCCTCTCCCACTCGGCCAGAAAAAACAGAGCAGTGTGCTCTGCTCTTGCGCGAGGGGCTATATATAGCCACCACTATTGGTCTCGGTTGGTGGCATGAACCGGGACTAAAGGGAAGCCATTGGTCCCGGTTCATGCCACCAACCGGGACCAATAGTGGTGGGCCAGTAGCCAGGACCATTGGTCCCGGTTCGTCCCACCAACCGGGACCAAAAGGTCCGGACGAACCGGGACCAATGGCCCACGTGGCCCGGCCGGCCCCCTGGGCTCATGAACCGGGGCAAATAGCTCCATTGGTCCCGGTTCTGGATTGAACCGGGACTAATGGGCTGAACTGGCCTGGACGAAAGCCCTGTTTTCTACTAGTGCCCCTCTGCTCCGGCGACTGGCCCCTGCCGCTCCGGTGGTCATCTCCTGCCCGACCGGCCGGCCCCCCTGTCCGGTGGTCGTCCCCTCATCCGTAGGTAAGAAAAAAAATTGTTTTTACCTTTTTTGTGTAGTAATGTTGTAGATGAATGCATATATATAGTATTAGATGATTAGATAGATGGATATTAGATAGATAAATAGATAGATGTTAGATGAATGAATATTTGTGTAGTTTTACTATTTTTTAGATACATACTCAATATTATAAATATATGTATTGTGAAGATGAGATGGGAGGAAGAGTACACTTTGGATATGATGAGTGGTTACTTCATCATGTTGATCTTGCTAAAAAAGTTTGTGATATGATGTGATGTGTGATAGTGATGATGAGAACGCTCCACAAATAGATTACAATAGTGATGATTCATATGGGTTCTAGAAAATGTAAGTTCTTTTAATGATCATTACAATAGTATGCTTAATGTGCTCTTACGGGTATTAATGTTTTTCCTGTATGCTTGTTTAATTGATATCCTTACTAATTGTTTATTGTCTTCTCAATGCAGGTTTGCTAATCATGGGCAAGTCCAGCGGCGCCAGTTTCCTCAGTAAATTTAAAGGACTTACTCGGAGTGGACGAGCCCACAAGGTTCCCTCCCGACTACGCGAGGATGGCACCTCACGGGGAGGTGGAGGGTCGGGGAGGAGACCCTAGAGGAGGAGGGGGTGGGGGGAGAGCCCCTAGAGGACGAGGAGGTGGGGGGGAGGCAACCAGGCCAAAAAACTCCGGGCCGTGTCCGAAATAGGAGGGTCTTCTTTGATGCCCTCCTATGTTGATGCGGCTTCTGTGTCTAAGGAGGAGGAGTATGTTCCTGATGTCGAGGAGGAGGAGGGTGAGGAGGAGGAGGCCGAGGAGGAGGAGGCCGAGGAGGAGGGTGAGGAGGAGGGCGAGGAGGGTGGAGGGGAGGTTGACCCCGAGTTGTGGGGTGACTTGCCACCGGGTGCTCCGCAGGGGTGGCTGCGTGGTACTGTCGGAGTACCTACACCACCTTCTATCGAGGCGCACAAGTGGCTCATTGAACTCAAGGGGACAGTAAGTGCATCTCAATCTTATTTTCAACACATGACAACATTTTTTTATTGTACACATGGCAACCCTTTAATTCTTTTGCAGTAACTGGATCCTTCGCGGAAAGGGCCGTAAACCGAATGGCCTTCTCACTGTCCTATTGAAGCAGTTTTGGCCTGGCCTATTCTGCCCGCGGCCAGACAGGGACCCGCAGCTGCGTGTTTTGGCCACAAGCTGGGCCGACTACGAGGCTTGCAACAGAACGCTGGAGTACGGACGGCCGCTAAGGCCGTGATCACCAAATTTTGGGTAAGTTCCCTTTTGAATCACTTGTCTTTAGTTTCGTTCATAGTTTATCATTGAATCACTCAACTCATGCCTTGTTAATTTGCTTCTGGTTTATGCATGATTGCAGCAAATCTATAGAGTTCTTGACGAGCACAAGGCCAGAGCCGACGTGGTCTTACTTGCGTCTGCAAAGAAGAAAGCTCGTCAAGAGCTTGACGAGGTGCGTTGGGTTGCCGTCTCACAGTACTACCACATCTACCTGCAACAAAAGATGACCAAAACTCAAGCACAGAGGGAAAAAATTACCATGAGCAGGGAGCAGTTCATGATGGTAACTATTACTGACTTTTCATTGTTTCAAGGAGTCAACTATATGTTTCGTGCTCACATGTCATGCTTCCAAAATTTGCATAGGTTGTTCCTCGTTGGTGCTATGGAAGGCATGACGGATGGGCGTGTTTGGTGGATAGGTGGGTCGGTGACGATCCAGAGTTTGCTGCCAAGAGCATCAAGGCCCGGGCTAACCGTGGAAAAGACGGGACACACGGCCAAGGAAACAGGAACCACTGGGGCTTCAAGGCCATGAAGGTATATCTATATGAAAGATGCATTTTGGTTCTTCTTTACCGTCATGTTCTTATGTATGGCTAACCACATTTGACGTTGCAGGAGGACAAGTTGCAGAGGCCGCTCTCGGACATGGAGTCGTGGAAGCTGGCTCATGAGCGGAGTGATCGCAAGGAGGGCGAGAGCGATTACGGCAAAACCGAGCAACACTGGAGTCTTACACTCGGAACTATCGAAGTTGCATCTGGATGTTCCTGCCTCGAGGTCGCCCGATCTCGGATCGACGACACGGCGGTGGTGGCCATCCAGGTAAGTCCCATGGCTGGTATCCGTGTTTCGATGGCTTGATCACTCCGTCGATCTTGTACACATGGCTTCGAGCTACCAACCCGAGCCCGTTAGAGAGTACGGGGCGTTCGCAGCCTCCCTTAGTCCGCCAACGTGCTGTAAGTACTTCCCCTTATCTTCTTTGTCTCTATCTTTCTTAGTTTATTTTCATCACTGCCCACTTAGAAACAACCTCAATTTTGTAGGCATATCAGGACTTTCTCGAGCATAGGCATATTGAGGTGAGGGAGTACTTGCAACGAGTGAAGGCAAACGATGATTACAGCCGTCAAGTGATGGCGGTTAGTTTTGCCCTCTTAAAGCAAGCTCAAATTTGGACTTTCATTCCTTCTGACTTTGTTGATCACGGCTTGTTTCTAAGTGGACTTGTTTAACTAACATCCAGGCTATGTTGGCGTCTTGAACTAACCGCACGGAGCCACCACAAGTTGGACCCCACCACCACTGCTGGAGACGCCCCACACATTCCCACGTTCGAGGAATGGCTGGCACTAGGCGGTGATACTCCGGTTAGTAATTTGCCTAACTAATGACAAACTAGTTCTCGTTCATTCAACACTATCATGTCATATTTACCGTTAGAATCTTCTTTCAAACATGTAGGGGACCGGTGGCTCGACTCCTGCTCCGTCGACCCGATCCTCCGATCTGGGCAGAGTGATGGTGGTCGCGGTGGCGGTTTTGGCGGAGGTGGACTTGGCGGTGGCGGTTTTGGCGGAGGTGGACTTGGTGGTGGTGGTGGTTTTGGCGGAGGTGGACTTGGCGGAGGTGGTGGTTTTGGCGGAGGTGGACTCGGTGGTGGTGGTGGTGGTTTTGGCGGAGGTGGACTCGGTGGTGGTGGTGGTGGTTTTGGCGGAGGTGGACTCGGTGGTGCTTGATGTCGATGATGATTCCGTGTATGCGGCCGTTGTGCCAAGTCTTTCATGTTTCAACTTTTATGATGTTTCATGTCTTGCACTACTCTTATGTTCGTGGACTTTCGCCCGTGATGATCTTTAGATGATGAACTTGACTATGTTTAAATGATGTTGATGAATTGTCATATTTCATATTATTCTGTTTTGAAATGTTGTCAAATGAATTGGAAAAGAGAAAACAGGGGAAAAAAACTATGCCTACGGCAAAGCCGTCGCCATAGATACACTCAGGAGCCACCAGGATGCGACACGTGGCAGGGCTATGCCTACGGCGAAGCCGTCAGCATAGATTTACATCTATGCCGACGGCTTTGCCGTAGGCATAGCCCTGCCGCCAGGTCAAACCAGGGGGCGACACGTGGCAAAGATATGCCTACGGCAAAGCCGTCGGCATAGGTAAATCTATGCCGACGGCTTTGCCGTAGGCATATCTTTGCCACGTGTCCCCTCCTGAGCCGCCAACAGTTTTGAAGGCGCCGTCTGCTGTCCGCCGACGGAAAACTATGCCGACGGCTAAACTATGCCGACGGCTGCCCTGTGGTCACAAGATACCTCTATGCCGACGGCATTATTATGCCGACGGTCTGACAGGAGTACGCTGACGTGATCTACACTGACGGGGCTATGCCGACGGCAGCCGTCGGCATACATCTATGCCGACGGCCCGTGGCCGTAGGCATAGACCGCGAGTCCGGTAGTGCCTACCAGTACTCCTGTAACTTAGTCCATGTATTTCAAGGCTGGGCAACCTTTCTTCCTTTTTTTTGCATAGTAATACGTGTCTCATTCATATCATAAAGAACAAAGTACAAATCACGTAAAGACCGACAAGACAAAACTGAAAAGATAGTAGAACATCTCTGAGCTTGACACCAACGCTCGTCAACTGCTTCCGCACGACCACAACAGCCACCGAAGAAAAGAATGACGAATCACCACCTCACCCGAGCTCGACGCGGCTCCATCGCTGATATGCAGCTGCGGACCTCCAAAGTGGCTCACCAAAAGTGAAGCCCTTGCTGTTGAACGAATCGTAACGGGCAACACCGGACACGCCATCGAACTCCAGATCTGGCACCCCACCACGACTAAGACGCCGAAGGAGGAAACCATACCTGCCATCCACAAACCACGAGCCCAGCAGATATTCCATCTTCCAGATGTCGTCGATTCAGACCACAATCTGCATCCGCTCCTGGACTACCTCCCAAGCTCCGCGGCGACGCTGGAGCAAACGTCGTCGCAACGGCGGAGCCCGAGGACACAGGTCCACCACGAGGATGCCGCCGCCGCCACACCATCCTTGCTTGAACAGACTGGTTTTCAAATCCATCCCCAACCATAGGACCGATGGCCTCGTCAAGGACCCAAAGATTCATTATTCAGCGCCGCCATTGTCATCACGGAAGCAAAGACGATGAACAACCTAAAAACCTAAACTACAAGGAAGAAAAATCGATCCACACGCGTGGATCCGGCGGCCCCCCTCACCACCGACGACCGAGGTCGCCGGCGGAAGGGAGCCGCCGGAGAACGGCGTTGGTAGATCGGCCCTGGCGGCGGCTAGGGTTGCAGCCACCAGGGACGATAGAAAAACTGGCCGGCAACCTTTCTTCCTGCTGATTGATAGCTGCAACTAAGGGTGGACGCGGTCCGGGCCGGTCCGGGCCCGGTCCGAGCCGTCGTTTGGACCGGCCGCCGGCGGTCCGGGCCGGACCGGACCGAGCAGTCCAGCGGGCCCGCTTTCATGGACCGGACCGGCGGAGGTGAAGCTCGGTGCGGACCGGCGGTCCTCACGGTCCTAGCGATGTCCAGTCACTACCATGTGGTCCCAAGATGTCGGAGAAGCAGCACGGTCGCCGGAGTCGGAGAAGATGCACATGATGCGCGGCGGTGCGAGGGAGAGGCGTGGGGGAGAGAGGGAGAGGCGTGGCCGCGCAGGAGAGAGAGAGTCGCGAGGAAGAGGGGGGTTGTTGTGGCGAGGTGGAAGACGTGCGCGAGAGCCGGCAGGTAGAGGTAGACGACGTGCGCATGTACTTAGCAGTTTTCGCTGTTGCATGCAAACTACCTATCACGTGCATGTGCCCATGATTATGCTGTACAGCCTTGCCGTGATGTGTGGATCAAATTGGACGTGGAGTTAATTGCGGATGGCATGGTGATTCTCGGATCGAACCTATTCCTTTCGTTAGTCACGATTAAAAGGAAACAACGGGTGGAGTCCATATACAAAACAAATAGAGAGATCAGGATTGAAAAGGTAAAAGGAAACAACAGCGTGAATCATGGATGGTTGTTATTAGATGAGATTGAAAACAAACGGAGAAATTTCCGTAGACTTATGTGGGCAGTTATCTGTAGCAACAAATAATCGTGGGATTGCGCCGTGGCAGCGTAAATCTCGTTCTTTCTATTGTCGCCTGACTGAATAAAAGGAAAAGAAGGCAGCGCATAACGTGGGTCTTCATCTATCTCTTCCGGCCGTCGCGTGAAGGAGGCGGATGACCGCGTGAGCACGATCTGCTTGTGCTTCTTCTTCGGTCCGACCGAGCGGACCGGGCTTTAACCGGACCGGACCGAAGATTTTTCGGTCCATATTACACAGACCGGACCGGGTGTTTTTTCGAGCGGGCCAGGACCGAGCTGGGCGGGACAGAACGGGCCACGAGCGGGCCAAAAGCCCGCTCGTGTCGTCCACCCTGAGCTGCAACTGTGCTCTAGTGTGTACGTAGCTGTGGATTGTATAACTCTGTATCCTTTCCTATCTATCAATGAAAATATGAAATGATAAGCCACAAGGTGTATTCGCAAAAAAACACATGCTGTAAATTTTGACAGCATCGATATATCTAATCTGATTCGAAGGCGATGTTTCATTTCCTTTTTAGTATGTTACACGCACCCAATTATGTTAGATGACTACCGTTGCCTTTCGAGTGTGTTACACCCCGATCCGTTAGCTGACTAAACTAAGATATTGAGGGCGATCGAGATAGAATTCTCGCAGCTAATTCAAGTCCGAACTGAAAATAAGTTAGTAACTAATAATAATGTCAGGAGAAGACCTAGACGTGGACTAGGCAAGGCAGAAACTGATAGCAACACTGGGGAAATAAGAGATTTTTCTACAGGACCAATAGAAAAGCTGTGATATAGTCATAGATTCGACTTTTCGGCGTAGCAGAAACGATGTGGCAGTCGGTACAGAATTCGGATGAAGCCAAGAAACTGAAAGGGATACCCGAGGAAACCGAGTTTTTTCTTCACTTTTCCACTAAATTGAAAGGGACAAGTAGAAGAGATACGGCATGGTCATAGATTCAATGTTTCAGCTTAGTGGAAGCATTATGACAGTGGGTAAAGATTTTGGATCAAGCTGAAAATAAGTGTTTGGATCCCACGGTTTGAAATGCCCATCTGCGACTCAAGTGTTCAGGACCCTATGCAAGCAGGGAACAAATCCAAAATTACCGGCAAACTGCTGTGTGGTATGTGAGTGAAGATGTTAATGATTTGGAGCAGAACCAACGATATTGTATGCAATAATAGAGAACGTCGCCCGAGAGACTAGTAAGAATTAGAGATGAAGAAACGGATCCACGCCCAACAGGCGAGGTCGGGGTAAGGGAGAGCGCGTGCGGAGCATGGTACGTACCGTTTGCGAGGGTTCGGGGTTTCCTCCGCTGATGGCAGCACCGGATTCTGCCATCACCGGCCGGGCCGCGTTGCTAAATCGGATGCCTATTTTTTTTTTAGGGATGTGTCGCGGCGAGGGGATGTACAGCGGATTGTGCGGCTATGCGTGTGTCGCGCCCAAGCTTTGTGTCGATTCCCCATGAATTAATTTTCGTCTTCCGTACCACAAGAACCACGCTGTAGTTGCCACTACTTCTCTCAACTTTGGGAAGCCCTGAATATGAATGTCATGGTCGGACAACATTTTTTTAGCATCAGTAGAAACACAAGCGCTCATATACACGCGCATACACTCATCCCTATAAACGCACACACGCACACCCTACCCCTTTAGGAAGTCACCGTAGACATCTCGTCGTCGACGGGAACGTCTCCTCCCACTGAAAGTGCATCGCCGGAAATCCTGAAATAGATTTAGGAAATTGTGAGCACCAGGATTTGAACCCTGGTGGGTTGAGGAGAGTAAATTACATCTATAGTACCTGAACTTGACTCTAGGGTTCACTTTCATCACTATATTTCAAAAGTGTTAAAATACGGTCATTGAGGTCGCAGAAATGTGTCACTCTACGGTCAGCCCTACCGTATCCAATGTATTTCGCTGATGTGGCACATTTTGACCGGTCCTGCGCCATTGACATGCTTACTTGCCAAGCGCATCTCTCTCACACAATTCTTTTTGCACCCGATCTAATGAAACTGACTGCCCGTCCGTCTATGCCGAGTTGCCGACATGCCTTAGAGCCCACAGAGAGCTGGCGAGAGACCACATCGTCTCCAACCACTCTTCCGCCGACGGCCTCTACTACCCACCACCTTTCTCCGGCAAGAGCGCGTCCTCGTCAGGCCGGAAGTCCCGCTCTGCTCAAGCTCCTCTCCTTCAACGCCCCACTCTTCATTGAGCAGTGCGGCGACGTGCTGCACCCTTACGAGCTCGCCTTCTTCGACTCGCGTTGCCGCCATGCACGACGACCTCTAGGTGCTTGTTCCAGGCTCAATGCGAGGCACACGATGTTGTCCTTCCTCACGGTGCGGCTGTAGTTCTCGCCGATCCCATGGAGCTCGATGACGTCGCCCCGCGTCGATGAAAAGAACATGTGCGGGCAGCCGGCGGTATGGAGTGCATGGTTTTGGCGGGGCGATGCCGTAAGTGAGCTGGCCGAAGTCCTCGCAGCTCTCCGTTCGAGTCCCCGGAATCTTCAGTCTCGCACCATCGACCCATGTGGCGTCTTCAACGAAGACGCAACCAACAGGGCATCCGGCGTGCCGATGGATTGCTGGCTGGGGTTCCCGACCAGTACACAAACTACGAGTACGCCTGAGAGCTGCGAGGGTATGGCGGTGTGGGCCTCCGGCTGGACGACGAGGTGAGGAGAGAGCAGGTTGCTAGCCATGTCGGTGATGGAGGCAGATCAGGTCTTTGGGGAGCACAGCAGGGTGTAAGGCTAAGTCGACGTTGTCGCAAAACAAGGTGCCACTCGGTCACGCATGCAACCATGCACTTCTCAAACCAGGACCTCCTCTCGACGCCAGGTCGATGGCTGAAGCGGCAACCCATGGTGACCTCCACAGCGGCGCTCACGCTCATCGGGCCAGTAACCTGCATGGTGCGCTTCAAGCTCGGCGTGGCGTGAGAGTTGGGAATTCCATGCATGAGAGTCTGGCCAATCAGTGCAGCAATGCATTCATGGGCCGCATGAGGCTTTAGGAGCTCTAGTACGTGACACACTGACACTGAAGAGCTGCAACAGCGGTGGGAGCGTGGGGTGTGGTGCAGCGGTGGGCGCAGGTAAGGTGATCGTCAGAATTACAGAGAGAAATAGTAGTAGTGAGAGAGGGGTATTTGCCACGTCAGCAAAAATAGGACTGATACGGTACTGGTGACCGTAGAGTGACACGCCCAGGCAACCTCGGTGACCGTATTTTAAGCTTTCCTAAATACAATGATGGAAGTGAACCCTAGAATCAAGTTTAGGTATTGTAGATGTAATTTACTCGATTGAGGATACCACTGTCCACCTAACCGACTCAACCACAGGTTGATTCGCATGCCGGACAACTAGGACCTCTTTTTTCATTTATGTGGCATGTGAGATCTCCTTTTTATAGGGACGATGAGAGATCTCTTCTTTTACCGTGCGTGATTATTCTGAGCTTTTTTCCTGGGGTGAGATCTTGATTCTGAGATTGGTTTTTTATTTATATATACGAGGGGACGTGAATCTCTTTCTTTTATCATACGTGATTCTGAGATTTCTTTTTAAATTTATTAGGGACGTGATATCTCTATATTATTGTGACATTATTCAAGGAGGAATATTTTTTTTACCAAAAATTGGATGGTCGAGATACACTGTTAACTTACTTAGATGGTTATAAGATAATTCTAATGAAGTGCACTAACGTGGAGCCTATATAGAAATAGGATTGCTGTAAATCTCAGGTTACAAAATGGTAAGGTAGTAATGGCTCCACGCCGAGTGGTGTGCTTGGCTTACCTGCAATCCAGCCATGTTTTTGATGACCCGTTTTAATTGAGTGAG
Source organism: Aegilops bicornis (assembly GCA_021605145.1). Classification (NCBI taxonomy): domain Eukaryota; kingdom Viridiplantae; phylum Streptophyta; class Magnoliopsida; order Poales; family Poaceae; genus Aegilops; species Aegilops bicornis. The sequence goes on along the minus strand of CM038675.1, from coordinate 49,343,157 downwards.
CGATTTTGGTGAGATTAAATGGAACGAGGGGATTGCCGTAAATCTTAGTGTAAAAATGGTACGGTATTTAATTAATTAATGGCTGCGTAGTAATTTCAGGCGTGAAAGACGCCTTGTGACGCGTATGACCAAAGCCGTGATTAGAGACGATATACTTGCTGAAAACTGCCCCGCTCATGCCTATAAATACAACAGGTGTGCTTGTCTTACCTTGCACCACACAAAATAGAGACATTGTGTTTGGAGATAAGTCGCGGACATCGAAGATCATGGCTAGACCGGCGGTGGTGATGATGTGCGTGTCGTTCGTAGTGGTGGTGGCGCTGAGCGGGGTGGTGGCGCAGTTGGATTGCAACCCGGAGTTGCTTAAGGCTTGCGATCAAGCCATCAGAGACGGCAGTGACCCGTCGACATTGTGCTGCTCCAACCTCATGGCGGACAAGGATTGCCTCTGCGATTACTTGGAGGATCATATGTACCGGCACTACGTCCCTGGCCCTACCTCCGCAAGACAAGCACCTCTTGCGGCATACATATTGGGGTGTGTCCAATTGGAGTATAAAATAATACTAGTTGGAATTAGTTTTGTACATCTCTTTTACAATATAATATAAACGGCAATGCATGCCTCTAGTTTGCTTTTTAGTTTGTTACCTTTTAACCCTTCTTCCTTCCAAATTTTTGTACGTTCGTGTTTAAATTTGCGTCCGTCCATAAGTTACCAGATTTGAAGGTGGTACTAATGTATACCTAATATTAAACGGAAGAACCTTTCTTAATTCTCAATCTGTAATCTCTTTATATCCGTTAGTTTTGTGTTGATCATAAAAATTGACACTGAGATTTAAAAATAGATTTACACACGTAAGAAAAAAAACACCACAAAACCAAGCCCATGCCGATAACTCGGTTCTACCTTCTCGTATGCATTTGTTTTTTTAGTTGCGTATAAAAAAGAAAAGCTATCTACTGAGGAAAAGGGAAAGAACGATCCTATCACCTTCTCATATTGTGTTTCGTGCATATGTGTGCCCAACTGTCCGGTGGAATAGATTGACAAGATCAAGTAGCTTTTTTTTCATGGGCACATCAACTAGCTTGCCGTATGTGCTAGCCTCTACAGAATCAATCTAGAGGTCGACTTACCCTAGCTTTGTATGTACAATTCCGGTCCACTTATAGGCACGTTCTCCTTGATCGATCGGATCTGACAAACCCTACGTTGTTCTCTCTTTTCCATATGGCAACCTCTCGTGAGTGGCTGAACACCACAAGAATATGATGGATCGACCACGCAAGTCACGTCCCAGCGCGTGCTCTCCCTGTCGAGGCGGGCTCCAATGCTCACCTCTGTGTCGTGGTGCAAGGCATTGGGAGGAGGGGCAGGAGAAACGAACGGACACGGGACACCACTGCCTTGATGCCGGTTCCTGTTGTTGTCCTGCCGCCTCGCCACGGCAGTTGCGAGTCATCGTGCGGTTTGGGTAGAAGGTGGCTAGGGTGGGCCTCAGATTTGGAAATAGGTTTTATACCATATGAGAAAGGCTAAAAAAATCAACGTATATGCACAGTAGCATTGCTGGTCCACCCTGGTTCAAAATCGGATGCGGATTTTCGTGTTGAATTTTTTGATATATTATACGTTTTTTTCCGACATCGTATGCAAAAGTTATAGCCGTTTTATATTTTCCCTACACTTTTTGCAAAACATGTCTAAATTTAAGTTTTTTAATTTTCCTAACTAGTAGATGTAGTAATATAACTACACCTCGAAGAAATTTATTTTTTGAATTTTTTATCATTTTCTTTTGTATTTTTTCAAAACTGAAATGGCGATACACGGGCGGCGCTGGGGGAGGGGAGAGGGCTAGAGTTTGGAAAGTGCCCCTTAGTACCGGTGGGTGCCACGAACCGGTACTATAGGTCAAACCCCTTTAGTCCCTGTTCGTGGCACGAACCGGTACTAAAGGTGATCGCGGGGCCCCGGCCTGACGTCAGCCTGCCACCACCCCTTTAGTACCGGTTCGTGGCACGAACCGGTACTAAAGGTTCAACACAAACCGGCATTAATGCATAGCCGTTCGAACCGGCACTAATGGTACCATTAGTACCGGGCTAAAATCAAACCGGGACTAATGTGTCTCAGATTAGGTCCTTTTTCTACTAGTGATTATTAATCAATAACATTATCATTAAGAAAGGACTAATCTACCCTTACAGCCAATTACCAAAATGTCGTCAAGAGAAAAAAACAAGGATCAATAATGACCATTGGATCAATTATATACTACCCACTATTTACAGGAGTATGATGCACCGTAAAAAGTCTCTTACCTGACTGCTAAAAATATTAGATCATTTTGCTAATACAATGCTATTTAATGGTTAGTACTACAAATGTCAAACTGAATCACACTCCTTTATACCTCAATATTAATGATTCTGCTACGACATTCCTCTTTTAGGCTCTTGCTGTTTTACCAACTTGAAAGTTATTTTTTACTTATGCATGCCTCATAGGTACGATGCTCTGCTGGTATCTTACCTGCCGTTGCTCCACATGCCCACCGGCCTTGGTTTATTAATAGGTATCTATTTTCACAACCTTGGGTCGTAGGCTTAGTCGTGCTTTCCACTTTCTGTTTGTGTGCATCTGTTGTGCTTATTCGGCTTTCAGTGGAGATTTGTTGTTAGTTTCAAGGACTAATTGGCCTTGCTTTTGCTACGTGTTCCCTGTGATATAACTTGCATTTCTGTTTCTTGAGGACAAGAACACCATATAGACCTGTAGTTTTTAGAGGTTGGTCCTGGTTTTAAATACAAAGCGCATGATGGTTCTGTGGAAATTTGGTCTGCTCCTTTCATGAGGGTCTGTGCTACTTTGGTTTTTGTCCATGTTGACAAAAAAATTATAACCTTCCTTATCCTGCTTCATTACTTTAATTTTCCTCTCAGTGAAAATATCATAGATAAAAATATTGCTTTGTTGTTAGTAAGGTTGCATGTTATTGAACCGGTCAATTAAAATATCTAGCCAATTATCCCTCGGCTTTGGATATGCTTTGTCATCCTGATGCCTTAACATCTGTCACTGGGCCTAAGCAAAGTTGGTGTTAAATGTAAAGTATGTTAGGTGTGATATATTACAAGCATTGTTTTTACTATGTATTTTAGTTTGCTTCTCTATTACTACTTGATCTACAATGGTTCAACTTCCTCTTATTTTCAGTAAATGAATATACTTTCAATTTAGAAGATACATGGAAGACCAGGTTCTATATGCATGATATTATGTGTTAACACCGTGTAGATGTTAACACCATAGAGAAACGGACCATGGCTAACACATAATAGTAATGATATAAAACCAAAGGTACATGTGTGACAGACTTCTCTATGTGTTAGCCAATGGCGAGTTGTATCATGGACATATGTGGTGGTTACTTGACAGCTCAATTTTATTAGAGAATTAGAGAGAAAAATAAACAAGCTCAACCTGAAGCATAAATATTGATATGCCTTAAATCTTGCTTGACCAGTGAGCAAGGAGATCTAGCACACTAGCTAGGAGATGGACAGCGGAATGAACTTAGCCAACGTCTACTCTGTACTGTCCACATTTTTTTCTATTATGCTTCTATAAAAGTAATGGTAGATATAACTGGGGCACCTACGCGAGGAGATCACAGTTAACCCGAATATTTATGCTTCGGGTTAACACCAACCAGGTTTCGCAAATGTCTGGTATCCCAACCAGGTGCCCCAGTTAGCGTGGAGATCAACCAGGTGCCATAGTTAACCCGGTTGGTGTTGGTGCCCCAGTTTTGCCAAACCAGGTTTGGCAACCATAGATAACACCAACCTGACTACTGAGTGAGGAGATCTAGGACACTAGCTAGGAGACGGTCAGCGGAATGAAGTTAGGCAACGTCTACTTCGTGGTCAGATAAAATGGTGCGGATGAGAGATGATGATGGAGACACCGTTCTAAAAGACAAATATACTTGCTTAACCTCTTCAGTTAGTGTTCTTGAAATTAAGGTGTATAGTTGTGCCCTCTGGTCACTTGTGTTGTAAAAGGTAGACTATTTTGTGTTATAGGTGCACACATAGTTAGCTATTGGTTCTGTTTTTTTCAGCCTTTATCTCTGTTAGAACCTAAAATATATATCAGTGTTAGTTAGTTAGTTCATTTTAGAATGGTTATTAATTTATTTTTCTACCACAACATCATTATTGTGGATGTAGGGCACAAAATAGTTAGGTTCTGATGTCAACTACATTCTTGTAGACTCGTGTTGGGCCTCCAAGCGCAGAGTTTTGTACGACAGTAGCAAATTTCCCTCAAGTGGATGACCTAAGCTTTATCAATCCGTAGGAAGTGTAGGATGATGATGATCTCTCTCTAACAACCCTGCAACCAAATAACACAGATTCACTTGTGTCCCCAACACACCAAATACAATGGTAAATTATAAAGGTGCACTAGTCGGCGAATAGATGGTGATACAAGTGTAATATGGATAAAGTGTAATATGGATAGTAAATATTGATTTTTGTAATAGTAACAATAAGAAACAGTAAGGTAGCAAGTAACAAAAGGGAGCACAAATGGTATTGGAATGCTTGAAAACAAGGCCTAGGGTCCGTACTTTCGCTAGTGCAATCTCTCAATAATGCTAATATAATTGGATCACATTACCATCCCTCAACGTGCAATGAAGAATCACTCCAAAGTTCCTATCTAGCAGAGAATATAAGAAGGAATTGTTTGTAGCTATTCTTTCCGATTGATCTATCCAAGAGTTCGTACTTAAATGACACAAGTTATTCTTTCCGACCGATCTATCAAGAGTTCGTACTAAAATAACACAAGTTATTCTTTCCGATCAATCTATCAAGAGTTGGGACTAAAATTACACCAAAACAAATTCAGATTCATAATACTCAATTCAACACAAAGAACCTCAAAGAGTGCCCCAAGATTTCTACTGGAGAAACAAAGACAAGAATGTGCATCAACCCCTACGCATAGATTACCACAATGTCACTTCGGGAATCTGCAAGTTGAGTGCCAAAACACATATCAAGTGAATCAATACGATACCCCATTGTCACCGCGGGAATCCATAGTAAGACATGCACCAAGTGTTCTCAAATCCATAAAAGTATTCAATCGAAAGAAATCTCAAAGTGAAAACTCAATTCATCACAACAAGATAGAGAGGGGAAAACACCATATGATTCCACTATTAACAAAGCCCACGATACATCGAGATTGTGCATCTCAAGAACACGAGAGAGAGAGAGAGAGAGAGAGGGAGAGAGAGATTAAAGACATAGCTACTAGTACAAACCCTCAGCCCCGAGGGTGGACTACTCCTTTCTCATCATGGTGGCCGCCGAGATGATGAATATGGCCACCGATGATGATTTCCCCCTCCGGTGGAGTGCCGAAAAAGGGCTCTAGATTGGATCTCGTGGATACAGAAGCCTGCGGCGGCTAGAACAAAATTTCGTCGACTCCCCTAGGGTTTTTGGAATGTGTGGGAATTTATATAGCGAAGAGGCGGTGCGGAAGGTCACCGAGGTGGGCACAACCCACCGGGGCACGCCTGGAGGCCGAGGCGCACCCTGGTGGGTTGTGCCCCCCTCGGGGCACCCCCCAGGTGCTTCTCTGGCCCATCTGGTGTCTTCTGGTTCAAAAAAAATCCACAAAAAGTTTCGCTACATTTGGACTCGCTCCGTTTGATACTGATTTTCTGCGATGTAAAAAACAAGCAAAAAACAGCATCTGGCATTTGGCACTATGTCAATAGGTTAGTCCCAAAAAATGATATAAAATTGCTATAAAATGATTGTAGAACTTCCAAGAATGATAATATAACAACTTGGAACAATCAAAAATTATAGATACGTTGGAGACTATCAGCATCCCCAAGCTTAATTCCTTCTCGTGCTCGAGTAGGTAAATGATAAAAACATAATGTTTAATGTGGAATGCTGCCTAACATGTTCATCACATATTTTTTTCTTTGTAGCATGGACATTTAGACTTTTATATGGTTCAAAGCAATAGTCCAGTTTTGCCATGAGGACTTTAATACTCAAGCATATCAACAAACAACTATGTCTTTTCAAAATATCAATACTAAAGCAAGTTATTCCTAGCCCATCATGCTTAATCATTTATCCACTCAGGCAACACATCCAAATATTAGCTACATCCAATGCTGAAGTGCGATAATAGTGTTTCGTAGTTGGTGCTTTATAAGAGAAGATGGAGACTCAAAATAAAAATAAAAATTGCATAGAGTAAAGGATAGGCCCTTCATGAGGGGAAGTAGGGATTTGTAGAGGTGCCAGAGCTAAAGGTTTAAATTGAGAGAGAAAATTATTTTGGGTGTCATGCTTTTCCTGTCCATGAGAACAACTTAGAGTTCCCTGTACTTTCCATGCTAGATATATCATAGGAGGTTCCCAAACATAAAATAAAGTTTATTCCTTTTTCCACCAAACTTTCACAAGCCATGGCTACCTGTATCCACGGTTGCCCTCCATACCAAAACTTTCCAAAGAATTTATTATTTAACAACATAGTAATTTTGTTTTCATTTCGGGACTGGGAATCCCTATTACCACGCTACTGATATAGCGCTACAGCTAAACTGTAGTAGTAGCGCATGCCAGCCTGCGCTACTGCTATACATGCGTAGCAGTAGCGAGCTCCGGAGCGACGCGGTACTGCTAATAGCTATAGCGCTTTGAATTAAGTTGCGCTACTGGTAAGGGTGCGCTGTTGCTAACTTTTCACCCCTCTCTACAGCTAGTTTATTAGTTTCTGATTTTTTCTACATATTTGTTTTGTATTTGAACAGGCTTTATACAATAATCTTTAGCACATACAAATGTCATCATCATACACATACAAATGTAATCATAGCATATACATACAAATAGTCTCATTAAATCATGTCATCATCCAACACAAAGTGGTCACTGGTCATCATCTCAAAAATAGCGATAGAAGTCTCGAATACTTGAAACTACATCATCATCCATCTAAACAATGATATACGCGAGAAGAGCTATCACTATGAGTGAGAGCGGAACTATGCAGTACATGAGGCGGCGGTTATGAGTCCTCTCTCGCGCTAGCGTGAACCTCAAGTAACTAGCTTCTGCTTCTTGTCTGCTTTTGAAGCCTTTATGGCTGGCGCCCGAGACCCCCTCCACTTGCGCCTGACAGCCAGGCCACTTGTCGTACACTCCAGGAATCTTCCCTTTGTACACGAGATAGCACTGCTTCTTCGCCATCAAGAATTAATCTAGGTGCATGTTAGAGATGCATCTTCATCAAAAGAATGTACAATCATATATGCAACAAAATATACTTGAGCAACACAAACAAGAAAGGGTTAGCAACTAGATGCAACATATAGTAAACATACGAATAATGAATGCAGTTTCATCGTACGCGAATTAATTAACTAGAGCTACGCAGGTCATCGTATCCAAACTAACAAAGTAGCCTTACGCAGGTTCGGCAGGGACCATGGACATCACAAAGTTCCATCGCTACAGAAACTATACAAGTTCACCCAACACATATCATCATCATTGGCATTGAAAATCACTAGAAGTTCCATCCTTCCATATTATCGAGGGTGGTCCCTAGCTTCTTGAATGGAGTGAGGTCCTGACGTTGCATGCTTATGCAAGTTCGGACGTCAGCTTATGATATAGGGTTGTGGTGGAACATACCCTTCTCATCGACGACTTCTTTCATTATGATCATTGTAATGTCCCTCTAGATGCGAAAGAAGTAATCTCTAAGTTTAGAATCCGCTTCTGCATGAGATTCTACCCACTCGTGGATATGATCATCGTTTCTGCTTGTCATGTGAAGCTTTTGGTGATCTGTTGTGAACTCCATCATGAGATGGAGGAGGTAGAATCCATCGTTCTTGCTTGGTTTTGGGACATGGATGCAGCGAAGTTAGTTTTATGCGAGAAATCCGTCTTCTTCTGCCTTAGTTTCCTGATCTGCCGGTGGCCACCCCTCAAGCCGAAGCATTGGAGAGCATCATCTAGAATATTCATTATGTGGGTGTAGTCCTTCTTCTCGTAGTTTCAGGAGGGTCGAAATACACGGCGTGGGAGACTTGCGGGTAAATAACGATAAGGATGGCGCGCCCATTTCTGCGGGAAAAAAACACCTCAAATAATTCTCCATATAAACAAAAAGGAAGGATTGAAATGTACAAAAGGGTAGTCCGGCGCTGACTTACTTTGGATGATAAGGCAGGAGGACAATTTCTGATTCCTTATTCTGTACAATGAAGTATTCGAGGCACTCCCTAGCAATTTTACGCTCAAAAGTCGCCGAGATTCAAGAAGGACTCGTGCATGTAGTATGTATCCGCCACACAGATTTGTGAGACTTCTTCTCTCTTCATGACGGAGCTCGTCGAGACGGCTCAGTGTGCGAGACCTGCCCGGACTCTGCCTGCTGTGAAGCGTCCCTTCATCGGATGCATCCACGGAGGACTCTCTAAAGGATCTGCATCTGGCGGTGAGACGGCCATCTATTCTGATGGTAAGTCGTCCACAGGCGAGATAGATTCGTTGTATCAACTGCAAGACGGCGGGCTTGGGGGCTATTCCGATGGAAGCAGTATTCCGGATCTCCTTGAGCCGCCGAGCAAGGTCGGAATCTTCATGGCTGGCACGCAACCTAGTCAAGACTCCACAACTGCGGTAGCAATAACCTCCGGGTCAAAAGCAGCCGGGGCAGGAGGCCCTATGCGCTCGCCAGCTCAGGTGCAGATGGATCTCATGGATAAGATGACCGCTCTGTTAACCGTCGTGGTCAACCCGATGGATCAAGCTCAACATGATGCGGAAGTGGCGCAGTTAAAACTAGTTATAGTGCAGGCTAAGGAAGATCTGGCAGCGGAAGATGTCAGGATGACTGCAGAGCGGGCGGCTCTGGATGCTCAGGCTCAGCGAATTCAGGCGTAGGCTTTCTGGCTCACGATGGATCAGAACGCGTCCAATGAGGTCATGAGGAGAAGATACCAGAAGACTTAGTCTCGGATCCCTCCGGTTTATGATCCTCGAAACCTTTTCCATACACCCGGTGCAGGGCCCAGTAACCCGCCGGAGATGGACCGGGTCGCGGCATCCGGGGCTGGAATGCCGGTTCAACCACAGGTGATGGGGCCTCCCCGTATGAATACTGCTCCACCTCAGTATATACCAACACCACCGGGTCATTATTCTAACCCGTTGGAGAACATGATCGCTGCGGCGGCACGACTAGCGGCTCTCCCGGTGGAGGGCGACTCTCCGACGGCGGTTCAAACCCGCAGGGTCAGAGAACTTCTTCAAACGACTTTAGCACAACAGGAGGCGTACTCGTATAGCCGGGACGGGATTCATTCAACCCCCCGTCCAAGCCGGAGCCCGAGTTATAGCAGGCACATGGACTCAGCGGCCGTTTCAAGCAACGCCCGGCGCCGTAACCAGACAGGCAGGCATGACCCGACGCGCAATGGAGCTTTTAACTTGGTGGATCAGGACAGAATACGTCAAGAGGCGCGGGCGGCTCAGCAGGCGGCTGAGCAGGCGCCTCAGTTGACGACTTACCAGCCTTTTCTGGTTTATCCGACGACTTCTATTGAGGCAGGCGTGGCCACCAGGACCGGAGGTGTCCCCTGTCTGGTGCTGGCTCTACATAACGAGCGTTTGCCCAAAGATTTCAAAGGACCTAGGAAGGTGCCTAATTATACGGCCGACTTACAGCCTGGGGCATGGATTGAAAGCTACGAGATGGCTATGGAGTTACTGGAGGTCAGTGACGCTGCGATGGCCAAGTACTTCACCATGATGTTGGATGGGACCGCCCGCACTTGGTTGAAGGGGCTACTGCCTAATTCCATCAGTTCATGGCAGAGTTAAAAGCCCGATTCATTCAGAACTTCAAGGACACATGCGAGTAGCCCATGTCAATTGTGGATTTGACTAGTTGCAAGTAGGAGGAGGGTGAGTCCACAACCCATTGGGTGCGCGGGTCAAGGCCATAATACATTCATCGATCAGATGGATGCCGGCTCTGCAGTCTTAATATTGGAGAAAAATTGCCGTTTTCAGCCTCTGAGGATGAAGCTTGGGCGGCTCAAGCTCGATTGTAATGATATGGGTAAGCTGATTGCGGCTCTGGTCAAGTATGCCGACTCTGACAGTACCAAGGATCTTGAGTCTAATGATGAAAAGACAGGAAAGGGGAAAAAGAATATCAATGGCTAGGGCCCTCAGCATAACCCGGCAAATCAAGGAGGCAATAATAAACGTAAGGCTGGTGGTAGCTTGGAGTTTGTGGCTAACACCAATGCAGAGGGCAACAATCAACGACGTAAGGGGAGGCCACCCCCTAGGTCCGGCGGGTCAAGCCCCACACTTGAGCAGTTACTAAATGAGCCCTGTCCAAGGCATGGCACTCAGCAGAAGCCGGCCACTCATCTATGGAAGGATTGTATGCTCATGAAGTCTTTCAAGAATTCAAACATGTTCGACGGTAATCATGGGCAGGGCGGCGGCTCAGGTGGCGGCGGTTTTCATGGCCCGGGCGGCGGTTCAAATTCCAATTCTCAGGGTAATCAAGGTCGTTATAACCAACAATCTGGCCAGGGTGGTCAGCAGCAGCAGCAACAGGGTGGATACCAGAGCCATCCAAAGCAGCTGAATAGTGGACAATATCATGTGTTTACAACCATTTTGTGCAAACAAGACCAGAAGCTTCATAAGAGGGCTGTGAACGCTGTTGAGCTGGCAGTTCCTCGTTATTTGAGATGGTCTGAGCAGCCTATTCTATGGAGTAGGGAAGGTCACCCTCCCCGGGTTGATAATCCGGGTCACTTGGCTTTGGTGGTAGCACCTCAGGTTGGTGGATACAAGTTCACTAAAGTGCTCATGGATGGAGGCAGCAGCATTAATATCCTCTATTATGAGACCTTTCGCGACATGGGTTTGACTGACAAAAATCTCAAGACTTCCAACACTGTTTTTCATGGAGTGGCTCCTGGTAAGTCGGCATACCCAGTGGGTAAGATTGAGTTGGAAGTGGCCTTTGGAGATGAACATGATTCTAGGGCAGAGAAGCTAACCTTTAAGGTGGTCAAATTCAGAAGCCCGTATCACGCCCTCTTTGGGCGACCGGCTTATGCCAAGTTCATGGCGAGGCCGTGTTATGTTTATTTGCAGCTCAAGATGCCGGGTCATAAAGGCACCATCACAGTGCATGGGAGTAGGAAGATAGCCTCGGAATGTGAGGAAGGCGATGCCGCTTATGCTGAATCTGTTTGTGCTCTGAGCGAGCTGAAGTTCTAGGCGGACAATGTTGACCCGGCAGATCGGCGTCTTTGAAAAAGCCAACCATAGAGCATGAGCCGGTCATGAAGTTTAAGTCGGCTGATGATACTAAGCTTGTTGACTTTGTTCCAGGCGACTCTTCTAAGTAGTTCAGTATCAGTGGCAATCTTGATCCCAAATACGAAATCGTGCTCATCGAGTTCATCCGTGAGAACCGAGACATCTTTGCATGGGAACCTTCTGACATGCCGGGTGTACCGATAGAACTCGCTGAGCACACTCTTAATATTGATCCAAAATTTAAGCCGGACAAGCAGTTTCTTTGGCGGTTCAATGAGGAGAGGCATAAGGCCATTGGTGAGGAAGTAGCCCGGCTCTTGGCGGCTGGCTTCATTGTTGAAGTTTTTCATCCAGAGTGGTTGGCTAACCCGGTGCTTGTGCTTAAGAAGAACAGCACTCGGCGTATGTGTGTGGATTATACGGACTTAAACAAAGCTTGTCTGGCTGATCCCTTCGCTCTCCCTCGTATTGATCAAATTATTGATGCTACGGTGTGTTGTGAGCATTTGAGCTTTTTGGATGCTTACTCTGGTTATCATCAGATCAAGATGGCAGTTAACACCAGGGGAAGACGTCGTTCATTACTCCGTTTGGAGCCTTCTGCTATGTATCTATGCCTTTTGGGCTCAAGAGTGCTCGAGCGACTTACCAGCGGTGTGTGCAGGAATTGTCTTCATAATCAGATTGCGCGCAATGTTCACGCTTATGTGGACGACATCGTGGTGAAATCTAGAGAGAAGGAGACCTTGATAGATAATCTGAAGGAGACCTTTGACAATCTTCGGGTCTACAAGATGATGCTTAATCCGACCAAGTGTGTTTTTGGCGTGCCTGCAGGCAAGCTTTTGTGTTTTCTGGTTTCTAACAGGGGCATTGAGGCTAACCCGGAGAAGATCAAGGCAATCACCTCTCTGGCTGAGCTGGCGGGCATCAATGATGTTCAGCGTTTGGCGGGTCGGATCGCTGCTTTAAGCCGGTTCATAAGCCGGTTAGGTGAGAAGGCCATACCACTGTATCAAATGATGAAGAAGACAGATGACTTCTCTGGAGTGACGCTGCCAACGCTGCCTTTGAAAATTTGGATAGACAGCTAGCTTAGCCGCCGGTCCTTGCTGCTCCCATTGATAAGGAGCCATTATTATTATATGTGGCTGCTAACACACGAGCTGTCAATATGGCCATCGTGGTGGAGCGCAAGGAGGCTGGCAAAGAGAATCCGGTTCAACGGCCGGTTTATTGTATCAGTGAGGTGCTTATTGAGTCCAAGCAAAGGTATCCACATTGGCAGAAACTCGTTTATGGGGTATTCATGGCAAGCCAGAAGCTTAAGCAATATTTCTAGGGTCATCAAAACAGAGAAGCCACAGGACGAGTTGCCAAGTGGGCCATTGAGCTTGGGCCTCATGGTTTAAAGTACATGCCACGTACTGCTATCAAATTTCAAGCACTGGTGGACTTCATCAACGATTGGACAGAACTGCAGATGCCTGAAGAAAAGCCAGACAACACGTATTGGACTATTCACTTTGATGGGTCCAGGCAATTGGAGGGCTCGGGGGCCGGAGTTGTTTTAGCTTCCCCTCGAGGTGACAAATTTTGTTATGTGCTACGGTTGATGTTTCCCTGTACTAACAATGCAGCTGAGTATGAGGCCTTACTCCATGGTCTTCGGATGGCTAAGGAGATGAGCTTAAGCCGGGTAAGGTGTTTTGGCGACTCAGATTTGGTGGCTCAACAAGTATCAGGCACGTGGGATTCCAAGGATCCTCTCATGGCGGCTTATTGCCGTGAAGTTGATGCCATTGATGGACATTTCAAGGGTTACCAAGTGGAGCACATTGACCGCAGAAAGAACGAGGCGGTTGATGCCTTAAGCTGGCTGGGCTCTCAGCGTAAGCCGGTGCCGCCTAATACTTTCTTGGATATTCTGCATAACCCATACATCAAGTTACCTCTGAGAGGAAGACTTGGCGTTCCTGACCGGAAGCACAATTGGTGGCGGCTCTTCACGTCATCCCAGATTGGACAGTGCCATACTTGGCTTACATGACCCGAGGCGAGTTGCCTGAGGATGAAACCTTGGCCAGGCAGATAACCCGGCGGTCTAAGTCAATGACAATTTCCAATGGCGACTTGCATCATCACAGTGTCACTGGGGCGTTTCAGCGTTGTGTCTCTCCTGAGAAGGCCAAGAAATTCTACGTGAAATTCATGAAGGGGATTGTGGCCATCATGCCGGGTCAAAATCCCTTGTGGCCATGGCTTTCCGTCATGGATTTTATTGACTGATGGCTCATGCTGATGCAGAGGACCTGGTCAGTAAATGTAACGGTTGTCAGAAGTTCTCGACACGTGCTCACGTGCGGCTCAAGAGTTGAGGATGATTCAATTACTTGGCCATTTGCGATGCAGGGGGCTTGACATGGTTGGGCCTTTCAAAAGGTCCAAAGATAAAAAGACCCACCTTTTGGTGGCGGTTGACAAATTTACAAACTGGGTTGAGGTAGAGCCAGTTAGTAAGTGTGATGCAGCTACGGTGGTTCAGTTCATGAAGAAGGTGATATTTCGTTTTGGCTTTCCACGGCATTATAGCGACAATGGTACTAATCATCTAAAGGCGCCATGGAAGAATTTTGTCAACATGAGCATATTAGACGATGTTTCATCGGTGGCTCACCCCAATCAAATGGTCAAGCTGAGAGAGACAATCAGGAGATCTTGAAAGGCATCAAGCCCGACTTTTGGTCCCCTTGCAACGGACGCCGGGTTGTTGGGTTGAGGAGTTACCCTACGTGATATGGATCATCAATACTACTCCCAACAGGTCTACGGGTTATACGCCTTACTTCATGGTCTACGGAGCTGAGGCGGTTCTCCCTAGTGACATTCGTCATGACTCGCCCCGTGTGGCGGCTTATGTTGAGGCCGATAACAAACAAGTGCGTCAGGAGGCCCTTGACCTGTTAGATGAAAAGCGTGACTTGGCAGCAGCTCGCTCGGTGATTTACCAACAGGACCTGCACCGCTATCACAACCGCCGGGTTAAGTCCAGAACCTTTCAGGAAGGTGATTTGGTGCTCCGGCTCATCTAGGATCAAAATGATGCACACAAGTTATCCCCACCTTGGGAAGGGCCCTTTGTGGTCAGTAAGAACTTGAACAACGGGTGATACAACCTTAGCGCAAAGACTCACGTAAGTCGGAGGAGGAGACCCGCCGGTCGTGGAATATCGCTCATCTTCGTCCTTACTACACTTGAGCCACCGGCTCTCATGATGTACATATTTTGACGATGTGTATATTATGATAAATAATAAAGCAGGACCTCTGTCCTTTTTCATCCTCAAAGGTAATATGTCATTGTTATTATTATTGTCATCTCAAATGATCACTTGGGGGCTAATCGTATCCGAATCTAGCTTGACCCATTCGATCCGGCTTATGATCGTATTCGAATCTAGCCGTTAAACCTTATGATCATTAGGGTTGTTCCTGTTCAAACATTGGTCGTATTCGAACCAAAGAGAACATAGCTGTCGGCACCCTCTTGATTGACACACTGCCGAGCTCACTAGGGGGCTTCTTGATCGTATTCGAATCATAGCTCAACCCCTTTTGGGAGCCGACTTTGATCGTATTCGAATCAGAGTCTTTAAAAAACTCTCAAGCTCATTAGGGGGCTTCCTGTTCAAACATAGGTCGTATTCGAACCAAAGACAACATAGTTGTTGGTACCCTCTTGATCGGCGCAACGCCAAAGCCACTGGGGGCTACATTATCGTATTCGAATCCTACCTTAACCCCTTTGGAATGGTTTAATGATCGTATTCGAATCAGAAGCCTTGAATTTCTTATATTCTATTTGGTTTCAGTTTTGTTTGAAAGCAGCCTTTATTTGACTTGAGACTTTTTTGAGGTTTAAAGGTACAAGTGTGGTTAATATGAACACAGCTTGATGTTGGCTGATAAATCGCCAATATATGAGAATCATCATACCTTTGGAAGTATTGATTTCCACAGATTGGGTTATCACCCTTCTTTATGCAGGGTCACATAGACTGGCGGTGCAAATCAAAAGATCACATGTATAAGATTATAGTTGTGTTTCAACATTATGTGTTACAACAGGCATATCTGTGAATCTTATTCTATCTTAATATATCAAGCTATTATGACCCGCTTTGCGGTAAGCCGCCAAGGGATCTTGTGATCTATTTCTATGTGCAGGAATGGTAAAAGACTTGATCAAGCATAAGGAAAGCAGACGAAAAGTATAACATGGGTGAATATAATATGGCGGCTTAATAGTATTAAGCACCAAAAGCGTGCTGCGATGGCATGGCAAAAGCAAAGTAATTTCTATTCTATTACATAACTTCCGAGTCCAAATGATTCATATTGTTTTTAGGACATCACGGTATGAGCCGCCATGGCGGATTAACTCTCGTGTTGTCGTGAAGCGTCTGGGTTTGCCTTCTCCGCTTCTTCGCCCTGTTCCCTTTCTTGGAAGGTTGATGATGACCAGTCAATGACATTCAAAGCTCCAAATTCAGCTTCATCATCAATTAGTTCGGCCGGGTCAACTTGAGGCGAAGATATGCTTCTGAAGTGGAGGGATGAGGCTGGTCACTTTATAATGAGGTGTTGGAATTCTCCGGTTCTCCATGTCATAGCCGGCTGGTACTTGCAGAGATCAGCTTCGTCAGCTCTCAGGGTGGCCACATGGCGTATCTCCTTCACACAAGTGGGGAAGTTTTCCTGTTCAACGGGAGTGCCATCCTCCTTAAAGCTCGGATAACCAGTGGCGAGGTCGGCCGGGTCTAGCTCCGATACCCAAGCTTTGGCCCGACTTAAAGCAGCCACAGCTCCGACTCTCACAGATGATCGCCTCAGTTCGATGAATCGCTGGGGTAACACAGAAAGTTTCTTTAACACATCCACTGAGGGAGTCCGGGATTAAGGGGTCCTCGGCTAGCCGGACTATATACTGTGGCTGGACTGTTGGACTATGAAGATACAAGATTGAAGACTTCGTCCGTGTCTGGATGGGACTCTCCTTTGTGAGGAAGGCGGGCTTGGCAATTAGGATATGTAGATCTCCTTCTCTGTAACCGACTACTGTGTAATCCTAGCCCCTCCGGTGTCTATATAAACCGGAGGGTTTAGTTCGTAGGACAAGAACACTCAAAGTCATAAGATAGCTTTTAGGGTTTAGCCTCTACGATCTCATGGTAGATCAACTCTTGTAATACTCATATCATCAAGATCAATCAAGCAGGAAGTAGGGTATTACATCCATCGAGAGGGCGAACACAGGTAAACATCGTGTCCCCTGCCTCCTATTACCATTAGCTTTAGGCGCAGTTCGGGACCCCCTACCGAGATCCGCCGGTTTTGACACCGACATTAGTGCATTCATTGAGAGTTCCACTGTGTCGTCACGATAAGGCTTGCTGGCTCCTTCAATCATCTTCAACGACGCGGTCCAGGGGGAGGTTTTCCTCCCGGACAGATCTTCGTATTCGGCGGCTTCGTATTGCGGGCCAACTCGCTTGGCCATCTGGAGCAGATCGATAGCTACGCCTCTAGCCATCAGGTCAGGTTTGGAAGCTTGAACTATACTGCCGACATCCGCAGAGACTTGATCTTCGATGGATTTGAGCCCATGTCAGGTACGCCGAACAGTCACGACGAGCATGACTTAGATCTTCCATCGGACAGTGTTCGGGAGATCGCGCCTGCGGCGGTCTCGGGAATCAATCCGTAGTAGATCGTGCCATCCGAGGGCGGGTGGATGGACCCGCCACGGAGGCCGCACACTCATCAGCGTTGGAGCGAACACCGATCCCACCTCCTATGAGGATGGTGTCATTGGACCCTCGGACTCATCTCCGGCTACAGGGCTCTGAACCGCATGCATCCGTGCCCTGCTCGAATCTGATTGGGCACCGATCATGGAGTTCACCTCCGCGGACATCTTTCAGCACTCACCCTTGGGTGACGTGCTAAACTCATTAAAGTCTCTCTCCTTGTTAGGAGACTCTTGGCCAAACTATGTCCGGCTTGAGTGGAAAGCGGACGAGGAGGAAATTCGTTCCCCACCCGCCACCCACTTAATAGCCACTATCGATGACTTAACCGACGTGCTTGACTTCAACTACGAAGACATCGACGGTATGGACGACGATGCAGGGGAAGAACAGGAACCACCGCCTATAGTGCGCTGGACAGCCACCTCATCATATGATATATATATGGTGGACACCCCCAAAGAAAGCAATGGCGATGAGGCAACGGAAGATAATCCCTTGGAGAAGCAATCTAGGCACCGGCGTCATAGGCGCCGCCCCAAGCCCTGCCATAGCAAAAATAGTGATACCGGCACAAGAGATGATAACAATCCGGATGGTGCCGAAGACGAAAACAATCCTGCCCAGCCAGGCTTCGAGCAGGCCGAGCAAGAAGATGTGCAAGCTAGCCCTAAGGAACAGGCAGCAGATGGAGAATTGGAGGATGATAATTACTTGTCTCTCTCCAAAGACGTAGTGAGCCTTAGCGACGAAGAATTCATCGTGCCTGAGGATCCCGACGAGCAGGAGCGCTTGAAGCGCCGGCTTATGGCCACTGCAAAAAGCCCGAAGAAAAAGCAGCAACAGCTTCAAGCTGATTAAGATCTGCTAACTGATAGATGGACCGAGGTCCTGGCTGCCGAGGAATACGGACTCGGGCGCCTTGCCAAAAGTTACCCAAAGCGCAGGTTGCTACCTCAACTCGAGGAGGAGGCGTTCAAGCCCACACTACCAGCGCATGATGCGGCTGACCGGCCACCCCGCGGCCAGGACAAAGTGGCGTACCAGCCCGAAGTCCAGACTGCACCCCGTCGCCAATCAAACAATAATACTAAGGACCGGGGCTACACGAAGGACCTGCGAGACGTATTGGTAAACAAAGCAGGACAGTCATGATCGATCTATGGATCACGGGGCGTGCCACAACGCGTGACGATGACCGTCACACCGGATACACTAAACAAAAGTCCGGCCAGGCCGAATAGACCAGACCAGATTCATTTGAACTGCATCGGGATGTAGCCCGGCATAGAGGCGCCGCACACCCCCTATGCTTCACTGATGAAGTAATGGATCATGAATTCCCAGAAGGGTTTAAACCCATGAACAGTGAATCATATGATGGCACAACAGACCCCGCGGTATGGATTGAAGATTTTCTCCTACACATTCACACACTAGTAGAAAAAGGGTCAAATGTGAGACACATTAGTCCCGGTTTGAATTTGAGACGGCACTAATGTGTCCATTAGTGTCGGTTCCAACGGCTAGCCGGCCGCTCTCATTAGTACCGGTTCGTGGCGAACCTTTAGCACCGGTTCGTAGACATGACCTACTACTTTCCCGGAGCTGAACTAAACCGTGAGAAGATAAGTGATACGTCTCCAACATATCTATAATTTTTTATTGTTCCATGCTATTATATTACCCCTTTTGGATGTTTATAGGCTTTATTTTACACATTTATATCATTTTTGGGACTAACCTACTAACCGGAGGCCATGCCCGTATTGCTGTTTTTTTGCCTATTTCAATATTTCGAAGAAAAGGAATATCAAATGGAGTCCAAACGGAATGAAACCATCATGGCGTGTTTTTGGAACGAACGTGATCCGGAGAACCTGGAGTGCCAGTCAAGAAGCAAACGAGGCGACCAGGAGATAGGAGGGCGCACCCACCCCCTGGGCGTGCCCCCTGTCTCCTGGGCCCCACGAGCGGCCACCGACGTACTTCTTCCTCCTATATATACCTACGTACCCCGAAAACATCCAGAGAGCCAATGAAAAACAATTTCCACCACAGTAACCTTCTGTATCCACGAGATCCCATCTTGGAGCATTCGTCGGCGCTCCGCCGGAGGGGGAATCGACCACGGTGGGCTTCTACATCAACACCATAGCCCCTCCGATGAGTTGTGAGTAGTTTACCACAGACCTTCGGGTCCATAGTTATTAGCTAGATGGCTTCTTCTCTCCTTTTTGGATCTCAATACAATGTTCTCCCCCTGTCTTGTGGAGATCTATTAGACGTAAAAACGTTGTGCGGTGTGTTTGTCGAGATCCAATGAATTGTGGGTTTATGATCAAGTTTATCTATGAGAAATATTTAAATCTTCTCTGAATTCTTTTATGTATGATTGAGTTGCAAGTCTCTTCAAATTATCAATTTGGTTTGGCCTACTAGATTGATCTTTCTTGCCATGGGAGAAGTACTTAGCTTTGGGTTCAATCTTGCGGTGTCCTTACCCAGTGACAGAAAGGGTTGCAGGGCACGTATTGTATTGTTGCCATCGAGGACAAAAAGATGGGGTTTATATCATATTGCTTGAGTTTATCCCTCTACATCATGTCATCTTTCTTAATGCGTTACTCTGTTCTTATGAACTTAATACTCTAGATGCATTCCAGATAGCGGTCGATGTGTGGAGTAATAGTAGTAGATGCAGGTGAGTCGGTCTACTTGTCGCGGACGTGATGCCTATATACATGATCATGCCTAGATAATCTCATAATTATTCGCTTTTTTATATATTGCTCGACAGTAATTTGTTCACCCACCGTAATACTTATGCTATCTTGAGAGAAGCCACTAGTGAAACCTATGGCCCCCGGGTCTATCTTTTATCATATAAACTTTCAATCTACTTTTATTTGCATCTTTACTTTTTGCATCTATATTATAAAATACCAAAAATATATTTATCTTATCATACTATCTCTATCAGATCTCACTTTCGCAAGTGGCCGTGAAGGGATTGCCAACCCCTTTATTGCGTTGGTTGAGAGTTCTTTGTTTGTTTGTGTAGGTGCGTGGGACTTTTGAGGAGCCTCCTACTAGATTGATACATTGGTTCTCAAAAACTGAGGGAAATACTTGCGCTACTATTGCTGCATCACCCTTTCCTCTTTAAGGAAAACCAGCATAAGCTCAAGACGTAGCAAGAAGGATTTCTGGCGCCGTTGCCGGGGAGGTCTTCGCTCAAGTCAAGACATACCAACTACCCATCACAAACTCATCTCCCTCGCATTTACATTATTTGTGATTTGCCTCTCGTTTTCCTCTTCCCCACTTCACCCTTGCCATTTTATTCGCCTTTCTTCTGTTCGTCTTTTCGTGTGCTTTGATGTCCTACTTGGCTCGTTTGCTCGTTTGGTTGGAATAGTTGTTTATTTATTGCTAAACAGAGAAGCTAAGATCTATGGATCCTCATCTGCTTGCTAATCTTTTTAAGAGATCCAATTATGATGAACCAATTGCTAGTGAGTTTTGTGCACTAGATTATCTTTATGAAGTTTTGCTTGAAATTCGTGAATCTGAAAATTGTGATGAAGAAATTCATGAAGAGATTCACGATAGCTCCTTGAATAAAAAGCATGATTTCAATGATTTTATTTTAAACTCTCATGATTTCAATTGTGCTAATAATATCAAAAACCCTAAGCTTGGGGATGCTAGTTTTGCTATGTCTACTACTTGTTGTAATGATCATGATTGGAGTGATTATTCTTATGATCTTGAGAATTTATTTAAGCCCCAAGATGAATATGAGACTGATAATAGTGTTTGCAATAATATTGAAAGTGGGCTTGGAAGAGTGTCAACTTTAGATCCCATATATTTAGAGAATGTTCAATCTTATGGTATTTTTGATAAAAGTGGGTTTGGAGAAGTCATGACCTTAGTTAATGTTAATTCCACTATTTTGGAAGAGTGTCAACGTCGCATGCATGTGGATCGTGTTGGAAATATTTTATGTCATAGTTATTTTGTTGAATTTTCTTATGATCCTACATGTAATTATTATGAGAGAGGAATATATGGTTGTATAAATTTTCATGTTACTAAATTACCTCTCTTCATGTTGAAATTGCTATCATCTCTTTGTTCTTCCTTGCATATGCTAGTTTTTGCTTGCCTTGATCATTTGTTTGCTTACAAGATGCCTATGCATAGGAATTATGTTAGACTTAAGTGTGTTTGTCACATGCTTTATGATGCTCTCTTTGTGCTTCAATTCTTGTCTTTCATGTGAGCATCATTTAAATATCAATGCCTAGCTAAAAAGGCTTTAAAGAGAAGCGCTTGTAAGGAGACAATCCAATATTTTCCTTTCTGTTATCTAATAAATTTTGCATCTACCTTCTGTTTATATGTGTCTTTATGTTTTAATTAGTGTTTGTGCCAAGTAGAACCTATAGGATAACCTATGGTGATAGTTAATTTGATTCTGCTAAAAAACAGAAACTTTGCACGCACGAAATTAGTTTTGTTAAATCACAGAAACGTGATTTTGCGTTGATTCTTTTTGCTGCTGATCAATAGACAAATTATCCTGGTCGTTCCTATTTTGGTAGGATTTTTAGAGTTCCAGAAGTTTGCGTTAGTTACAGATTTCTACAGACTGTTTTGTTTTTGGCAGATTCTGTTTTTCGTGTGTTGTTTGCTTATTTTGATGCATCTATGGCTAGTATTAAGTGGTATGAACCATAAATAACTTGGAATACAGTAGGTGCAACACCAAAATAAATAAATAATGAGTTCATTACAGTACCTTATGTGGTGGTTTTGTTTTTCTTTCACTAACGGAGCTTATAATATTTCCTGTTGAGTTTTGTGTTGTGAAGTTTTCAAGTTTTGGGTAAAGATTTGATGGACTATGGAATAAGGAGTGCAGATCCTAAGCTTGGGGATTCCCATGGCACCCCAAGATATTCAAGAGTAGCCAAAAGCCTAAGCTTGGGGATGCCCCGGGAAGGCATCCCCTCTTTCATCTCCGTTCATTGGTAACTTTACTTGGAGCTATATTTTTATTCGCCACATGATATGTGTTTTGCTTGGAGCATCGTGTATTATATTAGTCTTTGCCTTTTAGTTTACCACAATCATCTTTGCTGTACACACCTTTTGGCAAAAGCCTACTTGATTAGAATTTACTAGAATATACTATGTGCTTCACTTATATCTTTTGAGCTTGATAGTTTTCGCTCTAGTGCTTCACTTATATCTTTTAGAAACACGGCGGTGGCTTAATTTTGTAGCAATTGCTAGTATCTCATGCTTCACTTATATTATTTTGAGAGTCTTTTAGAACAGCATGGTATTTGCTATGGTTATAAAATTGGTCCTAGAATGGTTGGCATCCAAGTTGGGTATAATAAAAACTATCATAGGAAGTGAATTGGATACTATGATCAATTTGATACTTGATAATTGTTTTGAGATATGGAGTTAGTGATATTAAAGTCATGCAAGTTGGGTGATTATGAATTTAAAGAATTCTTGTGCTAAAGTTAGCAAGTCCCATAGCATGCACGTATGGTTAAAGTTGTGTAACAAATTTGAAACATGGAGTGTACCTGGCTTGTGCATCCTTATGAGTGGCGGTCGGGGACGAGCGATGGTCTTTTCCTACCAATTTATCCCTCTAGGAGCATGCGCCTACTACTTGATATTTGATGACTTCTAAATTTTTGCAATAAGTATATGAGTTCTTATGACTAATGTTGAGAACATGTATTATACGCACTTTTACCTTTCCACCATTGCTAGCCTCTTGATTACCTTGCATTGCCCTTTCTCACCTTGAGAGTTGGTGCAAACTTAGCGTTGCATCCAAACCCCGTGATACGATATGCTCTATCACGCATAAAACTCCTTATATCTTCCTCAAAACAGTCACCATACCTACCTATTATGGCATTTCCATAGCCATTTCGAGATATATTGCCATGCAACTTTCCTTTATTCCGTTCATCATCATCATGACCTACTTTACTGTTGTCATATTGCCATTGCATGATCATGTAGTTGACATCGTATTTGTGGCAAAGCCACCATGCATAATTTTCATACATGTCACTCTTGATTCATTGCACCATCCTGGTACACCGCCGGAGGCATTCATATAGAGTCATATCTTGTTCTAGTTTCGAGTTGTAATTCATATGTTGTAATCAATGAAAATGTGATGATCATCATTATTAGAGCATTTCCCGAAAAGAAAAAAAGGAAAAAAAAGGGAAAGGCCAAAAGAAAAAAAGAAAGGCCAAAGAAATATAAAAAGAAAAAAAAGAAAAAAAAGAAAAAAAAGAAAAACAATAAAAGGGGCAATGTTGATATCTCCTTTTCCACACTTGTGCTTCAAAGTAGCACCTTGTCATTCATGTAGTGAGTCTCATATGTTGTCACTGTCATATACTAGTTGGAATTTTTCATTGTAGAACTTGGCTTGTATATTCCTACGATGGGCTTCCTCAAATGCCCTAGGTCTTCGTGAGCAAGCAAGTTGGATGCACACCTACTAGTTTTCTTTTGTTGAGCATTCATTTATAGCTCTAGTGCATCCGTTGCATGGAAATCCCTACTCCTCATGTTGACATCAATTGATGGGCATTTCCATAGCCGTTGATTATCCTCGTCAATGTGAGACTTTCTCCTTTTTTGTCTTCTCCACACAATCCCCATTATCAAATTCTATTCCACCCATAGTGCTATATCCATCGCTCACGCTCATGTATTGCGTGAAGGTTGAAAAAGTTTGAGATTATTTAAGTACGAAACAATTGCTTGGATTGTCATCGGGGGTGTAGAATTTGGGAACATCTTTGTGTGACGAAAATGAAGCATAGCCTAACTATATGATTTTGTAGGGATGAACTTTCACTACTAGGGAAAACCTTACAGACAGAATTTTAGCAGCAGCGCGGTTTAAAAACGGGCGCTGCTGCTAACTAGCAGTAGCGAGCTTAATGGAACCGCGCTACAAATAACTAGGTAGCAGTAGCGCTCTATGTGAAACAAGCGCTACTACTATAATTGCCACGGATTTGCCTCCAGGCTAGATATAGTAGTAGCGCCCTTCCCTGGATGTGCTGCTGCTAAAGTACTTAGTAGCAGCGTTTTTCTGCAAAACTCGTTGCTGCTAAGTGTTGCACCTAATTAAGTTTAGTCCCATATTGCTAAGCGAACAAGGTGTTTACCACCTTAAATATGTTACTTCTCAAACTACCTCGAGCACTTGGTCTTCATTGAATTATATGTGTAGGATTTGTGGCTGCAATATGAATCTTCACCAGTGCCTATACAGGTACCGTGAGGATTCATGTTAACTATTTAGATTCTACACAAAAAGATCAATGATGACCAATGTATATTTTTGATGCGTGCTTAGACTTAGCAGTAGCGTTTTTCTGTAAAACGCGCTATAGCTACTTCGACTTAACCACCAGCCCGCTCAAAATTTCACTAAGTCCTCCTCCCCCCTGTTCCCCTACTCCTCTATTGCCGCCGCCCGAGCCCGAGCCTGCCCTCACCGCCGCGGCCCGAGGCCGCCCTCAACCTCACCGCTGCCGCCCGCTGCCGCTCTCGACCTCACCATCGCTGCCGCCTCCCCCACCCCTCCGCTCTCGACCTCATCGCGCCGCTCTCGACCTCACCGTCGTCTGCCGCCGCCGCCGCCGTCCTCCATCCGCCACCGAGGTACTCCCTCTTTCCGTGCCTCCTCCTCCCACCGCGCCCTCCTCCCTCCTCCTACCACCGTGCCCTCCTCCCTTCGCTCGGCCGCCCCTCCTCCCTCATTCGCAGCCCTCCTCCCACCGCCTCCATCCTCCTCCTCCGGTCGGCCCCTCCCCCTCCTCCTCCGCCGCCCGCTCCCCCTCCTCTCTCCTCCCTCCCTCCCTTGTCTCTGTTCTTGCAAATCGTAGGTGTTTTGAATAAAATAGAAGTAAGAAAATTTAGGGTAGAACTAGGGTAGTAGAATTTTTAGCAAGTGTTTAATAGAAAATAGTTTATTTAGTAAGTGATTAATATAACTAGTTTATTTATATTTGGTACTTAATAGAACTAGTTTATTTGGCAAGTGCTTAATAGAACTAGTTTATTTATAGTAAGTGCTTAATAGCACTAGTTTATTTAGTAAGTAGTTAATAAAACTAGTTTATTTAGTGTTAGGATTATATATAAGATATTTTCAAATGTTTTTTTTTCATATTTTGAACCATTGAAATGCAATGACCATCGCTAAATGGCCTATGTTTTGCCGGAGTGTTGATTAATTTCCGTTCCTGCAAATTTCAGGCGCTCGATATGTCTTTTTTAGCAAAGGTCATGCCGGATTTTTTGGGTTTTGCCATCGAGTTATAATCTTTGAATTTTGAACACAGGAGATGTCTGATGACGATGGGATCCCGGAGTGCGGGTACTGCTACGATGACCGTGGTGTGTGCGACAGGTTTCCTCACCTGCAAAATGATAGGTTTTTCACCGTGAAGCTGGAAGAGACCTTCGATGTTTGTACGGTATGCAATGACAAGCATTTCATCATAATAAATATCATCACGTGTGCTTCTTTTGTTCAACGTGTAATTTATGGATTTTTTTCAATACGACTAGTACATCCCGTGCCATGCTAGACCATATATATTTGAGAAGCTTGGTTTTGGTTTAGATGACTTTGAGAATATTGTGGAGA
This sequence comes from Aegilops bicornis, assembly GCA_021605145.1. NCBI lineage: Eukaryota > Viridiplantae > Streptophyta > Magnoliopsida > Poales > Poaceae > Aegilops > Aegilops bicornis. The sequence goes on along the minus strand of CM038675.1, from coordinate 49,317,186 downwards.
CGAGGAGGGCTCACTTAAGAACTAAACATGGTTATGAGTTTCGGGTTAAGTTCTACAATGTCGTCGATCGCTCCCATTTCGGTTGCTCTAATTGGGAAGCTCTCTGCAAGGCATATGGATTTGAGGAGGAATGCGAATAAGATTTGATATTCGTCCCGAAGATTATGATGACGATGATAATATCGACATCTGGTTGGATGTGGATATGCCTCCAGTTTTACCTAGATGTGAGTTTGTCAAACTAATTTGTTAAGTTCAGTAATTTATGTTGTTAATTTAAAAATATTTGGTTTTCGTCCGTACTAAACTTATTTATTTATAATTGTCAGCTTATTTCTTATCTTCAAGAAATACTCGGAAGGTAGTAGACAACACATACTACAGCTATGATTCCAAGCTTAATTTTGAGGAGAAAGGTTATCTTGTCTCATTCATAGAAGATGTTGAGGCCTTCAAAACCAGTCACTCTATCAGCCCAAATTATCCTAGAATCGTGCCACTAGTCCATAAATTGCTTGATGGTAACTTCATTGCCAAAAACTTGGTAAGATTTTGTTAATGATGGTAACTTCATTGCATACATTATTCTTAAGTAAACTACATTGCTAACTATATATGTTACTATTTCGGTTTTGAACAGAGGCCCCCGAAGCAGTTTGTGCCTGACATGCTATGTACCAAAGGTGATATGCATATGGTTAGCTTACGACCAACTCCTCCGGAGGCTTACCATACAGCATACTCGATTTCCTCAAATGTTGGAAGGCTCAAAATCAAAGAATGGAGCAAAGTGATGAATGCTCACACGCAAATAATTGGAGACAAAATGAATGTGCGCAAGCCACAAGTTGGAGATAGGTTTATGTCAATTCTCCATTATGGTGAAGGACCGGTTTATCTCGTTATATGGTATTTTAGCTAGGAGAGAGGAGTAGGTCCTAAGTATTAAGAACAATTAGTTAGTGTTGAATATATATGACTACAGTGTCTTAGACTTGATGGTGACGCTTGAGTAGGAGTAGTGATTATGAGTACTATGATGATGATGAGGAGGAGTTGTTATTATAATTAGTGACGAAGTTGTTATATGATGTCTCATCATGAACGAAAATGATGATTATGAGGAGTTATATGACAATTATATATTATGATGATAAGTTGTTAATGATATTGTGATGATGATGATAAGTTATTATGTCATTGGGTGAAATAACTTGGATTAGTTTCAAATGGATGGATCCAAAGTGACCATTATATTGGTTACTTTGGATCCGTGCACTTGAAACTAATCAAAAGTTCTTTCACCTAGTGATTTAATAACTCATTATGATGTTAAAACAATCTCTAACTTGCTACTATATGAAAAATTGTATACAGGTGTATCAATACGACCTAAAATAAAAAATAAATGGAACTAGGAATAATAGTAGTAGCGATTGTTCTCGAAAGCGCTACTAGTAATTAGCAGTAGCGCTCGTTTGGGAAAGCGCTGCTACTAAGTAGATATAGCAGTAGCGCGTGCCAGCAGGCGCTACTGCTAAGCTTTAGCTGTAGCGCCTTATCAGTAGCGCGCTTCCCTGCGCTACTGATAGGCCAAAAACCAGCGCTACTGATAGGCTTTTCCCTAGTAGTGTTTTCTTTAGCCATATTATTTTGAGAAGACATGATTGCTTTGATTAGTATGCTTGAAGTGTTACTATTTCTTTTTTCAATATGAACTTTTATTTTGAATCATTTGGATCTGAACATTCATGCCACAATAAAGAAAATTACATTGAGAATTATGCTAGGTAGCATTCCACATTAAAAATTCTGTTTTATCATTTACCTACTAGAGGACGAGCAGGAATTAAGCTTGGGGATGCTTGATACGTCTCCAACGTATCTATAATTTTTGATTGTTCTATGCTATTATATTACCCCTTTTGGATGTTTATGGGCTTTATTTTACACATTGATATCATTTTTGGGACTAACCTACTAACCGGAGGCCCAGCCCGTATTGCTGTTTTTTTGCCTATTTCAGTATTTCGAAGAAATGCAATATCAAACGGAGTCCAAACGGAATGAAACCTCCGGGAGTGTGATTTTTGGAACGAACGTGATCCGGAGAACTTGCAGTGCAAGTCAAGAAGCAAACGAGGTGGCCAGGAGATAGGAGGCGCGCCCACCCCGGGCGCGCCTGTCTCCTGGGCCCCACGAGCGGCCACCGACGCATTTCTTCCTCCTATATATACCTACGCACTCGAAAACATCCAGAGGGCAAACGAAAAACAATTTCCACCGCTGTAACCTTCTCAGATCCATGAGATCCCATCTTGGAGCCTTTCTTTGGCGCCCACGAGGGGGGAATCGACCACGGAGGGCTTCTACATCAACACCATAGCCCCTCCGATGAGTTGTGAGTAGTTTACCACATACCTTCGGGTCCATAGTTATTAGCTAGATGGCTTCTTCTCTCTTTTTGGATCTCAATACAATGTTCTCCCCCTCTCTTGTGGAGATCTATTCGATGTAAACTCTTTTTGCGGTGTGTTTGTCTAGATCCGATGAATTGTGGGTTTATGATCAAGTTTATCTATGAGAAATATTTGAATCTTCTCTGAATTCTTTTATGTATGATTGAGTTATCTTTGCAAGTCTCTTTGAATTATCAGTTTGGTTTGGCCTACTAGATTGATCTTTCTTGCCATGGAAAAGAAATATGCTAAACCTAGACTTATTAGACGGGTTCTCTTGCTAGAAGAATTTGATTTGCATATTATTGGTAGAAAGGGAGCTGAGAACCCCGTTGCAGACAACTTGTCTAGCTTAGAGAATGTTCTTGATGACCTACTACCTATTGATGATAGCTTTCTTGATGAACAATTAGCTGTCATAAAATGCTTCTCGTACTGCTCCATGGTATGCTGATTATGCTAATTACATTGTTGCTAAATTTGTACAACCTAGTTGCACATACCAGCAAAAGAAAAAGTTCTTTTATTATCTAAGACATTACATCTGGGATGACCCACACCTTTATAAAGAAGGAGTAGATGGTGTTATTAGACGTTGTGTACCTGAACATGAACAGGAACAGATCCTACGTAAGTGTCACTCCGAGGCATATGGAGGACACCACGCTGGAGATAGAACATCACATAAGGTATTGCAATCCGGTTTTTATTGGCCTACTCTCTTCAAAGATGTCCGTAAGTTTGTCTTGTCATGTGATAAATGTCAAAGAATTGGTAATATTAGTAGACGTCAAGAAATGCCTATGAACTATTCTCTTGTTATTGAACCATTTGATGTTTGGGGCTTTGATTATATGGGACCTTTTCCTGCCTCTAATGGGTATACACATATTTTAGTTGTTGTTGATTACGTTACTAAGTGGGTAGAAGCTATTCCAACTAGTAGTGTTGATCATAACACTTCTATTAAGATGCTTAAAGAAGTTATTTTTCCGAAGGTTTTGACCAAAGAACCACGCAAATATCCTCTGTCTTTGTTTCGAGCTGTTTCTGTTGCAGATTTAGAGCAAGATGTCTTCTCAAGAGTCTGTCGGGAAGATTCGGGTGTCTCACCCAACGCTAGGTCCAGGAACAAACATGGATGCTTATCACTTTGGGCCATCAACGTAGGATGAGATGGAGGCCGACTTGAAAAGGATAGATGCCATGGAGGAGGATCAAGAAGTTACCTCTCGTTTCCAAGCCGGATTTACGATGGGGGAACTTCAGAGCTCAGCAATTCCAAACTCGGTCATCCCTTCCAATGTTAAATTTCTTTCTTATGAAAATATGAAAAAGAGTGTCACTTGTTCTCCAGCAGCTATATGCAACATCCATGGGTGAAAGGAGCTTTTGCCGTCACGGGTAAGCTCCATAAGGAAAATATGGATCTCAAGCAGGAGGTCAATAAGCTCGAGGAGGATCACACCATCACTTCCGAAGAAGGAGACATAATCACATGGGTATGGGCACTCCCCTTGGCAACTGCCAAGCTTGGGGGAGTTGCCCCGGTATCGTATCACCATCACACCCCTATCTTTACCGTTTTACTTAGTTCGATCCTTTTGGTAATATCTTGATCTAGTAGAATAAGCCTTTTTATAAATTAGTTTTGAGTTTTGCTTTGTGATCCCTCTATGTAATTGAGTCAGTGAGCTATATATAATAAAGATTAGTGTTGAGTCAACGGCTTTGCTATCTGGCTATGATCTTGTGAAAATAGAAAGAACAAAAAGAAATAAAAGATACCATATTGATCTTATGGATAGTAATGACTTCACACATAAGAGTATGACACATAAAAGTTGTTGAGAGTTGGCAAACATAGTTTTGGTCATCATTGCAATTAATAGGAAGTAATAAAGAGAGGTTTTCACATATAAATATACTATCTTGGACATCTTTTATGATTATGAGCACTCGTTAAGTATGACATGCTAAAGAGTTGATGTTAGCCAAGGAAGACAACGTAATGGGTTATGTTTTCTCACATCTTAGTTAAAGTATATTGTCATGGATCGTCCAACATGTTGAGCTTGCCTTTCCCCCTCATGCTAGCCAAATTCTTTGCACCAAGTAGAGATACTACTTGTGCTTCCAAATATCCTTAAACCCAGTTTAGCCATGAGAGTCCACCATACCTGCCTATAGATTGAGTAAGATCCTTCAAGTAAGTTGTCATGTTGTAAGCAATAAAAATTGCTCTCTAAATATGCACTGACTTATTAGTGTGGAGAAAATAAGCTTTATACGATCTTGTGATATGGAAGTAATAAAAGCGACGGACTGCATAATAAAGGTTCATATCACAAGTCGCAATATAAAGTGACGTTCTTTTTGCATTAAGATTTTGTGCATCCAACAATAAAAGCACCTGACAACCTCTGCTTCCCTCTAAGAAGGGCCAATCTTTTACTTTATGTCGTTTACATTTTGCAAGAGTCAAGGTGATTCTCACCTTTCCCTTTTTCATTTTATCCTTTGGCAAGCACCTCGTGTTGGAAAGATCTTGATAATATATATATATATATATATATATATATATATATATATATATATATATATATATGTATCCAATTGGATGTAAGTTAGCATGAACTATTATTGTTGACATTACCCTTGAGGTAAAACGTTGAGAGGCAACACAATAAGCCCCTATCTTTCTCCGTGTCCGATTAAAACTCCATAACCATAAGTATTGCGTGAGCGTTAGCAATTATGAAAGACTAAATGATAGTTGAGTATGGACTTGCTGAAAAGCTCTTATATTGACGCTTTCCGATGTTATGATAAATTGCAATTGCTTCAGTGACTGAGGTTATAGTTTGTTAGTTTTTAATGCAGTTTCTGATTCATACTTAACATTATGAATAGATTGTTACTTGAGCATAAGAAATCATATGACAAAACTTATATATGTTGCTGTTATAAGAACTAGCAAAGTGGCCCGCTCTTCACGCTGGCTACTATTTAATATAGTTAGATTCAAATTAGTTCATATTTGCAAGTTCTTTGGGTTGGTCGTGGAGTGGTGATTTTAAGGATATAACCCCTTTAATGCTTTGGGGAAATCTCTAGTGGCTATGGTGTCGATGATTTTTTAGTGCTACGTTCTCTTAACTAGCTAGCTTGACAATACTGTTGAGGCGTATTAAAGTTTACTATTTTTAGTATATAGTGTTTTGCCAAGAAGTATCATATGCATCAAATTTGCATCAATATGTGTGATTTTCTAATGATTGTATTTTCTTGTTCATATTCCCATGAAGTATACGTTAGCATTGATTTATTTTTTATACAAAATGCATCACCAAAAATTACATAATTTACGCTAAATGTACTTATATGCATATGTGTTTTTTGGATGATGTACACCAAAAATTACATATTCCCATGAAGGATACTGTTTTTCTTAGATGATCTACACTAATCGTTGGTGTTCTTCTATAATTCATAGCTGGTTACTTCTATTGTTTGCAGTAAAATAATTTTTTCATACTTGAATGATTAGTTGTGATTTTAGCCCAACAGGCTCACGCGGATGCACACAATGTTCAGGCATCTCTCACACTTCACACAGACACTGGTGTTGCCCAATCCCCTTTGCCCCATTTCTCCTTTCCTTACTTTCTCTATTGACTCTCGGGTTACTGCCGTCGACTGATGTCCAGCTACTCACAGAGCACATACACCATCCTTTTATCCATTGACTCTCAGATGAATGCCACCGGCTAAAGTCCTTCCACACAAAGAGCAATGTTGGTGCTATTGCTGATTCGTTGTGCATGGATCTCATCTTCCTAGGCAGCTTGGATCCCGACTGAGTTCATCCTAAAGAAGTAGATCCGGAATTGATCCCTTGAACATGGGTTTTTCTCCCTACAAAAAGAGATTGTGATTTGATAGTTTTTCTTTGTAGCTAGGCAGCAGCGAAGAGACCTTGGATACCGAAGCAATACCGGCAGCGCTAGTGCAGAGACTCATTGCCGCAGCCGCTATGTCAGTTCGAGGATACTCGGGGTGGCAGTTGCGTGTGTGTTTATTTTCTGAAGGGTGGCGGATATGATCTTTATTCTAGGATTGAGCCTCAGGTGTTTTATTGGATAGTTTAGTTTTTCCTTATAAAGGAAGGTTTTCACGTAATCTTATTTTAACGGCATGTAATCTTTATTTTAGGATTGAACCACATAGCTGCAGTTTTTTCTTTTAGGATTGAACCACATAGCTGCAGTTTTTCTTCCTTTTGAGATTGAGCCATCTTAGACCTAGCCTATTAATTATGTCTTTCAAGTTACGGGTCCACGAAATTAACGACTCAATATTTCTAATTATTGTGGTAATTTCTAGCTCATTTCTCTTTTTTATTATTAATCCTCTAAGCACTTTTTTATATATAATATATAGATGTACGTAAGCCTATTTATTTTGCTTCGGACAAAACATTATGTAGTTTGCTTTTTTCCCTCCATCTATTTCGAAATATATTTTTGAGGGGTCCCTATATTTGTTAATGGACGTGTCCATGATGGATGTGTATGTGAATGTGAATTTTTTTCCTCCCTGTATTTCTTTTTCTTTTTTGAGGATCCTCCCACTATTTGTTTGAGAATCTCCCTCTATTTCTTTTTTTTAACATCACACACGCACACCCTACCCCTATGAGCACCTGAGCCGGCATGTCATCTTGAAATTTAAAAAGTCACCGTAGGAACATCATCGTCGACGGGAACATCTCCTCCCACTGAAAGCTCATCGCCGGAAAATCCTGAAATAAATCCAGAAATAAGGCAAGCACCAGGACTTGAACCCTGATGGGCTGGGGATACCACTGTCCCTCTAATCATCCAACCATACGTTGGTTCGCATCACCCTCTACTTCTTAATGGACGTGCCAATCATGGCTCTGTACGTGTCTTTTATTCCAAAGAGTAGACATGATTGAATGGCACGTGATGGATGTGCACCCTGACTTTTGTTCCAAAAGATTAGGCAGGATTGAGCCACACGTAAAGGCTAAGGTTAGCTATAGTTTTTCTCTTTTCAATTTTTTACATACATGATGGATTTGTACGTGAATTTTGTTCCAAAAATTATGCAGGATCGAGCCACACGTAAAGGCTAAGGATAGCTACAGTTTTTTCTTTTTAGGTTTTTCTTGACGAGATGCAACGGTCTTAGATCTGATCCATTAATTACGTCTTATAAGTTATGGGTCCTCCAAATTATCGACTAGATGTTTCTAACTATTGTGATAATTTCTAGCTTATTTATCTTTGTTTTACCTTCAGCGTAAGTCCTTTTTTGTTAAATGTTCAGCGCACGTTTTTTTTACTTAGGTGGGTGCACGTCCTTTTTTTGTTACATGTACACGTCATTCTAAAAGAAAATAAAATTCACGTACTTTTTTTTGTTGAACTGAATGTGCACGTACTTTATAGGCTAAGGCTTGTGTTTTTTAGGAATGTCCTGCCCTAATGCATGTGTGAATATAGGAGGGAATTAGCCCATTATCACCGTAGCTCTTTTTAGGACGGGAATGCATGCATGCATATATATAGAGGAATCATCCCACATCACGTTTTTTTTAGCACACTAATGCATGCTGGCACATATGAAGGAATCAGGCCACATCACGTTACCTTTATTTTCTTAGGAAAGCCTACGCCAGTTTTTTTAACGAAACGTTTTTTCCTCATAATGGCAATGGCGGGTAATTTTCTTGACTTAAAACAGATCCAATGGCTGTAAATGTTTAATCTCTTAAATAAATGGTTGGATGTTTCTAATTTTTATGGGATTTTCTAGCCTATTTATCTTTTTTGTGGTGAGGTCGTCAATCACTTTTTATATATAATAGATGATCATGATGCCCTCATGTCTATATTTTATTTTTATCGACACCTCCATCTCTAAACATGTGGACATATTTTTCGATATGGGCTTCCGCTTGAGGACAATCAAGGTCTAAGCTTGGGGAGTTGATACGTCCATTTTGCATCATGCTTTTATATAGATATTTATTGCATTATGGGCTGTTTTCTTTCACGTTATGTCACAATACTTATGGCTATTCTCTCTTATTTTACAAGGTTTACACAAAGAGGGAGAATGTCGGCAGCTGAGATTCTACGCTGGAAAAGGAGCAAATATTGGAGACCTAATCTGCACAACTCCAAAAGTCCTGAAACTCCACGAAAGTCATTTTTGGAATTAATAATAATTATTGAGCGGAAGAAGTACCAGAGGGGGCCCACACCCTGGCCATGAGGGTGGGGGCGTGCCCTACCCCCTGGACGCGCCCCCAGTCTCGTGGGCCCCCTGGCAGCCCTCCGGTGCCCATCTTCTTCTATATGAAGCCTTTTACCCGGAAAAAAATCATAAGCAAGCTCACGGGACGAAACTCCATGATCACGAGGCGGAACCTTGGTGGAACTAATCTAGGGCTCCGACGAGCTGTTTTGTTTGGGAAACTTCCCTCCGGGAGGGGGGAAATCATCATCATCATCATCACCAACGATCCTCTCATCGGGAGGGGGTCAATATCCATCAACATCTTCACCAGCACCATCTCCTCTCAAACCCTAGTTCATCTCTTGTATACATTCTTTGTACCAAAACCTCAGATTGGTACCTGTGGGTGGAAGATCATATGTTCAGATCTTAATGCATATTAATACCCCCCTGATTATGAACATGAATATGCTTTTTGAGTAGTTACGTTTGTTCCTGAGGACATGGGTGAAGTTTTGCTATTAGTAGTCATATTAATTTGGTATTCGTTCGATATTTTGATGAGATGTATGTTGTCTCTCCTCTAGTGGTGTTATGTGAATGTCGACTACATGACACTTCACCATTATTTGGGCCTAAAGGAAGGCATTGGGAAGTAATAAGTAGATAATGGGCTGCTAGAGTGACAGAAGCTTAAACCCTAGTTTATAAGTTGCTTCGTAAGAGGCTGATTTGGATCCCCTTGTTTCATGCTATGGTTAGGTTTACCTTAATATTTCTTTTGTAGTTGCGAGTCTTGCAATAGGGGTTAATCATAAGTGGGATGCTTGTCCAAGAAAGGGCAGTACCCAAGCACCGGTCCACCCTCATATCAAATTATCAAAGTAACGAACTCGAATCATATGAGCGTGATGAAAACTAGCTTGACGATAATTCCCATGTGTCCTCGGGAGCGCTTTTCTCATTATAAGAACTTGTCTAGGCTTGTCCTTTGCTACAAAAAGAATTGGCCACCATGCTGCACTTTATTTACAAATTATCTTACCACAAAACTATCGGTCATCTATAATTTCAGTGCTTGCAGAGAATACCACTACAAAAATAGACACATCCGTGACATTTATGCTGAACGAAACTTTTTTCTGTCATACTTATGACACTTCTATGACGATAATTGTGACAAAACCCGGTATCATCATAGATGTGGTGGGCTCCTACATCTATGACAAAAAATCATGACAGAAAATGGGCTTTTTGTCCTAGACGGGCCGGAGACGCGGCTGCATGACATTCTTTGGGCCGTCCATGACGGAAAAACCGTGGTAGAAGCGAGGGCGAGGAAAATTTCGGGGAGTTCGATTCACGGTGGGTGGTCGGGGCCGAAGCGATCTGTGTTTCTCTCAGACACGACGCTGCTGCGTGTGCGAGGCATTGGCTCTAATCAACCCGAGCGAGGCGTTGGGCTCTAACTGAACCCGAGCGATTGCACTGCAGGCTACGCGTTACTGAACCCGAGCGATCGATCGATGGCTATTAACTGAAACCGATCGAGCGATTCCTTCGCTACTGCTGCTAACTGAAGCCGATCGATGCTGCCTCTGGGATGAACAGTGAGCGTTGTGGCGGGGGTGGATGAACAGTGAGTGGTGGCGTTGCCTATGGATGAACAGGACCCCGATCGATCGAGATGGTTGGGGATGGATGAACAGGACCCCGTGGAGTGGAGGGATGGATGAACGGGACGACCCCGTGGAGGGCTCGATGAACAGTAGACGGTGGAGGGGTGCCCATGGAGGGGTGGTTGAACATTAGCCGGTGGAGTAACGCGCGGTGGAGGCTGGATGAACAGGAGCCCATGGAGGCTGGAGGAGGTCGATAGTAGCCCGTGGAGACTGGAGGAGGTCGACGGTGGAGATGAACACATCCCGTGGAGTCCTGCTTTTGCAAGACGCCACACCCCTCCCGATGAACAGGACCCCTGCTTTGACCTTAGCACTCCAACACAAGTCCATTTAAATGCTTTTTGCGGCACGCCCACCCCTCGCGATCAACAGGACCCCCGTTTCGATCGTAGGAGGTCAGTTTCCTCCATTTTGCGGTACGCCAGACCCCTCACGATGAACATGATACCGTTTCGAACATGGCCGGTCGAACACAAGGCCATTCCCTCCGTTCTGCGCTACGCCAGGCCTCGTTTCTATCGCTTGTTCCGTCCAAGCCCCTCCTGATGAACACGACGACGCATTCCGTTCTGACCCAGCCGGTTGGCTCCCCATGAGCACGATGACGACGTTGTTTCTCCGTTCCGACCCAGCCATGTACACGAGCCCTGGCCGTACGTATGCTGTAGTAGGTGTTCGAGACCCCGTCCGTATGTACACATACGTGGTCGTATTTTCTTTCTTGCACACTAGCCGCTGTACATACGTGTACATGTTACGTGCGCGCCTCTAGTACGACACGTGCGTGCCTTTACATCGACCAGTATATATGTACGTACACGTTCGCGACCAGAATGACAACGCTACATACGCTTCGACCAGGTGGGTCCCGACTGTCAGGCACTTCCTTATGTGCGAAGATGTAACTGGTGGGTCCCAGCAGTTGATAACCTACAAGTATAGGGGATCGCAACAGTTTCCGATAAGTAAGAGTGTCAAACCCAACGAGGAGCTAAAGGTAGACCAAATATTCCCTCAAGTTCTATCGACCACCGATACAACTCTACGCACGCTTGACGTTCGCTACCTAGAACTAGTATGAAACTAGAAGTACTTTGTAGGAGTTTTCGGGTAAGCTTGCAAGAAAGTAAAGAGGACAAAAATAAAACTAGGGGCTTTTTAGATAAAGACACAACTAAAGTAAATATGGCGAGTGTGGAAAAGTGGTGGTAGGAATTGTGGAATTGTCCCTAGGCAACTGACTATATTACTAGACCGGTAATCACTATTGTAATTCTATTTGAGGGAGAGGCGTGGCTAACATACATTCTCTACTTGGATCATATGCACTTATGATTGGAACTCTAGCAAGCATCCGCAACTACTAAAGATTCATTAAGGTAAAACCCAACCATAGCATTAAAGTATCAAGTCCCCTTTATCCCATACGCAAACAACCTACTTACTCGGGTCTGTGCTTCTGTCACTCACGCCACCCACCATAAGCAAATCATAAACATATTGCAAACCCTACAGGGGGAATCCCTCACGCTTGCGCTACATGGAGGGCACAATAGGACAGCACCAATAATAAAATATGCAACTCAAACCAATCATAGCAATTCATCCATCACCGATAGGACAATGAAAATCTAGTCAGACATCATAGGATGGCAACACATCATTGGAAAATAATATGAAGCATAAAGCACCATGTTCAAGTAGAGGGCACAGCGGGTTGCGGGAGAGTGGACCGCTGTAGATAGAGGGGGGAAGGTGATGGAGATGTTGGTGAAGATGACGGTGGTGTTGGTGAAGATCGCGGTGATGATGATGGACCCCGGCAGCGCTCCGGCGCCGCCAGAAGCAAGGGGGAGAGAGGCCCCTTCTTCTTCCTTGACCTCCTCCCTAGATGGGAGAAGGGTTTCCCCTCTGGTCCTTGGCTCCCATGGCTTGAGAGGGGCGAGAGCCCCTCCGGGATTGGATCTATCTCTGTTTCTGCGTTTTGTTCTGTCTCTGTTTCACCGTTTCGTGTATATATGGAGATCCATAACTCCGATTTGCCTGAAACCTTCGCCGTGATTTTTTTTCGAATATTAGCTTTCTTGCGGCAAAAGAAGAGCGTCAACCGCCTTACGGTGGGCTCACGAGGGAAGGGGGCGTGCCCTAGGGGGGGCGCCCCCTGCCTCGTGACCACCTCGGGCACTGGTTCGCGTTGATTTTCCTTCCAAATTTTCCATATTTCCCAAAAATATGCTCCATCCGTTTTTATCCCGTTTGGACTCCGTTTGATATGGATATTCTGCGAAACAAAAACATGCAACAGATGTGAACTGCACTGAGCACTCGGATCAATATGTTAGTCCCAAAAATAATATAAAAAGTTGCCAAAAAGTATATGAAAGTTGAATAATATTGGCATGGAACAATAAAAATTATAGATAATGACGGAGACGTATCAGTGGGCGCGAACCGCCTTTTTTTGCGGAGGCACTTCCTTGCGTCTTGAAGATGTAGCCGGTGTGTCCAAGCAGTCAGGGGGGCGAATCGTTTTTTTCTTAACGCACTTCCTTGCGTGCGAAGATGTAGCTGGTGGGTCCCAGCAGTCTGGGGCTAATCGTTTTTTTTGCCCATACTCACTTCCTTGCGTGCGAAGATGTAGCTGGTGGGTCCCGATGAGTCGTGGGGAAATGTTTTTTCGTGAAATGCATTGGCCCGTCCGGTGGGTCCCAGTTGTCAGGTGGAGGAATCATTATTTTCTGCATAATAAGGAGGCACTTCCTTGCTGCAGCCGTGGACCCAGCTATTAGCCTCTCCACATACAGTCCACGTCCGATGGAAGTTGTTCCTTGACCACATTGACCATGCCGTGCCGAGAGCACCACGGCGGTGGACGATGGCGGGGCCTAGGAAGGGGACGACGCGGAGACGGGGAAGACGCGGCAGTGGATGCCCACGCGAAAAGGAGTACGAGGGTTCACTGGTTCGGCTGCGGTGTGAGGCTGCCGTCGCCGCAGAATAACAGGGGGGTGTGGGTGAGTGGAGGGATGGCCTCGCCAGGGGTGGGAGTAGTAGGGGGCGGTGAGGCCTCCGCGGCAGCACAGCCGGCCACGGGAGGCAGGAGCAGGCGGCACGACCGGCACTGCTTTGGGCGGCTGGAGCAAGAAGACCAGAGGTTGAAGAAGCACGACGGCCGTTGGATGGACATCGTACGGTCACTGCAGCTAGAATCGTTTATATTGACTAAGTTGACAAAGCCCTTGGTACGTCAACTTAGTAGGCCCACAGGTCAGCTTCTGAAATGGTGCGCCCCAGATGTCAGGGGGAGGAATCATTTTTTGGGCGGGTGAAGCTAGAATATCCGAGATTGAAGAAGAAGCACGGCATCCGTTGGATAGACATCCAGCGGCCCCTGCTGCTAGAACCGTGTGTTGACTATAAGTTGACCAAGCCTTGCATATGCGCCAGCTCTCTTTTTTTAGGCAACACGTCAACTTAGTAAGGCCACAAGTGTGTGGCAGAGAACTTATAGCCCATTTGAGATTTGTAAGAATGTGCAGCCCTTTTTTTAATTCTAATGGAATTTACTACAACCCAGTGACACTTTGTTAAAAGTACAGCTCATTTCAACCAACCGTTCAAAACAGAATTCAATAAAGCTTCCCACATTTTGATGGGTTCCAAAATATTTTTATCCCGAAATTTCAAGTCAGATTAAATACAATTTCAATATAAATTTATATTACGTAAAAATCCAGCAAAACATTGGGCTCGCAACAATTAATGAAATTAAAATTTTCAATATCCAAAAATAATATTTATAAAGAAATTACGTGTTTGGTGCATTTTTTATAGTTACTGCCCTGTTTTTATAATTACATCTCAGTTATTATTTCTTAAAGCCCATTTTGTTGTTAAGCCTAATGCATCCCTCCTAGGAAAGATTTGCAGCCCAGCGGGGCGGAGAATAACAACTTGACCTTGCCTGGTATACCTAAAAAAGTATAGCTGGGATAGCCATTTTCAGCTTGAAAAAATAATATCTGGGCTGGATATCCGCCCTGGGCTAGATGGGCCACGGCCCTTGATTAATACCAGCAGCGGTGTTTTCGTTGTTGTTCAGAGGAGAAAAATTAATGTATGGGCTAAACATCGAAAAACTCTGTAGTGCTCACACCTTAAAAACACAAATACTGCTCGAGCTGCTTGGTCCCGGTAGCCGGCCGCTTCTTGTGCAATTCTCTTGTTTATTGACTACATTGGTTGACAATGGTGTGGGATCATGATGTCAGGAAACCAGTAGGAAGCAAAAATATTATAGTTATATATATATATATATATATCTATATATATATATATATATATATATATAATAAGGAGGCACTTGCGCACATGAGGCCATGGCCCTGGTGGCGCCCCATTGTGGTCCTCTCCAAGTAAAGTCATCTCTTCGCCCGAGCGCGCTTTCAGCCCAGCTTGAATGGCGCCGCTCGCCCGCTTCCAGTTCAGGAGATTGCTCCTCCTTCAAACGACACAAGTGTCGTCCGTCAAATCCTTCGCCACCCACATTAATGATACGCGGTTGCCGAGGCGGCTACTCCAGCGCCACACGTCCGTCCCTCCGCCACCCACCATTGTTATATAAACTGTTGCGCCGTCCCTCGGCCTGTGGCCGCCTCGGCTGGCGGTACCGCATGCGGGTGGCGGATGCTGTGGCCGCCTACAAAGAGGGCGATGAATCGGACGAGGCGCTGTTTGGCGAGACCGAGGACGAGGCAGAGGACAATGCCGGCTCCGACGAGTGCCCGCTCCACTGGCGTCGACGAGGCCCTGCTCGGCCGAGGCCCTGCGGCGCCAACAACGAGGCAGAGGACACCGCTGACTCCGCCGAGGCCCCGCCCCGCCAACAACAAGACATAGGACATCACCGGCTCAGCCGAGTCCCCACCCTTCCGGCAACGAGGAGGAGGATTTCCACCGCTCCACCGAGGCTCCGCCCGCCGCCAACGAGACAGAGGACATCACCGGCTCCGCCGAGGCCCCGCCCCGCTGCCAACGAGGCCGCGCCACACAAAAAACGAGGAAGAGTAGAACACGGTAGGTCGCCGCCGCTCGGGTCCAAGTAAGGCCATCGCTGCTACCCTCGGTTGAAGCCAAGCTAGGCGGGTTGACCATTGATGGCCGGTTAGCTTCTTGGCGGCGACGTGGAGTCAGAGAGCTGTGCTGGAGAAGAACGCTACTTCTACTTAACTGCTGGTGCAGTTGGCTAACTGACACGTGGGCCCAACTGGCCACATGTGAGTTACGAAACTGCACCTACAGTTAAGTCACTGAAGCTTCTGTTCGGCTCAGCGGGACACAGGTGGGTAGCTTCGGTTAATTAATTATACCTCTACTGCACCCCTTTTTAGTAGAAGAATGTATGAAATGTAATGAAATCCGACATGTTTATATGAATTTATTTCGATTAGTTCGAATTCCTGTATCACTAGCATTGTATGAACATGCAAAACAATACGTACTAGTATTATTCCCAGGGTGATCACCTCGTTTGCAGCAGTTTCACATGTACTCCCTCCGGTCCTTTCTAGTCTGCATACAAGTTTTGTCTGCATTCAAAGTATCTCTACTTTGACCAATCTCATAGAAAGAAGTATGCACTTTCACAATGTGCGAAGTAAAAAGGAACAGAAGGAGTACAAAGAGTTTGAGCAGCTTTTTAGCTTTTCTGTACATTGCAATCAAACACACAGGGTTCATAGAGAACATTCAAAACAATCGATGATTATGCATCTCAGCGACTCACATGTCTGAGGCAATATTTACTTCACAACTAAAGAATACAGGAAAAATTGATCGACGCTGCTAACAGCAAAGGGCGTCCCATTCAAAAATATCAAACGCATGTCTTGCTAAAATCAATGAGCAAAATTTGACAAGATTGTCCCATTCCAAAATATCAAATGCCTACGATTGTGGAATGGGCAGGGTTTGCCATCAGTTAGGACATTGACATGGCACCTCGTGGTAAATAAAACAGCTGTTCTTTTTGTGCAGCTCCACCAAAATCAACCAAATTCGCGCGTAGCTTGTATGATTTCTCCCTTATATGTTGCAACGCCTTGAACTTATCGGCACCTGCTTTCTTGTGGTGGAAATGAATGATTCGATGTATTCTTGAACATTTTGTGCAGTTCAAATTGAAATCAAGCTGAGCACCCCTGTTTGCAAACTGTACTATGAATTGACAGTTTAAACAGGCACCTACATGGTCAATGTAGAGCACACTTTTAGAAACATGGAACTAACCAGAAAGAATCCTAGAACAACATTGTACTCGCGCATCGCAGCAAAAAAATGGAGATTTGTCAGTCCTTCTGAGCTGAAGTTAGCTTGGTCTTGTGGGGAGTAATGTAACCATCCTTCAACTGCTCCTTCTGATGAGAAGATAGACAGGGCTTCTTCATACTAGCATAATCGAAACCAGTCACTTCACGTAGTCCATATTCTTCTTCAGAGGAAGATGATCCTGTTGTGCAAAGACAAGAGGACAACTAAATGCTAGCATCCCTGTTTGCTCGAAAAAATGGAAAGGAAATATTTAAAACAGCTCAGATGAAGCACTTCTCAAGGACAATGCCACTTTTTCATGACGATTCTAAACAGTAGCACAACACCAATAGAGATGAAAAAGCTCAAATCATATGGATGAAATCAGTGGGCGAGTACCAACCTTTGTCAGGAGGCTTATTGTGTAGAGCATACAGATGAAGCACTTCTCCAGAACCATCTGTTGCTATCTATGGTGGTGGCCATGCTTACTATATACTCCTCGATTAGTTTAAAGTTTCCAAAATCTTCTTGTGCAGTTCCACTAAAATATATGGTATCTTCAAAGAAGATCCCTGTTTGCACAAGTAGAGATAATTATGTATTACATTAAGAGTGGCATCAAATAAGTGGCAAAACAATTGCTCGTTCCAGCCATAGCAATAAATTAAGATGCAAAACTATATCATTACTTGTGTCATCACAGTTCCAGTACTTCATTACAGAACCGGGAGTTTATTTTTGTTTCTCTTCCGCTTGTTCCTCTGCTTCATCACTTGGTTCAATAACAGACAAGCTACCTTCAATGTAAGATTTGGCATGTCAATTAGGGAGCACAAGTATAGTACTAAACTTAATTTTTTGACGAAAGTGGCAAAATACAGGCCAACAATTGTGAAATATCCTTATCTTACCTCAATGGGATATTACGGTGCACATACTGATTGGAAGTCTTGTTTCCATTTGTGCAGTTCACTAAAATCAAGCAACATATCATACAAGTAGCACAACATATGAAAGCACACTGCAGAATCATGTGAAAGAAGGCTAGTACTGACCTCTCATGATGCGGAATTCAAACAACTCACAAGAAGAAGATCTGAACCAAATTTGACAACACGGATAGCAAGTAAGACTCCTCTTGTGCATTTCCACTAAGATCAAGCAATCAAGCAACATTGTCGGTGTGACATTTTGGTTGAACTGCACAAAACACTCTTAAAACAAAAGTGTTTTGTGCAGTGCAAAAAAAGGTCACGATGGCAACGAGATGAAGTAGATAACCCTGTTTACACAGAGGTGCAAAGGAAACAATCAGTGGTCAATGACGGTGGATGACACAGAGCCAACAAAAGAAGCATCTACCTTATCTAAATGGGAAAGAAAGCAAGACGGTAGCATTTCTCAAACGGTGGAATTGATTAATATTAATGCAGCCAGTATATTAACAATAAAATTTGTTAAACATGTAATTTGCTTTTAACTATGGCATTGCATCAATTTTCCTGCGGCATTATTAGAGGGTGTTTCTTTACAGGGACATTTTGGTGAAGGGACTAAAAAAACTCCGTGTCAGTCCCATATAAACCAAACAGGAGGGACTTTTAGGGACTAAAAGTGGGCATTTGGGACTAAAGAAAGAAGACCCCGAGGGATTTTTTTGGGGACTTTTTCCAACAGTTGCCCCTGCCACGCATCACACCTTGTCTCTATTAGTTCATTACTAGGGGTAATATGGTCTTTTAGCATGTCATTTAATAACCTCTAGTCCATGTTTAGTCCCTGGAACCTAGTAGGTAGGGACTATGGAGTTTTTAACCAAATAGGGCCTTAGATTAACAACAGCTAATGAGTTGCACGGGACAGTGGACGCACCAGCACCATGTGCATCTACCGATGTACTGTGGTCATGAACAGTCTGTTGCAACAAAGAACAAACAACCAATGAGCATATTTGTGTTGGTCCCAGTTTTGTTATCTTTAGACACCTTTCCCTATGTGAGCGCAGCAAATCTAGTCCTGTTCAAACTCTACAGCCTTGTCCCCCAAAACAAAAGATCAGTTCGTTACAGATGTGCGTACTGCGTTTGTCATTGTTTTCCCTTTTCGACCAACGGTTGGCGGGGTGGGTAATGGATCGGGGGTGGTCCGGTGTGGGACTGACAGACTGTGCTAGCGGTAGCGTAGGGTGTCTCACCGGCTCTACGGTTATCCATTAGTAGTGGCATAGGTTTATGACCCACGCTATTGTTATGGTTTTTCCGCGGGGCACAGTCAAGAATTATTTACCAGTAGCGTAACCCAAAGAAACCAACGCTGCTGCTAAGCCATACCAATAGCGTGCTTTGTACCCAGTGCTACTGGTAATTACCAGTAGCGTGGTGACACAAACAAACGCTACTGGTAAACTTCTATGTATAAGCATTTTCCTAGTAGTGTATCCCTGCATTGTTGGAATCCCCAATTCAAATGAGCCCTTACAGAATTACTTCTCTTACAGATAGTTGTCAAAGAAAACCTTGCATGGTTTGTCCTGCTCCTGCTACTCGTCCACCCCAAATTTCACCGCTCCAACGACGAAGGATCCAAAGACAGCAGGGATCCGGCCTCCAGACTGTCTTTTGCCGCCTCAGATCTTCTTCCCCGCCGCCGTCAGCCATGAAAACTGCATTACCATCATCAACCGAGCAGATGACCTCGAGGACTACACGTACGGGTCCGCAAGAGAGGTCGCACTCCTTCGTGTATGCTTACGTTATGCATCGCTTAATATTACATGCTACTTTATCGTCACATTCACAGCATTAGAGTCCGAGTCAGCTCCAAACTAATGGTCAAACTTGAGTTTTTAAATGGTTGTGGGGTACATATCGAGGCCGCAATCAATAGTATCTATCTACTATCTGGTTAATCTCCGGTGTCTACTATGAATTTCATGCTGGGTGGGAAACAAATAGTAAACAAGCCATTATCTGTATTTCTTAACTGAAGCCATTATCTGCCTGCTATTATTGGTTTAGGGTCTATCCACAGGTTGCTGCCATCACTCTGGATTTCTGCATGCACTCCTTACATAATCTCACTATGTTTTATTCCTATGCATGACAGTTATTGTAAACAATGGAACTGAACATGTAGAGCAAAAGAGACGAGCCTCGCGTTGCAATACAATTTCATGCAAACGTCGCACCATGGTAGGCACAAAGGCAGCCCCTCCACGCATTTCGGATTGTAATCGAGAGGAAGATATCTGCTACGAGGGGGATTCAGAAGGAGAAGACAACTCCTATTTACCCCCTGAGGTCATCGCTCTAACTTGGCATGCCGATGTTGGTTATATCATGCATATGGTGTCTTGCATTGCTTACTTTATACATCAAATATGTCATCTGCTTAGTTTAGACATCCTTTGTGCAAATGCCATCTGTTTAGTTTATTCATCGTTTATGTGAATTATGCAACGCCATCTTGTTTAGCCAAGCATCATATATGTGAATTTTGCAATGCCATCCTGCTTATCCAGTCATCTTATATGTAAATTATATCAGGCCATCCTTTTTTTTCGTTACATATTACATTTGTCAACAATGTTAGTACATTCAACTGCTCTTCGTGTGCATCAGCCATTTGACACGGTGATGGCAAATTCTGGAGTGAAAACAAGGTCTTTAGAGCGGACTATGCTATCTACGAAGCGCATATCTTGCTGGTTACGGATAGCTCCTCAGTGGAGGATTCGGAGACAGATGACCAGTCCTATCCCCCCCCCCCCCCGAGGTGTATGCTCTAACTTGGGAGGGTTATGTTGCTCATATCGTGCGTATGGTATCTCGCATTGCTATGTCATTTGATTAGTTTAGACATGCTTTGTGTGAATGTCACTTGTTCAGTGTCTAATTACCATATATGTGAATTATGCATTGCCATCTTGTTGCAAGACATTATATATGTGAATTATACAATGCTATCTTGTTGCAAAGTAATTATATATGTGAATTATGCAATGCCATGTTGTTTAGCCAATCATCATGTATGTGAATTATATCATGCTATCATTTTTTTGTATTACCTGTTCCATTTGTCGACAACGCGTTTGTATATTCAACTACTCTTACTGTGCATCAGCCATTTGAAGCAGTGATGGAAGTATCTGAAGTGAAAACAATGTATTCAGAGCAAACAATGCTACCTGCTGAAGCAGACATCTTGCTGGGTACAGAGAGCTCCTCACGGGAGGATTCAGGGACTGATGACCAGTCCTATTTCCCCCCTGAGGTCTATGCTCAAACTTGGCAGGGTTATATTACCCATGTCATGCATGTTGTCTTGCATAGCTTAGTTTTTACATCATATATGGATTGCCATATGCTTACTTGCTTACTATATAAATCATATATTTGAATTATATCATGCCATCATGTTTACATAGTACATACACATCATCTATCTGAATTATGGCATGGCAACCCATTTAATAAAGACATCATATAGTTATATCATCTCATCCTGTTTAGTGTTTACAGTCATCATATTTTGAATTATGGCATTCTACCCGTGAATGTATGTGAATTATGGCATGCCAACCTATTTAATAAACACATTATATAGTTATATCATGTCATCCTGTTTACATAGTCTCATATTTTGAACTATGTCTTCCCCTCTTTTTTAGTTAGCCATCATAATGTCAAATTGTGTCATGCTATCCTGTTTAGTTAGCCATCATATATGTGAAATTGTGTCACGCTATCCTGTTTGGTTAGAAAACATAAATATGAATTATTTCATGCCCTCTTTTATTCCCCACTATCCATTATACCTGCCTATCATATAATGTCTATACTTTCAATTACTTTTCTTGTTTATCAGCCATTTGAATTGGAGAGGGTGATGGCAGTATCTAAGGTAGTACCAACACGGTCTTCATAAAAGATAGTGCTACCAATTGATGCAGATAGAACCACGGTTGTACTTGCCCAAGGACCAGATCCACCACACATAACCCAAACACTCGCAGGTTGTACCCCTACCCAGTTGGACAGAGAACCAGCTACACCCCTTCTAACCCCAACCTTGGCAGATAGTAACCCAGTTCCAGTTGACACAGCACCGTCTCCACCACAAAGCACCCAAACACGAGCAGTTAGTAAGGGAACTGCAGTGCCCAAAGCACAAGGACCACCACTCCGAATCCCAACTCAACGCTTAAAGGAGAAGAAGATTTGTTCTCAGGTCAGGTTATGTAGCTATGGTTCATACTCCTTTGCTCTTGCATTACTGTATTTACTCATACCAACTATTTTCAAATTTGAAGGATGGAATTGAAACTCCAATGGCGCAACAGGTATGTTTTAAACCTGTTTCCTTAATCGGGTTTCTTGTTGTAACCTGCTCTATGTTGATTTCAGTTCCAATTGAATAAATAATTATGTTCTCAAGTAATGCACATTGCAAGTGTTGTTATTGCTCTATAGTTTCCCACACTTATATTCTGTCTATTCTGCTTTGTCTTGAACAAATATTATTTGAACTGTGTATCTATCTTGATTTGGCAACAAAAACTAGAATGATATAGACCATAAAGTGACCATGGTACATAGATATATGTTTGTTTCATGCTGTTATCCTGTCCACTTTACTACTGAACTCATTTACCAAAATGTGTTTCATATACAACATGGTAAACATGTGATGTGTCTGCTTGTTTCTCTTTTAGAATGCGGATAAAATATTGGACAACAGTACCGCATTATCCAATGGTAAAGAAAGTAATGCAGATAAGGTTCAAGATAGTGAGACATCCCTGTTGGTCTCCAAGGAAGCTGATAAAAACTATCTTGACGACAGTGAGAGAACCCAAAAGTCTTGTCTTGATGTAGTGTTCGAAGTTATCGCCACTCGCCGGGCACAAGCTCTTTGAACTCGCTGCTGAATCAGTTCGTCTTCTTGGGTCTCAACTTCAAGTTGAAATACATCGATCACCGTGTCTTTGTGACAAGAAGTCAAGGACTGAGGAAGTCCTTGCAGAATCGGATGCATATTTCTGGTGTAACGACAATATTTGGAGGATTTAAGCGCCAAACAAGAGAAAGCTAATAAGCTTGCTAAGCATCTTGCCGACATTATGGGTACCTGTGATATTGTTTCTTGAGATCTTCAAGTGGTTTTAGTTCGGATTTGTTTTGCTGCGGCGTTTATTTGCGCTGTCGCCAACTTTGACAACCAAAGTGTATATGATATGCTTGTTTGTTCCCTATTTTTGCACTGGTGGCAAACTTTGATGCCCAGTGGATGTAATATGTGTAATTGCCATGATAGCCTAGCGTTAGTTGCTTGCTTATTTATTTCCTTGTTGTCTTGTTTATTTGTTTGCTTGTAGTCATTGCAGTTCTTTTTCCGCGGTTTGCTAGTGACCCAATAACCTATTTTTCAAAACTAGGCCACAATAACCATGGGCTAATATTTACAGTAGTGACACTAAGCCTCCTATGGGCCATAGAAACAGTGGGCCTTCTATGGGCCGTAGAAACAATGGGCCTCCTACGGGCCATAGAAACAATGGGCCATCAACAGGCCGTAGAAACAATGGGCCTTCTGCGGGCGGTATCATCAATGGGCCTTATACGGGCCGTATGATCGATTGGCCAAACATGGGCCAAACAGACCGCATTATGGCCGTAAACGGGATAGAGTTGGAATCGTCCGTTCATGGGCTGACCATAACGGGCCATCATTAATAGGACGTATTTGATGACGGAATAACGGGCCGTTAATAGGTATAAGGTGATACACTGTTCATTACGGGCCAGTTTCACCACGGGTCGTTAATGGGTGTAAAGTGATACATTGTTCATTACGGGCCAGTTTCACCACGGGCCGTTAATAGGCCAGGAGTTACAAAGGGCCTCATATGGGTCGAAAGACGTCATATGCCATACATGGGCCAGAAGTGAAAATGGGTTGGAATCATATTGGATGGCCCAGATGACGCTACTGGGCCTAATTCGGATAGAGGATAACGGGCCTTGGGTTAGCGGGCTGTAAATGGGCTATATGCGAACAGGCCGTTAACAGGCTTTCCATGGGCCGGCCCACCACCTTTTGACTAAGTCAAACATGCCGACCTTTTCACAGGAATGGGCCTTTGTTGGGTCGTGCCACGTGTCGATGTATCATAGGCGCCTTCTGTCCAATGAGTGGATGACATATGTCCCAACGATGAGCCGACAGGTGTTTCCTCCAGCCAATGATGATTTTACACGTGGAAAATCCCTATTGGTCGGGGTTGTTAACGGGTTATCGGATCCAAAACCCGACCTGATAGCTTAACAGCGTTCCGTTATGGTGGATGCCACGTGTCGGTCACCCTTGGACGAAAGCACTTCTATGACACGTGATTTATCGTCATGGAAGTGGATACTTCCGTGATGAAATTTTGGTAATGTCATGGAACACTTCTATGACAAAGACAGGTATGACTATCTTGATTACATCATAAAATCGTCATGGATGTACATGCATGACAAAAAACACGACCTACAGTGACATACACGTATCATCACGGAAGTGTTTTTTTTTGTAGTGTACCTCACTAGAAACCGCTTGTCATTTCCTTCTACTCCTCGTTGGGTTCGACACTCTTACTTATCGAAAGGACTACGGTAGATCCCCTACACTTGTGGGTCATCAAGGAGCGGTGGGGGCTTACAGAGGGTGCCGGGGCATGGTGGCTGGCCCGACACCGGCTGTGGTGGGGTGGACGGGTTTGTGGGCGTGGTCGCGGGGGTGGGGGGGTGGGGGCGAGCGTCGGGGCCAGGGTCGGGGGCGAGGGCGAGGTGGCCGGGGTTGGAGCGAGCGCCAGGACAGGGGCGATCGCTGGGATGGGGGCGAGCGCCGTGGTCGGGGGCGAGCGCATGGGCGGAGACGAGGGGGGAAGAGAGAGTGGGGACATGGGGGAGGAAGTAGAGGCGGAAAGAAGCAGAGAGTAGGGATTTGGGGGGTTAAGTCAGAATAGCAGTAGCGCGTTTGAGCTAAACGCGCTATTCCTAACTTAGCTATAGCGCGTTTCGCCCAAGCACGCGACTGCTATCGCAGATAGTTAGAGCGTGTTTCTGTGGCTACGCTGCTGCTAGTTTGACTAGTTGTCGCCCGTTTTCAGAAAAACGGTACTTCTATAACGAGTACCTATAGCATTTTTCTTGTTGGTTTCTTCTATTTTCTTTTCCTTTATTTTCTCTCCCTTTTCTGTTCTTCTTTTTTTTGAGAGCAGGAACGAAGGGAAGGTGATACAATCTTATATCTTATATTTACTAATCGGAGGCACCTTTCGAGTCTTCATGTTAATCCACATCATCAAGATTAATTCAGCCATTAGATTTAAAATTTAATGGTTAAGATTTATTAAAAAGATTTTACTTTATAAAACAACACTGTGTACATGAAGAATAAACACACACGAGATGTTGCCTATTATTGAAACTACAATAATAATGGTACTCTTGTCATTTAAATGCATTATGCAGTGCTCCTACCTCAACTTCCAAAAAGAACATTTTAAATTAAATTAAATGATAGAGTATCCATGATACTTGGAAAATTTTACCTCTATATAATGTATAATATTATATTTACTAACTGGAGGCTCCAAACAAGGCACCACGTTAATCCTAGAAAACAAACAAAATTAGCCATTTGATCTAAGTGTTAAGTATCTGCAGCCGTTGGACGAAGTCTGAGAGTCCTAGCAATATACCCCACCTGTATGTCTCTTACAAGAAAAAAGAGGGTCTTAACAAAATTAGCCATTTGATCTAAGTGTTAAGTATCTGCAGCCGTTGGATGAAGTCTGAGAGTCCTAGCAATTTACCCCACCCGTATGTCTCCTTACAAGAAAAAAGAGGGTCTTCACGTGGAAGCCCAAAAAAAGGTCTTCACGTGGAAGCCATCAGATCTCCATGTCTCCTTACAAGAAAAAAAGTGGTCTTCACGTGGAGGCCATTAGATCTCCACGCATGGACGCATCTCTTCTGCCAGCGCCGCTTCTCCTCCGCCGCCGCCTCTCCATGTTCTCCATTAGTGTCTTCCTATTATACAATCCAAGGTACGATCCGTGTTGAAGTCCATGTAGAAGAAAATGAACCAATCTGATCTCTGCTCATTCCCCTTCCCCTCCAATTTTGAGATCTGCTTTTATTCCAAGTTTCTGAATCCTAGATGGGTTATGCATATGTGGATGATTTTGCACGGTTGTTTGAAAGAAAGCACCATTGATATTTGAGGGCGCACAACAAACAGGAAGTCAATGGAACGTACATGATGGTGACTGCTTCATCATCTGCTCCTGCTTTGTTTGGTCTCGACAGGTATGCACACACCTCCTCTGTTTTTTACGGGAAGTTCTTATTTTAGGAAAAAGTTCTTTCAGATTGTCTTTGGTGATGACCGATCATGTCTCTTTCCTGTTGATTAAAAGATTACGTCATATCAATAGAGAAGATCACACGTGAAGCTTTCTGTAGCAGCCATGGCGACGAGTAGGTCGATCTATGCTGCTAAATAATCGCATTGATGGTTGTGTTCATGTTAATACTGCCTGTGGTGGAAGCGTGTGGAGGTGTAAGCATAGGAGCAGATTAATTGTCATCTATATGCATGGACTACAAATTGACAGCAGCAACTTGCAGCTCTTAACATGCTCGCCGAAGCCATGGTTCCTAATGGCAAGTTTCCACCGACCATTCTTATCTTAATTGTAGGGTTTTGGAATTTCTCATCTCATATCCATATACACAGCACCAAACAGACGAACATACCTAAGCACCTAGAGGAGCATACTTCTTTATATATTATTCGAATTAATGGAGACCCTAATAATATTTGTGTATCTGCCACATTTATACCTACTGAATGCAACATGGGGCGATTTAGTGAGCTGACTTATGTGCTACGTGCAGAAACTGAAGAAAGGCAGACAACGAATAACTTCTAGCAAGGGAAACTTGTGGCTACTCTTGGGTGTAGGTACACCCGAGTTTGCAAAACTCCGAAAAATGAGATAAAACAAGGTCCAAAAAATCTGAAAATCTTGAGACAACTAGCTTCATCAAGTGTTTGAACTTTTTGCAAAGTTTCAGCTAAAAACAACATCCGAGGAGCTTCTAACAATTATAGTTTCGTGAAACTAGATCACTGTCAACTGTAAACTGCTAATTTTAGTTAAAACCCTTGACACACTTCCTTGAACAAACATTAGATTCATCAAGTTTGAGGTACGGATTGCTTAAGTACCATGCATGATATTATTTCCACTCGATGAGAATCATTATTTGTAAATTATTTTTCATTAGCTAGGTATACGGTAAAATTGGTTCAATTGGACTCCTGGATGCTAATCTGACAGATTCATGTTACTCTTACGAAGGGCGCAGAATCCTCCTCGACTTCTTTCGTTAGATTATTAGAGGAAAGAACTATGCATGGTCTCTCTATGTACTAGATGCTTGTGTTTTTTTAATCTAACCGGACAAGGCATAGGCAAAGCTCTTCTCAAAACCATATCATACTTGCATCTTGGATGTTTATGCATATCGCAGCCTTAGATATTCATTGACAAATGTGAATATTATTTTTGAAATGACTGATTATATTGCAACCAATTTTGTCCTTCAGAATTAATGTTTCAGCAGTCCACAAGTACTCATCCGTTGCTTTGTTCCTCGGGGTGGTAGTATTATGTCTCCCTGTTGTTGAGTCAAAACCGATGTGTACACTTGAGATAATTTTTATGTTTAGATCTAGCATATGCAAGAGGAGGAAATCAATGTCAGTTATAGATGGCAACAATGGAAGTTTCAGTTCGATCGTCTATTTTAGTTGAAGGATGATAGGCTCTATACAGAAATTCACCTGCGACCAGCCCCTAACGTTTGTATGGGGCCTCCTGTAGAATGTTGTGTTGCTCACTCGAGGCTTGGAGGAAGTACAGTACTGACGGTCCTCTTTGAAGCAATTACGCTGGTGACCATCATCGTTACGGTGGCACAACGTGTCGCATCCTGGACATCATTCAAGGTTATCATGCACTTCTCCTGTCCCAATTCAGCTCAGAATTTGAAGAAAGGCAGACAACGAATATCTTCTAGCAAGGGAAAGTTGTGGCTACTCTTGGGTGTAGGTACACCCGAGTTTGCAAAACTCCGAAAAATGTGATAAAACAAGGTCCAAAAAATCTGAAATCTTGAGACAACAAACTTCTTCAAGTGTTTGAACTTTTTGCAAAGTTTCAGCTAAAAACAACATCCGAGGAGCTTCTAACAATTATAGTTTCGTGAAACTAGATCACTGTCAACTGTAAACTGCTAATTTTAGTTAAAACCCTTGACACACTTCCTTGAACAAACATTAGATTCATCAAGTTTGAGGTACGGATTGCTTAAGTACCATGCATGATATTATTTCCACTCGATGAGAATCATTATTTGTAAATTATTTTCATTAGCTAGGTATACGGTAAAATTGGTTCAATTGGACTCTGGATGCTAGTCTGACAGATTCATGTTACTCTTACGAAAGGCGCAGAATCCTCCTCGACTTCTTTCGTTAGATTATTAGAGGAAAGAACTATGCATGGTCTCTCTATGTACTAGATGATTGTGTTTTGTTAATCTAACCGGACAAGGCATAGGCAAAGCTCTTCTCAAAACCATATGATACTTGCATCTTGGATGTTTATGCATACCGCAGCCTCGGATATTCATTGACAAATGTGAATATTATTTTTCAAATGACTGATTATATTGCAACCAATTTTGTCCTTCAGAATTAATTTTTCAGCAGTCCACAAGTACTCATCCGTTGCTTTGTTCCTCGGGGTGGTAGTATTATGTCTCCCTGTTGTTGAGTCAAAACCGATGTGTACACTTGAGATATTTTTTTGTTTAGATCTAGCATATGCAAGAGGAGGAAATCAATGTCAGTTATAGATGGCAACAATGCAAGTTTCAGTTCGATTGTCTATTTTAGTTGAAGGATGATAGGCTCTCTACAGAAATTCACCGGCGACCACCCCCTAACGTTTGCATCGGGCCTCCTGTAGAATGTTGTGTTGCTCACTCGAGGCTTGGAGGAAGTATGATCTTGACGGTCCTCTTTGAAGCAATTACGCTGGTGACCATCATCGTTATGGTGGCACAACGTGTCGCATCCTGGACATCATTCAAGGTTATCATGCACTTCTCCTGTCCCAATTCAGCTCAGAAACTGAATAAAGGCAGACAACGAATAACTTCTAGCAAGGGAAAGTTGTGGCTACTCTTGGGTGTAGGTACACCCGAGTTTGCAGAACTCCAAAAAATGTGATAAAACAAGGTCCAAAAAATCTGAAATCTTGAGACAACAAACTTCATCTAGTGTTTGAACTTTTGCAAAGTTTCAGCTAAAAACAACATCCGAGGAGCTTCTAACAATTTTAGTTTCGTGAAACTAGATCACCGCCAACTGTAAACTGCTAATTTTAGTTAAAACCCTTGACACACTTCCTTGAACAAACATTAGATTCATCAAGTTTGAGGTACGGATTGTTTAAGTACCATGCATGATATTATTTTCACTCGATGAGAATCATTATTTGTAAATTATTTTTCATTAGCTAGGTATACGGTAAAATTGGTTCAATTGGACTCCTGGATGCTAGTCTGACAGATTCATGTTACTCTTACGAAAGGCGCAGAATCCTCCTCGACTTCTTTCGTTAGATTATTAGAGGAAAGAACTATGCATGGTCTCTCTATGTACTAGATGCTTGTGTTTTGTTAATCTAACCGGACAAGGCATAGGCAAAGCTCTTCTCAAAACCATATGATACTTGCATCTTGGATGTTTATGCATACCGTAGCCTCAGATATTCATTGACAAATGTGAATATTATTTTTCAAATGACTGATTATATTGCAACCAATTTTGTCCTTCAGAATTAATTTTTCAGCAGTCCACAAGTACTCATCCGTTGCTTTGTTCCTCGGGTGGTAGTATTATGTCTCCTGTTGTTGAGTCAAAACCGATGTGTACACTTGAGATAATTTTTTTGTTTAGATCTAGCATATGCAAGAGCAGGAAATCAATGTCAGTTATAGATGGCAACAATGCAAGTTTCAGTTCGATTGTCCATTTTAGTTGAAGGATGATAGGCTCTCTACAGAAATTCACCGGCGACCACCCCCTAACGTTTGCATCGGGCCTCCTGTAGAATGTTGTGTTGCTCACTCGAGGCTTGGAGGAAGTACAGTACTGATGGTCCTCTTTGAAGCAATTACGCTGGTGACCATCATCGTTATGGTGGCACAACGTGTCGCATCCTGGACATCATTCAAGGTTATCATGCACTTCTCCTGTCCCAATTCAGCTCAGAAACTGAAGAAAGGCAAACAACGAATAACTTCTAGCAAGGGAAAGTTGTGGCTACTCTTGGGTGTAGGTACACCCGAGTTTGCAAAACTCCAAAAAATGTGATAAAACAAGGTCCAAAAAATCTGAAATCTTGAGACAACAAACTTCATCTAGTGTTTGAACTTTTTGCAAAGTTTCAGCTAAAAACAACATCCGAGGAGCTTCTAACAATTTTAGTTTCGTGAAACTAGATCAACATCAGCTGTAAACTGCTAATTTTAGTTAAAACCCTTGACACACTTCCTTGAACAAACATTAGATTCATCAAGTTTGAGGTACGGATTGTTTAAGTACCATGCATGATATTATTTTCACTCGATGAGAATCATTATTTGTAAATTATTTTTCATTAGCTAGGTATCACGGTAAAATTGGTTCAATTGGACTCTGGATGCTAGTCCGACAGATTCATGTTACTCTTCTGAAAGGCGCAGAATCCTCCTCGACTTCTTTCGTTAGATTATTAGAGGAAAGAACTATGCATGGTCTCTCTATGTACTAGATGCTTGTGTTTTGTTAATCTAACCGGACAAGGCATAGGCAAAGCTCTTCTCAAAACCATATGATACTTGCATCTTGGATGTTTATGCATACCGCAGCCTCGAGATATTCATTGACAAATGTGAATATTATTTTCAAATGACTGATTATATTGCAACCAATTTTGTCCTTCAGAATTAATTTTTCAGCAGTCCACAAGTACTCATCCGTTGCTTTGTTCCTCGGGGTGGTAGTATTATGTCTCCCTGTTGTTGAGTCAAAACCGATGTGTACACTTGAGATAATTTTTTTTGTTTAGATCTAGCATATGCAAGAGCAGGAAATCAATGTCAGTTATAGATGGCAACAATGCAAGTTTCAGTTCGATTGTCTATTTTAGTTGAAGGATGATAGGCTCTCTACAGAAATTCACCGGCGACCAGCCCCTAACGTTTGCATGGGGCCTCCTGTAGAATGTTGTGTTGCTCACTCGAGGCTTGGAGGAAGTACAAGATCGACGGTCCTCTTTGAAGCAATTACGCTGGTGACCATCATCGTTATGGTGGAACAACGTGGTCGCATCCTGGACATCATTCAAGGTTATCATGCACTTCTCCTGTCCCAAGTCAGCTCAGAAACTGAAGAAAGGCAGACAACGAATAACTTCTAGCAAGGGAAAGTTGTGGCTACTCTTGGGTGTAGGTACACCCGAGTTTGCAAAACTCCAAAAAATGTGATAAAACAAGGTCCAAAAAATCTGAAATCTTGAGACAACAAACTTCATCTAGTGTTTGAACTTTTGCAAAGTTTCAGCTAAAAACAACATCCGAGGAGCTTCTAACAATTATAGTTTCGTGAAACTAGATCACTGTCAACTGTAAACTGCTAATTTTAGTTAAAACCCTTGACACACTTC
Source organism: Aegilops bicornis (assembly GCA_021605145.1). Lineage (NCBI taxonomy): Eukaryota > Viridiplantae > Streptophyta > Magnoliopsida > Poales > Poaceae > Aegilops > Aegilops bicornis. The sequence continues at coordinate 49,285,627 of CM038675.1, read as the reverse complement.
CTTGAACAAACATTAGATTCATCAAGTTTGAGGTACGGATTGCTTAAGTACCATGCATGATATTATTTCCACTCGATGAGAATCATTATTTGTAAATTATTTTCATTAGCTAGGTATACGGTAAAATTGGTTCAATTGGACTCCTGGATGCTAGTCCGACAGATTCATGTTACTCTTACGAAAGGCGAGAATCCTCCTCGAATTCTTTCGTTAGATTATTAGAGGAAAGAACTATGCATGGTCTCTCTATGTACTAGATGCTTGTGTTTTGTTAATCTAACCGGACAAGGCATAGGCAAAGCTCTTCTCAAAACCATATCATACTTGCATCTTGGATGTTTATGCATACCGCAGCCTCAGATATTCATTGACAAATGTGAATATTATTTTCCAAATGACTGATTATATTGCAACCAATTTTGTCCTTCAGAATTAATTTTTCAGCAGTCCACAAGTACTCATCCGTTGCTTTGTTCCTCGGGGTGGTAGTATTATGTCTCCCTGTTGTTGAGTCAAAACCGATGTGTACACTTGAGATATTTTTTGTTTAGATCTAGCATATGCAAGAGGAGGAAATCAATGTCAGTTATAGATGGCAACAATGAAAGTTTAAGTTCGATTGTCTATTTTAGTTGAAGGATGATAGGCTCTCTACATAAATTCACCGCCACCACCCCTAACGTTTGCATCGGGCCTCCTGTAGAATGTTGTGTTGCTCACTCGAGGCTTGGAGGAAGTACAGTACTGACGGTCCTCTTTGAAGGAATTACGCTGGTGACCATCATCGTTATGGTGGCACAACGTGTCGCATCCTGGACATCATTCAAGGTTATCATGCACTTCTCCTGTCCCAATTCAGCTCAGAAACTGAAGAAAGGCAGACAACGAATAACTTCTAGCAAGGGAAAGTTGTGGCTACTCTTGGGTGTAGGTACACCCGAGTTTGCAAAACTCCAAAAAATGTGATAAAACAAGGTCCAAAAAATCTGAAATCTTGAGACAACAAACTGCATCTAGTGTCTGAACTTTTTGCAAAGTTTCAGCTAAAAACAACATCCGAGGAGCTTCTAACAATTTTAGTTTCGTGAAACTAGATCACTGTCAACTGTAAACTGCTAATTTTAGTTAAAACCCTTGACACACTTCCTTGAACAAACATTAGATTCATCAAGTTTGAGGTACGGATTGTTTAAGTACCATGCATGATATTATTTTCACCGATGAGAATCATTATTTGTAAATTATTTTTCATTAGCTAGGTATACGGTAAAATTGGTTCAATTGGACTCCTGGATGCTAGTCTGACAGATTCATGTTACTCTTCTGAAAGGCGCAGAATCCTCCTCGACTTCTTTCGTTAGATTATTAGAGGAAAGAACTATGCATGGTCTCTCTATGTACTAGATGCTTGTGTTTTGTTAATCTAACCGGACAAGGCATAGGCAAAGCTCTTCTCAAAACCATATCCTACTTGCATCTTGGATGTTTATGCATACCGCAGCCTCAGATATTCATTGACAAATGTGAATATTATTTTTCAAATGACTGATTATATTGCAACCAATTTTGTCCTTCAGAATTAATTTTTCAGCAGTCCACAAGTACTCATCCGTTGCTTTGTTCCTCGGGGTGGTAGTATTATGTCTCCCTGTTGTTGAGTCAAAACCGATGTGTACACTTGAGATAATTTTTTTGTTTAGATCTAGCATATGCAAGAGGAGGAAATCAATGTCAGTTATAGATGGCAACAATGCAAGTTTCAGTTCGATTGTCTATTTTAGTTGAAGGATGATAGGCTCTCTACAGAAATTCACCGGCGACCAGCCCCTAACGTTTGCATGGGGCCTCCTGTAGAATGTTGTGTTGCTCACTCGAGGCTTGGAGGAAGTACAGTACTGACGGTCCTCTTTGAAGCAATTACGCTGGTGACCATCATCGTTATGGTGGCACAACGTGTCGCATCCTGGACATCATTCAAGGTTATCATGCACTTCTCCTGTCCCAAGTCAGCTCAGAAACTGAAGAAAGGCAGACAACGAATAACTTCTAGCAAGGGAAAGTTGTGGCTACTCTTGGGTGTAGGTACACCCGAGTTTGCAAAACTCCAAAAATGTGATAAAACAAGGTCCAAAAAACTGAAATCTTGAGACAACAAACTTCATCTAGTGTTTGAACTTTTTGCAAAGTTTCAGCTAAAAACAACATCCGAGGAGCTTCTAACAATTTTAGTTTCGTGAAACTAGATCACTGTCAACTGTAAACTGCAAATTTTAGTTAAAACCCTTGACACGCTTCCTTGAACAAACATTAGATTCATCAAGTTTGAGGTACGGATTGTTTAAGTACCATGCATGATATTATTTCCACTCGATGAGAATCATTATTTGTAAATTATTTTTCATTAGCTAGGTATACGGTAAAATTGGTTCAATTGGACTCCTGGATGCTAATCTGACAGATTCATGTTACTCTTACGAAGGGCTTAGAATCCTCCTCGACTTCTTCGTTAGATTATTAGAGGAAAGAACTATGCATGGTCTCTCTATGTACTAGATGCTTGTGTTTTGTTAATCTAACGGACAAGGCATAGGCAAAGCTCTTCTCAAAACCATATCATACTTGCATCTTGGATGTTTATGCATACCGCAGCCTCAGATATTCATTGACAAATGTGAATATTATTTTTCAAATGACTGATTATATTGCAACCAATTTTGTCCTTCAGAATTAATTTTTCAGCAGTCCACAAGTACTCATCCATTGCTTTGTTCCTCGGGGTGGTAGTATTATGTCTCCCTGTTGTTGAGTCAAAACCGATGTGTACACTTGAGATAATTTTTATGTTTAGATCTAGCATATGCAAGAGGAGGAAATCAATGTCAGTTATAGATGGCAACAATGCAAGTTTCAGTTCGATCGTCTATTTTAGTTGAAGGATGATAGGCTCTCTACAGAAATTCACCGGCGACCAGCCCTAACGTTTGCATGGGGCCTCCTGTAGAATGTTGTGTTGCTCACTCGAGGCTTGGAGGAAGTACAGTACAGACGGTCCTCTTTGAAGCAATTACGCTGGTGACCATCATCGTTATGGTGGCACAATGTGTCGCATGCTGGACATCATTCAAGGTTATCATGCACTTCTCCTGTCCCAATTCAGCTGGGAAGTAGTAGCACTCATAACAAGGCACCACGTTAATCCTAGAAAACTAACAAAATTAGCCATTTGATCTAAGTGTTAAGTATCTGCAGCCGTTGGATGAAGTCTGAGAGTCCTAGCAATTTACCCCACCCGTATGTCTCTTACAAGAAAAAAGAGGGTCTTAACAAAATTAGCCATTTGATCTAAGTGTTAAGTATCTGCAGCCGTTGGATGAAGTCTGAGAGTCCTAGCAATTTACCCCTCCAGTATGTCTCCTCACAAGAAAAAAGAGGGTCTTCACGTGCAAGCCTAAAAAAAGGTCTTCACGAGGAAGCCATCAGATCTCCATGTCTCCTTACAAGTAAAAAGTGGTCTTCACGTGGAGGCCATCAGATCTCCACGCATGGACGCATCTCTTCTGCCAGCGCCGCTTCTCCTCCGCCACCGCCTCTCCATATTCTCCATTAGTGTCTTCCTATTATATAACCTAAATGTCCATATTGTCTTGCTCGATGTCAGGATCACAAATATCCATGGTGAGAAGCATACCCTCATCAAAACCATACATCTTGCAAAATGCTTCCCAATTTTTGCTACCAAAATGGGTTACGCTCTCAGAATTATACAGATTTACTTCAAAATCTATATCATGATGAGTCCTAAGGTGAATTTTCTTTGTTTCCATACTTTCATGGTCTTCAAAACCCATCCTCTCCAAGACGTAGCGTCTTGCATGGCATGGGATAAGCTAGTCGAATTGTAAAAGATGAAAAGTACACATTGAAATAGTTGAAGTCGTGCTTAATTACGAAAAAATAACACTTGTCGTCATTGCGTACCATTTCAACATCAAAGGTCTCCTCCAGCTTAATACTGAAGCGCCTATCTTCGTCCAGGTGAGGCCTGTCGCACAGACCTCGGTCGTCGTTGCACCAGTCGCACTCCCCCGGAAGACTATCGTCGTCCAAGGACGACATTTCCTATGTTCATAATTCAAATATTAAACGTCTATAATTAAATATATGTATTAAAAAACCTAAGTTAGATCATTTTTATTCATCACGGGTTGACTATCGGTCTGTCGAGTCTTTTCTTGAAAACTCTCAGGTCACGTGGTGTATACATTCGACCGTTGGTGATGGTCGATCCTCCTTTCATCCCCGAGTGCATTACACCAAAATGTCTAGCACACGGTAATGAAGGAGAAGTGACCCCCATGACAACAGTCGGGATTCTTCATCCTCTCATATATATATGGTGGAACTCTCCCTCACTCACTATTAGAAAAAGGGCTATAGATGGGATTGACACTAAAGGCGCACCAGACAAGCGGTGCGCCATTAGTATATACTAATGGCGCACCACCTTCTGATACGCCTTTAGAGTTGAAACTACTAATGGCGCACCTGGCCCAAGGTGCGCCATTAGTATAAAAAAAATTGAACTAATGCACCTGTCCAAACATACTAATGGCGCATCCAGGCTCAGTGCGCCATTACTAGTTGTAACTAGTAATGGCGTACCTGTCGGAAAGTGCGCCACTAATGTTGTTTTTTTAATTATATTTTTATTCCTTTTTTGCAAAACTACTAATGGACTGTTCCACCATGCGCCATTACTAGTTTAAACTAGTAATGGCGCATCATGGAACAGTGCGCCATTAGTATGTTTTTTTTTTGCAAAACTACTAATGGCGCACCACCAAGAGGTGCGCCAGTAGTAACCGAGATTACTAATGGCGCATTTAGAGTTGGTGCGCCATTAGTAAGTGGGCATCAACAAGATATTTTGGACAGCCTCTCCTACCCACACTCACTTTCTCCCCACTTCATTCTCTCCACCTCCTCCTTGTCTCGGGTGCCTCCTCTTTTTCACCTCATTTCCACCATAGATTCATTCAAATTAAGTGGTTAAATTACCTTGTTTTGATAGGTAAGTAAGGTGGGAAGCTATATTTATGTTGTTCTCCCTACAACAATGTGCACATGCACTTTTTATGGCCTAGCTAGATCTATGTATGTTCGTGGTGTTGCATATGTTTGTGGTGTAGCATATGTGTTTGTGTTTGGAGGTGTACCGGTATTTGAAATGCCATAGTTGCCAATATTTTGCCGGAATGTTGATTCATTTCCGTTTCGGCGAGAATTTTGTCATTAAGCATTCTTTTTGGTCCTATTTTTAGGGAAAGTCATGCCAAATTTTTTCTTGGTTCTAAAATATCGTTTTGCTCTACCCCGCAGGCGACCATGGTCCGCACGATGACCGAAGGCCGAGATGCTTCAAAAGAACGAGACGGAGATAAGATGTCCGTGTCGAAGATGCAAGCTGAAGAGCCTTATTGCGGACCCGGATTCCGGGCAGGTGCGGGACCACCTACTCTTGCGTGGTTTCATGGATGGCTATCGGTGGCAAGGTGAGGAAGATGACTACGAAGTCGTCCATGGGGGCCGGGCAAGAAATGAGGAAGGGCAGCAAGACAACCACCGCGGCTCGGGCGGGCTAGAAGACGAAGAATCCCCAGGAGATGATCACGACGGTGATGTTGTACACAGTCATCATGTAGAAGATGCAGGACATGATGATGAGGAAGATGCCGGAGCAGACGACGGGCATGATCATGAAGATGATGATGCCGGGCGAGCGCAGACGACGCTGGACCATCGATGGGCTGGGTGCAGGACCCTCATATTCAAGAGCTGCTTCTCAAGCAGACGGATAACGCAAGAGCTGCCGCCCGAGAGAAAGCCAAGATGGATCAACCCGAGTTAGACGCGGTTACTCCATTGTATGAAGGATGCAGGCCCGAGGATACCCGCCTGAAAGTAACGCTCATGGCTCTGGAGATGAAGGTAAAACACAAAATGACCGACGCATGCTTCGACGAGAACATGTCATTACAGCACGAACGTCTTCCCAAGGTGAACAAGTGCCCGACCAGTTTGGAGGAGGCGAAGAAAATCGTGTGTCCTCTGGATTTACCGCACGTGAAATACAATGTGTGCATGAACAATTGCATCATTTATCGGGACGAGCACGCGGAGTCTACCATATGTCCGGTGTGCGGCGTCACTCGATACAAGAAGAGGAAGAAAGCTCCTCGAAAAGTGGTGTGGTACTTTCCGATCACTCCTCGTCTGCCGCGGTATTTCACGGACCCTAAGGTAGCAAAGCTCCTGCGTTGGCACGCGGATAGGGAGGAGAAGAAGTGAGAAGATGACGCAAATGATCCGGAGATAGATAAAAAAGACAAGATGCTGAGTCACCCTAAGGATGCGAGCCCGTGGCAAGCGTTGAACTTCGAAGACCCAGAATTTGGGAACGATCCAAGGAACATCGTGCTGGGCGCGAGCACCGATGGAGTCAATCCGTTTGGCAGCCAGAGAAGCACACATAGCACCTGGCCTGTGTTTGTGTGGATGTACAACCTTCCCCGTGGTTGTGCATGAAGAGGAAGTACATTCACATGAGTATGCTAATCGAAGGGCGAAACAACCCAGGAACGACATCAATCTGTATCTGGGGCTGCTGAAAGAGGAGCTTGACACGCTGTGGAAAACGTCAGCCAATACGTGGGACGCCGCAGAGAAAGAATATTTCCCTATGAGAGCCGCACTGCTCACGACGGTGCACGACTTTCTCGGTTACGGATATCTCGCGGGTAGGTAGTCCATGGATTTTCTGGATGCGTAAGGTGCATGGATGACACAATGTATCGCCAGCTAGATAGAGATCCCGGGTCTTCAAAAACCGTGTTCATGGGACATCGAAGGTGGCTTCGCGACGATGACCCGTGGAGGAAACGCAAGGATCTGTTCGATGGTGAAACCGAACCCGAAAACGCCTGTACGAGGAGCGGCGAGGAAATAGACAAGCTGTTGAAAAATTGGAAAGACCGCCCACTGCCGGGAAAGAAGCAAAAGGCCCCAGAGCCGGGAAAGAAGCGAAAGGCGCCAGAGCCGCTGCTGAAGGTATGGAAAACGAGGTCTGTTTTCTGGGACTTGTCGTACTGGAAGATCCACCGTGTGCCTCACATCCTTGATGTCATGCATATCACGAAGAACATGTGCGAGAGTCTGCTTGGTACCCTGCTCAACATGCCAGAGAGGACCAAAGATGGGCCGAAAGCAAGGGCAGACTTGAAATCAATGGGCATCAGGCAGGAGCTTCACGCTAATGATGATGATGATGATGATGAGGCGAAGCAGGACCACGATGAAGTCGTCCGCAAAGGCAAAAGGCCAAGAAGACCGGAAATGACTACCCTCCCGCGTGCCTCACTCTAAGTCGAGGAGATCGAGCAGTTTTTCACCTGCCTCCTAGGAGTAAAACTTCCTTACGATTACGCTGGGAAGATAAGCAGATACCTAGACCCAGTGAAGCAGAAGTTCGATGGGATGAAGTCTCACGACCGCCACGTCTTGATGACGCAGATACTTCCAGTTGCAATCCGTGGGATCATGGACGCGCACGTCCGTGAAACGCTATTTGGCCTATGCAACTTTTTCGACGTCATCTCTCGGAAGTCGATTGACGTGAGGCAACTCAGAAGGCTACAGGAAGAGATCGTGGTGATACTATGCGAGCTTGAGATGTACTTCCCGCCCGCATTCTTCGACGTTATGGTGCATCTGCTAGTCCATATAGTGGAGGATATCATCCAACTTGGGCCGACGTTCCTGCACAGCATGATGACGTTCGAAAGGATGAATGGTGTCATCAAAGGATACGTTCGCAACATGTCACGTCCAGAGGGAAGTATAGCCAGGGGCTTTCTGACCAAAGAGTGCATCTCCTACTGCACGAATTATCTAGGCATTGAGAACCCCGTTGGTCTGCCCGTCAACAGGCACCTCGGCAGGCTCGCTGGATGGGGTCACCGTGAGGGTCGCCGCGAAATGCATGTCGACTTTGAGGGTCGACTCGCCGACTTTGAAAGAGAAAACCTAGTCGCGCTACAACACATAGACGTGGTCGATCCTTGGGTGGTAGAGCACAAAACCTTTATTAAGAAGACGTACAATGACCGAGGCCAACAGAGGACGGACGGAGATATAATCAAAGAGCACAACTCATGTTTCACGCGTTGGTTCAAGCAGAAGCTTCTGTCGTACCCTTTACATGAGGATTCTTCCGGCGGAAGAACAACTCATATTCGCCTTTGTCACAGGCGCGCACAAGACAACCTGATGACCTATGAGGCGTCACGATATCAATGGCTACACATTCTACACGAGGCCAAGGACATGAAGAGCGATGGTTATCGAACTCCGGGGTAACGATGGAATCCTACACGGTAATGACAAGGACAGATACTACGGAAGGATCGAGGAGATCTGGGAGCTGAGCTCTGTTGGAGAGAAGGTCCCGATGTTCCGTGTCGATGGGCTAAGAGCGTCCTAAAAGAAGACCGGTATTTCACCACCATGGTTATACGAAGCCAAATCCAAGACCATGAGCATAAGCGTCACGTGAAAAATGAGCCATGGTTACTGGCTTCCCAAGTTGACCAATGCTTCTTCATTACCGACCCGTCAAAGCTCAGTCGTGTTGTCGTGAGGAGAGGCAAACGGAAGATCATCGGAATAGATGAAGTAGCCAATGAGCAAGACTTCGACAAGTACGGCGACCCGAGGATTGAACATGACGACGATGATGAAGTAGCAGCATACACCACAAGAAAAAGCAGGACCACCCTACCTAAAGGACGTCCTTTCCACAGAAGAACTCCATTTGCGAAAAAGAAGGGCAAGAAGATTGTGAATAGATAGCTAGCTAAGATCGATTGTATTTAAATCGTAGCCTTCATTTCTCGATTGTATTTCATGGGCACTTTTTGAACTATCATGAATATTTTTAAATTTCATGGACACTCGATCTCGATCCCCCTCCATCTCGATCGCTATCCCACCTCGCCAGATCCGGTCCCCCTACATCTATGCCGACGGCTTAGGTGCCTATGCCGACGGCCCGTGGCCGTAGGCATAGACCGCGAGTCCGGTAGTGCCTACCAGTACTCCTGTAACTTAGTCCATGTATTTCAAGGCTGGGCAACCTTTCTTCCTTTTTTTTGCATAGTAATACGTGTCTCATTCATATCATAAAGAACAAAGTACAAATCACGTAAAGTCCGACAAGACAAAACTGAAAAGATAGTAGAACATCTCTGAGCTTGACACCAACGCTCGTCAACTGCTTCCGGCACGACCACAACAGCCACCGAAGAAAAGAATGACGAATCACCACCTCACCCGAGCTCGACGCGGCTCCATCGCTGATATGCAGCTTTGCGGACCTCCAAAGTGGCTCACCAAAAGTGAAGCCCTTGCTGTTGAACGAATCAGACCGGGGCAACACCCCGGACACGCCATCGAACTCCAGATCTGGCACCCCACCACGACTAAGACGCCGAAGGAGGAAACCATACCTGCCATCCACAAACCACGAGCCCAGCAGATATTCCGTCTTCCAGATGTCGTCGATGCAGACCACAATCTGCATCCGCTCCTGGACTACCTCCCAAGCTCCGCGGCGACGCTGGAGCAAACGTCGTCGCAACGGCGGAGCCCGAGGACACAGGTCCACCACGAGGATGCCGCCGCCGCCACACCATCCTTGCTTAAACAGACTGGTTTTCAAATCCATCCCCAACCATAGGACCGATGGCCTCGTCAAGGAAGGACCCAAAGATTCATTATTCAGCGCCGCCATTGTCATCACCGAAGCAAAGACGATGAACAACCTAAAAACCTAAACTACAAGGAAGAAAAATCGATCCATTATCGTGGATCCGGGCGTCTTCACCACCGACGACCGAGGTCGCCGGCGGAAGGGAGCCGCCGGAGAACGGCGTTGGGAGATCAGCCCTGGCGGCGGCTAGGGTTGCAGCCGCCAGGGACGATAGAAAAACTGGCCGGCAACCTTTCTTCCTGCTGATAGATAGCTGCAACTAAGGGTGGACGCGATCCGGGCCGGTCCGGGCCCGGTCCGAGCCGTCGTTTGGACCGGCCGCCGGCGGTCAGGTCCGGACCGGACCGAGCAGTCCAGCGGTCCCGATTTCAGGGACCGGACCGGCGGAGGTGAAGCTCGGTGCGGACCGGCGGTCCTCACGGTCCTAGCGATGTCCAGTCACTACCATGTGGTCCCAAGATGTCGGAGAAGCAGCACGGTCGCCGGAGTCGGAGAAGATGCACATGATGCGCGGCGGTGCGAGGGAGAGGCGTGGGGAGAGAGGAGAGGCGTGGCCGCGCAGGAGAGAGAGAGTCGCGAGGAAGAGGGGGTTGTTGTGGCGAGGTGGAAGACGTGCGCGAGCCGGCAGGTAGAGGTAGACGACGTGCGCATGTACTTAGCAGTTTTCGCTGTTGCATGCAAACTACCTATCACGTGCATGTGCCCATGATTATGCTGTACAGCCTTGCCGTGATGTGTGGATCAAATTGGACGTGGAGTTAATTGCGGATGGCATGGTGATTCTCGGATCGAACCTATTCCTTTCGTTAGTCACGATTAAAAGGAAACAACGGGTGGAGTCCATATACAAAACAAATAGAGAGATCAGGATTGAAAAGGTAAAAGGAAACAACAGCGTGAATCATGGATGGTTGTTATTAGATGAGATTGAAAACAAACGGAGAAATTTCCGTAGACTTATGTGGGCAGTTATCTGTAGCAACAAATAATCGTGGGATTGCGCCGTGGCAGCGTAAATCTCGTTCTTTCTATTGTCGCCTGACTGAATAAAAGGAAAAGAAGGCAGCGCATAACGTGGGTCTTCATCTATCTCTTCCGGCCGTCGCGTGAAGGAGGCGGATGACCGCGTGAGCACGATCTGCTTGTGCTTCTTCTTCGGTCCGACCGAGCGGACCGGGCTTTAACCGGACCGGACCGAAGATTTTTCGGTCCATATTACACAGACCGGACCGGGTGTTTTTTCGAGCGGGCCAGGACCGAGCTGGGCGGGACAGAGCGGGCCACGAGCGGGCCAAAAAGCCCGCTCGTGTCGTCCACCCTGAGCTGCAACTGTGCTCTAGTGTGTACGTAGCTGTGGATTGTATAACTCTGTATCCTTTCCTATCTATCAATGAAAATATGAAATGATAAGCCACAAGGTGTATTCGCAAAAAAAAACACATGCTGTAAATTTTGACAGCATCGATATATCTAATCTGATTCGAAGGCGATGTTTCATTTCCTTTTTAGTATGTTACACGCACCCAATTATGTTAGATGACTACCGTTGCCTTTCGAGTGTGTTACACCCCGATCCGTTAGCTGACTAAACTAAGATATTGAGGGCGATCGAGATAGAATTCTCGCAGCTAATTCAAGTCCGAACTGAAAATAAGTTAGTAACTAATAATAATGTCAGGAGAAGACCTAGACGTGGACTAGGCAAGGCAGAAACTGATAGCAACACTGGGGAAATAAGAGATTTTTCTACAGGACCAATAGAAAAGCTGTGATATAGTCATAGATTCGACTTTTCGGCGTAGCAGAAACGATGTGGCAGTCGGTACAGAATTCGGATGAAGCCAAGAAACTGAAAGGGATACCCGAGGAAACCGAGTTTTTTCTTCACTTTTCCACTAAATTGAAAGGGACAAGTAGAAGAGATACGGCATGGTCATAGATTCAATGTTTCAGCTTAGTGGAAGCATTATGACAGTGGGTAAAGATTTTGGATCAAGCTGAAAATAAGTGTTTGGATCCCACGGTTTGAAATGCCCATCTGCGACTCAAGTGTTCAGGACCCTATGCAAGCAGGGAACAAATCCAAAATTACCGGCAAACTGCTGTGTGGTATGTGAGTGAAGATGTTAATGATTTGGAGCAGAACCAACGATATTGTATGCAATAATAGAGAACGTCGCCCGAGAGACTAGTAAGAATTAGAGATGAAGAAACGGATCCACGCCCAACAGGCGAGGTCGGGGTAAGGGAGAGCGCGTGCGGAGCATGGTACGTACCGTTTGCGAGGGTTCGGGGTTTCCTCCGCTGATGGCAGCACCGGATTCTGCCATCACCGGCCGGGCCGCGTTGCTAAATCGGATGCCTATTTTTTTTTTAGGGATGTGTCGCGGCGAGGGGATGTACAGCGGATTGTGCGGCTATGCGTGTGTCGCGCCCAAGCTTTGTGTCGATTCCCCATGAATTAATTTTCGTCTTCCGTACCACAAGAACCACGCTGTAGTTGCCACTACTTCTCTCAACTTTGGGAAGCCCTGAATATGAATGTCATGGTCGGACAACATTTTTTTAGCATCAGTAGAAACACAAGCGCTCATATACACGCGCATACACTCATCCCTATAAACGCACACACGCACACCCTACCCCTTTAGGAAGTCACCGTAGACATCAGACATCTCGTCGTCGACGGGAACGTCTCCTCCCACTGAAAGTGCATCGCCGGAAATCCTGAAATAGATTTAGGAAATTGTGAGCACCAGGATTTGAACCCTGGTGGGTTGAGGAGAGTAAATTACATCTATAGTACCTGAACTTGACTCTAGGGTTCACTTTCATCACTATATTTCAAAAGTGTTAAAATACGGTCATTGAGGTCGCAGAAATGTGTCACTCTACGGTCAGCCCTACCGTATCCAATGTATTTCGCTGATGTGGCACATTTTGACCGGTCCTGCGCCATTGACATGCTTACTTGCCAAGCGCATCTCTCTCACACAATTCTTTTTGCACCCGATCTAATGAAACTGACTGCCCGTCCGTCTATGCCGAGTTGCCGACATGCCTTAGAGCCCACAGAGAGCTGGCGAGAGACCACATCGTCTCCAACCACTCTTCTGTCGACGGCCTCTACTACCCACCACCTTTCTCCGCGCAGCGGCGTCCTCGTCAGGCCGGAAGTCCCGCTCTGCTCAAGCTCCTCTCCTTCAACGCCCCACTCTTCATAGAGCAGTACGGCGACGCGCTGCACCCTTACGAGCTCGCCTTCTTCGACTCGCGTTGCCGCCATGCACGACGACCTCTAGGTGCTTGTTCCAGGCTCAATGCGAGGCACACGATGTTGTCCTTCCTCACGGTGCGGCTGTAGTTCTCGCCGATCCCATGGAGCTCGATGACGTCGCCCCGCGTCGATGAAAAGAACATGTGCGGGCAGCCGGCGGTATGGAGTGCATGGTTTTGGCGGGGCGATGCCGTAAGTGAGCTGGCCGAAGTCCTCGCAGCTCTCCGTTCTGAGTCCCCGGGAATCTTCAGTCTCTGCACCATCGACCCATGTGACGTCTTCAACGAAGACGCAACCAACAGGGCATCCGGCGTGCCGATGGATTGCTGGCTGGGGTTCCCGACCAGTACACAAACTACGAGTACGCCTGAGAGCTGCGAGGGTATGGCGGTGTGGGCCTCCGGCTGGACGACGAGGTGAGGAGAGAGCAGGTTGCTAGCCATGTCAGGTGATGGAGGCAGATCAGGTGCTGGGGAGCACAGCAGGGTGTAAGGCTAAGTCGACGTTGTCGCAAACAAGGTGCCACTCGGTCACGCATGCAACCATGCACTTCTCAAACCAGGACCTCCTCTGACGCCAGGTCAGTAAGCTGAAGCGGCAACCCATGGTGACCTCCACAGCGGCGCTCACGCTCATCGGGCCAGTAACCTGCATGGTGCGCTTCAAGCTCGGCGTGGCGTGAGAGTTGGGAATTCGATGCATGAGAGTCTGGCCAATCAGTGCAGCAATGCATTCATGGGCCGCATGAGGCTTTAGGAGCTCTAGTACGTGACACACTGACACTGAAGAGCTGCAACAGCGGTGGGAGCGTGGGGTGTGGTGCAGCGGTGGGCGCAGGTAAGGTGATCGTCAGAATTACAGAGAGAAATAGTAGTAGTAAGAGAGGAGTATTTGCCACGTCAGCAAAAATAGGACTGATACGGTACTGGTGACCGTAGAGTGACACGCCCAGGCAACCTCGGTGACCGTATTTTAAGCTTTCCTAAATACAATGATGGAAGTGAACCCTAGAATCAAGTTTAGGTATTGTAGATGTAATTTACTCGATTGAGGATACCACTGTCCACCTAACCAACTCAACCACAGGTTGATTCGCATGCCGGACAACTAGGACCTCTTTTTTCATTTATGTGGCATGTGAGATCTCCTTTTTATAGGGACGATGAGAGATCTCTTCTTTTACCGTGCGTGATTATTCTGAGCTTTTTTCCTGGGGTGAGATCTTGATTCTGAGATTGGTTTTTTATTTATATATACGAGGGGACGTGAGATCTCTTTCTTTTATCATACGTGATTCTGAGATTTCTTTTTAAATTTATTAGGGACGTGATATCTCTATATTATTGTGACATTATTCAAGGAGGAATATTTTTTTTACCAAAAATTGGATGGTCGAGATACACTGTTAACTTACTTAGATGGTTATAAGATAATTCTAATGAAGTGCATTAACGTGGAGCCTATATAGAAATAGGATTGCTGTAAATCTCAGGTTACAAAATGGTAAGGTAGTAATGGCTCCACGCCGAGTGGTGTGCTTGGCTTACCTGCAATCCAGCCATGTTTTTGATGACCCGTTTTAATTGAGTGAGCGATTTTGGTGAGATTAAATGGAACGAGGGGATTGCCGTAAATCTTAGTGTAAAAATGGTACGGTATTTAATTAATTAATGGCTGCGTAGTAATTTCAGGCGTGAAAGACGCCTTGTGACGCGTATGACCAAAGCCGTGATTCAGAGACGATATACTTGCTGAAAACTGCCCCGCTCATGCCTATAAATACAACAGGTGTGCTTGTCTTACCTTGCACCACACAAAATAGAGACATTGTGTTTGGAGATAAGTCGCGGACATCGAAGATCATGGCTAGACCGGCGGTGGTGATGATGTGCGTGTCGTTCGTAGTGGTGGTGGCGCTGAGCGGGGTGGTGGCGCAGTTGGATTGCAACCCGGAGTTGCTTAAGGCTTGCGATCAAGCCATCAGAGACGGCAGTGACCCGTCGACATTGTGCTGCTCCAACCTCATGGCGGACAAGGATTGCCTCTGCGATTACTTGGAGGATCGTATGTACCGGCACTACGTCCCTGGCCCCTACCTCCGCAAGACAAGCACCTCTTGCGGCATACATATTGGGGTGTGTCCAATTGGAGTATAAAATAATACTAGTTGGAATTAGTTTTTGTACATCTCTTTTACAATATAATATAAACGGCAATGCATGCCTCTAGTTTGCTTTTTAGTTTGTTACCTTTTAACCCTTCTTCCTTCCAAATTTTTGTACGTTCGTGTTTAAATTTGCGTCCGTCCATAAGTTACCAGATTTGAAGGTGGTACTAATGTATACCTAATATTAAACGGAAGAACCTTTCTTAATTCTCAATCTGTAATCTCTTTATATCCGTTAGTTTTGTGTTGATCATAAAAATTGACACTGAGATTTAAAAATAGATTTACACACGTAAGAAAAAAAACACCACAAAACCAAGCCCATGCCGATAACTCGGTTCTACCTTCTCGTATGCATTTGTTTTTTAGTTGCGTATAAAAAGAAAAGCTATCTACTGAGGAAAAGGGAAAGAACGATCCTATCACCTTCTCATATTGTGTTTCGTGCATATGTGTGCCCAACTGTCCGGTGGAATAGATTGACAAGATCAAGTAGCTTTTTTTTCATGGGCACATCAACTAGCTTGCCGTATGTGCTAGCCTCTACAGAATCAATCTAGAGGTCGACTTACCCTAGCTTTGTATGTACAATTCCGGTCCACTTATAGGCATGTTCTCCTTGATCGATCGGATCTGACAAACCCTACGTTGTTCTCTCTTTTCCATATGGCAACCTCTCGTGAGTGGCTGAACACCACAAGAATATGATGGATCGACCACGCAAGTCACGTCCCAGCGCGTGCTCTCCCTGTCGAGGCGGGCTCCAATGCTCACCTCTGTGTCGTGGTGCAAGGCATTGGGAGGAGGGGCAGGAGAAACGAACGGACACGGGACACCACTGCCTTGATGCCGGTTCCTGTTGCCGTCCTGCCGCCTCGCCACGGCAGTTGCGAGTCATCGTGCGGTTTGGGTAGAAGGTGGCTAGGGTGGGCCTCAGATTTGGAAATAGGTTTTATACCATATGAGAAAGGCTAAAAAAATCAACGTATATGCACAGTAGCATTGCTGGTCCACCCTGGTTCAAAATCGGATGCGGATTTTCGTGTTGAATTTATTGATATATTATACGTTTTTCCGACATCGTATGCAAAAGTTATAGCCTTTTTATATTTTCCCTACACTTTTTGCAAAACATGTCTAAATTTAAGTTTTTTAATTTTCCTAACTAGTAGATGTAGTAATATAACTACACCTCGAAGAATTTTATTTTTTGAATTTTTTATCATTTTCTTTTGTATTTTTTCAAAACTGAAATGGCGATACACGGGCGGCGGCGGGGGGGTGGGGAGGGGCTAGAGTTTGGAAATTGCCCTTTAGTACCGGTTTGTGCCACGAACCGGTACTATAGGTCAAACCCCTTTAGTACAGATTTGTGCCACGAAACGGTACTAAAGGTGATCGCGGGGCCCGTCCTGACGCCAGCCTGCCACCACCCCTTTAGTACCGGTTCGTGGCACGAACCGGTACTAAAGGTTCAAAACGAACCGGTATTAATGCATAGTCGTTCGAACCGGCACTAATAGTACCATTAGTACTGGGCTAAAATCAAACCGGGACTAATGTGTCTCAGATTAGGTCCTTTTTCTACTAGTGATTATTAATCAATAACATTATCATTAAGAAAGGACTAATCTACCCTTACAGCCAATTACCAAAATGTCGTCAAGAGAAAAAACAAGGATCAATAATGACCATTGGATCAATTATATACTACCCACTATTTACAGGAGTATGATGCACCGTAAAAAGTCTCTTACCTGACTGCTAAAAATATTAGATCATTTTGCTAATACAATGCTATTTAATGGTTAGTACTACAAATGTCAAACTGAATCACACTCCTTTATACCTCAATATTAATGATTCTGCTACGACATTCCTCTTTTAGGCTCTTGCTGTTTTACCAACTTGAAAGTTATTTTTTACTTATGCATGCCTCATAGGTACGATGCTCTGCTGGTATCTTACCTGCCGTTGCTCCACATGCCCACCGGCCTTGGTTTATTAATAGGTATCTATTTTCACAACCTTGGGTCGTAGGCTTAGTCGTGCTTTCCACTTTCTGTTTGTGTGCATCTGTTGTGCTTATTCGGCTTTCAGTGGAGATTTGTTGTTAGTTTCAAGGACTAATTGGCCTTGCTTTTGCTACGTGTTCCTGTGATATAACTTGCATTTCTGTTTCTTGAGGACAAGAACACCATATAGACCTGTAGTTTTTAGAGGTTGGTCCTGGTTTTAAATACAAAGCGCATGATGGTTCTCTGGAAATTTGGTCTGCTCCTTTCATGAGGGTCTGTGCTACTTTGGTTTTTGTCCATGTTGACAAAAAATTATAACCTTCCTTATCCTGCTTCATTACTTTAATTTTCCTCTCAGTGAAAATATCATAGATAAAAATATTGCTTTGTTGTTAGTAAGGTTGCATGTTATTGAACCGGTCAATTAAAATATCTAGCCAATTATCCCTCGGCTTTGGATATGCTTTGTCATCCTGATGCCTTAACATCTGTCACTGGGCCTAAGCAAAGTTGGTGTTAAATGTAAAGTATGTTAGGTGTGATATATTACAAGCATTGTTTTTACTATGTATTTTAGTTTGCTTCTCTATTACTGCTTGATCTACAATGGTTCAACTTCCTCTTATTTTCAGTAAATGAATATACTTTCAATTTAGAAGATACATGGAAGACCAGGTTCTATATGCATGATATTATGTGTTAACACCGTGTAGATGTTAACACCATAGAGAAACGGACCATGGCTAACACATAATAGTAATGATATAAAACCAAAGGTACATGTGTGACAGACTTCTCTATGTGTTAGCCAATGGCGAGTTGTATCATGGACATATGTGGTGGTTACTTGACAGCTCAATTTTATTAGAGAATTAGAGAGAAAAATAAACAAGCTCAACCTGAAGCATAAATATTGATATGCCTTAAATCTTGCTTGACCAGTGAGCAAGGAGATCTAGCACACTAGCTAGGAGATGGACAGCGGAATGAACTTAGCCAACGTCTACTCTGTACTGTCCACATTTTTTTCTATTATGCTTCTATAAAAGTAATGGTAGATATAACTGGGGCACCTCTGGCGAGGAGATCACAGTTAACCCGAATATTTATGCTTCGGGTTAACACCAACCAGGTTTCGCAAATGTCTGGTATCCCAACCAGGTGCCCCAGTTAGCGAGGAGATCAACCAGGTGCCATAGTTAACCCGGTTGGTGTTGGTGCCCCAGTTTTGCCAAACCAGGTTTGGCAACCATAGATAACACCAACCTGACTACTGAGTGAGGAGATCTAGGACACTAGCTAGGAGACGGTCAGCGGAATGAAGTTAGGCAACGTCTACTTCGTGGTCAGATAAAATGGTGCGGATGAGAGATGATGATGGAGACACCGTTCTAAAAAGACAAATATACTTGCTTAACCTCTTCAGTTAGTGTTCTTGAAATTAAGGTGTATAGTTGTGCCCTCTGGTCACTTGTGTTGTAAAAGGTAGACTATTTTGTGTTATAGGTGCACACATAGTTAGCTATTGGTTCTGTTTTTTTCAGCCTTTATCTCTGTTAGAACCTAAAATATATATCAGTGTTAGTTAGTTAGTTCATTTTAGAATGGTTATTAATTTATTTTTCTACCACAACATCATTATTGTGGATGTAGGGCACAAAATAGTTAGGTTCTGATGTCAACTACATTCTTGTAGACTCGTGTTGGGCCTCCAAGCGCAGAGTTTTGTACGACAGTAGCAAATTTCCCTCAAGTGGATGACCTAAGCTTTATCAATCCGTAGGAAGTGTAGGATGAGGATGATCTCTCTCTAACAACCCTGCAACCAAATAACACAGATTCACTTGTGTCCCCAACACACCAAATACAATGGTAAATTGTAAAGGTGCACTAGTTCGGCGAATAGATGGTGATACAAGTGTAATATGGATAAAGTGTAATATGGATAGTAAATATTGATTTTTGTAATAGTAACAATAAGAAACAGTAAGGTAGCAAGTAACAAAAGTGAGCACAAATGGTATTGGAATGCTTGAAAACAAGGCCTAGGGTCCGTACTTTCGCTAGTGCAATCTCTCAATAATGCTAATATAATTGGATCACATTACCATCCCTCAACGTGCAATGAAGAATCACTCCAAAGTTCCTATCTAGCAGAGAATATAAGAAGGAATTGTTTGTAGCTATTCTTTCCGATTGATCTATCCAAGAGTTCGTACTAAAATGACACAAGTTATTCTTTCCGACCGATCTATCAAGAGTTCGTACTAAAATAACACAAGCTATTCTTTCCGATCGATCTATCAAGAGTTGGGACTAAAATTACACCAAAACAAATTCAGATTCATAATACTCAATTCAACACAAAGAACCTCAAAGAGTGCCCCAAGATTTCTACTGGAGAAACAAAGACAAGAAAGTGCATCAACCCCTACGCATAGATTACCACATGTCACTTCGGGAATCTGCAAGTTGAGTGCCAAAACACATATCAAGTGAATCAATACGATACCCCATTGTCACCGCGGGAATTCATAGTAAGACATGCACCAAGTGTTCTCAAATCCATAAAAGTATTCAATCGAAAGAAATCTCAAAGTGAAAACTCAATTCATCACAACAAGATAGAGAGGGAAAACACCATATGATTCGAGCTATTAACAAAGCCCACGATACATCGAGATTGTGCATCTCAAGAACACGAGAGAGAGAGAGAGAGAGAGAGAGAGGGAGAGAGAGATTAAAGACATAGCTACTAGTACAAACCCTCAGCCCCGAGGGTGGACTACTCCTTTCTCATCATGGTGGCCGCCGAGATGATGAATATGGCCACCGATGATGATTTCCCCTCCGGTGGAGTGCGAAAAAGGGCTCTAGATTGGATCTCGTGGATCTGAAGCCTGCGGCGGCTAGAACAAAATTTAAATCGACTCCCTAGGGTTTTTGGAATGTGTGGGAATTTATATAGCGAAGAGGCGGTGCGGAAGGTCACCGAGGTGGGCACAACCCACCGGGGGCACGCTGAGGGCAGGCGCGCCCTGGTGGGTTGTGTCCCCTCGGGGCACCCCCCCAAGTGCTTCTCTGGCCCATCTGGTGTCTTCTGGTTCAAAAAAAATCCACAAAAAGTTTCGCTGCATTCGGACTCGCTCCGTTTGATACTGATTTTCTGCGATGTAAAAACAAGCAAAAACAGCATCTGGCATTTGGCACTATGTCAATAGGTTAGTCCCAAAAATGATATAAAATTGCTATAAAATGATTGTAGAACTTCCAAGAATGATAATATAACAACTTGGAACAATAAAAAATTATAGATACGTTGGAGACTATCAGCATCCCCAAGCTTAATTCCTTCTCGTGCTCGAGTAGGTAAATGATAAAAACATAATGTTTAATGTGGAATGCTGCCTAACATGTTCATCACATATTTTTTTCTTTGTAGCATGGACATTTAGACTTTTATATGGTTCAAAGCAATAGTCCAGTTTTGACATGAGGACTTTAATACTCAAGCATATCAACAAACAACTATGTCTTTTCAAAATATCAATACTAAAGCAAGTTATTCCTAGCCCATCATGCTTAATCATTTATCCACTCAGGCAACACATCCAAATATTAGCTACATCCAATGCTGAAGTGCGATAATAGTGTTTACGTAGTTGGTGCTTTATAAGAGAAGATGGAGACTCAAAATAAAAATAAAAATTGCATAGAGTAAAGGATAGGCCCTTAGGGGGGAAGTAGGGATTTGTAGAGGTGCCAGAGCTAAAGGTTTAAATTGAGAGAGAAAATTATTTTGGGTGGCATGCTTTTCCTGTCAATGAGAACAACTTAGAGTTCCCTGTACTTTCCATGCTAGATATATCATAGGAGGTTCCCAAACATAAAATAAAGTTTATTCCTTTTTCCACCAAACTTTCACAAGCCATGGCTACCTGTATCCACGGTTGCCCTCCATACCAAAACTTTCCAAAGAATTTATTATTTAACAACATAGTAATTTCGTTTTCATTTCGGGACTGGGAATCCCTATTACCACGCCATCGATATAGCGCTACAACTAAACTGTAGTAGTAGCACATGCCAGCCTGCGCTACTGCTATACATGCGTAGCAGTAGCGAGCTCCGGAGCGACGCGGTACTGCTAATAGCTATAGCGCTTTGAATTAAGTTGCGCTACTGGTAAGGGTGCGCTGTTGCTAACTTTTCACCCCTCGCTACAGCTAGTTTATTAGTTTCTGATTTTTTCTACATATTTGTTTTGTATTTGAACAGGCTTTATACAATAATCTTTAGCACATACAAATGTCATCATCATACACATACAAATGTAATCATAGCATATACATACAAATAGTCTCATTAAATCATGTCATCATCCAACACAAAGTGGTCACTGGTTATCATCTCAAAAATAGCGATAGAAGTCTCGAATACTTGAAACTACATCATCATCCATCTAAACAATGATATACGCGAGAAGAGCTATCACTATGAGTGAGAGCGGAACTATGCAGTACATGAGGCGGCGGTTATGAGTCCTCTCTCGCGGTAGCGTGAACCTCAAGTAACTTGATTCTGCTTCTTGTCTGCTTTTGAAGCCTTTATGGCTGGCGCCCGAGACCCCCTCCACTTGCGCCTGACAGTCAGGCCACTTGTCGTACACTCCAGGAACCTTCCCTTTGTACACGACATAGCACTGCTTCTTCGCCATCAAGAATTAAGCTAGGTGCATGTTAGAGATGCATCTTCATCAAAAGAATGTACAATCATATATGCAACAAAATATACTTGAGCACACAAACAAGAAAGGGTTAGCAACTAGATGCAACATATAGTAAACATACGAATAATGAATTCAGTTTCATCGTACGCGAATTAATTAACTAGAGCTACGAACGAGATCGTATCCAAACTAACAAAGTAGCCTTACATGAGTTCGGCAGGGACCATGGACATCACAAAGTTCCATCGCTACAGAAACTATACAAGTTCACCCAACACATATCATCATCATTGGCATTGAAAATCACTAGAAGTTCCATCCTTCCATATTATCGAGGGTGGTCCCTAGCTTCTTGAATGGAGTGAGGTCCTGACGTTGCATGCTTATGCAAGTTCGGACGTCAGCTTATGATATAGGGTTGTGGTGGAACATACCCTTCTCATCGACGACTTCTTTCATTATGATCATTGTAATGTCCCTCTGGATGCGAAAGAAGTCATCTCTAAGTTTAGAATCCATACGCATGAGATTCTACCCACTCGTGGATATGATCATCGTTTCTGCTTGTCATGTGAAGCTTTTGGTGATCTGTTGTGAACTCCATCATGAGATGGAGGAGGTAGAATCCATCGTTCTTGCTTGGTTTTGGGACATGGATGCAGCAGAAGTTAGTTTTATGCGAGAAATCCGTCTTCTTCTGCCTTAGTTTCCTGATCTGCCGGTGGCCACCCCTCAAGCCGAAGCATTGGAGAGCATCATCTAGAATATTCATTATGTGGGTGTAGTCCTTCTTCTCGTAGTTTCAGGAGGGTCGAAATACACGGCGTGGGAGACTTGCGGGTAAATAACGATAAGGATGGCGCGCCCATTTCTGCGGGACAAAAACACCTCAAATTATTCTCCATATAAACAAGAAGGAAGGATTGAAATGTACAAAAGGGTAGTCCGGCGCTGACTTACTTTGGATGATAAGGCAGGAGGACAATTTCTGATTCCTTATTCTGTACAATGAAGTATTCGAGGCACTCCCTAGCAGTTTTACGCTCAAAAGTCGCCGAGATTCAAGAAGGACTCGTGCATGTAGTATGTATCCGCCACACAGATTTGTGAGACTTCTTCTCTCTTCATGACGGAGCTCGTCGAGACGGCTCGGTGTAGACCTGCCCGGACTCTGCACTGCTGTGAAGCGTCTCTTCATCGGATGCATCCACGGAGGACTCTCTAAAGGATCTGCATCTGGCGGTGAGACGGCCATCTATTCTGATGGTAAGTCGTCCACAGGCGAGATAGATTCGTTGTATCAACTGCAAGACGGCGGGCTTGGGGGCTATTCCGATGGAAGCAGTATTCCGGATCTCCTTGAGCCGCCGAGCAAGGTCGGAATCTTCATGGCTGGCACGCAACCTAGTCAAGACTCCACAACTGCGGTAGCAATAACCTCCGGGTCAGCAGCAGCCGGGGCAGGAGGCCCTATGCGCTCGCCAGCTCAGGTGCAGATGGATCTCATGGATAAGATGACCGCTCTGTTAACCGTCGTGGTCAACCCGATGGATCAAGCTCAACATGATGCGGAAGTGGCGCAGTTAAAACTAGTTATAGTGCAGGCTAAGGAAGATCTGGCAGCGGAAGATGTCAGGATGACTGCAGAGCGGGCGGCTCTGGATGCTCAGGCTCAGCGAATTCAGGCGTAGGCTTTCTGGCTCACGATGGATCAGAACGCGTCCAATGAGGTCATGAGGAGAAGATACCAGAAGACTTAGTCTCGAATCCCTCCGGTTTATGATCCTCGAAACCTTTTCCATACACCCGGTGCAGGGCCCAGTAACCCGCCGGAGATGGACCGGGTCGTGGCATCCGGGGCTGGAATGCCGGTTCAACCACAGGTGATGGGGCCTCCCCGTATGAATACTGCTCCACCTCAGTATATACCAACACCATCGGGTCATTATTCTAACCCGTTGGAGAACATGATCGCTGCGGCGGCACGACTGCCGGCTCTCCCGGTGGAGGGCGACTCTCCGACGGCGGTTGAAACCCGCAGGGTCAGAGAACTTCTTCAAACGACTTTAGCACAACAGGAGGCGTACTCGTATAGCCGGGACGGGATTCATTCAACCCCCCGTCCAAGCCGGAGCCCGAGTTATAGCAGGCACATGGACTCAGCGGCCGTTTCAAGCAACGCCCGGCGCCGTAACCAGACAGGCGGGCATGACCCGACGCGCAATGGAGCTTTTAACTTGGTGGATCAGGACAGAATACGTCAAGAGGCGCGGGCGGCTCAGCAGGCGGCTGAGTAGGCGCCTCAGTTGACGACTTACCAGCCTTTTCTGGTTTATCCGACGACTTCTATTGAGGCAGGCGTGGCCACCAGGACCGGAGGTGTCCCCTGCGTCTTGGCTCTACATAACGGCGTTGCCCAAAAGATTTCAAAGGACCTAGGAAGGTTCCTAATTATACGGCCGACTTACAGCCTGGGGCATGGATTGAAAGCTACGAGATGGCTATGGAGTTACTGGAGGTCAGTGACGCTGCGATGGCCAAGTACTTCACCATGATGTTGGATGGGACCGCCCGCACTTGGTTGAAGGGGCTACTGCCTAATTCCATCAGTTCATGGCAGAGTTAAAAGCCCGATTCATTCAGAACTTCAAGGACACATGCAAGCAGCCCATGTCAATTGTGGATTTGACTAGTTGCAAGTAGGAGGAGGGTGAGTCCACAACCCATTGGGTGCGCCGGGTCAAGGCCATAATACATTCATCTGATAAGATGGATGCCGGCTCTGCAGTCTTAATGTTGGAGAAAAATTGCCGTTTTCAGCCTCTGAGGATGAAGCTTGGGCGGCTCAAGCTCGATTGTAATGATATGGGTAAGCTGATTGCGGCTCTGGTCAAGTATGCCGACTCTGACAGTACCAAGGATCTTGAGTCTAATGATGAAAAGACAGGAAAGGGAAAAAAGAATATCAATGGCTAGGGCCCTCAGCATAACCCGGCAAATCAAGGAGGCAATAATAAACGTAAGGCTGGTGGTAGCTTGGAGTTTGTGGCTAACACCAATGCAGAGGGCAACAATCAACGACGTAAGGGGAGGCCACCCCCTAGGGCTGTGAACGCTTCATAAGAGGGCTGTGAACGCTGTTGAGCCGGTAGTTCCTCGTTATTTGAGATGGTCTGAGCAGCCTATTCTATGGAGTAGGGAAGGTCACCCTCCCCGGGTTGATAATCCGGGTCACTTGGCTTTGGTGGTAGCACCTCAGGTTGGTGGATACAAGTTCACTAAAGTGCTCATGGATGGAGGCAGCAGCATTAATATCCTCTATTATGAGACCTTTCGCGACATGGGTTTGACTGACAAAAATCTCAAGACTTCCAACACTGTTTTTCATGGAGTGGCTCCTGGTAAGTCGGCATACCCAGTGGGTAAGATTGAGTTGGAAGTGGCCTTTGGAGATGAACATGATTCTAGGGCAGAGAAGCTAACCTTTAAGGTGGTCAAATTCAGAAGCCCGTATCACGCCCTCTTTGGGCGACCGGCTTATGCCAAGTTCATGGCGAGGCCGTGTTATGTTTATTTGCAGCTCAAGATGCCGGGTCATAAAGGCACCATCACAGTGCATGGGAGTAGGAAGATAGCCTCGGAATGTGAGGAAAGGCGATGCCGCTTATGCTGAATCTGTTTGTGCTACAGACGAGCTGAAGTTCTAGACGGACAATGTTGACCCGGCAGATCTGACGTCTTTGAAAAAGCCAACCATAGAGCATGAGCCGGTCATGAAGTTTAAGTCGGCTGATGATACTAAGCTTGTTGACATTGTTCCAGGCGACTCTTCTAAGCAGTTCAGTATCAGTGCCAATCTTGATCCCAAATACGAAATCGTGCTCATCGAGTTCATCCGTGAGAACCGAGACATCTTTGCATGGGAACCTTCTGACATGCCGGGTGTACCGATAGAACTCGCTGAGCAAACTCTTAATATTGATCCAAAATTTAAGCCGGACAAGCAGTTTCTTTGGCGGTTCAATGAGGAGAGGCATAAGGCCATTGGTGAGGAAGTAGCCCGGCTCTTGGCGGCTGGCTTCATTGTTGAAGTTTTTCATCCAGTGGTTGGCTAACCCGGTGCTTGTGCTTAAGAAGAACAGCACTCGGCGTATGTGTGTGGATTATACGGACTTAAACAAAGCTTGTCCGGCTGATCCCTTCGCTCTCCCTCGTATTGATCAAATTATTGATGTTACGGTGTGTTGTGAGCATTTGAGCTTTTTGGATGCTTACTCTGGTTATCATCAGATCAAGATGGCAGTTAAGACCAGGGGAAGACGTCGTTCATTACTCCGTTTGGAGCCTTCTGCTATGTATCTATGCCTTTTGGGCTCAAGAGTGCTCAGGCGACTTACCAGCGGTGTGTGCAGGAATTGTCTTCATAATCAGATTGCGCGCAATGTTCACGCTTATGTGGACGACATCGTGGTGAAATCTAGAGAGAAGGAGACCTTGATAGATAATCTGAAGGAGACCTTTGACAATCTTCGGGTCTACAAGATGATGCTTAATCCGACCAAGTGTGTTTTTGGCGTGCCTGCAGGCAAGCTTTTGTGTTTTCTGGTTTCTAACAGGGGCATTGAGGCTAACCCGGAGAAGATCAAGGCAATCACCTCTCTGGCTAAGCTGGCGGGCATCAATAATGTTCAGCGTTTGGCGGGTCGGATCGCTGCTTTAAGCCGGTTCATAAGCCGGTTAGGTGAGAAGGCCATACCACTGTATCAAATGATGAAGAAGACAGATGACTTCTCTGGAGTGATGCTGCCAACGCTGCCTTTGAAAATTTGGATAGACAGCTAGCTTAGCCGCCGGTCCTTGTTGCTCCCATTGATAAGGAGCCATTATTATTATATGTGGCTGCTAACACACGAGCTGTCAATATGGCCATCGTGGTGGAGCGCAAGGAGGCTGGCAAAGAGAATCCGGTTCAACGGCCGGTTTATTATATCAGTGAGGTGCTTATTGAGTCCAAGCAAAGGTATCCACATTGGCGAAACTTCGTTTATGGGGTATTCATGGCAAGCCAGAAGCTTAAGCAATATTTCTAGGGTCATCAAAACAGAGAAGCCACAGGACGAGTTGCCAAGTGGGCCATTGAGCTTAGGCCTCATGGTTTAAAGTACATGCCACGTACTGCTATCAAATTTCAAGCACTGGTGGACTTCATCAACGATTGGACAGAACTGCAGATGCCTGAAGAAAAGCCAGACAACACGTATTGGACTATTCACTTTGATGGGTCCAGGCAATTGGAGGGCTCGGGGGCCGGAGTTGTTTTAGCTTCCCCTCGAGGTGACAAATTTTGTTATGTGCTACGGTTGATGTTTCCCTGTACTAACAATGCAGCTGAGTATGAGGCCTTACTCCATGGTCTTCGGATGGCTAAGGAGATGAGCTTAAGCCGGGTAAGGTGTTTTGGCGACTCAGATTTGGTGGCTCAACAAGTATCAGGCACGTGGGATTCCAAGGATCCTCTCATGGCGGCTTATTGCCGTGAAGTTGATGCCATTGATGGACATTTCAAGGGTTACCAAGTGGAGCACATTGACCGCAGAAAGAACGAGGCGGCTGATGCCTTGAGCCGGCTGGGCTCTCAGCGTAAGCCGGTGCCGCCTAATACTTTCTTGGATATTCTGCATAACCCATCTGTCAAGTTACCTACAGAGGAAGACTTGGCCGTTCCTGACCTGGAAGCACAATTGGTGGCGGCTCTTCACGTCATCCCAGATTGGACAGTGCCATACTTGGCTTACATGACCCGAGGCGAGTTGCCTGAGGATGAAACCTTGGCCAGGCAGATAACCCGGCGGTCTAAGTCAATGACAATTTCCAATGGCGACTTGCATCATCACAGTGTCACTGGGGCGTTTCAGCGTTGTGTCTCTCCTGAGAAGGCCAAGAAACTCTACGTGAAATTCATGAAGGGGATTGTGGCCATCATGCCGGGTCAAAATCCCTTGTGGCCATGGCTTTCCGTCATGGATTTTATTGGTGATGGCTCATCTTGATCACGAGAGGACCTGGTCGATAAATGTAACGGTTGTCAGAAGTTCTCGAGACGTGCTCACGTGCCGGCTCAAGAGTTGAGGATGATTCCAATTACTTGGCCATTTGCAGTCTGGGGGCTTGACATGGTTGGGCCTTTCAAAAGGTCCAAAGATAAAAAGACCCACCTTTTGGTGGCGGTTGTCAAATTTACAAACTGGGTTGAGGTAGAGCCAGTTAGTAAGTGTGATGCAGCTACGGTGGTTCAGTTCATGAAGAAGGTGATATTTCGTTTTGGCTTTCCACACAGCATTATAACTGACAATGGTACTAATCTGTCTAAAGGCGCCATGGAAGAATTTTGTCAACATGAGCATATTGACGATGTTTCATCGATGGCTCACCCCAATCAAATGGTCAAGCTGAGAGAGACAATCAGGAGATCTTGAAAGGCATCAAGCCCGACTTTTGGTCCCCTTACAGCGGACGCCGAGTTGTTGGGTTGAGGAGTTACCCTACGTGATATGGATCATCAATACTACTCCCAACAGGTCTACGGGTTATACGCCTTACTTCATGGTCTACGGAGCTGAGGCGGTTCTCCCTAGTGACATTCGTCATGACTCGCCCCGTGTGGCGGCTTATGTTGAGGCCGATAACAAACAAGTGCATCAGGAGGACCTTGACCTGTTAGATGAAAAGCGTGACTTGGCAGCAGCTCGCTCGGTGATTTACCAACAGGACCTGCACCGCTATCACAACCGCCGGGTTAAGTCCAGAACCTTTCAGGAAGGTGATTTGGTGCTCCGGCTCATCTAGGATCAAAATGATGCACACAAGTTATCCCCACCTTGGGAAGGGCCCTTTGTGGTCAGTAAGAACTTGAACAACGGGTGATACAACCTTAGCGCAAAGACTCACGTAAGTCGGAGGAGGAGACCCGCCGGTCGTGGAATATCGCTCATCTTCGTCCTTACTACACTTGAGCCACCGGCTCTCATGATGTACATATTTTGACGATGTGTATATTATGATAAATAATAAAGCAGGACCTCTGTCCTTTTTTCATCCTCAAAGGTAATATGTCATTGTTATTATTATTGTCATCTCAAATGATCACTTGGGGGCTAATCGTATCCGAATCTAGCTTGACCCATTCGATCCGGCTTATGATCGTATTCGAATCTAGCCGTTAAACCTTATGATCATTAGGGTTGTTCCTATTCAAACATTGGTCGTATTCGAACCAAAGAGAACATAGCTGTCGGCACCCTCTTGATTGACACACTGCCGAGCTCACTAGGGGGCTTCTTGATCGTATTCGAATCATAGCTCAACCCCTTTTGGGAGACGACTTTGATCGTATTCGAATCAGAGTCTTTAAAAAACTCTCAAGGTCATTAGGGGGCTTCCTGTTCAAACATAGGTCGTATTCGAACCAAAGACAACATAGTTGTTGGTACCCTCTTGATCGGCGCAACGCCAAAGCCACTGGGGGCTACATGATCGTATTCGAATCCTACCTTAACCCCTTTGGAATGGTTTAATGATCGTATTCGAATCAGAAGCCTTGAATTTCTTATATTCTATTTGGTTTCAGTTTTGTTTGAAAGCAGCCTTTATTTGACTTGAGACTTTTTTGAGGTTTAAAGGAACAAGTGTGGTTAATATGAACACGGCTTGATGTTGGCTGATAAATCGCCAATATATGAGAATCATCATACCTTTGGAAGTATTGATTTCCACAGATTGGGTTATCACCCTTCTTTATGCGGGTCACATAGACCGGCAGTGCAAATCAAAAGATCACATGTATAAGATTATAGTTGTGTTTCAACATTATGTGTTACAACAGGCATATCTGTGAATCTTATTCTATCTTAATATATCAAGCTATTATGACCCGCTTTGCGGTAAGCCGCCAAGGGATCTTGTGATCTATTTCTATGTGCAGGAATGGTAAAAGACTTGATCAAGCATAAGGAAAGCAGACGAAAAGTATAACATGGGTGAATATAATATGGCGGCTTAATAGTATTAAGCACCAAAAACGTGCACGATGGCATGGCAAAAGCAAAGTAATTTCTATTCTATTACATAACTTCCCGAGTCCAAATGATTCATATTGTTTTTTAGGACATCACAGGTATGAGCCGCCATGGCGGATTAACTCTCGTGTTGTCGTGAAGCGTCTGGGTTTGCCTTCTCCGCTTCTTCGCCCTGTTCCCTTTCTTGGAAGGTTGATGATGACCAGTCAATGACATTCAAAGCTCCAAATTCAGCTTCATCATCAATTAGTTCGGCCGGGTCAACTTCAGGGGCGAAGATATGCTTACGAAGTGGAGGGATGAGGCTGGTCACTTTATAATGAGGTGTTGGAATTCTCCGGTTCTCCATGTCATAGCCCGGCTGGTACTTGCAGAGATCAGCTTCGTCAGCTCTCAGGGTGGCCACATGGCGTATCTCCTTCACACAAGTGGGGAAGTTTTCTGTTCAGCAGGAGTGCCATCCTCCTTAAAGCTCGGATAACCCGGTGGCGAGGTCGGCCGGGTCTAGCTCCGATACCCAAGCTTTGGCCCGACTTAAAGCAGCCACAGCTCCGACTCTCACAGATGATCGCCTCAGTTTGGTGAATCGCTAGGGTAACACAGAAAGTTTCTTTAACACACCCACTGAGGGAGTCCGGGATTAAGGGGTCCTCGGATAGCCGGACTATATACTTTGGCTGGACTGTTGGACTATGAAGATACAAGATTGAAGACTTCGTCCCGTGTCTGGATGGGACTCTCCTTTGTGAGGAAGGCGGGCTTGGCAATTAGGATATGTAGATCTCCTTCTCTGTAACCGACTCTGTGTAATCCTAGCCCCCTCCGGTGTCTATATAAACCGGAGGGTTTAGTTCGTAGGACAAGAACACTCAAAGTCACAGGATAGCTTTTAGGGTTTAGCCTCTACGATCTCATGGTAGATCAACTCTTGTAATACTCATATCATCAAGATCAATCAAGCAGGAAGTAGGGTATTACATCCATCGAGAGGGCCCGAACCTGGGTAAACATCGTGTCCCCTGCCTCCTATTACCATTAGCTTTAGACGCACAGTTCGGGACCCCCTACCCGAGATCCGCCGGTTTTGACACCGACATTAGTGCATTCATTGAGAGTTCCACTGTGTCGTCACGATAAGGCTTGCTGGCTCCTTCAATCATCTTCAACGACGCGGTCCAGGGGGAGGTTTTCCTCCGGACAGATCTTCAGTATTCGGCGGCGTATTGCGGGCCAACTCGGCAGCCATCTGGAGCAGATCGATAGCTACGCCTCTAGCCATCAGGTCAGGTTTGGAAGCTTGAACTATACTGCCGACATCCGCAGAGACTTGATCTTCGATGGATTTGAGCCCATGTCAGGTACGCCGAACAGTCACGACGAGCATTACTTAGATCTTCCATCGGACAGTGTTCGGGAGATCGCGCCTGCGGCGGCCTCGGGAATCAATCCGGAGTAGATCGTGCCATCCGAGGACGGGTGGATGGACCCCGCCACGGAGGCCGCACACTCATCAGCGTTGGAGCCGAACACTGATCCCACCTCCTATGAGGATGGTGTCATCGGACCCTCGGACTCATCTCCGGCTACAGGCTCTGAACCGCATGCATCCGTGCCTATCGAATATGATTGGGCACCGATCATGGAGTTCACCTCCGCGGACATCTTTCAGCACTCACCCTTGGGTGACGTGCTAAACTCATTAAAGTCTCTCTCCTTGTTAGGAGACTCTTGGCCAAACTATGTCCGGCTTGAGTGGAAAGCGGACGAGGAGGAAATTCGTTCCCCACCCGCCACCCACTTAATAGCCACTATCGATGACTTAACTGACGTGCTTGACTTCAACTCCGAAGACATCGACGGTATGGATGACGATGTAGGAGAAGAACAGGAACCACCGCCTATAGGGCGCTGGACAGCCACCTCATCATATGATATATATATATGGTGGACACCCCCAAAGAAAGCAATGGCGATGAGGCAACGGAAGATAATCCCCTGGAGAAGCAATCTAGGCACCGGCGTCATAGGCGCCGCTCCAAGCCCCGCCATAGCAAAAATAGTGATACCGGCACAAGAGATGATAACAATCCGGATGGTGCCGAAGACGAAAACAATCCTGCCCAGCCAGGCTTCGAGCAGGCCGAGCAAGAAGATGTGCAAGCTAGCCCTAAGGAACAGGCAGCAGATGGAGAATCGGAGGATGATAATTACTTGTCTCTCTCCAAAGACGTAGTGAGCCTTAGCGACGAAGAATTCATCGTGCCTGAGGATCCCGACGAGCAGGAGCGCTTCAAGCGCCGGCTTATGGCCACTGCAAAAAGCGCGAAGAAAAAGCAGCAACAGCTTCAAGCTGATTAAGATCTGCTAACTGATAGATGGACCGAGGTCCTGGCTGCCGAGGAATACGGACTCGGGCGCCTTGCCAAAAGTTACCCAAAGCGCAGGTTGCTACCTCAACTCGAGGAGGAGGCGTTCAAGCCCACACTACCAGCGCATGATGCAGCTGACCGGCCACCCCGCGGCCAGGACAAAGTGGCGTACCAGCCCGAAGTCCAGACCGCACCCCGTCGCCAATCAAACAATAATACTAAGGACCGGGGCTACACGAAGGACCTGCGAGACGTATTGGTAAACAAAGCAGGACAGTCAAGATCGATCTACGGATCACGGGAGCGCGCCACAACGCGTGACGGTGACCGTCACGCCGGATACACTAAACAAAAGTCCGGCCGGGCCGAGTACAATAGACCAGACTCATTTGAACTGCGTCGGGATGTAGCCCGTCATAGAGGCGCCGCACACCCCCTATGCTTCACTGATGAAGTAATGGATCATGAATTCCTAGAAGGGTTTAAACCCATGAACAGTGAATCATATGATGGCACAACAGACCCTGCGGTTTGGATTGAAGATTTTCTCCTACACATTCACACACTAGTAGAAAAAGGGTCAAATGTGAGACACATTAGTCCCGGTTTGAATTTGAGACGGCACTAATGTGTCCATTAGTGTCGGTTCCAACAACTAATGGCCGCTCTCATTAGTACCGGTTCGTGGCGAACCTTTAGCACCGGTTCGTAGACATGACCTACTACTTTCACGGAGCTGAACTAAACCGTGAGAAGATAAGTGATACGTCTCCAACATATCTATAATTTTTTATTGTTCCATGCTATTATATTACCCCTTTTGGATGTTTATAGGCTTTATTTTACACATTTATATCATTTTTGGGACTAACCTACTAACCGGAGGCCATGCCCGTATTGCTGTTTTTTTTTTGCCTATTTCAATATTTCGAAGAAAAGGAATATCAAATGGAGTCCAAACGGAATGAAACCATCATGGCGTGTTTTTGGAACGAACGTGATCCGGAGAACCTGGAGTGCCAGTCAAGAAGCAAACGAGGCGGCCAGGAGATAGGAGGGTGCACCCACCCCCTGGGCGCGCCCCCTGTCTCCTGGGCCCCACGAGCGGCCACCGACGTACTTCTTCCTCCTATATATACCTACGTACCCCGAAAACATCCAGAGAGCCAATGAAAAACAATTTCCACCGCAGTAACCTTCTGTATCCACGAGATCCCATCTTGGAGCATTCGTCGGCGCTCCGCCGGAGGGGGAATCGACCACGGTGGGCTTCTACATCAACACCATAGCCCCTCCGATGAGTTGTGAGTAGTTTACCACAGACCTTCGGGTCCATAGTTATTAGCTAGATGGCTTCTTCTCTCCTTTTTGGATCTCAATACAATGTTCTCCCCCTGTCTTGTGGAGATCTATTCGACGTAAACTCTTTTTGCGGTGTGTTTGTCGAGATCCAATGAATTGTGGGTTTATGATCAAGTTTATCTATGAGAAATATTTAAATCTTCTCTGAATTCTTTTATGTATGATTGAGTTGCAAGTCTCTTCAAATTATCAATTTGGTTTGGCCTACTAGATTGATCTTTCTTGCCATGGGAGAAGTACTTAGCTTTGGGTTCAATCTTGCGGTGTCCTTACCCGATGTGAAAGGGTTGCAGAGGCACGTATTGTATTGTTGCCATCGAGGACAAAAAGATGGGGTTTATATCATATTGCTTGAGTTTATCCCTCTACATCATGTCATCTTTCTTGTCGTTACTCTGTTCTTATTAACTTAATACTCTAGATGCATTCCAGATAGCGGTCGATGTGTGGAGTAATAGTAGTAGATGCAGGCAGGAGTCGGTCTACTTGTCGCGGACGTGATGCCTATATACATGATCATGCCTAGATAATCTCATAATTATTCGCTTTTTTATATATTGCTCGACAGTAATTTGTTCACCCACCGTAATACTTATGCTATCTTGAGAGAAGCCACTAGTGAAACCTATGGCCCCCGGGTCTATCTTTTATCATATAAACTTTCAGTCTACTTTTATTTGCATCTTTACTTTTTGCATCTATATTATAAAATACCAAAAATATATTTATCTTATCATACTATCTCTATCAGATCTCACTTTCACAAGTGGCCGTGAAGGGATTGCCAACCCCTTTATTGCGTTGGTTGAGAGTTCTTTGTTTGTTTGTGTAGGTGCGTGGGACTTTTGAGGAGCCTCCTACTAGATTGATACATTGGTTCTCAAAAACTGAGGGAAATACTTGCGCTACTATTGCTGCATCACCCTTTCCTCTTTAAGGAAAACCAGCATAAGCTCAAGACGTAGCAAGAAGGATTTCTGGCGCCGTTGCCGGGGAGGTCTTCGCTCAAGTCAAGACATACCAAGTACCCATCACAAACTCATCTCCCTCGCATTTACATTATTTGCGATTTGCCTCTCGTTTTCCTCTTCCCCACTTCACCCTTGCCATTTTATCCGCCCTTCTTCTGTTCGTCTTTTCGTGTGCTTTGATGTCCTACTTGGCTCGTTTGCTCGTTTGGTTGGAATAGTTGTTTATTTATTGCTAAACAGAGAAGCTAAGATCTATGGATCCTCATCCGCTTGCTAATCTTTTTAAGAGATCCAATTATGATGAACCAATTGCTAGTGAGTTTTGTGCACTAGATTATCTTTATGAAGTTTTGCTTGAAATTCGTGAATCTGAAAATTGTGATGAAGAAATTCATGAAGAGATTCACGATAGCTCCTTGAATAAAAAGCATGATTTCAATGATTTTATTTTAAATTCTCATGATTTCAATTGTGCTAATAATATCGAAAACCCTAAGCTTGGGGATGCTAGTTTTGCCATGTCTACTACTTGTTGCAATGATCATGATTGGAGTGATTATTCTTATGATCTTGAGAATTTATTTAAGCCCCATGATGAATATGAGACTGATAATAGTGTTTGCAATAATATTGAAAGTGGGCTTGGAAGAGTGTCAACTTTAGATCCCACATATTTGGAGAATGTTCAATCTTATGGTATTTTTGATAAAAGTGGGTTTGGAGAAGTCATGACCTTAGTTAATGTTAATTCCACTATTTTGGAAGAGTGTCAACGTCGCATGCATGTGGATCGTGTCGGAAATATTTTATGTGATAGTTATTTTGTTGAAATTTCTTGTGATCCTACATGTAATTATTATGAGAGAGGAATATATGGTTGTATAAATTTTCATGTTACTAAATTACCTCTCTTCATGTTGAAATTGCTATCATCTCTTTGTTCTTCCTTGCATATGCTAGTTTTTGCTTGCCTTGATAATTTGTTTGCTTACAAGATGCCTATGCATAGGAATTATGTTAGACTTAAGTGTGTTTGTCACATGCTTTATGATGCTCTCTTTGTGCTTCAATTATTGTCTTTCATGTGAGCATCATTTAAATATCAATGCCTAGCTAAAAAGGCTTTAAAGAGAAGCGCTTGTAAGGAGACAATCCAATATTTTTCCTTTCTGTTATCTAATAAATTTTGCATCTACCTTCTGTTTATATGTGTCTTTATGTTTTAATTAGTGTTTGTGCCAAGTAGAACCTATAGGATAACCTATGGTGATAGTTAATTTGATTCTGCTAAAAAACAGAAACTTTGCACGCACGAAATTAGTTTTGTTAAATCACAGAAACGTGATTTTGCGTTTATTCTTTTTGCTGCTGATCAATAGACAAATTATCCAGGTCGTTCCTATTTTGGTAGGATTTTTAGAGTTCCAGAAGTTTGCGTTAGTTACAGATTTCTACAGACTGTTTTGTTTTTGGCAGATTCTGTTTTTCGTGTGTTGTTTGCTTATTTTGATGCATCTATGGCTAGTATTAAGTGGTATGAACCATAAATAACTTGGAATACAGTAGGTGCAACACCAAAATAAATAAATAATGAGTTCATTACAGTACCTTATGTGGTGGTTTTTGTTTTTCTTTCACTAACGGAGCTTATAATATTTCCTGTTGAGTTTTGTGTTGTGAAGTTTTCAAGTTTTGGGTAAAGCTTTGATGGACTATGGAATAAGGAGTGCAGATCCTAAGCTTGGGGATTCCCATGGCACCCCAAGATATTCAAGAGTAGCCAAAAGCCTAAGCTTGGGGATGCCCCGGGAAGGCATCCCCTCTTTCGTCTCCGTTCATTGGTAACTTTACTTGGAGCTATATTTTTATTCGCCACATGATATGTGTTTTGCTTGGAGCATCGTGTATTATATTAGTCTTTGCCTTTTAGTTTACCACAATCATCTTTGCTGTAAACACCTTTTGGCAAAAGCCTACTTGATTAGAATTTACTAGAATATACTATGTGCTTCACTTATATCTTTTGAGCTTGATAGTTTTCGCTCTAGTGCTTCACTTATATCTTTTAGAGCACGGCGGTGGCTTAATTTTGTAGCAATTGCTAGTATCTCATGCTTCACTTATATTATTTTGAGAGTCTTTTAGAACAGCCTGGTATTTGCTATGGTTATAAAATTGGTCCTAGAATGGTAGGCATCCAAGTTGGGTATAATAAAAACTATCATAGGAAGTGAATTGGATACTATGATCAATTTGATACTTGATAATTGTTTTGAGATATGGAGTTAGTGATATTAAAGTCATGCTAGTTGGGTGATTATGAATTTAAAGAATTCTTGTGCTAAAGTTAGCAAGTCCCATAGCATGCACGTATGGTTAAAGTTGTGTAACAAATTTGAAACATGGAGTGTACCTGGCTTGTGCATCCTTATGAGTGGCGGTCGGGGACGAGCGATGGTATTTTCCTACCAATTTATCCCTCTAGGACCATGCGCCTACTACTTGATATTTGATGACTTCTAAATTTTTGCAATAAGTATATGAGTTCTTATGACTAATGTTGAGAACATGTATTATACGCACTTTTACCTTTCCACCATTGCTAGCCTCTTTGGTACCTTGCATTGCCCTTTCTCACCTTGAGAGTTGGTGCAAACTTCGCCGGTGCATCCAAACCCCGTGATACGATATGCTCTATCACGCATAAAACTCCTTATATCTTCCTCAAAACAGTCACCATACCTACCTATTATGGCATTTCCATAGCCATTTCGAGATATATTGCCATGCAACTTTCCACTGTTCCGTTCATCATCATCATGACATACATTACTTTTGTCATATTGCCATTGCATGATCATGTAGTTGACATCGTATTTGTGGCAAAGCCACCATGCATAATTTTTCATACATGTCACTCTTGATTCATTGCACCATCCTGGTACACCGCCGGAGGCATTCATACTGAGTCATATCTTGTTCTAGTTTGAGTTGTAATTCATATGTTGTAATAAATGAAAATGTTATGATAATCATTATTAGAGCATTGCCCGAAAAGAAAAAAAGGAAAAAAAAGGGAAAGGCCAAAAGAAAAAAAGAAAGGCCAAAGAAATATAAAAAGAAAAAAAAGAAAAAAAAGAAAAAAAAGAAAAAAAAGAAAAATAATAAAAGGGGCAATGTTGCTATCTCCTTTTCCACACTTGTGCTTCAAAGTAGCACCTTGTCATTCATGTAGTGAGTCTCATATGTTGTCACTGTCATATACTAGTTGGAATTTTTCATTGTAGAACTTGGCTTGTATATTCCTACGATGGGCTTCCTCAAATGCCCTAGGTCTTCGTGAGCAAGCAAGTTGGATGCACACCTACTAGTTTTCTTTTGTTGAGCATTCATTTATAGCTCTAGTGCATCCGTTGCATGGAAATCCCTACTCCTCATGTTGACATCAATTGATGGGCATTTCCATAGCCGTTGATTATCCTCGTCAATGTGAGACTTTCTCCTTTTTTGTCTTCTCCACACAATCCCCATTATCAAATTCTATTCCACCCATAGTGCTATATCCATCGCTCACGCTCATGTATTGCGTGAAGGTTGAAAAAAGATTGAGATTATTTAAATGCGAAACAATTGCTTGGATTGTCATCGGGGTGTAGAATTTGGGAACATCTTTGTGTGACGAAAATGAAGCATAGCCTAACTATATGATTTTGTAGGGATGAACTTTCACTACTAGGGAAAACCTTACAGACAGAATTTTAGCAGCAGCGCGGTTTAAAAACGGGCGCTGCTGCTAACTAGCAGTAGCGAGCTTAACGGAACCGCGCTACTAATAACTAGGTAGCGATGGCGCTCTATGTGAAACAAGCGCTACTACTATAATTGCCACGGATTTGCCTCGAGGCTAGATATAGTAGTAGCGCCCTTCCTGGATGTGCTGCTGCTAAAGTACTTAGTAGCAGCGTTTTACGCAAAACTTCGTTGCTGCTAAGTGTTGCACCTAATTAAGTTTAGTCCCATATTGCTAAGCGAACAAGGTGTTTACCACCTTAAATATGTTACTTCTCAAACTACCTCGAACACTTGGTCTTCATTGAATTATATGTGTAGGATTTGTGGCTGCAATATGAATCTTCACCAGTGCCTATACAGGTACCGTGAGGATTCATGTTAACTATTTAGATTCTACACAAAAGATCAATGATGACCAATGTATATTTTTGATGCGTGCTTAGACTTAGCGATGGCGTTTTTACGTAAAGCGGCGCTATAGCTACTTCCGACTTAACCACCAGCCCGCTCAAAATTTCACTAAGTCCTCCTCCCCTGTTCCCCTACTCCTCTATTGTCGCCGCCCGAGCCCGAGCCTGCCCTCACCGCCGCGGCCCGAGGCCGCCCTCAACCTCACCGCTGCCGCCCGCTGCCGCTCTCGACCTCACCATCGCTGCCGCCTCCCCCACCCCACCCCTCTTGACCTCAAAGCGCCGCTCTCGACCTCACCTTAAATGCCTTGCCCGCCCGCCGTCCTCCATCCGCCACCGAGGTACTCCCTCTTTCCGTGCCTCCTCCTCCCACCGCGCCCTCCTCCCTCCTCCTCCCACCGTGCCCTCCTCCCTCCGCCTGCGGCCGCCCCCTCCTCCCTCATTCGCCGGCAGCCCTCCTCCCACCGCCCCTCCATCCTCCTCCTCCGGTCGGCCCCTCCCCCTCCTCCTCCGGCCGCCCGCTCCCCCTCCTCTCTCCTCCCTCCCTCCCTTGTCTCTGTTCTTGCAAATCGTAGGTGTTTTGAATAAAATAGAAGTAAGAAAATTTAGGGTAGAACTAGGGTAGTAGAATTTTTAGCAAGTGTTTAATAGAAAATAGTTTATTTAGTAAGTGATTAATATAACTAGTTTATTTATATTTGGTACTTAATAGAACTAGTTTATTTGGCAAGTGCTTAATAGAACTAGTTTATTTATAGTAAGTGCTTAATAGCACTAGTTTATTTAGTAAGTAGTTAATAAAACTAGTTTATTTAGTGTTAGGATTATATATAAGATATTTTCAAATGTTTTTTTCATATATTGAACCATTGAAATGCAATGACCATCGCAAAATGGCCTATTTTTTGCAGGAGTGTTGATTAATTTCCATTCCAGCAAATTTCAGGCGCTTGATATGTCTTTTTAGCAAAGGTCATGCCGGATTTTTTGGGTTTTGCCATCGAGTTATAATCTTTGAATTTTGAACACAGGAGATGTCTGATGACGATGGGATCCCGGAGTGCGGGTACTGCTACGATGACCGTGGTGTGTGCGACAGGTTTCCTCTCCTGCAAAATGATAGGTTTTTCACCGTGAAGCTGGAAGAGACCTTCGATGTTTGTACGGTATGCAATGACAAGCATTTCATCATAATAAATATCATCACGTGTGCTTCTTTTGTTCAACGTGTAATTTATGGATTTTTTTCAATACGACTAGTACATCCCGTGCCATGCTAGACCATATGTATTTGAGAAGCTTGGTTTTGGTTTAGATGACTTTGAGAATATTGTGGAGACGAGGAGGGCTCACTTAAGAACTAAACATGGTTATGAGTTTCTGGGTTAAGTTCTACAATGTCGTCGATCGCTCCCATTTCGGTTGCTCTAATTGGGAAGCTCTCTGCAAGGCATATGGATTTGAGGAGGGAATGCGAATAAGATTTGATATTCGTCCCGAAGATTATGATGACGATGATAATATCGACATCTGGTTGGATGTGGATATGCCTCCAGTTTTACCTAGATGTGAGTTTGTCAAACTAATTTGTTAAGTTCAGTAATTTATGTTGTTAATTTAAAAATATTTGGTTTTCGTCCGTACTAAACTTATTTATTTATAACTGTCAGCTTATTTCTTATCTTCAAGAAATACTCGGAAGGTAGTAGACAACACATACTACAGCTATGATTCCAAGCTTAATTTTGAGGAGAAAGGTTATCTTGTCTCATTCATAGAAGATGTTGAGGCCTTCAAAACCAGTCACTCTATCAGCCCAAATTATCCTAGATACGTGCCACTAGTCCATAAATTGCTTGATGGTAACTTCATTGCCAAAAACTTGGTAAGATTTTGTTAATGATGGTAACTTCATTGCATACATTATTCTTAAGTAAACTACATTGCTAACTATATATGTTACTATTTCGGTTTTGAACAGAGGCCCCCCGAAGCAGGTTGTGCCTGACATGCTATGTACCAAAGGTGATATGCATATGTTTAGCTTACGACCAACTCCTTCGGAGGCTTACCATACAGCATACTCGATTTCCTCAAATGATGGAAGGCTCAAAATCAAAGAATGGAGCAAAGTGATGAATGCTCACACGCAAATAATTGGAGACAAAATGAATGTGCGCAAGCCACAAGTTGGAGATAGGTTTATGTCAATTCTCCATTATGGTGAAGGACCGGTTTATCTGTTATATGGTATTTTAGCTAGGAGAGAGGAGTAGGTCCTAAGTATTAAGAACAATTAGTTAGTGTTGAATATATATGACTACAGTGTCTTAGACTTGATGGTGACGCTGAGTAGGAGTAGTGATTATGAGTACTATGATGATGATGAGGAGGAGTTGTTATTATAATTAGTGACGAAGTTGTTATATGATGTCTCATCATGAACGAAAATGATGATTATGAGGAGTTATATGACAATTATATATTATGATGATAAGTTGTTAATGATATTGTGATGATGATGATAAGTTATTATGTCATTGGGTGAAATAACATGGATTAGTTTCAAATGGATGGATCCAAAGTGACCATTATATTGGTTACTTTGGATCCGTGCACTTGAAACTAATCAAAAGTTCTTTC
The DNA here is from genome assembly GCA_021605145.1 of Aegilops bicornis. Taxonomy (NCBI): domain Eukaryota; kingdom Viridiplantae; phylum Streptophyta; class Magnoliopsida; order Poales; family Poaceae; genus Aegilops; species Aegilops bicornis. Next base: position 49,243,988 of record CM038675.1, on the reverse strand, counting down.
ACCTAGTGATTTAATAACTCATTATGATGTTAAAACAATCTCTAACTTGCTACTATATGAAAAATTGTATACAGGTGTATGAATACGACCTAAAATAAAAAATAAATGGAACTAGGAATAATAGTAGTAGCGATTGTTCTCGAAAGCGCTACTAGTAATTAGCAGTAGCGCTCGCTTGGGAAAGCGCTGCTACTAAGTAGATATAGCAGTAGCCCGTGCCAGCAGCGCTCTTTGCTAAGCTTTATGGCGCCTTATCGATGGCAGCGCTTCCCTGCGCTACTGATAGGCCAAAAACCAGCGCTACTGATAGGCTTTTCCCTAGTAGTGTTTTCTTTAGCCATATTATTTTGAGAAGACATGATTGCTTTGATTAGTATGCTTGAAGTGTTACTAATTCTTTTTTCAATATGAACTTTTATTTTGAATCATTTGGATCTGAACATTCATGCCACAATAAAGAAAATTACATTGAGAATTATGCTAGGTAGCATTCCACATAAAAAATTCTGTTTTTATCATTTACCTACTAGAGGACGAGCAGGAATTAAGCTTGGGGATGCTTGATACGTCTCCAACGTATCTATAATTTTTGATTGTTCTATGCTATTATATTACCCCTTTTGGATGTTTATGGGCTTTATTTTACACATTGATATCATTTTTGGGACTAACCTACTAACCGGAGGCCCAGCCCGTATTGCTGTTTTTTTGCCTATTTCAGTATTTCGAAGAAATGCAATATCAAACGGAGTCCAAACGGAATGAAACCTCCGGGAGCGTGATTTTTGGAACGAACGTGATCCGGAGAACTTGCAGTGCAAGTCAAGAAGCAAACGAGGTGGCCAGGAGATAGGAGGGCGCGCCCACCCCCCCTGGGCGCGCCCGCTGTCTCCTGGGCCCCACGAGCGGCCACCGACGTACTTCTTCCTCCTATATATACCTACGTACCCCGAAAACATCCAGAGGGCAAACGAAAAACAATTTCCACCGCTGTAACCTTCTGTATCCGCGAGATCCCATCTTGGAGCCTTTGCTGGCGCTCCGCCGGAGGGGGAATCGACAACGGAGGGCTTCTACATCAACACCATAGCCCCTCCGATGAGTTGTGAGTAGTTTACCACATACCTTCGGGTCCATAGTTATTAGCTAGATGGCTTCTTCTCTTTTTGGATCTCAATACAATGTTCTCCCCCTCTCTTGTGGAGATCTATTCGATGTAAACTCTTTTTGCGGTGTGTTTGTCTAGATTCGATGAATTGTGGGTTTATGATCAAGTTTATCTATGAGAAATATTTGAATCTTCTCTGAATTCTTTTATGTATGATTGAGTTATCTTTGCAAGTCTCTTTGAATTATCAGTTTGGTTTGGCCTACTAGATTGATCTTTCTTGCCATGGAAAAGAAATATGCTAAACCTAGACTTATTAGATGGGTTCTCTTGCTAGAAGAATTTGATTTGCATATTATTGGTAGAAAGGGAGCTGAGAACCCGTTCTGAGACAACTTGTCTAGCTTAGAGAATGTTCTTGATGACCTACTACCTATTGATGATAGCTTTCTTGATGAACAATTAGCTGTCATAAAATGCTTCTCGTACTGCTCCATGGTATGCTGATTATGCTAATTACATTGTTGCTAAATTTGTACAACCTAGTTGCACATACCAGCAAAAGAAAAAGTTCTTTTATTATCTAAGACATTACATCTGGGATGACCCACACCTTTATAAAGAAGGAGTAGATGGTGTTATTAGACGTTGTGTACCTGAGCATGAACAGGAACAGATCCTACGTAAGTGTCACTCCGAGGCATATGGAGGACACCACGCTGGAGATAGAACATCACATAAGGTATTGCAATCCGGTTTTTATTGGCCTACTCTCTTCAAAGATGTCCGTAAGTTTGTCTTGTCATGTGATAAATGTCAAAGAATTGGTAATATTAGTAGACGTCAAGAAATGCCTATGAACTATTCTCTTGTTATTGAACCATTTGATGTTTGGGGCTTTGATTATATGGGACCTTTTCCTGCCTCTAATGGGTATACACATATTTTAGTCGTTGTTGATTACGTTACTAAGTGGGTAGAAGCTATTCCAACTAGTAGTGTTGATCATAACACTTCTATTAAGATGCTTAAAGAAGTTATTTTTCCGAGGTCCGGAGTCCCTAGATATCTCATGACTGATGGTGGTTCATATTTTATTCATGGTGCTTTCCGTAAAATGCTCGCTAAGTATGATGTTAACAATAGAATTGCATCTCCATATCACCTGCAGTCTAGTGGTCAAGTAGAATTGAGTAATAGAGAGCTCAAATTAATTTTGCAAAAGACTGTTAATAGATCTAGAAAGAATTGGTCCAAGAAACTTGATGATGCAGTATGGGCCTATAGAACTGCATATAAAAATCCTATTGGTATGTCTCCGTATAAAATGGTTTATGGAAAAGCGTGTCACTTACCCCTCGAACTTGAACATAAGGCATATTGGGCTATTAAAGAGCTCAATTATGATTTCAAACTTGTCGGCGAGAAGAGGTTATTTGATATTAGCTCACTTGACGAATTGAGAACCCAAGCCTATGAGAATGCCAAGCTATTTAAATAAAAAGTTAAAAGATGGCATGAAAAAAGGATACGAAAGTGTGAGTTTAACATAGGTGATTATGTGTTGCTATTCAACTCTCATTTAAGATTTTTTGCAGGAAAACTTCTCTCTGAATGGGAAGGTCCTTACGTTATCGAGGAGGTCTATCATTCCGGTGCCATAAAAATCAAGAACTTCGAAGGCACAAATCCAAAGGTGTTGAACGGTCAAAGAATCAAACATTATATCTCAAGTAATCCTATAAATGTTGAATCTAATGTTATTGAAACCGTAACCCCGGAGGAATACATAAACACTTTCCAGAACGTTTCAAACTCCGAAAAGGAATAGGCATGTGGCACGGTAAGTACCGACTCCAAAACAATTCTAATAGCAATTTTTCTCCGTTTTGAAATATTTAAAAAAATAGGAAAATAAGAAGTAGTCCAGGAAGGGCACGAGGCGTCCACGAGGGTGAAGGGCGCGCCCCCTGCCCTGTGGGCACCTCGTGCGCTATCCGGACTCCGTTTTCTTGCACGATACTTCTTTTGGTCGGTAAAAATTCATTATATAATCTCCCGAAGGTTTTGACCAAAGAACCACGCAAATATCCTCTGTCTTTGTTTCGAGCTGTTTCTGTTGCAGATTTAGAGCAAGATGTCTTCTCAAGAGTCTGTCGGGAAGATTCGGGTGTCTCACCCAACGCTAGGTCCAGGAACAAACATGGATGCTTATCACTTTGGGCCATCAACGTAGGATGAGATGGAGGCCGACTTGAAAAGGATAGATGCCATGGAGGAGGATCAAGAAGTTACCTCTCGTTTCCAAGCCGGATTCTGATGGGGGAACTTCAGAGCTCAGCAATTCCAAACTCGGTCATCCCTTCCAATGTTAAATTTCTTTCTTATGAAAATATGAAAAAGAGTGTCACTTGTTCTCCAGCAGCTATATGCAACATCCATGGGTGAAAGGAGCTTTTGCCGTCACGGGTAAGCTCCATAAGGAAAATATGGATCTCAAGCAGGAGGTCAATAAGCTCGAGGAGGATCACACCATCACTTCCGAAGAAGGAGACATAATCACATGGGTATGGGCACTCCCCTTGGCAACTGCCAAGCTTGGGGGAGTTGCCCCGGTATCGTATCACCATCACACCCCTATCTTTACCGTTTTACTTAGTTCGATCCTTTTGGTAATATCTTGATCTAGTAGAATAAGCCTTTTTATAAATTAGTTTTGAGTTTTGCTTTGTGATCCCACTATGTAATTGAGTCAGTGAGCTATATATAATAAAGATTAGTGTTGAGTCAACGGCTTTGCTATCTGGCTATGATCTTGTGAAAATAGAAAGAACAAAAAGAAATAAAAGATACCATATTGATCTTATGGATAGTAATGACTTCACATATAAGAGTATGACACATAAAAGTTGTTGAGAGTTGGCAAACATAGTTTTGGTCATCATTGCAATTAATAGGAAGTAATAAAGAGAGGTTTTCACATATAAATATACTATCTTGGACATCTTTTATGATTATGAGCACTTTCGTTAAGTATGACATGCTAAAGAGTTGATGTTAGCCAAGGAAGACAACGTAATGGGTTATGTTTTCTCACATCTTAGTTAAAGTATATTGTCATGGATCGTCCAACATGTTGAGCTTGCCTTTCCCCCTCATGCTAGCCAAATTCTTTGCACCAAGTAGAGATACTACTTGTGCTTCCAAATATCCTTAAACCCAGTTTAGCCATGAGAGTCCACCATACCTACCTATAGATTGAGTAAGATCCTTCAAGTAAGTTGTCATGTTGTAAGCAATAAAAATTGCTCTCTAAATATGCACGACTTATTAGTGTGGAGAAAATAAGCTTTATACGATCTTGTAATATGGAAGTAATAAAAGCGACGGACTGCATAATAAAGGTTCATATCACAAGTCGCAATATAAAGTGACGTTCTTTTGCATTAAGATTTTGTGCATCCAACAATAAAAGCACCTGACAACCTCTGCTTCCCTCTAAGAAGGGCCAATCTTTTACTTTATGTTGTTTACATTTTGCAAGAGTCAAGGTGATTCTCACCTTTCCCTTTTTAATTTTATCCTTTGGCAAGCACCTCGTGTTGGAAAGATCTTGATAATATATATATATATATATATATATATATATATATATACATATATATATATATATATATATATATATGTATCCAATTGGATGTAAGTTAGCATGAACTATTATTGTTGACATTACCCTTGAGGTAAAAGCGTTGAGAGGCAACACAATAAGCCCCTATCTTTCTCCGTGTCCGATTAAAACTCCATAACCATAAGTATTGCGTGAGCGTTAGCAATTATGAAAGACTAAATGATAGTTGAGTATGGACTTGCTGAAAAGCTCTTATATTGACGCTTTCCGATGTTATGATAAATTGCAATTGCTTCAATGACTGAGGTTATAGTTTGTTAGTTTTTAATGCAGTTTCTGATTCATACTTAACATTATGAATAGATTATTACTTGAGCATAAGAAATCATATGACAAAACTTATATATGTTGCTGTTATAAGAACTAGCAAAGTGGCCCGCTCTTCACGCGGGCTACTATTTAATATAGTTAGATTCAAATTAGTTCATATTTGCTAGTTCTTTGGGTTGGTCGTGGAGTGGTGATTTTAAGGATATAACCCCTTTAATGCTTTGGGGAAATCTCTAGTGGCTATGGTGTCGATGATTTTTTTAGTGCTACGTTCTCTTAACTAGCTAGCTTGACAATACTGTTGAGGCGTATTAAAGTTTACTATTTTTAGTATATAGTGTTTTGCCAAGAAGTATCATATGCATCAAATTTGCATCAATATGTGTGATTTTCTAATGATTGTATTTTCTTGTTCATATTCCCATGAAGTATACGTTAGCATTGATTTATTTTTTATACAAAATGCATCACCAAAAATTACATAATTTACGCTAAATGTACTTATATGCATATGTGTTTTTTGGATGATGTACACCAAAAATTACATATTCCCATGAAGGATACTGTTTTTCTTAGATGATCTACACTAATCGTTGGTGTTCTTCTATAATTCATAGCTGGTTACTTCTATTGTTTGCAGTAAAATAATTTTTCATACTTGAATGATTAGTTGTGATTTTAGCCCAACAGGCTCACGCGGATGCACACAATGTTCAGGCATCTCTCACACTTCACACAGACACTGGTGTTGCCCAATCCCCTTTGCCCCATTTCTCCTTTCCTTACTTTCTCTATTGACTCTCGGGTTACTGCCGTCGACTGATGTCCAGCTACTCACAGAGCACATACACCATCCTTTTATCCATTGACTCTCAGATGAATGCCACCGGCTAAAGTCCTTCCACACAAAGAGCAATGTTGGTGCTATTGCTGATTCGTTGTGCATGGATCTCATCTCCCTAGCCAGCTTGGATCCCGACTGAGTTCATCCTAAAGAAGTAGATCCGGAATTGATCCCTTGAACATGGGTTTTCTCCCTACAAAAAGAGATTGTGATTTGATAGTTTTTCTTTGTAGCTAGGCAGCAGCGAAGAGACCTTGGATACCGAAGCAATACCGGCAGCGCTAGTGCAGAGACTCATTGCCGCAGCCGCTATGTCAGTTCGAGGATACTCGGGTGGCAGTTGCGTGTGTGTTTATTTTCTGAAGGGTGGCGGATATGATCTTTATTCTAGGATTGAGCCTCGGGTGTTTTATTGGATAGTTTAGTTTTTTCCTTATAAAGGAAGGTTTTCACGTAATCTTATTTTAACGGCATGTAATCTTTATTTTAGGATTGAACCACATAGCTGCAGTTTTTTCTTTTTAGGATTGAACCACATAGCTGCAGTTTTTTCTTCCTTTTTGAGATTGAGCCATCTTAGACCTAGCCTATTAATTATGTCTTTCAAGTTACGGGTCCACCAAATTAACGACTCAATATTTCTAATTATTGTGGTAATTTCTAGCTCATTTCTCTTTTTTATTATTAATCCTCTAAGCACTTTTTTATATATAATATATAGATGTACGTAAGCCTATTTATTTTGCTTCGGACAAAACATTATGTAGTTTGCTTTTTTCCCTCCATCTATTTCTAAATATATTTTTGAGGGGTCCCTATATTTGTTAATGGACGTGTCCATGATGGATGTTTATGTGAATGTGAATCTTTTTCCTCCCTGTATTTCTTTTTCTTTTTTGAGGATCCTCCCACTATTTGTTTGAGAATCTCCCTCTATTTCTTTTTTATAACATCACACACGCACACCCTACCCCTATGAGCACCTGAGCCGGCATGTCATCTTGAAATTTACAAAGTCACCGTAGGAACATCATCGTCGACGGGAACGTCTCCTCCCACTGAAAGCTCATCGCCGGAAAATCCTGAAATAAATCCAGAAATAAGGCAAGCACCAGGACTTGAACCCTGGTGGGCTGGGGATACCACTGTCCCTCTAATCATCCAACCATACGTTGGTTCGCATCACCCTCTACTTCTTAATGGACGTGCCAATCATGGCTCTGTACGTGTCTTTTATTCCAAAGAGTAGACATGATTGAATGGCACGTGATGGATGTGCACCCTGACTTTTGTTCCAAAAGATTAGGCAGGATTGAGCCACACGTAAAGGCTAAGGTTAGCTATAGTTTTTCTCTTTTCGAATTTTTTACATACATGATGGATTTGTACGTGAATTTTGTTCCAAGAAATTATGCAGGATCGAGCCACACGTAAAGGCTAAGGATAGCTACAGTTTTTTTCTTTTTAGGTTTTTCTTGACGAGATGCAACGGTCTTAGATCTGATCCATTAATTACGTCTTATAAGTTATGGGTCCTCCAAATTATCGACTAGATGTTTCTAACTATTGTGATAATTTCTAGCTTATTTATCTTTGTTTTACCTTCAGCGTAAGTCCTTTTTGTTAAATGTTCAGCGACGTTTTTTTACTTAGGTGGGTGCACGTCCTTTTTTGTTACATGTACACGTCATTCTAAAAGAAAATAAAATTCACGTACTTTTTTTTGTTGAACTGAATGTGCACGTACTTTATAGGCTAAGGCTTGTGTTTTTTAGGAATGTCCTGCCCTAATGCATGTGTGAATATAGGAGGGAATTAGCCCATTATCACCGTAGCTCTTTTTTAGGACGGGAATGCATGCATGCATATATATAGAGGAATCATCCCACATCACGTTTTTTTTAGCACACTAATGCATGCTGGCACATATGAAGGAATCAGGCCACATCACGTTACCTTTATTTTCTTAGGAAAGCCTACGCCAGTTTTTTTAACGAAACGTTTTTTCCTCATAATGGCAATGGCGGGTAATTTTCTTGACTTAAAACAGATCCAATGGCTGTAAATGTTTAATCTCTTAAATAAATGGTTGGATGTTTCTAATTTTATGGGATTTTCTAGCCTATTTATCTTTTTTGTGGTGAGGTCGTCAATCACTTTTTATATATAATAGATGATCATGATGCCCTCATGTCTATATTTTATTTTTATCGACACCTCCATCTCTAAACATGTGGACATATTTCTCGATATCGGCTTCCGCTTGAGGACAATCAAGGTCTAAGCTTGGGGAGTTGATACGTCCATTTTGCATCATGCTTTTATATAGATATTTATTGCATTATGGGCTGTTTTCTTTCACGTTATGTCACAATACTTATGGCTATTCTCTCTTATTTTACAAGGTTTGCACAAAGTGGGAGAATGTCGGCAATGAGATTCTCTGTTGGAAAAGGAGCAAATATTGGAGACCTAATCTGCACAACTCCAAAAGTCCTGAAACTCCACGAAAGTCATTTTTGGAATTAATAATAATTATTGAGCGGAAGAAGTACCAGAGGGGGCCCACACCCTGGCCATGAGGGTGGGGGCGTGCCCTACCCCCCTGGACGCGCCCCCAGTCTCGTGGGCCCCCTGGCAGCCCTCCGGTGCCCATCTTCTTCTATATGAAGCCTTTTACCCGGGAAAAAATCATAAGCAAGCTCACGGGACGAAACTCCGCAGCCACGAGGCAGAACCTTGGTGGAACCAATCTAGGGCTCCGACGGAGCTGTTTTGTCGGGGAAACTTCCCTCCGGGAGGGGGAAATCATCATCATCATCATCACCAACGATCCTCTCATCCGGAGGGGGTCAATATCCATCAACATCTTCACCAGCACCATCTCCTCTCAAACCCTAGTTCATCTCTTGTATACATTCTTTGTACCAAAACCTCAGATTGGTACCTGTGGGTGGAAGATCATATGTTCAGATCTTAATGCATATTAATACCCCCCTGATTATGAACATGAATGTGCTTTTTGAGTAGTTACGTTTGTTCCTGAGGACATGGGTGAAGTTTTGCTATTAGTAGTCATGTTAATTTGGTATTCGTTCGATATTTTGATGAGATGTATGTTGTCTCTCCTCTAGTGGTGTTATGTGAATGTCGACTACATGACACTTCACCATTATTTGGGCCTAAAGGAAGGCATTGGGAAGTAATAAGTAGATAATGGGCTGCTAGAGTGACAGAAGCTTAAACCCTAGTTTATAAGTTGCTTCGTAAGGGCTGATTTGGATCCTTGTTTCATGCTATGGTTAGGTTTACCTTAATATTTCTTTTGTAGTTGCGGAGTCTTGCAATAGGGGTTAATCATAAGTGGGATGCTTGTCCAAGAAAGGGCAGTACCCAAGCACCGTCCACCCTCATATCAAATTATCAAAGTAACGAACTCGAATCATATGAGCGTGATGAAAACTAGCTTGACGATAATTCCCATGTGTCCTCGGGAGCGCTTTTCTCATTATAAGAACTTGTCTAGGCTTGTCCTTTGCTACAAAAAGAATTGGCCACCATGCTGCACTTTATTTACAAATTATCTTACCACAAAACTATCGGTCATCTATAATTTCAGTGCTTGCAGAGAATACCACTACAAAAATAGACACATCCGTGACATTTTGGGCTGAACGAAACTTTTTTCTGTCATACTTATGACACTTCTATGACGATAATTGTGACAAAACCCGGTATCATCATAGATGTGGTGGGCTCCTACATCTATGACAAAAAATCATGACAGAAAATAGGCTTTTTGTCCTAGACGGGCCGGAGACGCAGCTGCATGACATTCTTTGGGCCGTCCATGACGGAAAAACCGTGGTAGAAGCGAGGGCGAGGAAAATTTCGGGGAGTTCCCAGTTACGGTGGGTGGTCGGGGGCCGAGCGATCTGTGTTTCTCTCGTACACGTACGCGCGTGTGTGCGAGGCATTGGCTCTAACTGAACCCGAGCGAGGCGTTGGGCTCTAACTGAACCCGAGCGATTGCACTGCAGGCTACGCGTTACTGAACCCGAGCGATCGATCGATGGCTATTAACTGAAACCGATTGAGCGATTCCTTCGCTACTGCTGCTAACTGAAGCCGATCGATGCTGCCTCTGGGATGAACAGTGAGCGTTGTGGCGGGGGTGGATGAACAGTGAGTGGTGGCGTTGCCTATGGATGAACAGGACCCCGATCGATCGAGATGGTTGGGGATGGATGAACAGGACCCCGTGGAGTGGAGGGATGGATGAACGGGACGACCCCGTGGAGGGCTCGATGAACAGTAAACGGTGGAGGGGTGCCCATGGAGGGGTGGTTGAATATTAGCCGGTGGAGTAACGCGCGGTGGAGGCTGGATGAACAGGAGCCCATGGAGGCTGGAGGAGGTCGATAGTAGCCCGTGGAGACTGGAGGAGGTCGACGGTGGAGATGAACAGTATCCCGTGGAGTCCCGTTTTGCGGTACGCCACACCCCTCCCGATGAACAGGACCCCCGTTTTGACCTTAGCACTCCAACACAAGTCCATTTCGTCCGTTTTGCGGTACGCCACACCCCTCGCGATCAACAGGACCCCCGTTTCGATCTTAGGAGGTCAGTTTCCTCCGTTTTGCGGTACGCCAGACCCCTCCCGATGAACATGATACCGTTTCGAACGTGGCCGGTCGAACACAAGGCCATTCCCTCCGTTCTGCGCTACGCCAGGCCTCGTTTCTATCGCTTGTTCCGTCCAAGCCCCTCCCGATGAACACGACGACGCATTCCGTTCTGACCCAGCCGGTTGGCTCCCCATGAGCACGATGACGACGTTGTTTCTCCGTTCCGACCCAGCCATGTACACGAGCCCTGGCCCTACGTATGCGCGAGTAGGTGTTCGAGACCCCGTCCGTATGTACACATACGTGGTCGTATTTTCTTTCTTGCACACTGGCCGCTGTACATACGTGTACATGTTACGTGCGCGCCTCTAGTACGACACGTGCGTGCCTTTACATCAACCAGTATATATGTACGTACACGTTCGCGACCAGAATGACAACGCTACATACGCTTCGACCAGGTGGGTCCCGAGTGTCAGGCACTTCCTTATGTGCGAAGATGTAACTGGTGGGTCCCAGCAGTTGATAACCTACAAGTATAGGGGATCGCAACAGTTTCCGATAAGTAAGAGTGTCAAACCCAACGAGGAGCTAAAGGTAGACCAAATATTCCCTCAAGTTCTATCGACCACCGATACAACTCTACGCACGCTTGACGTTCGCTTTACCTAGAACTAGTATGAAACTAGAAGTACTTTGTAGGAGTTTTCGGGTAAGCTTGCAAGAAAGTAAAGAGCACAAAAATAAAACTAGGGGCTTTTTAGATAAAGACACAACTAAAGTAAATATGGCGAGTGTGGAAAAGTGGTGGTAGGAATTGTGGAATTGTCCCTAGGCAACTGACTATATTACTAGACCGGTAATCACTATTGTAATTCTATTTGAGGGAGAGGCGTAAGCTAACATACATTCTCTACTTGGATCATATGCACTTATGATTGGAACTCTAGCAAGCATCCGCAACTACTAAAGATTCATTAAGGTAAAACCCAACCATAGCATTAAAGTATCAAGTCCCCTTTATCCCATACGCAAACAACCTACTTACTCGGGTTTGTGCTTCTGTCACTCACGCCACCCACCATAAGCAAATCATAAACATATTGAAAACCCTACAGGGGGAATCCCTCACGCTTGCGCTACATGGAGGGCACAATAGGACAGCACCAATAATAAAATATGCAACTCAAACCAATCATAGCAATTCATCCATCACCGATAGGACAATGAAAATCTAGTCAGACATCATAGGATGGCAACACATCATTGGAAAATAATATGAAGCATAAAGCACCATGTTCAAGTAGAGGGCACAGCGGGTTGCGGGAGAGTGGACCGCTGTAGATAGAGGGGGGAAGGTGATGGAGATGTTGGTGAAGATGACGGTGGTGTTGGTGAAGATCGCGGTGATGATGATGGACCCCGGCAGCGCTCCGGCGCCGCCAGAAGCAAGGGGAGAGAGGCCCTTCTTCTTCCTTGACCTCCTCCTAGATGGGAGAAGGGTTTCCCCTCTGGTCCTTGGCTCCCATGGCTTGAGAGGGCGAGAGCCCTCCGGGATTGGATCTATCTCTGCTTTCTGCGTTACGCTCGCCTCTGTTTCACCGCTTTCGTATATATGGAGATCCATAACTCCGATTTGCAGAAACCTTCGCCGTGATTTTTTTTCGAATATTAGCTTTCTTGCGGCAAAAGAAGAGCGTCAACCGCCTTACGGTGGGCTCACGAGGGAAGGGGGCGTGCCCTAGGGGGGGCGCCCCCCTGCCTCGTGACCACCTCGGGCACTGGTTCGCGTTGATTTTCCTTCCAAATTTTCCATATTTCCCAAAAATAAGCTCCATCCGTTTTTATCCCGTTTGGACTCCGTTTGATATGGATATTCTGCGAAACAAAAAACATGCAACAGACAGGAACTGGCACTGGGCACTGGATCAATATGTTAGTCCCAAAAATAATATAAAAAGTTGCCAAAAAGTATATGAAAGTTGAATAATATTGGCATGGAACAATCAAAAATTATAGATACGACGGAGACGTATCAGCGATCGTGAACCGTCTTTTTTTTGCCCGGAGGCACTTCCTTGCGTGCGAAGATGTAGCCGGTGTGTCCAAGCAGTCAGGGGGGCGAATCGTTTTTTTCTTAACGCACTTCCTTGCGTGCGAAGATGTAGCTGGTGGGTCCCAGCAGTCAGGGGGGCTAATCGTTTTTTTTGCCCATACTCACTTCCTTGCGTGCGAAGATGTAGCTGGTGGGTCCCAGTAGTCAGGGGGAAATGTTTTTTTTCGTGAAATGCATTGGCCCGTCCGGTGGGTCCCAGTTGTCAGGTGGAGGAATCATTATTTTCTGCATAATAAGGAGGCACTTCCTTGCTGCAGCCGTGGACCCAGCTATTAGCCTCTCCACATACAGTCCCACGTCCGATGGAAGTCGTTCCTTGACCACATTGACCATGCCGTGCCGAGAGCACCACGGCGGTGGGCGATGGCGGGCCTAGGAAGGGACGACGCGAGACGGGGAAGACGCGGCAGTGGATGCCCACGCGAACAGGAGTACGAGGGTTCACTGGTTCGGCTGCGGTGTGAGGCTGCCGTCGCCGCAGAATAACAGGGGGTGTGGGTGAGTGGAGGGATGGCCTGGCCAGCGGTGGGAGTAGTAGAGAGCGGTGAGGCCTCCGCGGCAGCACAGCCGGCCACGGGAGGCAGGAGCAGGCGGCACGACCGGCACTGCTTTGGGCGGCTGGAGCAAGAAGACCAGAGGTTGAAGAAGCACGACGGTCGTTGGATGGACATCGTACGGTCACTGTAGCTAGAATCGTTTATATTGACTAAGTTGACAAAGCCCTTGGTACGTCAACTTAGTAGGCCCACAGGTCAGCTTCCGAAATGGTGCACCCCAGATGTCAGGGGGAGGAATCATTTTTTGGGCGGGTGAAGCTAGAATATCCGAGATTGAAGAAGAAGCACGGCATCCGTTGGATAGACATCCAGCGGCCCCTGCTGCTAGAACCGTGTGTTGACTATAAGTTGACCAAGCCTTGCATATGCGCCAGCTCTCTTTTTTTAGGCAACACGTCAACTTAGTAAGGCCACAAGTGTGTGGCAGAGAACTTATAGCCCATTTGAGATTTGTAAGAATGTGCAGCCCATTTTTTAATTCTAATGGAATTTACTACAACCCAGTGACACTTTGTTAAAAGTACAGCTCATTTCAACCAACCGTTCAAAACAGAATTCAATAAAGCTTCCCACATTTTGATGGGTTCCAAAATATTTTTATCCCGAAATTTCAAGTCAGATTAAATACAATTTCAATATAAATTTATATTACGTAAAAATCCAGCGAAACATTGGGCTCGCAACAATTAATGAAATTAAAATTTTCAATATCCAAAAATAATATTTATAAAGAAATTACGTGTTTGGTGCATTTTTTATAGTTACTGCCCTGTTTTTATAATTACATCTCAGTTATTATTTCTTAAAGCCCATTTTGTTGTTAAGCCTAATGCATCCCTCCTAGGAAAGATTTGCAGCTCAGCGGGGCGGAGAATAACAACTTGACCTTGCCTGGGTATACCTAAAAAAAGTATAGCTGGGATAGCCATTTTCAGCTTGAAAAAAAATAATATCTGGGCTGGATATCTGGCCTGGGCTAGATGGGCCACGGCCCGCCCAGTTAATACCAGCAGCGGTGTTTTCGTTGTTGTTCAGAGGAGAAAAATTAATGTATGGGCTAAACATCGAAAAACTCTGTAGTGCTCACACCTTAAAAACACAAATACTGCTCGAGCTGCTTGGTCCCAGCTGTCGGCCGCTTCTTGTGCAATTCTCTTGTTTATTGACTACATTGGTTGACAATGGTGTGGGATCATGATGTCAGGAAACCAGTAGGAAGCAAAAAATATTATAGTTATATATATATATATATATATATATATATATATATATATATATATATACTAGCATGTGGTAGTTACATCCACTACCACCCGGTGGTAGTTACCCCGCATGTCTCATATACTAGCATGTGGTACTATATATACTATTTTATTATTTTAAATATGTTTATATACTATATCTAAGATATTTCAAAATAAGTTACATGAAAAAATTGCATATGAGCCCATAGTTTTTATTATATTTGTGAAATACGTACATATTTGTGCGTAAAAAGAGCATACTCAAAAATGGTACATACTACCTAAAATTTTGTATATATACTACCTAATCATTGTTATATACTACATATTACACGTACATACTTTCGGTTCCGACAGATACTACATACAACATACAAAACGCAAGTGATGGTAACTACCACTGCTTGTAGGAAACATTTGTCCTATATATATATATATATATATATATATATTTATATATATATATATATATATATATATATATATATAATAAGGAGGCACTTGCGCACATGAGGCTATGGCCCTGGTGGGTCCCCATTGTGGTCCTCTCCAAGTAAAGTCATCTCTTCGCCCGAGCGCGCTTTCAGCCCGAAACAGTCAGCGCCGCTCGCCCCGCTTCCCGGTTCAGGAGATTGCTCCTCCTTCAAACGACACAAGTGTCGTCCGTCCGTCCTTCTGCCACCCACATTAATGATACGCGGTTGCCGAGGCGGCTACTCCAGCGCCACACGTCCGTCCCTCCGCCACCCACCATTGTTATATAAACTGTTGCGCCGTCCCTCAGCCAGGGCCGCCTCGAGCGCTGGCGGTACCGCATGCGGGTGGCGGATGCTGTGGCCGCCTACAAAGAGGGCGATGAATCGGACGAGGCGCTGTTTGGCGAGACCGAGGACGAGGCAGAGGACAATGCCGGCTCCGACGAAAGTGCCCGCTTCCATCGGCGCCGACGAGGCCTCGCCGCCGAGCCTGCGGGCGCCAACAACGAGGCAGAGGACACCGCTGACTCCGCCGAGGCCCCGCCCCGCCAACAACAAGACATAGGACATCGCCGGCTCAGCCGAGTCCCCACCCTTTCGGCAACGAGGAGGAGGATTTCCACCGCTCCGCCGAGGCTCCGCCCGCCGCCAACGAGACAGAGGACATCACCGGCTCCGCCGAGGCCCCGCCCCGCTGCCAACGAGGCCGCGCCACACAAAAAACGAGGAAGAGTAGAACACGGTAGGTCGCCGCCGCTCGGGTCCAAGTAAGGCCATCGCTGCTACCCTCCGGTTGAAGCCAAGCTAGGCGGGTTGACCATTGATGGCCGGTTAGCTTCTTGGCGGCGACGTGGAGTCAGAGAGCTGTGCTGGAGAAGAACGCTACTTCTACTTAACTGCTGGTGCAGTTGGCTAACTGACACATGGGCCCAACAGGCCACATGTGAGTTACGAAACTGCAGCTACAGTTAAGTCACTGAAGCTTCTGTTCGGCTCAGCGGGACACAGGTGGGTAGCTTCGGTTAATTAATTATACCTCTACTGCACCCCTTTTTAGTAGAAGAATGTATGAAATGTAATGAAATCCGACATGTTTATATGAATTTATTTCGATTAGTTCGAATTCCTGTATCACTAGCATTGGATGAACATGCAAAACAATACGTACTAGTATTATTCCCAGGGTGATCACCTCGTTTGCAGCAGTTTCACATGTACTCCCTCGGGTCCTTTCTAGTCTGCATACAAGTTTTGTCTGCATTCAAAGTATCTCTACTTTGACCAATCTCATAGAAAGAAGTATGCACTTTCACAATGTGTGAAGTAAAAAGGAACAGAAGGAGTACAAAGAGTTTGAGCAGCTTTTTAGCATTTCTGTACATTGCAATCAAACACACAGGGTTCATAGAGAACATTCAAAACAATCGATGATTATGCATCTCAGCGACTCACATGTCAGAGGCAATATTTACTTCACAACTAAAGAATAAAGAAAAAATTGATCGACGCTGCTAACAGCAAAGGGCGTCCCATTCGAAAATATCAAACGCATGTCTTGCTAAAATCAATGAGCAAAATTTGACAAGATTGTCCCATTCCAAAATATCAAATGCCTACGATTGTGGAATGGGCAGGGTTTGCCATCAGTTCGGACATTGACATGGCACCTCGTGGTAAATAAAACAGCTGTTCTTTTTGTGCAGTTCCACCAAAATCAACCAAATTCGCGCGTAGCTTGTATGATTTCTCCCTTATATGTTGCAACGCCTTGAACTTATCGGCACCTGCTTTCTTGTGCTGGAAATGAATGATTCGATGTATTCTTGAACATTTTGTGCAGTTCAAATTGAAATCAAGCTGAGCACCCCTGTTTGCAAACTGTACTATGAATTGACAGTTTAAACAGGCACCTACATGGTCCATGTAGAGCACACTTTTAGAAACATGGAACTAACCAGAAAGAATCCTAGAACAACATTGTACTCACAAGATCGCAGCAAAAAATGGAGATTTGTCAGTCCTTCTGAGCTGAAGTTAGCTTGGTCTTGTGGGGAGTAATGTAACCATCCTTCAACTGCTCCTTCTGATGAGAAGATAGACAGGGCTTCTTCATACTAGCATAATCGAAACCAGTCACTTCACGTAGTCCATATTCTTCTTCAGAGGAAGATGATCCTGTTATGCAAAGACAAGAGGACAACTAAATGCTAGCATCCCTGTTTGCTCGAAAAAAAGGAAAGGAAATATTTAAAACAGCTCAGATGAAGCACTTCTCAAGGACTATACCACTTTTTCATGACAGTATCTAAACAGTAGCACAACACCAATAGAGATGAAAAAGCTCAAATCATATGGATGAAATCAGTGGGCGAGTACCAACCTTTGTCAGGAGGCTTATTGTGTAGAGCATACAGATGAAGCACTTCTCCAGAACCATCTGTTGCTATCTATGGTGGTGGCCATGCTTACTATATACTCCTCGCTTAATTTAAAGTTTCCAAAATCTTCTTGTGCAGTTCCACTAAAATATATGGTATCTTCAAAGAAGATCCCTGTTTGCACAAGTAGAGATAATTATGTATTACATTAAGAGTGGCATCAAATAAGTGGCAAAACAATTGCTCGTTCTAGCCATAGCAATAAATTAAGATGCAAAACTATATCATTACTTGTGTCATCACAGTTCCAGTACTTCATTACAGAACCGGGAGTTTATTTTTGTTTCTCTTCCGCTTGTTCCTCTGCTTCATCACTTGGTTCAATAACAGACAAGCTTCGCCTTCAATGTAAGATTTGGCATGTCAATTAGGGAGCACAAGTATAGTACTAAACTTAATTTTTTGACGAAAGTGGCAAAATACAGGCCAACAATTGTGAAATATCCTTATCTTACCTCAATGGGATATTACGGTGCACATACAGATTGGAAGTCTTGTTTCCATTTGTGCAGTTCACTAAAATCAAGCAACATATCATACAAGTAGCACAACATATGAAAGCACACTGCAGAATCATGTGAAAGAAGGCTAGTACTGACCTCTCATGATGCGGAATTCAAACAACTCACAAGAAGAAGATCTGAATCAAATTTGACAACACGGATAGCAAGTACGATCTCCTCTTGTGCATTTCCACTAAGATCAAGCAATCAAGCAACATTGTCGGTGTGACATTTTGGTTGAACTGCACAAAACACTCTTAAAACAAAAGTGTTTTGTGCAGTGCAAAAAAAGGTCACGATGGCAACGAGATGAAGTAGATAACCCTGTTTACACAGAGGTGCAAAGGAAACAATTACTGGTCAATGACGGTGGATGACACAGAGCCAACAAAAAGAAGCATCTACCTTATCTAAATGGGAAAGAAAGCAAGACAGTAGCATTTCTCAAACGGTGGAATTGATTAATATTAATGCAGCCAGTATATTAACAATAAAATTTGTTAAACATGTAATTTGCTTTTAACTATGGCATTGCATCAATTTTCCTGCGGCATTATTAGAGGGTGTTTGTTTACAGGGACATTTTGGTGAAGGGACTAAAAAAACTCCGTGTCAGTCCCATATAAACCAAACAGGAGGGACTTTTAGGGACTAAAAGTGGGCATTTGGGACTAAAGAAAGAAGACCCCGAGGGATTTTTTTGGGGACTTTTTCCAACAGTTGCCCCTGCCACGCATCGCACCTTGTCTCTATTAGTTCATTACTAGGGGTAATATGGTCTTTTAGCATGTCATTTAATAACCTCTAGTCCATGTTTAGTCCCTGGAACCTAGTAGGTAGGGACTATGGAGTTTTTAACCAAATAGGGCCTTAGATTAACAACAGCTAATGAGTTGCAGGGACAGTGGGCCTTGACCAGCACCATGTGCATCTACTGATGTACTGTGGTCATGAACAGTCTGTTGCAACAAAGAACAAACAACCAATGAGCATATTTGTGTTGGTCCCAGTTTTGTTATCTTTAGACACCTTTCCCTATGTGAGCGCAGCAAATCTAGTCCTGTTCAAACTCTACAGCCTTGTCCCCCAAAACAAAAGATCAGTTCGTTACAGATGTGCGTACTGCGTTTGTCATTGTTTTCCCTTTTCGACCAACGGTTGGCGGGGTGGGTAATGGATCGGGGGTGGTCCGGTGTGGGACTGACAGACTGTGCTAGCGGTAGCGCAGGGTGTCTCACCGGATCTACGGTTATCCATTAGTAGTGGCATAGGTTTACGACCCACGCTATTGTTATGGTTTTTCCGCGGGGCACAGTCAAGAATTATTTACCAGTAGCGTAACCCAAAGAAACCAACGCTGCTGCTAAGCCATACCAATAGCGTGCTTTGTACCCAGGTTATCGGTAATTACCAAAGAGCGTGGTGACACAAACAAACGCCATCGGTAAACTTCTATGTATAAGCATTTTCCTAGTAGTGTATCCCTGCATTGTTGGAATCCCCAATTCAAATGAGCCCTTACAGAATTACTTCTCTTACAGATAGTTGTCAAAGAAAACCTTGCATGGTTTGTCCTGCTCCTGCTGCGCCTCGTCCACCCCAGCTCAGCTGCTCCAACGACAGAAGGATCCAGCACAGCAGGGATCCGGCCTCCAGACTGTCTTTTGCCGCCTCAGATCTTCTTCCCCGCCGTCGTCAGCCATGAAAACTGCATTACCATCATCAACCGAGCAGATGTCCTCGAGGACTACACGTACGGGTCCGCAAGAGAGGTCTCACTCCTTCGTGTATGCTTACGTTATGCATCGCTTAATATTACATGCTACTTTATCGTCCTGTTCACAGATTAGAGTCTGAGTCAGCTCCAAACTAATGGTCAAACTTGAGTTTTTAAATGGTTGTGGGGTACATATCGAGGCCGCAATCAATAGTATCTATCTACTATCTGGTTAATCTCCGGTGTCTACTATGAATTTCATGCTGGGTGGGAAACAAATAGTAAAAAAACCATTATCTGTATTTCTTAACTGAAGCCATTATCTGCCTGCTATTATTGGTTTTGGGTCTATCCACAGGTTGCTGCCATCACTCTGGATTTCTGCATGCACTCCTTACATAATCTCCCTATGTTTTATTCCTATGCATGACAGTTATTGTAAACAATGGAACTGAACATGTAGAGCAAAAGATACGAGCCTTGCGTGGCAATAAAATTTCATGCAGACATCGCTCCATGGTAGGCACAAAGGCAGCCCCCTCCACGCATTTCGGATTGTAATCGAGAGGAAGATATCTGTTCTGAGGGGGATTCAGAAGGAGAAGACAACTCCTATTTACCCCCTGAGGTCATTGCAGTAACTTGGCATGCCGATGTTGGTTATATCATGCATATGGTGTCTTGCATTGCTTACTTTATACATCAAATATGTCATCTGCTTAGTTTAGACATCCTTTGTGCAAATGCCATCTGTTTAGTTTATTCATCGTTTATGTGAATTATGCAACGCCATCTTGTTTAGCCAAGCATCATATATGTGAATTTTGCAATGCCATCCTGCTTAGCCAGTCATCTTATATGTAAATTATATCAGGCCATCCTTTTTTTCGTTACATATTACATTTGTCAACAATGTTAGTACATTCAACTGCTCTTCGTGTGCATCAGCCATTTGACACGGTGATGGCAAATTCTGGAGTGAAAACAAGGTCTTTAGAGCGGACTATGCTATCTACGAAGCGCATATCTTGCTGGTTACGGATAGCTCCTCAGTGGAGGATTCGGAGACAGATGACCAGTCCTATCCCCCCCCCCCCCGAGGTGTATGCTCTAACTTGGGAGGGCTATGTTGCTCATATCGTGCGTATGGTATCTCGCATTGCTATGTCATTTGATTAGTTTAGACATGCTTTGTGTGAATGTCACTTGTTCAGTGTCTAATTACCATATATGTGAATTATGCATTGCCATCTTGTTGCAAGACATTATATATGTGAATTATACAATGCTATCTTGTTGCAAAGTAATTATATATGTGAATTATGCAATGCCATGTTGTTTAGCCAATCATCATGTATGTGAATTATATCATGCTATCATTTTTTTGTATTACCTGTTCCATTTGTCGACAACGTTTGTATATTCAACTACTCTTACTGTGCATCAGCCATTTGAAGCAGTGATGGAAGTATCTGAAGTGAAAACAATGTATTCAGAGCAAACAATGCTACCTGCTGAAGCAGACATCTTGCTGGTTACAGAGAGCTCCTCACAGGAGGATTCAGGGACTGATGACCAGTCCTATTTCCCCCCTGAGGTCTATGCTCAAATTTGGCAGGGTTATATTACCCATGTCATGCATGTTGTCTTGCATAGCTTAGTTTTTACATCATATATGGATTGCCATATGCTTACTTGCTTACTATATAAATCATATATTTGAATTATATCATGCCATCATGTTTACATAGTACATACACATCATCTATCTGAATTATGGCATGGCAACCCATTTAATAAAAGACATCATATAGTTATATCATCTCATCCTGTTTAGTGTTTACAGTCATCATATTTTGAATTATGGCATTCTACCCGTGAATGTATGTGAATTATGGCATGCCAACCTATTTAATAAACACATTATATAGTTATATCATGTCATCCTGTTTACATAGTCTCATATTTTGAACTATGTCTTCCCCTCTTTTTTAGTTAGCCATCATAATGTCAAATTGTGTCATGCTATCCTGTTTAGTTAGCCATCATATATGTGAAATTGTGTCACGCTATCCTGTTTGGTTAGAAAACTTAAATATGAATTATTTCATGCCCTCTTTTATTCCCCACTATCCATTATACCTGTCTATCATATAATGTCTATACTTTCAATTACTTTTCTTGTTTATCAGCCATTTGAATTGGAGAGGGTGATGGCAGTATCTAAGGGAGTACCAACACGGTCTTCATAAAAGATAGTGCTACCAATTGATGCAGATAGAACCACGGTTGTACTTGCCCAAGGACCAGATCCACCACACATAACCCAAACACTCGCAGGTTGTACCCCTACCCAGTTGGACAGAGAACCAGCTACACCCCTTCTAACCCCAACCCCGGCAGATAGTAACCCAGTTCCAGTTGACACAGCACCGTCTCCACCACAAAGCACCCAAACACGAGCAGTTAGTAAGGGAACTGCAGTGCCCAAAGCACGAGGACCACCACTCTGAATCCCAACTCAACGCTTAAAGGAGAAGAAGATTTGTTCTCATGTCAGGTTCTGTAGCTATGGTTCATACTCCTTTGCTCTTGCATTACTGTATTTACTCATACCAACTATTTTCAAATTTGAAGGATGGAATTGAAACTCCAATGGCGCAACAGGTATGTTTTAAACCTGTTTCCTTAACTGGTTTGCTGTTGTAACCTGCTCTATGTTGATTTCAGTTCCAATTGAATAAATAGTTATGTTCTCAAGTAATGCACATTGCAAGTGTTGTTATTGCTCTATAGTTTCCCACACTTATATTCTGTCTATTCTGCTTTGTCTTGAACAAATATTATTTGAACTGTGTGTCTATCTTGATTTGGCAACAAAAACTAGAATGATATAGACCATAAAGTGACCATGGTACATAGATATATGTTTGTTTCATGCTGTTATCCTGTCCACTTTACTACTGAACTCATTTACCAAAATGTGTTTCATATACAACATGGTAAACATGTGATGTGTCTGCTTGTTTCTCTTTTAGAATGCGGATAAAATATTGGACAACAGTACCGCGTTATCCAATGGTAAAGAAAGTAATGCAGATAAGGTTCAAGATAGTGAGACATCCCTGTTGGTCTCCAAGGAAGCTGATAAAAACTATCTTGACGACAGTGAGAGAACCCAAAAGTCTTGTCTTGATGTAGTGTTCGAGTTACTGGCCACTACTGCTGGCACAAGCTCTTTGAACTCGCTGCCTGAATCAGTTCGTCTTCTTGGGTCTCAACTTCAAGTTGAAATACATCGATCAGCTGTGCTGTGACAGGAAGCTGAAGGACTGAGGAAGTCCTTGCAGAATTCAGATGCATATTTCCTGGTGTAACAGCAAGCGCTGGAGGATTTAAGCGCCAAACAAGAGAAAGCTAATAAGCTTGCTAAGCATCTTGCCAGCATTATGGGTACCCAGGATATTGTTTCTTGAGATCTTCTGAAGTGGTTTCAGTTCTGGATTTGTTTTGCTGCGGCGTTTATTTGCGCTGGTCGCCAACTTTGACAACCAGTGTATATGATATGCTTGTTTGTTCCCTATTTTTGTACTGGTGGCAAACTTTGATGCCCAGTGGATGTAATATGTGTAATTGCCATCATAGCCTAGCGTTAGTTGCTTGCTTATTTATTTCCTTGTTGTCTTGTTTATTTGTTTGCTTGTAGTCATTGCAGTTCTTTTTCCGCGGTTTGCTAGTGACTGCAATAACCTATTTTTCAAAACTAGGCCACAATAACCATGGGCTAATATTTACAGTAGTGACACTAAGCCTCCTATGGGCCATAGAAACAGTGGGCCTTCTATGGGCCGTAGAAACAATGGGCCTCCTACGGGCCATAGAAACAATGGGCCATCAACAGGCCGTAGAAACAATGGGCCTTCTGCGGGCGGTATCATCAATGGGCCTTATACGGGTCAGATGATCGATTGGCCAAACATGGGCCAAACAGATCAGATTATGGCCGTAAACGGGATAGAGTTGGAATCGTCTGCTCATGGGCTGACCATAACGGGCCATCATTAATAGGACGATTTGATGACGGAATAACGGGCCGTTAATAGGTATAAGGTGATACCTTTGTTCATTACGGGCCGATTTCACCACGGGTCGTTAATGGGTGTAAAGTGATACACTGTTCATTACGGGCCAGTTTCACCACGGGCCGTTAATAGGCCAGGAGTTACAAAGGGCCTCATATGGGCCGAAAGACGTCATAGGCCATACATGGGCCAGAAGTGAAAATGGGTTGGAATCATATTGGATGGCCCAGATGACGCTACTGGGCCTAATTCGGATAGAGGATAACGGGCCTTGGGTTAGCGGGCTGTAAATGGGCTATATGCGAACAGGCCGTTAACAGGCTTTCCATGGGCCGGCCCACCACCTTTTGACCAAGTCAAACATGCCGACCTTTTCACAGGAATGGGCCTTTGTTGGGTCGTGCCACGTGTCGATGTATCATAGGCGCCTTCTGTCCAATGAGTGGATGACATATGTCCCAACGATGAGCCGATTGTGTGTTTCCTCCAGCCAATGATGATTTTACACGTGGAAAATCCCTATTGGTCGGGGTTGTTAACGGGTTATCGGATCCAAAACCCGACCTGATAGCTTAACAGCGTTCCGTTATGGTGGATGCCACGTGTCGGTCACCCTTGACGAAAGCACTTCTATGACACGTGATTTATCGTCATGGAAGTGGATACTTCCGTGATGAAATTTTGGTAATGTCATGGAACACTTCTATGACAGCACAGGTATGACTATCTTGATTCTGTCATAAAATCGTCATGGATGTACATGCATGACAAAAAACACGACCTACAGTGACATACACGTATCATCACGGAAGTGTTTTTTTTTGTAGTGTACCTCACTAGAAACCGCTTGTCATTTCCTTCTACTCCTCGTTGGGTTCGACACTCTTACTTATCGAAAGGACTACGGTAGATCCCCTACACTTGTGGGTCATCAAGGAGCGGTGGGGGCTTACAGAGGGTGCAGGGGCAAGGAGGCAGGCCCGACAACGGCTGAGGTTGGGAGGACGGGGATGAGGGCGAGGTCGCCGGGGTGGAGGGGTCGGGGGCGAGCGTCGGGGCCAGGATCGGGGGCGAGGGCGAGGTGGCCGGGGTTGGAGCGAGCGCCGGGACAGGGGCGATCGCTGGGACGGGGGTGAGCGCCGTGGTCGGGGGCGAGCGCATGGGCGGAGACGAGGGAAGAGAGAGTGGGGACATGGGGAGGAAGTAGAGGCGAAAGAAGCAGAGAGTAGGGATTTGGGGGTTAAGTCGGAATAGCAATGGCAGCTGCTTGAGCTAAACGCAGCTATTCCTAACTTAGCTATAGCGCTGCTTTCATTTAAGCACGCGATCGCTATCGCAGATAGTTAGAGCGTGTTTACGTGGCTACGCTTGCTGCTAGTTTGACTAGTTGTCGCCTGCTTTTCAGAAAAACGGTACTTCTATAACGAGTACCTATAGCATTTTTTCTTGTTGGTTTCTTCTATTTTCTTTTCCTTTATTTTCTCTCCCTTTTCTGTTCTTCTTTTTTTTGAGAGCAGGAACGAAGGGAAGGTGATACAATCTTATATCTTATATTTACTAATCGGAGGCACCTTTCGAGTCATCATGTTAATCCACATCATCAAGATTAATTCAGCCATTAGATTTAAAATTTAATGGTTAAGATTTATTAAAAAGATTTTACTTTATAAAACAACACTGTGTACATGAAGAATAAACACACACGAGATGTTGCCTATTATTGAAACTACAATAATAATGGTACTCTTGTCATTTAAATGCATTGGGCAGTGCTCCTACCTCAACTTCCAAAAAGAACATTTTAAATTAAATTAAATGATAGAGTATCCATGATACTTGGAAAATTTTACCTCTATATAATGTATAATATTATACTCCCTCCGTTCCTAGATATAGGGTGTATAGTTTTTGGCACGGAAATTAAAGAATGCACGTGGAGGGAAAATTTCACAAGTTTTGGGCGAAATTACACCTGACTAATTGACATGAGGAAATAGAGGAGCTTGCCTGATATAAGGAAATGTAAAGAAATCCCTAAAAAAATTATCCAAGTGAGTGGTGCAATGCAATACACCTTATATTTCGGACTTTTTCTCAAAAATCTATACACCTTATATCAAGGAACGGAGGGAGTATTTACTAACTGGAGGCTCCAAACAAGGCACCACGTTAATCCTAGAAAACAAACAAAATTAGCCATTTGATCTAAGTGTTAAGTATCTGCAACCGTTGGACGAAGTCTGAGAGTCCTAGCAATATACCCCACCTGTATGTCTCTTACAAGAAAAAAGAGGGTCTTAACAAAATTAGCCATTTGATCTAAGTGTTAAGTATCTGCAGCCGTTGGATGAAGTCTGAGAGTCCTAGCAATTTACCCCACCCGTATGTCTCCTTACAAGAAAAAAGAGGGTCTTCACGTGGAAGCCCAAAAAAAGGTCTTCACGTGGAAGCCATCAGATCTCCATGTCTCCTTACAAGAAAAAGTGGTCTTCACGTGGAGGCCATTAGATCTCCACGCATGGACGCATCTCTTCTGCCAGCGCCGCTTCTCCTCCGCCGCCGCCTCTCCATGTTCTCCATTAGTGTCTTCCTATTATACAATCCAAGGTACGATCCGTGTTGAAGTCCATGTAGAAGAAAATGAACCAATCTGATCTCTGCTCATTCCCCTTCCCCTCCAATTTTGAGATCTGCTTTTATTCCAAGTTTCTGAATCCTAGATGAGTTATGCATATGTGGATGATTTTGCACGGTTGTTTGAAAGAAAGCACCATTGATATTTGAGGGCGCACAACAAACAGGAAGTCAATGGAACGTACATGATGGTGACTGCTTCATCATCTGCTCCTGCTCTGTTTGGTCTCGACAGGTACGCACACACCTCCTCTGTTTTTTACGGGAAGTTCTTATTTTAGGAAAAAGTTCTTTCAGATTGTCTTTGGTGATGACCGATCATGTCTCTTTCCTGTTGATTAAAAGATTACGTCATATCAATAGAGAAGATCACACGTGAAGCTTTCTGTAGCAGCCATGGCGACGAGTAGGTCGATCTATGCTGCTAAATAATCGCATTGATGGTTGTGTTCATGTTAATACTGAATGTGGTGGAAGCGTGTGGAGGTGTAAGCATAGGAGCAGATTAATTGTCATCTATATGCATGGACTACAAATTGACAGCAGCAACTTGCAGCTCTTAACATGCTCGCCGAAGCCATGGTTCCTAATGGCAAGTTTCCACCGACCATTCTTATCTTAATTGTAGGGTTTTGGAATTTCTCATCTCATATCCATATACACAGCACCAAACAGACGAACATACCTAAGCACCTAGAGGAGCATACTTCTTTATATATTATTCGAATTAATGGAGACCCTAATAATATTTGTGTATCTGCCACATTTATACCTACTGAATGCAACATGGGGCGATTTAGTGAGCTGACTTATGTGCTACGTGCAGAAACTGAAGAAAGGCAGACAACGAATAACTTCTAGCAAGGGAAACTTGTGGCTACTCTTGGGTGTAGGTACACCCGAGTTTGCAAAACTCCGAAAAATGAGATAAAACAAGGTCCAAAAATCTGAAAATCTTGAGACAACTAGCTTCATCAAGTGTTTGAACTTTTTGCAAAGTTTCAGCTAAAAACAACATCCGAGGAGCTTCTAACAATTATAGTTTCGTGAAACTAGATCACTGTCAACTGTAAACTGCTAATTTTAGTTAAAACCCTTGACACACTTCCTTGAACAAACATTAGATTCATAAAGTTTGAGGTACGGATTGCTTAAGTACCATGCATGATATTATTTCCACTCGATGAGAATCATTATTTGTAAATTATTTTTCATTAGCTAGGTATACGGTAAAATTGGTTCAATTGGACTCCTGGATGCTAGTCTGACAGATTCATGTTACTCTTCTGAAGCGCTTAGAATCCTCCTCGACTTCTTTCGTTAGATTATTAGAGGAAAGAACTATGCATGGTCTCTCTATGTACTAGATGCTTGTGTTTTTTTAATCTAACCGGACAAGGCATAGGCAAAGCTCTTCCCAAAACCATATCATACTTGCATCTTGGATGTTTATGCATATCGCAGCCTCAGATATTCATTGACAAATGTGAATATTATTTTTGAAATGACTGATTATATTGCAACCAATTTTGTCCTTCAGAATTAATGTTTCAGCAGTCCACAAGTACTCATCCGTTGCTTTGTTCCTCGGGGTGGTAGTATTATGTCTCCCTGTTGTTGAGTCAAAACCGATGTGTACACTTGAGATAATTTTTATGTTTAGATCTAGCATATGCAAGAGGAGGAAATCAATGTCAGTTATAGATGGCAACAATGGAAGTTTCAGTTCGATCGTCTATTTTAGTTGAAGGATGATAGGCTCTCTACAGAAATTCACCGGCGACCAGCCCCTAACGTTTGTATGGGGCCTCCTGTATAATGTTGTGTTTCTCACTCGAGGCTTGGAGGAAGTACAGTACTGACGGTCCTCTTTGAAGCAATTACGCTGGTGACCATCATCGTTACGGTGGCACAACGTGTCGCATCCTGGACATCATTCAAGGTTATCATGCACTTCTCCTGTCCCAATTCAGCTCAGAATTTGAAGAAAGGCAGACAACGAATATCTTCTAGCAAGGGAAAGTTGTGGCTACTCTTGGGTGTAGGTACACCCGAGTTTGCAAAACTCCGAAAAATGTGATAAAACAAGGTCCAAAAAATCCAAAATCTTGAGACAACAAACTTCATCAAGTGTTTGAACTTTTTGCAAAGTTTCAGCTAAAAACAACATCCGAGCAGCTTCTAACAATTATAGTTTTGTGAAACTAGATCACTGTCAACTGTAAACTGCTAATTTTAGTTAAAACCCTTGACACACTTCCTTGAACAAACATTAGATTCATCAAGTTTGAGGTACGGATTGCTTAAGTACCATGCATGATATTATTTCCACTCGATGAGAATCATTATTTGTAAATTATTTTTCATTAGCTAGGTATACGGTAAAATTGGTTCAATTGGACTCCTGGATGCTAGTCTGACCGATTCATGTTACTCTTACGAAAGGCGCAGAATCCTCCTCGACTTCTTTCGTTAGATTATTAGAGGAAAGAACTATGCATGGTCTCTCTATGTACTAGATGCTTGTGTTTTGTTAATCTAACCGGACAAGGCATAGGCAAAGCTCTTCTCAAAACCATATGATACTTGCATCTTGGATGTTTATGCATACCGCAGCCTCAGATATTCATTGACAAATGTGAATATTATTTTTCAAATGACTGATTATATTGCAACCAATTTTGTCCTTCAGAATTAATTTTTCAGCAGTCCACAAGTACTCATCCGTTGCTTTGTTCCTCGGGGTGGTAGTATTATGTCTCCCTGTTGTTGAGTCAAAACCGATGTGTACACTTGAGATATTTTTTTGTTTAGATCTAGCATATGCAAGAGGAGGAAATCAATGTCAGTTATAGATGGCAACAATGCAAGTTTCAGTTCGATTGTCTATTTTAGTTGAAGGATGATAGGCTCTCTACAGAAATTCACCGGCGACCACCCCCTAACGTTTGCATCGGGCCTCCTGTAGAATGTTGTGTTGCTCACTCGAGGCTTGGAGGAAGTACAGTACTGACGGTCCTCTTTGAAGCAATTACGCTTGGTGACCATCATCGTTATGGTGGCACAACGTGTCGCATCCTGGACATCATTCAAGGTTATCATGCACTTCTCCTGTCCCAATTCAGCTCAGAAACTGAAGAAAGGCAGACAACGAATAACTTCTAGCAAGGGAAAGTTGTGGCTACTCTTGGGTGTAGGTACACCCGAGTTTGCAAAACTCCAAAAAATGTGATAAAACAAGGTCCAAAAAATCTGAAATCTTGAGACAACAAACTTCATCTAGTGTTTGAACTTTTTGCAAAGTTTCAGCTAAAAACAACATCCGAGGAGCTTCTAACAATTTTAGTTTCGTGAAACTAGATCACTGTCAACTGTAAACTGCTAATTTTAGTTAAAACCCTTGACACACTTCCTTGAACAAACATTAGATTCATCAAGTTTGAGGTACGGATTGTTTAAGTACCATGCATGATATTATTTCCACTTTCGATGAGAATCATTATTTGTAAATTATTTTTCATTAGCTAGGTATACGGTAAAATTGGTTCAATTGGACTCCTGGATGCTAGTCTGACAGATTCATGTTACTCTTACGAAAGGCGCAGAATCCTCCTCGACTTCTTTCGTTAGATTATTAGAGGAAAGAACTATGCATGGTCTCTATGTACTAGATGCTTGTGTTTTGTTAATCTAACGGACAAGGCATAGGCAAAGTTCTTCTCAAAACCATATGATACTTGCATCTTGGATGTTTATGCATACCGCAGCCTCAGATATTCATTGACAAATGTGAATATTATTTTCAAATGACTGATTATATTGCAACCAATTTTGTCCTTCAGAATTAATTTTTCAGCAGTCCACAAGTACTCATCCGTTGCTTTGTTCCTCGGGGTGGTAGTATTATGTCTCCCTGTTGTTGAGTCGTAACCGATGTGTACACTTGAGATAATTTTTTGTTTAGATCTAGCATATGCAAGAGGAGGAAATCAATGTCAGTTATAGATGGCAACAATGCAAGTTTCAGTTCGATTGTCTATTTTAGTTGAAGGATGATAGGCTCTCTACAGAAATTCACCGGCGACCACCCCCTAACGTTTGCATCGGGCCTCCTGAGAATGTTGTGTTGCTCACTCGAGGCTTGGAGGAAGTACAAGATCGACGGTCCTCTTTGAAGCAATTACGCTTGGTGACCATCATCGTTATGGTGGCACAACGTGTCGCATCCTGGACATCATTCAAGGTTATCATGCACTTCTCCTGTCCCAATTCAGCTCAGAAACTGAAGAAAGGCAGACAACGAATAACTTCTAGCAAGGGAAAGTTGTGGCTACTCTTGGGTGTAGGTACACCCGAGTTTGCAAAACTCCAAAAAATGTGATAAAACAAGGTCCAAAAAATCTGAAATCTTGAGACAACAAACTTCATCTAGTGTTTGAACTTATTGCAAAGTTTCAGCTAAAAACAACATCCGAGGAGCTTCTAACAATTTTAGTTTCGTGAAACTAGATCACTGTCAACTGTAAACTGCTAATTTTAGTTAAAACCCTTGACACACTTCCTTGAACAAACATTAGATTCATCAAGTTTGAGGTACGGATTGTTTAAGTACCATGCATGATATTATTTCCACTCGATGAGAATCATTATTTGTAAATTATTTTTCATTAGCTAGGTATACGGTAAAATTGGTTCAATTGGACTCCTGGATGCTAATCTGACAGATTCATGTTACTCTTACGAAGGGCGCAGAATCCTCCTCGACTTCTTTCGTTAGATTATTAGAGGAAAGAACTATGCATGGTCTCTCTATGTACTAGATGCTTGTGTTTTGTTAATCTAACCGGACAAGGCATAGGCAAAGCTCTTCTCAAAACCATATCATACTTGCATCTTGGATGTTTATGCATACCGCAGCCTCAGATATTCATTGACAAATGTGAATATTATTTTTCAAATGAATGATTATATTGCAACCAATTTTGTCCTTCAGAATTAATTTTTCAGCAGTCCACAAGTACTCATCCGTTGCTTTGTTCCTCGGGGTGGTAGTATTATGTCTCCCTGTTGTTGAGTCAAAACCGATGTGTACACTTGAGATAATTTTTATGTTTAGATCTAGCATATGCAAGAGGAGGAAATCAATGTCAGTTATAGATGGCAAAAATGCAAGTTTCAGTTCGATCGTCTCATTTTAGTTGAAGGATGATAGGCTCTCTACAGAAATTCACCGGCGACCAGCCCTAACGTTTGCATGGGGCCTCCTGTAGAATGTTGTGTTGCTCACTCGAGGCTTGGAGGAAGTACAGTACAGACGGTCCTCTTTGAAGCAATTACGCTGGTGACCATCATCGTTATGGTGGCACAATGTGTCGTATGCTGGACATCATTCAAGGTTATCATGCACTTCTCCTGTCCCAATTCAGCTGGGAAGTAGTAGCACTCATAACAAGGCACCACGTTAATCCTAGAAAACTAACAAAATTAGCCATTTGATCTAAGTGTTAAGTATCTGCAGCCGTTGGATGAAGTCTGAGAGTCCTAGCAATTTACCCCACCCGTATGTCTCTTACAAGAAAAAAGAGGGTCTTAACAAAATTAGCCATTTGATCTAAGTGTTAAGTATCTGCAGCCGTTGGATGAAGTCTGAGAGTCCTAGCAATTTACCCCTCCAGTATGTCTCCGCACAAGAAAAAAGAGGGTCTTCACGTGCAAGCCTAAAAAAAGGTCTTCACGAGGAAGCCATCAGATCTCCATGTCTCCTTACAAGTAAAAAGTGGTCTTCACGTGGAGGCCATCAGATCTCCACGCATGGACGCATCTCTTCTGCCAGCGCCGCTTCTCCTCCGCCGCCGCCTCTCCATGTTCTCCATTAGTGTCTTCCTATTATATAACCTAAATGTCCATATTGTCTTGCTCGATGTCAGGATCACCAATATCAATGGTGACAAGCATACCCTCATCAAAACCATACATCTTGCAAAATGCTTCCCAATTTTTGCAACCAAAATGGGTTACGCTCTCAGAATTATACAGATTTACTTCAAAATCTATATCATGATGAGTCCTTAGGTGAATTTTCTTTGTTTCCATACTTTCATGGTCTTCAAAACCCATCCTCTCCAAGACGTAGCGTCTTGCATGGCATGGGATAAGCTAGTCGAATTGTAAAAGATGAAAAGTACACCTTGAAATAGTTGAAGTCGTGCTTAATTACGAAAAAATAACACTTGTCGTCGTTGCGTACCGTTTCAACATCGAAGGTCTCCTCCAGCTTAATACTGAAGCGCCGATCTTCGTCCAGGTGAGGCCTGTCGCACAGACCTCGGTCGTCGTGGCACCAGTCGCACTCCCCCGGGAGACTATCGTCGTCCGAGGACGACATTTCCTATGTTCATAATTCAAATATTAAACATCTATAATTAAATATATGTATTAAAAAACCTAAGTTAGATCATTTTTATTCATCACGGGTTGACTATCGGTCTGTCGAGTCTTTTCTTGAAAACTCTCAGGTCACGTGGTGTATACATTCGACCGTTGGTGATGGTCGCTCCTCCTTTCATCCCCGAGTGCATTACACCAAAATGTCTAGCACACGGTAATGAAGGAGAAGTGACCCCCATGACAACAGTCGGGATTCTTCATCCTCTTATATATATATGGTGGAACTCTCCCTCACTCACTATTAGAAAAAGGGCTATAGATGGGATTGACACTAAAGGCGCACCAGACAAGCGGTGCGCCAATAGTATATAATAATGGCGCACCACCTTCTGATACGCCTTTAGAGTTGAAACTACTAATGGCGCACCTGGCCCAAGGTGCGCCATTAGTATAAAAAAATTGAACTAATGCACCTGTCCAAACATACTAATGGCGCATCCAGGCTCAGTGCGCCATTACTAGTTGTAACTAGTAATGGCGTACCTGTCGGAAAGTGCGCCACTAATGTTGTTTTTTTAATTATATTTTTTATTCCCTTTTTTGCAAAACTACTAATGGCGCACTGTTCCACCATGCGCCATTACTAGTTTAAACTAGTAATGGCGCATCATGGAACAGTGCGCCATTAGTATATTTTTTTTTTGCAAAACTACTAATGGCGCACCACCAAGAGGTGCGCCATTAGTAACCTGGATTACTAATGGCGCATTTAGAGTTGGTGCGCCATTAGTAAGTGGGCAGCAACAAGATATTTTGGACAGCCTCTCCTACCCACACTCACTTTCTCCCCACTTCATTCTCTCCACCTCCTCCTTGTCTCGGGTGCCTCCTCTTTTCACCTCATTTCCACCATAGATTCATTCAAATTAAGTGGTTAAATTACCTTGTTTTGATAGGTAAGTAAGGGGAAGCTATATTTATGTTGTTCTCCCTACAACAATGTGCACATGCACTTTTTATGGCCTAGCTAGATCTATGTATGTTCGTGGTGTTGCATATGTTTGTGGTGTAGCATATGTGTTTGTGTTTGGAGGTGTACCGGTATTTGAAATGCCATAGTTGCCAATATTTTGCGGAATGTTGATTCATTTCCGCTTCAAGTAGAATTTTGTCATTAAGCATTCTTTTTGGTCCTATTTTTAGGGAAAGTCATGTCAAATTTTTTCTTGGTTCTAAAATATCGTTTTGCTCTACCCCGCAGGCAACCATGGTCCGCACGATGACCGAAGGCCGAGATGCTTCAAAAGAACGAGACGGAGATAAGATGTCCGTGTCGAAGATGCAAGCTGAAGAGCCTTATTGCGGACCCGGATTCCGGGCAGGTGCGGGACCACCTACTCTTGCGTGGTTTCATGGATGGCTATCGGTGGCAAGGTGAGGAAGATGACTACGAAGTCGTCCATGGGGGCCGGGCAAGAAATGAGGAAGGGCAGCAAGACAACCACCGCGGCTCGTGCGGGCTAGAAGACGAAGAATCCCCAGGAGATGATCACGGCGGTGATGCTGTACACAGTCATCATGTAGAAGATGCAGGACATTGTGATGAGGAAGATGCCGGAGCAGACGACGGGCATGATCATGAAGATGATGATGCCGGCGGAGCAGACGACGCTGGACCATCGATGGGCTGGGTGCAGGACCCTCATATTCAAGAGCTGCTTCTCAAGCGCACGGATAACGCAAGAGCTGCCGCCCGAGAGAAAGCCAAGATGGATCAACCTGAGTTAGACGCGGTTACTCCATTGTATGAAGGATGCAGGCCCGAGGATACCCGCTGAAAGTAACGCTCATGGCTCGGAGATGAAGGTAAAACACAAAATGACCGACGATGCTTCGACGAGAACATGTCATTACGCACGAACGTCTTCCCAAGGGGAACAAGTGCCCGACCAGTTTGGAGGAGGCGAAGAAAATCGTGTGTCCTCTGGATTTACCGCGTGAAATACAATGTGTGCATGAACAATTGCATCATTTATCGGGACGAGCACGCGGAGTCTACCATATGTCCGGTGTGCGGCGTCACTCGATACAAGAAGAGGAAGAAAGCTCCTCGAAAAGTGGTGTGGTACTTTCCGATCACTCCTCGTCTGCCGCGGTATTTCGCGGAGCCTAAGGTAGCAAAGCTCCTGCGTTGGCACGCGGATAGGGAGGAGAAGAAGTGAGAAGATGATGCAAATGATCCGGAGATAGATAAAAAAGACAAGATGCTGAGTCACCCTAAGGATGCGAGCCCGTGGCAAGCGTTGAACTTCGAAGACCCAGAATTTGGGAACGATCCAAGGAACATCGTGCTGGCGCGAGCACCGATGGAGTCAATCCGTTTGGCAGCCAGAGAAGCACACATAGCACCTGGCCTGTGTTTGTGTGGATGTACAACCTTCCCCCGTGGTTGTGCATGAAGAGGAAGTACATTCACATGAGTATGCTAATTGAAGGGCCGAAACAACCAGGGAACGACATCAATCTGTATCTGGGGCTGCTGAAAGAGGAGCTTGACACGCTGTGGAAAACGCCAGCCAATATGTGGGACGCCGCAGAGAAAGAATATTTCCCTATGAGAGCCGCACTGCTCACGACGGTGCACGACTATCTCGGTTACGGATATCTCGCGGGCAGGTAGTCCACGGATTTTCTGGATGCGTAAGGTGCATGGATGACACAACGTATCGCCAGCTAGATAGAGATCCCGGGTCTTCGAAAACCGTGTTCATGGGACATCGAAGGTGGCTTCGCGACGATGACCCGTGGAGGAAACGCAAGGATCTGTTCGATGGTGAAACCGAACTCAAAACGCCTACGAGGAGCGGCGAGGAAATAGACAAGCTGTTGAAAATTGGAAAGACCGCCACCGCCGGAAAGAAGCAAAAGGCGCCAGAGCCGGAAAGAAGCGAAGGCGCCAGAGCTGCTGAAGGTATGGAAAACGAGGTCTGTTTTACGGGACTTGTCGTCTTGGAAGATCCACCGTGTGCCTCACATCCTTGATGTCATGCATATCACGAAGAACGTAAATGCGAGAGTCTGCTTGGTACCCTGCTCAACATGCCAGAGGACCAAAGATGGGCCGAAAGCAAGGGCAGACTTGAAATCAATGGGCATCGTGCGGGAGCTTCACGCTAATGATGATGATGATGATGATGAGGCGAAGCAGGACCACGATGAAGTCGTCGCAAAGGCAAAAAGGCCAAGAAGACCGGAAATGACTACCCTCCCGCGTGCTTCACTCTAAGTCAGGATGAGATCGAGCAGTTTTTCACCTGCCTCCTAGGAGTAAAACTTCCTTACGGTTACGCGGGGAAGATAAGCAGATACCTAGCCCCAGCGAAGCAGTTCGATGGGATGAAGTCTCACGACCGTCACGCGTCTTGATGACGCAGATACTTCCGGTTGCAATCCATTGGGATCATGGACGCGCACGTCCGTGAAACGCTATTTGGCCTATGCAACTTTTTCGACGTCATCTCTCGGAAGTCGATTGACGTGAGGCAACTCAGAAGGCTACAGGAAGAGATCGTGGTGATACTATGCGAGCTTGAGATGTACTTCCCGCCCGCATTCTTCGACGTTATCGTGCATCTGCTGGTCCATATAGTGGAGGATATCATCCAACTTGGGCCGACGTTCCTGCACAGCATGATGACGTTCGAAAGGATGAATGGTGTCATCAAAGGATACGTTCGCAACATGTCACGTCCAGAGGGAAGTATAGCCAGGGGCTTTTCGATCAAGAGTGCATCTCCTACTGCACGAATTATCTAGGCATTGAGAACCCCGCTGGTCTGCCGTTAACAGCACCTCGGCAGGCTCGCTGGATGGGGTCACCGTGAGGGTCGCCATGAAATGCATGTCGACTTAGAGGGTCGACTTCGCCGACTTTGAAAGAGAAAACCTAGTCGCGCTACAACACATAGACGTGGTCGATCCTTGGGTGGTAGAGCACAAAACCTTTATTAAGAAGACGTACAATGACCGAGGCCAACAGAGGATGGACGGAGATATAATTAAAGAGCACAACTCATGTTTCACGCGTTGGTTCAAGCAGAAGCTTCGTACCCTTTACATGAGGATTCTTCCGCGGAAGAACAACTCATATTCGCCTTGTCACAGGGCGCCGAGCACAACCTGATGACCTATGAGGCGTACGATATCAATGGCTACACATTCTACACCGAGGCCAAGGACATGAAGAGCGATGGTTATCAGAACTCCGGGGTAACGATGGAATCCTACACCGGTAATGACAAGGACAGATACTACGGAAGGATCGAGGAGATCTGGGAGCTGAGCTACGCTGGAGAGAAGGTCCCGATGTTCCGTGTCAGATGGGCGAAGAGCGTCCTAAAAGAAGACCGGTATTTCACCACCATGGTTATACCCGAAGCCAAATCCAAGATCATGGGCGCAAAACATCACCGAAAAAATGAGCCATGGGTACTGGCTTCCCAAGTTGACCAATGCTTCTTCATTACCGACCCGTCAAAGCTCAGTCGTGTTGTCGTGAGGAGAGGCAAACGGAAGATCATCGGAATAGATGAAGTAGCCAATGAGCAAGACTTCGACAAGGCACGGGCGACCGAGGATTGAACATGACGACGATGATGAAGTAGCAGCATACACCACAAGAAAAAGCAGGACCACCCTACCTAAAGGACGTCCGTTCCATAGAAGAACCCCATTTGCAAAAAAGAAGGGCAAGAAGATTGTGAACAGATAGCTAGCTAAGATCGATTGTATTTAAATCGTAGCCTTCATTTCTCGATTGTATTTCATGGGCACTTTTTGAACTATCATGAATATTTTTAAATTTCATAGACACTCGATCTCGATCCCTCCATCTCGATCGCTATCCCACCTCGCCAGATCCGGTCCCCTCGCCGAAAGCACCCTCGTCCACCGGCCGCCACCGCCGACCCCCGCACCCTCGGTTCCCCTACTCAACCGCCGCCAACCCCCGCACCCTCCCTACTCAACCGGCCAGAGCCCCCGCACCCCATTACCCTCCCGCTCCACCGGCATTACTGTTTGATGATATTTTTTAAAAATTATTACTGTCTTATAAAAAAATATTACTGTTATGATTTAAACAAGTTTGAACATATTTTAAATCAAATAAATATCAAACAACATTTTAAATTCATAAAAAATTGTGGAGCACAGGAATCGAACCAGGACCTCCTGGTGTGAGAACGGCTGCTGACCAGTCGAGCTAGTAGAGGGAACTTGATGTGGATCAGGTCAGGTGGAAGATAACCTGTTGGCTCGAGCAGAAATCAAAAAAAAAATACTAATGGCGCACCAGGGCAAGGTGCGCCATTAGTATGGATGTACTTATGGCGCACCGAGGTGTGGTGCGCCATTAGTATTGTGCCGCCCCATCCATATTTCATCCCGGCCCAAACCTATCCCTCTCTCCCTCACCTCGCCTCGATCCCTTCCCCTCTCCTCTCCAGCGCGCTGCCCGCCGCCGCGACGCCGCCCCGACGCCGCCCCGACGCCTCGACACCGCCTCGATGCCCGACGCCGCCTCGACGCCACCTCGTCGCCCGGCCTCCAGCGCGATTCACCGTCCCGGATCTCCGCCCCGGCACGCTCGACTCCCTGCTCGCCCTCACCGATGACCTCGTCAAGGTACCATCCCGATCTTGCCCCCCACCCCTCTTCTTGCCCCCAGCCTGATCCGGCCTCTGCCTGCAGTCCAACATCTTCATCGAGGGCGTCTCGCACAAGATCCGCCGGCAGATCTAGGACACGGAGCGCCAGAGGGGTCGAGCGGCACCCTCACCGCCGATGGCGCCCCCATCGACAGCTACCTCACCAGGTCCCTCCTTCGCCTGTGCCCTATGCCGCTGCTTACATTCCTCATCCGCCAACCAGCTCTTGCTTACCACAGCTGTGCGGATGCAGGTTCGTGTGGGATGAGGGCAAGTACCCGTCAACGCCCGCTCAAGGAGACCGTCGCCAAGATCCGGTCCTGTGTCGCCAAGATCGAGCACGACATGAAGGTAACTAACTATGCTCCTCTGTCTCTTCATTACTCCAGTTCTTCTTCATCTTGACCAATAAATCACGCATGGATGACAGAAGATTTTGGAACAATGGCAGCAACTTAACACTTTGCATTAGCTAGGCTAGCTTACTCAGTATTTCGGACAGTGTTGCTTAGCAGTTACATTTGGTCCTCAGCTCTGAATTGGTAGATTTTGGATGTAGCTTACTTTAGCAACACACTGTTTGTCTTGGTCTGTTTGGTTCCGGCTAACTACCTGTTTGTGCAGCTAGTTTCATGAGTATTTATTTTGTCTTCTGTCCCCTTTTCTGGCACTGAATTACCACATAGTGTTCATTCATGATGCAAACAACATCATGTTGATCTTGGTGCCACAGTTTGTCGACAAAAGGAATAAATTGTAGTAATTATAACTGAAATACCGTGTTGATCTTGCCTGCCATTATTTGTCTCCACCCCTCATCACAAGTGCAGTCTTGGTTTTATATAGACCTTCATTCTATTTTGTGATAGATGAAAATAAGTACATAGGTGAGTCCCCCACCCCCTTCTATTCTTCCTCCTCTCTGGTCTGGGTTTGGTCAAATGCAATGGCAAATAAGTATCAATCTTTCTCAACTTCAAAATTTGTTTGTGGCACCAAGGTTCCGCAGCGCGTCAAATCGAACATTTTTTTAGCCTAGTTATTACTGTATGTACAGTGGCAAGATACACGCTCATTCTATTCTAGCAGCAAGTTTTCTAAATCAAACAAATCTTTTTTTTCTTTCAAGATACATACATACATACATGCTCATGAGTGAGCAGCGAGTTCTTCAAGATACGGATTTTTAAATCATGAGCGAGCAGGGACTTTCTCAAGATGCTCATGTATATATCAAATCAAAGGTCCAGAATTTCCTAGTCTCCTATCCTTCTCTTCTTCCTCCCTACTCTGCTCTATTTGCAATGCCCAAAGTATTAATCTGCCTCCCTTCTTACCAAGGACCAAACTTGTTTATGGTAGCAGCAGGAGATCAAATCAATGTTCTATGGTTTTTTTTAGAAATTTGGAGCAGTTGTTCTATGGTTTTTTTAGCACAAAAAGTCTGATTATATAAGCAAAAACAATTGTTAGCTTTTAGATGTTGTGGTGGTTCACTTGGGGGTGTGTGTAGCAGTTAGCAAAAACAGAGGACTAAAGTGCTCTGCTTTTGGCAAACCAGTGCATGCATGCCT
The DNA here is from genome assembly GCA_021605145.1 of Aegilops bicornis. Classification (NCBI taxonomy): domain Eukaryota; kingdom Viridiplantae; phylum Streptophyta; class Magnoliopsida; order Poales; family Poaceae; genus Aegilops; species Aegilops bicornis. Next base: position 49,204,014 of record CM038675.1, on the reverse strand, counting down.
TTTTTCTTCTTCATTTTTTTCATCGACGCATTTAATGCTGGCAACTCGACAGCAGCTAGCTAGCAGGTGTTCCTTTACAAGCATAGTAGAGCATAGTATGGATTCTAATGTTCAACTCTGACTAAACAGGTTCTGCAAACGGTCTTTTACTGCACTTGACCGAAGAAGTAGGTGTCTGCTATATCCTTCACTTGAGGTGAGTTGTGTTCTCAGGTTTACATTGCAATGGGCACTCTTCTTGTAAACACAAATTCAGATTTATATACTATATGCTGGCATGACTGTTTTTATTAGGCAGGACAGTGCAGTAGTTGATGTATCTTGGGTTGATTATAAAGTTGCTTGGGTTTAATATTACCCAGCATGATGATGTATCAATGTAGCGTTAGCATATGATCCAAGTGCTAGTACTGCTAGTAAATAGCTAATACAGTTAATGAAGAAGAAAAAAAACTGCTAGTACAGTTAATGAAGAAGAAAAAAAACTGCTACTACTGCTAGTAAATAGCATCAAACTAAATGTCTTTTATATATGGCCAATACAGTCTGATGGACAATACAGTTATTGAAGAAGAAAAAAAACTGCTAGTACTGCTAGTAAATAGCATCAGACTGAATGTCTGTTATATATGGTACTGCTAGTAAATAGCTTCTTCTATATACTAATTTGCATCAAAGTGTAGAACAAAGCATCAGACTGAATAACTAACAAAGGGTAATTAACCTAACTATTCATTTTTCCTTAGGTTAATTTTAAAATGTCCAGTGTATATATATTTGAAAATGATTGCTGCTAGATGTTAATTTGCTGGTACTAGCTAGAATTTGGCACTGAAAAGCAAAAGCAAAAGCTAATTAACTGCTGGGTAATAGCACTGGTACTAGGTAGCTAAAATATGTGTTCTGAAACACCGAGAGCGTAAAACACTTACTACATACATATGCTCAAGAAACACTTACTAACCAGAAAAGGTTTTGACTTGAAATGTTAATAGCAGTAGAGCACCACAAGTTAAACACCTCAATCTGTTAGTATTTGTCTGCATTTTCTCACATTCTTCTTGAATCTGATCCAAAGATTGCTTGTAGTGGATTGTCCAAAATGTTGAATGATACTGCTTGGAGATGCATATATTGTTTCACCTCTTCACATGCCAATGTATTTTCCATGTTGTGATGGAGGCCTTTTTTGCCTGTTCCACCCGAGAGGCCCTTGAGTTTGCTGGAATGTCGATTAACTTCCGCTCCAAAGAATTCGGGTACTCCATATGTCCTATTTTCAGCAAAGGTCATGCTGAAATTTTTCGTGAATTTTAGCATGACTTTGCTAAAAATAGGACATATGGGGTACTTGTGACTAATGTATGGGCCGGGGTACTTGTGACTAATGATGAAAGCTTAGGCTTTTAGGGTGCCTCGGCCGAAAAACCCTCAATGATAAAAGCTTAGCTTTTAGGATGCCTCGGTATCGACAAACCCTAAATGATGAGACCATGATCTTGTTCCTTGACAATAACCAACTTTTTGACCAAACTTTGTTCCTATTTAGAGAGAAACATGGCCAACAATGATGAGGCCGGCGGTTCGGGCGGCAAGGCATTCTGGGAGCTGTCCCAGGAGATGGAGGAACAACATCACTTATATGAGGACGCCGCCTTCCCCACCGATCCTGAGACCACTGATGGTACCGCCGAGGATGACCCCACTGATGCCACCACTGATGGTGCCGCCGAGGATGCCACCACTGATGATGGCGGCGCACGCACAGATGGCAGCCAACCGAAGAGGCAACGGAAGGACTGGCGCTCGACCGTGCTCCGCACCCTCAAGGAGGAAGTTATCAAGTGGACTCCGACGGAATCCAACAGCGCCAACGAATAGTCAAGGGTACTCGCTTCAGCTTGGGTGCATTCTCCGAGCACCGCCTCAATCAACACCGAGAACCCGAGGCATCCCGACCGAGGGAATTTGCATAACCTCCTCTTCACGAAGCTGCACGAACGATACAAGTTCCCCGCTGAATTTGAAAACACAAGCCTCAAAGGGAATAAAGTGAACAATGCTGCCATCACGAAGATGAGCAAGGCCCTGTCTACTTGGAAAAGCAATGTGAAGAGAATGATCGAGAAAGGTGAGAGTTATGAGAAGATCAAGGAGAAAAATCCTTCGATCACGAAGATGACTACAACGACTTCAAGATCAATTGCTCGAGCACCGCAAACTCCCAATCAAGTCAGTGGGGAAAGAAATGCGGAGCTGAACTTAGGGGAACACACACTCAGTCCCGGTGGTTACAGAGTGGCGGAGCCTATATGGGACAAGGAGGAGGCGAACCGTGCCGAGCAAGGCCTACCGCCCCTCTTCGATAAATACGGTGACAAGCAGACCAGGAACTTTGTCAGGGCCCGGTACAAGAAGGACCTGAAAACAAAGGAGCTTACCACGGATCCGAAGACCAGTATGCTTGAGCTTGTTCTCGTAAGGAATACACCCAGCGTAATTAGGTCCATATGGTTGCATTCTAATTAATGAAGCCAAATTTCTAAATGGTTCACATTCCTTCCGCAGCGATCGAAAGCAAGAGCTGGGTCCCACTAAGAGCAACCCTTGGGACACCACTCTAAATAGGGCGTTGAATGTAATGAAGAACAAGGATAAGCTCAAGAAGTCGACGTCAGCTGGTCGTGTGGCCGACAAAGGCTTGTCGACAAAATGGTCGTCATACTATAACACTGGTGGGCGAAAGGAGAAAAAGACCAGCTCGGAAAGCCAGGCGCGCGATGTTCAAGAACTCAAGGCACAGGTAGCGCGGATTCCGGAGATTGTCCAAGAGCAAGTGCAACAACAACTCGGAGCGAGGATCGCCGCCATTGTGCCTACCTTGATCGAGGGGTTGAGTGCGTGGATTGCGGGCGGCCAACAGGGGCCGCCCCCGATTCCTAGCTTCACGGCCAGCAACTCGCTGAACGCGATGGCGGGGCCATTGGTGTCTCCAGCGAGGCGGCATTGGTGTCTCCGACTCCGCACGGGAGCTTAATGCACCCGGTGTATGCCGCCGCCACCTCTGCAGCAAGCGGCCCCTCCGTCAATCGCACGCCATTGCTGGCGGTGCCTCGACATTAGCCGAGCTCGACGCCATCATCACGGTAACTAATTAAGCCTCTCGCCGAGGACTTCATCTCCTTGTTTTGATCGGCATCCCCGACGCCCTACATGCTTTCGCAGGGCGCCACCGATGTTCCGTGCACTCTCCCGCACTTCGTGAACAACGAGTTGGTCGATGTTGCCAAGGGCAAAATCGTTCAACCGGCAACCCTTGTTCCACGGTACCCAGATGCCACCCAACTTGTTTAGGGTTCAACTGGTTCGGTGCTGCCAGGCTGCGACGAGTTGTTACCTCCGATTCGACCCGTCGGGCCGACGATGATGACGTGATGACCCTCGGCGCCGCCCGAGCTGGCCCTCGCTTTGGCCGAAGAGCCAGATTCGTTTGGAGGCGGGGACACCACCCCAAAGACAACACCGCCCGGTCGTGCCGGCGCCAAGTCGGCCCCATGGCAAGACCGCCGCAACGGTGCCGGACATCCCTATGCCACTGGATCCAAACATGCATATGGCACAGGATCAGAACGACGACGACGACGATACATTTGGCAACATCGATCAGTACTTTGCCGATCATGGGTACGGTGGCGACTTCATGGGGCCTCCTTCTCAAGAACCCAACCCAACAAAAGACGTGCGCGATCTAGCTGGTACCTCGGAGAAGCCAAGTTGCAACAGGCGTCGTCTGCCGTTCAGCTCTCAGGAGACGCCTCTAGCTGCCGACTTCACCGAGCCTCAGATAGGCGAGGTGCGAAATATTATCAGCCCCAACACACTCAAGAAGGCGGTCTGTGAGCAGAACTCGGTCCCATTACAGAAGAAGAAGAAGGCACGCAAAAGAAAGACTAACAAGGGTGCGGGCCAGCCGACACCGAGTACGATCCGTGCTCAGGACGGGCCACCTTCACCTGAGGATATCTCGAGGAGGGTGCATGTGGCGGGTAGGGCGATGCTACCGACAAATATGCTCAATGCTGCAACCGGTGCTATGCGGAGTCTGCATGACAGTGTTCTTTCTTTGGAGAAGCGGCATCTCAAAGAGAAGGATGTGGCATACCCGGTTTTCGCGGCCAAGGTGCCGAGGGCAAGGGCTTTGTGGATAACTCCATCGGGCGACGATCGTCCTGCGTTTGATGACATCCACGCTATGTTGAACCTTCATCCGCTGCACTACACCTTCGTTCGGCTATTTTCGCTGAGTATGGAGATGCGGATCATTCGCGACAAGACCCGGACATCGTGGATAGTCGACCCCTTCTACATGCATGCCAAGATCTTGGGCAGTGCTGGGGACCGCAAGTCACGAAGTTCTTACCTCGAAGGCGTCATTCTGGCAAACCAAGATAAGGATAACTTCCTCGTGCCTTACTTTCCCGAGTAAGTCCTCCCCTCAACCGGCCCGTAACATATGAATTCTTAGATTTCGATCGTTTTTCTTTTAACATTCAGTGTTTTCTGCAGTGACACACATTGCACGCTCATCCTCCTAAGCCACAAATATTCCATGACCACGTATTTCGACCCGGACCGTTAGTCGAACGTAGACTACACAAATGTCAAGAAGGTTCTTGCTGATGTTCTCCCCGGCTACGCCAAATCTGGAGGCACCTTCACCAGGCCTATTCGTAAGTACGGCAAGCACGTGTTCTCCCACAATACGACGTTACGCTGCGTCAAGCAGCCGCTGGCGGTCGAAGGGTGCCTACTACGCCATCCATCACATGCGGGCGATCGTACGGGACCATCATCAACTTCTGCTACCGAGTAAACTCAAAGATTGGGCCGCGAGCGTGTCGGCAATCCAGGACGCGGACATCAGACAAGAATTCTTTCGCATCTAGTCGGAGTTTGCGGAAATCATCCATCAAGATGTCCTTCGTACCTCGGGGCAGTTCTACCTCAGAAATCAACCGTCCAACAGTGACATCGACACAATGCTACAAATGCAGGCTGACAACGCCCGTTATTTCATGACATAGACACAATGCTACAAAAGCAGTGATGCTGTGTCTAGTTCTGAAACATCGATTGGCTCATGTTGTAATTAAACTTTAATGAACTTGTAGTATGTCTCTTTGGTTTCGAGAGTCGTTCAACTTAGATGTAATCGATGCTATTAATGTCTTGCTTTTCTCTTCCGATCGTTCTGTTGCATACTTATATATTGCTTATGTATTGTCTGTGAATTGGTACTGACGTTTCGTTTGGCTAGTGCATAGTGATGCCGCCGTATGTCGTGTACAAGGGTAAGGTTCCCGGAGTCTACGACGACTGGGAGGAGTGTCGGAGACAGGTTCACCGATTCAGCGGTAACAATTACAAAGGGTACACCACTAGGGCCGAGGCCGAATCTAGATACGCCCGCTATGTAGCGGGAGAGGGGAGGGAGCGTTGGAGGAACCGGATGAAGACGAGTTTCATCGTGATGATGCTCATCGTGATGACCGCAGCTCTCTTCTATGTGATGGTAGTTTAGATGATCGATATCGACTTGTAATGTGAAGACAAACTCGCTACTCGCGGTCTCGAGACTTGTAATATAATGTTCTATCTTTGTTCGGTCTTTTCAATTCGGAGACTAATATGATGAATTGTATTCGGAGACTAATATGATGAATTGTATTTAGAGACTAATCTTCTATTGTATTCGATGAATCTGTTGTTGATGTGTGCTGTCTATATTTTGTCCAATTATACATTTTGTAACCTGTGCAAAAAACAGAAAATTAGAAAATAAAAAAAACCTAATATTCATACTAATGGCGAATCACATCACAGTGCGCCATTAGTATGTCAAAGGATACTAATGGCGCATCATCAAACAGTGCGCCATTAGTATGCCGAAGTTACTAATGGCGCATCTTGTTGTTGTGCGCCATTAGTATGCCAAAGCACCTGGGTATACATGGCCCCCTGGGAGGCATACTAATGGCGCACTGTTGTATATACCAGATACTAATGGCGCACCAGTGGTGCGCCATTAGTAAAATATACTAATGGCGTGGCACTAATGGCGCACCACTAATGCGCCATTAATGGCCAAATTAGGTGCGCCATTAGTAGGCCTTTTCCTAGTAGTGACTGATTCCTCTCTGACATTTGCGACCGTCGGTGATGGTAGCTCCTCCTTTCATTCCCGAGTGCATTACACCAAATTTTCTAGCACACGGGAACGAAGGAGAAGCTACCCCCATGATAAAAGTCGGGATTCTTCGTCCTCTCATATATGGTGGAGACTTGATACGTCACCAACATATCTATAATTTTGATTGTTCCATGCTATTATATTATCTGTTTTGGATGTTTATGGGCTTTATTTTACACTTTTATATTACTTTTGGGACTAACCTATTGACCCAGAGCCCAGTGCCAGTTCCTGTTTTTTCCCTTGTTTCAGTGTTTCGAAGAAAAGGAATATCAAACGGAGTCGAAACGGAATGAAATCTTCTGGAGAAGTTATTTTTGGAAGGAAAGCAACCGGGGAGACTTGGAGTCCACGTCAAAGAAGCAACGAGGAAGCCACGAGGTACTTCTTCCTCCTATATATACCCATATACCCTAAAACGATCGGAGAACAGAATAGATCGGGAGTTCCGCCGCCGCAAGCCTCTGTAGCCACCAAAAACCAATCAGGACCCTGTTCCGGCACCCTGCCGGAGGGGGGACCCCTCACCGGTGGCCATCTTCATCATCCCGGCGCTCTCCATGACGAGGAGGGAGTAGTTCACCCTCGGGGCTGACGCGCGCTCTCTCTCTCTCTCTCTCTCTCTCTCTCTCTCTCTCTCTCTCTCTCTCTTGATTTGGCACGATCTTGATGTATCGTGAGCACTGCTATTATAGTTGGATCTTATGTTGCTTCTCCCTCTCTACTCTCTTGTAATGGATTGTGTTTTCCCTTTGAAGTAATATTATCGGATTGAGTCTTTAAAGATTTGAGAACACTTGATGTATGTCTTGCCGTGCGTATCTGTGGTGACAATGGGATATCACGTGATTCACTTGATGTATGTTTTGGTGAACAACTTGCGGGTTCCGCCCATGAACCTATGCATGGGGGTTGGCACACGTTTTCGTCGTGATTCTCCGGTAGAAACTTTGGGGCACTCTTTGAGGTTCTATGTGTTGGTTGAATAGATGAATCTAAGATTGTGTGATGCATATCGTACAATTATATCCACGGATACTTGAGGTGACATTGGAGTATCTAGGTGACATTAGGGCTTTGGTTGATTTGTGTCTTAAGGTGTTATTCTAGTATGAACTCTAGGGCTGTTTGTGACACTTATAGGAACTAGTCGGCAACCCGTGCGGCTGCAAAAGAAAAAAACATGTACGTGTCCGCTTAAAGAAAGGAAAAAATACAAATACAAATAAAGAATCCGCGAGCCTCACGTTAGGAAGAAAACCTATACCCGCAAATAAAAAAACCTATACCTGGCTCAAAAAATACCCGCGTACAAAAAGAAGACTCACTCAAAATAAGATAAATTAGACACAAACGTACATAAATCTCTCTGTAATGCCTCCGAGATATTATCGCAGCCAAGGTCATTAATTTAATCTGGGAAATCACCTAATTTATTTTGAAGAAGGAAAATATGTATAGATTGTCACTCATTGGAAAATATTTTATGAACTTAAACCCATTAGAAAATACAATTAAAGAAATTATTGCTTTTTATGCGTGTTGGAATATCATAGCTTTTTGTGCTAGGGCTTGGAAAAGTAGAACTTTGTGTATTTCAAATAGGGACATATTCTGCGCCCTTCGTAAGAGTAACATGAACCTGTCAGATTAGCATCCAGGAGTCCAATTGAACCAATTTTACCGTATACCTAGCTAAATAAAAAATAATTTACAAATAATGATTCTCATCGAGTGGAAATAATATCATGCATGGTACTTAAGCAATTCGTACCTCAAACTTGATGAATCTAATGTTTGTTCAAGGAAGTGTGTCAAGGGTTTTAACTAAAATTAGCAGTTTACAGTTGACAGTGATCTAGTTTCACGAAACTATAATTGTTAGAAGCTCCTCGGATGTAGTTTTTAGCTGAAACTTTGCAAAAAGTTCAAACACTTGATGAAGCTTGTTGTCTCAAGATTTCAAATTTTTTGGACCTTGTTTTATCACATTTTTCGAAGTTTTGCAAACTCAGGTGTACCTACACCCAAGAGTAGCCACAAATTTCCCTTGCTAGAAGTTATTCGTTGTCTGCCTTTCTTCAGTTTCTGCACGTAGCACATAAGTCAGCTCACTAAATCGCCCCATGTTGCATTCAGTAGGTAGAAATTTGGCAGATACAAAAATATTATTAGGGTCTCCATTAATTCTAATAATATATAAAGAAGTATGCTCCTCTAGGTGCTTAGGTATGTGCGTGTGTTTGGTGCTGTGTATATGGATATGAGATGAGAAATTCCAAAACCCTACAATTAAGATAAGAATGGTCGGTGGAAACTTGCCATTAGGAACCATGGCTTCGGCGAGCATGTTAAGAGCTGCAAGTTGCTGCTGTCTATTTGTAGTCCATGTATACAGATGACAATTAATCTGCTCCTATGCTTACACCTCCACATGCTTCCACCACAGGCAGTATTAACATGAACACAACCATCAATGCGATTATTTAGCAGCATAGATCGACCTACTCGTCGCCATGGCTGCTACAGAAAGCTTCACGTGTGATCTTCTCTATTGATATGATGTAATCTTTGTAGTCAACAGGAAAGAGAGATGATCGGTCATCACCAAAGACAATCTGAAAGAACTTTTTCCTAAAATAAGAACTTACCGTAAAAAACAGAGGAGGTGCGTGCGTACCTGTCGACACCAAATAGAGCAGGAGCAGATGATGAAGCAGTCACCATCCTGTACGTGCCTTTGACTTCCTGTTTGTTGTGCGCCCTCAAATATCAATGGTGCTTTCTTTCAAACAACCGTGCAAACTCATCCACATATGCATAACCCATCTAGGATTCAGAAACTTGGAATAAAAGCAGATCTCAAAATTGGAGGGGAAGGGGAATGAGCAGAGATCAGATTGGTTCATTTTCTTCTACATGGACTGCAGCACGGATCGTACCTTGGAACATGGAGAACATGGAGAGGCGGCGGCGGAGGAGAAGCGGCGCTGGAAGAACAGATGCGTCCATGCGTGGAGATCTGATGGCCTCCACGTGAAGACCACTTTTTTCTTGTAAGGAGACATGGAGATCTGATGGCTTCCACGTGAAGACCTTTTTTTGGGCTTCCACGTGAAGACCCTCTTTTTTCTTGTAAGGAGACATACGGGTGGGGTAAATTGCTAGGACTCTCAGACTTCATCCAACGGCTCAGATACTTAACACTTAGATCAAATGGCTAATTTTGTTAAGACCCTCTTTTTTCTTGTAAGAGACATACGGGTGGGGTAAATTGCTAGGACTCTCAGACTTCATTCAACGGCTGCAGATACTTAACACTTACATCAAATGGCTAATTTTGTTTGTTTTCTAGGATTAACGTGGTGCCTTGTTTGGTGCCTCCAATTAGTAAATATAAGATATAAGATTATACTTTATATAGAGGTAAAATTTTCCAAGTATTATAGATACTCTATCATTTAATTTAATTTAAAGTGTTCTTTTTGGAAGTTGAGGTAGGAGCACTGCCCAATGAATTTAAATGACAAGAGTACCATTATTATTGTAGTACATGTATATACTGACAGCAACGCTTGGATAATGGAGTCTGTCACTAAATGGAACAAATATATTTCACTAGAGTTATCTTTAGAAAACACTCGGCACCTCTTCTAATAAAGTTTTTATGCCACTATTTTTATTATATACATCATCTCTGAAAAAATCTAGCGCATGAAGCTTATGCCTCTTATTTCAAATATTCTTGAGTGGTTGGTGCGCGTAGTGTTCTCAGAACTTTTACAGAGATGTGTTCCTTGCCATGTGGATAAAAATAATACATACTTTCTCCATCACTTTGTTGGTTGGATACAATTCAGGAAGAGATGTGTCTACCCCTTATGATAGGAAAGTTTCATTCAGACCAACTGTAGGAGTTTGCATAACATTGATGAAAAAAAAGACGCACTCCATAAATAATGAAGCCTATAATACATGTCTTTATTGTTTTTTATCATTTTTAACAACTTAGCATTTGTACAGTTGTATGATATCTGTAATTTATCATCCTACATTTTACATGTAAATAGACTTTTGTTAATTATTATGGATCCCACCCTGCAATTATTGTTATTATGTATCCAAATATTAGCTAGACCGTGCAGCTGCACGGGTTGACGACTAGTGTATATAACTAAGGCGATATATATTGCATCATTTGACGGTTAAGTATGTATGCAAAATAGGAACATATATATTACATCACTTGACCCATGCATAACGGTTAAGTGTGTATGCAAACTAGGAACATATATATTACATCATTTGAACGATAACGGTTCCTCAGCATCAATGTTTTCGTTTTTGAGTGAGCTTCTTTCCCTTCTTGTTCGTTGAAGAATAATTGAGCCCCTCATTGTGACTTTTCCTTTTCCATGGAGTATGATCTTTCTTAGGTAATGTAGTATTGATTCTTCTTTTGACGTATACTTCATCGTCATCGTCATCTTCCCTCATTGGGTTGCCGTAATGGTCGTAGTCTTCCTCGTTGGCGACTCCATCCATTCCAATGATGTTCCTTTTGCCTCTCCTCACGACAACATGGATTGCACGGGTCGGTTATGAAGAAGCATTGTATCACGTGCTTAGCGTGTACCCATGGCTCATTTTTTGTGATAGCGTTCAATGTAGCACTCTTGGCGTCGGTATAGTCATGGTAGTGAAATACCGGTTTTCTCTTTCGACATTCTTAGCTCATCTGACACGGAACATCGTCGCGTTGTGCAGTCCAGAGTAGTCAAACTCCCAGATCTCCTCGACCCTTCCGTAAAATCTCTTAGTTGCGATGTTGTCGTTGCCAGTCATGCATTCCATTTTCACCCCTGAGTTCTGATCATCACTGTACATATCTTCGGACTCCGTGTAGAACATGTATTCGTTGATATCGTATGCCTGATTGGTGATGAGGTTGGGCGAGGGGCCATGTGCTAAGGCGAGCAATCCATCCTTAGAGCCCTCTTCCAGGGGATTAGCTATAATATGCTCTTTGAACCAATGTAGGAAAGTGCAGTTGTGCTCTCTAGTAACTTCCGCGTCCGTCCTGCATACCCCCCGGTCACGATACTTCTTTGGCGATAATTTATTTGTGCAGTGCCACGAAAGGATCTACCTGGTCTAGGTTTTGTAGCACTACCAAGTTTGCTCTGTCAAAGTCGTTGCATCGACCTGAGTAGGCCACATGCAGTTCCCTGCGACCGTTGGAGTGACCTTCTCCTTCGAGCCTCCCGTCATGCTTGTTAACGGGCAAACCAACACCAGGCGGCCGGTCTGCGCCATATAGAAAATTCTCACAGAAAAGATGCACTCTTGTGTCATATAACCTTGGACGATGCTTCCATCCGGACGGGACATGTTACGAACGAATCTTTTGATGATCACATTCATCCTCTCAAACGACATCATGTTGTGCAGGAATGACGGCTCCAGGTCTATTATGTCGTCCACAATATGGACACACAGATGCACCATGGCGTCAAAGAACGCGGGCGTGAAGTACATCTCAAGCTCATTTAGTATGAAAACAATCTCTTCCTATAGCCTTCGGAGCTGCTTCACGCTGATCGACTTTCAAGAGATGACATCAAAAAAGTTGCAGAGACCAGTAGGCGTGTCACGGACGTGCTTGTCCATTATCCCTCTAAGGGCAACAGGTAGCATCTGCGTCATCATCACATGACAGTCATGGGACTTCATCCCGCTGAACCTTTTCTTCTTCGTGTCTAGATATCTGCTTATCTTGCCAGAGTAACCGGAACTAACTTTGATTCCGGTAAGGCACTTGAAGAATTCACCGATCTCAGCCGGACTTAAGGTGAAGCAAGAAGGTGGGTAATAATCCTCTTCCTTTACTTCTTTCCCCTTCCTCTCCCGCACCTCTGTCTCCATCTCTTTCTCCTCTGACTTTTTACGGGGCGGCATGTGCCGACCTGATTTCCAGGTCCTGCAAGTCTTTTCTTACCTTCGGCCCATCCTTTATCTTATCCGGCATGTTCATCAGTGTCGCAATAAATCTCTCAAGGACATTCTTACAGATATGCATTTGGTCAAGGCAATGAGGCGTGTCAAGTTTGTGCCAGTACTCCAAGTCCTAGAAAACAGACCTCGTCTTCCATACCTTCAGCAGCGGCTCCGACGCCTTTTTCATCGCCTTTCCCGGCACGGGGCACTGTTCCAAGTTTTTCAATAGCTCATCGATTTTAGCGCAGCTCCGCTTATGTGGAGGTCCTCGATGCTCAGCCTCACCATTCAATAGATCTCCACGGTTTATCCACGGGTCATATTTCTCAAGCCATCTTCTATGCCCCATGTACATGATTTTCCCAGACCCGCCATCTTTCCTTGACTTTCGCTGCTGATACGTCGTATCATCCATGCACCACGTGCTTCCGCAATATCCATGGCACACCTGGCCTGCAACATATCCGTAACCGAGATAGTCGTGCATCGTTGTGATCAGTGCGGCTCTCATATAGAAATACTCGCCTTTGTTGGCGTCCCATGTCTTGGCCGATGTTTTCCATAATGTGTCTAAGTCCTCTTGAAGTAGCCCCAGATATAGATTAATAGTATTTCCCGGTTTTTTCGGTCCTTGAATCAGCATGCTCATGTGTATGTACTTCGACTAGGGATGTCAACCGGGTCCCGTTTAAAGTCCACTTATGATATGATAGTTCAAAAAGGTTTTTTTTTTCTTTGAGGAAAATGAACTATCAAGCTAGCAAAAACTAACTAAACGGGATTGCAGACGCCATTTATTTTCCACTTACATCCATAACTTCGACTTCATGCACAACCAAGGCGGAGGTTATACATCCATACAAACACGGGCCATGTGTTATGGTTTGTGTTCTGGTTGCCAAACGGATTCATGCCATCGGTACACGCACCAAGCACGATGTTCCTTGCATCACATGCGAAATACCGATATTCGCCGTTGAACGCTTTCCACTGGCTTCCATCCACGATGTGTCTCAGCTTCGGATCATCTCCATTGTCGGGCTTCTTCCTCTCCGCGTGCCAGCGCATGAGCTTTGCTTCCTTGAGATTTGCGAAATACCGCTGTAGACGTGGAGTGATTGGTAAGTACCATACAACTTTCTGGGGACATTTCTTCCCGGCCTTCTTGTATCGAGAAGCATTGCACACCGGACAGCTTGATTTTTCCATGTGCTGCTTCCGATAAATTATGCAATCGTTGATGCATGCATGGTATCTAACGCGCGGCAGATCAAGAGGCCACACGATCTTCTTGGCCTCATCCACACTAGTAGGACATAGATTACCCGCGGGAAGAACATCCTTTAGGTACCTGAGAAGCTTATCGAGGCTAGTGTTGGTCCATTTGTTTTTAGCCTTCGTCTTCACGAGTTCGAGCGTGAAACTCAAGGGGGTCACCTCGGGATTGCAACCATCATACAATGGAGTGTTCAAGTCTACCACCAATTGCTGCAGCTAGGCCTCCTCTCTAAAAGCAGCTCTCTCAGTACTCGTCTCCTTGCGAAGAAGTGCTTGAACATGAGGGTCCCGCATGATTGAACTTTGTACCGACGAAGTATGCGGCGTGGAGTCCATGTTTTCTCCGTCGCCATGTCCGGCCCCTTCTCCGCCGCCATGTCCGGCCTCTTCCCCGCCACCATGTCCGGCCCCTTCTCCTCCGCCATTATCGATCATCTCTTCGTCTTGCCCCGTGCCGTCATTGCCTGCCCCGTCGGCGTCCTCAACATCATCATCCTCATCTTCAATTATCCACCGAGTATAGCCATCCATGAAACCATTCATGAGCAGGTGCGCCATCGCATCATAGGGGTCGAACCAAACTCCTCCTTTGCATCTTTGACATGGACATAAAACCTCTGTCATGTTATTTTCTTTCATGTCCTGCACCGCCGACCGCAACCACCTGTCCACCACCGTTCCACTGACCATCATGAACGCTTGCATGGTAATAATAAACAAATTGATTATAAAAATGCATGCATGCATCAATGTCATACAAAAATTCGGAATCACCTTCCCTAAAAATAGGACATTTAGAGTTTGCCCGGAATTCGCCAAAACGGAAATAAATCGACATTTCAGCAAAACATAGGCAACTCACACGCACACTTCGGCAACTCATGCCACACACACAATATATTTCCATCATATCACCCGATTATATCATATCGCCGGTTATGTCATATCGCACACATACAAATATTTCCATTCTTGCAAAAGCATAACTTTTAAATCACCTATCTCGAGATCGAGCACGGTGATGACGTTGTCGTGTCGCCACACACACCTATGGAATGATCAAAAGTGAACAAAGCTCTTCTTGACAAGGCTATAGATCTAGTTAGGGAGGTACATAGTTCACTTCACTAAATTCTAGCTAGATCTCTACCTAGCTAGCTTGTTTGGGAGGAGACAAGTTCAACTAGTGGAGGGGGAAGGAAAAAGAGAAAGGGGATGCATTAATGGACGTGGTGTAGTTAGCTAGGAGTAATAAAGAGAGAGAAAGATAGGTAAAAGAAGGAAAGTAATGGGGGGAGAAGTAGTGAGGAAGAAGCAAAGTGAGGGAGAGAGGATGGGGGAGGGGGAAAGGGGGAGGAAAATGGTGGTATGGCTGCGGTTTAGCAGTAGCGCTGGTCGAAAAACATGTTGCTGCTAACACGATAGCAGTAGCGCGCTCCTGGCGGAGGCGCTACTGCTAAGCGGGGCCCGCCATGTTGCCAGGTTCAAAATTAGCAGTAGCATCGTGCTGAAAAAGCGCGCTACTACTATCTAGTTAGCAGTAGCGCGATTTCCGTGGGCGCGCTACTGCTAAACCTAGCGTGGCGGGAACGATCGGCCAATTTTAGTAGTACTGTTCTTCTATCGAGACGTGCTACTACTATCTAGTTAGCAGTAGCGCGATTTCCGCGGGCGCGCTACTGCTAAACCTAGCGTGGCGGGAACGATCGGCCAATTTTAGTAGTACTGTTCTTCTATCGAGACGTGCTGCTGCTAAGCTGGTAGCAGCAACGCCTGTTAGCTGCATGCGCTACTGCTAATTAGCAGTAGCACCCCTTTTTGACCAGCGTTGATGCTAAGTTTCTGCGTATAAGGTTTTTCCTAGTAATGATTATACTCTGTCTGTCCCATAATATAAGAGCGTTTTTTTACACCACTAGTGTAAAAAAGCTCTTATGTTATAGGATAAAGGGAGTAATGTGTACATGTACAATGCGCGTTTATATTTGGAAGAAAATTAATTGGACGTTAAAATTAGGTATGATACCAATTAGTATACATTAATTATATGATTAGCACAGAGGTTGATATTTGATATGATATTAGTTGCATGCTAAACAAGTTGGACACTCACCATTTGAGCAACCTAGGTCGTTGGATTGAAATGATTTGATGGCCGAAATTAATTGGATTTGCCTGTTTCGGTCTTTTTACATTTGTATAGATATCTATATAGATGCAGATTTTAAAGTGTCCCTCAAAAAAAGGTTAACAAACATAAAGGAACACACCTATGTGGTAATGCTCACAAAGGCCATGTGTATTCAGCTCGGCGGAATGGAAAGAATACTCCAGTAATCCACCATCTCTTGCACCGTGTGAATAATGTTCTCCGGCTGTCCCTCACTTTATTTATACCACTCCATTCTCATGATAAAATATTGTTCATTCATACACACTTCTAATCAGTGACTCTCTTATCATCCATATATATAAGCTCGTAAGTTAGGTAGAAACAACATGGGCATGCGCCATAGTAAAGAACCAGAGAGATATGAATAGATATAGAGGAATCAGAGACATCAGAAAATTATCAAATCGCACCTGCGAGATGTTCAGTTGTTCAAGTTGTTTGGTGCCCAATAAGTTTGATGACATATTTCTCCTAGTCCTAGTGCTAGTGTACTAGCAAGACGCCAAGTTGCCTGAATCATGTAGTTCAACATCGCTTGCTATATAATGTGGGAACAAACGGTGTGGTGTAGCTCCATTGTGAGAACATCGCTAATCCTACTAATAAGATGATGAAACTACGAGCAGTTGACCGACCAATTCTTTACCAAGCTCATGGACAGTATTAATGTTTTCTCAAGAAATGATTTGAGCAACCTAGGTCGTTGGATTGAAATGAATTGATTATTGTTAGTGTCCCCACACAAGTCCAACAACTTCCAAGCCTACAAAGGAGGTGCATCCCAAGAGCGCACGGGGGCGGAGTACCTTAACTTCGTGGGACAAGACTGAATCAACGACAGAAATGTGGAATACCACATCATCTTCTTCCTTCCCCTAATATTACGCCCAGCGCACAAGAAACTATATACCAAGTTCTGAGTTTAGGACACTGACTAGAAGTTAGGTGTTAATAAAATACATGGAGTGTTGTGGTGGTTCATCCCCATAGTCGAACACTCATCCACATATTGGCTCTATCAGTGGTAGTGTTGTGGTGGTTCATAGTCGTGGTTGTGTGGATGGCGTGGGGTAGGGGTGGCGGGCGATGTTGATGTCGTCGGTGCTTCGGTGCTGGTGGCTTCCTAGTAGTGTCTTGGACGCCTCGAGCTACCGATATCAGTCCTCTGTTTGGGTTCTATTCGTGTCCTTGGTAGTTGAACATACACGGTTGAGCCCCCGAGCGGAAGATCTGTGCTCTAGCGCCGATGACAGTGATGCTTGCTGGTGTTGCTTCCCTCTTAGGGGCATCATTCCGTGTCGGGGCTTTGGGTGAAGTCCCTAGTCCAACTTTCGGTCTCGACGACGGTGACGCATGTCGTCATTACCCTCTTTTGCGTCATGAAGCTCTAGTACCTAATTCCATCCTTGGGATTAAGCATCCAGGTTCCCAGCATGGAGAGGTGTCGTTTTGTCTCCTACCTTTTACACGTGACCTTGTGGTCATCAATTTTGGTCCTTGTTGGCAAGATTGGCGCTATGTCTCCCAGTGCGAGAGGAAGGCGTCCCTCTCTAGTAAGTTGGGTGTGTTTGGTGTATCGGCATCCATAGGTTTTGTAGAAGGTGCATGTTTCGGTATGTGGTCTCAGGTGATTATTGTTGGGATGGCTTTTCTTTTGTTGTTGCTCGACGTTGAATTCGTGGTGATTTAGTTACTTGCTCGGTTATTGTCTTTCTTTTGACCTGCTTTGTAAGTAGATTTCCTCACCACCATATATTGTCACAGCCATTACTCACTCT
This sequence comes from Aegilops bicornis, assembly GCA_021605145.1. Lineage (NCBI taxonomy): Eukaryota > Viridiplantae > Streptophyta > Magnoliopsida > Poales > Poaceae > Aegilops > Aegilops bicornis. Next base: position 49,186,538 of record CM038675.1, on the reverse strand, counting down.
ATATTTGAAGTGTGGGGAAAGCCTGTTCGAGTAAGATTAATAGTAGCATGCACTGTCTACCGCTCTCACAATTTCATGAGGAAGAAAGCACGATGGACATAGAATAGGGAAGGTGTTGTAAAAACAAAGGGGGCTATACAAGGAGGTATACAACAAGGTCAAGCGAGTTAACCCAATTGTACAACTATATTTGAAACGTCCCTTCGGAGACTAGGTCGCTAGGCACGCCTTCATCCCATGGAGAAGTAATGAAGACTCCAATAAATTCCCACACATATGTGAGTAATGTTCTGCGTGCATCTTCCCCATATATATATCAAACTATGTTCATCCATCCATCGGTTTTAACTAGTGATTCTGTACATGCCTCTATGCAAGCCCATCAGTTACACGGCAACCACAAAATTATAGTACACCATGATAAATGAACCAGAGAGATATGTATGGACATAATATGGGAATTGCAGACATCGGGACATTAGCAAATACCTTTTGAGGTCTTCTGTCGACATGTTGGGTGGTATGTGCCTTGTACACAAAGCAAAACCAGTGGCACCGCTAAGCTCCAATGTGTTAGACTACACGTTACACACCAGCTTGGAGCTACTCTTCAGGAGCCATGTGCGCTGCCGCCTATGCATGCGCCATGCAGCACCGACCCATCTCACCATGCAGCACCGGCCTAATCCACTACGTGAAAGCAGGATCAGTAGTTAGGATTAGTTAGCGTGTGCGTGCGTGTGTACCTCTCTTCCTCCCTCTGTACTTCTATATTATGTACTGTCCCGTTTGGGAGGAATACAATCTGTGATTGAGCTCAACTCTATATTCCAACACAAAGTAATCACTGGGTGTGTGATGCTTCGGCTGCAATTTCCACAGTTGCAACTCCAGCGGTTCCAGCGAGAAGCAGCCCTTGTGTCTGCTAGCTATGGCAAGAAAATTAGAGCCGAGTTGCTACCGTTTTGTAGTTGTGCTGTAGCAGTGATGGCTTGTGCAGCAACATGCTAAATAACGAGAATGACAGTATGTAGTTTTATAGAGTTGGCTTAAGTGTGTATTGTACCGTTGTAACTTGAATGAATCGGTAAGAGTTGTTTTTGCTGCAGACGACTAGTTCCTTTTGTTAGCAAACTTAAACTCCATGCAGAGTACTTCGTATACGAAAGAGTTGAATTCCACCGAACACAACAACATCCATCAAATAAGGCACAAAATAAAACAAAATTACGCAACAGCTAATCTTAACGCGTGTACAAACCAACAATGGAAACACGTGCGTGTCCAAGTAAGCGCCATGGGTTCCATCTGGAGGTGGTCGACGCAGTCTCTTTGTGTCCACCCGGATCCGGCTCTTACACATTTGTCACGACGAGATTGACGAAAACAAAAACACCGGAGAGCGCGCCGTTGGTCAACAGGAGACGGTTTGGCGTGCTGAGCCACTTGGCCTCTATGTGTCGCCGCCTTCGCCACGGCGGCATGTGCAGGCTGCTCTCCCGGTCGCACCAATTCACATCGGCGCACATGGCCCAAACCACGGCCCGCAGCTTCACCGACATGCTGGCCACCAGCATTGTCTTGCCTCTCCTCGTCGGTACCACCACATCCACGTAGTTGTGCTTCCCCACGGGGAACTCAGGCGAGGCTGACCACCCAGACCGCCAGATGGCAATGTCGGAGCTGGCATGACGCAGCCGCCCCGCAACCGACCAGAGCGTTCAGCCCCAGCATCCACCGCCGGGCACCGGCCGTCATGCGGGTCGTGCATCCAAGACCGTCGTTGTGACCCCGAGTGACGCCGCAAGTCTGACCCGGCCGCTACCCTGCCTCCCGACGCCTCTTTGGAGCGAAAATAATTATCATCATCGCAGGTTTAGTCTAAGCTTTCGAGGCATCGGTTATTTGCGCTTTAGTTGAGGATAACCAAATTTATTCTCCTCTAAAATTTATTGAGGATGGGTTCGTAGAGTTGCCCTGAGCGGTCCTCTCTTCTGTTTGTTGATACAAGTATACAACAATAGAAACTACTCCCTCCGTTCCTAAATAGTCCCTCCGTCCGGAAATACTTGTCATAGAAATAGATACAAATGAATGTATCTAGAACTAAAGTACATCTGGATACATCCATTGTTTGGACAAGTATTTCTGGACGGAGGGAGTATAAGTCTTTTTAGAGATTCCACTATAGACTACATATGGAGCAAAATGAGTGAATCTATACTGTAAAAGATGTCTATATACATCCGAATGTAGTCTTTATAGTGGAATCTCTAAAATGACTTATACTTTTTAGGAACAGAGGGAGTAGTTCGCAACATACATGAATGATCTGCATTGGAATCAGAGAACTAGGTTGAAACACTGCAAATACAACTCAAATCAGATGGGGGTGCTGTACTAGCCAGCACTGCGGGTCTATGGCGGTGACAATTGAGCATGTCCTCAAGACAAACTTCAGTAAATACAAAAGGGTGACTGATTTTCCTTGTCTTCTTCCCCTCCTCTTTGTTAACAAATAACATGGTGATAGATACTTCAGTCTGTACGTCGGAAGTTTAATTAGGTCCTGCAAGATTTATAGAGGATGGAGTCAAAACGTGAATAGAATGTACAAACATATTGCTATGCACTACTGAATTAATTAACCATTATCATGTACTGTACATGATTAACCTTGAGTCCTTGACGTTCCATTCCAACTAGTCAGACCAATCATATGTTATTTAATTTCTTTACAAAGAGAGTAAAACTGACCATTACTACAATTTGAGAAATGTTGGGGCATATTTCACATACCGTGAAGTCAACACGCAAATCGTGAAGGAACTCTTTGGCAATGCGATTTTCACAACAGACGAGGAGAAGTGGTGACATCGGAGGAAGCTATTAGCCACGGCGACAGACGGGGAGAATGGGACGACAATGTGCTACACAATTTCAGCAGTGATACTTTCAGAATGAATGCTGCAAAACTGTGATAGAAGATGTCATCTTCTGCTATTAGCAGAACTACCATAAACATGTAGGTACTAGTACTTCCATGATTTTGATCACAAAAGATGACAGTCCTGTAAGTGCTAAGATCATATTTTTAGCTGTAGTAGGTTCGCACTTTGACTGAAAAAGAGAGAAGCAAATCAAAGCATACACCTAAACTGCTAAACCCTAATTTAATTGGTTATTGTGGGCAAAGACTGGATCAAACATAGTTTTATTAATAAGTTCAAATTGGGATATGCATAACCCATATTTCTTACTAGGAAAAGTAAATGTAAGGACTACTTTGACTGCGAGTCTAAATCTGAGGTAGGAGCTTGTTCCAATAGATGATTGACTTGAGTGCTCATTTCCTGTGAAGTCTCCTTATTTCTATCCTATTACTGCAAATCAAGCCATGTGCATTCACCTCATGGAGACAGCATACTCCACCAAGTACTACACTTCTGAGAGTGATGTTCTCCGTCTGTCTATCCCTTTAAATCACCACTCTCTCTTCACCAAGCTATACTGCTATGTCCACATATTTAACTAGTGATTCTCTTATTGGAGGGCATATACATTTGCACATAATGTATAAAGGAGCCAGGGACATGTCGAAATAGGAGACATCGGGATATTATCAAACCATGTCAGTCTATTATCTGGTTGTACAAGCTGTTAGGATCACCACAGGTTCAATGATACATGCCTCCAGTGTCACACCTTCACCTATGAGGGCGGACATCGAGTTGCCAGGCCCAACGAACCAGGCGATAGAGCAGAAGCAACTCGTGTGCCAGGCATAGATTCAGAGTAAGCACCAAGTAGTTGGCTCTGTGAGCTGGCTTGCTGGGTCCCTGGGACAGCCAGTAAGCGATGGTAGGCGCTTGGTACGTATAAGTAGAGGCAGATGTTGTGTGCGTGGTGGCAAGGTGTGAATTGGTCTCGGAACTCTCTCTCTCTGCTTCTCTAAACATCTTCCAAATTCTACTCTCATCCTTGCATGATCTTCTGTACTCTGTTCCGCACCTCAAATGCCTGATGAAAGTTGATTATTTATGAATATATGATCCAGGCCATGACAAATAACTGGTAATCAGCGCCTTATATTGCTTCGCTTGTGCTCTAATTCCACTGCAAAAGGTGCGATTGCGTCTTCTAAGCCGGCCAAGCCTTCTGCTCAAGTTATCCTGGTGTTGGATCCTATGGAGGAGCATTAGAAATCGTTGGCCGGGATTCTGGAAACATTTGATACCATGAACGTGGATGTGAAGGCGGTTAGCAAGGATGCGGGAAGTCTCAGGCAGCAGATCGACAATTTTGGGGAGGATCAGGACACCCATAAGCGCCGCCTCGACGACCCGGCCATGTCCGTTCCAGCGCCGAGTGGGCAGGTTGGCGTTCGTCCTCCGGTCCTTCATTCCCCACTAGTAGAAAAAGAGGCTTCCATACGCCCCCATTAGTCCCCAAAATAATCGAACCGCGACCAAAGGGGTCTTTAGTCGCGGTTCGGGAGGAGACCCGCGACCAACTATCTGGGCCCAGCGTGCGCTGGCGGACGGGTGGGGCTTTAGTCCCGGTAGGCCTGGCCAACCGGGACTAAAGGTCCTCAGGTTGGCCGAAGGTTTTAGTCGCGGTAGGCCAGCCAACCGGGACTAAAGGTTAGACCTTTAGTCCCGGTTGGTCCGCCAACCGTGACTAATGGTTCAACTTTAGTCGCGGTTGGCGGACCAACCGGGACTAAAGCTTAGACCTTTAGTCCCGGTTGGTCTGGCCAACCGCGACTAAAGGGATTTGAGGCCTCATTTTCAAAATGGGCATAACTTTTGCATACGAACTCGGATGAAAAAAAATTTATATGAAAAATCATCTACTCGAAAAGTTACATCCGAATTTAACATTTTCAAAATCCTCAAAAACCTAACAGAAAAAAAGATACGGGGCTTTTAAGATTTGGAGAGGCAAAAAAATTCAAAAAATTTCAAATTGTGGTCAAACTGTGGTCAAACAATGGTCAAACTAATTATTCTAGAATATTAGTGTTACTAAATAATTATTTCAGTTTTTTTAAAATTTTGGTCAAATCTGGTCAAACAGTGGTCAAACAATGGTCAAACTAATTATTCCAGAAATATTAGTGTTACTAAATAATTATTGTTTTTAAAACAATAGTTTCAAACTCAAACAGTGAAATGTGTGACTTCATGCTCAAGCTAAATTCCTGAGGGTTAATAGGATTGACATCTTACTATTGTCAGGTAAATAACAAGTGCAGAATTGGAAACGAGGGAGAATAGTATCCGGAAGTTAAGCGTGCTCAGGCTGGAGTAGTGAGAGGATGGGTGACCGTCCGCGAAGTTACATGATTTGGAATGATGAGGGGTGATTAGAGATTAGAGGTTAAATTGAGCAGTGATGAGGGGTGATTAGAGATTAGAGGTTGAAATAATTCAGAAATTTGAAAATAAAAAATTTAAAAAATTCGCAAAAAAACCTGCGAAGGAGGCCTTTAGTCCCGGTTAGCCACAAGAACCGGGACTAAAGGACGGGCCTTTAGTCCCGGTTAGCCACGAACCGGACTAAAGGACGGGCCTTTAGTCCCGGTTATTACGAGAACCGGGACTAAAGCCTTTAGTCATGATTCAGAAGAGGCGCCGACTAAAGGGAAGGGTCTTTAGTCACAAGATATTTAGTCCCGGTTGCACAGCCGGGACTAAAGGCCTTTGCGAACCGGGACTAAAGGCCTTTTTTCTACCAGTGCCCCTCAAACAAGTTAGTGAAACCACATTACACGTGCAGTAGGAAATCCAAACAATTCGGAAAAAAAAGTCAATTTAATGAAACATTTACCTGTAATCATCTACTATGTGAGGTATAGTACTCGGAATTGTAACATGCCACCCTTCCTCCCCACCTCCAATTTGGATACCAGCCGGCGCAATAAAGCATGGGAACTTGTCTTCTCCATCATGGACCCTGAGCTCAACGCCTATCTCTAATAGATGAAAACGGAAGCGACCGTACGCTCCAACATCATCCTAAAGGCGTTGGTGGCCCAAATCGTGCGGACCAACGACATTATCGAGTGGAAATCCGATCTGCAGGCTGACATGTGGGAGCGCCGAGTGCATGACATGTGGCGGCGGATGAGAGCGCGTCACTTAGTGTGCTCTCAGCCCACCAAAAATAACCCTTGCGCGGGCTTCCGCAAAGGGGTACCCGTTGGTTAGTTGCTCCTCGAACATACTATTTAGCAACCACACCACTATTCTTTGCGACTAAAAAATGCCACTGCATTGCAATGAAACATAATATTAATTGGGTCGTCACAACACAAGAAAAATATTTGATTAAAAGGCGTCATGTGTAAAATTAAAAGTTGTCATGTGGCAGATTAAATAAAATATGCTTTCATTAAAGAAATTTAAATAAGTAATAAAATGAAATAAAATAAAAAGAATTTTCGCTTGAGGAGCAAACGCTCCTCCAACACGGGGCCATCCCAGTTAGGGCGATACATTGATTGTGTCTCGCTGTGGGCAAGACAAAGCTGCTGCCGGGATATAGGGTGATGGTGGTGAGTACTCGGCCTGCGTTGGCTCCTCGCTTCACGGCTGGCGGCAGCTTCCACCCTCAAGGGCATCCCACGCCGATCTACTAGTGGGCACTCTTCCTCGCCGCCGCATTGCACAAACGAATGCTCAGCGGAGAAACCGAGAAGAAACCGTCGCATCCAAGTGCTCCTGAGCCCAGAATATGGCGCGTGAGGAACAACAAAGACGCAATGGGGCAGCCCACTTTGGTCGTGCTACGGCTACGGAAGGCTCAACTTAGGGTTTTCTTTTTCCTAAGCCAGTTTTGAATTCTTGAACATTTTTGTAAATTATATTTAAAATAGAATCATGAATTTAAATAAAAATCATGAATTTTTAGAAAAACCATTAGCGAATTTGAAAACATTTTGGAATTTCAATAAATGTCAGAATTTGAAAGAAAAAATCATGAATTTTAAATCATTCGCAAAGCTAAAACATACTCATGATTATTTTTAAATAAGATTGTAAACAAATATTCATGAATATACTCCCTTTGTTCCTCAATATAGGGTGTATAGTTTTTTGCACGGAAATTAAAGAACACATGTGCAGGGAAAATTTCACAAGTTTTGGGAGAGATTACACCTGACTAATTGACATGAGAAAATAGAGGAGCTTGCCCTATATAAGGAAATGTAATCAAATCCCTTAAAAAAATTATCCAAACGAGTGGTGCAACGCAATAAACCTTACATTTCAGACTTTTTCTCAAAAAACTATACACCTTATATCAAGGAACGGAGGGAGTAACTTTTTTTCTCATTTTCGTAAAGTGTTCAAAAATTTGAAAATCTTATATATCCTATATTTACTAATTAGAGGCACCATTAAAGCCTTCTCATTAATCCACATCAGTGTAATTAATTACATCGTTGGATTGAATAATTTACGGTGGAGATAAAAGGAAAACTTACGTTACACAAGTGGTCCAAAAAAGGCTCCTGACACGTTCAAATAAAGGAAGCATCCATCGTTTCCTTAAAGAAAATCTTCCTTTCATAAAAGCTCCAGCGATGTAAAGGAATAAACGTAGATACGTTTGGGCCACTAAAAAAAACATAGATACGTTTGATTAAAAAAAAGGGATAGTTACGTTGGTAAGTGAAGATTCTTTTCCCTCGATAGATATGCTGAACGTAATATGTGAATTTAAGTCCAAATTGATAAGTAAAAAAAGCAAGTCGATAACGAACGCATGTGTCTGCACGCCAAAAATAGAGAGTCCATATTGGTACGATTTTCATTCTGCAAAAAAAAAAGAAACATATGCTACAGGTCGTACGTGACTTAAGTCCAACATGGTAAGTTGAAACGCATGTTCGAGAGTCCATCTATGCTACAAGTCGTAACGTGATTGGAGTCCACCGTGACAAGTTTTTTGAAGAAAAAGTCCAATGCGATAGAACAAACTGTACTACACATGCACGTATGTTTTTTTTTGCATCGGACTCATGCACGTATGTGTACAGAGAAATATGCCCATGAATAAATGCATGTGTACAAAAACAATACAAGGGCCCATGACAAAAAAAGAAGGGCAACCTGTATACATGGCCGCTGACTCCTCTCATTCGATTCTCCTCTCCAATCTATGGTAACTGGCGGAAGTTTTTTTAGCGCAGGATATCCCTGTCACCAAGTGTGCTCTCCCACTTGCATGGCCATGGACGGACCATAGAGGAGGCCAAAGCCAGGTACCGCAAGGGATGTTGAGCGACCACAACGTCGATTGATCTTCCTCTTTGTCAGGATCTCCACGTCTTCCTGCCTACATCCATAGCCAGCTTCAAAGTACACACATGTTTTTGATCTAACAAAGACCAACTATCGAATCCATCCTTTAAACATCTGCTTGGCAAACGATCTAATCACAAAATACTCGAAGCAATGTAGCTTGGTTGGACCCTATGTCCAACCAAGGTACACATGCATCTGTTATAGAAATAATCAACAGCAACATATTGCTATTGTTGTTTGACATTTCGAATTTCCACGTTGGACCCTACGTCCAAGCAAGGTACACATGCATCTGTTATAGAAATAATCAACAGCAACATATTGGTATTGTTGTTTGACATTTCGAATTTCCACAACTATGTTATATTAAATATTAAAAATGCTAGCCCGTGCACCTGCACGGGTTGATGACTAGTATTTACTAATTGGAGGCACCATACGAGGCTCCACGTTAATCCACATTAGTAAGATTTTAATGGTCTAGATCTATTAATAGATGCTACCTTAATTTCTTTAAAAGGAAACAGTACGTACATATAAAGGATAAAATCCAAGTGTACAAGAAAAGGACTCCTCACACGTCAAGGAAAAAAACAAGAAAAAGAGTCCTAAACACCCACCTACACATGTCTCAATAAAACAACCTTCATGAAAGCTCGCACACAAAAAACAACAGCCCACACGTACACTACAATAAAAAAAGTCCACAACACCACGTAGGCATGCCTAAAAAAATCACCCATCCCAAAAGCATGCACATACAAAAAACCACCATGCCTTCTCTTTTATTTTTGAGTTGGTCGTGCCTTCTCTCATGATAAGGGAAAAGGACACATAAAAAGAGTGATCCAGCCCCAGTAAAAACGATCCACATTGGAGGTTCCAAAAAAAATAAAAACCACACTCATGTTTTCCTTGAAAATAATCTGGACACGTAAAAATAAAGAATCATAAAGTCTCACGATGAAAAAACATAATGTATATATAAGTTTTTTTAACACCGAACAGACGCAGCCGCGAGTCTATATATAATTGAAAAATAAATTTCATTCTAATTATACAAAAGGACAAGTGAAGATAAAATAAATAAGACAGAAACATACAAAATCTCTCTGTAATTGCTCCCAGATAGCACCACCGCAAAGGTCATCATTTTAAAAAGAAAAATCACCTTATTTTAACCCAACCATGAATATATGTAAAAACTGTCGGACACCGAAAAATCTGATAGGAACATAACATGTTAATAAATATGTATTAAAATAATGTGTTTAGTTTTTGTGCTGGGGCCGAGTTGGCAAGCTAGAATTTTGAGTATTCCAAATAGGGACATATCATAATCGCCTACATTAAATTTAAATTTATAGACATGCTTTTATAATTATTAAGAAATATACAATACTATTTAATTTGACAGTAGACGGATAAGTATATCATTGTTTTTTCCAAGTTAGTGGAGGAGCACTACCCAATGGATTAGGAAGAAATACAGATTATGTAAATGATAAAGTAGCATTGTAGTAGTGGAAATTCATATATGCTGACCGTGCAAAGCAATATGACCTTAGCCAGTGGAATCTGAACTAAATGACATACATATCTACCTCAGCAGTACTCATTGGAATTATCATTCAAGAACACTTGCTACCACTTAGAATAATTTAGTTTATTTAATACTTTATTTACTGTTGCTATATACTTCATCTTTGGAAAGAAATGTTGGTGAATTCTTATGCCTCTGAGGCTTCCAATTTTGTTGAGCAATTTGTGTGCGTACGTTTCTCTCAACTTTTGTTGAGCTGTGTTATATAAGCTACCATGTGGATCCAATTCATAAATATTATTTTCTAGGCCAGGAACATGGGTATCTAGCAATAAGGATCAAATTAATACATACTTTCTCCATACACTACCACTTAGTAGGTGGCATAATATTTACACAAAGGTATACTTGCCAATGTGATAGGAAGGATTCATTCAAACAAATAATGGCAGTGTGTAACACAATGGAAAAAATCATGCACTCTTACAATCTTAAAGCCTATAAATACATGTGTATATTTTGTATTATCGTTATTAGAATAATAAAGCATTTGTCCGTTAGTATGATATCAAGAACTTATTCTCTTGCATTTTTAATGTTACAATAATTGCATGAGTAATTATGCATTCTTATTATATCTAGACCGTGCAGATGCATGGGGTGATGATTAGTACATATTAAATATTATAGTTGACGAATGAAAACAAAGGGAAAAGGCTACATGAAAAGAAAAGAAAAAAAACAGCAAATGGAAAAATCATAGAAAACCAACAAAATAATAGAGTGATAAAATAAAAGGAAAAAATGGGCGGGAGAAGATTCTTGAACCTTCCCAAAACTGATGGGAAAAGAAAATGAAATTTTTTTTTGAGCTGACACATTATTAGCTCTGAAGGGTATATGTTTCGCCGACCGCTAACGTACTACACAAGGAATAGGATTGGCTGCTGCGTGCAAATGCACAAGTCCAAGCAGTATAGTAGGCCGAAACATTTGTCTCAGTTTATGTTCAATTTCGTCATGATAGATACCGACGTAGGTGTTGTTTTTCTCCAAAAACTGTTCTACAGGTTCGCAAATATCTTTGTAAGAAAAATAAAGAAAATATTCCAGCATTATAAAACATATTTTCATGATTTTCTCTAATGTTATTTAATTTTCAAATTTTCATGAATTTAAAATAAATCACAAATTTAAAAAATATCATGATATGAAATGTTCATGGATTTTAAAAATATTGTACAAGAGCGAGAAAGCACGCTTGAGAGATAGATAAGGAAGGTATCGTACAAAAAGAGCCATGCAAAGATGTATACAACAAGGTCGAGCGAGTCAACCCAAGAGCTTGACAATTAGATTTGAAACATCCCCCAAAGTCTGAGTGGTTACCAAGTTATCACCATGTGTAAGCGCTCATGGTCGTTGCATCACATGCGTAAGGGCGTCCCAGCCGTATAGTAGGCTGAACCATTTGTCTCAATTTATGTTCAATTTAGTCATGATAGATACTGTCATCAGTGTTGTTTTGCTTCGAAAACGGTTCTACAAGTTCACGAAAATCTTTGTAAGACGAGTAAACAAAATATTCCAGAATTATAAAACAAACATTCATCATTTTTTCTAATGTTATTTAATTTTCAAATGTTCGTGAATTTAAAATAAATCACAAATTTCAAAAAATATCATGATAATATTCATAAATCAAAAAAATCTGCATTAATTTAAAAACATTCTTGTGTTTCAATAAATCATGAATTGAAATAGAAAAGAAAATTTCTCCTAGTTGAATTAAAAGATGATCATAGATTTTAAAATAAATATTCATGAATTTTAAAGATGTTCTAGAATGTAAATACGTTCCTGAGTATTCATGGATTTAATAAGTTTTCATGGATGTTAAAAATAGTCATGAATTTGAAACATATTCATATCTATTTTGTGGAATTAAAAGAAGACGTGAATTAAAAACTTAAATGGAAAGATATGACGCATGATGGCATGGCCCGGCCCAACCCCTCCGTGATAGTTAAGCCTAGCCTATTCATCCAAAACGGTTGGTCCTAGCGCTCCAGAGTAAGGCGACCTTTTTTCCCTCGAGTTAGGGTTTGGGTTTCTCGGGGGGCGATTCTCGCCGCCATCGAGCTTTGTTTCTTCCCCGCCTGCGACTCCTCCGCAGATTCCCCTCCCAACGACCGGGGGGGGGGGGGGAGGGGGGTCCTGGGCTGTGTTCGGAGGACCGGGGGCATAGGGCTCCTGCAGAAAACCCGTTCTTCAAGCTCGGGTTAGGGTTTCAAAACATGGGGGCAGATGGATCCAAGCATCCAGAGGGGATCGGCGACGTCGCAAGGATGATGGATGAGTTAGGGCTGAAGGAGGAAGACCTGGATGACGTGATCTTTGATGAGAAGGACGTACCACAGGCGGCGGCGCGCTGGATTGCTCTCGTGAGGGTCAACTCCGACAAACCCTACAGTCAGTTTTGGTTTTTCAAGAACATGAGAGCGGCATGGGATCTCGCACAAGAAGTCAAGTTCAAGCCCTTAGAGGAGAACCTCTACACCATCCAATTTTCCTGCCTAGGGGATTGGGAGAGGGTCATGCACGAGGGATCGTGGCACTTCCGGGGTGATGCAGTAATTCTCAAGGAATATGATGGGTTGACGAAGCCATCCACGGTCAGGTTGGACTCAATTGAGATATGGATCCAGATTCACGATGTGCCTTTCCTCTATGCCCACCTGGTTCCATCCCTTGCATCCAAGGTGGGAGAGGTTCTCTTTACCGAGGCCCAATCGCATGACTTCACGGGAAACTTCTACCGTGTGTGGGTCAGGATAAACGTCACCAAGCCGCTTAAGAACGCAGTATCCATGATCAGAGGAGGAGAGAGGCAAATCTACAAGGTCAAGTATGAGAAGTTGCCGGATTGGTGCGCGGTATGCAGCATGCTAGGCCACCTCTATAAGGAACATGGGACGGGAATCCACCCTCCATCAGTGCTTGTTTTCAAGGAGCTCAGGGAAAATTGGTTCATGAGGAACGGCAGTGGGCCAGGACGCGGCCGTGGACGCAGGGGGGGTCGCAGAGGAGGACGATCTGGGAGAGGTGGAGGCTCAAGCTCTCGGCATGATGGGGCCGAAGAGGAATACAGCGAGCAGGATCTGGAGATGATGGACGCTAAAAAAGTTAGGAAGAGGGGGTCTGAACCATCGGTGCAATTGGGACCGGTGACAACCCCAAAGGATACTCCTCCGGCGGGATCAGAAGGAAAAATGCTTGCACTGCTCCCCCCACCGGTGCCTACAAGCCCAAGTTCTACACAGGAAACAAAGAGAGCAAAGGTGGGGACGGAGACGGAGAAAGTTTCAATGGTGAAGTCCATGCTGCTAAGCAAGTTTGATTCAAGTTTGGCGGGCCCGAGTGACGGGCAACGCCGAGCTCAATGAGTGTTCTATGTTGGAACTGTCATGGCGTGGGCAAGGCCGCGACGGTTCATGAACTTCGCGATTTCGCGAGGAAATTTGCCCCTACCCTGTTATGTATTGTAGAAACCCAGTTGGAAGGCTCTAGGGGTAGAAGCTTTAGCAGGAACACTTGGATATGACAATGGTTATGCTGTTAGTAGTCGTGGTAGGAGTGGAGGAATCGGTTTGTTCTGGAACAATGCAATAAATTTAGAGATTTTGGGTTTTTCTGATTATCACCTTGACTGCTCGGTCCTTGAACAGGATGATGCTCCTTGGAGATTAACTATAGTTTATGGTGAAGCTCAAACTCACCTGAGATACAATACTTGGGATACTTTGAAAAACATTAGCTCTTTGAGCAGTCTCCCGTGGCTTTGTGTTGGTGATTTCAACGAAGTGCTACGTCCGGATGAGCACGTGGGTGTTGGGCAGCGTAGCAACGCGCAAATACAAGCTTTCCGAGATGCTGTTGATGTTTGCATGTTGCTAGACATTGGATATTCTGGTATACCATGGACTTTTGAAAAGAAGGTAACGGGAGGAACTTTTACAAGGGTGCGCCTTGACAGAGCCCTGGTGTGGGCTGAATGGCAAGCACGCTTCCCGCTGGCTGATCTTACACACCTTATAACCGCAACATCAGATCATAGCCCGATTTTGGCCAGGTTGAATACGGATCAGGGAAGCAGGCAGAGTGCGGGTTCCTTCAAGTATGAGGTCATGTGGGAGGGCCATGAAGCGTGGAACAGCATGATAGCTGAAACGTGGGATGTGCATGGCGCTGCCGGCAGGGTGGAAGAGCTCAAAGCAAAGCAAGCTGCATTTCACGTGATTTGGGCCGATGGAACAGAGACACGTTTGAGAGCGTCCGCAAAGAGATAAAACCGCTCAAGGACGAACTTGGAAAGCTTAGGGTGGACGCAAGCCGTACCGCGCCAACGCATGTTGAAATGAAAATCAATGAGAAGCTTGTGGAGCTGTATCACAGGGAGGAAATAATGTGGAGACAGAGATCACGGGTGCAGTGGCTTACATCTGGTGATAGGAACACCAAGTTTTTTCACTTACGTGCAAGTATCCGGCGTAAGAAGAACATGATCAAGGCGTTGCAAAACTCGCTAGGGGTTACCACGGATGATCCGGAGGAGTTAAAGGCTATGGTAAATGATTTCTATAAGACTCTGTACACTTCGGAGGGGATTAGCGATATTGGAGAGAGTATTAAACTGTGTCCCAACCAAAGTCTTGGCGGAGATGAACGACATGATGTGTGCCCCCTACTCAAATGAGGAGGTTAAGGCAGCCTTATTTCAGATGTTCCCAACAAAGGCGCCCGGTCCTGACGGCTTTCTGGCACACTTCTATCAGAGACACTGGGAGTTATGTGGGGCAGAGGTGACAGCTGCTGTTTTGAGGATTATGAGAGGGGAAGAAACACCGTAGAGTATAAACGACACCATTCTCGTTTTGATCCCTAAGGTAACAAACCCTTCCATCTTGTCACAATTTAGGCCTATTAGCCTTTGCAATGTCCTATACAAAATTGCATCCAAGGTCATTGCAAACAGGCTGAAGCAAATTCTGCCGGAGATCATATCTGAGGAGCAATCGGCTTTCGTCCCAGGCAGCTTATAACAGATAATATCATCAGTGCTTATGAGTGTCTTCATTTTATGAAGAGCAGCAAAGCGAAGGCTAACAGTTATTGTGCTCTTAAGCTGGATATTATGAAGGCATATGACAGGTTGGAGTGGGACTATTTGGAGGCAATAATGGGAAAACTGGGCTTTGCTGTGCCCTGGATAAAAACTGTCATGGCCATGGTCCGGTCTGTTTCTTTTCAGTTCTGTTTAATGGAGAAAAGCTTGATCAATTTGTACCAAGAAGAGGTATAAGGCAGGGAGATCCGATATCCCCTTACATTTTCTTAATTGCAGCGGAGGGCCTTTCGTGCCTCCTGAAAACCAGTTCTTCGTCATCAAACATTGTAGGATTAAAGGTGGCACCAATGGCCCCAGCTGTGAACCACCTTCTTTTCGCAGATGACAGCATGCTGCTTTTTAAGTCAGGGACTGAGGGGGCAGTAGCGGTATCAAACCTACTGGATACATACTGTTTGGCATCAGGTCAGAGGATAAATCATGATAAGTCATCAATCTTTTTCAGCAGAGGATGCCCACAACAGGTCAGAGATGATATGAGAAATATCCTGAATGTGCAAAATGAGTCACTCAGTGACAGGTACCTAGGCATGCCAACGGAGGTCGGTCACTCGAAGAATGGGACCTTCAAGTACTTGCGGGATCGTGTATGGGAAAAGGTGAGAGGGTGGATGGAAAAACTCTTATCCTCCGCAGGGAAAGAAGTTCTGATCAAGGCGGTCGCACAGGCAATCCAAGTTTACTCCATGGCATGTTTCCGTCTTCCTCGGGGCCTATGTGAAAGTGTTACTTTGCTAATCAGACGGTTCTGATGGGGGAGAAAACAAGGAAAACGGAAGCCTAGCTGGGTGGCTTGGAATGTGATGACTTTACTGAAGAACCTAGGAGGTCTGGGTTTTCGAGACATGGAGATGTTTAACTTGGCGCTTTTAGCTCGGCAGTCATGGCGTATGTTGCAAAACCTACTGTCTTTAAGCAGAAAGCAGTCTACTATCCTCATACAGACATCTTTGGTGCATCCCTGGGATCACACCCCTCGCAGATTTGGCGAGCTGTCCTCGATCACCGGAACATAATGGTGCAAGGCTTGGTTCGTAGAATTGGAGATGGAGCATCAACCAAAATTTGGGAGGACAACTGGTTGCCGAGATCACATGCAAGGAGGCCAATGGCTCGCTTAGTTGATGACCCACCGAGGTTGGTGGCTGAACTGATTGACCACACATCGTCTACCTGGAACGAAAGCTTGGTACGCTCGGTGTTCATACCGTTAGATGCAGAGGCCATCCTATAAATTCCACTATGCACAAGACAAGTTGAGGACTTTTGCGCTTGGGCCGAGGAGCGAAAGGGTTTCTTTTCTGTCCGTTCAGCATACCGGATGATTCAACGGATGAAGTTAAGTCGGGAAGCATGGTTGTACGAGCAGGGCGGCTCCTCCGACTCCCAAGTTGCCGAGCAAGGCTGGACTGATCTATGGCGTATCAGGGTCCCATCCAAGCTGAAGTTTTTCTTGTGGAGACTAGCTAGAAACTCGATCCCTACAGCTGCACTTCTCCACCACAGGAACATGTCAACTTCCAGGGCTTGTTGCTTATGCGGGTCTGTGGATACTTGGCGTCACGCTTTTGTGGATTGCTCTGTATCTAGAAGTACTTGGGCACTGTCATCGGATGCTGTTTTGGACAGGCTGAGCACATGTACAGAAGAAATCCAAAGAAGTGGTTGTTTATCATGCACGAAGCTCTCAACCAGGATGATTTTCTTGCGTTTGTGGTTACCCTCTGGGCGCTGTGGAATTCAAGAAGAACGGCCATGTACGAAGATATCTTCCAAACCCCTTTCGTTATCCACAATTTTGTGACATCTTATATAGCAGAGCTAAGGGCACTACAGCAGCCAGGAGGGGTCGGCAGAGGGGCGGCCCAACGCAAGACAAATCATTGGCTTGCACCTCCGGAGGGATTACCCAAAGTCAATGTAGATGCAGTAGTGGGAAGATTAAAGGGAGCAGTGGCAGCAGTCTGTAGAGACCGAGATGCACTAGTGCAAAACTGGTCTTTAGTGCCGGTTCGTGACGGCCTTTAGTGCCGGTTCGCCAACCGGCACTAAAGAGTGGGGACTAAAGGTCCCCCCCCCCCTTTAGTACCGGTTCGTCACGAACCGGCGCTAAAGTGCAAACACGTGGCACGAGCCAGGCACATGTGCGCGTAGGTTTTTAGTACTGATTGGTAACACCAACCGGTACTAAATGTTTGTGTTTTTTTTTTTAATTTTGCTTTAATTTTTTGTTTTCAATTTGGCTTTATTTTCCATTTAATTCTTTTTTGTTTGCTGGTATTTCACGATACTACAAATTGTACACATTATGCATATATATAAATAGATTTTCTCGTACGTAGAACCGCGTATATATATATATATATAACAAATGTTTCCTACAAGCAGTGGTAGTTACCACCACTTGCGTTTTGTATGTTGTATGTAGTATCTGTCAAAACCGAGAGTATGTAATGCAGTAGTATGTAGTATATAACAATGATTAGGTAGTATATATACTAATTTTTAGGTAGTATGTACCATTTTTGAGTATTTTATAAATATAACAAAAACTATGGGCTCATATGCAATTTTTTCATGTAACCTGCTTTGAAATATCTTAAATATAGTATATGAACATATTTAAAATAATAAAATTGTATATATAGTACCATATGGTAGTATATGAGACATGTGGGGTAACTACCACCGGGTGGTAGGATGGATTTTCCATATATATATATATATATAATATATATATATATATATACATATATATATATATACTCCTTTTCTGTACTCCTGGGAGTATGTACTCCCATCCTCAATATACCTCATATCGATTAATTATACCTCTTTACCATTCTCAATATACTTCATTAAATATTCTAAGATACGTCAATACGAGTTTTGTTGAAAAAATATTATTCATGCATTTACTTTTTGTTATATACCTTTTTCACGCATACAAACACATCAGTATATACGTAAACATTTAAAAATATGTAGACTCACATGAATTTTTCATGAAACTCATTTTGGGGTATCTAATAATTACTAATGAAGTATATTAAAAATAATAAAGAGGTATAGAAGACTCATCTATGTGGTATATGAGGAGCGGAAGTACGTACTCCTAGGAGTACACGTCCATTTTCCTATAGATATATATATATATATATATATATATATATATATATATATATATATATGTATATATGGTGGGTCTATTATGATAACACCTCTTAAGACCTTATTATGCACACCGCTTTCTTATTCTGCTAACACCCCACCTAACCGACACCGACCTAACGTCGCATCTGAACCGCACAGAAAAAAAAACCACCCCACCGGTCCACCTCCCCCACTCCTCCCGCGATCCCCTCCACCTTCCTCCTCCCATGCCCCAGCCCCGATCCACCAACCCACAACCGCGCCCCCCGCCCCGATCCAACTCACGGCCAGCGCCGCCCCGCCTACTCCTCCTCCAGGCCGGCGCCGCCCCGCCCCCTCCTCCTCACGGCCCGCGCCGCGCCGCCCCATCCTCCTCTAGGACGGCGCCACCCCGCCTCCTCCTCCTCCAGGCCGGCGCCGCCCCGCCTCCTCCTCCAGCCCGTCGCGGCCCCGCCTCCTCCTCCAGCCCGTCGCGGCCCCCCCTCCTCCTCCTCCCGCTCGGATCCCACAACGATCCGGCCGCCACAAGCCCCGAACGCGGCCATCCCCACCAGATCCGGCGGCCACCGGCTTGGGCACGGCCAATAGCACCGGATCCGGCGGCCACCGGCCTGGGCACAGCCAATAGCACCGGATCCGGCGCCGCCACCGAAGCCACACTGGCCATCTACGCGCGAGCATCTCCGGCGTTGGGGCGTGCTGGGAACCGCCACGCCTTGCTCCTCCAACATGCCAGAGACGCGAAGGAGATGATCCCCTGACCCCCCTGCCAACCGTCGCAGCATGCGACCTCCTCTCCCTTCGAGCTCGCCGGCCCCCTCATCTCCTACAACCATGAAGTCCGACGACCACCGCCGTGCAGCTCGGACAAGTGGGCAAACGCAATGAAGTTCCTTGCTCGTGCGTGTCTTGTTCGATGGATACAAGTGCACTGCGCTCCTCCGAGGTGGGGAGGCGGCGATGACTCTCATTTTCTAGCCCCCGACGAGCTGCCCCTCCTCCATTTGCAGCCCAACCGCCCCGGCCTTGCAGTGCACCGGCGCGTGCAATGCTGTTTCACGCGTTGCAGAGCAGTTGCCCCTCATCCGTGCGTTTTCTCTGTTCTTCTGAAGATAAATAAATGTGCAAATGCAGTCCACTATTCTTTTGCGCTTGAGGTTCATTTTACTCTCTTTTTGCGGAAAAAGATAGGCTGTGCAGTCCGCCGGCCTCCTCCCACATGCCCGTGAGTGCACTGCTGTTGGGCGCCCGTGAATCAGCGGCGGATGTCGTGCAGTACGCATCAACGATAGGCGTAGCAACCATTCCAGAATTTTGGTTGTTGTTGATGTAGTGCAATGCACCTCTTCGTGTAGTTTGGCTCTATTTTTTGCAGCCCACTTTTGCTAGTCTATTTTGCAGCCCACTTTTGCTCGTCCCGACCAGTCGACGGGGCTCCTGTCCGACCACTTAAGATACTTTTGAAGTTCTGTAATCGTGGTCGTGCAGTCTATCACTTTGATTCAGTATGTAAAAATGGGGAAAGAAAAACCAGGTAGTTCCTTACTCTCGACAACGGAACCTAGATTCGAGTTGTGTGCATATTTGGAACATGAGAAAAATGTAGTCCCCTTGTTGCCAAAAAAACAGCAAAAACGTTGAATTTTTTTCATACAATTCACTCTGTTGTTGTACTGTTGTAAAAAAACATGAAGGAAATGGCACTTGGGTAAAAAAAGAAGTCCACTACGAAGGACTCTTCACTACAGTTCATTTCAAACAAAAATGCATTTAAAAAACTTTGTGGTTCCCTTATTGCAGTGCACACGAAAGTAAAATTGCATTGGGAGTTGCAGTGCACTTAGTTGTTGCGTACACACAATGATTTTCAGTCTGTTTGATGCAGTGCGGTTTCGGTCTGAAGCAGTGCACTGATCTATCTGATGCAGCGCACTTCGTTGTCGCGTACACACGATGATTTTCACTCCGTTTTGATGCAGTGCGGTTTCGGTCTGAAGCAGTGCACTCATCTGTCTGAAGCAGTGCACTTCGTTCGTCGCGTACGCATGACAATTTTCAGTCTATCAGATGCAGTGCGGTTTTCAGTCTGAAGCAGTGCACTATCTGTCTGATGCAGTGCACACGACGATTTGGGTGTCGCAAAAAACAGAATATCCGCATTTTTGTAAAATCGAAACTGCTCTTAAACCATAAAGAATTAGCGGAAGTGTTCTACATAAAAAAGTTGCGCCTCGTCGATATCTTTCCAATGGAGTATAATTTGAATCATTTCGACCAGCGGTTTGTGAAAAATTCGCCAAAAACGGCCGCTGCCACTCGTCGTCCGCTGCACGATTTTCAAAATTAACTTAAAACCGTAAGGAATTTCAAAAATATTTCAACATATGAAAGTTGTGCCTCGTTCGTAGCTTTCCAACCGCGTATCACACGCCTCGTTCCGACAAACGGTTCAAAAACTGGAGCGAAAACAGTACCAAAATTTTAAAAAACTTGAAAAACAGAATTCCGCAATTTAGTAAATTTGAAACTGCTCTTAAACCGTAACGAATTAGAGAAAGATTTATATATGAAAAAGATGCGCCTCGACGATATCTATCCAACAGCGTATCGTTTGCTTCATTTCGAAAAGCGGTTTAGAAAAAAACGCAAAAAAACGCTCGCTGCCACTCGTCATCCGCCGCACTATTTTCAAAACTGCTCTTAGACCGTGTGGAATATCGAAAACTGTTCGACATGTCGAAATTGCGCCTAATCCATAGCTTTTCATTGGTATATTATACGCCTCATTCCGATAAACGGTTAAAAAATTAGAGCGAAAACAGTACCGAAGAAACACCGCCTGCAATTTTTTTCAACACGAAGTTCACTAGTCCCTATTGTAGTGCTCGTCGTCAAAATGATGCAGTGCGCTTCTGTTGAGCGTGCAGTGCCGAAGTGCTGTGCAGAATAGTTATTCTGCTAATATTAGCAGAATAGACCGCCTGTAATATTCTGCTAATATTATCATCGAATGTCTCACAGCCAACACCATTAACTATTCACACATACACATGTATATACATATACAATTTCTTCTACATGTTGCCTTGGTGCCTTCGGAGCATGCACGATGACAAGTGGTTCATGGGGCGGTAGCGGATAATAGTATTCTCCTTTGGGATCTATGACCTGGTCGAGCAAAAATCCGGCTATTTCCTCTTGAAGTGCTAGTATGCGCTCCTCTTGTAGGAGCTTATCCCGCACCTCTCTGAACTGTTAAGAAGGATGTGTATTAATTGTGTTACAAGATTTTGATAATGGTGTGAATAGAGTTCTGACAACGTACCCATTCCTGTCTTTGAGATCTACTCCTTTCGGACGCCATCATGCTAATGTTCTCGCAAACGTAGAATGCACAAAGATCATTCTCCGGCGCCTGCTTCAGGGCCTTTACGAGAATGGAATTGAATCAGATAATGATTAATCAAGCATGATAATTAATTAATGGTATTGAAACAAAGAATTAAAGAGATGGCTAGCTAGCTAGTACTACTTAATTACTTACCCTTGGTCGATGCCAAAACAACTTTTTTGGCCATTTGCCTGGAGTCACCTTGATGAACTTTGCCCAAGCCCTGCCCGCCGGCAAAGAAAATCAATAAAGGGGTTATTAAATAGTTCATATCAAGAAATGACGAACTAATAATAGGCCGAGATATAGTTAATAATGATTGAAATTACCTGTTGACTACCCCTTCATGATGGTGTAGTCTTTATCTTCTTTATGTAGCGAGTCGAGTACTTCGACTGTTGCTTTGTCAACTTTAATGACTAACAAGATCCAGTGGAAAATGCATGCGCTGCGTTTGCATGTCTTAATTAAGCAGGCATGAGCATAAAATTAATCAACTATATATCGTAAACCGTATACACTTAGTTATTAACATTTAGCTAGCTAGTAAGCAAAAACAGAATTTGTATTAACTCACGTGAAGTTGTAAGGAAGTAGTATATCTTCATTGGTATTGAGGCACTTCAAGAACTCTAGCATGCTTTCCTCTATACCTGCTTTAGAAGTTCCAAGATTCCATGTGTACTCATTAATGGTATTTGGGTCAATGAACCCAATGCCATAGCGTCCAGATTTTTTCATTTCATACATCTTCATCCTGCATATAATACCATAGAAAAGAATATATAGTGAGGATAATTACATGTAATGATTGATCAAAAATTACAGAAAGAAATCACTTACAAACAATAGCAATCGACGAGAGATTTGTCGAAAAGGCGTCTTGATTGTATAACTGATATAGTTCTGAATACTCAACGCATGAGAGCTTTCTCATGGTAGTAATGCTCCTTCTTGACATTCACCATGAGGGACTCTCGATTGGAAATCTTGGTAATGTTCATTTACCATTGATGCAATTCATACATTCTCGTTGGGAGGTTCTTGACCTTGTCTGGGTGGACCAAAGGTTTGCCCCAGGCATATTTCCATTTTATTTCCTCCTCTCTAAGCGGAGTCATGGGCTCAATTTCGAGGAGTTGTCCAACAGAGATCTTGAGCATTTCAGCCTGCATTATATGCTCCTCCGTTATTACCACATCGCCTAGCTGGGGAACTTTAACGGTTTGCCCGCAATAATAATATTGGGCATGACCTCCTCTCATGTGTTGTTGTTGGCACAACAAGCGGGGAGATCGATTGCGCCGCCTGTTCTCCCAGCTGGGGAATGGTTTTCCCGCATTTTTTGCCCGCTGCTTGTTGGCTCGAGCTCGAGCTTGCTTCCTTCTTTAGCCGTTCTCGATGTAGTTTCCTGATTTGGCGCTCATAGTCCGAGTCAACAGGCTTGGGAGCTGGTTCTCTAGCCATTTTAATGAAGTGGTCAATTACTTTCTCAGGCACTTTCTCCTTTGGCGGCGATGCCGGTTTCGATCCAAAATGGGCGTCCACTTGGGCCTGCACTATGGCTGTGTTTTGCTCCTAAGTCATATCGTAAGGCCTCTGAGGAAGAGGAGCGAGGCTTGGACCATATTTACATCGCTTGTCTCCGCCTGTACTTCCTGAACTACCTCGAATCGTACC
The DNA here is from genome assembly GCA_021605145.1 of Aegilops bicornis. Classification (NCBI taxonomy): domain Eukaryota; kingdom Viridiplantae; phylum Streptophyta; class Magnoliopsida; order Poales; family Poaceae; genus Aegilops; species Aegilops bicornis. The sequence continues at coordinate 49,163,268 of CM038675.1, read as the reverse complement.
GCTACGCACCATAGCTGTGGCATGTCTCTTCTGCGATTGCTGAGACGGCGGAGACGGCTAACGTGGCTGAGTTGGACCAGGAGAAGTGGCCTGACGATGTGCCAGACTTGAAGCAGGAGGTGTGGCCTGACACGGTGCCGGACTTGAAACCGGAGAAGTGGCACGACGCTGTGCCGGACTTGAAACCAGAGGAGTCAGCTCACGCGTTCGGGGACTTGAGGAGGTGGCGGACTTCGAGGAGGAGTCGGCTCACGCGTTCGTGGACTTGGAGGAGCGGGAGTCTGCTGACTCGGTGGCGGAGTCGGCAAACGACACGGTGTCGGTGGACTTCGAAAGATGATGCAATCCTTTCTCCATAGGATGATACGATGTATGGCCTCTCCCAGTGTGCGCTCGTCTTCACCTCCAGGAAAGTCAAGCTGTAGCCCCGAATATGGGTCCACCACTTCATCAACCATGACACGAGCATAGCCCTCTTGAATCGGGATGCAATGGAAGGTTGCTTCGGGGGTAACTGGAAAAGCAACGCCGTCCTCCACCTTCATGGATATGTTCTTCATTTTGGAGTGTAGCTCACAGTTAGTGTTCTCTATGATGTCATCCATGTGGTATGTATCCAGCAGTGTCGCCAGGGGCAAAACCAACGCTGCTTCTCGGCATGGATGGGACGGTGCTATCCAATGATGGACGATCATCCGCTTCTGCTGCCGCTCTTTGAGACCCCCTTTCCTGGCTAAGTGAGTCGATCTGCTGCGCTGCTGCTGGAATTTGAGTGCTGTGTCCGCGTGCCTTGCTTCTAGGCCTTGAAGGCGTTCTGCGTCCTGCTTCCTATGCTCCTCCTCCAGCTTCCTTTTCTTCTCCTCCTCCATCTTCCTTCTTGCACGTGTCCTGTAGTCCTCGTTCCATTCTGAAAAGCCCTCATACCAGGGAATAACGCCCTTGCCTCGTGTTCTTCCGGAGTGTTCAGGATTTCCTGTATGCCAGAAGCTCGTCGTTTCTCTCTCTGTTGGGCGTGAACACCCCCTTTCGAGCTTCTTCTATTGCGTCAATTATTTTTTGTTCGGCTCCTTTTAGACTTGCCTTTCGCGAAACTTCGCCTGTCTTCGGGTCCAACGCACCCCCGTGCGCATAGAACCAAGTTCTGTACCTGGGGGGCCAGTTCCTAGTAATCGGTGTGACCCCTGCATCCTCCATCTCTTGCTCAGACTTATCCCACTTAGGCAATCCCACCGCGTAGCCACCTGGACCCAGCCTATGGAACTGCGTCTTTTTGGCGGCATTTGCCTTGTTTTTCATCGACCGTCCCTTAGCTAATTCTGAATCCTTGAAGGTCACGAAATCGTCCCAGTGCTCTCTTTGATTCTCCAGTGTTCCCGTGAATTATGGAGTCTTCCTTTCATTAGCGAGGTAGTTGGCCCATACAGTTTTCTTGTGGGTGTTGAATGCAATTGCCATCTTCTTAAGAGCAGCGCCCTTCACTTTGTCCACATCTGCTTTAGTGAAATGATCTGGTAGGGTGAAATGTTCCATCAGAGATTTCCAAAGGGCTTCTTTGGCTCTGCCATTGACCCAAGTAACACCTGGATGTTTAGTCTTTGGCTCTTTCCATTCTTGAATGGAGATCGGGAGTTTGTCCTTCACAAGAACTCCGCACTGACGAGTCCACTTCTTCGCAATGTTCTTAGGCGTGAGGGGTTCACCACTAGGTTTGATGGATTCGATGTTGTACTTTACACCATCCTTCAACAATCTGCCTGGGCCTCGCTTTGTCCTGCTGTGTGTAGAAGCAGATTTGCTCGATCCAGAGGGGTGAAATAAGAATGATCGATTCGTTAATATATCTTCAATAAAAAAACCATGATGCCTGCTTATATAAATATACCTCGCCGGTAGTCTTTGTTATTTGAAGATCAGCATTGTCTGTGTCATCATAATCATAATCATAGTTCATGACTTCATCAGCTCGGTCGTCGAGATCGAATATCTTTTCATCACCCTCTCCGGTATTGTTCAGATATTGGGAGCCGTCATCTGCTTCATTCAGATCATCTAGCCTGTGAGGGTTGCGTATCATGTCGAACAATTCCTCTTCTCTCTCTCTCTGCCGGTATTGTCCGCCATAGCTTTTACTTAACTAATACAGAAGAAATATAAAACAATTTAATTAATATTCAAATTACAATGCATGGATAGAATCAATAAGGAAAAACTGAATCTCGAATACATCATCTTAATATATATAATCTCAAATACATCATCGTCTTAATATATATAATCTCGAATACATTGTCTCAAATATTATATATCGAATACATCACTGGCTAGGTACCTAATAAAGATCGAGTACTACAGAAGAATCTAGGGCGCCACCATGGTTCCTCGGGCGCGGGCGGTGCACACCCAAAGAGAAGGAACCATCACAGGATCATATCTCCGGTCATCTGCCCAAAGAACCCGCCAAGTAGTGGAGAACCTGACGTCGTCCATAGCAGCCATGTAGCGATGGACGTGCTCATCTTCCTCCCTGACACGGCGACGCGCCACCTCCGGCGGGGCTGGCTGCCTCTGCACCGAATGAGGCCCACGCGAACGCCACCAAAGAAGATCAGGGTCGACGACGGGACCCGAGGTCGGGTTCCTCACCAAGCGGCGCACCTCCGTGTAGCACCTCCTGCCGACTGGCGGAGCCCAGTCCGGACATGGGTCCTCAAGGTGACGTCGTCGCGAACGGGTCGACGGCGAGGATGCGGGCCGGGCATATCGTCGAGAACAAATACTATATGCCCGCAAAAAGTAACATTTTTTAAATGATTTGATTGTGATAACTAAAACTAATTCATCTAACTAAAACTAATTATAAAATTTAACAAATACTATAGGCCCGCAAAAACTATTTATATAACTAAAAAACAAAAAAATTGCTAACATTTCTATAACTATTTCTATAACTAAAAAACAGAAACCATTTATAACATTTCTATATAACTAACAATTCTAATATTTATGTAACTAAAAAATAGAAAAATTGCTAATATTTCTATTACTAAAAACAGAAAACATTTATAACATTTCTATATAACTAACAATTCTAATATTTATATTACTAAAAAAGAGAAAAATTGCTAACATTTCTATAAATATTTCTATAACTAAAAAACAGAAAACATTTATAACATTTCTATAAATATTTCTATAACTTAAAAATAGAAAACATTTAAAACATTTCTATATAACTAACAATTCTAATATTTATATTACTAAAAAACAGAAAAATTGCTAACATTTCTATAAAAAATGGTGTGTGTATGTGTGTAGTGTATGTGTGTGTGTGTAGTGTGTGTGTGTGTGTAGTGTGTGTGTGTGTGTGGACAACTAGACATGGCGGCCAGGCCAGCTCACCGGTGAGGCGACGACGGGGCGGCGACGACGGGGGAGGGGCGGCGACGACGGGCGACGGACGGGTGGCGCTGACGGGCGGGCGGCGCCGACGGGCGGGCGGGCGACGACGGGCGGGCGCGGCGACGGGACGGGACGATCAAGGCGGCGACGCCGACGGGCGGCGATTTAGGGCGGCACGGCCGGGGTCGGCGACGAGGGGCGGGGGCGGCGACGTCGACGGGGACGGCGTCGATCAGGGCAGGGCGGCGCGACGGAGGGAAGAAACAAAGGGAAACTGAAATTTTTTCAAGTGTTCTATATATAGGATGGACCTTTAGTACCGGTTGGAGCCACCAACCGATACTAAAGGTCTGTTTTGGCCAGCCGAAGCGGCCGGAAACACCCACCCTTTAGTACCGTGCCGTGGCACCAACCGGTACTAAAGACCCACCCTTTAGTACCGGTTGGTGCCACGACCCGGTACTAAAGGGGGTGTGCTGGCGCTGTGCGGTGCGGCAAGTTTAGTCCCACCTCGCTAGCCGAGGGGCTACCGCACTGGTTTATAAGCCCCAGTGCGGTAGCTCTCTCGAGCTCCTCTCCTAAGCAGGCCTACTGGGCCTACCTGTTCTCTTCTGTCTAGTGGGCCTACTGGGCCTTTGCGGTCCTGCATCCTAGCCCAACAAAAGGTTGGGTTCCTAGTCGTTTGCAGGCCGCTTTGGCCGAGTAGGCGGGCTTTTTATTTTCTTAATTTTTTTCGCTTTATTTATTTTTATTTTATTTTTTTGAGTTGTTTTTTGCTGTATTTAGAGTTTATTTGTGAATATTTTTGCTTTAGGTACAAAAATTACAAACTTTCTGTTAGTGCCGGTAGTTTTTAAATTTGAATAGTTTAAATTTTGAATTATTTGAAATTTGTGTGAATCACTAGTTTGTGAATAACTTAACTTTGAAAAAAGATTTTCCAGTGAATCTTTTTTCTTATATTTAATATCAGTGTGTTTTATCATTATGTTCATTTTGGTAATGCTTAGGTTATTTAAAAAATGAAATGCCTTTGTAACAGTTGAGTTTTCGTCGGAAACCCTGATACTTCGAAAGAGATTGTCCATTTTGTACACAAAGTGCATCCAGTTTTTGCCGTAACCCTCTCTATTTTTGATTGCACATAAATTTCTTCGCGTTTCAAATGCCAAAACACATAACTACCCTAACTATTACAGAGATTCCCTCCTGGATTTGAAACGCAGAAGGAAGTGATGATAGTGAAGCCGATCACATCCCAGATCTTTGGGTGTGAAACTTTTTCTTCAAGGTGTGTCCCTTTCATACCGTAGCCATGTAAAATCTTCATCATTTAACTGGATGGTCGGGTCAATATTCAATGTGAATGGAGGAATTTCATCAAACTTTTCATAATCTTCTAATATATCTGTCTTGTCATCCACTCCCATGATGTTTCTTTTTCCTGAAAGAACTATGTGGCGCTTTGGCTCTTCGTATGATCCATTCGCTTCCTTATCTTTTCTTTTTCTCGGCCTGGTGGACATGTCTTTCACATAAAAAACCTGTGCCACATCATTGGCTAGGACGAATGGTTCGTCTGCATACGCAAGATTGTTGAGATCCACTGTTGTCATTCCGTACTGCGGGTCTTCCGTTACCCCGCCTCGTGTCATATTGACTCATTTGCACCGAAACAAAGGGACTTTCAAATCACTTCCATAGTTAAGTTCCCATATGTCCACTATGTAACCATAATATGTTTCCTTTCTTGTGTTGGTTGTTGCATCAAAGCGGACACCACTGTTTTGGTTGGTGCTTTTCTTATCTTGGGCGATCGTGTAAAATGTATTCCCATTTATCTGGTACCCTTTGAAACTCATTATATTCGAAGATGGTAACTGGGACAGCGAGTACATGTCATTTTGAATATCGCCATCATTCAGGGCACGTTTCTGCAACCAACCGGCGAAAGTCCTCGTTTGTTCGCGTGTAATCCAGTCGCCGACTTCTCCGGGTGTTTGGAGTGTAGAAAATTCTTGTGTTCCTCCATATACGGAGCCACCAAGGCGGAATTCTGTAGAACTGTGTAGTGTGCTTCAGTGAGAGAATGCCCGACCATACATATTATTTTATGCCCTCCTAGCATGCCTTTTCCTTCCAGTCTGCCCTTATGCCGCGATTCAGGAACACTAATCGGCCTAAGGTCAGGAATAAAGTCAATACAAAACTCAATGACCTCCTCATTTTCATGGCCCTTCGAGATGCTTCCTACTGTCCTAGCACGGTTATGAACATATTTCTTCAAGACTCCCATGAACCTCTCAAAGGGGAACATATTGTGTAGAAATACAGGACCCAAAACGTTAATCTCTTCGCAAAGGTGAACTAGGACGTGCGTCATGATGTTGAAGAAGGATGGTGGGAACACCAACTCGAAACAGACAAGACATTGCACCAAATCATTCTCAGAACCTTGGTATGATTTCTGGATCGATTACCTTCTGAGAGATTGCATTGAGGAATGCACATAGCTTCACAATGGCTAATCGAACATTTTCCGGTAGAAGCCCCCTCAATGCAACCGGAAGGAGTTGTGTCATAATCACGTGGCAGTCATGAGACTTTAGGTTCTGGAATTTTTCTCTCTGTCATATTTATTATTCCCTTTATATTCGACGAGAAGCCAGACGGTACCTTCATGCCGAGCAGGCATTCGAAGAAGATTTCCTTCTCTTCTTTCGTAAGAGCGTAGCTGGCCTGACCCTGATGTATGCCATCTTTTCCGTGCATACGTTGCTGGTCCTCCCGTGCCTCTGGTGTATCTTTTGTCTTCCCATACACGCCCAAAAAGCCAAGCAGGGTCACGCAAAGATTCTTCGTCACGTGCATCACGTAGATTGCGGAGCGGACCTCTAGGTCTTTCCAGTATGGCAGGTCCCAAAATATATATTTCTTCTTCAACATGGGTGCTCGTCCGCCAGCGCCCTTCGGAACAGGTTGTCCGCCAGGACACTTTCCAAAGATTACCTTCAAATCCTTGACCATATCATGTACATCAGCACCAAAGACGGTGGCGAGGCTTCGTCCGTGATCTGCCTCACCTTTGAAATGCTTGCCTTTCTTTCTTACGGGATGCCTTGTCGGAAGAAATCGAGGATGTCCTGTACACATTCTTCCTACAACTATCCAAATATATACTGTCAGTATCATCCAAATAGTGCGTGCATCCACGGTATCCCTTGTTTGTCTGTCCTGAAAGGTTACTGAGAGCAGGCCAATCATTGATGGTCACGAACAGCAACGCCTTTAGGTCAAATTCTTCATGTCTGTGCTCATCCCACGCACGTAGACATGTTCCATTCCACAGCTGTAATAGTTTTTCAACTAATGGCCTTAGGTACACATCAATGTCGCTGCCAGGTTGCTTAGGGCCTTGGATGAGCACTGGCATCATAATGAACTTCCGCTTCATGCACAACCAAGGAGGAAGGTTATACAAACATAGAATCACAGGCCACGTGCTATGGTTGCTGCTCTGCTCCCCAAAAGGATTAATGCCATCTGCGCTTAGACCAAACCATACGTTCCTTGGGTCACCTGCAAACTCCTCCCAGTACTTTCTCTCGATTTTTCTCCACTACGAACCGTCAGCGGGTACTCTCAACTTTCCGTCTTTCTTACAGTCTTCTGCGTGCTCTTTGTTTTGGAACAAACGTTTCAACCATGGTATTATAGGAGTATACCACATCACCTTGGCAGGAATCTTCTTCCTGGGGCGCTCGCCCTCGACATCACTAGGGTCATCGCGACTGATCTTATAAAGCAATGCACCACATACCGGGCAAGCGTTCAAATCCTCGTACTCACCACGGTAGAGGATGCAGTCATTAGGGCATGCATGTATCTTTTGCACCTCTAACCCTAGAGGGTAGACATCCTTCTTTGCTTCATACGTACTCTCGGGCAATTCGTTGTCCTTTGGAAGCATATTCTTTATCATTACCAAAGCAACTTTCCAAATCCCTTGTCGATACACCATTCTACGCCTTGCATTGCAGCAATTCAAGTGTGGTGCCCAACTTTTTTTTGTCAGCTTCGCAATTCGGGTACAACAATTTCTTGTGATCCTCTAACATGCGCTGCAACTTCGTCCTCTCCAGATCACTTGCGCAGTTTCTCTTTGCATTGGCAATGGCCCGACCTAGATCATCAGCGGGCTCATCTGATGCCTCTTCTTCAGCTTCTTCCCGCATTGCCGGCTCATCTTCTTCCCCCATTGTTGTATCATCGTATTCAAGGAACCCATGGCCAGGATAGCCGTCGTCGTCCTCTTCTTCTTCATTGTCTTCCATCATAACCCCTCTTTCTCCGTGCTTGGTCCAAACATTATAGTGGGGCATGAAACCGGACTCAAATAGGTGGACGTGAATGGTTCTTGACGTAGAGTAATTGTGACCATTCTTACAGCCAGCACATGGACAAGGCATAAAACCATCCGCCCGCTTGTTTGCCTCAGGGCAAGTAGAAAAGTATGCACGCCATTAATGAACTTGGGAGAGCATCGGTCATCATACATCTATTGTCGGCTCATCTTCATTACACAACACCGAATAGACCAAATTAATACAAGTTCATACATAAAGTTCATATACAACACTTAATTAAATGCAACATACAAATAACTCTCTAGCTAAAGAATTTAAATGCAACAACAAATGCGATCAAGATCACAACTAAGGTAACAATTGATCCAACAGCATAATGATACCAAGCCACACTATCAATGGCATATTTTCTAATCTTTCTAATCTTCAACCTCATTTTCTCCATCTTGATATTGTGATCATCGGCATTTACATCGGCAACATGCAACTCCAATTCCATATTCTCCCCTCAATTCTTTTCAATTTTTCTTTCAAATACTCGTTTTCTCTTTCAACTAAATTTAACCTCTCGACAATAGGGTCGGTTGGAATTTCCGGTTCACATACCTCCTAGATAAAAATATCTATGTCAACTTAATGGGTATAATTTGTCATAACACGAAATGCAACAACTAGTTTTAAAAGAGAATGTACCACATCCGAATCATAACAAGGACGAGGGCCGACGGGGACGGATATCAAAACCATGGCACTATGTATAACGAACAACGTACGAGTAAGATACTTATACGAGTAACTATATATCCAAATCATGCAAACATCAATTTGGTAATGTAAAACATTCATGAACAAGAGCCTCACCACAAGGTGGTGCCGGCGACGGGACGGTGCGGGCGATCGACGGTGGTTACGACGGAGATTTAGAAGGCACTAAGTAAACCACACCTACATATGCAAACTAACTGTTATTTTTGACCTCAAATTGCATATAGATCAAATACTAGCACATATAATTCCTTCCAAATTACTAAACTCACAAATTAATCACTATATAAAGCATTGCAAGAGCTAATTTAGCAATGAGAGATGAAAGGACAAAATTGCTAACCTTTGTGATCATTTGAATGGATGGGGGCCTTCAAATCTTGACAAATTTTGGGCAAAATGTGTGATGAGCTCGAGGAAGAGAGGGGAAGAACAGAGGAGGAGAGGGGAAAGGGGAAGAACAGAGCGAGCTCGGGTGGACGAAGGGTTTATGTACGTCGACCTTTAGTACCGGTTCGTGCCACGAACCGGTACTACAGGTGCTGGACGGGCCCCAGACTGACAACATCCTGCCACCACTCTCTTTAGTACCGGTTCGTGGCACGAACCGGTGCTAAAGGTTTGCCACGAACTGGTTCTAATGAGAGCGGCCGGCTAGCCGTTGGAACCGGCACTAATGGACACATTAGTGCCGGCTCGAAATCAAACTGGCACTAATGTGTCTCAGATTAGCACATTTTTCTACTAGTGATGGTGTTTTCATGGGAGCATCGGCAGTGGTATTTCCAAACCTGTCAGACCCCGGTATCCTAGAGACACTCGCAATCAGGGAGGCCCTGGCACTCGCGGAGGATCTCTACGCCAGAAGGATTCATGTTGCATCGGATTGCAAGGTGGCCGTCGATGATATTCACCATCTATACAAAGGGAGCTACGGTGCAATTGTGCATGAGATCATGCAATATAGATTATCTTTTGAAACTTGTAATATTATTCACGAATTTAGGAGCTCGAATATCAAGGCTCACAAACTAGCAAAGCACGCTTTATCCCTCGGGGTTGGCCGCCATGCTTGGTTAGGCATAGCAATGAACTTGATTTCGTCCCTGTAAACATGGTGACGGAGTAATAAAGCTTTGCACTTTGTCTCAAAAAAAAGGTGACCCGTGCATGTGGGTACAAAATCCTGCCAATACCTAAACCCACCGATGATACTACACGCAGAGGCAAAATCAACTTACTTTCACGGACCAGGCTGCATGCCCTACTCTAATCCATCCCCCCCCCCCCCCCCCTATTTTAACTGGTGGGCCCGACTCACTTAACCAAATCTTAGTTCAATCAATTTCTAACTACCCCGTAATCCCTTTGTAAAGCTCCGTGTGTCTAACATTGCTCCAAAACCCACCGGGTATGGGTACCAGGTGGATACCCGTCGGGCAGCTCAACGATTGGTCCTAGCGCTCTAGAATAAGTTCTCTTGCAGGTTTGCATAATCATCATTGAAGACTTCTGTTTGAGACCCTCAAGATTGTTATATCTATATATTTTTGAGAGAAAGTTGTATTTATATTTGATAGTGATATTTCAAACATGTATCTTAATCTTTTTTTTTCGCGAATACGCAAGATGCGTATCATTCCATTGATAGGTAGAAAACAAGAGTAACAAGATTACACGGGTAGCACTTTACCACGTACGCAGAGCTGGCGCGAGAAAGTGGTACAAGAGCAGAATGGATGGGGGTGCTCAGCCCCAGTCTAGCTATCTACACATCAGGGAGGTAAAAAGTTTGCAATGTCCTTGGCCCCGGCAAAAGCCCATGCCTGAGCGTCGTCCTTGATGACCTGAAGAAGTAGCGTAGTGGAGGGGTGCATGTGGTCGAAGATGCATGCATTACGGTGGCGCCAGATGGACCACACAATGAGAAGGGCGAGGGAGGCGAGACCTTTCCGCAAGGCCGCAGGAACCCTCCTGGTAGAGTCAGCCCACCACTCAAGGAAGCAATCGTCGGTGCCCGGAGGTGGTAGTGGCAGCCGGCACCAGGCGAGGATCTCATGCCAGATGGTCCGGGAGAATGGGCATTGGACGAGAAGGTGATCGAGGGTTTCCAGCACTTGGTCACAGAAGATGCAGCGGTCGTCATGCGGTAGGCCATGCCGCACGAGGCGGGCGGCGGACCAGCAACGATCCTGGCTTGCAAGCCACACAAAGACCCGGATCCGCAGCGGGGCCCACGTGCGCCAGATCAGTTTCCAGTTGGGCGCGATGGTGGAACCAGCGAACATGGCTCGATAGCAGAAAATTTCAACCATTCAAAGTAGCACTAACATTCACCGTCATCCAGCCTCACACTTGCACTCTGCATGAGCATTATTCAGGGGCAGGGAGGACAACATCGATCATTCATGGCCAATGTACAAGACGAAATTAACGGAACACCCATAAGGATTTGATAGTACTGACTGATCACTGATTTGATTCTAGTTGCAGTCACTTGGACTACTACAATGCTGAAAGTTGACATGCAGCATTGTCCGAGTCGGTCCGAAGTTAAATAAGTTACTTCACCCCATCTTTGATCAACTACATAAATTGATCTACAAAATATTCAGTAACAACTTGCAGTATTTAACCATCTTTTCTATTAGTTAGGGAACATCTACCAATTCTTGGACTTGTGTGAGTAACTCTCTCTCTCTCTCTCTCTCTCTCTCTCTCTCTCTCTCTCTCTCCCTCTCTCTCCCTCTCCCCCACTACATTCTCAACATATTATATTGTTCATTCAGGACATCCAAGTTCTAACAAGTTATATATTTATCACACGTATTACGGATATATGAGCAGTAGTAACAACAAAGATATATCCCATAATAGAAGAACCATAGACATATTTAAAACAACATGGAGGAATCAGGGACATTGGGAAATTAGCAAATCTCCCGTGAAAGATACCAATGTTAGAGTTAAACACGGCTTAGTAGTCCTTTTCCGGAAAGATCTTGCAGGCAGTCCCCATATAGGATACGTATAGTAGTTTGGCTAGGGCTAGATGCTATATATATATCTCTGTACCCCCCCCCCCCCCACGTTGTACCAACGAAAAGAGAGCAATAAAGAATAGTAACAGGCTCGACACGAGCCTGTGGTCATCACACTGATTAGTTTTATCGTTCGCCAAGTTACGAGACGTTCCGTCGAGAGATCAAGATCGATCGATCCTGTAGTTGCTACGTGCATGCAGCTTCGCTACTGTTCATCAATCAAGGTGACTGCTAGCTAGCTTGCACATACGTGTGCTGCTTGTCTTTGATGTATTGATCAAGCGATCAAAAGCCAACAATTGGTATCAGAGCCTCGACGATCTACGATGACGGACAGCGACAAGGAGTCGGTCAAGTCCGGCAACGGCGGTTCCAAGGCGAACAAGAACGGCGACAAGGTGAAGAAGGGCGGCAAGTCAGTAACCAGTGGTGGCGGAACGGGCGGCGCCAACGTACAGGCGCATCGCAACATCCCCATCCAGTACCCGATGCTCACTGACGCCAACTACGGCGTGTGGGCGGTGAAGATGAAGATTATTCTCCGAACCCTTCGAGTGTGGGAGGCCATCACGGACGATGACGTCGACGACGAGTGCGATGAAGGTGCCATGGCCGCCATAGCCCAGTCTGTGCCGGATTCCGTGCTGATGACATTGGCGGGGTTCGAGACAGCAAGAGAGGCGTGTAACGCACTCAGAGAGATGAGGATCGGAGAAGATCGTGTCACCAAGGCTCGGGCACAAGTGCTGAAGCGCCAATTTCACAAGTTGCAGATGGAGGAAACCGAATCGGTGAACGACTATGCCATGCGTCTGACTACATTGATGGGAGAGATCCGAGCGCTTGGTGTAAAGCTCGACGAAACCAATATTGTGGAGAAGTTTTTCAGTTCGGTGACTGATAAATTCACGTACATCATCGGCACGCTCGAGCAGCTTTACGACATCGACGACATGACCATAACGGAGGCGATCGGACGCTTGCGGACGTGGGAAGAGAATGCTCGTGGTTGTCGGAAAGGCAAAGGAGAAGGTGATGACCAACTCATGTACTCGCGCGCAAATTGGGAGTCCCAAAGTAGCAAAGGAAGGCGCAACGTTGGCGAAGGCTCAAGCAATGCGAAGCGCGGCGGACAAACCAAAGAGGGCAAAGGAAAAGGCAAGCCTCAAGGTCGTGGTAAGGCGGACCGGTCTAAAGAGCGGAAGCCACGGAACTTGGATATGTCCGAGGTCAAGTGCTATAACTGCAACGAGATGGGTCACTTTGCGAAGCAGGAGGACGAACGTCCAGGTCTTCTGATGGCCGAAATTTGTGATCTCGTCCAAACGGCGGTTGTGAAACCAAACCGGATGGTGCTACTTCACGAGGAAAAAGTAACACCAAAGTTATCCGGAAGCCAGAACGTGTCGTGGTAGCTAGACACGGGTGCCAGTAACCACATGACGGGGTGCAAGGAGAAGTTCCTCGAGCTAGAATATGATGTTCAAGGCTCGGTAAAGTTCGGTGATGGTTCAAATGTGGATATTTGCGGGTCTCACTGGAGAACATCACATACTACCGGAGTGTACTACATCCCACGGCTTCGCAACAACATCATCTCTGTCGGGAAACTTGACGAGAATGGATGCAAGGTGGATATTGAGAATGGAGTGATGCTGATCTTCGACAACCTCCGAAACGTGCTAGCGTGTGTGAATCGCACGCGGAACAGACTCTATATCCTCAACCTTGATCAATCTCAACCGGAGTGTTGGCTCGCCAAGAGTGATGATGATTCATGGTTATGGCATGCTAGATTTGGACACATTAACTTACACGCCTTGAAGAAGATGTCGAAGATGGAGATGGTATCTGGGATGCCGTTTATCGACCATGTTGATCGAGTATGTGATGGGTGCTTGGTTGGAAAACAGCACCGCAGGCCGTTCCCTGCTCTGTCTACCTATCGTGCAAGTGATGCACTCGAGCTGCTCCATGGTGATCTATGTGGCCCTATCACCCCAGCAACTCACGGAGGAAAGAAGTACTTCTTCCTTATGGTAGATGACTACTCGAGATACATGTGGTTCGTTCTCCTACAATCTAAAGATGAGGCGTTTGAAGCGTTCAAGAAGCTGAAGGCTGCAACGGAGATGGAACACAAGCTGAAGGTTCGCGCTCTACAGACAGATCGCGACGGAGAGTTTACGTCGCACGAGTTCAATGACTACTGCGAGAAGATTGGCATAAAAAGGTTCCTCACAGCACCTTATACGCCACAATAGAACGGGGTTGTTCAAAGGCGTAATCGAACCGTCGTTGACATGGCGAGAAGTTTACTCAAGAGCAAGAACTTGCCGGGGACATTTTGGGGAGAAGTTGTCTCGACGGCGGTCTATCTTCTCAATCGGGCTCCAACGAATGCGGTGATCGGCAAGACTCCGTATGAAGCAATTTACGGACGTAAGCCGAATGTGTCTCATCTACGGACATTCGGGTGCGTGGCGCATGTGAAGACAGCGGAGCCGCATCTCTCAAAGCTTGCCGATCGTAGCACCAAGATGGTGTTCATCGGATACGAGAGGAGTTCCGGCACCAACGCATACCGCTTCTACGATCCACGAACCAAGCTTCTACGGATTTCACACGACGTTGTGTTTGAAGAAAACCAAGCGTGGAATTGGAGCGCAGCAGCCGACGATGCTCCAAACGGTAACATATTCACAGTTGAATTTCCAACTGATGATGATGCAGGGGAGGATGTCCAGGTGGTTGGTAAGACACCCAACCAAGGTGACCGCAATGGTAGTGATCACCATGGTGCCGACACTGATGACGACTCATATGGGTCGCAAGGTGATAGCGACAACGACGCGCAAGACACGGGTAGAGATCTCGGCAACGACATCGACAACGAGGCGCATAGTGATGATGACAATCAAGATGATGGTCACGATCACGACGACTACGCCGACGATGCGGATGCCAACGACCCGGCATCTACCATGCCCAAGACTCAACGGTCTTCCTCAAGTGCATCGACGCCAACACAATTTGTGTCTCCCCCTTCGCAAGCCACGACAGATTCTTCCGGGCCTCGCCGCTACAAGCCCCTCAAGAAAGTCTACAAGTACGCAAAGCTAGTTACACTCGAGTACTCCGATTTGTGTTTACTCGGAGTTGAGGAGCCGGCGAACTTCGTAGAGGCGAGTAAAAGTCCAAGTTGGATGCACGCCATTGTTGGGGAACGTAGTAATTTCAAAAAAATTTCCTACGCACACGCAAGACCATGGTGATGGCATAGCAACGAGAGGGGAGAGTGTCTGTCCACGTACCCTCATAGACCGAAAGCGGAAGCGTTATAACAACGCGGTTGATGTAGTCGTACGTCTTCACGATCCGACCGATCCAAGCACCGAACGACGGCACCTCCGAGTTCTGCACACGTTCATCTCGATGACGATCCCGGACTCGATCCAGCAAAGTGTCGGGGATGAGTTCCACAAGACGACGGCGCAGGACGATGATGATGCTCCACCGACGCAGGGCTTCGCCTAAGCTCCGCGACGATATGACCCGAAGTGGAATATGGTGGAGGGGGCACCACACGGCTAAGGAACGATCCGTAGATCAACTTGTGTGTCATGGGGTGCCCCCCTGCCCCCGTATATAAAGGAGCAAGGAGGAGGTGGCCGGCCTAGGGAGGAGGCGCACCAAGGGGGGAGTCCTACTCCCACCGGGAGTAGGACTCCTCCTTTCCTAGTAGGAGTAGGAGAGAAGGAAGGGGAAGGGAAGAAGGTGCGGCCCTCCCCTAGTCCACCCGGACTAGGCCTTGGGCGCGCGGCCTGCCCTAGGCAGCCCCTCTCTCTTTCCGCAGGGCCCAATAAGGCCCAATACTTCTCCCGGCGAATTCCCGTAACTCTCCGGTACTCCGAAAATACCGAATCATTCAAACCTTTCCGAACTCCGAATATAGTCGTCCAATATATCGATCTTTACGTCTCGACCATTTCGAGACTCCTCGTCATGTCCCCGATCTCATCCGGGACTCAACTCCTTCGGTACATCAAAACTCATAAACTCATAATATAAGCATCATCGAAACCTTGCGTGCGGACCCTACGGGTTCGAGAACTATGTAGACATGACCTAGAACTATTCTTGGTCAATAACCAATAGCGGAACCTGGATGCCCATATTGGCTCCTACATATTCTACGAAGATCTTTATCGGTCAAACCGCATAACAACATACGTTGTTCCTTTTGTCATCGGTATGTTACTTGCCCGAGATTCGATCGTCGGTATCCAATACCTAGTTCAATCTGCTACGGCAAGTCTCTTTACTCGTTACGTAATGCATCATTCCATAACTAACTCATTAGCTACATTGCTTGCAAGGCTTATAGTGATGTGCATTACCGAGAGGGCCCAGAGATACCTCTCCGACAATCGGAGTGACAAAACCTAATCTCGAAATACGCCAACCCAACATGTACCTTTGGAGACACCTGTAGTACTCCTTTATAATCACCCAGTTACGTTGTGACGCTTTGGTAGCACCAAAGTGTTCCTCCGGTAAACGGGAGTTGCATAATCTCATAGTTACAGGAACATGTATAAGTCATGAAGAAAGCAATAGCAGCATACTAAACGATCAAGTGCTAGGATAACAGAATGGGTCATGTCAATCACATCATTCTCCTAATGATGTGATCCCGTTAATCAAATGACAACTCATGTCTATGGCTAGGAAACTTAACCATCTTTTGATTCAACGAGCTAGTCAAGTAGAGGCACACTAGTGACACTATGTTTGTCTATGTATTCACACATGTATTATGTTTCCGGTTAATACAATTCTAGCATGAATAATAAACTTTTATCATGAAATAAGGAAATAAATAATAACTTTATTATTGCCTCTAGGGCATATTTCCTTCAGTCTCCCACTTGCACTAGAGTCAATAATCTAGTTCACATCATCATGTGATTCAACACTAATATTCACATCTGTATGTGATTAACACCCATAGTTTACATCGTCATGTGACCAACACCCAAAGGGTTTACTAGAGTCAATAATCTAGTTCACATCGCTATGTGATTAACACCCAAAGAGTACTAAGGGATGATCATGTTTTGCTCGTGAGAGAAGTTTAGTCAACGGGTCTGTCACATTCAGAGCCGTATGTATTTTGCAAATATTCTATGTATACAATGCTCTGCACGGGGCTACTCTAGCTAATTACTCCCACTTACAATATGTATCCAGATTGAGACTTAGAGTCATCTGGATCAGTGTAAAAAGCTTGCATCGATGTAACTCTTTACGACGGGCTCTTTTATCACCTCCATAATCGAGAAATATTTCCTTAGTCCTCACTAAGGATGTTCTTGACCAATGTCCAAAGTGATCTACTCCTAGATCACTATTGTACTCCTTGCCAAATCCGAGCAAGGTATACAATAGGTCTGGTACATAACATAGCATACTTTATAGAACCTATGGCTGAGGCATAGGGAATGACTTTCATTCTCTTTCTATCTTACTGCCGTGGTCGGGCTTTGAGTCTTACTCAATTTCACACCTTTGTAACACAGGCAAGAACTTTTCTTTGACTGTTCCATTTTGAACTACTTCAAAATCTTGACAAGGTATGTACTTATTGAAAAACTTATCAAGCCGCCTTGATCCATCTCTATAGATCTTGATGCTCAATATGTAAGCAGCTTCACCGAGGTCCTTCTTTGAAAAACTCCTTTCAAATACTCCTTTATGCTTTGCAGAATAATTCTACATTATTTCCGATCAACAATATGTCATTCACATATACTTATCAGAAATGCTGTAGTGCTCCCACTCACTTTCTTGTAAATACAGGCTTCTCCAAAAGTCTGTATAAAACCATATGCTTTGATCACACTATCAAAGCGTTTATTCCAACTCCGAGATGCTTGCACCAGTCCATAGATGGATTGCTGAAGCTTGCACATTTTGTTAGCTCCCTTAGGATTGAAAAACCTTCAGGTTGCATCATATACAACTCTTCTTTAATAAATCCATTAAAGAAGGTAGTTTTGACATCCATTTGCCAGATTTCATAAAATGTGGCAATTGCTAACATGATTCGGACAGACTTTAAGCATCGCTACAGTTGAGAAAATCTCATTGTAGTCAACACTTTGAATTTGTCGAAAACCTTTTTGCGACAAGTCGAGCTTTGTAGATAGTAATACTACTATCAACATCTGTCTTCCTCTTGAAGATCCATTTATTTAACTTGACTTGCTGATCATCGAGCAAGTCAACCAAAGTCCATACTTTGTTCTCATACATGGATCCTATCTCAGATTTCATGGCCTCAAGCCATTTCACGGAATCTGGGCTCATCATCGCTTCCTCATAGTTCGTAGGTTCATCATGGTCTAGTAACATGACTTCCAGAACATGATTACCGTACCACTCTGGTGCGGATCTTACTCTGGAAGACCTACGAGGTTTGGTAGCAACTTGATCTGAAGTTTCATGATCATCATCATTAACTTCCTCACTAATTGGTGTAGGAATCACTAGAACTGATTTCTGTGATGAACTACTTTCCAATAAGGGAGAAGGTACAATTACCTCATCAAGTTTCTACTTTCCTCCCACTCACTTCTTTCGAGAGAAACTTCTTCTCTAGAAAGGATCCATCTTAGCAACGAAAAACTTGCCTTCGGATCTGTGATAGAAGGTGTACCCAATAGTTACCTTTGGGTATTCTATGAAGACGCACTTCTCCGATTTGGGTTTGAGCTTATCAGGTGAAAACTTTTTCACATAAGCATCACAACTCCAAACTTTTAAGAAATGACAGCTTAGGTTTACTGTTAAACCATAGTTCATACGGTGTCGCCTCAACGGATTTAGATGGTGCCCTATTAAACGTGAATGCAGCTGTCTCTAATGCATAACCCCAAAATGATAGTGGTAAACCAATAAGAGACATCATAGATCGCACCATATCCAATAAAGTGCGGTTACGACGTTCGGACACACCATAACATTGTGGTGTTCTGTGGCGTGAGCTGTGAAACTATTCCACATTATTTTAATTGAAGACCAAAATCGTAACTCAATTATTCGTCTCGCGATCAGATCGCAGAAACTTTATTTTCTTGTTACGATGATTTTTCCACTTCACTCTGAAATTCTTTGAACCTTTCAACTATTTCAGACTTATGTTTCATCAAGTAGATATACCCATATCTGCTCAAATCATCTTGTGAAAGTCAGAAAATAACGATACTTGCCACGAGCATCAACACTCATTGGATCGCATACATCGGTATGTATTATTTCCAATAAGTCAGTAGCTTGTTCCATTGTTCCGGAGAACGGAGTTTTAGTCATCTTGCCCAAACGGCATGGTTCGCAAGCATCAAATGATTCATAACCAAGTGATTCCGAAAGTCCATCAGCATGGAGTTTTCTTCATGCGCTTTACACCAATATGACCTAAACGGCAGTGCCACAAATAAGTTGCACTATCATTATTAACGTTGCATCTTTTGGTTTCAATATTATGAATATGTGTATCACTATGATCGAGATCCAATGAACCATTTTCATTGGGTGTGTAACCATATAAGGTTTTATTCATGTAAACAGAACAACAATTTATTCTCTTACTTAAATGAATAACCGTATTGCAATAAACATGATCAAATCATATTTATGCTCAACACCAAATAACACTTATTTAGGTTCCACACTAATCCCGAAAGTATAGGGAGTGTGTGATGATGATCAAATCAATCTTGGAACTTCTTCCAACACTCATCGTCACTTCCCCTTCAACTAGTTTCTGTTCATTCTGCAACTCCCGTTTCAAGTTAGTACTCTTAGCAACTGAACCAGTATCAAATACCGAGGGGTTGCTACGAACACTAGTAAAATACACATCAATGATCTGTATATCAAATATACCTTTGTTCACTTTGCCATCCTTCTTATCCGCCAAATACTTGGGGTAGTTCCGCTTCTAGTGACCAGTTCCATTGCAGCAAAAGCACTTAGTCTCAGGCTTAGGTCCAGACTTGGGCTTCTTCACTCGAGCAGCATCTTGCTTGCCATTCTTCTTGAAGTTCCCCTTCTTCCCTTTGCCCTTTTCCTTGAGACTAGTGGTCTTGTCAATCATCAACACTTGATGCTCTTTCTTGATTTCTACCTTCGTCGATTTCAACATCACGAAGAGCTCGGGAATCGTTTTCGTCATCCCTTGCATACTATAGTTCATCACGAAGTTCTACTAACTTAGTGATGGTGACTAGAGAATTCTGTCAATCACTATCTTATCCGGAAGATTAACTCCCACTTGATTCAAGCGATTGAAGTACCTGGACAAACTGAGAACATGCTCACTAGTTGAGCGATTCTCTTCCATCTTTTAGCTATAGAACTTGTTGGAGACTTCATATCTCTCAACTCGGTATTTGCTTGAAATATTAACTTCAATTCCTGGAACATCTCATATGGTCCATGACGCTCAAAACGCCTTTGAAGTCCCGATTCTAAGCCGTTAAGTATGGTGCACTAAACTATCAAGTAGTCATCATATTGAGCTAGCCAAACGCTCATAACGCCCGCATTTGCTCCTGCAATAGGTCTGTCACCTAGCGGTGCATTAAGGACATAATTCTTCTGTGCAGCAATGAGGATAAACCTCAGATCACGGATCCAATCCGCATCATTGCTACTAACATTTTTCAATACAAGTTTCTCTAGGAACACATATAAAAACATAGGGAAGCAAAAACATAGGGAAGCAACAACGCGAGATATTGATCTACAACATAATTTGCAAAATACTACCAGGACTAAGTTCAAGATAAATTAAAGTTCAATTAATCATATTACTTAAGAACTCCCACTTGGATAGACATCCCTCTAATCTTCTAAGTGATTACGTGATCCATATCAACTAAACCATGTCCGATCATCACGTGAGATGGAGTAGTTTCAATGGTGAACATCACTATGTTGATCATATCTACTATATGATTCACGTTTCGACCTTTCGGTCTCCGTGTTCCGAGGCCATATCTGTTATATGCTAGGCTCGTCAAGTTTAACCTGAGTATTCCGCGTGTGCAACTGTTTTGCACTCGTTGTAGATGGACGTAGAACTTATCACACCCGATCATCACGTGGTGTCTGGGTACTACGAACTTTTAGCAACGTTGCATACTCAGGGAGAACACCTCTTGATTATTTTAGTGAGAGATCATCTTATAATGCTACCGCCAATCAAAGCAAGATAAGATGCATAAAGGATAAACATCACATGCAATCAATATAAGTGATATGATATGGTCATCATCATCTTGTGCTTGTGATCTCCATCGCCGAAGCACCGTCATGATCACCATCGTCACCGGCGCGACACCTTGATCTCCATCGTAGCATCATTGTCATCTCGCCAACTATTGCTTCTACGACTATCGCTACTACTTAGTGATAAAGTAAAGCAATTACATGGCGTTTGCATTTCATACAATAAAGCGACAACCATATGGCTCCTGCCAGTTGCCGATAACTCGGTTACAAAACATGATCATCTCATACAATAAAATATAGCATCATGTCTTGACCACATCACATCACAACATGCCCTGCAAAAACAAGTTAGACGTCCTCTACTTTGTTGTTGCAAGTTTTACGTGGCTGCTACGGGCTGAGCAAGAACCGTTCTTACCTACGCATCAAAACCACAACGATAGTTTGTCAAGTTGGTGCTGTTTTAACCTTCGCAAGGACCGGGCGTAGCCACACTCGGTTCAACTAAAGTGAGAGAGACAGACACCGCCGGTCACCTTTAAGCAACGAGTGCTCGTAGCGGTGAAACCAGTCTCGTAGAAGCGTCACGCGTAATGTCGGTCCGGCCGCTTCATCTCACAATACCGCTGAACCAAAGTATGACATGCTGGTAAGCAGTATGACTTATATCGCCCACAACTCACTTGTGTTCTACTCGTGCATATGACATCAACGCATAAAACCAGGCTCGGATGCCACTGTTGGGGAACGTAGTAATTTCAAAAAAAATTCCTACGCACACGCAAGACCATGGTGATGGCATAGCAACGAGAGGGGAGAGTGTCTGTCCACGTACCCTCGTAGATCGAAAGCGGAAGCGTTATAACAACGCGGTTGATGTAGTCAGACGCCTTCACGATCCGACCGATCCAAGCACCGAACGCACGGCACCTCCGAGTTCTGCACACGCTCAGCTCGATGACGATCCCGGACTCCGATCCAGCAAAGTGTCGGGATGAGTTCCACAAGACGACGGGCGGCAGGACGATGATGATGCTCCACCGACGCAGGGCTTCGCCTAAGCTCATGACGATATGACCGAAGTGGAATATGGTGGAGGGGCACCGACACGGCTAAGGAACGATCCGTAGATCAACTTGTGTGTCATGGGGTGCCCCTGCCCCGTGATATAAAGGAGCAAGGAGGAGGTGGCCGCCTAGGGAGGAGGCGCAAGGGGGGAGTCCTACTCCCACCGGAGTAGGACTCCTCCTTTCCTAGTAGGAGTAGGAGAGAAGGAAGGGGAAGGGAAGAAGGGGTGCGGCCCTCCCCTAGTCCAATTCGGACTAGGCCTTGGGGCGCGGCCTGCCCTAGGCAGCCCTCTCTCTTTCTGCAGGGCCCAATAAGGCCCAATACTTCTCCCCGGCGAATTCCCGTAACTCTCGGTACTTCAAAAATACCGAATCATTCGGAACCTTTCCGAACTCCGAATATAGTCGTCCAATATATCGATCTTTACGTCTCGACCATTTCGAGACTCCTCGTCATGTCCCCGATCTCATCCGGGACTTCGAACTCCTTCGGTACATCAAAACTCATAAACTCATAATATAACTGTCATCGAAACCTTAAGCGTGCGGACCCTACGGGTTCGAGAACTATGTAGACATGACCTAGAACTATTCTTGGTCAATAACCAATAGCGGAACCTGGATGCCCATATTGGCTCCTACATATTCTACGAAGATCTTTATCGGTCAAACCGCATAACAACATACGTTGTTCCTTTTGTCATCGGTATGTTACTTGCCCGAGATTCGATCGTCGGTATCCAATACCTAGTTCAATCTCGTTATCGGCAAGTCTCTTTACTCGCTACGTAATGCATCATTCCATAACTAACTCATTAGCTACATTGCTTGCAAGGCTTATAGTGATGTGCATTACCGAGAGGGCCCAGAGATACCTCTCCGACAATCGGAGTGACAAAACCTAATCTCGAAATACGCCAACCCAACATGTACCTTTGGAGACACCTGTAGTACTCCTTTATAATCACCCAGTTACGTTGTGACGCTTTGGTAGCACCCAAAGTGTTCCTCCGGTAAACGGGAGTTGCATAATCTCATAGTTACAGGAACATGTATAAGTCATGAAGAAAGCAATAGCAGCATACTAAACGATCAAGTGCTAGGCTAACAGAATGGGTCATGTCAATCACATCATTCTCCTAACGATGTGATCCCGTTAATCAAATGACAACTCATGTCTATGGCTAGGAAACTTAACCATCTTTGATTCAACGAGCTAGTCAAGTAGAGGCACACTAGTGACACTATGTTTGTCTATGTATTCACACATGTATTATGTTTCCGGTTAATACAATTCTAGCATGAATAATAAACTTTTATCATGAAATAAGGAAATAAATAATAACTTTATTATTGCCTCTAGGGCATATTTCCTTCAGCCATGGATGAGGAGATGAAGGCGACCGAGAGTAATGGCACGTGGACTTTGCTAACCCGACCTCCGAACCAAAAGGCCATAGGTTTGAAGTGGGTTTACAAGTTAAAAAAGGACACGAAGTGTGCCATTGTGAAGTACAAAGCAAGACTCGTTGCAAAGGACTACGTACAACGTCAAGGAGTTGACTATGAGGAGGTGTTTGCACCGGTTGCTCGAATCGAGACGGTGAGAGTGCTCCTAGCACTAGTAGAAAAAGGGCCTATTGTCCCGGTTGGTAAGGGCCTTTAGTCCCGGTTGGTGAACCGGGACTAAAGGGTCGGTACTAATGCCTCCCCCCATTAGTCCCGGTTCTGGGGTTCAATCTAGAACCGGGACTAAAGGAAATTTTATGATTTTTTTTTTTGAATTTTTTTTATTTTCAAATTTCTGAATTATTTTAACCTCTAATCTCTAATCAGCACCCCTCATCACTGCTCAATTTATCCTCTAATCTCTAATCACCCCTCATCATTCCAAATCATCTAACTTCCTGAACGGTCACCATCCTCCCACTCCCCCAGCCTGAGCACGCTTAACTTCCGGGTTCTATTCTCCCTCGTTTACAAGTCTGCACTTGTTGTTTTCCTGACAATAGTAAGATGTCAATCCTATTAATCCTCAGGAATTTTGCTTGAGCATGAAGTGACACATTTCACTGTTTGAGTTCGAAACTATTGTTTTAAAAAACAATAATTATTTAGAAAACAATAACTATTTTGAATAATTAGTTTGACCATTGTTTGACCATAGTTTGACCAGATTTGACCGAAATTCAAAATAACTGAAATAATTATTTAGTAACACTAATATTCTAGAATAATTAGTTTGACCATTGTTTGACCACAGTTTGACCAGATTTGACCAAAATTCAAAATAACAGAAATAATTATTTAGTAACACTAATATTCTAGAATAATTAGTTTGACTATTGTTTGACCATTGTTTGACCATAGTTTGACCACAGTTTGAAATTTTTTCGATTTTTTCCACTCTAGATCTTAAAAGCCCCGTAACTTTTTTTCTGTTAGGTTTTTGAGGATTTTGAAAATGTTTAACGGGGTTCCCGCATGTTAAATTTGGATGTAACTTTTTGAGTAGATGATTTTTCATATAAAAAACTTTTTCATCCGAGTTAGTATGCAAAAGTTATGCCCATTTTTACAAATTCCAGAGAGATTTTGCAAATAAATTCGAAATTCACATTTGCAAATTTTCCCAACAACTAGACCACATATCACATGGGAAACTTATTTTATTTTATTTTTTTGACATTTCCATCATTTTCTTTTATTTTCAAACTCTTTCCCCGATCCACCGGGGTAGAGTTTGAATGGGATTTTAGTCCCGGTTCGTGGGCACGAACCGGGACTAAAGGTCTCAACCCCATTAGCACTGGTTCGTGTCTCAAACCGGACTAAAGGTCTAATCTGTAGTCCCGATTTGAGGCACGAACCGACTAAAGTATCGCACCTTTAGTCCCGGTTTGAGGCACAAACCGGGACTAAAGGGCACAGGTGAACCGGGACTAATGCCTTAGCCGCACGAACCGGGACCAATGCTCACATTAGTCCCGGTTCGTGATTGAACCGGGACTAATGTGGATATTGACCCGGAACCATAGCCCTGTTTTCTACTAGTGTAGCTTTGGCAGCACAAGAGGGTTGGAAGGTTCATCATATGGATGTGAAATCCGCTTTCCTCAACGGCGACCTCAAAGAAGAAGTGTACGTGGAACAACCCCTCGGCTATGAGAAGAAAGGCGAAGAAGGGAAAGTTTACAAGCTCAAGAAGGCACTTTACGGGCTAAAGCAAGCGCCAAGAGCTTGGAACTCAATGTTAGACCGAAGTTTGGTCTCGCACGGGTTCAAAAGATATCCCCTCGACGATCCGAAAGACAGTCTATCAAGCACCGAAGAACAGGTGAAGGTTGAAGACGCGACGAAGAAGAAGCATTGGCATGAAGCTACGAATGAGCCAGCGATGGCAAAGTCGGTGACTGAGATTCTACAAGGAACGACAAAAGCAATGCCAAGAGTAGAGCGTAGCAGCAGTCGCATTTGGGATCCGGGTCGGACAAGAGAGTATGCCATGTTTAGGGGGGTAAATGTTAGAGTTAAACACGGCTTAGTAGTCCTTGTCCGGAAAGGACTTGCATGCAGTCCCCTTATAGGATACGTATAGTAGTTTGGCTAGGGCTAGATGCTATATATATCTATGTACCCCTCTACGTTGTACCAACGAAAAGAGAGCAATAAAGAATAGTAACAGGCTCGACACGAGCCTGTGGCCATCACACCGATCAGTTTTATCGTTCGCCAAGTTACGAGACGTTCCGTCGAGAGATCAAGATCGATCGATCCTGTAGTTGCTACGTGCATATGCAGCTTCGCTACTGTTCATCAATCAAGGTGACTGCTAGCTAGCTTGCACATAACTGTGCTGCTTCTCTCTGGTGTATTGATCAAGCGATGTACATTATTACTCTGTTAGGTATCCCACACAAGCCCACCAGTGTCCAAACCCACAGAGGATGCGCGTCCAAGAGAGAGAAGGGGCAGGCAAACAGTCCTTCAGGGGACTAGACTGGATAAGTGGCAAGGCCAAAAAATCTGGCATCCCCATGTTCTGTTCCTCCTTCCCCTCCTGTTCTTCCCTACTCCAGAGAAACTGTACCATGTTCTGAGAGCAAGACATTGAGTAGTAGTCCCGATAAGTTTAGAGTAATTTTAGCATGCTCCCTCTTACCTCCTGTTTTACATAATAGATCTGAGCCATTGATTAGGGGCAGGCCCGTGATCTTAGCGACCGGAGTTGGTGAAACTAAAAAGAGCCCTGTGATCGAGCACCCTTAGGCCTTTTTAGCATATAAACATTGCTAGGTTTTGGTCACAATAAGCTAATGTATGTCCACAACTGCCAACGTAACAATTTTGATGTTTTCTACAACCGCATAGCTACAACCTTCTCTTAGCGGACCAAATATATGCGTATATCCAAATCGAGGCAGATAAGGTGGTTTATGCTCTCGATGGTGTCCATGGAAGTCTGAGCAAAAAACATCAATTGGTGCAGATATCATATTTTTCGTACGTATACAAAGTGCCAAAATACACCACAACTTTATCTTTAAGACCTTTTTGTGCAGTCTTTTGATTAGTATTGTTCTACTAAATAAAATTGTAGGGGATTCAAGCTACAATATAAAAACGAACCCAATTTCTAGTCTTCCCAGTCCCCCTGTCTCAGACTCTCGGTTCATTTTCAACATCTTGTGTGAAGAATAAAGTTTGTATGTTATCCCTGCTGATCCCCAACTGATATGTAACAAAGCATTCAGATTAAATATCACGCCCAAATTTCAACAATTCAAATAAATACTATGTTTATGATATCCTCTAGGCAGGCCCATACATAAGGGTGTGCAACCCGTGCAGTTGCAAAAAAGAAAAAACCTATTGTGCGCATGAGTGTTAGGGGAGGAATTCAGGCAGCGGGTGAGTTCAAAAAGAAAGGGTGATAGCCTGGAGCGGTGGGCTGCTGTTTTCTGGGATGGTGGAAACCATGGGTCACTTGCTTATTTAAAATGTCACTGCAAAGAATGAATGTTTACCAACACGTGAAGGACCACACATCTACAACAATAGACCATGGGCGACATTCACCTCCTAGAGACAGAATGAATACCCCACCAACTCCTCAGTTGTGAATGTGCTTGTTCCGTCTCTTCCTTCACACATACCACTCCATCTCATCAAACTATATAGTTCATCAGTTGTCACTTCTAATCCGTGATTTCTTTGTCGGGCCTATATATTAGGACATTAGGTAGGTTGAACCGAGATAGGTAAAGGAGACCATATGAATAGAACCTGAGAGAGATGCATGGTCGGACATGCAGGAATATGAGGCATCAAGACATTGGCAAACCGCATCAGTGAGATACCACGCGGTTCAGGTTTTTAGGTTCTTGGTAGGTTGTATGACACTTGACACCTAGTCCTAGTATCGTTGGAGTAGCCACAAACAATTTCACAACAACTGGACCTTCCACGACGTTGTCGGCTCCATCGTAGGAATGAATGGTTTGGTCTTTGGCCGCGTAGCTATGTGAAAACAATGTCGCTAATCCTGGTCATTAGATGGTTGGTGCGCTTTCGTGAGCTATCATTCCTTATGTGATAAGGCACCGAAGGAAGCCAAAAATGTTGTGGTTATTTGGTGCATCTTCTGAACCTTGACGTCCCTAATACCATATGTTTTTCTCAAAATAGCCAAAGCTCCATCTAGGAGCTATGTTTTCAGGTAGCCTCTCAATTGTTATTTTCCTAAGATCTGGATTTGTGTACTCTTTTTGTATGATGTTAATTTGAGCCTTATGTTAAAGTATAACTCATCACTTTCAACATCGAAGGCTAGATGGAATGGATTCAAATTGGTGATTCAGCAAATTACTAGGAGTGTAAGTTGTGTTCACATAGAAGACTAAGACCAAGATTACTTCTGGATTATTGACCAGTAAGCCTAATTTATTGTTTATCTAAGATGTCCAACAAAACATGGCAAGGTCCGCAGGCTCAACAACGAAGATACAAAAAATAAAGGAATAAATTTGGCTGCATAGTGCATTTGGGGCCAATCAACAACTTCCCGTCCTCTTCAAACAACATTATCACAATGTCAACCAAAAGAAACATAAATATAAGTAAGGTTGGGGTTAGGGTGCTATGATATGCTTCCATCGTTACCTTGAGAACTTTTATGAAACATTTCGGTTATCTTTTTTCATTCTTCTCTTACGCACACCATTTTGAACTAGTTTCACCAAAAGTGTACGCTATACCTCTCAATCCTTAAGTGTTAGGAAACAAAGCCGGCATAGTATCTTGCCAAAAATAATTCAGATAACACTTACATTCATCATCTCCCAGCCTCACACCTGCACTCTTTGTGAGCATTATTCATCGGCAGGAAGGGCAACATTGAACGTTTCATGGCTGCCCAAATTAACAAACATCCAAAAGGATGCGAACAACTGACTGATAACATACTGATTTGATTCTAGTTCGACTCACTAAGACAAACACAATGTTCAAGGCTGACAGCACAAGTACAGTTTAACTAGCGAAACAGTCACAAGTTATCAAGATGCATCATCCGATTTGTTCACAAGTTAAATAAGTTACTTGACTCCATCTTTGATTAAAAACATAAACTGATCGACCAAAAATTCAGTGACAACTTGCAGTATTTCACCATCTTTTCTACTGTTTGGAGGACACCAAGATCACGAACATGATGAGGCTTAGTATGAACAACAGCAGGAGACCGCCCATGCTTGCCTTCCCCTGCAGACAGACGACAGTATAGTAAAATTGATACATAATCATATAATAACAGATGTGAAGTAAAGTGTATCCAGAACACAGGAGCACTTTATTTCTGTTTGAAAATTATATTTTCTGAAAAGTGAGAACGGGAACATTCTTACTATTGCAGAACCACAATACATGCTAAAAAACAAAGCACTACATAAAAGCGACGAAAATAGGCAAAGGGACCAGGGAAATATTACTACTGTAATGAAGACATTGTTTTATTGCAAAGCATGCAAGCAATCCCTAGCATTACTACAAACCATCTGTTTCACTCAAAAACCACAACAAGCAAAGTAGCAGATATCATGGAACCAAACATTAAATGAGCTAAGCTTTGTATTGTGTCATTTTTGCTGCAATTTTGTCGATAAGAGGGGCCACACGCCCT
Organism: Aegilops bicornis; assembly: GCA_021605145.1. Taxonomy (NCBI): domain Eukaryota; kingdom Viridiplantae; phylum Streptophyta; class Magnoliopsida; order Poales; family Poaceae; genus Aegilops; species Aegilops bicornis. Next base: position 49,134,146 of record CM038675.1, on the reverse strand, counting down.
CCATTTTCATTACGAAAATGGAGTCTTTACAATGGAAAAGCAACAACACTTGCATGTTTGCACTGACCATAATAGGGACGACAAAGAAACAATAAGCATATCAAAGCATCTAACCTACAGACCTGATATATGTAGAATTGAGGCCATATCAGCCAAAAACTAGGAAGCCGGAACACTTTGCTTCGTGTATATAAGTAGAGGCAACACCACTAAACAAAAGATTTAAACATAGGTACTAAACCATACTGGGGAAGCCAAAGGAAAACCAAGTCATCGAAACCCGCACTTCAAAGGGAACTGAAATAAAAATTGGTTTTAGTTGGTAAAATTAACATGTTGATTCGAATATGCTGAAGTTTGTAACTGAAATAGAACTTGGCTCAGGTACATACAGAAGGTCAGCATCTTTTGTTCACCCTGTCAAGACGGTATGCAAAATGATGACATAGCAATAACGGTAGAGGCACTGGGCGTGGGAATGTGGGTGCAAACATTTTCTACTGTGTTGACTGCTTGGTACTGCCTAAGTAGTACTGCAGAAGTTCAGATGCATACTCACGTTGAAACATAATATAACATTTATTCGTATTCTGCCACCCTTTTTTCTTTGTTTATGTATATATCTTGATCTATTAGATAGAGCTTGTGTTAATTATTAAATTCATTGCTACTAAGTGCCATCCATGGTTTTCACTTTCAGTGAGATTTCACTGAAATTCACTGAATTTCATTAATTTCAGTAGACACTGAAATATTACGTTTCGATCAAAATATTTCAGCAAATTCAGTAGTACACAGGAAATCAAATATTTTTCTAAATATTTTTTTTGAAAATTTCGAATATTTAATTAAATTCAAATGAATATTTCGGCCTTTTGGCTGAAATGCAAACTGAAATAACTAAATTTCACTGAATTTCAGTGATTTCAGTTGGTGCTGAAATTTTGTTGAAATTGAAATTGAAAACCATGGTGCCATCACTCAGATGATGACCACAGGGAGGATGCATGATAAGGAAAATGAAATATATATAAAGAGGTGTAAAGCTAATCTTGCAAACCTCAGGAGAAGGAAATTAAGATTCAGACAAATGATGCAGCATTGTGAAACATCATTTCTCAAGCCGATGACAAACTAGAACTATGGAACAACTACGGACCTGACGGATTCCTACCATATCTAGACATAACAGAAAATGATGCAACAATAGTACACTGCCGAAGCTTTTCGAGGATGGTGGTACAAAAATATGCATATGTAATGACATAGAAAGTGTCTATCAGAAATTAAGAAGTAATTAATACATGAGAGAAAATCACAGAAAATTGATGAGAACCGACAGATGTATCCCAACTAGCAAAGCAATAAGGAAATAAAATCTAACAATGAGACTAGACCCAGACACAAGTGTCTGGTATTTACAATCACAGGACAAATGTGAACATTATTGCAGTGTCACATGGAAGCAACTCTAGGTCAGTTTAACTATGGAAAAAAGAATGACATCTCCAAGAACAAATGTAATAGCATCTCCAAGAAAGCTTACCACTAGGTACGTCAAGGCAACTCGGCAATTTCAGTCCGAAGCCACAAGACAGTGGTTTCTTCATCCACAGCGGCAGATGCCAGGAAGATCTCACGGTTTTCAGCATTTCTGAAGACATTGTATGCCCTGGCCCTCTCATCACGTCTGATGCCTTCCATTTTGTGCAGAACATGAATGCACCTGCTGATTGAGAAGTTTCTGGACTCGGCGCTTTCTTTTGCCAATAGTGCAGCTTGATCCTCCACTTGCTTCTTTCTCATCTCGACGTACATCTCCATCACTCGCACCATCGCATCTTCACTCTTCATGGGCTTCTTTGCCCCCTTCCGTGCCTTCTTTCTTGAACCACCAGCCGGCATCCTTTCCCTGACCTGTTCATCATTCCCCACTCCGGCGCTCCTATGAAACATAAACTGGGTTAGAGTCAGAGGCGAAGATCTCAGCCTCCAGCAGCTCTGCGCTGCGCTTCTCAATCAGCGGAGCGGGGAGACCTAGGGGCAAGAGCGGCGACCCAATCTATGCGCCGCCCTTCCGCCGCACCGCGTTTCCCCATCGGATGCGTCGGCGGCGGAGAAAGGAACCGGCGGCGCAGGAGCTCGTCGATGCCCTGTTTTCTCGGCCGAAGAAATCCTCCTGATGGGCCCTGCCCAGCCCAGTTTGCGCTTTGCGCATGTACCAAAAAGAGACTCCCGTCTCAAATTTTCAAACAATGTTTTGGTGTTGAAATTCTCAACTAAATGTACAACGACTTATAATTCTTTTTCTTCTTGTAATATATTTAAGTTGATATCAATATTTCTGAGAGCGTGGATGACTATACATATAAATAGATCTCCATATAAATATACACCTTAAGATCAGTTTGATAAAACATGTAAACACAAGAATCTACACCTTAAAATTTAACATGTTTACACTTAAAAGAAAATTAACATGTTTTCTGTAACGCCATCTCCTCAACATTTCGTTTTTCTTTAAGAACTCATGGAACTTAGGTCTGTAGCTTCCATGTGGTTTTACATTTATACCCTAAGATGGTTTTTTGCATTGTCCCCGCAAAAAAGGAAAGATGATTTGCACTGTATATTTTTTTTCCTCACAAACTATGTTTCAACATTTTGGATGCTTCCCACCAGGAATTTTCGTTTAAATCTACACAAATTTGTGTAGACATTTGACTATCTTTCATGTCCAATAAAGTAGATGAGATTGTCTGCATATTAATGGGCAGTTGAACTGGCAGTGTTCGACTTCCCATTGCAAAAATATAAAATTAACATCTCACACGCTTTGTCTCTTATAGATTTGTCGATGAGCAGTCGAGATGGTGCGTCCTCACTAGGGTTGAGAATGCCACATCATACCACCCTGTGAGCTCGTGGGTCGCAAGAGCCTCCGTTAGCCCTAACTCAAACTCCATAAGTACCGTCGCATGGAGAAAAAAATCAGAGACAAAGTTTCATCATGTTTTACGATACAGAGCCGCCACCACCTCCTGTTCTTCACCGGGAGGGCTGATCTAAAGTTCGTTTTGGGCTTCGAGAGGGGAATTCGTCGCCATCGTCATGATCAATACTTATTCATCAACAATTCATGATGCTCGTCACGGGGAGTGAGTAATTCTTTCGTAGAATTGTTGGACAGTGATGGAGTTGGGTTTTTTTTATGTAATTAATTGAGTCAATTTGTTAGAATCCACCATGTTCTGAGATTGATGTAGCTATGACTTTTCTATGCTTAATGATTGTCACTAGGGCCCAAGTGCCATGATTTCAGATCTGAATCCTCTATATTTTCATGAATATACTTGAGTTCTTGATCCTATATGCAAGTTATATGCACTTGTTATTGTTCTGATCCATAGATCCCAAAGAGAAAATAGTTAGGATACTCTCCGGGGATACTGCAATTCGAGGAGTTCATGTATTCACCTGTGTTAATGCTTTGTTTTGGTTCTCTATTAAAAGGAGGCTTAAGTACCCCTTAGTTTCTTTATGGATCCCGCTGCCACGGAAGGGTAGGACAAAAGATGTCATGCAAGTTGTCTTGTTATAAGCACACATGACTATACACAGAATACATGCCTATATTATATCGATGACTTGGAGCAATTGTGTATCGCTTTAGGTTGTCACTGTTATATGTTGAATGTCATCCAACACAAATATCCATCGCTGATTCAATTCCTACGTTTTTCTTGTGTTGGTATTTACTAAGTTACTACTACTGCTACAGTTATAATAATCACAAACTGCTACTGATACTGTTCTTGTCACTATTGATACTGTTACTATACTATCAAAACTATCAAACTACTGTGCTACTAAACACTTGCCTCAGATAAATTATATCCCAGGTGTTGTGGAATTGACAACTCAACTGCTAAGTCTCATAAATATTCTTTGGACCCCCTTGCGTCGACAACAAATGAACATACTTTTTTTTTACATATTCCTTTCTTTTCATGTATTATTTCTGGTTACAATATGGCAGGAAAAATGATGATTACAAGTGTTGATCGCTCCTAGCTATTGTACTAAAGGGAATTTATGTTGTTAGTTCCTAAACCGGCTATATATATTAACTGTCACTAAAGACTTGAGGAATTTGAGGAATCTAGTATCTACCTCGGTTGCAGATGCACTAAGTTTGTAGTGCGGTAGTCATGCACCCGAGAGGCACAACCATGATCATGTACTACTGAGTCTCCTGGCTATTAGGATCTGGACATGCTGTTTTTTTCAGGGCTACGTTCTCCATTTTTAGCAACTTCTACGTTCTCCGAGAGGCACAACCATGATCATGTACTACTGAGTCTCCTGGCTATTAGGATCTGGACATGCTGTTTTTATCAGGGCTACGTTCTCCATTTTTAGCAACTTCTATGATCTTAAATAAGGAGATTTGGATTGAGAGACGAAAGTAGTATGATTGGATCTGGACATGAGGAGGCCAACCTTCTTTTCTTCTTAGCCTTAAATAAGGAGATTTGCAGATTGGATCTGGACATGCGGAGGACTATCTTTTTTTCCATTCTTAGTTCCTTTTTTCTTCTCATTTCTATATTTGGTCCGTTAATTACATATTTAAAGATAGCGGTCCGTCGAATCAATGACCAAATGTTTCTAATTATTCTGGTAATTTCTAGATTATCTTTCTTTTTTCTAGTTAACCCTTCAAATACTTTATATATATAATGGATTAGTTCCTTTTTTCTTCCCAGTTCTATATATGGTCCGTTAATTATCTATTTAAAGATAGTGGTCCATCGAATCAATGACCAGATACTTCTAATTATTCTAGTAATTTCTAGATTATGTTTCTTTTTTCTGGTCAACCCGTCAAATACGTTTTATATATAATAGATTATAGACTATGTCAACGAAATTGGGGAAGTAGTGGGCGAACCCCAGCTCGGTGCACCATATGATTAGCGGAAATGTGTAATATTCCATTTTTATTTTCTTTGTTTTTTATACAACAAGGTTTAAAACAATAGCCTGCAATATCCTCAACACGATTAGCCATAAGAAAGGATTCCTAGAAGGTGAAGGTATGTGTAATTTGACTAGGGATGCCATTGACCTCAACAACCATTAACTTATTCGGGTTGACATGAGATGCAAGGCAAAGATTGAAGATGCATGGTAAATAGATAGGTTGTTCCTCTTCTTTTCTTTAATAGATGGACAGTGTGTTGCTTATAATAAGATGAAGAAAAACATAACTTGACTCTCCCTAATAAACTACTCAGACAAGTAGTCGACGCTTTGGTTACTAACAAAAATGTCCAGATCTCACTACCCACGATGTAATCAATTTAATTTGGTTTATAAACGAAACCACAGCCATTTCGGTTAACTACCGAAAACATGTTCCACAAAAAATTGTATTATCTTCCGAACAATAAATTTTCAAATGGAGTAACCTCTCTGTAAATGAACTATTTAACTACAAATTCAATTCCCTGATCTCAGTATACATGTGGCGACAACCTGCAAAGAAGAGTTATCAATCACAACAAAAGCTAATTGTTATGTATCCAGTGTATGTTATATTGAATGAAAATGAATATATAGAAGAAAAAACTAGAATGAATTTTATACATTATTTCACAAACTAATAGCATCACAACCTTCTACTGAAGAAATATCCACTCATGGCAGACACATCAAGTAAAAAAGGGAGAGAGGAGTGTTTGTAATTGCAATATATGTCAACAAAACAACATGTCAGTTGTATTATTTCTTTAAAATTATACAGATTAGCGTTCTCAATATACTAGCATGTGCGAATGCATGGGTTGACAACTAGTTTTCCATAATGAAAATTGAATTTCCCTCCAAAGAATGAAATGCTTAATTACCAATATGTAAATGGATGCCTTGTCCTAAAATGGGACATTGGCATTCATCTCGTGGAGACCGAATGGATACTTCACCAAGCCTCACAGGTGAGTAATGTTTCGTGGCCATCTCTCCCGTTACTTATACCACTACATCCTGACCAAACTATATACATTGTTCATTGGTTTGCATTTCCTACAAGTGATTATTTTAGGGCATCTACAATGGGGCTGCTAAGGACGGGCGTCAAGGTAGATTTCCAGGAAGTTACGTCCAAATCCCGGCCGAGCCAGGGATTGTTCCTAGCATCGATGCTAATTGTCGCTTCGAGCGCTTGGACTAAATTTTTCAGCAAGCCAAGGCACCAGGGATTGCTTTTGGTATTTTTTTAAGCGCTTCGCGTTGCCGGGCATCTCTTAAGCGCCTATCTAAGCGCTCAGCACTGTACATGCCCTTACTGGGCCTCTATACTAGCATATAAGATATGTGGAAACCACATAGACATACGGGACAACCATAAATGGATTGGAGAGGTATGTATGCACATATCAGAATCAGAGATATCTGGACATTAGCAAATAGGCGCGGGATCTATGGACGTTCCAAATTAGTTTCGAATTGGGCTCAACAGCTGGGCCATGCGTTCAACAGTACACAGATTCCTCAACTGTACCCATTTTATGTGCTCCTAGCTTTTGGTCATTAGAGGTCCCCTACTGCCACTAGTAGAAAAAGGGCCTATAGTCCCGGTTCATAAGGGCCTTTAGTCCCGGTTCGTGAATCGGGACTAAAGGGTCGGTACTAATACCCTCACCCTTTAGTCCCGGTTCTATCCAGAACCGGGACAGATGGGCCTCCACGTGGCCTGTCCGCTGAGCTCAGTAGGAGTTTTTGGTCCCGGGTTGGTGGCACCAACCGGGACCAATAGGCATCCACGCCACAGCATTTCTTTAGCTCTGGTTTTTATTTTTTTTTTCAAAAGAGGGGGGGGGGGTGGGTTTGGGGGTTTTGGGGGGTTAATTTAGGTGTTTCATATATTGTGTTATAGCTAGCTAATTAATAGAGAAAAGTGTCCTTTCTTTTGTCCGTGCTTGGTCGACGCTACGTACTATACATACGTATAGAGAGGACTAACTAGACATGCTAGCTAGCTAGTAATTAAGCAAACAGAAGATCGTCATGAACATATATATGCATACAGAGAGAAGTGATATCGACCACCTCTCCTTCTCCGAGAGATTGGCCGAACAACAAGTTCTCGTATATCTATCCGACGCTACCGGCTACATATATACAATAATTATCTTTTACAATATGGATGCGTGGTCCACATGGTATTCCCCGTCTTCAGCGATCACATAGTCAAGAAAGAATGCCGCCAATTCCTCTTGAATTGCTCGCATGCGATCTGGTGCTAGGAGTTCATCCGCTGCCGAAACATCTAATTTTAAGAAAGGGGTCAATACATATATGTATATATATATATATATATATATATATATATATATATATATATATATATATATATGAATGAATGAAACTCAACACAAATGATGGTAATAAAATAAAATTGTGAATATTTTTATTTACGCACTTCAAATTGTTTGTCGGAGTAGCCCCTCTCACAGGTCGTGTGGCGGATGGACTCGCAAACGTAGTATCCACAGAAATCATTCCCTTGTTCCTGCCACAACCACTTTACAAGAAACAGAGGTCAATCAAACTGATAATTATATATAGCAAGCACATGCTAAATGGTATTGATAAAACTAGCGCTTGAATCACTAGGAGATGCGCGTGGAATATGCTACTATATAGTACTTACTTTCGGGTGTCTAAATTGCAGCTTCTTCGGTAGTCCCGGAGCTTTTTGGTGAATTTTCCCCAAGCCCTGCCATACAAAGAAAACAATTACTTGATATCAGAAATGAACAAAGTTGCTGATATGGTGGATAATGATCGATTTAACTTACTTCTCGAGCAATTCAGTCATTTCCGCATACTCCTTGGGATCTTTTCGTCCTCGAGTCTAAGACAGTTACTACTCCCTGCTCAAGCTTAATCTCTAGGAGAATATAGTGGAACCTGCGCACGCATGCATAACTCATCAATATTACATTTCTATAACCTGGACTAAATAAGGGAAACCGAATATGCCACAAGACAGTAACACTCACGTGTAGTTGTAAGGAAAGAGTATTGTATTTTTGTGTTCATTTATTTCCAACGATCGTAGCAAGTAAGTTGGCCTCGGTTTCCTTGGCACGATATTTAACCTCATTTGCATCGATGAGATATGTGTTAATGAACCCAATATCACCCACTTGTTTTTTCTTCATTTCTGCGATCTTCAATCTGCATAATATAGTGAGGATATTTATAAATACATGCAATGAAAGAGCTGAGTTATATAGAGATACTTAATGACAGAAGTAGTACTACTTACAGACAGTAGCAGGTGACCGTTGCTTTATCGATGGCCAATTGATTGAAAACTGATAGAACTCCTCAAATGGAATAGGCAACAGTTCAATTCCAAGGAGGTCATGCTCCTTTTAACTCTCAAATACAAAGTATTCCTCCCGCCGGACTCTTTGCAGGTTTTCATGTACCAATCATGCAATCTTCGCATCATCGTTGTTAGAGAGCTTTCATCTTTGACGAGAGGCTTCCCGTACATCGTATCTTTGTATCTGCACCTCCAAGAAATCAAATTGTACATCGTCGGGCAAGTAATCTTCAGGATTGCCATAACCGGGCACCATCCTCGGATCGACGATGTCGCTAGCAGGCACCTTGAGCGGGGGCACGATTCCTTCGCTTGTTCGCCGAGCTGGGCAATTTGTTTCCCAGCTCATCGCTCTTTCATCCTTTGATCACCGACAAGATTTCCCGATCTCTCCGCCTCGGCAAATGCCTTTCCAATAATGCGCTCATAGTTGCCTTTTCGGCGGAGACTTGGGTGGTTTTGTCGTAGCAGCTGAGTGCGCTTCGCTTTGACCGGATCTACCTTCTCCTCCGGAGGTGGATGTCTCTTTGCTTTCAACCCTTGAAACCAGTCATCCACTTCGGTCTGCGCGATCTTCGCTTTTCCTCCTCGCTCCTCTCAGACGGTAACTTCTCTAGAGTCTTCAGAGAAGGACCGAATCAGATCTCCTCCCGCCTTTGGCAAGATTGCTAGACGCCGGCAGAGCAGACGGAGCGGATGTCTTCTTTCCTTGCTTACGAGGCGGAGGAGAAGGACTACGACGCTCCGGAGCAGCCGGAGCGGCGGCGGGTCTCTTCCGCCCTTGCTGACGAGGCGGAGAAGGAGGAGGCTGGCTGCCCGGACGAGCCGGTGCAGGCGGAGAAGGAGACGGAGTGCCGCCACGCCGGAGAAGGAGCCGGCCGAGTGCCCTGATCGTCACTCACGGAGGAGGAGGCGGTGGAGGAGGAGGAGTGCCCCGACTCACGGAGGAGGAGGAGGAGGCGGTGGAGGAGGCGGAGTGCCCTGACTCACGGGAGGAGGAGGAGGAGGCGGAGGCGCCCAGTTCGGAAGGTTGATGAGATCCTTCCGCCATAGGCATGGAGTCTTCAGAGCGTAACCCAGCCGATACTCCCCTTCACCGGTAGGGTGGTCAAGCCGAGCTCCTCAAATCCCTCCGTTATTTCATCGACCATCACCTTAGCATATCCTTCGAATCGGCCGGCGGTGAAAAGTTGAGTCGGGTTTAGTGGGATAAACAGAGCCAACAGCCGCCTTGACCTTTTAAATTGCTCCATTGCGCCATAAGGTGGCAACTTTCAGCATCCGTGATAGCATCCACGGGATAGCTGGCAGGAGCCGTCAAGGCATGTTGCTCGCTGAAGCAGCTCGGTGGAAGCCACGCTGCTTCTCCGCCGAGATGGCGGGTAGCCGGGGAAGCTTCGCAGGTCGCTTTGTTGTGATCGGCTGCTTCTCGTTCCTCTTCTCGTTCCTCTAGCCCCATTACCCTTTCGTGCAGCGCCTGCATTAGGCTCTGCTCAGCTTTCTTCCTCCTCTCATGGGTTTTGTAACCCCAAGGCCCGAAATCCAGCCTTCCACGAAGGGAGCCTGGCGTGCCTCGTGTCCGCCCAGGGTGCTCAGGATTCCCGAGGGCCATTGTGAACTCGTCCTTCTCCTCGTCTCGAACGAACTTCCCTTGCTGCGCTGCTTCGATATAATGCTTAAGCCTCTTGACTGGTATGTCCAATTGTTCCTCCGCCCAAATGCACTTCCCGTTATAGGGTCCAAGGATCCGCCGCCTCAAGAACCAAGTCCGCAACGGTCTGGCCAGTTCATTGTCTCGGTTCGATCCCTTTATCAAGCAGATCATTCTCAGCCTTGGACCACTTAGGCCGGGCTATGAGGTAGCCACGACCCCGTGCGATGATGAAGCTTCTTCTTCGCAGCATTTCTCTTGTTTGTCGCTGACATCTTTTTACTCTTTTCCGATGTCTTGTAGGCCACAAATGCGGGCCGATCATCTCTGATCTTCTCATATTTGCCCGTGAATTCTGGTGTCTCATTTTTTCGACATACGTATTGAGGTCTTTCTTCCAATTCCTGAATAGTTCTGCCATCTTCTTAAGAGCAAAAGACTTGATTAATGGCTCTATTACTGGCTTCTCCGGATCATCCTCTGGCGGTAGGGTAAAATTTGACTTCAGCTCAGTCCAAAGATCATTTTTCTGCATATCATTGACATAAGACACCTCAGGGTCTTCGTTCTTAGGCTTATACCATTGGTGGATGCTGATCGGGATCTTGTCCCTAACCAGAACCCCACACTGAGCAACAAATGCCTTCTTTGTCCGGTAGGGTTCAATCGGTTGGCCGTCGCGCGCGATTTGTACGATCTCAAACTTTTCATCCGAGCTCAACTTTTTCTTCGGCCTCGCCTCTTTACCGGTTGTGCTTGATCCGGAGGGCTAGGAAAAGAACAAAGACGAGAGTTAATTAATATGTGTACATATATATATACCAAAACAAAGACGAGAGCTAGTCAGCACAGGCTTAACTAATATATATACCTGGCGGACTCGGTTTGGTGATCACCGGAGCCGCCCTCACGGTCTACTTCTTGCACCGCATTGGGTCATCGGAGCCATGTAAATCATAGCCAGCTGCTTCTTCACCCTCTCCTTCCAGACCATCGTTATCGACGTTGAGAAACATCATCGAGGAGACGGCATCACTTCCGTGTGCGATTATGTCCCTCAACAACGCTTCTTGTGCTTCGTCTCGGGGTGTCCATAGTTTCTACAAATATTTACAACATGGCAATTATTATTCAAACATGACAGATATGGATATATTAGTGCCAACGTAGAACTAGCTAGCTAATCACAATAAGGAATCATATTAGTGGCCTCGACGCTGCTTCTCTAGGGTTTGGGGTGGCCTCGACAACGCTTCAAGGGTTAGGGGTGGCCTCGAGAACGCTTCAAGCTAGGAGGGGTACGTAATATCGACCCCCCACGTGTTGAAGCTATCGGGAGGGGTCGGCGTTGAACAGTACATCTATGTCCCACAAGTAGGGTAGAGGGTCGTGGATCGCCGAGCGGTCGAGGGTCAAGGGGTCAAGATCGCCGAGGGTCGGGAGGTTGCCTAGTGTCAAAGGATTCAACAAAACCATGTCTTCATCATTAGGCGAAAGTAACAGGTGCATGATGGCGAAGCTCTCCAAAGTTGTTTTGAACGGAGTCCCAGACAGGATAATTCGCTTTTTGGTACAAAGTTCAGCAAAAGGCAAATTATCCTATCCGGGACTCCATTCCGTAACAACTTTGAGGACTTCTGCACCATCATGCCATGGTTACTTCCGCTAATGATGAAGCGATGGATTTCTTCAATACTTTGACACTATCGGTACCTCATCGGAAAAGGAAGAAAAGAGGAAGAAGGAAGAAGAAGAAGAAAGAAGAAGAAAAAAAAGGAGAAGAAGAAAGAATAGAGGAGAAGAAGAAAAATAGAAAAATTCTATTTTTCTTCTTCTCCTCTATTCCTTTCTTCTTCTCCTCTTCTTTTCTTCTTTTCCTCTCATTCTTTTCTTCTTCTTCTTCCTTCTTCCTTCGGATCCTAGAACCCTCGAACCCTCGACCCTAGAACCCTCGAACCCTAGAACCCTCGAACCCTCGACCCTAGAACCCTCGAACCCTCAAACACTTGTGCCTCGAAACCTCTACCGGCCTCGACGACCCTCGACCGGCCTCGACGACCCTCGACCCCTCTGTGACCCTCTCGACCCTCTAGCCTAGTTCCCGACCGTCGACCCCTCAGCGATCCTCGACACCCTCGTTATCGATAAAGAAGAAGAAGAAGAAGAAGAAGAAGAAGAAGAAGACGAAGAAGAAGAAGAAGAAGAAGAAGAAGAAGAAGAAATGAGAAGAACAAAAAAGAGAAGAAGAAGAAAGAAGAAGAAAAAATAGAAGAAAAAAAGAGAGGAGAAGATCCTTCTTCTTCTTCTTCCTTCTCCTCTTTTCCTTCTTCTTCTCCTCTCTTTTTTTCTTCTATTTTTCTTCTTCTTTCTTCTTCTTCTCTTTTTCTTCTTCTCATTTCTTCGTCTTCTTCTTCTCCTTCTTCTTCTTCGCCTTCTTCTTCTTCTTCTTCTTCTTCTTCTTCTTCTTCTTCTTTTTATAAAATATTCTATACATCAATGAATATATCAATATATATACATGAACATTTATCTGCAAAAAACATCATATTCTATACATCAATAAAAAACATCATATTCTATACATCAATAAAAAACATCATATTCTATACATAACAAAAAACATCATATTCTATACATAATAAAACACATCATATTCTATACATAATAAAAATCATGGCGGCGGGGGGCAGGCAGGTGCGCGCTGGGGTGGGGGGCAGGGCAGTGCGCGGGGGCTCACTGTGGGCGGAGGCGACGGCGAGGTCGCGGCGACGGGGGCGGCGGGGGAGGCGGAGGCGACGGCGAGGTCGGGGAGGCAGGGGCAGCGACGGCGAGGTCGGCGAGGTCGCTGGAGGCAGGGCGGGCGACGGGGCGGGACGGCGACGACGAGGTGGCGACGGGCGACGGCGGGCGGGCGGCGCCAAGCGGCTTGGCAGGGCGACGGGCGACGACGAGGCAGGGCGACAAATGACGACGAGGCAGGGGGACGATTTACGAGGCAGGGGCGACGGCGACGACGAGGCGTATGACGATGACGGCGTCGGGCGGCGCTGGGCAGCCCGGCAAGGCCGGGAGGTTGGGGAAAATGGGCGAGGGAGATGTGAAAATTTCCCAAGTCTTGCTTATATAGAAAGAGCATTGGTCCCGGTTCGTACCACGACCGGGACTAATGCCCCCGTTAGTCGGTTGGTGCCACCAACCGGACCAAAGGCCAAATTTCAGCAGCCCAAAGGGCGGAAGCGGCCTTTTGGTCCCGGTTCGTGGCACGACCCGGGACTAAAGGGGGGCATTAGTCCCGGGTCGTGGCACCAACCGGGACTAAACCCCCCTTTAGTCCCGGTTGGTGCCACCAACCGGGACCAAAGGCCTGTGCTGCCCCGAACCCAAATGTTTAGTCCCACCTCGCTAGTTGAAGGGCGCCGGCACTGGTTTATAAGCGCTGGTGTGCGTCCCCTTTCGAGCTCCTCTCAAATGCAGGCTTTCGGGCCTAATCATGCTACTGCCTGTGGGCCTATTGGGCCTCTGCGGGCCTGAATCCTGGCCCATGTAGGGTTTCTAGTCGTATTCAGGCCGTGGGGGCCTAGTAGATGGCAGTTTTTTTGCTTTATATTTTCCTTTTGCTTTTAGTTTTAGAAAAAATATGAACTTTCTATTAGTGCCATTAGTTTTAAAATTTGAAAACACTTTTTTTGTTTTCTTTGTTGCTTTATTTATTTTATTTTGTTTCTACTTACAACAAAATACTAATTGTTGCTATTTTTATTTTTTTCAAGTTTTTTGTTTTGTTTTCTGCATTATTTATTTTCTTTTGGTTTTTTGCTTTATTTTTAATTCTTTTTGCTTTTAGGTCAGCAAAATTATAAACTTTCTGTTAGTGCTTTTAGTTTTAGAAAAATATAAACTTTATGTTTGTGCCATTAGTTTTAAAATTCAAAAACACTTTTTTGTTTTCTTTGTTGCTTTATTTATTTTATTTTGTTTCTACTTACAACAAAATGCTTATTGTTGCTATTATTATTTTTTTTCAAGTTTTTTTGTTTTGTTTCATGCATTATTTATTTTCTTTTGGTTTTTTGCTTTATTTTTTAATTCTTTTTGCTTTTAGGTCAGCAAAATTATAAACTTTCTGTTAGTGCCATTTGTTTTAGAACAATTATAAACTTTCTGTTTGTGCCATTAGTTTTATAAAATTTGAATTCTTTGAAATTTGTGTGAATCACAAGTTTGTGAGCTCAACAAGGCGTAGAGGGACGGGCTTAATTATAAACCGTGTGAGCGCCCTTTGGTTGGCGAGGTTTTCAAATTCATAGTTTTCAAATGAACTCTGAAAAGTTGGCATAGCATGTTCATGAACAAAACGGACAATGGTATCATACTCGTGTGTTACAAAGTTGGCATGGTATTATCATAATAGTTGCGGAGAAAGTCTTCACTTTTTCTTCGCTTGTGTCGCTTTGCTTATTGCGCCGTAACCATGGATAATCTTCATCATTTATCAGGATGCTTGGGTCAGCCTTGACTTTGAAGGGGAATTTCATGAAACTTTTCATACTCTTGAGACATGTCCTGTCTTGCCCTCCACTCACAGGATGTCCCTTTTCCTGAAAGAACTATGTGGCGCTTTGGCTCATTGTATGATGTATTCGCTTCCTTATCTTTTCTTTTCCTCGGTCCGGTAGACATGTCCTTCACATAGATAACCTGTGCCACATCATTGGCTAGGACGAACGGTTCGTCTGCTGTACCCAAGATTTTTCAGATCCACTGTTGTCATTCCGCATTGTGGGTCTACCTGCACTCCGCCTCGACAGATTGACCCACTTGCACTTAAACAAAGGGACCTTAAAATCTACTCCGTAGTCAAGTTCCCATATGTCTACTATGTAACCATAATATGTGTCATTTCCTTGTCGGTTGCTGCATCAAAGCGGACACCGCTGTTTTGGTTGGTGCTCTTTTCATCTTGGTCAATCGTAAAATGTATTTCCATTTATCTCAGATCCTTTCCAAATCATTACAGTCGAAGATGGTCCTCGGACAACAAGTACAACTCATCACAAACAGTGCTGTCACCTCCGAGACGTGTTTCCAACAAACTGCTGAAAGTCCCGATGTGTTCACATCAAATCCAGTCGTGACCGCCTCCGGTGTTTGGAGCGCAGACTGTTCTTGTGTTCATCGACATACGGGTCACCAAGGTAGAGTTCTCAGAGAACTGTGTAGTGTGCTTGAGACCAAGAATATCCGTCCCTGCATATTATTGAGTCTCTTCCAAGCGTGTTTTTCCAAATCAGTCTCCCCTCATACCGCGATTTAGGGAGACCTATCTTATTAAGGCCAGGAATGAAGTCAACACAAAACCCGATGACATCCTCTCGCTTTGATGGCCCATGGAGATGCTTCCTTCTGGCCTAGCACGGTTACGAACATATTTCTTTAGGACTCCCATGAACCTCTCAAAGGGGTACATATTGTGTAGAAATACGGGCCCCATAATGACAATCTCGTCGACTAGATGAACTAGGACGTGGCGTCATGATATTGAAGAAGGATGGTGGGAACACCAGCTAGAAACTGACAAGACATTGCGCCACATCACTCCTTAGCGTTGCTATGATTTCTGGATCGATCACCTTCTGAGATATTGCATTGAGGAATGCACATAGCTTCACAATGGCTAATCGGACGTTTTCCGGTAGAAGCCCTCTCAATGCAACCGGAAGCAGTTGCGTCATAATCACGTGGCAGTCATGAGACTTCAGGTTCTGGAACTTTTTCTCTGACATATTTATTATTCCCTTTATATTCGACGAGAAGCCAGTCGGGACCTTCATACTGAGCAGGCATTGAAAGAATATTTCTTTCTCTTCTTTCATAAGAGCGTAGCTGGCAGGACCTTCATACTGCTTCGGAGGCATGCCCTCTTTTTCGTGCAAGCGTTGCAGGTCCTCTCGTGCCTCAGGTGTATCTTTTGTCTTCCCATACACGCCCAAGAAGCCTAGTAGGTTCACGCAAAGGTTCTTTGTCACGTGCATCACGTCGATCGAAGAGCGGACCTCTAGGTCTTTCCAAGAGGGTAGGTCCCAAAATATAGATTTCTTCTTCCACATGGGTGCGTGATTCTCAGCGTCATTCGAACAGCTAGTCCGCCGACCCTTTCAAAAGATTACTTGTAAATCATTGACCATAGCAAGTACGTGATCACCGCTACGCATGGCGGGCTTCTTCCGGTGATCTGCCTCGCCTTTGAAATGCTTGCCTTTCTTTCGACATTGATGGTTGGTCGGAAGAAATCGACGATGGCCCAGGTACACATTCTTCCTACAGCTTCCCAGGTATATACTATCGGTGTCAAGTAAACAGTGCGTGCATGCGTGGTATCCCTTGTTTGTCTGTCACGAAGGTTATCGAGAGCGGGCCAATCGTTGATTGTCACGAACAGCAACGCCTTCAGGTCAAATTCCTCCTTTTTGTGCTCATCCCACGACGTACACCGTTTCCATTCCACAGCTGTAAAAGTTCCTCAACTAATGGCCTTAGGTACACATCAATGTCGTTGCCGGGTTGCTTAGGGCCTTGGATGAGAACTGGCATCATAATGAACTTCCGCTTCATGCACATCCAAGGAGAAAGGTTATACATACATAGAGTCACGGGCCAGGTGCTGTGATTGCTGCTCTGCTCCCCGAAAGGATTAATGCCATCGGCGCTTAAAGCAAACCATACGTTCCTTGGGTCCTTTGCAAACTCATCCCAGTACTTTCTCTCGATTTTTCTCCACTGCGACCCGTCCGCGGGTGCTCTCAACTTCCGTCTTTCTTACGGTCCTCACTTTGTGCCATCGCATCAACTTGGCATGCTCTCCGCTTCAACAGACGTTTCAACCGTGGTATTATAGGAGCATACCACATCACCTTCGCAGGAACCCTCTTCCTGGGAGGCTCGCCGTCAACATCACTGTGGTCATCTAAATGCCTGATCTTATACCGCAATGCACCGCATCGGGCATGCGTTCAGATCCTTGTAGGCACCACGGTAGAGGATGCAGTCATTAGGGCATGCATGTATCTTCTCCACCTCCAATCCTAGAGGGCATCGACCTTCTTTGCTGCGTATGTACTGTCGGGCAATTCGTTATCCTTTGGAAGCTTCTTCTTCATTATTTTAGTAGCTTCTCAAATCCTTTATCAGCACAGCATTCTCTGCCTTCCATTGCAGTAATTCCAGTACGGTACCGAGCTTTGTGTTGCCATCTTCGCAATTGGGGTACAACCCTTTTTGTGGTCCTCTAACATGCGATCAAACTTCAGCTTCTCCTTTTGACTTTCGCATTGTGTCCTTGCATCGACAATGACCCGGCGGAGATCATCATCATGGGGCACATCGTCTGTTTCATCTTGATCTTCAGCAGCTTCGCCCGTTCTGCAGCACCATCGCACACATCGTCTCGTGCAACTTGATGTTCATAGCATCACCGTATTCAGGGGCACATAGTTGTCATCGTACTCTTCTTCCTCGCCGCCTTCCATCATAACCCCTATTTCTCCGTGCCTCGTCCAAACATTATAGTGTGGCATGAAACCCTTGTAAAGCAGGTGGGTGTGAAGGATTTTCCGGTCAGAGTAAGACTCAGTATTCCCACATATAGGGCATGGACAACACATAAAACCATTCTGCTTGTTTGCCTCAGCCACTTGAGAAAAGCATGCACGCCCTAAATGTACTCGGAGGTGTGTACATCACCGTACATCCATTGCCGGTTCATCTGCGTGCATTATATATAATTATGTGTCAAAAATCATTACATAACATCATGAATAGATAATTAAATGACCAAATTAATAGAAGTTCATCATCACATAAAAACCAAAGTACATACATAGTTCTCATCTAACAACATAAAGCTCTGCAGAGCATCTAAATTAATTAAACCATACATTGAAACTATGTAAAACATTTCAATGTGAAAACAAATACGATCATAATCGCAACCAAGGTAACAACTGATCCAACGGCATAATGATACCAAGCCTCGGTATCAATGGCATATTTTCTAATCTTTCTCATCTTCAAGCGCATTGCATCCATCTTGATCTTGTGATCATCGACGACATCCGCAACATGCAACTCCAATATCATCTTCTCCTCCTCAAGTTTTTTTATTTTTTCCTTCAAGAAATTGTTCTCTTCTTCAACTAAATTTAACCTCTCGACAATAGGGTCGGTTGGAATTTCCGGTTCAACAACCTCCTAGATAAATAAAATCTATGTCACGTTGGTCGGCTTAATTTTCATAAACAATAAATGAACCAATAGTTATGAAAAGATAATATATACCACATCCGAATCATAGACAGGACGAGGGCCGACGGGGGCGGATACCAAAACCATCGCACTATATAAGATGCAATAATAAAAGTAAGAAAATAATACAAGTAAGAATATTTTTCCTTTCAGAAAGAAGATAAGAACAAGAGGCTCACCACGGTGGTGCTGGCGATGAGATCGGCGCCGGTGATCGACGGCGGTGAAGACGGGACGGGGCGTGACGGACCGCTAAACCTAGACAAATATTGAGGAAAATGGAGGTTAGAGGTCGAGCTTGGAGAGGAGATAGCTTAAGTAGTGTGGCTCGGGCATTCCATCGAACACCTTGTGTGCATAGGAGGTGAGCTAGAGCACCACCAAGCCCCCTCCCCCTCGGCCAGAAAAAACAGAGCAGTGTGCTCTGCTCTTGCGCGAGGGGCTATATATAGGCAGCACCATTAGCCCCGGTTGGTGGCATGAGCCGGGACTAAAGGGAAGCCTTTGGTCCCGGTTCATGCTACCAACCGGGACAACTAGTGGTGGGCCAGGAGCCAGGACCATTGGTCCCGGTTCGTCCCACTAACCGGGACCAAAAGGTCCGGACGAACCGGGACCAATGGCCCACGTGGCCCGGCCGGCCCCCTGGGCTCACGAACCGGTATAAATGCTCACATTAGTCCCGGTTCTGGATTGAACCGGGACTAATGGGCAAAACAGGCCTCAACGATAGCCCCTTTTTCTACTAGTGTGCATTGGGCTCACGCATTTTTGGTCCCTAGGGAAGATCTATATAGGATAGAGATTAATATCTAGATAATTAGAACAAATCAGCCAATCAGCGACCTCAAGTTAGACAAAGTAATGTCACAACATGTAGGCATCGAAGTGAAGTCTGGGATTGAGCGATACATCACCGAGGCGTTGAGCGAGCCAGTGATGTCTCCTCCAACAGGTTGCCTCTCTCGTCTTCACCATTTTGTAATATAGTATAAACGAAAGTGAAATTAAATGAATCAATCCGTGTCAATTGAATGGTTGATTTAGGAGCCAATCTCTCTCGCATCTCCCGTCTTCCCCCAACCAAAAGTTTTGACCATTTTAGCTGCAACATATCAAATGAACTATTTAAAATTCTTTACGGATCTTAATGCAACTTATTAAGAGTGACTAGAAAATTGTCTTTCCAACTGTAGAGGACGTCAGATGGATGAGAGGATAGCCAAATGCAGCTTCACAGCATGAAGAACAGTGAGCTCCCCAGTTCCGGCTTAAAGCAACATAATGCAGCTTCCAACAACACAGTGAAACAGCTCAAAGCTTTCAAGCATTGTCTCTATACTGTCATTGCACAGTGCTTCATTCATTCCGCACCACACGGCATGAAGAACAGTAAACATTTTTACAGACCCTGATTTTGTTTTTTTTGCCGAGAGCTGCTCAGATGCTCAAATGAGTTGAATTTTGGGGCGCACCTCACGCGTCAAATTATCTACCACCACAAAAAAAATTGGAATTTTTTGAATTTTTCTAGTATTTTTTTTGAATTTTTTTCTAAGCGTGGGTGCAGCTGAGCCCGGGTGCAGATTAGCCGCACTCGTCCATCTCCCGCTTTACATATACAACCACTTCATTATTATTTTTGAGCCAGTATACGACAACCACTTCATCCAACTCGGGCCGACGTTCCTGCACAGCATGATGCCGTTCGAAAGGATGAATGGTGTCATCAAAAGATACGTTCGCAACATGTCACGTCCAGAAGGAAGCATAGCCAGGGGCTTTCTGACCGAAGAGTGCATCTTCTACTGCACGAATTATCTAGGCATCGAGGACCCCGTTGGTCCGCCCGTCAACAAGCACATCGGCAGGCTTGCTGGATTGGGTCACCGTGAGGGTCGCCGCGAAATGCATGTCGACTTCGAGGGTCGACTCGCCGACTTTGAAAGAGCAAACCTAGTCGCGCTACAACACATAGACGTGGTCGATCCTTGGGTGGTAGAGCACAAAACCTTTATTGAGAAGACGTACAATGACCGAGGCCAACAGAGGACTGACGAAGATATAATCAAAGTGCACAACTCATGTATCACGCGTTGGTTCAAGCAGAACCTTCTGTCGTACCCTTTACATGAGGATTCTTCCGCGGAAGAACAACTCATATTCGCCTTGTCACAGGGCGCCGAGCACAACCTGATGACCTGTACGATATCAACGGCTACACATTCTACACCGAGGACAAGGACATGAAGAGCGATGGTTATCAGAAATCCGGGGTAACGATGGAATCCTACACCGGTAACGACAAGGAAAGATACTACGGAAGGATCGAGGAGATCTGGGAGCTGAGCTACGCTGGAGAGAAGGTCCCGATGTTCCGTGTCAGATGGGCCAAGAGCGTCATAAAATAAGACCGGTATTTCACCACCATGGTTATACCCGAAGCCAAATCCAAGACCGCGGGCGCAAACGTCACCGCGAAAAATGAGCCATGGGTACTGGCTTTCCAAGTGGACCAATGCTTCTTCATTACCGACCCGCCAAAGCCCAGTCGTGTTGTCGTGAGGAGAGGCAAAAGGAAGATCATCGGAATGGATGGAGTCGCCAATGAGCAAGACTTCGACAAGCACGGGCGACCAAGATGGAACGTGATTTACGATTTATGAAGTATCAGCATACACCACAAGAAGAAGCAGGACCACCCTACCTAAAGGACGTCCATTCAAGAGAAGAACTCCATTTACGAAAAATAAGGGAAAGAAGATTGTGAACAGATAGCTAGCTAACATCGATTGTATTTAAATTGTAGCCTTCATTTCTCGATTGTATTTCATGGGCACTTTTTGAACTCATTAATGTTTTTAGATTTCATGGACACTCGATCTCGACCCCCCTCCATCTCGATCGCTATCCCCCCGCGCCAGATCCGGTCCCCCTCGCCGAAAGCACCCCCGCCTCGCACCATCTCCCCGCTCCACCGGCCGCCGACCCCCGCACCATCCCCACTCCACCACCGCCGACAACCAACCGCACCATCCCCCGCTCCATCGGCCGCCGCCAAACCCCGCACCCTCCCCGCTCCACTGCCGGGCCACACCCCCGGCCCGCACCCTCCCCACTCCACCGCCGACGACCACCCGCATCCTCCCCCCATATGAATATTTTTTCATATTCATAAATATTTTCAAATAACAAATTTGAACATATTTTTTAAAAAAATATTACTGTTTTTATGAAAAAGTATTACTGTTATGATTTAAACAAGTTTGAACATATTTAAACACAAATAAATATCAAACAGCATTTTAAATGCATAAAAATAAAAATTGGGGAGCCTGGGAATCGAACCCATGACCTCCTGGTGTGTGCGATGCGTGCTGACTAGTCGGGCTAGTGGGCGGGTTCTGATGTAGATAGGGTTAGGTGGTATGGTGGTGTTAACATCATTCCCTTGTTGGAGGCATGGGTTGGAGTTTTTCGGACGTCCTCTTCCGGGTGAAAACTCAAAATTTACCATTTATGAATTGATCTTGCGACTGTGGCGCCTAAGCGTCGTATCCCATCTTGGAGGCGTGGTTTTTGAAGCCCTTTTCCCACAGTCTGGGTTCTATCATTGATGATGATTGATGTTGATGGGTGTTTTAACATGTTTGAGTTTGCTTCGACAAGACTTCTGAAGGTCGCTTTTTTTCTTTTCTATGTGTGTGCATGCGTTTCTGTGGGCTGTGTGCATCTTAGTCGTGCAGAGGATTGATGTGTATTCATCATGCTTGTATTCTCTTAATGTGACATTATGAATCAATAAAAAACGTCCTTTGTAGAAAAAAAAAGCACATATGCCCGCAGATGTAGTAAGGGAGGAGAGCTAGGGAGCCATGATCAGAGCTGGCGGGCCATTGTATAGGCTAGGACAGTGACATAAATGTTTCTATACTTCCAGATTTTGGACATGACGCTCGGGAGAACATCATCTATAGGCGCTGATCGGTCATCAAATACAAATTTGTTTATGCAAATATTGTGTTTTGTAAGACTTTGTGGAGATCATTTTGACATTAAGGCTTCCATAGCAACCAAGATCTCCATATGCTTATCTCTCACTCTTAACATGTCACACTGTTAATTCAGGACAAGCACGATTCAACTCCCATTCATAGAAAATTCGATACCCGGGTAAATGTCGCTGGCATGTGGGGGTAGACCCGCAGTGCTGACTAGTATAGTGCCCCATCTAATTAGCGTTGCATTTGCGGAGTTTCCGGCCAATTCTCTGATTCTAATGCTGATCATTGTTCTATGTTATAAACTAACTTGCGTTGTTATATGAGATGACGTCAGGTGAGGAATTGCATAGCTGATTTCGTGGGTATATGAGTTCACAACACCTGCATGGCGTACCTAGCAGCTGGATTTATCTGCTAGTATATTAGCTTGGCCAACATTTAATATGACAGGAGGAAGAGTTCACGTCTTTGGTGTACGAGACTTGATAGGCCGCACAAGAATGATGTATGATACTCGAGATTAGATTCCAGAAGATGCGCCATTCTCACCCCGCTTTGGGCCTTTTGAACTCTAATTTGTTTGACTGCATCCACCTTTCGGTCATATGAGACAACTTGGTTTGGCATACTAGTGATTCAGCCTGAGTTGACTGTGGAGCTTGGCAGTCCCACTTTCGTTTCATCTGTAGGAGCACGAGCCATGCAACTTGCGGACATATTCTCTGAAAAGGTGTTTGCTAATGTCCGGATGTCTCCACTACCCGCATTACGTCCATACATAAGTCTCTGTTCATTATCATGGTATTCTCTCTATTTTTCTGGTTGACAGTTGACACATATCTTATGGGCTTATATATATCCTCAGTGACAGAATCATTAGTTAGAACTGTGGATGGAGGAACAATCTAATTGGGTGAATATGGAGTGCTTTATATAAAGGGCGCAATGGACGGAGAATACTCAAGTGTGAGAGTTTGGTGGAGTCTTCATTCCTTCTCCATGTGATTAATACTCATGGCCTTCTGTAGCCTACATGTGTGGACCTTTATAGGCTGGTAACTTGGTAGGAGCCCAGACTTTGGAGGGACGTTGCAGATCAAATTATCAGTAAAGAAAAAAGAGTGGCGTTTTGGCACCTGTGAGCATATTCTCCTGGTTTTTAAAGTGTGTTTTAAACATATTTTGAAATGTTACAAAATACTAAAATATTGTTTCATATGTACATCTGAACATTCTACGTGCCCAGAACGTCATTTCACAAAAAACCCGACAAGTTTTATGTCATGTGTGAGAAACAAATATTTCTGTATTAAAAAGGAAATTTCATGAGACATATTTTCGTCATTTTTTCACAGCCAAAAAAATATGTTGGTTTTCCGCGAAACTCGTTGTGCGCATATAGAATATCAAGATGTACGCGCCAATTTTTTGTTCGGATTTTTTTTGTTGAGAAAGCGAGTGCTTAATGAATGCAGAAAGCACAAAGCCACAAACTGGGATGGGCCGGGCTGGCCCAAACACGAAGGCTTCTTCAGTCCAGAAAGAAAACAAGGCATCGCCCCAATTTTTTTTAAAAAAACAGGGCATCGAGTGTTGGACATAAGCAAGATAAGGAGACCTTGTCCGGCTCAGACTGGTGCAATCACCAAGTTGATTAGAACTCGTATTGCTAGCTTCCATGCTATATAATATATGCGTGTAATCTACCCGTGTAAAGTTAACCCAGATGGCTCTAGGTGAGTCGACTACGGGAAGTGGGGATCGCCTGGTTCCGCTCCTGTGGCTGCCTTCGATACCAGCCATCCAGGTTCTAGGGTGAACATGTCCATCATTCAACGGAGCGGCGCCCTCGAGCCGGGCGAGGAGGCAGGGGCCTTCTTTGATGATGGATCTGGTAGGCTGTGTCTTCTCCAAGTCCTGGAGTTATTGGCAACGGCATGCCCTGCTTTGCCGTCGTTTCCCTCTCCTGAGCCGGCTGTCGTCTCCTCCTTGGCTCTGTGCGTGCAAGAGGTCGTTGGCATCTCCAAGCATTTGCTCGTTTTTTCTCTAGCTTGTTGTATGTGAGCATTGTGAGCTGCTCCCCGGCGCCTCTGTACCTTTCGCCCTTTTTTTGTTCTTTTTTCTTTGTTTGGTGTGTGGTTGTAATCTTGCATTGTAATCCTGGCCGGTTGATGGCTTTGTTAATTCTAAGCCGGGCTCCTCTGGAGCCTTCGTTCTAAGAGAGAGAGAGAGAGAGAGAGAGAGAGAGAGAGAGAGAGAGAGAGAGAGAGAGAGAGAGGTTTGTCCGGCGTTCATGTCGCCGGAGGCTACTCGGCGTTCGTCGCCAGACCGGGTTTGTCCAAACACAAGCCCTGGCCGCCGCCAGGGGCCGTGGTCGTCCCAAGGTCTGTACGCTCTGCCTATTCCTTCTCTATTACTTTGCCTACGCCTAAGATGAAGTAAAGGCGGCGCACAAATAGACATAGACTAGTGTACCGGCTCAAGGTCTGAATCGCCTGAGATCTCACCCATCGTTAGGCGGCGCACAAATAACCCAGTTTCTGTTTGGCAGGAGCGCCAGAGTGGGGAATGAAGAACAAATCAGCGAATGGAGGGCGGCAGCTGGTGGTTCACAAACGAAGGCTCAGCGGGGGCAAAGAAGCCTGGGAAGAGTGAAGATGCGATGGTGCGGGTGATGACCAAATACATCGAGATGAGAAAGAAGCAAGCGGAGGATGAAGTTGCTCTATTGGCAAAAGAAGGGGCCAAGGCGAGAAATGTGCAAGACTTCTCAATCAGCAGGTGCACTCCTGTTTTGCACAAAATGAAAAGCATTAGACATGATGAGAGGGCCAGGGCATACAATTACAATGTCTTCGGAAATGCTAAAAACCATGAGACCTTCCTGGCACCGGCTGCCGTGGATGAAGAAACTACTGTCCTGTGGCTTCGGATTGAAATGGCCAAGTTGCCCAAACCCACCTAGAGGTAGGAACTCTTGGAGATATCAATCTATTTTTCGTCATTATACTGACCTAGACTTTCTTCCATATGACTCTGCATTTATGTTCACATGTGTCTTGTCATTGTAAATACCAGCCACTTGTGCCTAGCTCTAGTTGCTTGGTAGAATTTATTCACATATTTCTTTGCTAGCTAAGATATATCTGTGTGTTGTCACGAATTTTCCATGGTTTTCATGTTATGTAGTATTAACTACCCTTAATTTCTGATAGACTTTTTTATGTCATTAACTAGTCATATTTTTTCCACTATGCTTGAAAAGCTATGGCGGTGTACTGTTATTGCATAGTTCTGTGATGGTTAGACAGGGTAGGAATTCAACAGGTTCATAATGTTGTTGCATAGTTCTGTTATGTGATTACGTTGAGAAATGATGTTCTGTGGCTTCACTTCCTGATCTGAACTACCTTCTCCTTAGGTTTACATGATTAGTTTTGCACTTCTTGGAAAGAGCTTTTGGTATATTTAAATTTTCTTTATGACATGTTATCTCTATATATGGTCATAATCTGAATGATGGCACTTAGTAGCAATGAAGATAATAATTAACACAAGCCATATCTTCAATGTCAAGAAACATACATAAACGAATAGAAACAAGGGTACATGTTATGCAGACGTGTCTATGTGAATAGGCATCTGCAGTTCAGCAGTACTACTTAGGCAGTACCAAGCAGACAAAACAGTAGAAGATCTTTGCACCACAGTCCCATGCCCAATGCCTCTACTGTCATTGCTAATGCCATCTTCTTGCATATTGTGTTGTCTGAGTGATCAAACCATCAGCAACAGATGCTAATCTTCTATCTGATTATCCATCCCAGTTAACTTTGACTAGCTAAACCAGGTTCTGTTTTTAGTTACAAATTTTAGCAAATTCAAATCAACATGTTATATTGCAGCATAAATGGCACAATACAAATGCTCGGCTTATTTCTTGTTGGGTTCCATGATATCTGCCATCTTGCTTGCTGTGGTTTTTGGTGAAACAGAGGATTTTTGCTGTGCATGCTTCATAACAGATGCCTTAATTACAGTATATCTTGTTGATCTCTTTGCCTAAGTTTGTTGCTTTTACGCGGTGGTCGCTTTTTGAGGAGGGATTGTAGTTATGCAGTAGTAAGAATGCTCCTACTCTTGCTTATAAGCCTAATATAATTTCCGTATAGAAATATAGTGGCCCTTGTGAATATATAATTATGTGACTATATAATTGTGTAACAACGATTACTTTACTGCTCATCTGTTGTGATCTGCAGCGAAAGGCAAGCATAGGACGTCTCCTGGTGTTGTTCATACTAGGCATAATTATGTTCGTGATATTGATTTCCTCCAAACAGTGGAAAAGATGCTGAAATACTGCAAGTTGTCATTGGATTTTTTGTTGATCTGTTTGTGTATTTCTTCAGAGATGGAGTTAAGTAACTTACTTAACTTGTGACTGAATGGGACAATGCATCATGCTAACTTGTGGTTGGTTAGCTAGTAAAGACTATAGTTGTACTAGCAACTTTGAACATTATGATAGTCTAAGTGAGTCGAATCTCGAACTAGAATAAAATTAGTCATCAGTCAGTAGTCTCACATCCTTGTGGATGTTGATTCATTTGGTCTTTTTTGTGGGAAGCCATGAATAATTGATGCTGCCATGCCTGCCCTTGAATAATGCTCATGGAGTCAAAGTGTGAACCTGGGAGACGATGAATGTTTGTGTTAATCTGAATTTGTATAATTTTGGCATCATACTATACCTGCTTCATTTCGTAAGTAACACTTGAGGATCGGTAACATACTTTTTTTGGTTGTGAAACTAGCTCGAAATGATGTGTATAACAGGAGAGTGAAAAAATGAAACCAAAAGATTGCATAGAAGTTTTCACGGTATAGATGGAAACAGAACGTGGCACTTGTATGCTATGAAAATGATCATTTTCATCAAGGAATGTTCCTCGTTGTGGCTTTTGATGGTCCTTGCCTAACCTTGCTTTTTTTGGGTTCCCTCTTCTGAAGAACTGCTGTGACATTGTGCTATTGTTGCTTGAAGAGGCTCGTAAGTTCTTATGGGTTCCAAATACACTAGGTAGCCTAATATATCCCGTATTTTCTTATCTTAAGTTCTTTTACATGGGACTTTGCATAATAATGCTATCATGTGGTTTCAATTTCTCGTGCGTATGCCCTTTAGTTACATTATTCGAATTGTTTGGCAGCAGCACGACCATGTGCCTCTACCAATTGACATCTGATGAAGTATGTTGTGTGAATCAGTACTCATAATCCTGAGGTATTGGTGATAATCCTAAACTAATCTTGGTATTGGTCTTCTATCAATACTACAAAAAGGGCTATAGATGGGACGGCCACTAATGGCGCACCTGTCATGTGGTGCGCCACTACTATATAGCAGTGGCGCACCATGTGCAGGTCCGCCATTAGTGTGGAAGACACTAATGGCGCACCATGCACACGGTGCGCCACTAGTAAATTTTGTTTCTTATTTTTTTAAAGATTCTAATGGCGCATCATGGCAGGGTGCGCCATTACTAGTTTAAACTAGTAATGGCGCACTGTGACACAGTGCGTCATTAGGATATATACTTTTTTAATTTTTTTGCAAAACTTCTAATGGCGCACCCGCAGCAGGTGCGCCATTAGTAACCAGGGTTACTAATGGCGCATTTGCGGGTGGTGCGCCACTAGTAACCTGGGACCAACGAGATATTTTGGACAACCCACCTATCCACTCACTTTCCCAACTTCATTCTCTCCACCTCCTCCTCCAAGCTTGTCTCGGCTGCCTCCTCCTCCTCACCTCATTTGCACCATAGATTCATCCAAATTAAGTGGTTAAATTACCTTTTTTTTGATAGGTAAGTAAGGGGGAAGCTATCTTTATGTTGTTCTCCCTCTCGAACAACGTGCATATGCACTTTTTGTGGACTATAGCTAGATCTATGTATGTTCGTGGTGTTGCATATGTTTGTGTTGTTGCATATATGTTTGCGCTTGCAGGTACCGGTATTTGAAATGCGATAGTTGCCAATATTTTGCCGGAATGTTGATTCATTTCCGTGTCGGCGAGAATTTTGGCACTATGCATTCTTTTTGGTCCTATTTTTAGGGAAAGTCATGCCAAATTTTTTCTTAATTCTAAAATATCGTTTTGCTCTATCTGTTGGGGAACGTAGTAATTTCAAAAAATTTCCTACGCACACGCAAGACCATGGTGATGGCATAGCAACGAGAGGGGAGAGTGTCTGTCCACGTACCCTCGTAGACCGTAAGCGGAAGCGTTATAACAATGCGGTTGATGTAGTCGTACGTCTTCACGATCCGACCGATCCAAGTACCGAACGTACGGCACCTCCGTGTTCAGCACATGTTCAGCTCGATGACGATCCCCGGGCTCCGATCCAGCAAAGCGTCGGGGATGAGTTCCGTCAGCACGACGGCGTGGTGACGATGATGATGCTCCACCGACGCAGGGCTTCACCTAAGCTCCGCGACGATATGACTTCACCGGCGCAGGGCTTCGCCTAAGCTCCGCGACGATATGACCGAAGTGGAATATGGTGGAGGGGGGCACCACACACGGCTAAGGAACGATCCGTAGATCAACTTGTGTGTTATGGGGTGCCCCCTGCCCTCAGATATAAAGGAGCAAGGGAGGAGGTGGCGGCCTAGGAGGGGCGCACCAAGGGGAGTCCTACTCCCACCGGGAGTAGGACTCCTCCTTTCCTAGTAGGAGTAGGAGAGAAGGAAGGGAAGGGAAGAAGGTGCGGCCTCCCCCCTAGTCCAATTCGGACTAGGCCTTGGGGGGGCGCGCGGCCTGCCCTAGGCAGCCCCTCTCTCTTTCCCGCAGGGCCCAATAAGGCCCAATACTTCTCCCCGGCGAATTCCCGTAACTCTCCGGTACTCCGAAAAATACCCGAATCATTCGTAACCTTTCCAAACTCCGAATATAGTCGTCCAATATATCGATCTTTACGTCTCGACCATTTCGAGACTCCTTGTCATGTCCCCGATCTCATCCGGGACTCCGAACTCCTTCGGTACATCAAAACTCATAAACTCATAATATAACTGTCATCGAAACCTTAAGCGTGCGGACCCTACGGGTTCGAGAACTATGTAGACATGACCTAGAACTATTCTCGGTCAATAACCAATAACGGAACCTGGATGCCCATATTGGCTCCTACATATTCTACGAAGATCTTTATCGGTTAAACCGCATAACAACATACGTTGTTCCCTTTGTCATCGGTATGTTACTTGCCCGAGATTCGATCGCCGGTATCCAATACCTAGTTCAATCTCGTTCTTGGCAAGTCTCTTTACTCGTTCCGTAATGCATCATTCCGTAACTAACTCATTAGCTACATTGCTTGCAAGGCTTTATAGTGATGTGCATTACCGAGAGGGCCCAGAGATACCTCTCCGACAATCGGAGTGACAAAACCTAATCTCAAAATACGCCAACCCAACATGTACCTTTGGAGACACCTGTAATACTCCTTTATAATCACCCAGTTACGTTGTGACGCTTTGGTAGCACCAAAGTGTTCCTCCGTAAACGGAGTTGCATAATCTCATAGTTACAGGAACATGTATAAGTCATGAACAAAGCAATAGCAACATACTAAGCGATCAAGTGCTAGGCTAACGGAATGGGTCATGTCAATCAGATCATTCTCCTAATGATGTGATCCCGTTAATCAAATGACAACTCATGTCTATGGTTAGGAAACATAACCATCTTTGATTAACGAGCTAGTCAAGTAGAGGCATACTAGTGACTATATGTTTGTCTATGTATTCACACATGTATTATGTTTCCGGTTAATACAATTCTAGCATGAATAATAAACATTTATCATGAAATAAGGAAATAAATAATAACTTTATTATTGCCTCTAGGGCATATTTCCTTCAGTCTCCCACTTGCACTAGAGTCAATAATCTAGTTCACATCATCATGTGATCTAACACCAATATTCACATCTGTATGTAATTAACACCCATAGTTCACATCGTCATGTGACCAACACCCAAAGGGTTTACTAGAGTCATTAATCTAGTTCACATCGCTATGTGATTAACACCCAAAGAGTACTAAGGTATGATCATGTTTTGCTCGTGAGAGAAGCTTAGTTAACGGGTCTGTCACATTCAGAGCCGTATGTATTTTGCAAATATTCTATGTCTACAATGCTCCGCACGGAGCTACTCTAGCTAATTGCTCCCACTTTCAATATGTATCCAGATTGAGACTTAGAGTCATCTGGATCAGTGTAAAACTTGCATCGATATAACTCTATACGACGGGCTCTTTTATCACCTCCATAATCGAGAAATATTTCCTTAGTCCTCACTAAGGATGTCTTTGACCAATGTCCAGTGATCTACTCCTAGATCACTATTGTACTCCCTTGCCAAATTCGGAGCAAGGTATACAATAGGTCTGGTACATAGCATAGCATACTTTATAGAATCTATGACTGAGGCATAGGGAATGACTTTCATTCTCTTTTCTATTTTCTGTCGTGGTCGGGATTTGAGTCTTACTCAATTTCACACGTTTTGCAACACAGGCAAGAACTTTTCTTTGACTGTTCCATTTTGAACTACTTCAAAATCTTGACAAGGTATGTACTTATTGAAAAACTTATCAAGTGTCTTGATCTATCTCTATAGATCTTGATGCTCAATATGTAAGCAGCTTCACTGAGGTCCTTCTTTGAAAAACTCCTTTCAAATACTCCTTTATGCTTTGCAGAATAATTCTATATTATTTCCGATCAACAATATGTCATTCACATATACTTATCAGAAATGTTGTAGTGCTCCCACTCACTTTCTTGTAAATACAGGCTTCTCCAAAAGTCTGTATAAAACCATATGCTTTGATCACACTATCAAAGCGTTTATTCCAACTCCGAGATGCTTGCACCAGTCCATAGATGGATCGCTGGAGCTTGCACATTTTGTTAGTTCCCTTAGGATTGAAAAACCTTCTGGTTGCATCATATACAACTCTTCTTTAATAAATCCATTAAAGAATGTAGTTTTGACATCCATTTGCCAGATTTCATAAAATGTGGCAATTGCTAACATGATTCGGACAGACTTTAAGCATCGCTACAGTTGAGAAAATCTCATTGTAGTCAACACCTTGAACTTGTCGACAACCTTTTTGTGACAAGTCGAGCTTTGTAGATAGTAACACTACTATCAGTGTCCGTCTTCCTCTTGAAGATCCATTTATTTAACATGGCTTGCTGATCATCGAGCAAGTCAATCAAAGGCCATACTTTGTTCTCATACATGGATCCTATCTCAGATTTCATGGCCTCAAGCCATTTCATGGAATCTGGGCTCATCATCGCTTCCTCATAGTTCGTGAGGTTCATCATGGTCTAGTAACATGACTTCCAGAATATGATTACCGTACTACTGCAGTGCGGATCTTACTCTGGAAGACCTACGAGGTTCGGTAGCAACTTGATCTGAAGTTTTATGATCATCATCACTAACTTCCTCACTAACTGGTGTAGGAATCACTGGAACTGATTTCTGTGATGAACTACTTTCCAATAAGGGAGAAGGTACAATTACCTCATCAAGTTCTATTTTCCTCGCACTCACTTCTTTCGAGAGAAACTTCTTCTCTAGAAAGGATCCATCTTAGCAACGAAAAACTTGCCTTCGGATCTGTGATAGAAGGTGTACCCAATAGTTACCTTTTGGGTATTCTATGAAGACGCACTTCTCGATTTGGGTTTGAGCTTATCAGGTGAAAACTTTTTCACATAAGCATCACAACTCTAAACTTTTAAGAAACGACAGCTTAGGTTTCATCGTTAAACCATAGTTCATACGGTGTCGTCTCAACGGATTTAGATGGTGCCCTATTAAACGTGAATGCAGCTGTCTCTAATGCATAACCCCAAAACGATATTGGTAAATCGGTAAGAGACATCATTGATCGCACCATATCAAAATAAAGCACGGTTACGACGTTCGGACACA
This sequence comes from Aegilops bicornis, assembly GCA_021605145.1. Lineage (NCBI taxonomy): Eukaryota > Viridiplantae > Streptophyta > Magnoliopsida > Poales > Poaceae > Aegilops > Aegilops bicornis. Next base: position 49,101,754 of record CM038675.1, on the reverse strand, counting down.
CCATAACGTTGTGGTGTTCTGTGGCGTGAACTGTGAAACTATTCCACATTGTTTTAATTGAAGACCAAACTCGTAACTCAAATATTCATCTCCATGATTAGATCGCAGAAACTTTATTTTCTTGTTACGATAATTTTCTACTTCACTCTGAAATTCTTTGAACTTTTCAACTATTTCAGACTTATGTTTCATCAAGAAGATATACCCATATCTGCTCAAATCATCTTGTGAAGGTCAGAAAATAACGATACTTGCCACGAGCATCAACACTCATTGGATCGCATACATCGGTATGTATTATTTCCAATAAGTCAGTATCTCGTTCCATTGTTCCGAACAACGGAGTTTCAGTCATCTTGCCCAAAAGGCACGGTTCGCAAGCATCAAATGATTCATAACCAAGTGATTCCAAAATCCCATCAGCATGGAGTTTCTTCATGCGCTTTACACCAATATGACCTAAACGGCAGTGCCACAAATAAGTTGCACTATCATTATTAACTTTGCATCTTTTGGCATCAATATTATGAATATGTGTATCACTACGATCGAGATCCAACAAACTATTTTTATTGGGTGTATGACCATCGAAGGTCTTTATTCATGTAAACAGAACAACAATTATTCTCTAACTTACATGAATAACCGTATTGCAATAAACATGATCAAATCATATTTATGCTCAACGAAAACGCCAAATAACATTTATTTAGGTTCCAAACTAATCCCGAAAGTATAGGGAGTGTGCGATGATGATCATATCAATCTTGGAACTACTTCCAACACTCATCGTCACTTCCCCTTCAACTAGTTTCTGATCATTCTGCAACTAACGATTCAAGTTACTACTCTTAGCAACTGAACCAGTATCAAATACCGAGGGGTTGCTACGAACACTAGTAAAATACACATCAATAATCTGTATATCAAATTTACCTTTGTTCACTTTGCCATCCTTCTTATCCGCCAAAAACTTGGGGTAGTTCCGCTTCTAGTGACCAGTTCCATTGCAGCAAAAGCACTTAGTCTCAGGCTTAGGTCCAGACATGGGCTTCTTCACTCGAGCAGCAACTTGCTTGCCGTTCTTCTTGAAGATCCCCTTCTACCCTTTGCCCTTTTCCTTGAGACTAGTGGTCTTGTCAATCATCAACACTTGATGCTCTTTCTCGATTTCTACCTTCGTCGATTTCAACATCACGAAGAGCTCGGGAATCGTTTTCGTCATCCCTTGCATACTATAGTTCATCACGAAGTTCTAGTAACTTAGTGATGGTGACTAGAGAATTCTGTCAATCACTATCTTATCTCGGAAGATTAACTCCCACTTGATTCAAGCGATTGAAGTACCGGACAATCTGAGAACATGCTCACTAGTTGAGCGATTCTCCTCCATCTTTTAGCTATAGAACTTTGTTGGAGATTTCATATCTCTCAACTCGGGTATTTGCTTGAAATATTAACTTCAACATCTCATATGGTCCATGACGTTCAAAACGTCTTTGAAGTCCCGATTCTAAGCCGTTAAGTATGGTGCACTAAACTATCAAGTAGTCATCATATTGAGCTAGCCAAACGTTCATAACGTCTGCATTTGCTCCTGCAATAGGTCTGTCACCTAGCGGTGCATTAAGGACATAATTCTTACGTGCAGCAATGAGGATAAACCTCAGATCACGGATCCAATCCGCATCATTGCTACTAACATTTTTCAATACAATTTTCTCTAGGAACACATATAAAAACATAGGGAAGCAACAACGCGAGCTATTGATCTACAACATAATTTGCAAAATACTACCAGGACTAAGTTCATGATAAATTAAAGTTCAATTAATCATATTACTTAAGAACTCCCACTTAGATAGACATCTCTCTAGTCATCTAAGTGATTACGTGATCCAAATCAACTAAACCATGTCCGATCATCACGTGAGATGGAGTAGTTTCAATGGTGAACATCACTATGTTGATCATATCTACTATATGATTCACGTTCGACCTTTCGGTCTCCGTGTTCCGAGGCCATATCTGTTATATGCTAGGCTCGTCAAGTTTAACCTGAGTATTCGCGTGTGCAACTGTTTTGCACCCGTTGTAGATGGACGAGAGCTTATCACACCCGATCATCACGTGGTGTCTGGGCACTACGAACTTTGGCAATGGTGCATACTCAGGGAGAACACTTCTCGATAATTTTAGTGAGAGATCATCTTATAATGCTACCGTCAATCAAAGCAAGATAAGATGCATAAAGGATAAACATCACATGCAATCAATATAAGTGATATGATATGGCCATCATCATCTTGTGCTTGTGATCTCCATCTCAAAGCACCGTCATGATCACCATCGCCACCGGGCGCGACACCTTGATCTCCATCGTAGCATCGTTGTCGCCTCGCCAACTATTGCTTCTACGACTATCGCTACTGCTTAGTGATAAAGTAAAGCAATTACATGGCGCTTGCATTTCATACAATAAAGCGACAACCATATGGCTCCTGCCAGATTGCCGATAACTCGGTTACAAAACATGATCATCTCATACAATAAAATATAGCATCACGTCTTGACCACATCACATCATAACATGCCCTGCAAAAACAAGTTAGACGTCCTCTACTTTGTTGTTGCAAGTTTTACGTGGCTGCTACGGGCTGAGCAAGAACCGTTCTTACCTACGCATCAAAACCACAACGATAGTTTGTCAAGTTGGTGCTGTTTTAACCTTCGGAAGGACCGGGCGGAGCCACACTCGGTTCAACTAAAGTGAGAGAGACAGACACCCGCCGGTCACCTTTAAGCAACGAGTGCTCGGAGCGGTGAAACCAGTCTCGCGTAAGCGTACGCGTAATGTCGGTCCGGGCCGCTTCATATCACAATACCGCTGAACCAAAGTATGACATGCTGGTAAGCAGTATGACTTATATCGCCCACAACTCACTTGTGTTCTAGTCGTGCATATGACATCAACGCATAAAACCTGGCTCGGATACCACTGTTGGGGAACGTAGTAATTTCAAAAAATTTCCTACGCACACGCAAGACCATGGTGATGGCATAGCAACGAGAGGGGAGAGTGTCTGTCCACGTACCCTCGTAGACCGTAAGCGGAAGCGTTATAACAACGCGGTTGATGTAGTCGTACGTCTTCACGATCCGACCGATCCAAGTACAGAACGTACGGCACCTCCGTGTTCAGCACACGTTCAGCTCGATGACGATCCCCGGGCTCCGATCCAGCAAAGCGTCGGGGATGAGTTCCGTCAGCACGACGGCGTGGTGACGATGATGATGCTCCACCAACGCAGGGCTTCGCCTAAGCTCCGCGACGATATGACTTCACCGGCGCAGGGCTTCGCCTAAGCTCCGCGACGATATGACCGAAGTGGAATATGGTGGAGGGGAACGGCTAAGGAACGATCCGTAGATCAACTTGTGTGTTCTGGGGTGCCCCCCTGCCCCCGTATATAAAGGAGCAAGGGAGGAGGTGGCGGCCTAGGAGGGCGCACCAGGGGGAGTCCTACTCCCACCGAGTAGGACTCCTCCTTTCCTAGTAGGAGTAGGAGAGAAGGACGGGGAAGGGAAGAAGGGGTGCGGCCCCTCCCCCTCGTCCAATTCGGACTAGGCCTTGGGCGCGCGGCCTGCCCTAGGCAGCCCTCTCTCTTTCCGCAGGGCCCAATAAGGCCCAATACTTCTCCCCGGCGAATTCCCGTAACTCTCCGGTACTCCGAAAATACCCGAATCATTCGGAACCTTTCCGAACTCCGAATATAGTCGTCCAATATATCGATCTTTACGTCTCGACCATTTCGAGACTCCTCGTCATGTCCCCGATCTCATCCGGGACTCCGAACTCCTTCGGTACATCAAAACTCATAAACTCATAATATAACTGTCATCGAAACCTTAAGCGTGCGGACCCTACGGGTTCGAGAAATATGTAGACATGACCTAGAACTATTCTCGGTCAATAACCAATAGCGGAACCTGGATGCCCATATTGGCTCCTACATATTCTACGAAGATCTTTATCGGTCAAACCGCATAACAACATACGTTGTTCCCTTTGTCATCGGTATGTTACTTGCCCGAGATTCGATCGTCGGTATCCAATACCTAGTTCAATCTCGTTACCGGCAAGTCTCTATACTCGTTCCGTAATGCATCGTTCCGTAACTAACTCATTAGCTACATTGCTTGCAAGGCTTTATAGTGATGTGCATTACCGAGAGGGCCCAGAGATACCTCTCCGACAATCGGAGTGACAAAACCTAATCTCAAAATACGCCAACCCAACATGTACCTTTGGAGACACCTGTAGTACTCCTTTATAATCACCCGATTACGTTGTGACGTTTGGTAGCACCAAAGTGTTCCTCCGGTAAACGGGAGTTGCATAATCTCATAGTTACAGGAACATGTATAAGTCATGAAGAAAGCAATAGCAACATACTAAACGATCAAGTGCTAGGCTAACGGAATGGGTCATGTCAATCAGATCATTCTCCTAATGATGTGATCCCGTTAATCAAATGACAACTCATGTCTATGGTTAGGAAACATAACCATCTTTGATTAACGAGCTAGTCAAGTAGAGGCATACTAGTGACTATATGTTTGTCTATGTATTCACACATGTATTATGTTTCCGGTTAATACAATTCTAGCATGAATAATAAACATTTACCATGAAATAAGGAAATAAATAATAACTTTATTATTGCCTCTAGGGCATATTTCCTTCACTATCCCGCAGGCACCATGGCCCGCACGATGACCGAAGGCATCGTGAATAGGTTTTTGAGCTCCGCGAAGGCCGAGGTGCTTTAAAAGAACGAGACGGATATAAGATGTCCGTGTCGAAGATGCAAGCTGAATTGCGAACCCGGATTCCGGGCAGGTGCGGGACCACCTACTCTTGCGTGGTTTCATGGATGGCTATCGGTGGCAAGGTGATGAAGATGACTATGAAGTCGTCCATGGGATTCGGGCGGCAAGAAATGAGCAAGACTCGGGCGGGCGAGAAGACGAAGAATCTCCAGGACATGATCACGACGGTGATGCTGTACACAGTCATCATGTAGAAGATGCAGGACATGATGATGAGGAAGATGCCGGAGCAGACGAAGGGCATGATCATGAAGATGAAGATGCCGGCGGAGCAGACGACGATGGACCATCGATGGGCTGGGTGCAGGACCCTCATGTTCAAGAGCTGCTTCTCAAGCAGACGGATAACGCAAGAGCTGCCGCCCGAGAGAAAGCCAAGCTGGATCAACTGGAGATAGATGCGGTTACTCCATTGTATAAAGGATGCAGGCCCGAGGATACCCGCCTGAAAGTAACGCTCATGGCTGTGGAGATGAAGGTAAAGCACAAAATGACTGACACATGCTTCGACGAGAACATGTCATTCTGGCGCGAACGTCTTCCCAAGGGGAACAAGTGCCCGACCAGTTTCGAGGAGGCGAAGAAAATCGTGTGTCCTCTGGATTTACCGCACGTGAAATACCATGTGTGCATCAACAACTGCATCATTTGTCGGGACGAGCACGCGGAGTCTACCATATGTCCGGTGTGCGGCGTCACTTGATACAAGAAGAGGAAGAAAGCTCCTCGAAAAGTGGTATGGTACTTTCCGATCACTCCTCGTCTGCAGCGGTATTTCGTGGACCCTAAGATAGCAATGCTACTGCGTTGGCACACGGATAGGGAGGAGAAGAAGATAGAAGATGACGCAAATGATCCGGAGATAAATAAAAAGACAAGATGCTGAGTCACCCTAGGGATGGGAGCCAGTGGCAAGCGTTGAAATTCGAACACCCAGAATTTGGGAAGGATCCAAGGAACATCGTGCTGGGCTCGAGCACCGATGGAGTCAATCCGTTTGGCAGCCAGAGAAGCACACATAGCACCTGGCCTGTGTTTGTGTGGATGTACAACCTTCCCCCCTGGTTGTGCATGAAGAGGAAGTACATTCACATGAGTATGCTAAATGAAGGGCCGAAACAACCAGGGAACGACATCAATCTGTATTTGGAGCTGCTGAAAGAGGAGCTAGACACGTTGTGGAAAACGCCAGCCAATACGTGGGACGCCGCACAGAAAGAATATGTCCCTATGAGAGCCGCACTGCTCACGACGGTGCACGACTATCTCGGTTACGGATATCTCGCGGGGCAGGTGGTCCACGGATTTTCTGGATGCATCAGGTGCATGGATGACACAACGTATCGCCAGCTAGATAGAGATCCCGGGTCTTCAAAAACTGTGTTCATGGGACATCGAAGGTGGCTTCGCGACGATGACCCGTGGAGGAAACGCAAGGATCTGTTCGATGGTGAAACCGAACCCCGAAGACGCCCGCGTACGAGGAGCGGCGAGGAAATAGACCTGCTGTTGAAAAATTGAAAAGATTGCACACTGCCGGGAAAGAAGCAAAAGGCGCCAGAGCCGGGAAAGAAGTGAAAGGCGCCAGAGCCGCTGCTGAAGGTATGGAAAACGAGGTCTGTTTTCTGGGACTTGCCGTACTGGAAGATCCACTGTGTGCCTTACAGCCTTGGTGTCATGCATATCATGAAGAATGTGTGCGAGAGTCTGCTTGGTACCCTTCTCAATATGCCAGAGAGGACCAAAGATGGGCCGAAAGCAAGGGCAGACTTGAAATCAATGGGCATCAGGGAGGAGCTTCACGCTAATGATCATGATGATGATGAGGCGAAGCAGGACACGGAAAGTTTTAGCAAAGGCAAAAAGGCCAAGAAGTCCGGAAATGACTACCCTCCCGCGTGCTTCACTCTAAGTCAGGAGGAGATCGATCAGTTTTTCACCTGCCTCGTAGGAGTAAAACTTCCTTATGGTTACGCGGGGAAGATAAGCAGATACCTAGACCCAGCGAAGCAGAAGTTCAGCGGGATGAAGTCTCACGACTGTCACGTACTGATGACGCAGATACTTCCAGTTGCAATCCGTGGGATCATAGACGCGCACGTCAGTGAAACGCTATTTGGCCTATGCAACTTTTTCGACGTCATCTCTCAGAAGTCGATTGGCGTGAGGCAACTCAGAAGGCTACAGGAAGAGATCGTGGTGATACTATGCGAGCTATACGGGACAACCATAAATGAATTGGAGAGGTATGTATGCACATATCAGAATCAGAGATATCTGGACATTAGCAAATAGGCGCGGGATCTATGGACGTTCAAAATTAGTTTCGAATTGGGCTCAACAGCTGGGCCATGCGTTCAACAGTACACAGATTCCTCAACTGGACCCATTTTATGTGCTCCTAGCTTTTGGTTATTAGAGGTCCCCTACTGCATTGGGCTCACGCATTTTTGGTCCCTAGGGAAGATATATATAGGATAGAGACTAATATCTAGATAATTAGAACAAATCAGCCAATCAGCGACCTCAAGTTAGACAAAGTAATGTCACAACATGTAGGCATCGAAGTGAACTCTGGGATCGAGCGATACATCAACCAGGCGTTGAGCGAGCCAGTGATGTCTCCTCCAACAGGTTGCCTCTCTCGTCTTCACCATTTTGTAATATAGTATAAACGAAAGTGAAATTAAATGAATCAATCCGTGTCAATTGAATGGTTGATTTAGGAGCCAATCTCTCTCGCATCTCCGTCTTCCCCAACCAAAAGTTTTGACCATTTTAGCTGCAACATATCAAATGAACTATTTAAAATTCTTTACGGATCTTAATGCAACTTATTAAGAGTGACTAGAAAATTGTCTTTCCAACTGTAGAGGACGTCAGATGGATGAGAGGATAGCCAAATGCAGCTTCACGGCATGAAGAACAGTGAGCTCCCCAGTTCCGGCTTAAAGCAACATAATGCAGCTTCCAACAACACAGTGAAACAGCTCAAAGCTTTCAAGCATTGTCTCTATACTGTCACCTTGCACAGTGCTTCATTCATTCCACACCACACGGAGTGTCTGGCATAGCCTCTATTAGTATTATGCATCACCCAAATGATGAGCTGGACTGTGGCCCTTACCCCTAGGAACTGAGTAGTTGGGGACTTGTGCGAAACCAGCGCCTCCTTAAGCTTGTGAACAAACATGGAAGCTTCAAGGTGGGCACTCTTGAGCACATACCCGAAGAGATGGTGAGCAGATCTGCACACCCAGTCCAGCAAAGCTCCGTAGCAGTTTGCTCTGTTTTGTTTAGATAGAATATATGTCTAATGAAAAAAATATTTTTGGCAACATAATGTCTAAAAACTTTCAGAAGATGTAGGAAGTCAGTGAGACGTGCAGTGCAATGTGAACAGTTGGAATCAGGAATGGTATACAATATGACCAATAACATATTTTTCATCAGAAGCACATGTGTTGTTTAGAAACTTTGAGAACACCATAGACGTATACACACAGACCACACTCACACTAACAGGGCGCCTTCTAAAAACAGAGTTGCAGAGCTCATCAATTAGTGGTATATTTCAGATAAAAAAATATTTACTTTCGGTACAAAAAATATAATATAATTTTTGGTTGTTACAGTATTGTCTATAACCACCATTGTATCAATAAGGTTCGAACAACCTATAAAGAGGATCATCGTGATGTCATACTCAACCGACTATCACACTTGAGTAATGTTCTTGGTCAGTCTCTCCCCTTACATATACCATAGATCCTAACGACCTCAGTAAACTATATATTGGTCATTCATTTGCACTTGCTACTAGTGATTCTTCTATTGGGCATATACATTAGAACATAAGACGTGGCAACCACAATATAGTGAGAGGAGACCATAATAATAGAACATGAGTGTTATTTATGTACATGTGGAATTTGCAACATCATGACACAATAAAAGACACCTTTTATCAAAAAAGAAGACATAGGCATTCACCTCATGCATGCGGGATGAATACTCTACCAACTCCCTCACTTGAGCAAAGTTCTATGTCCATCTCGGATAATTCATCCTGGAGCCCGGGCTCATCTACTCCCTCTCAGAAAACAATTCAAAACAAATACTAGAAAAATTCAAAAAATTCCAATTTTTTTTGTGGTGGTAGATAATTTGACGCGTGAGGTGCGCCCAAAATTAAACTTATTTGGACATATGAGTAGCTCTCGGCAAAAAAGACAAATCGGGTCAAAACAGTGAGTGAACAGTAAACATTTTTACAGACCCTGATTTTGTTTTTTTGCCGAGAGCTGCTCAGATGCTCAAATGAGTTGAATTTTGGGGCGCACCTCACGCGTCAAATTATCTACCACCACAAAAAAATTGGGTTTTTTTGAATTTTTCTAGTATTTTTTTTTGAATTTTTTTTCTAAGCGTGGGTGCAGCTGAGCCCGGGTGCAGATTAGCCGCACTCGTCCATCTCCCGCTTTACATATACAACCACTTAATTATTATTTTTGAGCCAGTATACGACAACCACTTCATCCAACTCGGGCCGACGTTCCTGCACAGCATGATGCCGTTCGAAAGGATGAATGGTGTCATCAAAGGATACGTTCGCAACATGTCACGTCCAGAAGGAAGCATAGCCAGGGGCTTTCTGACCGAAGAGTGCATCTCCTACTGCACGAATTATCTAGGTATCGAGGACCCCGTTGGTCCGCCCGTCAACAAGCACATCGGCAGGCTTGCTGGATTGGGTCACCGTGAGGGTCGCCGCGAAATGCATGTCGACTTCGAGGGTCGACTCGCCGACTTTGAAAGAGCAAACCTAGTCGCGCTACAACACATAGACGTGGTCGATCCTTGGGTGGTAGAGCACAAAACCTTTATTGAGAAGACGTACAATGATCGAGGCCAACAGAGGACTGACGAAGATATAATCAAAGTGCACAACTCATGTATCACGCGTTGGTTCAAGCAGAAGCTTCTGTCGTACCCTTTACATGAGGATTCTTCCGCGGAAGAACAACTCATATTCGCCTTGTCACAGGGCGCCGAGCACAACCTGATGACCTATGAGGCGTACGATATCAACGGCTACACATTCTACACCGAGGACAAGGACATGAAGAGCGATGGTTATCAGAACTCCGGGGTAATGATGGAATCCTACACCGGTAACGACAAGGATAGATACTACGGAAGGATCGAGGAAATCTGGGAGCTGAGCTACGCTGGAGAGAAGGTCCCGATGTTCCGTGTCAGATGGGCCAAGAGCGTCATAAAATAAGACCGGTATTTCACCACCATGGTTATACCCGAAGCCAAATCCAAGATCATGGTATAAGCGTCATCGCGAAAAATGACCCATGGGTACTGGCTTCCCAAATGGACCAATGCTTCTTCATTACCGACCCGCCAAAGCCCAGTCGTGTTGTCGTGAGGAGAGGCAAAAGGAAGATCATCGGAATGGATGGAGTCGCCAATGAGCAAGACTTCGACAAGTACGGCGACCCGAAGATGGAACATGACGATGACGATGAAGTATCAGCATACACCACAAGAAGAAGCAGGACTACCCTATCTAAAGGACGTCCGTTCAAGAGAAGAACTCCATTTACAAAAAATAAGGGCAAGAAGATTGTGAATAGATAGCTACCTAACATCGATTGTATTTAATTGTAGCCTTCATTTCTCGATTGTATTTCATGGGCACTTTTTGAACTCATTAATGTTTTTAGATTTCATGGACACTCGATCTAGATCCCCCTCCATCTCGATCGCTATCCCACCTAGCCAAATCCGGTCCCCCTCGCCGCCGAGCACCCCCCCGCACCATCTCCCCCGCTCCACCGGCCGCCGCCACCGACCCCCCGCACCATCCCCCACTCCATCGCCGCCGACAACCAACCGCACCATCCCCGCTCCACCGGCCGCCGTCGCCGACCCCCTGCACCCTCCCCCGCTCCACCGGCCGCCGCCGCCGAACCCCGGCCCGCACCCTCCCCCACTCCACCGCCGCCGACGACCACCCGCATCCTCCCCCCATATGAATATTTTTTCATATTCATAAATATTTTCAAATAACAAATTTGAACATATTTAAAAAAAATATTACTGTTTTTATAAAAAAATATTACTGTTATGATTTAAACAAGTTTGAACATATTTAAACACAAATAAATATCAAACAACATTTTAAATGCATAAAAATAAAAATTGGGGAGCCTGGGAATCGAACCCAGGACCTCCTGGTGTGTGTGCTGCGTGCTGACCAGTCGGGCTAGTGGGCGGGTTCTGATGTAGATAGGGTTAGGTGGTATATAACCTGACCAGTCGGGCTAGATTAAAACAAAATTCTAATGGCGCACCGGGGGGAGGTGCGCCATTAGAATAGTCGTACTTATGGCGCACTACGGGGAGGTGCGCCATTAGAACCCTCCCTCCATCTACTGCCCTCAGACTGTGGCCTGCCTCCTCCTCGCCAGATCCCCTCGATCGGCCCCAACCGTGCACGCCACAGAGCCACCCACGCGCCCCCGCCGTCCGCCGCCTCCGTCCGCTGCAGCCGCCTACGCGACCCCGCTGCCTCCCTCTCCCCTTCCTCCCCCTCGAGCACCGCCTCCCCCCGAGCCCCGCCTCCCCCGCGAGTGCCGCCCCCTCCGTCCCCTACGTCCGCCACGCCTGCACGTCCGTCGACACGCCGCCTCCTCCTCGGCGCCTCCTCCTCGGCCGCGCCGCCCGCCCGCCTCCTCGGCCTTGGCGCCCTCCTCTGACAGCCTGCCGTTATCTAGTGAGCCTCTCTTCAATTGTTTTTGCTGTTGGTCAGTTCTTGCTGCCGTTATCTAGTAAGTCAGTTTTGAACAGCAAGTGTTCTAGGGTTCATAAGATCTCCTACAGTCAAAATTTTAGGGTTCAAGTGTTCAAGTGTTCATTGCTTTTGCTTACTAGGGTTCAAGTGTTCAATTTCTCAACTTGTGGAGGAGGTAACTAGTAGATCAGTAGATCAGTAGTTAGTTAAGTAGGATCAGTAGGATATTGCTTTTGCTTATATGCGGTCAATTTCTCAACTTGATAACTAGTAGATCAGTAGTTTATATATTGTCACATTGACTAGGTTTCATACAAAAAAAATCCAGGTTACATAAATTTGTAATTTTATATGGCAATATTATATAGTGGTGAAAGGCTCAGCTCTGTCTGACTAATGCTATGCAATGTTATAAAATGGCATCCATTTTGGGCTGAAAAAAATGTTATTTCATGAGTTGACAAACTATCTGCTAATACTTCTTCATTGTGAGTAGTTCCACTTTCAGTTTATAAGAAGTATACTATGCTTATAACTAAGCCAAATGTTTACATTATTCTTATTACTGTGCATGCTGTGATGTTCTAGACAGTTAAGTATTTGCAACCTGCTGCTAAACTAGATCATGAATATGTCATTGCTTTTCAGTGAGCTCCTAAGTGTACTATTATTCATTTATGATAGTTTGTGAGATACAGAAATAGATAAATTTAAGTTTGTAATGGCTAACAGCCAGACATGTGAATCTATTCTTGATACACCTTTTCCCTTTTCTTAGAATCATCATATACAAATTAGAACCTTTCTAACATCTGCATATTTCAGGTTTCCAAGGAGGTAAAGGAAGTGAAGTTCAGATAGTGCAGCAGTAGCAACACCTCCAAGGTGAGAAATATGTTCAGTTAGGTACAGATAGCATCATGTAAGAAAATGGCCATAATGTGCCCTGATAATGATGTATTTTGTCATAAAAATATATAGTGGACTGCCATGGTCCTGTGTTTGCAAGCTGTCATAATCTTCAGTTTACTTGACTTTTGAGGCTGCTAGTAGTTTACTTCCATGAGTTGCTTTATTGACATGGCACATTTGCAATGGAGTTTTATATATCTTTAGCCACTGTTCATTAACAGCAAGTCAGTTTTGTTTATAGTTGAAAGTAAGTGTGTGGTTTGACATTTTGACTGTTGGGGGGTAGTATTGTAACTAGAAGACCATGTATTTTCAGAATTGAGCTAAAGATTTGGGGGGTAGTATTTCTAATTTTAGAGCACCTTTGCTGGATGTATTTTACAGCAGTTGTTGGAATCAAAACAATGCTTGTGGGTTGTCCTGTTAAGTTGAGTGAGTCATTAGAGGGCAGATAGAGTCACCCACACCAATTAATGTTTATGAAGAAGAAGAATAAACCTGCTGCTGCTGCTGTTATGCCTGTATTCACTGCTGCTGCTGCTGTACTTGTGATGATGATGCTACTTGTGATCTTCTGAAATGACCCATTGGCGACTTCATTACGCGGGGATAATGATTTTGCAGGTACCCTGAGAGGCCCTTGAGTTTCCCGAATGTCGATTAACTTCCGTTCCGGCAAATTCGGGTACTCCATATGTCCTATTTTCAGCAAAGGTCATGCTGAAATTTTCCGTGAATTTTAGCATGACTTTGCTAAAAATAGAACATATGGGGTACTTGCGACTAATGCATGGGCCGGGGTATCTTAGTGCTTAGTTAAGTAGGATCAACAACCCCGCCATTCTTGTTGCATTAAACCATAGGTGGCAATAGAGCCAAGTGGTCTTTCCTTTTAAGCGTTGTACCTTTTTGTTTTGCTAATGTGTACTAGGTGCTCCCATCTTCTGTGTCATTGTTACCCTAATTTATAGTCCAGTACAATTGGACTTTCAAAGACAGCCTGTTATCATGCATGTTTTATGATCTGTTGTAAGGGTACTAATTGGTCTCTTACGCTGCTTATCGAGATGGGGAAGCAGCCACCGCCGCTCTGCCACATCAAGATCTGAGTTGGATGCTTCCGAGTTCTTCAATATCATACTTGGGACTTCAGTATCATCCATGACGCAGGTATATAAAACGAGAGATCTCCCCTTCACCCATCTCATTATGATATCTGTTGTTTGCTACATCACTCATTGTCCCAAACTGCAGAGGTTGCCTGACAGTTTTATGAACATGTTGGGTGAAGATCCACCAAATAATGTAAAGCTGCGACACGCCGGCAGCGGGTTACACAGGCTGTGGGATGTGGAGTTGGTGATCAAGGAGGGCCACATGTACTTGTATCGTGGGTGGGAGAAGTTCTTCCGTGCCTACGACCTGCGGCTGTGGTACTTCCTTCTCTTCAGGTACGACGACGACGCCACCATGCTCATCGTGAAGGTGTTCAACACGACTATGTAAATGATGCGCCACGCTGACGATGATGATGCCAGTACGTTCTGCCTCTTCTTATTCCTCTACATTTGGCTTTGTCTCACATCGATTGTTAACGGTCATTGCTGCATTTGGGCAGGCAATGGGAGCAGCAGCAGCGGCACTGGCTACAACCAAAGCAGCAGCGACTATGGATGTAGCAAAAGCAACAGCGATTCTGGCTTTAGCGACAGCAGCAGCGATTCTGGCAGCAGCAAAGACAACAAGAAGGAGGATCTAGACTAGAGTGCGGGAGAATAGGAGCAGAGTGGGGATGAGGAGCTGCAGGATGACGATGGGCATCAGGCTGAGGATGACCTAGCGCTGGTGGTGGCTGACCAAGGGCAAGAGATGGTCGTGGCTGACCATGGGCAAGAGATGGTGGTGGCTGACCATGGGCAAGAGATGGAGGTGGCTGAGGATGACCTAGCGATGGTCGTGCATGTCCTGCCTGAAGGTGGCCTCGCGATGGTGGTGGTGCCTGACAATGACCATGCACCGGTGGTGGCGCCGGCGATCCCACAGCTGGGCGACATGACCACGCCAATTATGGTAGAAGACTACATCCCACTGCCTCCACTGCCTCCACCGCCTCGCCGCTCTTGGCGATCAAATGAGGAAGGAGAATGAGAAGAACAATTAGAACTGAACTATGTCAGTTATTTCATATCTCAAAAATTATATATATATATATATATATATATATATATATATATATATATATACTTAATTACCTATGTTATCTCTAATATGCTTAGTTTCCTATAGGTTAGCTTCATTTTACCTAAGTTGGCTCTAATATGCTAACTTAGAGCTTATATGCTTAGTTTCCTATAGGTTAGCTCCAAAATAACTTATGTTAGCATAAAATGATCAAGTTTAGATAATAAGCTTATAGTCTTCTTCTTATTCTTCTTCTTTTCCAAAATGACATAGGTTAGCTTCATTTTACCTAAGTTGGCTCTAATATGCTAACTTAGAGCTTATATGCTTAGTTTCCTATAGGTTAGCTCCAAAATAACTCATGTTAGCACAAAATGATCAAGTTTAGATAATAAGCTTATAGTCTTCTTCTTATTCTTCTTCTTTTCCAAAATGACATAGGTTAGCTTCATTTTACCTAAGTTGGCTCTAATATGCTAACTTAGAGCTTATATGCTTAGTTTCCTATAGGTTAGCTCCAAAATAACTTATGTTAGCACAAAATGATCAAGTTTACATATTAAGCTTATAGTCTTGTTCTTATTCTTCTTATTCTTCTTCTAGTATTCTTCTAGTCTTCTTCTTCTCTTCTTCTTCTTCTTCTTCTACCTTCTTGTTTATCATTTTGCAGATTTGATTTAATTCACGGAAGCTTGCATGGATGGAGTGCTTCTTTTCCATTTGTGTTTTTATTTTGTATCAATGTGAAACTTTTGTGAATTGATGGATAACGGTGTTGGATGAACAATGTGAAACTTTTGTAATATGTAACGATGGAACTATGTGTTGGCTATGTATGTATATATGATGAAACTTGTGTATTGTATATGATTGTTATATGGATGCTTGTTGTATATATATGTGTTGGATATCTCATATGTGAAATAGTGACCTGAGATTAAGAAAAAACGAAAAAAAATTTTAAAAAAATGTTACTAATGGCACACTACCATGTGGTGCGCTATTAGTATAGCAGATAATAGTGGCGCACTGTGGGCAATACTAATGGCGCACTACGTGGTGCGCCATTAGAACACCAGATTCTAATGACGCACATGTGGTGCGCCATTAGAAAAAAATTCTAATAGCGTGATGCTAGTGGCGCACCAGTAGTGCGCCATTAGAAGGCAAAACTGGTGCCCCACTAGCATGCCTTTTCCTAGTAGTGTATGTGCATAGAGCTATTTAATGAAAGTGTTGAATCTTTTCTAGTAATTTGTTAAAACAACAATTTGAATCCGTTACAGCCACCCTTCCCAGAATTGTGGGCGAATGGAAATCCCGAAGGAAAATTTGCCGTGATGGTTAACGAAGAAATGGCGCAATCTCCGGCTATTGCGGCACGATCTCCCACGATTCTGGGAAGGAAGCAAATCGTGGGGCTGATTTCACGCGGAGATAGCGCCGCAATAGCAGTCTTTTCACCCGCCATTTTAAACTCTGTTGATAACTAACCTCCTAGGTCGGGCTTTGACTATTTTGAAAAGAATATATGGTAATGGGTATCAAACAACCACACAATTTTTGTCTTCCTTTCGTGCACTCATCACATAAGCAATGGAAGCTACCAGATTTGCATCAATAATCTAATGACTGTTAGTGATGTTATTGTCACCGAGCTGCACCACCATAGACCAAACCATTAAGACGTAATATGTAACCAGCTATATCATGGAAGGTTCGGTTGGTGTATCATTGTTTGCGGTAGGCTAATGATACTAGGGCTAGTTGACATGTATCATAAAACCTACCAACAACCTAAAAGTTTTTGTGTAGAGAGGCTGGGCACGGAAGCAAATGAATTGATTTTCCAAGCAATGAACGGACACATATGCCACGGAATCGAAAGAACTTCTCCTTTTTTGTAACCTCATATAAGTAATGGACACGGAGATCCAATCTTATCGCTGAGTTCATATATGGATAGCAAAGTTCCAATCTCGATCCCCTGCCTTGCCACACGCATCCCGCTTCCTGATCCGCCGACCTTCCATTCCGACCGCATCAGCTCCGGGAGGCCGTGTCCAGCAACCAGAGTGGTCCCTAGCTTCCTTGCGTGCCAGGTTTCACGTGGCCAGGCTAGCTGCTTGCGGAAAAAAGAGGACAAAAACTCCAGCCGCCGCGCCATGTCAATTCCAGCGCCGCTGGAGGATAAGGACCTCCTCCAGGAGATTTTCTCTCCGGCTCCCTCCGCTGCCATCAACCCTCTCCCGCTCCTCCCTAGTGCGCGCGCTGGCGCCGCATCCTCTCCGATCCCCGGTTCCTCCGCCGTTTCAGCAGACACCACTCGTGTTGACACATATCATAAAACCTAACAACAACCTAAAAGTGTGAACCACCTTTATTGTCAAAGATGCAGTTTACCAGTGCCCCGATGTCTCATATTCCCGCTTGTCCAAGAAAGCATCTCTCTAGAGTTCTTTTTCTATGGTTTCCTTTTGTTCTGTTGGACCTATCTACTCCCAAGATATATATCATTGAATCAGTGTTTAGAAGTGCAGATGTATGGACTATATCGTTTGATGAGATGGAATGGTATTTGTAAAGGAAGAGATGAGAAAAAAATATTCACACAAGTGTGTGGTTAGTGGAGTATTCATTCGGGATTCATGAGGTGAACTATGGTATGTTTCAGACTGCATGTGTGGTTCTTTATATGTTGGCAAACATTTATTCTCTGCAGGGACACTATAAATAATCAATTGATCAACCGATGGTGTCCACCTCCCGCAAAAGCAGCAGCCCCCGCTCCAGACACCACCATTTCTTTTTCAACTCATCAGCTGCCTGATTTCTTCCCCTTGCACTCATGGGCACGAAATTCTTTTTCCCACCCTTATGTACGGGCCTGTCTAGAGGATATTATAAGCGCAGTATCAATTACAATTTTAAAATTTTGGCCTGACACTTAATCTGCTTGATTCATTGCGTATCACATGGGAATCCGTGGGATAACACCCTTCTTTCATGATACTAGTTGAAATTTGATGATTTGGAACAGGGGGAGCTTAAAACACTAGAATTTAAAAAAAAAACAGCTTACCACATATGCCATGTAGTCTATCTTATATATTGTAGGTGGAAGCACTGCGATTTTATTTAGAAATAACAATACTAGTAATCTAAAGATTACATAGAGAAGGTCCTGACGATGAAGATGGGTAGTATTGTGACACTTTTATGTTATGAAAAAAGTATGTTTTGACCAGTTAACGTTCTGTGATGTGTGACTACCATCATGGACACCGAAGAGAGCATAAACAACTGATACACATATGTTTGGCTCGCTACAAAATGTTGTAGTTATTCTGTTATACAAAACATCAAAGTGGTCATGTATAGGTTGTTTCAGCGTAAGTTATTGTTACTCAAATGTAGCATGTTTATATGCTGAAAGGGCCATATATAAGGTCACTAGAATAAAGACGCTCTTGTCAGATTTACCAACTTGTCTGTTGAGTTCTCGCGCCCACACCATGCATTGGCTAACACCTTACTGCAAGTCAGTGTCTTAGCTCATAACTTGGTACAGTTTCTCAGATGTTGCCACCCTGGCAAAGAAAGGAGGGGAATGAAGAAGATGACCAGGGATGCTACCTTTCGGTCGTTGATTCAGTCTCGTCTCAAAAACGACCGTTTGCTGCCACCTTGCTCTCTTCGGCAGCGCCTCCTCTGCCGGCTGTGAGGCTGGTGGGTTTGTGTGTTGGACCATTAATAGTAATACAGTCCATTCTCAAAAAAAGTAGCAATGTTGTCCATTAGATTGGTAAAATAGTGGTTGGCCAAGTGCTCATGGTTTCATCGTCTAATTAATAGGATTAGTGATGTTGTCACCATGGTGCTATGCCACCAGACCATCTGTTCCCATCATATATAGCAAGGGACGTTGAAGTACCTGACTCTCTGACAATTAATCATGTGGCTAGTCCACTAGCACTAGGACTAGGAAAAATAAGTCACCAAACCTATTCCTAACAACTTGAACCGCTAAACATCTTGCAGTAGTGATTTGATAAATTTCTGATGTCTCCGATTCTTGTGTGTTTATACATACTCCCTCCATTTTTATATACAAGGCCACAAACTCAGATTACAGGTACCAAGCTAAAAATTAATGCAAGCTTGCTTTTCTTTTGGTTTTCTAAAATCATTAATACACAACATGCATGCAAGGAAACTGACTGGAGGAAGTAGGTAGTGTCATTATGACTGCAAGCATGCAAATAGTAAACAGGTTGCTAGTACGAGAAAATATCATTAATTATTTCTTTGATTAGTGTTGGTGGCCTTGTATAGATGCAAAACATATATTTCATAGTGGCCTTGTATAAGTAAATGGAGGGAGTATCTCTCTTGTTCTTTACTATGGCGTATATCCATGTGGTTGCTACCTATCTTATGAGCTCATGTATATGCATGATATAAGAGTGTCATTGATTAGAAGTGTGATTAAAGAACAATAGTGTATCATGAGAATGGAATTTTATATATAAAGTCGGGGACAGACGAGAGCATTATTCGCACAACTGCAAGAGTTGGTGGAGTACTTGTAGTCATCCTGTCTCAGCGAGCTGAATACACACGTGGCCTATTGTAGCATATAGGTTTGGTCCTTTATGTTGGTCAACGTTTATCCTTTGGAGGGACACTTGAAAATCTGCATTACCAGTGGAAAAATGTAAACACGTGCTACTAGGATCCCGTAAAAGTAGGTTACTCATTGTGAGTTGGCTAAAATCTACAAAAAGAAAACATCGCTTTTCACCATCATGCTATGCAATTTGGGTATCAACGCACCCCATGTGACCTTAAGTTGGATCCATGTACTTAGCTATTTACCATCCTATGAAAGAACAATAATGGGGCAAGTGCTGAGAATGGTGATTTCTGAGAAGAGTACTAACCTGACGAAGGTTCGCTATGAACAAGTAGACTAATTGTAAAGGGAGGATTCAATATGTCCAGAAAAAATTAGCAATTATGTAAGAAATAAAGACCTTGATTGTCAATATTAGCCCTTCACTTGTTCTTATGGGGTTCTAGTGAAAGTGTCGATTATCCTGTAACATGAATGCTCAAACATGCACTACTATAGCACAGAGCTTAGATGTGAACTCACATTAGTGGCGGGCGCTCACTCGTTATCTGAAAAATTACCAGTGGCGGGCGGGTTTTCCGACCCGCCACTACTATTGGCTTACCAATGGCAGGTGCTAGTTTGGGCCTGCCACTGGTAACAACTATCCAAATTTACCATGTGACAAATCTTACCAATGACGTGCATAAACTCACGCCCGTCACTAGTAACTCAACTACCGTGTCTGGCAGCAATATGTTCCAGCCACTATTATTTTTTGTTCCCGCGCCAAGTCTGTCCAAAACTACCAGTGGAGGGCAGCAATACGTGCCCGCCACTGGTAACTCAGATAGCAGTGGCGGGTAAAAAATAGCGTCCGTCACAATTATTTTTGACAGATATATCATGGACCTAAAATACCAGAGGCGGGCGATTTTGTTTTCAGGCCACAGCAGCGCGCACTTTGCATTTGCATCATCCCAATTAAGAAAAACTGAGGTAAAGGAAAAAAAGAAAATGAGTGGCCGGCACGATCCATTCCCCTCCCATGATGCAGCCCTCTCTGTCTCTCGACCCTTCCCTCTGGATTCCCTCACTCCTCGCCCACGCCACGAACGCCAGCCGATTCCGATGAGACCCGGTGGCCATGGCTGGCCAGTGCGCAACACAACACAACCTCGCCTCCCTGCGCTAGTTCATTCCCAATGGTCTAATCCGTCGTTTCCGGCCCCCATCACTCACCCGTGACCCCTCCCTATACCTAGCTAGGGTTTCGGGTTGACGTCGCCTCAGACGCCGGCGACCTTGGCTGGTCGTCTCCGTCGCCTACCACGGCCTCTCGCCCGTTCACGAGCCTGGAGGCGGCTCAGTGGTGCGGCTATGGCTACGCCTCCAAGGAGAATGACCACCTCATGCTGCAACCAACGAACCGCAACAACTATGTTAGGATAATCATGACTTGAATTTGTTTTGAGTCAGTTGATTAGCTCCTTTGTTAGTACTCCCTCCGTTCTTAAAAATAAGTATTATTAGACATGTAATCACTTGTTGGAATCTCCAGAAAGACTTATATTTGGGAACGGAGGGAGTACTAGCTCGCTGCATGCATGCTAGTTGTTGCCCGAGTCGTGTGGCCGTTGAGGAGCTGCATGGATAAATGCTGAACATGTGCGTGTGTCTAGCTAGTAGTGGAAAGAAAAGTGGGTCAAGCAATTTTCGGGATATGGCCGGGTGTGTTGGCCAACTAGGGCGTCTATGCGCCTGCAATAAAAGCACCTGTACCTGTACTCATGTTTGTTTCTGCAGCATTGTGTTGCCGAGCCCAGTTTGAGCTCAAGAAAAAGGAAACACCCTTCGAGCGGTAAGGCGCTGTTCTTGCGGCGAGGCGCCATTCGTGCTGCAAAGCATTCATCACAGGAAAATCTTGCGTTCAGTGCTCCTCATCTTCATCCACGTCTGTATGTTCGAGTGTGTATGTGTGTGTGTGTGAGAGAGAGAGAGAGAGCTAGCTAGGGTTCATCCGGGTTTGTCCCAACATTTGGTATCATGAGCTTCGTTGTCTTGGACGTCGTTCCTCTTGCTGGAGGCATGCTGGCGGCTGCGTGATGAAGCGCCGAGTCGTGTGTCGGCCTGTGGAGGTGCACGGAGTTGCGGCTGCCTTGGGGATGCGGAGGCGGAGGTTTAGCTCGGTAGCTCCATGACCAGGCGTGCGTCACCGAAGAAGATGACATGTGTCTCCAGAGACGAGGAAGATGGCGTTGTGTCACCAGAGACAAAGAAGAAGATGGTCTTGTTCGTGCGGAGATGAGGTATGCAGTGGTGTTCGCGTCGAGGAGGCCGTAGGGACGGCCATGGCTACGATGACGACGGAAGCTGCAACAACTCTAGCGATGGCAAGTCAAGATTAGGGGAAGATTATTAGGATAATCATGACTTGAATTTATTTCGAGTAAGTTGATTAGTGCGTTTGTTAGTACTAGCTCACTGCATGCATGCTTGTTGTGGCCTGAGTCGTGTTCCCGTTGAGGAGCTGCATGGATAAGTTCTGAGCATCTGCGTCTGTCTAGCTAGTAGTGGAGAGAAAAGTGGATCAAGCAGTTTTCAGGATATGGCCTGGTGTGTTGGCTAACTAGAGCGTGTGTGCGTCTACTATAAAAGCACCTGTACTCCTGTTTGTTTCTGCGGCGGTGTGTTGCTGAGCCGAGTTTAAGCTCAAGAAAAAAGAAACACCGTTCGTGCGGCAAGGCGTTCGTCGCCGGAAAATCTTGTGTCCAGTACTCCTCGTATTCATCCACCTCTGTACGTCCGGGTGTGTGAGAGAGAATGAGAGAGAGAGAGCTATCTAGGATTCCTCCGCATTTGTCCAACAAGCTATCATCGATGGACATGGCTCTACAGCTAGTTAAGGGGTCTGATTGCTGCATCCCACGGATCTACCTGTGAATAGGAGTGTAGAATTTAGGCATGAATATTTAGTCAATAGTTGAAATAATTCCTGGTTCTTGTCATCTTATCTGACCTCTTAGCATAACAGATTAAGAGGTATCGTTGAAGTTTAGCTGGTTAGTTGTGAAAGTACCAGTTGCAAACTATTAAGCATAACAGCGTGGCTTTACGGTTTTAAATATATATAGATTACATCTCAGAAATATTATACTTACCCATGTAGGTTCTTTACCAGTGGCAACTTGCTAGCACATAGTGATATTGTGATTACTTGGTTTATGCTTTCTGCGATTCTTAAGATTCTAGTCACGGATCTGATACCCAACTGTTACCTTTCAGGTTTTAGCATAAGCAAACCACATTATGGAATCCCGTGCTGCTGATAAAGTGAGTAAATCAGTACATTGGATTCCAATATCGTTAAAGTAATCTTAACTCTTAAGAAAGAACATTTGAATGGTAACTTGCAAGATATTCTCAGTGTAAAAAATCACTAATGGCAAATCTTCCAGATATTCATAATTTCGTCAAGCAAGTGCCGTTTTAACCTTTTGATATTGCATGTCGTGCAGAAGTGTGGACGTGATATCATTGCTTATTGACTAACTTTGATATTTTGTCATAGTTAATTCTTAAGGATTAGTTTGCTTGCTTTGTGTGTTTAACAGTTCCAGATTTTTATGCAGAATGTGGAAGAAGCTGGAGCACCGACGAGCTTTCCTAATGATGTGGTTCCTGATGACGGTCTATCTCTCTTGAGCACCAATCTTCCCTCTTCAGCTGCTACACATTCAGCTGCAGCAGCGAATACATCCGTACCTGATACACTGCGGATGGTAATTCTGAAACTATCAGTTCCTTAAGTAGTTTCTTTTAAGTTGTATATTTAGCTCTGACATTTGTAGTTGCAGTCGGTATCTTCTTTAATTACAAATTATGTCTTGCTTTTATCTTGCTGGATTTGTGGGATCTAAGTGGCCTCTAATTGTGTTTTCCGGTTATTACATTAAAAAATGCATGCTTGCTTTCATAGTTGAACCTTGTTCATTGCAAGGGAAAGTGTTGTTCTTGCACCGTGCTAAACACATCGCAAGTAGATTAGGTTAATAAAACTATGTCAAGTTATCTTGCTATCTTGTTGAATGAAGGTGTCTATTGACCAAATGCAGAATGATATATCTATCTACATACTTCTCTTTTTAGATGAATTTGACTAACTTTATATACTCTTTCAGCTTAAAGTGTATTTGAGAACCCATGGACTAAGAAAATACTGCTGTTGTATTTCATGCAATTTAGGTTGTACATGTGCTAAGTGCTAATAAAACATTGTTGTTACCTAGTAAAACGACTCGATTTTCTCGTTAGCTAGCTATGTACATGGTGGTCATGGCCTTGCTTGCCTAGGTTTTTGTGTTTAGAATAAGATGGCACTCGGTAATTATGGTATGGTTCATGGATTCGTGGCTTATATTTTTTTTTTTGGCTAAACAGAAAGAAAGGGTAGGCAGAAGGATACTAGGATGAGTATCTGACCCTTTGGTCTTACTATTTTCTTTCTTGTTCAATCCGAACAATGATGATCTGTGTGTGTGCTCCTTGCTAGCCTATGTAAATTTGTAAATCAATATGATGTACGAATAAAATTATAATTCGTATATGCTGTGTATGCACGTGTGAACAACGTCTATTACTAGAACTGTGTTGTGTACGTCACAATTATAACATGAACTGTATGGACAGAGTACAATACATGTTCTCTTTTAATTCTGAAATTTGCTAGCACTGGCGGGCAGAAAGTAAGGGCCTTCCACTGGTTAATCATTGAGCGGTGGAGGGCAGCAAGGTAAAGCAGTGGCGGGCAAGTTCTTTTGCCCTCCACTTGTAACAAATTATCAGTGGTGGGCCGACGCCTGCCACTGGTGGCCTGTTAGCAGTTGCCGGAGGTCAGTGGCGTGTTTGTCTTAACCCATAGCCCGCCACTTCTGGGCCCTTTGTATCCGGCACTGCTAGGCCTTTTCCGAGCAGTGATGCATTATTGTAGGGCGACAAAGTGTTCACATCTTTCCAGGTGGAGAGTTGACATGACACACATAAAAAATGCTGTGGTCCTATATGGAGTATTGGTTGTTTCATAGAAAAAGAACAAATGATATACGGAATTGAGATTCCTGAAGATGCACTCAGTGACCATTTCATTCTCTCACTATCAACTCTCACATCTTTCTTGGTAACCTAACTTCATTCCCCATTTAGCCTCTTCCACCTTCTAATTTTTGCGAGACAACTTATTTCAGCGCACTACTTACTCAATTCAGGTTGAGCAGTGCCATGGGAAGCTTACTAGTCTTGCCTGATATGCGTAGTAAGCAATCCCCATGATTAAAAACAATCATGTCAGAAATCATAACCACCGGACTAGCTTCCATCCATCATCCAATAGTCTGGATTAGTGATGTTGTTGTTAAGAAGCTATGTCACCAGACCCTCCATTCCCAGAATATAACCAGCTATGTCATCTTGGGCCTATCATATGTGATAAACTAATAATAGATACAGACAATTTGAGAATCACTAGTAAGAACAATGGATGGAGGAACAATATAGTTTGATGGAGATCCAGCAATATATGTTAATGTTGAGACGAACAGAGAACATTACTCACACAAATGTGAGTGTTTGGTGGAATATTCATTCATTCTCCATGAGGTGAACGTTCATGGGCTGTTGTAGATTATAAGTGTGTCCCTTTACATGTTGGTAACTTGATAACTCTCATTCTTTCAAGGGACATTCAAATCAATGTTGAGTACAGAAAATGGTTTCAATGTTGGGTTGACAATGTTGACCCTTTTGTATAACTCATTGTATAGACCCTTCTGTACAACACCTCTGGCTTGCTTTCTCCTTCTTCTAGCTATTGTTTTTAATTATGTTAAAATGGAAGAAGGGGTGGGCTCCAACAACAAGACATTTAACTTCTTTACCACACAACAATTTGTAGTTTGGCAAGGAGTTATCCGCAAACTGATATGCATGTTACTTGTTTTACTTTAGAGCTGATGTGGCATTGTGTTATTTTCGCTTGAGGAGGTTGGTATGATACTTGTGGGCACCAAATGCACTAGACGGTCTAATATCCTAGCTTCCATCTTTATGTTCCTGACTTCCTGTGTGTGCCTTGGAATTGCAATAATGCGATCATGTTATTTCCGTTGCTCAAATCGGTCGCGCTAGTACAATCATAAGAAAGTAATTTATGTGCTTCATAACTGATTAATTCAATGATTATGTGATGTTACAACATAATATAAATATGCATGTCTAAACACTACATAGTTTGCTAATGCGGTAGTCGTATACTGGCTCAAAAATAATAATGAAGTGGTTGTATATGTAAAGCAGGAGATGGACATAGAACTTTGCTCAAGTGAGGGAGTTGGTAGAGTATTCATCCCGCATGCACGAGGTGAATGCCTATGTCTTCTTTTTTGATAAAAGGTGTCTTTTATTGTGTCATGATGTTGCAAATTCCCACATGTACATAAATAACACTCATGTTCTATTATTATGGTCTCCTCTCACTATATTGTGGTTGCCACGTCTTATGTTCTAATGTAAATGCCCAATAGAAGAATCACTAGTAGCAAGTGCAAATGAATGACCAATATATAGATAGTGAGGTCGTTAGGATCTATGGTATACTAGAACATGAAGGCGCGCGTTGCTGCGCTCGTCCATTTTAATGAAAAATTGTAGAAATTGACAACAAATTGAGCAGAACTATGGGACAACTTGTGATATAAGCCTTGTGTAGATTTTATCATGGAGCATACAGAAATTATGACGCTCCAGACAATAAAGCATCTGCATGGTGCCAAAAGCATTATGTAAAATCGATACAACTATGTGTACGTTTACTTAATCATAGCTAGAAAAATATTGTAATGAGGTTTATGATAAGGAGAAAAACATCACAAGTGTGAAGGTTTCACTGCCTTGGCGCCTTCAACAATTTTAGGACTGATATGTAGTGGTGATGAAAGTTGGGTGAGAAGGGGCTGGTGGAAAGGGAAAGTACAATGTAACTCAATTGGAGAAGAGGGATGGAATTGTTCTAGTTTTAGGGGAGTCATCACTCAGCACGCAGATCATCAACAACTTTCCCATCATAGTAACAAGAAAAATCAATGCATCACGGTGTCCAATCGTTAGTTTAACATCATATAAATACTCCATACAGTAAGATAGAACACCGCCTGTTCAATCGAGGATCAAGATTATAAATTGGTTACAGTTATGAATTCTGGATATTCTAGAAAAATATATATATATTGATACTGAAGCATGACATCTAGTGTGGACATGGAAGATACATTCGAGTATAAACATTAGTGGTCAAGCTATAAGATCTGAAGTGAAGAAAACGCTTGGTAATTGGGAACCTGAACTCTTACTTATGTATTGGGAACAAAACTTACTTAATTTTCGTTGATCACATTGCTTTTGTCCATACCTTGATCAACAACACGAAATTCAGATTACGCTTCTAAACTGCATCGGAGACTGAAAATATCAGCAAGCAAACAAGTATAACTCTAGAATCTACGGCTCAGCTAACTGGGTAATATTTTTATATAGATTAGTGTGATATCTTGCAGCACGAGTTCAGAGATTGGGACTGATTAGATCACGATTTGAACCAGGCTAGTTCTTGGACTCAACAAAATTAATGAAGCATTCAATCGGGAGGAAACCCATTAAAAGATGAGCAGTTTGGCCATGCCTTGCTGCTGGACAAGCACTATGGCCGTCACCTGGAGACCATCCCGCTCAGAAGGAGAGATGGTGTGGCTGTGAAGCGGAGAATATTTACTCGACGGAACTCCTTTGTGGACGACAATTCACGGGACGATTCTTGAATGACGGTCGATGCAATGGTCCTCGTGTACAAAGCGGACCTGATGAAAGGCTCCGGGGACATGTCGTACACAAATCGCTCGATGGCACCTGTCGCTTTAGAGATGGGGTACATGACCGCGCCACAAGGAGAGGCGGACAATGCATGGGGCAATCGCCGTCGGCCATCGAAGTGGCCTTGATCATGATCGCCGTTGGCCATCGACATGGCCTTGATCATGACGATTCGCACCACCTTCTTTTCCTGATAGCCATCACCGCTTGCCTGCCTCCACCAGTCTGCTTCTCCGATGCCCTCCGTTTTCCAATGAAAAGAGGATGATACATCACCCTCTTGTTGCGGCTGCTAGGGTTCACGAGCGAGGCGGCGTGAGACAAGAGAGAGGGACCTAACGGGTCTGGACTCTGGAGTTTGGAACCCGAATCAACCACGATGCTCTGTACTCGTTCGGTGGAGCAGCGGCCCGGTCCACCGAGCTGCAACGTAGCACATGTCATAAATCTGGACCATTTTTTTTTTGAAACACTTAAATCTGGACCATTAGCAGTTATATCGGACGGCCGAGGACGCGTAATCGCTGTGGGAGGCCGTAGCTAGCTATGTTTTACTGTTTTGTAATGTAAGGGGAGAGACTGACCAAGAACATTACTCAAGTGTGATAGTCGGTTGAGTATGACATCACGACGATCCTCTTTATAGGTTGTTCGAACCTTATTGATACAATGGTGGTTATAGACAATACTGTAACAACCAAAAATTATATTATATTTTTGTACCGAAAGTAAATATATTTTTTATCTGAAATATACCACTAATTGATGAGCTCTGCAACTCTGTTTTTAGAAGGCGCCCTGTTAGTGTGAGTGTGGTCTGTGTGTATACGTCTATGGTGTTCTCAAAGTTTCTAAACAACACATGTGATTCTGAAGAAAAATATGTTATTGGTCATATTGTATACCATTCCTGATTCCAACTGTTCACATTGCACTGCACGTCTCACTGACTTCCTACATCTTCTAAAAGTTTTTAGACATTATGTTGCCAAAATTATGTTTTTCATTAGACATATATTCTATCTGAACAAAACAGAGCAAACTGCTACGGAGCTTTGCTGGACTGGGTGTGCAGATCTGCTCACCATCTCTTCGGGTATGTGCTCAAGAGTGCCCACCTTGAAGCTTCCATGTTTGTTCACAAGCTTAAGGAGGTGCTGGTTTCGCACAAGTCCCCAACTACTCAGTTCCCAGGGATAAGGACCACAGTCCAGCTCATCATTTGGGTGATGCATAATACTAATAGAGGCTACGCCAGACACTCCGTGTGGTGTGGAATGAATGAAGCACTGTGCAAGGTGACAGTACAGAGACAATGCTTGAAAGCTTTGAGCTGTTTCACTGTGTTGTTGGAAGCTGCATTATGTTGCTTTAAGCCGGAACTGGGGAGCTCACTGTTCTTCATGCCGTGAAGCTGCATTTGGCTATCCTCTCATCCATCTGACGTCCTCTACAGTTGGAAAGACAAGTTTCTAGTCACTCTTAATAAGTTGCTTTAAGATCCGTAAAGAATTTTAAATAGTTCATTTGATATGTTGCAGCTAAAATGGTCAAAACTTTTTGTTGGGGGAAGACGGGAGATGCGAGAGATTGGCTCCTAAATCAAGCATTCAATTGACACGGATTGATTCATTTAATTTCACTTTCGTTTATACTATATTACAAAATGGTGAAGACGAGAGAGGCAACCTGTTGGAGGAGACATCACTGGCTCGCTCAACGCCTCGGTGATGTATCGCTCGATCCCAGAGTTCACTTCGATGCCTACATGTTGTGACATTACTTTGTCTAACTTGAGGTCGCTGATTGGCTGATTTGTTCTAATTATCTAGAAATTAATCTCTATCCTATATATATCTTCCCTAGGGACCAAAAATGCGTGAGCCCAATGCAGTAGGGGACCTCTAATGACCAAAAGCTAGGAGCACATAAAATGGGTCCAGTTGAGGAATCTGTGTACTGTTGAACGCATGGCCCAGTTGAGCCCAATGCGAAACTAATTTGGAACGTCCATAGATCCCGCGCCTATTTGCTAATGTCCAGATATCTCTGATTCCGATATGTGCATACATACCTCTCCAATCCATTTATGGTTGTCCCGTATGTCTATGTGGTTTCCACATATCTTATATGCTAGTATAGAGGCCCAGTAAGGGCATGTACAGTGTTGAGCGCTTAGATAGGCGCTTAAGAGATGCCCGGCAACGCGAAGCGCTTAAAAAATACCAAAAGCAATCCCTGGTGCCTTGGCTTGCTGAAAAATTTAGTCCAAGCGCTCGAAGCGACAATTAGCATCGATGCTAGGAA
The DNA here is from genome assembly GCA_021605145.1 of Aegilops bicornis. Lineage (NCBI taxonomy): Eukaryota > Viridiplantae > Streptophyta > Magnoliopsida > Poales > Poaceae > Aegilops > Aegilops bicornis. Next base: position 49,072,118 of record CM038675.1, on the reverse strand, counting down.
CAATCCCTGGCTCGGCCGGGATTTGGACGTAACTTCCTGGAAATCTACCTTGACGCCCGTCCTTAGCAGCCCCATTGTAGATGCCCTAAAAGAATCACTTGTAGGAAATGCAAACCAATGAACAATGTATATAGTTTGGTCAGGATGTAGTGGTATAAGTAACGGGAGAGATGGCCACGAAACATTACTCACCTGTGAGGGTTGGTGAAGTATCCATTCGGTCTCCACGAGATGAATGCCAATGTCCCATTTTAGGACAAGGCATCCATTTACATATTGGTAATTAAGCATTTCATTCTTTGGAGGGAAATTCAATTTTCATTATGGAAAACTAGTTGTCAACCCATGCATTCGCACGTGCTAGTATATTGAGAACGCTAATCTGTATAATTTTAAAGAAACAATACAACTGACATGTTGTTTTGTTGACATATATTGCAATTACAAACACTCCTCTCTCCCTTTTTTACTTGATGCGTCTGCCATGAGTGGATATTTCTTCAGTAGAAGGTTGTGATACTATTAGTTTGTGAAATAATGTATAAAATTCATTCTAGTTTTTTCTTCTATATATTCATTTTCATTCAATATAACATACACTGGATACATAACAATTAGCTTTTGTTGTGATTGATAACTCTTCTTTGCAGGTTTTCGCCACATGTATACTGAGATCAGGGAATTGAATTTGTAGTTAAATATTTCATTTACGGAGAGGTTACTCCATTTGAAAATTTATTGTTCGGAAGATAATACAATTTTTTGTGGTACATGTTTTGGGTAGTTAACCGAAATGGCTGCTGGTTTCGTTTATAAACCAAATTAAATTGATTACATCGTGGGTAGTGAGATCTGGACATTTTTGTTAGTAAAAGCGTCGACTACTTGTCTGAGTAGTTTATTAGGGAGAGTCAAGTTATGTTTCTCTTCATCTTATTATAAGCAACACACTGTCCATCTATTAAAGAAAAGAAGAGGAACAACCTATCTATTTACCATGCATCTTCAATCTTTGCCTTGTATCTCATGTCAACCCTAATAAGTTAGTGGTTGTTGAGGTCAATGGCATCCCTAGTCAAATTACACATACCTTCACCTTCTAGGAATCCTTTCTTATGGCTAATCGTGTTGAGGATATTGCAGGCTATTGTTTTAAACCTTGTTTTATAAAAAACAAAGAAAATAAAAATGGAATATTACACATTTCCGCTAATCATATGGTGCACCGAGTTGCGGTTCGCCCACTACTTCCCCAATTGCGTTGACATAGTCTATAATCTATTATATATAAAAAGTATTTGACGGGTTGACCAGAAAAAAGAAACATAATCTAGAAATTACCAGAATAATTAGAAATATCTGGTCGTTGATTCGATGGACCACTATCTTTAAATAGATAATTAACGGACCAAATATAGAACTGGGAAGAAAAAAAGGAACTAATCCATTATATATATATATAAAGCATTTGAAGGGTTAACTAGAAAAAAGAAAAATAATCTAGAAATTACCAGAATAATTAGAAACATTTGGTCGTTGATTCGACGGACCACTATCTTTAAATAGGTAATTAACGGAACAAATATAGAAATGAGAAGAAAAAAGGAACTAAGAATGGAAAAAAAGATAGTCCTCCGCAACTCCAGATCCAATCTGCAAATCTCCTTACTTAAGGCTAAGAAGAAAAGAAGGTTGGCCTCCTCATGTCCAGATCCAATCATACTACTTTCGTCTCTCAATCCAAATCTCCTTATTTAAGATCATAGAAGTTGCTAAAAATGGAGAACGTAGCCCTGAAAAAACAGCATGTCCAGATCCTAATAGCCAGGAGACTCAGTAGTACATGATCATGGTTGTGCCTCTCGGGTGCATGACTACCGCACTACAAACTTAGTGCATCTGCAACCGAGGTAGATACTAGATTCCTCAAATTCCTCAAGTCTTTAGTGACAGTTAATATATGTAGCCGGTTTAGGAACTAACGACATAAATTCCCTTTAGTACAATAGCTAGGAGCGATCAACACTTGTAATCATCATTTTTCCTGCCATATTGTAACCAGAAATAATGCATGAAAAGAAAGGAATATGTAAAAATAGTATGTTCATTTGTTGTCGACACAAGGGGGTCCAAAGAACATTTATGAGACTTAGCAGTTGAGTTGTCAATTCAACAACACCTGGGATATAATTTATCTGAGGCAAGTGTTTAGTAGCACAGTAGTTTGATAGTTTTGATAGTACAGTAACAGTATCAATAGTGACAAGAACAGTATCAGTAGCAGGTTGTGATGATTATAACAGTAGCAGTAGTAGTAACTTAGTAAATACCAACACAAGAAAAACGTAGGAATTGAATCAGCGATGGATATTTGTGTTGGATGACATTCAACATATAATAGTGACAACCTAAAGCGATACACAATTGCTCCAAGTCATCGATATAATATAGGCATGTATTCTGTATATAGTCATGCGTGCTTATAACAAGAGAACTTGCATGACATCTTTTGTCCTACCCTTCCGTGGCAGCGGGATCCATAAGGAAACTAAGGGATACTAAAGCCTCCTTTTAATAGAGAACCAAAACAAAGCATTAACACAGGTGAATACATGAACTCCTCGAATTGCAGTATCCCCGGAGAGTATCCTAACTATTTTCTCTTTGGGATCTACGGATCAGAACAATAACAAGTGCATATAACTTGCATATAGGATCAAGAACTCAAGTATATTCATGAAAATATAGAGGATTCAGATCTGAAATCATGGCACTCGGGCCCTAGTGACAAGCATTAAGCATAGAAAAGTCATAGCTACATCAATCTCAGAACATGGTGGATTCTAACAAATTGACTCGATTAATTACATAAAAAATATCATCCAACTCCATCACTGTCCAACAATCCTACGAAAGAATTACTCACTCCCCGTGACGAGCATCATGAATTGTTGATGAATAAGGATTGATCTTGACGATGGCGACGAATTCCATTCTCCGGAGCCCCAAACGGACTTTAGATCAGCCCTCCCATTGAAGAACAGAAGGTGGTGGCGGCTTTGTATCGTAAAACATTATGAAACTTTCTTTCTGATTTTTTTCTCCGTGCGACGGTACTTATGGAGTTTGAGTTAGGGCTAACGGAGGCTCTGGCGGCCCACGAGCTCACAGGGTGATACGATGTGGCCTCCTCAACCCTAGTGAGGACGCACCATCTCGACTGCTCATCGACAAATCTGCAAGAGACAAAGTGTGTGAGATGTTAATTTTATTTTTTCGCAATGGGAAGTCAAACACTGTCAGTTCAACTGCCCATTAATATGCAGACAATCTCATCTACTTTATTGGACATGAAAGATAGTCAAATGTCTACACAAGTTTATGTTTTTAATCAAAGATGGAGTGAAGTAACTTATTTAACTTGTGACCAAATCGGATGATGCATCTTGTTAACTTGTGACTGTTTCACTAGTAAATCTGTACTTGTACTGTCAACATTAGGGGTGGAAACGGATCGGATGCAGATCGGATAGTCCTCTTACCACTTCCGTTTTCATATTTTCAAAACGAATACGAATGCAAATACGTATGTTATCGGATACGGATCCGGCTCGGATGTTATTCGAATACGGATACGTATCGGATATTTTCTTGATTCCGAAGGATACGAATAATAGCGACATATTGCTTAAGTATACTAGTCAATAGCTATGTGACATGAAATAATCAACTTGTGACATACAATAAGTCAATGATAAATAGGTTTATGAATAAATCCTATTGTAATGCATAATAATTTCTAAGTTTAATCATACAAAGAGTAATTTTTGACCACTTATTTGGCTTTTATGTTGGATAAATAGAATGTTGGGGCTAGAATTTTGAAATTTACCTCCCATAATCTTATTCGGATACGGATATATCCACTTCCATATCCATATTTGTGTCAAAAGCTCATACCATATTTTATTTTTTATTTGTTAAATAAATTCGGATACGGATAATTTCCATTTCCATTTTGGTTCGGATGCGAATGTTTTGGATAAGAATAGGCATTTTCTCGAATACGAAAATCGGATATTTCGGTTTATCCGCGACCACTTTCCACCCTGAACATTGTGTTAGTCTAAGTGAGTCAGACTAGAATCAAATCAGTTTGTAATCAGTCAGTAGTTTGCATCCTTATGGATATTGGTTAATTTGGGCAACCAGGAAATGATCAATATTGCCCTTCGAGGCACTGAATAATGCTCACATAGAGTGCAGTTGTGAGACTGGGAGATGATGAATGTAAGTGTTATCTGAATTATTGACATTTTGGCATGATACTATGCCTGCTGTGTTTCGTACCACTTAAGGATTGAGAGGTATAGCATACAGTTTTGGTGAAACTAGTTCAAAATGGTGTGCATCAGAGGTGAATGAAAAAAGGTAACCAAAAGGTTTCATAAAAGTTTTCAAGGTAATGATGGAAGCGTACTGTAGCACTCTTATGCTATGAAAATGATCATTTCTATCAATTGATGTTCTCTGTTGTGGGATATAGGATGCTTGCCCAAAACCTAGCCTTACTTATATTTATGTTTCTTTTGGTTGGCATTGCGATAATGTTGTTTGAAGAGGCAGGGAAGTTGTTGATTGGCCCCAAATGCACTACACAGCCAAATTTATTCCTTTTTTTTGTATCTTCATTGTTGAGCCTAGGGACCTTGCTAAGTTTCGTTGGAGATCTTAGATAAACAATAAATTAGGCTTACTGGTCAATAATCCAGAAGTAATCTTGGTCTTAGTCTTCTATGTGAGCACAACTTACACTCCTAATAATTTGGTGAACCACCAATTTGAATCCATTCCATTCAGCCGTCGATGTTGAAAGTGACGAGTTATAATTTAACATAAGGCTCAATATAACATCATACAAAAAGAGCACCACAAATCCAGATCTTAGGAGAGTAACAACTGAGAGGCTACCTGAAAACATAGCTCCTAGATGGAGCTTTGGCTATTTTAAGAAAAACATATGGTACTGGGGACGTCAAGGTCCAAAAGATGCACCAAATAACCAAAACATTTTTGGCTTCCTTCGGTGCCTTATCACATTAGGAATTCTAGCTAACGAAAGCGCACCGACCATCTAATAACCATGATTAGCGACATTGTTTTCACATAGCTATGCAGCCAAAGACCAAACCCCTTTCATTCCTACGATAGAACCAGCAACGTCGTTGAAGGTCCAGTTGATGTATCATTGCTTGTGGCTAGGTGTCAAGTATCATACAACCTAACAAGAATCTAATATTTTGAATCACATGGTATCTCACTAATGCGGTTTGCTATTGTCCTGATGTCTCACATTCCTGCATGTCCAACCATGCCTCTCTCCCCGGTTCTATTTGTATGGTCTCCTTTAGCTATCGCTGTTGAACCTGGGCCAATAGCTCCCGTGCGACGTTTTTTATGTGAATTGGCTAGAGTGCGACGTTGTTCGAGCGAATGGCTGTGGTGCGACACATTTGAGCAGGTAAATAGCCCAGGGCCACATGGGGTGTTAAATGTGGTTAAATTGGTCGTCAACCAAGCCCGTTTATGTTAGGACATGTGGGTCCAACTTAATTGCTCCTCAAAACAGCTGACCGTGCCTGCCGCCGCCCGACCGTGCTGGCCCGCCACTCTACCCCTCCCCCTTCTTCTCCGGTGGCGGCGGATCTTGCGTTCTCAACGGCGGCGGCGGAGCCCTCGTTCTCAACGGCGGGGAGCCTTCGTCCTCAAAAAATGGTGAGTGAGAACACTAGTCCCCCTCCCGTTCCTCTCTCGGCCCCGTAGATCTCAGCTCGTTTCCTCTGTTTTCGCTTGTTGAATCGATAGGTTGTGAGGGGAGCCCGTGGGCATACTGAGATGGAGCCGCCAGATTCAACTTCGAATAGGTAATGCTCCTCTCTCTGATCCAATTTTGCATGCAATTAGGGCCTAGTCTGCTCTTTCTCACGGGCTCACACTGTCCGCCACTGACAGAGGGGATGCTGCCGCTCGGACCTTCGAATTGACGGTCAATTTCTTTCCATCAAAGGCAAAATTAGTTGATGGTAGCATTCAGAACATTGAGAGAGACACAATTATTAAATGGGAGGTTGAGTTTACAGAGACTGATCCACAAGTTTTACAGAACATGGGAGAGAAGGCAGTGAAGAAATGGGTGGAAAAAATTGGGGAGAATGTTGTTTGGGGTCCAGAGCAAGAAGTATCACTGTTGCGGTTTGATGATTGGAAAGGAGAATATGTGAGAATGGAAGATGGTGAACAGATTGTTGATGAAATCGATCGGCAAAACGGCTGGACAAGCAAACGAGCTAATTTTTTTGCTGAGCTGGTTCATCTGAATATTTTTCGAAGGTTGGATATGTGCCATCACAATTGGCTGCGCAAATGGTAGATGATGATTGGGCTACACAGAGGCCATTGATTCCCATGTGTACTGAACTTACAGTAATAGCCGAAGAGGAACAGGTGACTGGAACTGAAACTGAAACTGCAGCAACTGTTGATTGGAATGTAGTTGAATTAGATGAGCCTACTGATTTGGTCATTGCACCAATGCCTGGCATTGAGATGGCCAAACTTTTTAGCATTCCAGTCGATGACAGAGATAAGCAGAAGAGGGGAGAATCTAGTTTGCCTGCTAATGTTGATGAAGATGTAGATGGACAATTGATGGAACAAGCTGCAGATGAAGTAGATGATGCACATGATGATGAGCTGGTGCATGTGTATGACAAAGAAAACCATGTCATTGAAGTAGGCAAGTTGTTCCCAAGCATGAAGGAGTTTAGGATGTGTTTCAAGACTTATGCAGTGAAACATGAGTTTGATGCCAAGACTGTTTGGACTGATAGGAAGAAGTTTTATGCGTGGTGCAGAGGATTTAATGGTAGTGTCAAGCCTTGCAAGTGGTACATATCTGCTAGACTGCAACCTGATACTAATGGCGCACCGAGGAACCAGTGCACCACTACTATATACTAATGGCGCACCAGTCGGTGATGCGCCATTAGTGTGGAAGACACTAATGGCGCAACAGAGACATGGTGCGCCACTAGTATTATTATTTATTTCATTTTTCCATACATACTAATGGCGCATCAGGTCGAAGTGCGCCATTACTGTATTTTTTTTGTAAAACTACTAATGGCGCACTCTGGCCAGGTGCGCCATTACTAGTTTAGACTAGTAATGGCGCACTATGGCCAGGTGCGCCATTAGTATATATATGTATATATATATATATATATATATATATATATATATATATATATATATATATTATTTTTACTTTTCTGCAACACTACTAATGGCGCACCACCTGCAGGTGCGCTATTAGTAACCAGGGTTACTAATGGGGCATTTGCTGCTGGTGCGCCATTAGTAACCTGGGACCCCAACAAGATATTTTGGACAGCCCCACACCTACCCACTCACTTTCACCACTTCATTCCCTCCACCTCCTTCTCCAAGCTTTCGGCTGCCTCCTCCTCCTCACCTCATTTCCACCATAGATTCATCAAAATTAAGTGGTGAAATTACCTTTTTTTGATAGGTAAGTAAGGGGAAAGCTATCTTCATGATGTAGATCTACTTTTTTTCTCCCTAGCTCGCTCCAACAACGTGCACTTGCACTTTTTGTGGCCTAGCTAGATCTATGTATGTCTATGGTGTTGCTTGTGTTTGTGGTGTTGCATATATGTTTGTGTTTGCAGGTACTGGTATTTGAAATGCGATAGTTGCCAATATTTTGCCGGAATGTTGATTCATTTCCGTTCGGCCAGAATTTTGGCACTATGCATTCTTTTTGGTCCTATTTTTAGGGAAGGTCATGCCAAATTTTTTCTTGGTTCTAAAATATCGTTTTGCTCTACCCCGCAGGCGACCATGGTCCGCACGATGACCGAAGGCATCGTGAATAGGTTTTTGAGCTCCGCGAAGGCCGAGATGCTTCAAAAGAACGAGACGGAGATAAGATGTCTGTGTCGAAGATGCAAGCTGAAGAGCCTTATTGCGGACCCGGATTCCGGGCAGGTGCGGGACCACCTGCTCTTGCGTGGTTTCATGGATGGCTATCGGTGGCAAGGTGATGAAGATGACTATGAAGTCATCCATGGGGGCCGGGCAAGAAATGAGGAAGGGCAACAAGACAAGTACCACCGCGGCGAGGGCAGGCGAGAAGATGAAGAATCTCCAGGACATGATCACGGCGGTGATGCTGTACACAGTCATCATGTAGAAGATGTCATACATGATGATGAGGAAGATCAAGACGAAGGGAATGATCATGAAGATGAAGATGCCGGAGCAGACGATGATGGAGGCTGGGTACATGACCCTCATATTCAAGAGATGCTTCTCAAGCAGACGGATAACGCAAGAGCTGCCGCCCGAGAGAAAGCCAAGCTGGATCAACTGGAGATAGACGTGATTACTCCATTGTATGAAGGATGCAGGCCCGAGGATACCCGCCTGAAAGTAACGCTCATGGCTCTGGAGATGAAGGTAAAACACAAAATGACTGACGCATGCTTCGACGAGAACATGTCATTCTGGTACGAACATCTTCCCAAGGGGAACAAGTCCCGACCAGTTTCGAGGAGGCGAAGAAAATCGTGTGTCGTCTGGATTTACCGCACGTGAAATACCATGTGTGCATGAACAATTGCATCATTTATCAAGACGAGCAAGCGGAGTCTAGTATATGTCCGGTGTGCGGCGTCACTCGATACAAGAAGAGGAAGAAAGCTCCTCGAAAATCGGTGTGGTACTTTCCGATCACTCCTCGTCTGCAGCGGTATTTCGCGGACCCTAAGGTAGCAAAGCTCCTGCGTGGCACGCCGGATAGGAAGGAGAATAAGCGGAAGATGACGGAAATGATCCGGAGATAAATAAATAAGACAAGATGCTGAGTCACCCTAAGGATGCGAGCGGTGGCAAGCGTTGAACTTGAATACCTAGAATTTGGGAAGGATCCAAGGAACATCGTGGCTGGGCGCGAGCACCGATGGAGTCAATCTGTTTGGCAGCCGTGAGAAGCACACATAGCACCTGGCCTGTGTTTGTGTGGATGTACAACCTTCCCCTGGTTGTGCATGAAGAGGAAGTACATTCACAAGAGTATGCTAATTGAAGGGCCGAAACAACCAGGGAACGACATCAATCTGTATCTGGGGCTGCTGAAGGAGGAGCTAGACACGCTGTGGAAAACGCCAGCCAATACGTGGGACGCCGCAGAGAAAGAATATTTCCCTATGAGAGCCGCACTGCTCACGACGGTGCACGACTATCTCGGTTACGGATATCTCGCGGGGCAGGAAGTCCACGGATTTTCTGGATGCGTAAGGTGCATGGATGACACAACGTATCGCCAGCTAGATAGAGATCCCGGGTCTTCGAAAACCGTGTTCATGGGACATCGAAGGTGGCTTCGCGACGATGACCCGTGGAGGAAACGCAAGGATCTGTTCGATGGTGAAACCGAACCCCGAAAACGCCCTTGTACGAGGAGCGGCGAGGAAATAGATGAGCTGTTGAAAAATTGGAAAGACTGCCCACTACCGGGAAAGAAGGAAAAGGCGCCAGAGCCGGGAAGAAAGCAAAAGGCGCCAGAGCCGCTGCTGAAGGTATGGAAAACGAGGTCTGTTTTCTGGGACTTGCCGTACTGGAAGATCCACCGTGTGCCTCACAGCCTTGATGTCATGAATATCACGAAGAACGTGTGCGAGAGTCTGCTTGGTACCCTGTTCAACATGCCAGAGAGGACCAAAGATGGGCCGAAAGCAAGGGCAGACTTGAAATCAATGGGTATCAGGCAGGAGCTTCACACTAATGATGATGATGATGATGATGATGATGATGATGAAGCGAAGCAGGACACAGAAAGTCGTCGCAAAGGCAAAAAGGCCAAGAAGACCGGAAATGACTACCCTCCCGCTGCGTGCTTTACTCTAAGTCGAGGAGATCGAGCAGTTTTTCACCAGCCTCCTAGGAGTAAAACTTCCTTACGGTTACGCTGGGAAGATAAGCAGATACCTAGACCCAGTGACAGAAGTTCAGCGGATGAAGTCTCACGATCACGCGTCTTGATGACGCAGATACTTCCAGTTGCAATCCGTGGGATCATGGACGCGCACGTCCGTGAAACGCTATGAACAGTGCCGCCCTCACGAGGATGAGCACGGCCCTGTCTACTTGGAGAAGCGCGGCGAAGAGAATGATTGATAAAGGTGATAGTTATGAGAAGATCAAGGCGAAATATCCTTTGATGAGCGAAGATGAGTACAAGGAGTTCAAGATCAAGTGCGAGAGCAGCGCAACCTCCGAATCAAGTCGGTGGGGAAAGAAATGCGGAGTTGAACTTAGGGGAACACAAACTCGGTCCCGGCGGTTCTGAGTGGCGGAGCCTATATGGGACAAGGAGGACGCGGGCGTGCCGAACAAGGCCTAACGCCCGCCGAGAAATACAGCGGTGACAAGCAGACCAGGAACTTTGTCAGGGCCCGGTACAAGGAGGACCCGATAACAAAGGAGCTTACCACGGATCTGAAGACCAGGGCGCTTGAGCTTGTTCTGGTAAGGAATACACCCCTGCGTAATTAGCTCCATATGGTTGCACTCTAATTAATCCCCAATATTTCTAAATGGTTCACGTTCCTTTCGCAGGACACTGAAAGCAGTAGCGCGGGGTCGTCTCAGAGCTCCCCTTTCGACACCCCTTTAAATAGGGCGTTGAACATAATGAAAAGCAAGGATAAGCTCACTAAGCCGACGTCAGCTGGTCGTGTGGCCGGCAAAGGCTTGTCCACAAAATGGGGGTCATACTATACCGCTGGTGTGCGGAAGGAGAAAAAGGCCAGCTCGGAAAGCCAGACGCGCGAGGTTGAAGCACTCAAGGCACAAGTGGCGCGGATTCCGGAGCTTGTCCAAGAGCAAGTGGAACAACAACTGGGAACGAAGATCAATGCCATGGTGCCTACGTTGATTCATGGGCTTCAGACGTGGATTGCGGGTGGCCAATGTGAGGTCCTCCCGGTTCCCAGCCTTTCACGGCCAAGAACTTCGACAGCGGCAGCGGCGCTTATTGGTGTCTCCGGCGGCGCCATTGGTGTCTCCGACGGAGGCGGTATTCGTCTCTCCGGCGCCGGCACGGGCATTGGAGCTTAATGCACCCGGGTGTACGCCGGCCGGCACCTCGCCAGCAAGCGCCCCCTCCGTCAGTTGCACGCCCGCTGTTGGCGGTGCCTCGACATTTGCCGAGCTCGACGGCATCACGGTAACTAAGCCTCTCGGCCGATGACTTCATCTCCTTGCCTTTGACTGGGCATCTCGACGATCAGACATGTTTTCGCAGGGCACCGCCGACGTTCCTTGCACTCTTCTGCACTTCATGGGCGCCGAGTTGGTCGATGTCGCCAAGGGCATAATCGTTCAACCGGGCAACCCCATGTTCCACGGTAATCTGATGCCACCCACAATGTATAGGGTTGAAGTGGTTCGGGTGCTGCCAGGCTGCGACGAGCTGTTACCTCCGGTTCGACCCGCTGGGGCCGACGAAGAAGATGAGATGACCCTCAGCGCCTGCGTAAACTGGCCCCTGCTTTGGCCGAAGAGCCAGATTCGTTTGGGGGCGGGGGACACCACCCCACAGACAAGACCGCCAGTCGTGCCGGCGCCAAGCCATGGCAAGAACGCCGCAACGCTACCGGACCTGCCGGACATCCCTATGTCGGACATCCCTATGGCACAGGATCCGGACAGCCCTATGGCACAGGATCCGGACAACGAACGACGACGATACATTTACCAAAGTCGATAAGTACTTTGCCGAACATGGGTACGCTGACGAGTTCTGGGGCCTCTTTCTCAAGAACCCAACCAAGACGACCGAATCTAGCTGGTACGGCGGAGAAATCCAATTGCAATAGGCGTCGTCTGGCGTTCTGTTCTCAGGAGACGCCTCCAGCTCCCATCTTCACCGAGCCTCAGATAGCTGAGGTGCGAAATATTATCAGCCCCAACATGCTCAAGAAGGCGGTCTGTGAGCAGAACTCGGTCCCATTATAGGAGATCAAGAAGAAGGGACGGAAATGAAAGACTAACAAGGGCGCCGGTGCGAGCCAGCCGGCACCGAGTTCGATCCGTGCTCAGGACGGGCCACCTTCACCTAAGGATATCTCGAGGAGGGTGCATGTGGCGGGTAGGGCGATGCTACCGCCAAATATGCTGAATGCTGCAACCGGTGCTATACGGAGTCTCCACGACAGTGTTCTTTCTTTGGAGAAGCGGCGTCTCAGAGAGAAGGATGTGGTATACCCGATTTTCGTGGCCAAGGTGCCAGAGGGCAAGGGCTTTGTGGATGGCGACATCGGGGGTACGATCGTCCTGCGGTTTAATGACATCTTTGCTATGTTTAACCTTCATCCGCTGCACTACACCTTCGTTCGGCTGTTTTCGCTGAGTATGGAGATGCGGATCATTAGAGACAAGACCCCGGACATCGTGATAGTCGACCCCTTCTACATGTGTGCCAAGCACTTGAGCAGCGTTGGGGACCGCCAAGTTGCGAGTTCACACCTCAAAGGCGTCATTCTGGCAAACCCAGATAAGGATAACTTCCTTGTGGCTTACTTTCCCGAGTAAGTCATCCTTTAACCGCCCCGTAACATATGATTTCTTAGATTTCGATCGTTCTTTTTTTTTTCTAACATTCCGTGTTCTGTGCAATGACACACATTGCACACTCATCCTCTTAAGCCCGAAATATTCCATGGCCATGTATTTCAATTCGAACCGTAACTCCAAGATAGACTACACAAATGTCAAGAAAGTTCTTGATGATGTTCTCCCCGGCTACGCCAAATCTGGAGGCACCTTCACCAGGACTGTTCGTAAGTACGGCAAGCACATGTTCTCACACAATACGAAGTTCTGCTGCGTCAAGCAGCCGCCTGGCGGTCAGAAGGATGCCTACTACGCCCTCCATCACATGCGGACGATCGTAAGGGACCATCATCAACTTCTGCTACCAGATAATCTCAAAGATTGGGCCGCGAACTTGTCGGCAATCCAGGACGCGGACCTCAGACAAGAATTCTTTCGCATCCAGTCGGACTTTGCGGACATCATCCATCAAGATGTCCTTCATACGTCGGGGCAGTTCTTCCTCAGATATCAACCATCCAACAACGAGATAGATGAAATGCTACAAATGCAGGGTGACAACGACCGCGATTTCATGACCATCATGACAGACGGCGGCTTCATCCACGCTCCTGTCCGATGAGTCGAGTCGAAAGTAGTGATGTGTAGTTCTGAAACATTGATTGGCTCATGTTGTAATTAAACTTTAATGAATTTGTTTATCTCTTTGGTTTGGACAGTCGTTCAACTTAGATGTAATCGATGCTATTTATTAGTAGGACCATGAATCGTGCTATTAATGTCTTGCTTTTCTCTTCCGATCCTTTTGTTGCATACTTACATATTGCTTATGTATTGTCTGTTGTTTGGCTTGTGCATAGAGATGCCGTCGTATGTCGTGTACAAGGGAAAGGTTCCCGGAGTCTACGACGACTGGGAGGAGTGTCGGAGAAAGGTTCACCGTTTCAGCGGTAAGAGTTACAAAGGGTACACCACTAGGGCGGAGGCCGAATCTAGATACGCCCGCTATCTAGCGGGAGAGAGGAGGGAGCATTGGAGGAACCGAATGAAGACCAGTTTGATCGGGATGATGCTCATCGTGATGACCACAACTCTCTTCTATGTGATGGTAGTTTAGATGATCGATATCGACTTGTAATGTGAAGACAAACTCGATACTCGCGGTCTTGAGACTTGTAATGTTTTATCTTTGTTCGGTCTTTTGAATTCGGAGACTAATATGATGAATTGTATTCGGAGACTAATCTTCTATTGTATTCGATGAATCTGATGTTGCTGGGTGCTGCTGTCTATATTCTGTCCAATAATATATTTTGTAACCTGTGCAAAAATCAGAAAAGTAAAAAAAACCAAATATTCATAATAATGGCGCACCACCACCAGGTGCGCCATTAGTATGCCAAAGGATACTAATGGCGCATCAACGTAGCATGCGCCATTAGTATGACAAAACACATGCTTAGGTATGGCCCCCCGGGAGGCACACTAATGGCGCATTGTGTTACATACTAATGGCGCACCAGTGGTGCGCCATTAGTAAAATATACTAGTGGTGTGCTACTAATGGCGCACTGGTAATGCGCCATTAGTAGGCAAAACCAGTGCGCCATTAGTAGGCCTTTTCCTAGTAGTGTGATGGAAGTACTGTCAGGGTTAACCAAATCCCCAATCAACATACTTGTATTACAAGTTCACAGAGAGTATCAACCATGACACCACAACTTTGGGTTGCAGAAAAGATCACCCCAATTTTAGCCAAAACACCAAACACTACTGCCAAGAAACTCAAAGTAGACTTGGAAAAGATGTACCCCATTAAACTGAAATATACCACAGTGTGGAAGGCAAAACAAAGGACAATGAAAAATTTATATGGTGATTGGGCAAATACATTTAGGATGCTTTAGAACTTCAAAGCAGAGGTGGAAAAGAGGTCACCTGGTAGTGTTGTGGAGATAGATACAGAGGTATCAGCCAAAGGTGAAGTCAAGTTCTCCAAGTTTTTTATGGCTTTGAAGCCTTGCATAGATGGCTTCAAAGTAGGGTGCCGTCCATATTTGGTCAATTGGCAGCATGCAATGCTCTAGATGGACACAACTGGATGTTTCCTATTGTTGTTGGCTTGTTTCAGTCAGAAACCGAGGCTTCATGGACATGGTTCATGATTCAGTTGAAAAGATGCCTAGGGCCAGTGTCACCTTTGGCTATACACACAGATGCTTGTAAGGGGCTTGAAAATTCAGTGAAAAATGTTTTCCCACATGCTGAGCAGAGGGAGTGCTTCGGTCATTTGTGGATGAATTTGATCAAAAATTTAGAGGAGAAGAATTTGGGCGCATGTGGCCGTGAGCAAGATCTTACACTAGACAGACACACAAATATCATCTTGATAAGATAATGGCAGCACGTGATGAGTTTGGTCCATGGCTGAACACCTACCATTCTTTGTTATGGTACAGGTCAGCATTCAACACTGCCATCAAGTGTGACCACATCAACAACAATTTGGGAGAGTTTCAACAACAAGGTGAAGGAGTTAAAAGATTTGCCTGTGCATGACATGGTTGACCAAATCAGGATCATGCTCATGCGGTTGTGGGAATTGAGAAGAAGGATAGGTGATTGTCGCAAGGTGATAAGCTTCCAGCAGTGGTACAACAGGTGGTCAATAGGAGCAGAAGTCTTTCACATTTGTTTGTTGAAAAATCTTCACCTTGGGGTGCTGAAGTTAGAGATAACAAAACTGGAAGGAGACATGTTGTTAACACTGAATTGCATGATTGCACTTGCCTCGAGTGGCAACACACCGGTAAACCATGTGAGCATGCCATTCTTTTCTTAGCATCCCAATCAAGATAAACATGCACCCATATTTGCATGAATATTATTCGGTAGCAAGATTCAAAGCTGCATATGCTACTCCAATTCCAGCACTTACAGATCAGTCTCAGTGGCCTGAAGTGGACATTGAATTTTCCATGTGTCCTCCCTTGACAAAAAGAAAGGCTGGCAGGCCTAAACAGAGTAGATTCAAGGCATGGTTTGAGAAAGGTGGGAGTAGTAAGAAGGGAAAGAAAGATGAAAAGCCAAAAAGGGCCCAAAAAGGTAACAAAAACAGATGCAAGTTGTGCCGGGAACTTAGGCATAGAGTGGGATCTGTCAAATGTCATACACTCTGATAAGCCAAAGTATGTTCTTGTTTATTTGTCTGTGTTTTGATTTGGTGCTTTTGTCCAATTACTATATCTATAACATTTTCTGCACAGGAGGAAGCGAGCAAGTCAGCCCCTTGTTGTTGAACAGTGTTGGCCAACAAAAAAAGCAAGAGTCAATGGCGGTAGAAAGAAGATAAGTGTGCCTGAGCCTGAGCAGACTGACGAAAATCCTGCTGCAGTCAACATTCAGACTGAAGAAACTGATGTGGAGGTGCACACCGAAGAAACTGAACTTGAGCGTGTCGAGGTTCAGACTGAAGAAACTGAAGCTGAGCGTGTCGAGGTTCAGACTGAAGAAACCCATGTTGTGGTAGACACCGAAGAAACTGAAACTGGTGTCAACATTGATACTGAAGACATTGATCACGAGGGTATTGGCGAGGTGTTGAAAAGACCAGTGAAGAAAACCAAGATGATCAGTGAACTTGTGTGTGTAGTAGAACAAAAAATAAGAAGGGCTAAGGCGAAGAAGGGCACACGACGTGGTAGGAAGAAGTAGAACAGAGAACAGTTTGAAAATTTGGGGCATGTAATAATATTTTTAACTTGGTGCGTACTGGTAGTCACTATGTATCCCCATATTTCTATTCGAACTTGTTTGTCTAAACCAGCCAAATAGAATTCAAATTTAAATTTAAATTTGGGCTATTGATTTTTTTAGTGCTATCTAAAGTACCTCAACTGAAATATGTTTGCTTGCTAATCATTCCGAGCCCTTTTGGTAAGTTGAACTCATAGTCATGAAAAGTGTGTTTCAAATGACCTCCAAAGGTAAGGTAAACGACCTCATATTTAAGCAAGTTTTTTTGGCACCTTGTCTAAACCAGCCAAATAATTTTTCTACACATCTATTCTACTTATATAGTGTAAATCTAAAGTCTCACTATTTATTGAATTAATTTTCTATTTTTTTTCTTTTCTTTTTGAAAAAACAAGTTTTAATAGAAAATTATATATAAAACAAGTTTAAAACATGAAAATGAGAAAAGTAAGTTCAGATCTTTCTTAGTCAATCCAAAATGAAGTTTTGGTTAGGTTTTCACACTTTTCATTTTCAAAACTCCACCTACTCTCGGGTGCCCACTACTCTCTCCCTTGAACTCCATACTACATTGTTTGAGGAATGACAATTTTATGAAGGATTTTTCGTAAAAATGTATGTAAACCATATTTATATTTTTTTTCTCGTTACTATATGACATAATAAGACTATGTGCGCAAGTTTTATGTTTTTTTGATTTTTTTTGAATTAGTTATGCTCAACCCTAATCAGTCAAAACCTCTCAAAACCCCTCAAAACCCCTCAAAAACCCGCACACTACCTGGTCGTCGATCGTTGTGCGTGGACGGTTGAGATCAGGCGCTGGGGTTAGCTACAGTGTGCGCGATCCGCATGAGACGCGCTGATTGGTTGACGCGGTGGGGTTTGGATCAGCCTCTCTCGTTGGAGCATCAGGACCGTTCATTTTGAATCCAACGGCAAGAGTTGACACGGTGCATGGACCAAGCCTATGCAGTGCCCTTTCCATCGTTGCATGCGTGCCCGTGCCTACCCGCAGCATGCATGCCCACCCGCAGGACTGCGCCCGTGCGTTGCATGCATGCCTCGACGTAGCCCTGCTCCGCCACCCCTATCAACGCAGTAACCTGTCGCATGCCTACCATTAGAATCGATGCAGCATCGCATCAAAGCATGCACCCGACCACAATGCAGCAGCCCGATGAAGACAACCAAAAAGCCAACGCTGCATGGCGTGGTGTGCACGCTGTGCATGGCGTGCTCCTCTTTGAGGACGCACATCGGCATGGGGTATCGATGTGGGTATCGGCGCAGTTCAAATGGCGTGCTGCCCGTTACAAGATGGGCAAAAGAAGGCGTCCATTATTGTCACGTCTCCCATCGACCGAACCTTGCCCTCTAGCCGTGCCCTAGCAAGATGAGCAAATTAATGGGCAACGGCATGCATGCACGGGCGGCACACGCAGAGAATCCGGGGAAGGCGTGTCCCCTTGACCCACGACGGCACAGACGCGTGCGTGAGCCCGTCCCCCTTGACCCGCGACCGGTGGCACAGAAGCGTCATAGTCCGTTTCCCACGGCCACGATCGTGTACACACTTTCATGGGGCGCCACCAAACGCTGCCCGCCCATTAATTCTAGGGTTTCGACGGGGTGAAACCACGTCGCACTTGGGCTATTTAAGCCGGGCACTATCGTCCTCTCCCTCCTCAGCCATCATACCCCATCCTCTGCCTCCTCTGCCCTTCTTCTTCCTTCTCCATCAAACCCGACAGAGCACTCGAGCCACCCCGCCACCATGCAGTACACCGCCCCCACCTACAGCTTCCCCCCAACCGCGCCGGAAAGGCTCTACCCGGCCGGAGTGTATGTAGAGAGAACCCTTAGGGTTTGGGCGATCTCGAGGTGGAGGGGCGCAAGGGAGTTAACGGAGTTCTTCCTTGCGGCCGGCTTCCGCCACCTCCCCCGCGGCTCTCCTCGGATGTACCATGTTGAGGAGGTCCTCGCCACGTTCACTAACCCTTTCGATGCTTTCCATCTCCTCGGGCGAGCGTATTGGGTTGGTTGTGAGTTCATAGCTTTCACCACCTACAATATCTTCACCGACTTCCAGAGCATCTTCCCCAACAACGGCGTTATGCACACGCTCCCGTACCCCATCAACAACGGGAGGAGTGAAGGACGGCGCCGGAGGAGCGAGGTGGCGTTGTTCCCCCGGAGGAGGAGGAGAAGAAGAGCCCGAAGAAGAACCCGCGTTTGGTGCCCCCCGATCTATCTAGCTTATCGTATTAGTTTTTTTAAGTAGTAATCGTTATGCTACTATTATTAAGTTGTATTAGTATTTTAAGTTGTAAGGCTATCATGGAGTTGTAAGGTTATCATGGAACTATGGGTTGCAATCGTTATGCTACTATATATATTGTGTGTTTCGTGCTATTATTTGAAGATTGCTATGGGTTGTTCTTGCTTATTATTTGTGTATTGCTATGGGTTGCTACGAGCCCGGTTGCTACACCTCAATCTCACCACACACACACCATCTTCAAAATATTGGCCAAACCATGGACATGCAACTAGGAGCCCCATGCAAACCCACTATGGACATGCCACTAGGAAATGCAAACTAATTTACTTCATGCAACTCATTTAGTTCATGGAACCGTAGACATGCATAAAAACAATTAACATTTGGTTTTATTGCATCAAAAAATGATCCCTCACAAAATTTAGTGCAAGAAAAAGGCCAAAGTAAAAATAAGTAACATTTTATTTGCCGAAGTTAGAGGTGGGCTGGCGCCGCTACACGGGTGGGCTGGTGCCCCTACGCGGGCGGGCTGGTCTCTATTTTGGGCATGGTTATTTTCTCAGGGCCCATTTTTCATGGCCCAACATCTATTCGGCAGCCTAGTTTTGTTTTTTTACTAGAAACTGAATTTGGGTGTGTACTCTGTTAACTGAAGAACAAAAACAGAGGAAACAGAGCATGAACACTGAATAGGGCCCCTGAGAATATCAGTACAATAATTCAAGCAAGTTTTGCTTCACACGAATTCAAGTTCATCTAACAAATGATCCCTGGCTAACTCAAACTACTGGGCACCCATGAAACTAGCTGACTAACTAACTGAAACTATAACAAATTCTAGTGATTGATGAACATCAAGTAAAATAAACCCATAGCAATGACAAAACCATAAAATGCTCCCGCCATCTTATTTGCTTGCTGCTTCAAATCGATCAGATACTTTAGTTGCTTGCCGATTTTCTTCAATTCACACTTAAGTTCTGCACTGTGCATCATCGGATCGGCTCTGTCCGCCAAATTGGGGGCTTGTTCCACGGCAAGCCGTCCCCAAAAATTGAGCTCTTGGGTTGGGGTTGATCCCTCCAATTTCAACTTTTCAACATATTCATCGAGCCACTCAAAATGCCCACATTTCTTCAGAACCTTTAAACAGGGAACGGCGGCGCATGAATCCTAGATCCACCACCCAGATCCACAGCCCTAATTCGAGGGAAAAAGAAAGAAATCGGGAGAAATTAGACCATAGAATTGGTCAAGAACACAGATCTAACCTGCCCCGGCTGTGGCTTGCTCAAACATTTAACAAACTCGCGCCCACGGTTGCCATTTTCTTCCCTCACACAAGTCAAACTCTTGAGAGGCTCCATGCGCAGGCAATCGGGGCATCTTGTCAACGGCAGTGGACCATACTTCGTCCATGATTGGCGGGTGGCTGAAGTCGAGCTAGACATCACTCGCCGGCGGCGCGCTTCGTTGCCGGAGCAGAGGAAGAAGAAGGTGGGAAAGGAAAGTGGCAGGGTAAGCAATGGAGGGGGGCGGGCTGGCTCGGGTCAGGGCACGCTGATGAGCACGGGCATGCTTGTGTGGATAAGTTGTGGGTCCCACCCGCATGCGAGTAACTGGTGGGTCCCGCGTGTCATAAATCAAATCGCTAACCCTCGTGTTTTTCATTTCACGGTTAAACAGAGCCATGTCGCATTGGAGCTATTTACACGCTCAAGTGTGTCGCATCACAGCCATTCACTCGAACAACGTCGCACTCAATCAAATTCACATCAAAAACGTCGCACAGGAGCTATTGGCCCGTTGAACCTTACCTACCTAATGTCCTAATATATATGCCCGACGAAGAAATCACGGGTTAGAAGTAACGGCGAATGAACTATGTAGTTTGATGAGATGGTGTGGTATGTGTGAAGGAAGAGACGGAACACGCACATTCACAACTGAGGAGTTGGTGGGGTATTCCCGTCTGCAGGAGGTGAATGTCGCCCATGATGTGATTGCAGCCTACATGTGTGGTCCTTAACGTGTTGGTAAACATTCATTCTTTGCAGTGAGACTTTAAATAAGCAAGTGACCCATGGTTTCCAAACAGCAGCCCACCGCTCCAGGATATCACCCTTTCTTTTTGAATTCACTCGCTGCCTGAATTCCTCCTCTAACTCTCATGCACACAATATTTTTTTTTTGCAACTGCACAGGTTGCACAGCCTTATGTATGGGCCTGCCTAGAGGATACCATAAACATATTATTAATTTCAGCTGATGAAATTTAGGCGTGATATTTAATCTGAATGCTTCGTTGCGTATCAGTTGGGGATCAGGAGGGGTAACGTACAAACTTTATTCTTCACACCAGGATGTTGAAAATGAACTGAGTCAGGGGGACTGAGAAGACTAGAAATTGGGTTCCTTTTTATATTGTAACTGGAATTCCCTACAATTTTATTTAGAAAAACAATACTAATCTAATTAAAGACTAGATAAAAAGGTCTTAAAGATAACGATGGGGTGTATTTTGGCACTTGTATGCGCATAAAAGGTATGATATCTGTACCTATTGATGTTCTTCGCCGTGTCTTCGGTGGACACCATCGAGAGCATAAACCACCATATCTGGCACGATATCGGTATATCCATATGTTTGGCTCGGTTGTAGTTCCGCGGATGTAGAAAACATATAAACTGTTACGTTGGTAGTTTTGGACGTACAGTAGCTTATTACTCCCTCCGTTTCAAAATAGATGACTCAACTTTATACTAACTAAATTACAAAATTGAGTCATCTATTTTGAAACGGAGGAAGTATGACTGAGACATATCAATGTTTATATGCCGAAAAGGCCTAAGGGTGCTCGATCACAGGGGCTCTTGTTAGCTTTACCAACTCCGGTTGTTAAGATCACTGGCCCGCCCGTAACACTTATTGTGACTACTACTCAATGTCTTGCTCTCGGAACATGGTACAGTTTTTTTTTTGTGTGTGTGGAAAACATGGTACAGTTTCTATGGAGTAGACAAGAACAGGAGGGGGAGGAGAAAGGGAACATGGGTATGCCATATATTTTTGGGCCTTGCCACTGATCAAGTCTAGCCCCACGAAGGACCGTTCGCCTTCCCGTCCTCTCTCTTTGACACGCATCCTCCGTGGGTTGGGACACTGGTGGTCTTGTGTGTGATCCCTAACAGAGTAATACTGTACAGAAGCTTGTTAAGAAGCTCGATGAGCGATGTTATCACCTAGGAGCCACGCCACCAGACCGTTTTTTCCCACAATATAGCAAACTATGTCGAAGAATCTGACTCAGACAACTTGGTATCTCTCACGGGCGATTTGCAAATTTCTCAATGTTCCTGATTCCTGCATGTATATAAACACTTCTTCGGGGATATATCTTTGTGGTTGCTCTCTCGAAATAGGCTTTCACCCGGCTATATTGATATAGCAACCACTCGATATAACATTCTGATCAACGCTGGGGCTAATAGCACAAGCACGCCCAAAAGAAAATACAAGAGAAAATAAGAGAAGAAAATGCCAACAACGCCGGATGAACAAAAGCTAGGGCACCCCGCGACCGCTGCGCCCACCGAAGATAACCACCACGCTCAAAGTCACCGAGTTGCCGTGTACCAAGCACCACCTTCAAGAAGGAACGTGACGATGACGACGCTGGTGCCCGGACGAATCCTAAGATTTCTCCCGGTACACGGAGAGTAGAGGGGGGGAGAGGGTCACCCGACGCCCTTCAAGAAGGATGGCGGCGCCCGCAGGCGTCACCGCGTTGGTGCCGGCAAGACCCGACATGGATTTCTCCCAACCCCTCAGGCCCGCAACCCAGGACCAACCTTCGGCTCCACCACACTCGCCGTCCACCAACATGCGCCAGCACAGTCACTAGTTCACCGCCGTCGTCTCACCACGGCCAACAAAGCAAGGCCGGCCGGATTCAAATGAGACATCAGTAGAAAAGGACCGGCAGCACCGCAGCCACGAGGGAGGGAACAACCTCCACCAGCTTAGGCGGTAGCAGACCGGGCATAGCAGTAGAGGCACACCAGACCAAATGTTCGGCCGGGCCCAAAACAGGCCCGTGAAGCTCCGCCGCCATGCTGCAGCAGTCGCGGCACAACAGCCGCCGTCCCTGTCGCGAGGAGCTCGCCAGAACCACCGGAGAACAACCCACCGCGGCCCCCCAGCAGGCCTGCCCTGACCCAGATCGGGCCCGTAGGCCTAGATCTGGGCCAGCTGGGCGCCGCCGGCCGCCGCTAGCCATGGGCCGTCACCGCCGCCAAGGAGCAACGCCTCCGCACCGCTGCTGTCCAGATCCACGCCGGCCGCCGCTAGCCATGGGCCGTCACCGCCGCCAAGGGGCAACCCCTCTGCACCGCCGCCGTCCAGATCCACGCCGGATCGCCGCCGGCCGAAGGGCTCTGCCGCCAGTACCGCTCGACCGAGCCGGGGTCCAGCGACGGGGGAAGAAGGGGGGCTGCCACCGCCGGACTGCGGGGCACCGCGCGGGCAACGCCCGGCCTCGCCCACGGCGGCAGCGGCGAGGGGGAAGGGGGCGGCGACTCGCGGGAAGGGGGAGGAGTGGGGAACCTCCTAAGTCGCCTCGCTCGGAGAGGGCGACGCGGCGGACACTCTATTCCTGTCGGGACACACTCGAGCGCTAGTTTCCTTGATTGGTTCCTTAGCACAGAATCTCTTTGTGGTTGCTACCTATCTTTCTCATATATTCGTCATACGTGTGATAAAAATTCACTCGTTAGAAGTGTCGATGAATGAACAATATAATATGGTGAGAATGTGTGTGTGTCTATACATATATATATATATATATATATATATATATATATATATATATATATATATATATATATATAGTCTCATATACTAACATGTGGTACTATATATATTATTTTATTATTTTAAATATGTTCATATACTATATCTAAGATATTTGAAAGCAAGTTACATGAAAAAATTGCATATGAGCCCATATTATTTGTTATATTTGTAAAATACGTACTTTTTTATACGTAAAAATAAGCATACTCTAAAAATGGTACATACTATCTAAAAATTAGTATATATACTACCTAACCATTCTTATATACTACATACTACATGTACATACTTTCGGTTCCGACAGATACTACATACAACATACAAAACGCAAGTGGTGGTAACTATCATTGCTTGTAGGAAACATTTGTATATATATATATATATATACATTCCAAGAATTTGTTAAGAGTATTTATTCCATCTCCGTAAGCTGAAAGCAAGTGCTCTTTTGAGGATGCATTGGACGTATGCATTAGCAAGAATTCTCCGGCTCTTCCCAGTGTAATATAATTTCCGGGCAGAAATGAAGTGGTCCTTGTGTTCCACATCCATGAATATCTATGATTATGTACCAATTACTTTATTGGACATCTATTATGATCAGCAGGGAAAGGCAAGCATGGTCAGTCTCCAGCTGTTGTTGCTACTAAGCATCACTATGTTCATGATCTTGATGTTCCCCAAATAATGGAAAAGATGGTTAAATACTGCAAATTGTAACTCAATATTTTGTAGATCAATTTGTGTAGTTGATCAAAGATGGGACGAAGTAACTTACTTAACTTTAGACCTAACCGGACAATGCTGCATGTTAACTTTCAACATTGTGGTAGTCCAAGTGAGTGCAACTAGGATCAAATCAGTGATCAGTCAGTACTATCAAATCCTTATGAGTGTCCGGTTAATTTGGTCTTGTACATGGGCCATGAATGATCGATGATGTCCTCCCTGCCCGTGAATAATTCTCATGCAGAGTGCAAGTGTGAGACTGGATGACGGTGAATGTTAGTGTTAATTTGAATTGTTAAAATTTTGCCATGATACTATGCCCGCTTTGTTTCCTAATTCCTAACACTCGGGGATTAGGAGGGATAACGTACATTTCTGGTGACACTAGTTCAAAATGATGTACATAAAAGCAGATTAAAAAAAGGTAGAAGCGACCAACCGAGCACCCCGCAACCGCCTCCTCCCTAGAAAATTAGAGCTCCTCCGCCTCCTGCCGGCGCCGCCATCGATCCATCTCGTCTCCGGAGGCCTTAGGGCCATGGGGGCTCGGTGGATCCGGGCCTTTGCCAGTGGGAGGACCCCATTTTTAGATGGGTTTTTGGGTTTTGTTAGGGTTTGTGTCCTGTTCATGAAGGCGAGGCGGCGGCCGCTCCCTGAAGATGGAATAAGCTCCTCCCCGCCTAGCCCCTGTTTCGGTGCTAGCATCGTCAGTGGGCGTGTGGAGGTGTGTCTCCGACGGATCTTCTTTTGGTGGATTTGCTCGGATCGGTTCTTCGTTCATCTACGTTTTTGTGTCTTCAGGTTGGATCCTTCTGATCTACGCTACTCTTCATCAGCGGTGGTTGTTCTGGCGCGCTGGTCCTTAGCACAATGACTTCTCGCCTGTGTACTACAACAAGTTTTGTCCAGCTCCGGTGAGGGAGGGGCAGTGACGGCGGCACCCCTTCGGCTCGCTTTAGTGCTTGGAGTCGTCGATGAATCTAGATGTAATTTTTATTATTCCGGTGTCCGTTGTACTACCATGATTAAATATAAATAGATCGGATGTTTTCTTAAAAAAATATTGAAAAAAGGTAATCAAAAGAATTCATAAAAGTTTCCAACTAAAGATGGGAGTGTATTGACTTGTTGTTTTGAAAATAATAGTTCTCATCGTTGATGACCTCTGTTGTGGCATTGATGCTCGCCCTAACCCTAACCTTGCTTGTATAGGTACTCACACTATAAAGAAATATAAGATCGTTTAGATCAGTAAAGTAGTGATCTAAACAATCTTGTATTTATTTACAGAGGAAGTGTCATCAAGTCATTAATTCAACCATTTTATTTTGGATACTGTGCCTGCTGACCTACCGCACCTTATAATCGAACATGCCTATATATATCTTCCTCCTCGTCGCGTGTCGTTAACCTACCCTAGCAATCTATTATCATGTGTTTCGTCTTCAGAACCAAACAGGGCATTGGCTTCATATTGTTTTCGTATGTTTCGTCCTGATAAATTGTTAATAGAAATGGGAGGTATTCAGAATCTTTTGACAACGTCTTCTCAAGATCAACCTATATCGATCGTATTCTTAGTTTCATCAAGCATGTTTGCTCGGCCACTTTCTATGAATCCTTGGCTTTGTCCATCATGATGATGTAGAGGCCCGGGTCTTCCCCATTTCTTCAAATAATAAACTTTCTATATATATCCTTCCATCGTCTCACCTCAGAACCCTTACTGGCACTCTGCTTTGTGGTTGTCAAGCTTTCGGCAAGAAGCGTGACATGGGCCCGGCCTGGCGGTTACTTTTCAGCAAGGATTGACTTGCGAATGTGGCTTCAGCTACATTGGATGCGAAGTCGCCAGAAGCATCAAGCACGCACCACACACTTGCACTTAATAACGTGCCATGTACGTACATGTACATTCATCAAGTCGTGCCGACGGGCTAGCTATGTTTCATATGCATCGAACTTTCAATAAACAGGTAATAAACTTTGTTATGTGTGAATTCTTGGTAAATATATAAATATTCCCTCTATTCCTAAATATAAGTCTTTTTTAGATAGTATTTGAATATCGACTACATACGGATAAATATAGACATATTTTAGAGTGTAGATTCATTTATTTTGCTCCGTATATAGTCTATATTAGAATCTCTTAAAAGACTTATATTTATGAACGGAGGGAATATATTGTAAGATAAAGACACATGTTTGAAATATCATTGTCAAATATAAATACAACTTTCGCTCAAAAATGTGCTAAATATAATAATCTTGAGGGTCTCAAACAGAAGACGTTAAATGGTGATTATGCAAACCCGCAGGACAACTTACTCTGGAGCGCTAGGGACAATCGTCGAGCTGCCCGACGGGTACCCACATGGTACTCGGTTTGGGTATTGGCAGGATTCTGTACCCGCATGGATGGGTCAGCTTACTCAGCGCCAGGACCAATCGTTTTGGATGAAAAGGCTAGGCTTAACTATCACGGAGGGGTTGGGCCAGGCCATGCCATCATGTTTCATATCTTGCCATTTAAGTGTTTACTTTACGTGTTCTTTTAATTCTTTTTTTTTTGCGAGGATGTTTTCTTTTAATTCCACAAAACAGATATGAATATGTTACAAATTCATGACTATTGTTAACATTCATAGAAACTTACTAAATACATGAATTTGCAGGAACATTTATACATTCTAGAACATTTTAAAAAATTCACGAATATTTATTTTAAAATCTATATAGAGTTTTGTAATTTGATTTGGAAAAATGTTAATGAATTTTTAGAACAAATTTTATATTAAAAACCAACTTCAGTCTCTATCATGATTAAACGGAACATAAACCGACAAAAGTGGGCTAGCCCACTTTGCGACTGGACATGTTTATTTGCTAGCCCACACACAGGTGATGTGGGACACGGCTCCCCTGACGTGCCGTGACGTCCACTGACGTGTGGCCCTGGACCCACAGGTTAGTGGCTCAACGTCAGGGGGACGTACGTCAGAGGATCCGGCTCGCGCAATGTGGGGAATAAAAGCACTCATGATGACTAATCCTATTCCACAAGGAGAGGTTTTTTTGCATGGTAATACGTGTCTCATTTATATCATAAGGATCATAGTACAAGTCACGTACACACTGACCTGACAAAATTAGAAAGACAGCAGAATGCTAGCCTTTGCATAAAGGAAACCAGCCAAGAACTAAAAATACAATCAAGAGTGAAGAATCCTCTGAACGTGAAACCAACGCCTGTCACTTGCCTCTGACACCACCATGACGGACCACCTCCTCACCCCAGCTCGACGCGGCTTCATCACTGATATGCAGCTTTGCGGACCTTCAAGTTGGCTCACCAAGGGCGAAACCGTTACTGTTGAACAAATCAGACCGGGGCCACACCACAGACACGACATGAAGCTCCAGATCTGGTACCCCGCACGACTAAGGCGTTGAAGTATGAAACCATACTTGCCATCCACAAACCATGAATACAGTACACGGTCCATCATCTTCCATATGTCGTTGATGCAGACCATAATCTGCATCCGTTCCTGGACTACTTCCCAAGCTCCTCGCCACCGCTGGAGCAAACGCCATCGCAACGGCAGAGCCCGAGGACAGAGGTCCTCCACGAAGATGCCGCCGCCGCTACAACATCCTTACTTGAACAAACTGATTTTCAAATCCATCCGCCATAGGACCGATCGCCTCCTCAGGGAGGGATTTGAAGAATCTTTATTCAGCGCTGCCATCACCTGCGCAGAAACCAAGACGATGAACGGACTAAAAACTTAGACTACAAGGGCCTAGAAAAAGATCCACACGTGTGGTTCGGGGGCCCCCCCCCCCCCCCTCCCACCACCGACAACTGAGGTCGTTGGTGGAGGGGAGCTGCCGGAGCACGGACCTAGAAGCTTGGCCTCTCCTGGCGGCGGCTAGGGTCCTAGCCGCCAGGCCTTGGAGGAAAACTCGTTCCGTGAGAGAGGGTTGGCGGCGACCAAATACTTATCTTTCCTGCGCTATAACTGTGGTCTAGTTCCGTCTTTTCCTTTTCTTTTCCTACATTTGTAGAAGGTTCTATAACAAGCTATCGATGGTTTCCTTTTTTATTTTACTGATTTTACCCTTTTTCTAATGGTTTTGAATTCTATTTTCCCTATAAAATTTCTTTTCTATTTTAGTTCACGATTTTTTGAGATTCACGAACGATTTAAAATTCCTGAACCTTTTTGTGACTTATGAATACTTTTCAAATCATGAACATGTCATATCGTGACATTTTATCAAATTTCTGATTTATTTTAAATTTGTGAAATTTTGGATATTAAATAACATTATAGAAAATCATGAACATTTGTTTTACTATTCAGGAATATTTTCTTTATTCCGCTTACAAAGATGTTCGCGAACTTGTAGAACTGTTTTTGGAGAAATACAACACCGAGGTTAGTATATATCATGACTAAATTGAACATAAACTAAGACAAATGGTTCGGCATACAATACTGCTTGGACTTGTGCATTTGCACGCAGCAGCCAGTCCTATTCCGTGC
Source organism: Aegilops bicornis (assembly GCA_021605145.1). Classification (NCBI taxonomy): domain Eukaryota; kingdom Viridiplantae; phylum Streptophyta; class Magnoliopsida; order Poales; family Poaceae; genus Aegilops; species Aegilops bicornis. Next base: position 49,043,239 of record CM038675.1, on the reverse strand, counting down.
GTAGTATGTTAGCGATCGACGGAACATATACCCTTTAGAGCTAAAAATGGGTCAGCTCAAAAAAATCATTTTCTTTCCCATCAGTTTTGGGAAGGTTCAAGAATCTTCTCCTGCCCATTTTTTCATTTTATTTTATCACTCTATTATTTTGTTGGTTTTCTTTTATTTTTCCATTTTCTGTTTTTTTCCTTTCTTTTCATGTAGCCTTTTCCCTTTGTTTTTATTCGTCAACTATAATATTTAATATTCTTTTTCAAATTTTGGAACACTTTTTGAAAATGAGAAAAAAGTTATATTGATGAACATGTTTTACAATCTTATTTAAAAAAATAATGAGTATATTTCAGCTTTGCGAATAATTTTAAATTCATGATTTATTCTTACAAATTCCAAAATTTATTGAAATTGCCAAATCTTCATAAATTCACAAATGGGTTTTTAACTCATGATGTTCATTTAAATTCATGATTCTATTTTAAATATAATTTACAAAATATGTTCAAGAATTCAAAAATGTCTTAGAAAAAAAACCTAAGTTCAGCCTTCCGCAGCCGTATCACGACCAAAGTGGGCTGCCCTACCGCGTCTTTGCTCTCCCTAACGCGCCATATGATGGGCTCAAGAGCATTTGGATGCGGCGTTTGCTTCTCTCTTTCTTCGCCGAGCATTCGGTCGTGCAATGCGGCACCGTGGAAGAGTGCCCACTAGTAGATCGGCATGGGACGCCCTTGAGGGTGGAAGCTGCCGCCACCGGTGAACTAAGGAGCCAATGCAGAATGAGTACTCACCACCATCACCCTACATCCTGGCAGCGGCTTTGTCTCGCCCACGGCGAGACACAATCAAACTGTCGCCTTAAGGATGCCCTAAATGGGCTGGCCCAATGCTGGAGGAGTGTTTCCTCCTCAAGCAAACATTCTTTTTATCTTATTTTATTACTTTTATTTGTATTTCTTAAATGGAAGCATACTTTATTTAATATGACACATGGCACCTTTTAATTTTTCACACGACGCCTTTTAATCAAATATTTTTCTTATGTTGTGATGACCCAATATTATGGTTCATTGCAATGCAGCGGCATTTTTTGGTAATAAAAAATAGTCGCGTGGTTGCTAAATAGTATGTTCGAGGAGCAACTAAAGAAGGGGTATCCCTTTGCGGAAGCCATGCAAAGGTTATTTGTGGTGGGCTAAAAGCACGCTAAGTGACGCGCTCTCATCCGCCGCCAGATGTCATGTCCTTGGCGCTCCCACATGTCAGCCTCCAAATCGGATTTCTGCTCGACGATGTCGTCGATCCGCATGATTTGATCGGCCAACACCTTTAGGATGATGTCGGAGCGTACTATCGCATCCATTTTCTCCGTTAGAGATTTGCCTTGATCTCAGGGTCCATGGTGGAGAAGACAAGTTTCCGTGCTTGATTGCGCCAGCGGGTATCCAAATTGGAGGTGGAGAGGAAGGGTGGCAGGGGGTCTTTGCTACCAGATGTTACAATTCTGATCTACCGTACCTCACTTAGTAGATGATTACAGGTAAATGTTTCACTAAATTAACTTATTTTTTCTGAATTGTTCGAATTGCTTACCGCATGTGTAACCTGGTTTCACTAACTTGTTCGAGGGGAAGGAAGGCGAGATGGAATAGAGGATATTGTACCGCCAGTGACGTGCCTATCTGTGATAGGTTCCGGATGTCGTGATATGTTCTGTTTCTTTTCAACAAAGTGCACGGCAAGGTAATCCCTTTTCTTTTTACTCCCTCCGTCCGAAAATACTTGTCATCGAAATGGACAAAAAGGGATGCATCTATAACTAAAATACATCTAGATACATCCCCTTTTCTTTAGTTTGATGACAAGTATTTCCGGACAGAGGGAGTATCTTACAAGGATGCAACAAACGATGTAACTCTTTTGTACTCCCTCTGTCTCATAATATAAGAGCATTTTTTGCACAACACTAGTGTAAAAAAACGTACTTATATTATGGGACGGAGGGAGTAGTTTAGATAAAGTGTATCGTATGGCATTCCCCTCAACAATAGATTTTTTTTTCAAAAGTAGCACATTTTTTATAGCAATTTCGGAAACTAGCAGTGTTGACACATTATTTGCAAAAGTAGCACCCCGTCGGTCAACCGTTGGCCGAAGTGGGCCTTTTCGGCCTGCTGAAGCACGAAGAGACCTCTTCGGTTAAACGTGCCCGAAGACTGCACGAACTGGGCCGAAGACGGGCCTCTTCGGCCAGCCAGCGACCGAAGTGGGCCTTTTCGGCCAGCCAGCGCCCGAAGACCTCTTCGGCTAACCAACGTCCGAAGAGTTTTGGATAAGGCCCAAGCTGGTCTTCTTTTTCCTCTCGCTGTTCTTGCTCTCTCTCTCTCTCTCTCTCTCTCTCTCTCTCTCTCTCTCTCGTTCCTCTCTGTACATCGCCCCCCCTCGCTGATCTCTTCGTTTCTCCACCTATTTTCTAATCCAAACCACAGAAATGGTAGATCGTAGCCATCTCCACCGGCCTACGGTCATTTTATCCCAATGGGATAGCTATTTGTGCGTACAAGTGAGGTGGAGTGATGACGGGGTGAGGAGGAGGAGAAGCCATGGTGGGCTGAGGAGGAGGAGGCGGTTTGGCTGGTGAGGAAGAGGCGCAGCTTCGTGCCGCCGAGGAGGTGGCGTTGGTGTTGTCTGTTGGTGCAAGTTCTTCGTGAGGTGGCCACACGCGCGGAAGGTATAATCACGCGTCACATTTTTTTTAGTGATAATTGGTTTGTGCTGGCATTTTAGCGGATAGTTAGTGTAGCGGGTAATAATTTTGTTCATTGCGATTAATTAGAAGGTGGCAATGTCTGACAGGTGAAAATGTCTGTATCAGTATATTTGACTGTTTACTATGGCCCTGGTAATGTTCGATATAGTGAGTTGGGGGTTTATCTTAGCGAGTTTAAAAATGACGTCATGACACTTTTAGACCCGGACAGACTGGACATTAGACAGTTGAAGCACTGGTTGACTACTAGTTTTGGGTTGGATCATGAAGTATGTTCCGTCAGTATTAATGCATTATGGACCAAATCTTAGTGGTGCTGGATGTGGATTAGAGGGCTATGGCGATGACGATGACCTAGCTGAAAACATTTATGACTTCTCGCACAACGTCTTTCACACTCCACCACCACCACCGTTGCAGGAGACACAGACAGTGACAGACGAGGTTATCTATGGTCGTGGTTATCGTGAGCATCGTCCACCGCCTCAACGCTTATCGCCTTCCGGTCCTCGCCCGAGGAAGACCCAGATTCGTCGTCGCCCCCCGCGGTGATATGGTTATCTATGTATGAGTCATTATCTATGTTAGTTTCAGACTATTCGCATATGTGACAGTATTTATGTATGAGACATGCTTCATGTATGTGTTACTATCGCACTTGTTTCTATCTGATCAGGAGACATATAACGTTTTATGTATGCGAGAGACATATTACTATTAATTCGCATTGTTATTCCAGTTACATTTCCAAAGAGATTAGAACCATTTATTAAGATACAAGCACATCTGAATTAAAAAGTGCGGTTGAACTTAATAAATACAGCTTACATACTACAAAATGAAATTAAGGTAAAACATAATGCCCTAAAATTAAGGTAGAACTTAAATACAGCTTACATACTACATGAAGTCATCATCGCCATCCTCCGTTGATGCAGAACTCTTGTCCTTCGACGATGCAGTCGTCTTGCCCTCCGCCGATGCAGAACTGTTGCCCTTCGAGGATGCAGAACTCTTGCCCTTGGACGATGCAGAACTCTTGCCCTTCGACGATGCGGAACCCGGAAGCGGCGGCATGAAGATATCATCTTCGTCCTCGCGCTCCTCAGTCCATTAAAATGGATTGTTTGCTGTAGTCCTTCTGAAAGTTTCACTCTTCGGCAAAACTACCTTCTTCCACCTTTCATGCAACCTAAGAAGTTCTTTACGTACCTCCTCATAGGTCCTTTCAGGCCACCTAGACCTATATAATACGTGAGCCAACTCATTCATTATGGTGTCACTACCGGTGAGTTTGTCCCATGGAACTATCCTATTGTCCATCCTGAAATCGGTGGCTAGCCTCAGAAGACATCTGCTCATCCCAGGATGAAAACTACGATCGAAAGGATCATGGGACATCTCGACAACACTGGACTTCTTATTCACTTCTGTGTGAAGGGGGTTTTATAGGTAGACAGGAGAAAATGGCGGGAAAGAACGACTGGGGTATGGAGGGAAAGGGTTGGCGGGAACATATGGCGGAAAATGGTTGGCGGGAAACGGGTGGCGGGAACATATGGTGGGAAAGGGTTGGCGGGAAACGGGTGGCGCGAACATATGGAGGGAAAAGAGTTGGCGGGAAAATATTGATGGAAAGGGCTGTGCAATTTTTTTTCAATGGCTAAGATGAAAATTGTTACGCAACATTCGTAGGTCATAATTAAAAAAAATAAAACTTTTCGGCCTACCGTAAGCAGAAGAGCACAACCATGCAACTTCGGTCAACCGTTAACGCGAAAAGGTGGGGCCCAGGGATTCTTCAGCCTACGGTTGACCAAAGATTGCTCGTCGGCCTATGGGAGGCTGAAGAGTGCTTTTCGGCCCAGTTGGGGCACTCTTCGGCCAACGCGTGGCCGAGGTGCCTAATTCGGTCAACTGCTGGCCAAAGAGCCACTCTTCGGCCACTGGGAGACCTACAGCGTGCTAGTTTTTGCAAATGACTAGTTAGCATTGCTAATTTCCGAAATTTCTGTAAAAAACATGCTACTTTTGAAAAAAAAAACCTCAAAAATATACCAAGGTTGTGGGGGTCGTGTTTGCAGATTGGAGCGCCCTGGTTGATTAGCAGAGGTGCTCTACCTTCGGTGTGCAGTACCGGAGGAGGAACGCCAACCTGCCCACTCGACGCCGGAACAGACTTGGCCAGGTCGCCCAGGCGGCGCTTCATGGTGTCCTGATCCTCCCAAAAATCCTCGATCTGCTGCCTGAGACTGCCCACATCCTTTCTAACCGCCTTCACATCCACAATCATGGCATCAATTTTTTCGAGAACTCCCGCCAACAATTTCTGAAGCTCCTCTCCATTCGATCCATCGCCAAAATAATTTGAGCAGAAGGCTTGGCCAGCTTAGAAGGCGTCGTCTTAAGTTTTGCAGTGGAATTTCACAAGCGAGGCAATCTAAGGCTCTGATTACCAATTTCTCATGGCTTGGATCATACACTAAATTCATAAAACATCAACTTACATGTGGGATTTGAGGTGGGAACAGAGTACAGCTGTATAAGTGAGAATGAGAGGAGAATTTGGGAGAGTTTTAGAGAAAAAACATGCGTGCACAGAGCAGAGAGAGGGGGGGAGGGAGGGAGACAGAGAGCAAGTTACACCTTACATCCACCCACACAGCATGTTCCTATACATATATCAAGTGCCTACCCTCACTTACAGGTGGTCCTAGGGACCCACCTTGTTAGACCGTGGACTCGGTCTGCTCTCATCCTCCAACGATCGAGTCCATGATAGTCTCCACGTCTCAGTAGTAGTTGTGCTTGCAACACTATATGTATCCCCTCCCCATGTACTTGCAAAGACAACGAAAGCATTCTGTCGATCTTCATGGTATCAGACACCAGTTACGGCCCTCCACCTCCACCATCGCCATGACAAACCCTAGAGGGCAAACCACCCTTCCCAACTCCGGCGGCCAGCCAACAGCCATTCTGGCCAGCCAACCCCTCCAACTATCTCCCTGGCGGCCAGCCAACACGTCCTCTCCCCGTCGGCCAGCCCACCCTCCCTCTTACCGCTGCCATGCCTACCCTCGCTCCTCCTCCTCTTTCTTTTAGCGACACCATTACAGATATCATGCCATCCATTCCTATTGTCCTGGATCTCCATAGCCACAACTACTACCATTGGCGCCACTTATTCGAGATACACCTCGGCCGCTGCTCCCTTCTTCATCACATCGCCGGCGATGCGCCCCCGACTCCTAATGATCCATGGTGGCTCAAAGATGACCTCACCATCATCAAGTGGCTGTACACGCGCATCTCCATCGAGCTCTACTCGCAACATTTGCACTAAGCTTCGTCGGTTGTTTCAAGACAATCATGACGCTCGCGTCTCCGCCCTCAACACCGAGCTTCACACGATCACCCAGGGCGATCGCCCCGTCGGCGTCTTCTGTCAACGCATCAAGGCTATCGGCGATGAGCTTCGCGAGCTTGGCGAGGTGGTCGCCGACCGCTCTATTCTTCACGCACTCATGGGCGGGCTCGACGACCGCTTCGCCCAACAAGCGACCCTGATCCCGCTCCTTCGCCCCCTTGCCGATATAAAAATTGAGGCGTGGAAGCGTATGCCTTACCGCAGGGACGCATGCGTGTTTATATAGCACAATAGGATACATCATCGGTAGGTTGTTGTAGACTTGACCCATCCTCCAAGCTATACAAGAGATAGGATCTAATCTAGCTAACAACCTTCCTGGTTTACATGATACGCATGCATACAACACGCATACAATAACGTGACACACCTGTCACGTCTATACAACACAAGCCTATCATTTTACATCCTCCCTCAATCTCAACTCATCAAGGTTTAGATTGTTTCTGAAGGCTTGAAGTTGTCGAAACTGTAGTGGTTTGGTAAAACCATCTGCCACTTGATCTCCAGTTGGAATGAACTTTATCTCCAATTTCTTTTGTGCAACTCTTTCTCGGACAAAATGAAAATCAATCTCTATGCGTTTTGTTCGTGCATGAAACACAGGATTAGCAGAAAGATATGGTGCTCCAAGATTATCACACCATAAGCGTGATACATGTGATCTAGAGACACCCAATTCATCAAGAAGTGTTTCTACCCACATTACCTCTGCGGTAGCATTTGCTAATGACTTATATTCTGCCTCAGTGCTGGATCTTGAGACAGTTGCTTGTTTCTTTGCTTGCCATGACACAAGGTTTGAGCCAAGAAACACTGCAAAGCCCCCTGTGGACTTTCTATCATCTGGACATCCTGCCCAATCTGCATCAGAGAAAGCACTTACTGTAGTTGAATGAGACTTACATATACTTAATCCAACTCCAGTGCTTCCTCGAATGTATCTCAATATTCTTTTCACAGCTGTCCAATGCAAAGAGGTTGGTGCATGCAAGAACTGACAGACTTTATTAACTGAAAAAGATATGTCAGGCCTTGTTAATGTAAGATACTGAAGTGCCCCAACTATACTTCGATACTTTGTCCCTTCTTCTTGATTCAGCAATTTTCCCTCTCTCAAGGACAATTTTTCTGTGGTTGACATAGGTGTGCTAGAAGGCTTACAATCCTTCATCCCTACACGACTTAAAATATCATAAGCATATTTCTCTTGAGTGAGAAGAATGCCATCTTGCATCTTCTTCACTTCAATACCTAAGAAATAGTGTAGATCTCCCAAATCTTTTAAGGCAAATTCACTTCTTAAGTTTCTTAACAGGGCCATCGTGGCATCTTGTGAGGAGCTTGCTACAATTATGTCATCCACATAAATCAGCATATATATGATCACCTTTCCCTTCTTGAAGAAGAACAATGAAGTATCTCCCTTTGACGGACAGAACCCAAGCTGTTGCAACTTAAGGCTTAGTCTTGAATACCATGCCCTAGGTGCCTGTTTCAAACCATACAAGGCTTTATCCAACCTGCACAAATGGTTAGGTCTGGATCTATCTTCAAAGCCTGGTGGTTGCCGCATGTAAACCTCTTCCTCGAGAACGCCGTGTAAAAAAGCATTCTGAACATCCAATTGGCGAAGATTCCATCCCCTGGAAACAGCAACAGACAGAACAAGTCTGATAGTAGCGGCCTTCACTACAGGACTGAAAGTGTCCTCATAATCAATACCGTAGCGTTGTTTAAAACCCTTAGCTACTAATCTAGCTTTATACCTATCTATTGTTCCATCTGCCTTCTTTTAATTTTATACACCCACTTACAATCTATAATATTCCTCCCTGGCTTTGGTGGAACTAGATGCCAAGTTTGATTTTTCATTAAAGCATCATACTCTATACTCATAGCATTCTTCCAATTTTTATCATGCAATGCTTCTAGCACATTTTGTGGCTCACCAGAGGAAGCAAATTTTGCAACCCTAAAGTTTTTGTCATACCTTACCGTGCCATCCTTGGGCACTAATGGTTTGAGAATACCTCGCTGTGAACGTGTAACACGCATGGGTATTGGTGCAGCCACAGAAGATCCAGGAGCAGCCGCAGAGGATCCAGGTGAATCAGCATCGGCCGCCGTGTGCATCCCTCGTACTGACACAGGTGAATCAGCCTCGGGATCAGCCATATCCCTGGAGCTGTTGGTTGGTGAAGGCGGCGTGTGAGCACGGGCCCGCGGCGGGCTGTCGGGGTCATCATTGCACCGGGGACTGGGCGCACCCGCCTCAGCCGGCTCTCGACACGTCACGTGTGACGACAAAGGCGATTTGCCCCCACCCAACCGCACCGGCGCACCGGATTGCATGGCGCGCGTTGACGGGCTGGATCCCCCACGCGTGTCTGACGTCGTCAGAGAATCGCTCCCTGGATCTGCGTCGGGCCCGCCTGAGCCATCTGCACCCGATCTCTCGGGATCGGTGTTGTCAGGCGCATCTTCCTCGTGTCCGGTGCCTGTACAGCTCCCTTTCTGCATAAAATCATGGCTTGGAGCAGCAATTTTTGCACCGTTTTCATTAGTAGCATTAGTATGGCTATTAAGCAAGTGATCATCAGCATATATTTCACCCCCATGATCTGTAGGATTTAGCAGTTCAGGAGATAGCAAAAGGATTTCTGCCCGAAGACGAGCTCCTGCATTCGGATGTAAGGCAGCGAAGGGAAAAACAGTCTCATCAAAGACCACATCCCTAGAGATATAAACTCGTCCGGTGGAAATATCTAAACACTTAAATCCTTTGTGAAGATTGCTGTACCCTCAGAAGGCGCACTACTTGGAGCGAAACTGAAGTTTGAGTGTGTTGTAGGGTCGTAGGTTGGGCCAGCAGGCACACCCGAAGATACGGAGGGCCGAGTAGTTAGTTTTTTCATGAGACAATTTTTCAAGGGGTGTTTCAAAGTTGATGACTTTGCTTGGAAGCCTGTTAATGAGATATGTGGCCGCAATGAAGGCCTCATCCCAAAACTTCAGAGGCATAGACGCTTGAGCTAGGAGGGAGAGTCAAACTTCGACTATGTGTCGATGTTTTCGCTCAGCTGATCCGTTTTGCTGGTGAGCATGAGGACAGGAGACATGATGGGATATACCAATCCGAGTGAAAAAGGAATTTAACTTAACATATTCTCCCCCCTAGTCAGTCTGAAGGGCTAGAATTTTACGGTCAAATTGTCTCTCAACAAGATTCTGAAAGTCATGAAATTTTTGGAAAACTTCAGACTTATGTTTGATTAGGTAGATCCATGTGAACTTACTGAAGTCATCTATGAAGCTCACATAGTATTTTTTTCTACCTACAGATTCGACAGCAGGTCCCCATACATCAGAGGAAATGAGTTCCAAAGGAAACTTTGATTCACTTATTGATTTTGGATAAGGCAGCTGATGGCTTTTGCCTTTTTGACAGGAATCACAAATAGAATCGTTGTTCAACAGCTTAACACACGGGAGCTTATTCTGACTAATTATTTTGCTAACGATGGTAGATGAAGGATGTCCTAGGCGCCGGTGCCACCTATCCGAGGAGGGAGTGACACTGAGAGCTTGCTTCTTGGCTCCTTGTCCCGTGTGTTTGACAGGGTATAGACCTCGTCTACCCCTTCCTTTGAGGAGCGCCCTCTTTGTTCCCCGATCCTTTACAAAAAAAGGGATGAATTTCAACAAAGGAGTCGTTGTCAACAGCGAGACGACTAGCAGATATTAGACTTTTGTTTGCTTCGGGTGCGTGGAGAATGTTGTTTAGGTGTAGATTACGATCTTCAGTGCGAATAGCTGAATGACCAACATGTTTAATAACCATACCTGAACCACTTGCGGTGTGTATCTGTTCATTGCCGATGTAGCGGTCGCTTACGGTCAGCTTCTCCAGGTATCCCGTGATGTGGTCGGTGGCACCACTGTCCAAGTACCAGTTGGTGTCCACCCCGTACTACGGTGCAACGAGGTTGGCCGACTTCTCCTCCACACCTTGGTAGGATTCGTCAGAAGCGTTTCTAGCACTTCCAGGCTGGGTGGCCCATCTTGCCACAGATCTGGCATTGGACCCTGGGAGCGGAGGCGTGATTGTTGTTGAAGTTGCCTCCGTTGTTGCTGTTGCCGCCGCCGCGCCCTCCTGGTCTGGAGTAGCCGCGCCCGCCGCGGTCACCACCGTTGCCGCCTTTGTTCCGCGTCGGTCACCACCACCGCCGCCAGGTTTGCGGCCTCGGGTAGCAGCATTGGCGGAGGATCGGAACCCTCCACCTCAAGACTCAGCCTGCCTCGAAGCTGAGCAGCTGCGAGAACAGCTCGGCTACGGTGACCGGCTCCACTCGTGAGCACATGGCGGACACCACTGGATCGAAGTCTTCTTCGAGTCCAGCTAGGATATGAGAGATAATGTCGTCCTCATCCACCCTCTTCCCTGCTGCCATCAGTTCGTCGCAGAGAGACCTGACCTTTCCCATGTAGTCGGTGACGGAGGAGTTGCCCTTCTGCAGATTGGCGAGGGCAATCCGAACATTGGTGGTCTGGGAACGGGTGCGGGATGCAAGCATCCCTTCAACCGTGTTCCAGAGTTCAGCTGAAGTGTGGCACGATGCAACCTGGATGGCGATCTCACGGGGAAGAGTCGTCAGCAGATAGGAGAAGACTTGTTGATCTTGTGCATACCAGGTTTGGAACTCAGGATTCGGCCCCTTCGTCATGGTCTTGCCATCTGCCGAAGCTACGTCGATCTGCATGGGTGGTGGTGGTTGCTCGACGTCGAGGTACTTTGCCATCTGCGTGCCCCGGATCGCAGAGAGCACCGTCGCCCGCCATAGCGCCTGATTGCCCTTCGTAAGCTTCTCGGTGGCTGCGTGAACGAAGGGCGAGGATGGGAAGGAACTTGAAGACGTTGCCATGGATGAGCTCGAGGATGGCTCTGGTTACCATATAAGAATTGAGGCGTGGAAGCGTATGCCTTACCGCAGGGACGCATGCGTGTTTATATAGCACAATAGGATACATCATCGGTAGGTTGTTGTAGACTTGACCCATCCTCCTAGCTATACAAGAGATAGGATCTAATCTAGCTAACAACCTTCCTGGTTTACATGATACTCACGCATACAACACGCATACAATAACGTGACACACCTGTCACGTCTATACAACACAAGCCTATCATTTTACAGCCGATACTTGCTGAGGCGCGTTTTATGCTCCAGATGGAGGAGCAGAACCAGGCGAGCACCCCGCAACTCTTTCACGCTGCAGCATGCTCCGCTCCACCACCGGCGGCCGCAGCGTCATCACCGCCGAGTCCTGCCAGACAACCACCTCCCGGATGGCGCCCCAGCCCCAACTACAAGGGCAAGAACTTGGTGTACCACCCTCCGAAGCCCGGATCGACATCCTCTTTGTCATCGCCTGCGCCTGCATCCACCACTTATGCGCCATCACCTCCGGCTCCTTCCACAGGGCGCCCTCCTCATGATCTGTGGACGGGATTGGTTCCGGTGTGGCATATGCCCTGGTCCGCGCCCTCTCCCTATGGCGCTCTAACACGTCTCCAACATATCTATAATTTTTTGATTATTCCATGTTATTTTATTATCAATCTTGGATGTTTTATAATCATTATATAGTCATTTTATATCATTTTTGGTACTAACCTATTGACATAGTGCCAAGTGCCAGTTGTTGTTTTCTGCATGTTTTTTACATCGTAGGAAATCAATATCATACGGATTCCAAATGCCACGCCAATTTACGATGATTTTTTAAGGACCAGAAGGAAGAAGTTGGGCCCTGGTTGCACCTGGGGCGAGTCCCGAGGAGGGGACAACCCACCAGGGCGCGCCAGGCGGCCCTGGCGTGCCCTAGTGGGTTGTGCCCACCTAGGGTGTCCCCTGGACTGACTCTTTGCTCTATAAATACCCCAATATTCCAGAAACCCTAGGGGAGTAGACGAAATTTTCATCCAGCTGCCGCAGAGTCCAGAACCACCAGATCCAATCTAGACACCATCACGGAGGGGTTCACTACTTCCATTTGTGCCTCTCCGATGATGTTGAGTAGTTTTTTGTAGACCTTGAGATTCGTAATTAGTAGCTAGATGGCTTCCTCTCTCTCTCTTGATGATCAATACAATGGTCTCTTGGAGATCCATATGATGTAAGTCTTTTGGCGGTGTGTTTGTTGGGATCTGATGAACTTCGAGTTTATGATCAGTTATATCTTTTTATATCCATGAATTTATTTGATTTCTTTGATCTCTTATATGTGTGATCTCTTATAGCCTCGTATTTCTTCTCCGATATTTCGGTTTTGTTTGGCCAACTTGATCTATTTATCTTGCAATGGGAAGAGGTGCCCGGTAGTGGGTTCGATCTTACGGTGCTTGATCCCAGTGACAGAAAGGGAGCCAACACGTATGTATCATTGCTACTAAGGATAAAAAGACGGGATCCATATCTGCCCCAATAGATAAATGGATCTTGTGTACATCATTTCATCGTTCTCATTGCGTTACTCTGTTTTTCCATGAACTTAATACACTAGATGGATGCTGGATAGCAGTCGATGTGTGGAGTAATAGTAGTAGATGCAGGCAGGAGTCGGTCTACTAATCTTGGACGTGATTCCTATGTAATGATCATTGCCTGGATATCGTCATGAGTATTTGAAGTTCTATCAATTGCCCAACAGTAATTTGTTCAACCACTGTTTGCTATTTTTTTCGAGAGAAGCCACTAGTGAAACCTACGGCACCCGGGTCTTCTTTCTCATATATTTGCCTTGCGATCTACTTTTTCCTTGCGTTTATTTTCAGATCTATTAAACCAAAAATTACAAAAATACCTTGCTGCAATTTATTTGTTGCGCGATCTATTTATCCCATCTAAAAATTTACCTCACGTCCTTTGCCTATCTTGAGGCGCCGTACCCCGAAAGAGATTGACAACCCCTTTGACACGTCGGGTTGCGATGTGTTGTTACTTGTGTTCGATCTTGCTGAGAAAGACAGAAACTTGGCGCTCACAAAAATAATTATCATGATTCACTGAAAAGAGCTTTTGCCCTATTTCTTTTTGAAGAAGATTAATATGAAAATAATGCTGGTCGTCCTAATGGTACATTTTTTGTGTTACATAAGTATTCTGAAGTTCCAGATTACTACAGACTGTTCTGTTTTGATAGATTCTGTTTTATTTGTGTTGTGCGCTTATTTTGATGGCTCTATGGTTTTCTTTGATGAGTTTTTGTGATCGAAAAGTTGGACTACAGTAGATATAATACAAAAAAATAATAATTGGTTTGACACAACACTTATAGTAGTGGTTTGCTTTCTTTTACTAACAGATCTCACAAGGGTTTTGTTGAGTTTTGTGTGATTGAAGTTTTCAAGTTTTGGGTTATCTTATGATGGATGAATGAAGGATAGAAGAGCCTAAGCTCGGGGATGCCCCGGCATCCCAAGCTATTATCCAAGAATGAGAAACCAACTAAGCTTGGGGATGCCCCCGAGTGGCATCCCCTTTTCTTCTAACGACCATCTGTATTTTACTCGAGGCTATATTTTTATTCGTCACATGATATGTGTTTTTCTTGGAGCGTCTTGTATGATATGTGTCTATGCTTGTTTTATTTTCTGTTTTAAGTCAGCAATCCTTGCTGGACTTACCTATTTGAGAGAGCCAAAATTATGTCATGACTTGTTAGAATTGCTCTCTGTGCTTCACTTAAATTTTTATAAGCAATGGACTTGCTCTAGTGCTTCACTTATATCTTTTTGAGCATGGTGTGCTTAATATTTTTGAAGAAGTGCTCTCTTGCTTCACTTAGATTTTTGTAAAATTTTGAAGAAATTCTCTCTTGCTTCACTTAAATTATTCTGAGAGAAAGAAAATATGTAACACTCATAATCTTCACCTATATTTGTTTGAGCTTATGAAAAGCAACACATGAAAATTTGTCCCAAAGTGATAGATATCCAAGAAGGATAAAGAAAGAAAAAAAATATATGTCATGAAGATCATTGGACAAAATAAACTTGATTCTTAGTAATAGTTTTGAGATATGACGATGTGATATGTGAGTATGTTGATGAGTAATTGTTCTCTAGTAAGAATATTGGTGTTAAGGTTTGTGATTCCCTATGCATGCACGAAAGTTAATAATCATGCAATGAAAATTATTTCCTACTTGTGGTGCATTATTCAGTGTTAATTATGCTTAATGCTTGCTTTTGAGATTATTCTTTTCTTGGTTGGTCGCTTCTCTATCTTTTTGCTAGCCTTCACTTTGCACCAAGTATGACCTCTACTTGTGCATCCAAAATCCTTTAAACCAGTTTTGCCACATGAGTCCACTATATCTACCTATATGCGGTATTCTTTTGCCGTTCTAAACAAATTTGCATGTGCCATCTCTAATTTTCAAAATAAACTTATCTTTTGTGTGTTTGTTTCGCTCGCGGAACAGTAACGGATAGCTAATATTTTCCATGCTACATGTGTTATTCTCACGATGAGTGTTTATTCACTTGTCATTGCACGAGGTAAGGCAAAGGTATTAGGGATGCCTAGTCCTGAAATGCAAAAATGAATTTACTTTATGTTGTCAAATAATAAATTCCTTGAAAAGTGTTGGTATGGAGGGCACCCGTAGATACGGCTAGCCATGGAAACTGAAAGTTATGGTGGAAAAAAGAATAAACTTTATTTTCTGTTTGGGAACTGCCTATGATATATCTAGCATGGAAAGTGTTGGGATGTTCCAAGTTGTTTTCGTTGGTGGGATGGATACACCTCCCAAAATGTTTTAATCTCTATTTTTTTCGCTTTGAGCTCTGGCACCTCTACATATCACTACTTCCCTCTGCGAAGGGCCTTTCTTTTACTTTATGCAATTTTTATTTTTGAAATTGAGTCTCCATCCTCTCTTATAAAAGCACCAACTAGGGGACAATATGATCGTACTTAAGTATAGGTTGTAGCTAATATTCGAGTGTGTTTCATGAATGGATCAATGTTTGAGCATGATGGGCTAGAGATAACTTTTTTTAGCATTGATATTTTGAATCACATGGTTGCTTGTTGATATGCTTGAGTATCTAAATTATTATGTCAAAATTGGACTATTGCTTTGAATCACATAAAAGTCCAAATGTCCATGCTATAAAGAAAAGAATATGATATGCCATGATAAACAACACTCCAAATAAAAAAATCTATTTTTTTTTTCACTTACCTACTCTAGGACGAGCAGGAGTTAAGCTTGAGGATGCTGATACTTCTCCAACGTATCTATAATTTTTTATTATTCCATGTTGTTTTATTATCAATCTTGGATGTTTTATAATCATTATATAGTCATTTTATATCATTTTTTGGTACTAACCTATTGACATAGTGCCAAGTGCTAGTTGTTGTTTTCTGCATGTTTTTCACATCGCAGGAAATTAATATCAGACGGAGTCCAAATGCCACACCAATTTACGATGATTTTTTATGGACTAGAAGGAAGAAGTTGGGCCCTCGTTGCACCTAGGGGGAGTCCCGAGGAGGGGACAACCCACCAGGGCGCACCAAGAGGCCCTGGCACGCCCTAGTGGGTTGTGCCCACCTCGGGTGCCCCCTGGACTGACTCTTTGCTCTACAAGTACCCCAATATTCCAGAATCCCTAGGGGAGTCGACGAAATTTTCATCCGGCCGCCGCAGAATCCAGAACCACCAGATCCAATCTAGACACCATCACGGAGGGGTTCACCACTTTCATTGGTGCCTCTCCGATGATGCGTGAGTAGTTCTTTGTAGACCTTCGGGTACATAGTTAGTAGCTAGATGGCTTCCTCTCTCTCTCTCTTGATTATCAATACAATGGTCTCTTGGAGATCCATACGATGTATGTCTTTTGGCGGTGTGTTTGTTGGGATCTGATGAACTTCGAGTTTATGATGAGTTATATCTTTTTATATCCATGAAAGTTATTTGAGTTCTTTTATCTCTTATATGTGTGATCTCTTATAGCCTCGTATTTCTTCTCCGAATTTGGGTCTTGTTTGGACAACTTGATCTATTTACCTTGCAATGGGAAGAGGTGCCCGGTAGTGGGTTTGATCTTACGGTGCTTGATCCCAGTGATAGAAAGGGAACCGACACGTATGTATCGTTGCTACTAAGGATAAAAAGACGGGATCCATATCTGCCGCAATATATAAACAGATCTTGTCTACATCATGTCATCGTTCTTATTACATTACTTCATTTTTCCATGAACTTAATACACTAGATGCATGCTGGATAGCGGTCGATGTGTGGAGTAATAGTAGTAGATGCAGGCAGGAGTCGGTCTCCTAATCTTGGATGTGATGCCTATTTAACGATCATAGCCTGGATATCGTCATGATTATTTGAAGTTCTATCAATTGCGCAACTGTAATTTGTTCACCCACCGTTTGCTACTTTTCTCGAGAGAACCACTAGTGAAACCTACGCCCCCCGGGTCTTCTTTCTCATATATTTGCCTTGCGATCTACTTTTTCCTTGCATTTTTTTTCAGATCTATTAAACAAAAAAATACAAAAATACCCTGCTGCAATTTATTTGTTCCGCGATCTATTTATCCCATCTACAAATTTACCTGACGTCCTTTGTCTATCTTGAGGCGCCGTACCCCAAAAGGGATTGACAACCCCTTTAACACGTGGGTTGCGAGGTGTTGTTATTTGTGTGCAGGGGCTGTTTACGTTGTGTTTGTTGATTCTCCTACTGGTTCGATAACCTTGGTTTCATATCTGAGGGAAATACCTACCACCGCTGTGCCGCATCATCCATTCCTCTTTGGGATAATACGGACGTAGCTTCAAGCGACATCACGCTCCGCCGGCATACAACGACGGATGGGCGCTGGGTCTTCGTCCTTCCACTGGCGCTCCCGGTCTCCTCAGCTCGCGCCCACCAGCGCATGCCTACGCTAAGTATGCGCCTCTGTACCAGGTGGCGGCGGCCCCGACTGCATCGCCCATGTATCCCTACGGCTTCCCCACGCCACCACCCTGGGAGCACGGCACCACGGGCGCATCTTCATCATCTCGGCCGCCACCTGCCCCTACTTCCACCTTGACCGCGCTGGCTTGGGATCAGGCCGCCTTTATCGCTGCCATGAATTCTCTCACCACCCAGGATGCAGGTAACGAATGGATCTTCGACTCTGGTGCATCTTGCCATATGTCTGCATCTAGTGCTTCTCTTTCTTCCATTCATCGTTCTGTCTTGTTTCCATCCATCACTATTGGCGACGGCTCTTCTGTTCCTGTCACCTGCGTTGGTAATTCATACCCTTGTTGCTCTTGCTCGCCTCTTCTTCTTCGTGAAGTTCTCGTTGCTCCAGCTCTCATTAAGAACCTTATATCCGTTCGACGTTTTACTATTGATAATCAGGTTTCGGTTGAATTAGACCCCTTTGGATTGTCTGTGAAGGACCTTCGAACCATGATGGAGCTGGCTCGGTTCAATAGCTTTGGTGATATGTACACTGTCCACGGCGACACCACTCCCACGCCTCATGCAATGATCTCCTCCATCACCTTGTGGCACCGCCGGCTCGGACATACCAACAGCACAACGACGACAACCCTTCTCGATGAGTTCAGCTTCGTAATGCTCGAGATTCGCACGATGCCTCCCTCTGTCATGCTTGTCAGCTAGGCAAGCATGTTAGGTTGCCTTTTGACACATCTAGAGCTAGTAGTTCTTTTCCTTTTTAGTTGTTGCATTGTTACTTGTGGACGTCACCTACCCAAAGTGTATCTGGTTTCAAGTATTACCTTGTCATGTTAGATGACTACTCACACTTCATCTGGACTTTCTCCCTTCGTGCTAAATCTGACATCCATAGCTTGTTTGCTAACTTTGAACGCTACGTGTACACCCATTTCTCTCATCCCATCCTTTTTTTCAATGAGACAACGGACGAGAATTCGACAACACCCACAACCGTAACTGTTTCCTTCACCACGGCATTCTCCTATGCTTCTATTCCCCTACACCTCGGCCCAAAATGGCAAGGATGAGTGCTCTCTTCGGTCTATCAACGATATCCTCCGCACTCTCCTTCTCCGAGGATGCATGCCCGCCCAATATTGGGTCGAAGCTCTTTAACATGCTACATTTCTTCTCAATGTTCAGCCAACCAAAACGTGCCCCCGCTTTTCTCCTTAAGACTCCCTCTTCTTATCCCAACCTAACTATGCTGATCTTTGCGTCTTCGGTTGTTTATGTTTCCCCGACATGTCTGTCGTCTCTGAAAACAAACTAGCCCCACGATCGCTTCCCTGTGTTTTCTTAGGATTTTCCGATTCTCACAAAGGTTATCGCTGTCATCACATTCCCTCGGGACGCGTGATTCTCTCTCGCCACGTCACATTCGGTGAATCAACGTTTCCATTCACTACCCACCAGACGCCCAACTTGTCTGCTCTGCTTTCTAACTGCACGACCACCACTCCACGATCCCCTGCGATCGACGTGCATGGCCTGCATGGCCCCGTCCATTTGGACCCCACCCCACCACTGCATGCTGCAAACCTTGCGCCTCGCCATTCTCCTGCTCCCGACAACTCCAGCGAATCTCTACGATCCCGCGCCAGCCAACCTCGTCCACTGCATGCTGTCGGCCCCGCGGATCTCTTGGACCCGCGCATGCCAACCCCCATGCTACCGGCCCCGCGAATCTCTTGTATACCGCGCCTCCCTGCTCCCATGCAACCACACATTCCTCCTCTCCACTCATTTGTCCCGACCCATCTACTCCATAAAACCCAACCCACCACCTGCCTCCTTCTGCTTCCCCCGACTCGTCACCCGCATCTCGTCCACTGCCTCCCCGAGCTCTTCCTGTTCCTATCACTCGCACCGACCATTCCATGCGTACTCGTAGGAAGGCCGGGTTCGGTCAGCCAGTCGATCGCCTAAACCTTACTGCCTCTCCTTCTCCCATCTGTCCCATTCCTACATCGTACAAGCCTGCCCTTCTGGACCCGCATTGGTTTCAGGGCACGAAGGAAGAGTACGACGCGCTTCTTCTTAACCATACCTGGGCTCTCATCCCTCGTCCTCCTGGAGCTAACGTAGTCTCTGGTAAATGGGTGTTTGTCACAAATTTCATTCTGACTGTTCCCTCGCTCGCTATA
The DNA here is from genome assembly GCA_021605145.1 of Aegilops bicornis. NCBI lineage: Eukaryota > Viridiplantae > Streptophyta > Magnoliopsida > Poales > Poaceae > Aegilops > Aegilops bicornis. The sequence continues at coordinate 49,023,840 of CM038675.1, read as the reverse complement.
AAGCTCGTTGGGTCTGTCGTGGAGACTCCCAACAACCGGGCGTCGACTTTGACAAAACCTTCTCACCGGTTGTCAATCCCAGCACCATTTGCGTCGTCCTCGGTCTCGCCGTTCCCTCCTCATGGGCTATCCACCAACTAGATGTCAAGAACACACTTTTGCACGGTTCTCTCAACGAGACTGTCTACTATCGCCAACCCCTCGGTTTCTCTGATTCTTATTTTCCAGACCACGTCGGTCACCTTCAGAAATCCTTGTATGGCCTCAAACAGGTGCCGTTGGCTTGGTTTCAGCATTCGCTTCTTTCATCCAACGCATAGGTTTCGTCCCATCCCGCTCTGACTCTTCTCTCTTTATCTTTCACTCATCCACGCACACCACTTACTTACTCTTGTACGTTGATGATATTATCCTCACAGTCATATCCGAAACCATTCTTACCCACATCATCTCCTCTCTCCACGCCGAATTCTGCATGACCGATCTTGGTACGCTCCATCACTTCTTCGGCGTCACCGTCTCCAGGTCCTCTACGGGCCTCTTCCTCTCCCAACGTCAGTACGCCATCGATTTGCTCTCCAAAGCCGGCATGCTCGAATGCCATCGCCAAAACTGTCTTCTGCCGGCGAACCACTTCCTGATAGCACTCTCTGCCGTAGCATTACTGGAGTGCTCCAATACATTACTCTCACCTGACCTGACATCGCCTACGCTGTCCCGCAAGCTTGCTTACACATGCATGACCCACGTCTCCCTTATACGAACCATGTCCGTCGTATTCTTTGTTACCTCAAAGGCACGCTTGATCATGGCCTATCTATTTCTCCCTCTTCTCCTACCTCTCTCACCGCGTACTCTGATGCAGACTGGTCAGGGTGCCCGGATACACGTCCTTCCACTTCGGGATACTTTGTTTACTTGGGTGATAATTTGATTTCAAATTCTTCGAAGAGGCAGCTCACTGTTTCCAGGTCATCTGCGGAGGCTGAGTATTGTTCGGTTGCGCATGCTGTGGCTGAAACGGTCTGGCTTCGCCAACTCTTCACCGAGCTACATCGCCCAGTGCACAAAGCTACCATTGTGTATTGTGATAATGTGTCAGCGGTGTATATGTCATGTAATCCTGTTCAGCGTCCTAGACTAAGCATATAGAGATAGACATCCACTTTGTAAGAGAGAAAGTAGCCTTAGGTGAGGTTCGCGTTCTTCAGCTCCCAAACTACGGCGCAGTTTGTTGATATCTTCACCAAGGGGCTCCGGTCAGCAACCTTCCTCGACACTCGCTCCGGTTTCAACGTCGTCGACTCCGCCGCTCACACTGCTGGTGGGGTGTTAGACTGTGGACTCGGTCTGCTCTTATCCTCCCACGATCGAGTCCACGATCGTCTCCACGTCTCAGCAGTAGTTGCGCTGGCAACTCTATATGTATCCCCTCCCCATGTACTTGCGAAAACAACGAAAGCATTCTGTCGATCTTCACAACCAAGCGAGCTCACGGAGCCAACTACTTGCTGCTTACTCTGAATCTTTCCCTGACAAATGACTTGGTTCAGCTCCATAATAGGATGTGGTAACTCGCGATCTGCCCTTATAGGCAAACTCATGACACTGGAGGCATCTACCACTGAACCTGTCGAGAGCCTAACAATTTAAATAACTCTATCATTGCCTTAGACGGTTTGCTAATATCCCGACGTCTCCAATTCCGGCAAGTCCATACATCTCCCCGGATCATTTCTTATGGTCTCTATCTATGTGGTTGGCACTTGTCTTATGTGCAACTGTATATGCCTGCCAGTAAGAGAATCACTAGTTAAATGTGTGGACGGATGAGCAATATAGCTTGGTGAAGATGGAGTGGTGTATTAAAAGGGAGGGACAGACGGAGAACATTACTCTCAGGAGTGTAGGAGTTGGTGGAGTATTCATGCTGTCTCCACGAGGTGAATGCACATGGATTTGCAGTGAAAGGATCGAAATAAGGAGACTTTACAGGAAATGAGCTGCTACCTCAGATATAGACTCGCAGTCAGATTGGTCCTTACGTTTCCTTTTCCTAGTCAGAAATCTGGGTTATGCATATCACAATTTGAAGTTATTAATGAAACTATGTTTGCTCCAGTCTTTGCCCACAATAACTAATTAAATTAAAACATAGTATCATTTATTTTTCTTTTACTAGCAAATGTACCCGTGCGTTGCAACGGGAGAAACAAAATCCTCGCATGCTGCTTGAGATCCATCTGTGTTGCCACTTCTCCTCTTCATCACCATCGCAGATGGTGGTCACGTTATCCACCAATTAACAACGCACACTCTCAATTCCAAGGTGATGAGTTTGATAAACACAGTCTAGCACGCCCCTTTCGCAAGACCTCACTACAACGACTTGTAATTTTGTAGACAATGCTCGTGTTTTGCTATGAAATAAATGTTGGTTACTATGAACCACCATTGGCCTGATAAGGTACTATTACATGGAGCGTTGGTCATGTTTTATATGATGAGGAGCATTGCATACTTATCCTTATCATTCGGCTAATATTATAGGGAAAGTGAGGATTTCGTATCGGAAACACTGGGCGCTGAGTTCGACTTGTAGTGCATTGGTGACGGGTCACGGGTGCCAACGGATCAAGCAATGCCGGCTTCTTCCTAGCGATGCCCAATAGTGGAGTGCGTCCGTGACGGGCACTGGCAAAATTTTGTATTACTAAGATTTGTGGGGAAATAAATGAAATGTTTTAGCACTCATATCATTATTAGATCTAGAAGGACGGTGTTAATTTTTAATGAGTAACGAAAATAGGTCCAAAAATATAACAACTCTTCAACTATAACAGCAATATATTTTCTGATGTAAACGACATATTTCAGGGAAATTAGTGAATTTGTCTCCTAGAAAAAGGTTGTATCACCAGGCCCGGCCCTGAGGGGAGGAGTGGGGGGCAGGCGGCCGCCTGGCCCCCAAAATGGAGGGTCCCCACCCCAGGGATATGTCCAGAAGTAATATTGGGCCAAATTACTGCAAACTAAAGCTAATAAAGCTGGGCCAAGACGCCAAGTTACTACCAGGCCCTGCGCGAAGCCAGGAGTGGTTCGGCAGCCTCCTAGGAGCACTTACGACCAAAAATGCTACATCGACAGACTCATTACGGGGAATTCACGGGCCTTCGAGCTAACTAAGGGGGGTGGGGCCCTCCCTCCCCCTTTGGTCCAATCACAGATTGCCATCTCAAATTTACCCCGTAAAAGGCCCGTAAGACTCCGTTGATGTACCATTGCCGCACTTACGACGTAGATATTTCTAGAAAAACGTACGACATAGATGGCGGCTGCCACCAGATTTTCGCCTCGCCGGTCACGCCGCACCCTTGTCTGGTCGGTGATCATCATCTCCTCCTTGTTTTAGGCACGCCGCAACCACGATTAATCGTTGAACAACGACGGATGAGCGAAGCCCACCGCGCATGCGGCCGGCGGGCAGCCACAATTTCATGAGATGCCCCGGTTCGTACCCCTAATTAGCGGAAGGAAGCTGATTCTTGAGCGGGTACCTATGCAGCTATGCCCTAGCTATTTCGCCATGATAATTGATTGATTGTGTTTATTAGCCACAATAAGATTTTGTGGAGGTATCTTAAAAGTTTTGCCCTAGTTTTTCATTTCCAAGGGCACATCCAATACACAGATCTTGATACGATGCTTACATGGAAATATAAAAAAAGAACAATTACACAGCATATGCCTAAAAGTCTCTACCTCCTGTGCTAATTGCAATGTACAGTTACTCCTTCGATTAAATTGATCTCATCGAAGAAAAGAAATTCATCTGTAGTTTTAGCGTTAGATGGTTACATTAACTTTTTTTATCAAAGGCACTTGATTTGATAGTGCTTCAAATCACATTCTAACTCCTCGTGTGTGAACATTCCATGACGAGCGAACTCAAGATTTAATCTTGGGATAAAAAGAAGAAATCAATCTTGACAACGTGCTTTAAGGGGCCCCGAGCATAGGCTCCCCCCGGGAACCTAAAAACCCAGGACCGGCCCTGTGTATCACCACTGATTTTCGTGGGCGTTGGAGCTCTCTCTCTCTCTCTCTCTCTCTCTCTCTCTCTCTCTCTCTCTCAGCAAAATATTAATAGTTACATTTTACCATTGTCACCACACGAAAGGGTCGATCAGTTACACCTTACACGAAGTCACCTGAAACAATGCGAAAAGAGTCTAAGCAGCATACGCATCAGTAAACTAAGTCAATCTGGACTCCCACATGTAGGTTTTATTTTGTTGTTAGACTAGCCATAATGGAGAGTAACTTAGACTAGTAACATGCCTATGTTACTAGTCTATGTTACTAACTCTATAATGGGGAGTAACATATGTGTAGTAACATGCAACATTCATTTATTAGGCTATAGAATCATCTTGCCTTGATATGTGTTATGTTACTCATACTACTAGTAACTATCTATGTTACCACATACCTCTCTTTCTTCATTTATGGCTTGTCACATTATCTATTTTATTTAGATATGTATGATGTTACTACCTATGTTACTCCCAAGTAGTCTTAAGAACATCACATAGACATCCATAAACAAGCCACAATCAGAACACGTCCCACACACTTTTTAATTAGGATGCAATTCATCCGCCAAATTGGTTCGCTCTATTGATTATTTTTCTTTCCCTCCCGAGGCGCACAGCCAACTTTATTCGCACTAGTAATTTATTTCCTTCTTCAGGGCACGGTGAATTTTATTCTTTCTTTAAATTCCTTTCCTTCCCTAGTTTCATTTCTTCTTTTCAATTCTTTCCTTTCTCCTCATATTTTGATTCCCGATCCAGCTTATGGAGTTGATTGTTACCTAGTAACTGAAGACATATATAAATTGATGAGGTTGGACGTAAAAGTGCGATGTGGTACTATTCAATTGGCAGACTTACGGTTTAAAATCAGCACAAGACGATCTAGCTTAGTTGGCGGTTGGTCAAGGTCCTGATTGGAGGTTACGAGTTCATGTCCTTATACCAGCAAATATTTTTGCCGCCCCATCTCGGACTGCTGTTGGGCTGTCTGACACGACTTAGATGGGTCGGCCACAGGCGAAGCATTAAAATTGACAAAAGATCATGTGAGGCCTGCGACGAACGGACGGACGGAAAATTAGTACCACCTTGGATATAAAAAAATTTAGAAAAAAATGGGGTGAACAGATGAAATAATTGGAGAAACGCACCTTGCTTTAATAGTAGGTATTGATAGGAATTCATAAATGTTTTCTTTTTTTAATAATGCACTTACAGAAACTCCATACACCCATATCTAAAAAAATGTGGAACACTGGTATTCGTGGGAGAGTTTTCTTAAATGATTGTCTTGTAGGCAAGTCAGAAGATCACCATTGATGGCACCCTAGCTTCTACCAGTCGCGGCTGACCAAGCCCCCTCTGGCGTGGCCGAGCATCCGTGTGCCCACACCCGAGCCCGCTCCAACGTGGCCAAGTGCCCGCCCGCGTGCACCCCTGCCTGCTCTAGCGAAGCCGAGCCCCACATGCCCGTTCCATCAGGGCCGAGCCCCAGCGTGCCCACCCCCTGCCTCCTCCCGCAAGTCCGGGCCTCAGCCTGCTCCGGCAAGGATGATTCGCCGCACGCCCGTCCGTCAAGGTTGAGATCCAGCGTGCCCAAGCCCTTGCCTGCTCCAGCAAGGCCGAGCTCCCTGCGGTGCTCGATTTGGTCGCCGGCTCGAGAGTAGACGTGCTCATTACCTGTTTGTTGAAATGCATAAAAAAAGAAAGATAAAATACTTTGGCCGTTACCCTGGTCACAAATTTGGTGGTTTTGGGCAATCTACTCGCTTGTATACAAGAGGAAGAACTCACGTATTTGAAGGATGAGAATTGACTAGCCACAAAAGAATATGGGGCAACTAGTTCATTTCCCCACCTTCACCTTTCAGTCTTGTGGGGCAACTAGTTATGGCACACTAGTGACTTGATGCAGCTAGCTTTCCTTGTGGAGCTTAGCCCTCCCACCTTCCCTTTTGTCTCGCCGGCACGTACCTGCCGATCACTCGACAGAACTCCAAAAAAAGTGTTCAGTCCGGGAGCCAACACAAGTGAAAACGTGTTTGCTAATGTCCTGGTGCCTCCGATTTCAGCATTATGTCCATACATATCTCTCTGGTTCTTTTATCATGGTATACACTGTTTTTGTGGCAGACACCTATCTTGTGAATCACTAGTTAGAACTGTGGGTGGAGGAACAATTACATTTTTTGTGAAGATGGATCTGTATATATAAAGGGCGAGATTGATAGAGAATATTACTCACACAAGTGTGTAAGTTTGGTGGAGGCTTCATTCTTTCTCCACAACATGAATGCTCATGGCCTGCTGTAGCTATAGGTTTGGTCCTTCATATGCTGGTAACTTGGTAGGCAACCAATTTTCATAGGGAGATTTCAAATCTATTTATTAGTACACAAAATGGCTTCACTATTGTATTGACAATCTTGACCTTGTGTAACTCCATATATGGCCACTTTTGTACACGGGCTTCAGCCTTCTATGTCTTCGATGTGCTTCCTCCCTCTTGTACAATGTTTTTTTTTTGTTCATGGAAGGTGGATGTACTCCGACAACAAGATATTTAGCTTGTTTGCAATTATAGGTTCGCATGGAGTTATCTATAAACCGATTATGTGATACTTGTTTTTACTTTGGGGATGGTGACAGTCTGTTGTTGTTGCTTTTACTTTAAGATGATGATGGGTCCCAAATCCACTAGGCATCCTAATATCCCGAGTTTTTATAATTCCTCCTTGTGCTTAAGCATCATAATAGTGCTTAAGTTTCCTCTGTTCAAATTGGTCACCATGAGTACAATCATTTTTTTCCAATCCAATGACATAAGAAAGTAATTTATGGGCATGACATCTCATAATTTTCATAACTCTGTGGTATTAGAAGTTCTATCACAGATCTTAGACACTCTCTATATTAGGCTTAGATTGATAGTCTTTCCATTTCATTAAGTTTTTTTTGTAATTGGTAACTACTTTCTAATCGTAGTATCGAGTTTATTTAATAAAATTGTTAAAACAACGATGTGAGTCCATTTAAGTGAACCATTTCTATTGAATTTGATGAGCCACACAAGGCTCAGACATGCATCATGGAAAGAATACGAAGAGTCCAAATCTCTAGAGGAGGGAATCAATAGGCCACAATCTTTGGAGGATGAGAGTTGATAAGCATCCCTCTCACTCTTACCATGTCACACTGCTGTTTCAGGACAAGCAAGATTCAATTTCCCATTCAATGAAAATTTGGTACCCAGGTAAATGTCGCCGATGCGTGGTGGGAGATCCACACTGCTGGCTAGTGCTGTGCCCCATCTAATTTGCGTTGTATTTGTAGCGTTTCATGATAATTCTCTGATTCTTATGCCGAGCATTATTGTATGTTATGAACTAATTTGCATTGTCATATACCGGTATCAGCAAACAGAAGAGAGGACATCAGGAGAGGCAGTGGCATAGCTGATTCCGTGGGCATGAATTCAGCAAAACTGGATATGATTTGCGTCCTAATAACTGGAGCGACAACTTGCATTGACAGCAACACCTACACGGTGTACGCTAGGAGCTGGATTTATGTATTTCTGTACATCTGCTCAGCCAACCTTTTTATGTGACATGCATGAAGAAGAGCTCATGTGTTTGGAGGACGAGAGTTGACAGACAGAACAAGGGATTGCGATTTCAGATGATTCACGAGGTGACCATAGCTTTGTCTCCTTTCTTTCCGCCTTCTGAACGCTAATTCATTTCCACGCCTCCATCTTTCAGTCTTGTGAGACAACTGTTTTTTTTATTTTTGAGTGATTATATTACCGAGCTGAGCCTGTTTCCCCTCCGTGCAGCTGATTAGTGGCCCGTTTCGCAGCCTAGTCAATATTTTAAAGGAATTTGCAGCCCAATGTAATATACATATCAGCCTACACGACCAGCCCAAGCCCACTATGAAGCGCCCCCCGACATCGTAGCGAATTATTGCACTTGACGCCGTCCTTCTCGTCTCAACTGCTCCCAAAATTACCTCGATACCGCATATGGTTTGTGCCTTCAGCGCCGTGCAACCGCTATCACCACCAACCAATGCTATCATCCTCCTTGTCGCACCTGACGTCGGCATCTTCTTCGCCGCACCAGGTACTGGACGACAGTTCGCTCTCGGCACCGACGGTGGACACGCTCTTTCGTCACTTCGTCGGATGTCGCAGTTTGTTGCTCCCGTGGTTCCTAACCAAATATGTGTTGAAATATGAGATGGGCCTAGAGCCCATATGACAATTTCAGATTTAATTTCTAAGGGCCCATGTAGGTGGCATGACAAGGTGGTGGGAAGTCTAGTCCCACCTTGAAAGTGGAAGGAGAGTTGGAGTGGTTTATAAGGGACTCTCTCCGTCATGCTATTGGAGCTTGAGAAGAGATGAGGCCCTCGCGCACTCCTCCACCTCCGCTCGCCTCGGCTCGCCGCGCCGCGGGTTGCGAGATTGAGCCGAGACGAGCTCACTCGTATGCGCTTCTTTTTGCCGGTCAGGAACGGAGAGTCTTTGACAGGTACGTCTCTCCACGCGTACACGGTTGACGGGAGAGCAGGTCTCCGAGGATGCCGCGGCTGCTGTCACCGCCACCACCACCGCATGGCCGATTGGAGGGTATACATCGCTTATCCCTCTCGTGTTTCTTTCTGTTGTAGCAGTACTAAACCTAATGTGTGTAGGAGTTTTTCGAATTCTGGTTTTGCTGCTGCACTGAAACCGTCACGGTTTACGGGGACGTACTTTAAGCGTTGGCAGACTAAAACCACCTTATGGCTCACGGCCATGAACGTGTTCTGGGTCGCCGGTGTGACTCCCACAGGAACGATCGCTCCTGAACAGGAGAAGGCGTTTAAGGAGGCCACTGTGGTGTTCCTCGGGGCAGTTCTGAGCGTGATTGGAGATAAGCTGGTTGATGCATATTTACATGTGCGGTCTGCCAAGGACTTGTGGGAGGCGCTCGAATCTAAGTTCAGGGCTGCCGACGCTGGGAGCGAGATGTATATTATAGAGCAGTTCCACGATTACAAGATGGTTGAAAACCGTCCTGTATTGGAGCAGGCTCATGAGATAATATGCATTGTTAAGGAGCTTGAGCTTCTTAAGTGCGAGTTACCGGGCAAGTTTGTCGCGGGCTGCATAATCGCTAAGCTTCCCAATTCCTGGAGGAACTTTGCCACCACTCTGAAACATCAGAGGCGTGAATTCTCTGTGGAGGATGTCATTGGCCATCTGAGTGTTGAGCAGAATTCAAGGGCAAAGGACTCGCACGGAAAAGGGTCGAAGGAACTTCGTGGCCAATATGGTGCATCAGAAGAACTCCAGTTCCCACAAGCCCAAGGGAAAGAACGGTGTCCAACAGAGTGCCGACTTTAAGAAGAAGGGTAAGAAGACCTTCAAGAAGAACAAGAAGGATGAGGGCTGCTTTACTTGTGGTTCGCTGGAACATTGGGCCAACAAGTGCCCAAACAAGTACAAGAAGCAAGGGCAGGACTCCAAGTCTGTCAATATGATTGTGAGCAACAATGAGAGTGGTGCATCTGGGTACGGTAATTTATTTGCTGTATTTTCGGTTTGGCCGTCCACCGATTGGTGGGTCGACACAGGTGCAGGTGTTCATGTGTGTGCTGACATTTCATTGTTTTCTTCTTACCAGGCCACAGGTCACGGGTCCGTACTGATGGGGAATGGCACGAGTGCTTCTGTTCTTGGTGTTGGCACGGTCGATCTGAAGTTTACTTCGGGCAAGATCGTGCAGCTGAAGAACATGCAGCATGTCCCCGCCATCAAGAAGAACCTAGTTAGTGGCTCCCTTCTATGTAGAGAAGGGTTTAAGTTGGTATTCGAGTCTAATAAGTTAGTTGTTACGAAATATGGACTATTTGTTGGAAAGGGTTATGAATGCGGAGGCATGTTCCGCCTTTCTCTTGCAGATCTATGTAATAAAGTCGTGAACAATATTCATTTGAGTGTTAATGAATCTGAAGTATGGCATTCACGTCTTTGTCACATTAGTTTCGGTGTTATGACGCCGCCTAGCAAAATCGAATTTAATCCCGAGTTTCACTTTAGCCAAAGGTTCTAAGTGCCATTCGTGTGTACAATCTAAACAACCTCGCAAGCCTCACAAGGCAGCAGAGGAGAGACACTTGGCGTCATTGGAACTCATACATTCTGATCTTTGTGAGATGAATGGTGTGTTGACTAAAGGTGGAAAGAAATATTTCATGACTTTGATAGATGATTCCACTAGATATTGCTATGTGTATCTGTTAAATACTAAAGATGAGGCTCTACACTACTTCAAAATCTATAAGGCAGAAGTTGAGAATCAACTTGAAAAGAAAATTAAACGAGTCCGGTCAGATCGTGGTGGAGAGTACTTCTCGAAAGAGTTTGATGCCTTTTGTGCAGAACACGGTATTATTCACGAGAGGATGCCTCCCAACTCACCCCAGTCAAATGGGGTTGCCGAGCGGAAAACCGTACTCTAACTGATTTGGTTAACGCCATGTTAGATACGTCGGGTTTATCCAAGGCATGGTGGGGGAGGCTATAATGACATTATGTCATGTCCTGAATAAAGTTCCGACAAAGGATAACGAGATCACTCCTTATGAGAAGTGGACCAAGAGAAGGACAACACTCTGCATTTACGTGCTTGGGGCTGCTTGGCGAAAGTTAATGTGCCGATCCCCAAAAGCGTAAGCTTGGACCAAAGACTGTGGACTGTGTTAATTTAGGCTACGCTGTGAATAGTGTTGGCTATAGATTTCTAGTAGTGAAATCTGAGGTACTGACATGAAGGTCGGTACAATTATGGAGTCTAAAGACGCTACATTCTTTGAGGACATTTTCCCCATGAGAGATGTACAAAGCACTTCTAGACAGGAATCGAGGAGACTCTGAACCTGCCATTCTGATGGAATATTATACTCAAACACATAATGAAAATCCTGAGGAGGATAATGAGGAATCCCTTGGTAGGGGCAAGAGACAAAGGACTGTAAAGACCTTTGGTGATGATTTCTTCATATACCTCGTGGAGGATAATCCCACTTCTATTTCAGAAGCATATGCATCTCCGTGCTGACTCATCGGTAGGATGCGGTCCGTGGCGAGATGGATTCCATCATGGCTAACGGGACTTGGGAGCTTACTTGAACGTCCTTATGGTTGCAAACCATTGGGATGCAAGTGGGTGTTCAAGAAGAAGCTTAGGCCTGACGGTACAATAGAAAAGTACAAGGCTAGGCTTGTGGCCAAGGGCTACGCCCAGAAAGAAGAAGAAGATTTCTTCGACACTTATTCACCCGTGGCCAGACTGACCACCATTCGAGTATTACTTTCGTTGGCGGCCTCACACGGTCTTCTCATTCATCAGATGGATGTTAAGACGGCTTTCCTGAACGGAGAGCTAAAGGAGGAAATCTATATGCAACAGCCTGATGGCTTTGTGATGGATGGTCAGGAAAGGTGTGTAAGTTGGTGAAATCTTTGTATGGCCTGAGACAAGCGCCTAAGCAATGGCATGACAAGTTTAATGAAACGTTGACATCTGTTGGCTTTGTTGTTAATGAGGCCGACAAATGTGTATACTATCGCTATGGTGGGGGCGAAGGAGTTATACTGTGTTTGTATGTTGATGACATACTGATATTTGGGACTAATATCAAGTTGATCGAGGAGGTTAAGTCTTTCCTGTCTCAGAACTTTGAGATGAAGGATCTTGGAGTGGCTGATGTTATCTTGAACATCAAGCTTTTGAGAGATGATGAGGGTGGGATTACACTTCTGCAATCCCATTATGTTGAGAAGGTGTTGAGTCGTTTTGGATATTCGGACTGCAAACCATCTCAAACACCATATGATTCTAGTGTGCTGATTCGAAAGTCAAAAGGCACAGCTATAGATCAATTGAGATACTCTCAGATTGTTGGTTCACTCCAGTATCTAGCGAGCGCAACGAGGCCTGACATCGCATTTGCTATTAGCAAACTGAGCCGATTTGTTTCCAAACCGGGTGATGTACATTGGCGTGCTCTTGAGAGAGTTATGCGTTATCTGAAAGGTACTATGAACTATGGACTACACTATACTGGATACCGTCGGTACTTGAAGGGTATAGTGATGCTAATTGGATCTCCGATGCTGATGAGATGAAGGCCACAACTGGGTATATGTTTACTCTTGGAGGTGGTGCTGTTTCTGGAAGTCTTGCAAGCAAACGATCTTAACAAGATCGACAATGGAAGCAGAACTAACAGCATTAGACACATCGGGTGGCGAAGCAGAATGGCTTTCGAGATCTATTGATGGACTTGCCAGTAGTTGAAAAGCCGGTTCCGGCCATCCTTATGAACTGTGACAATCAAACAGTTATCGTCAAGGTGAAGAGTTCAAAGGACAACATGAAGTCCAACAAACACATAAGAATGAGATTGAAAGTTGTCAGAAAATTGAGAAACTCCGGAGTGATAGCGTTGGATTATATCCAAACGGCTAAGAATCTGGCAGATCCCTTCACTAAAGGGCTATCACGTGTTGTGATAGATAGCGCATCAAGGGAGATGGGTATGAGACCCACATGAGTTGCCATGGTAGTAACCCAACCTATGTGATCGGAGATCCCGTGAAGTAGGACCTGGGAAAACAAGCCAGTGGTGAACTGAGGAAAGTAATTTTACTAACCCACTCCGTAGGAGATGCAATATTTTCAGAAACTGTATGGAAGGATGACTACTGTCTTAATGTGTTCCAAGGCTTATATGCATAAGCAAGATGCTATCCTACAGAGCGATCTTTGGAGGAACACACCTATATGAGCCCGACTGCTGGTCACAGTCTGTGAGATTGGGGTGATCTCTAGCAAGTTCATGAACAGGCCAGGAGTGTGACTAATATGCTCCACCGAGGGGTCAGCCTTCGGCAGCCTCGTATCAGTGAGACTTGTGGTGAAACTTCTTGACGCCAAACTGACAATTCAAGGCATAGTCCATTGTTCAGTTGTGAAGGAGTGTAACTACTTGGTCTAGGTGGGGCTCAACCTTAATCGGTCTCCACTGAGATGCTGGTATATCAAAACAGTGTTTGGAACAAAGGACAAACTGGGCCCCTGAGATCTGGTGGGGGATTGTTGAAATATGAGATGGGCCTAGAGCCCATATGACAATTTCAAATTTAATCTCTAAGGGCCCATGTAGGTGGCATGACAAGGTGGTGGGAAGTTTAGTCCCACCTTGAAAGTGGAAGGAGAGTTGGAGTGGTTTATAAGGGACTCTCTCCCTCATGCTATTGGAGCTTGGGAAGAGATGAGGCCCTCGCGCACTCCTCCTCCTCCGCTCGCCTCGCCGCGCCGCGCCGCGCCGCGCCGCGCCGCGGGTTGCGGGATTGAGCCGAGCCGAGCTCACTCCTATGCGAATTGTTCCTCTGCTGCTGCCGCCGGCGACTCCGTCCCGTTCACCGCGTACACGGTTGACGGGAGAGCAGGTCTCCGAAACCACGCCTCTCCGGATCCTGTACGGGGAGAGGGGCGATTAGGTTTTTGGGTAGCGACTACGCGACTGCTCGCTTCTGTTCATCTATGTCCGCACCACCTTCATCTTCATCATGTCGACCGACGCCGACCGTGCCGCCGCTGAGAAGCCCGCCGAGGATGCCGCGGCTGCTGTCACCGCCACCACCACCGCATGGCCGATTGGAGGGTATACATCGCTTATCCCTCTCGTGTTTCTTTCTGTTGTAGCAGTACTAGCGATATGCGTAGATGTTTCTACTATATGCGTAGTACATGCTTTGTTAGATCGTAATCAGTATGTTATCAATGCTGTTCATGTCATGCTCATAACTTATTCATGGATTAATTTAATCGAAAAACTGCCTATTTTCTTATCAATATGCCGCCATCCCCAGCATCGGTCGCCCCTAGCACAAGCAGAAATGACCTTCCTACCTCCCATCCGTTCTTGCCCTCCTCTTCTCAAGACGACCCGATCATCCACGCAGGCACTGCAAACACACACACAGCACTCACACCAGCGGCCCGTGCTGAACTGGGCGAGAGGATACAAGAGTCGAGCATCCAAATGCAGGCTCGTTCAAACATCAAGCCAAGCCGAGCTCGGCCAGCTTATGGACAAACCAAAGCCAGACTCGGACAAAACACATCTCGGCTCAGCTCGTGTCAAGCCGTAGCTTGGCCTGCCTTGTTCTTATTCGGAGGCACGCACCACCCAACCTATTTATAAAACCTGTGAAAAAGTGTGTGCTAATGTCCCAATGCCTCTGATTCCCTCATTATGTCTATTTTTAGTGATTGATTCCCTCATTATGTCGGTACATATGTCTCCGTTACTTTTCATGGTATACTCTATATTGTTGCTGCCACCTATCTTATTGGCTTACATTATGCCCAGTAAGAGAATCACTAGATAACTAGTTAGAACCCGTGGATGGATGCACAATATTGTTTGAGGAATACGGGAGTGGTTTATATGAAGGGAGAGATGCAAAGAGAACATTACTCACACAACTGTGGAGGTTTGGTCGAGTCTTCATTCCTTCTCCGTGTGTGAATAATGCTCATGGTCTGCTGTAGCCTATAAGTGTGGTCCTTTACATGGTTGTAACTTGGTAATCACTGAGTTAAAAAAAACTTGGTAACCCCTCATACTTTGTGTGGTATTTCAAATATAATTAGCAAATGGTTGGGTTGACTCGCTTGACTCTTTGGTACAGCGCCTCCCTCTTGTACAATGCTGCTTTTTCTACGTCGGTTCAAAAAAGGAGGATAGGCTCTTATAACAAGACGTACATTTAATTTCTTTGCCACACTGTAATTTACAGTTTGGGACGGAATTTCCAGAAAATGATTTTTCTGCTACTAGACAGTCTAAATATCCTACCATTTTTTTATTCCTGCAAGTGCCTAAGGCTATTCATAGTGGAGAGTAACTTACACTAATAACATGCATATGTTACTAGTCTATGTTACTATCTTCATAGTGGGTTGTGTCATAGATATGGTAACATAGATGTCTTTATTTATTACTCAGTAAACTCGTTTTGCTTTGAGAAGCACTATGTGATGGCAAAATATTATGTTACTCTATTTGCCCCTCTCCTCATTAATTACTTACCACATCATCATTTTTTCTTATGTGGCATCTATGTTACTACTTATGTTACTCCCACTATGACCAGCATTGCAATAATGCTAAGGTTACCTTTATTCATTCTAAGGGATAGGGGCGTACAACGGCGAGATATACTTCATGTCGAGGCGGCGGTCTCGGGCAGAAGGTTGGAGATGCGAGGTGTCGAAATATAGGGTGGGCCTTGGGCCTATCAAACAATATCAGAAAATCTATTAGGCCATGTTGGTTTTATGGCAATGGTTGTGGTGGGAAGTTTAGTCCCACATTGCTAGTTGAATAGGAGTTGGACCTCCTTATAAGAGATTCTCTTCCATATTCCATTGGAGTTTGAGAACAAAATTGGTTCCGCATGCTCGTCCTTTACCGCCGGCAGTGCCGCGGATTGCGGGAAAGAGCCGAGCCGAGCTCACACCTATGTGCTTATTTTTGTCGGTCAAGAACAGAAAGTCTTTGACAGACGGGTCACGATCTGAGACGTTGAATCGTGTGTTGTCGCCGACTTGGACGTCGAAACCCTCCCTCTCTAGGATTAGGTCATTGGGGAGCCTCGCTACTGCTCATCGTTGTTCATACGTGTACCGCATCGTCTACGTTTGCCTCATCTTCATCGTCATCAGGTCCACTGCCAACGATGCCGATCGCGAGAAACTCGAAGCCAAGAAGAAGGCCGCCGAGGAGACCGCTGTTGCCGCCGCCGCCGTGGCTTCAGCCTGGCCAATTGGTGGGCATTACTTGCTTATCCTGCTTCTGTTTATTTTTGTTGTAGCCATACTAGTGTTATATAGATGCATCTGCTGTTAGCGTGGTATGTGCTTACATGATCAAATATCAGCATGTGTTTAATATTGCTAATGTCATGTTTATGATTATTTACTTGATTAATTAATCAAACAATTGCTTACATACTCAACAATCCAGAAACCTAATATGTGTAGGCAATTTTCAAATCACGGATTTGCTGCTGCTCTGAAACCAGATAAGTTTACTGGTATGTACTTTAAACGTTGGCAGACAAAAGGCACCTTATGTCTCATGGCAATGAATGTGTTCTGGGCCACCGGTGCTACCCCCCACAGAAACGACCACTATTGAACAGGACAAGGCGCTCAGGGAGGCCACCATCTTCTTTCTCGAAGCAGTTCTGAGTGTGATCGGAGATAAGTTGGTGGATGCATATTTGCATATGCAGGTTGCCAAGGACTTGTGGGAGGCGCTCGAATATAAATTTGGCACAACCGATGTTGGTAGCGAGATGTATGCCATCGAGAAGTTTCACGATTACAAAACGGTTGAGAACCATTCTATATTGGAACTGGCTCATGATATACAGTGCAACGCTAAAGAACTTGAGCTTCTTAAGTGTAACTTACCAGGAAAATTTGTTGCGGGATGCATAATAGCTAAGCTCCCTAATTCATGGAGGAATTTTGCTACTACTCTGAAACATCAGAGACAAGAATTCTTAGTTGAGAATGGCTTTTGGTCTTCTAAGTGTTGAGCAAAACTCAAGAGCAAAGGACCCGCACGAAAAAGGAAATGTATGAACTTCTGTAGCCAATATGGCACAGAGGAATTTCAATTCCCACGAGCCCAAGGGAAAGAGTTCTATCCAACATAATACCGACTTTAAGGAGAAGGGTAAGAAGACCTTCAAGAAGAACAAGAAGGGAGATGGTTGTTTCACTTGTGTTTCGGAGGAACATTGGGGCAATAAGTGCACAAACAAGTACAAGAAGTCAGGGTAGGACTTCAAGTCCGCCAATATGACTGTGACCAATAATGAGAGTGGTGCATCTGTGTACGATAATTTATTTATTGTATTTTCAGTCTGTCAGTCAACCGATTGGTGGGTAGAGACCGGTAAATATTCATGTGTGTGCTGACTTTTCATTGTTTTCTTCTTATCAGGTCACATGCCATGGGTTTGTATTGATGGAGAATGACGCGAGTGCTTCTGTTCACGGTGTTGACACGGTCGATCTAAAGTTTACTTCGGGAAGGATCGTGCTGCTGAACAAAGTGTAGCATGTCCCCGGCATCAAGAAGAACCTCGTTAGTGGCTCTCTTCTCTGTACGGAAGGGTTTAAGTTGGTTTTCGAGTCTAATAAAGTAGTTGTTACGAAATATGGACTGCCCACCAGCCGGAGCGATGGCCTCCTCCCAATGACAGTGGCCCCGGACGAGCGGACGGTCCACCCGTCATGGACCTGCTAGCCAGGTCGCCCGGGTCTGAGCCATCCGGGCAGTTCGGACGGCCCGGAGCTGCCCCGAGTAGCCCCCGTGAGGCACCGCGGGACGGACGGCCATGGGATGCTCTCAACCCACGGGGTGCCCAGGGAGGGGGTACTGCACCATCCTTTGTAGGAGTAATAAATAGTAGTGATATGTACAGTGATTAATTTGGTGTCCTTTATTAAAACATGCGAAATAGAGAGCAGTGGCATGCAAGGAAATCCAAAACCGAATTTGGACGGCCAACTGCCTTGCTAGACGTGGTTGGCAAACTTTTGGTTTTTATCCACTTTGCAAGCAAATCCAAGAATATATAGCTCATCTATTTTTCCAATGTGATTTCTTTATCCGGATATGGAACCTCAAGGTTTGGCTAGGACCCCATGCTATTATTTTTGAGGCATACTATTGACACATCCACTTGGGCGGTGGAGCACTCCGTCAATCTTTTGTTGAGCAAGATGTCGGTCGACAACATTCCTAATAGAAAGGCAATGGCCATCATCACAATTCTTGTTGGTTGGACTATTTCGAATAAGAGGAATGTGAGGGTATTTATGCCCAAATCCACTGCTCCAGTGGTGATCTTTACTGCCATCAATAGAGGCAAAATTTTGGGTTGTCACCAGTGCTAAAAAAATGGGTAATGTCCCATCGGGAGAGTGTACCTGGATCATCACTACAATGAACAGATATCGATTCACTTCACTTTATTCTCGTTTTCAATACAAGGAGAAGGCGTCTACCAAAAACACAAAGTGAAGGTGTCTCTCATGCGCTCGGTGTCTCGGTCATGTATTGCCGGATACGCAGGTGTACTCCACATCCGTGCCTACAGGCTGCAACATGATTCTCTTCTTTTGCTCGGTCTAGGACTCTAGGTCGCTGATCGATTGTTTTGTTCCATTTCTTCCCTGATATAATGGGCCATCTACATAGATCTCTACTCCATCCGTCACATAATATAAGAGCGTTTTGACACTAGCTATATTATGGGACGGAGGGAGTACCTTATATCTGGGTTGGGGACCTGAAAATTGGGGGTCTGTGTGGTGGTACGTGGTGCAGTCGCTCAGTCCCAGGCTCTGCTAGTGTTATTGGCACTTCAAGCAATGCAGGAGTGCTACATTTGGGGCCCTTCACGAAAAGCAACAGCACACATAATTGGTCGAACTGAGGCTTCTTTGTGTGCCGCTGACCCATTAGCACTCGAATTTTAGTGTGCATCTCATCAGACATATCGAGAACGTCACTTGCAGCGACTGCTGATCTAGTGACACGATTTGCTAACGGCCCGATGTCTCTTATTTCCCATGCGTCCCATACATTCTCTATAGTTCTCGTATTATGGACTCATATGTCTATGTGGTTGCCAAATATCTTGCTCATGCTAATATACATGCCCAATAAGACAGAATTACTCATAGTTCGGTAATAACGTATGGACATTACTCACGTGTCCAAATTGGTGCAGTATTCACCGTCTCAACCAGATAAATGTAAATGTCCTATTGTAGGGTAAGGCAGTCTTTCACACATTGGTACTGAAGCATTTATTCTTTGGAGCGTACTTCAGTTTTGCCTTATGAATAAACAAAAAGACATCACATTTTCAAATCAAAGGATTGCAACTCTATTTGATACTTTGGTGGGTATACACAATGCTGCAACAAGCAAAAATTTATTCTAATTATTTTTTATAGGAAATTAATACCTTCTAAACTCAACAACTCCGCTTTTACAAAACTGATCCATGAGTAAGCGTGTGGTCCATGCATGTGTGTCTACAACTATATAAGTTGTGCTTCATTTTTCCAAATACATCGACGCTTCTTGGCAAATGCAATATTGATATAACAATATGAGAGCACTAGGGCCAATCAATTGAAGGGAAAACTAATTGAATTCCACTATTTTACACCTACTTGTGCATTTTATTTTTTGGAGAAATTTCTCCAAATTAACCCAATTTCAGCAACTTTGTACGAGTGCTAGCTGACAGAAGGTGACAGAATGGGAAATCACTAAAGAGGGTAAACCTTGAACAGAGTTGTTGAGTCGATGTGGTTGCTCATCTATTTTTCTTACTAGCCTCCACAATATCCTTATGTATGCTATAAGTACCAAATATATACTCAAGAACTCAAATATGATTTCACTATCAACTAGCACAGTGGCCCTCACAAATGTGAGGGCATCATCTGTACTATTTAATGTATTGAGTGAGTATGGGAAATTTATTTATAGTGTCACAAAGCTACACGTTATACAACACTTCTATAAGAAATAATACAATATATAACCTCTAAAAATATTGTTCTTAATAGGATTTTACATATGCTGGTAACATTTTTAATCATCTTTAGCTGGCTACGAAATGCTTATTACTCTATTTTAAAATGTATTATATCGATGATCCTATATTTCATTTAGCATATACAATCATCACTCCACTAATTCCAAATTAAGTGAACTATAGCTTGGTGTCAATAACTAGGACATAAAATATATAGCATGGAAATATATTTTATGATGAATTTAATAAAATTAATTCCGTGTTATGGACATCGATATATTTCTCGCTAGAAATTGAATGAACTTGGAATTGGGGGAGTAGACAGGATCTCTCGCTAGCTAATGTTGTGTATCTTGTAATGATAAGAGTAAAAAAAATGACGGCCGAATGATGTTTATATAATCTTGCAAAACAAATTTTCTTTATGAAGTTAATCAAAAAATCCGCATGAACATGTAGGGCACGTAAACCATGCATGAGAATTTTGATTTGAATAACATTGTCTAGATCTTTCTTACTCTTATCTACTTACTATATTTCGAAACATGGGACATAATCTTTATGTCGCATCTTTGACCATCATTTTATACATAGAGTAAATTTAACATGCTCTATGCTTCTAAAAATAAGATAGTGATAATTTTAATACAGTTATAATTGAAACTTTCACCATTGTGGTGTACTGGTTAGTGTCTGATATAAAAGGGAATCCATTAGATTGAAAAGGGATGTTTTCTGTGTGTGTGGGATTTTATTTTTTAGTGTCAAATTAACTCACGGACATGATGTTGTGCTTATCCCCGTTCAATTACATGCCCATGTACTAATCTATAATGTCGAAATTAAGCTTGGGACATATTCTGTATAATAATATAGTTCTTAATCCAACTTGGTGAGGCGCTGAGGCTGCTACACCGTAATAAGAAAAATAGAAGACCAAGAATCGATCAAAGCTGCTCGCGAAACAGCAAGTAATTAATAAACGTCCAAGATAACCGTGTGGCTAGTTTGCTTCAACAACGCCATGTATTACACCTCATGGAGGGGTCTTTCACACCGGCCAGATTGGTGCACATGCATCGGCAGGGAGGCAAAGTACATGCACATGCCATAGCTGCGGCCTCCCGGCCTGTCGATCCAGCGTGGAGCTGGAAGTGCAAGACGTGGGTGCTTGCTTGTGGTGGAGAACGATTCTGCAGCCATGAGCTATGCATCCATGCGTCGAGCCTAGCTGCATGTCCTTGCGGTCGAGTAGACTACTCTTGGTTGATAAAGAAGTAACTAGCTGCATGTCCTTGCTAATACATCGATGCCCGACAGCAGCCATATGCCCATATATTTGCTGCGGCAGCCAAGCTGGAAGTCCAGACAGCGTGCAGTGTGGCGGCTGGAACAATGATGTGAGTGCACAGGAGAGGATAGAAGAAAGCCTGATTGGTATAGAATAGGGCTATGGAGGGGTATCTCTCATTTTTCTTTTTGCAAAGGTGGGTTATTTATCTAAACATCAATGTCTTGGAGATATCATCTTATATCTTATCTTATATATATATATTTACTAATTGGAGGCACCATTAATGCGTTTTCATTAATCCACATCATCTATATTAATTAAGTCGTTAGATCTTAAAATTTACGTTCAAGATTAAAAGAAATCTTGCGTAACGCATGGAGATGATCCCGTCCCATAAATATGGACTTGACACGTTTACATTAATGATAAAACAAAGATATTCAGTATTAAAAGAAATCTTGCATAACGCATGGAGATGATCCCGTCCCATAAATATGGATTTGACACGTCTACATTAATGATAAAACAAACATATTCAGTATTAAAAGAAATCTTGTGTAATGCATGCAGATGATCCGGTCCCATAAATATGGATTTGACACTGGTTTCCAAGAAAAATGAAAGTCCACTTAAAAAAACCAAGTGCTCTCCTTCCGGTTCCATAAAAAACAGATCTGGCACGTCTAACATTAACGATGAAACAAAACAAGGAGTAACTCCACCCCTTTCTAAATGAAAAATAAATCGGAAAGCCTCCATTAGAAACTCCAACGATAAAATGTCCAACAAAAGTCCAAGGATAGAAGGAAAAGATTTCCACGAACCGGCTGATTGCCCGTGAATGAAATATAAAATAAGCTTCCATCAATCAGATATTCTGCTACAAGGAAAGCCTTCACCTGTTTCTAAACAATAAAAGGAAAGCTTCCCCTAATAAATCCAACGATAAAATGTCAAAAAAATCCTACAATAAAAGGGAAAAAATTACGACCCGGATGATTGCGCATGAAATAAAAGTAAGCCCCCATTAATCAGATAAACACATACCACGTACAAAAATAGGATTGTACCCACATGTACAAAATATAATCCACAATGCTCACGTCCAAGATTTTTTAAAGAAAATGCCCAGCTATAATTTCTGGAACGCCCATATCTAAGTTTTAAAAAAACGCCCAGGTCTAATTTGGTAGGAAGAAAAACAACACCCCTTCTTCCCCACAAGTACAAAAAAGAGCCCCCAACGGCCACGTGTTCTGTACAAACAAAAGCAATGTGCCTTCTTCCCTTTAAAAGTGAAATAAATACATGTACATAAAGGAAGTCCCTGAGCAAGCTAAAGAAACTCCACATGCCTCAGGTTAACAAAGAGTCCTCATGCCTCACGTTAACAAAGGGTCTGCTTCCCATTCCCAAAAGAAAAAAATCCATGCATGTACAAAAAAAGAGGGACCTGAAGGCTCACGGTCAAAAAAGAGTGTGCCTAGTTTTTTTTAAGAGGTAGGAAGATAGATATGCTGCCGGCTCTTTCAAAGTTCTCTCTATATAGTCGGAGCCGTACTCGGGGATCATACACTAGCACACCTTGACGATGAAGTAGGAGTCGCTGGGCATGAACTTGCGCATCAGCAGGCCATCCCATAATTACGGCTTCGCCCGGTCTCTCTACTTCTCTCTTTGACGTGACGGTTTCCACCAATATCTACTTGAGAAAAGAGGGAAATTATCTGCAGGTCGAAGGAATTGAATTAACTGCTTTTATGTGCCTAAAATTTATTGGTGCTTCTTTAGTGTCTCTTAAAATTGGTCCTTCTTTGGTTGTAAAATTGAGAGTATGTTTCTTATTGGAGTATATATAATGTATGCATTAAATGAAGAGAACATAGACTCATATAAAAGTCGATTAAAGAAAAGTGAAATAACGTTTTAAATTTATGCTATAATGCTGAACATGTAAGTACCTAGCCCGTGCGGCCGGATGGGCTGATGACAAGTTATAATCTAACGGCTGTTGTTTTTTCCTAGGTTAAATACATGGCTAGATGTTTCTAGTTATTATCAGATTTTCTAGCATATTTCTCTATTTTGAGACGTATTTTCATTTTAGTATATAATAGAAGATTTTTTTAGGTACTTGTAGTTTATATTTTAGATAGTTGTAGTTGATACGTCTTCAACGTAATTTTTTATTGTTCCATCCTGTTATATTATCATTCTTGGATGTTTTACAATCATTTTATAGCAACTCTATATCGTTTTTTGGGACTAACCTATTGACATAGTGCCAGTCGTTGCTTTTTGCTTGTTTTTTACTTCGTAGAATATCAGTACTACCAGAAGACACCAAATGGGTCAAAGAAATACCAGAGGGGAGCCCAGGGGGCCAGAACCCACCAGGGCGCGCCTGGGGCCCAGGCGTACCCAGATTGGTTGTCCCCACCTCGGTGGCCTCTCACACCGCCTCTTCGCCCTATAAATACCCTAATATTCCAGAAACACTAGGAGAGTCGACGAAAAATAATTCCAGCCCCCGCAAATTCCAGAACCACGAGATCCAATCGAGACACCATCACGGAGGGGTTCATCATCCGCATTAGTGCCTCTCCGATGATGCGTGAGTAGTTCATCATGGACCTATGGGTCCGTAGGCAGTAGCTAGATGGTTTCTTCTCTCTTTTTGATTCTCAATACAGTGGTCTCTTGGAGATCTATTTAATGTAACTCTTTTTGCGGTGTGTTTGTTGGGATCCGATGAACTTTTTATGATCAGATCTGTATCAAGGAAAGTTATTTGAGTTTCATTGATCTCTTATATGCATGATTACTTATAGCCTCGTATTTCTTCTTTGAATCTTTGGTTTAGTGGCCAACTCGATTGATTCTTCTTGCCATGGGAAGAGGTGCTTTGTGATGGGTTCGATCGTGCGGTGTTCTTTCCCAGTGACAGAAGGGGCAGCAGGACACGCATGTATCAAATTCGCTATTAAGGATAATAAGACGGGGTCTATCCCGACATGAATATATCTTGTCTACATCATGCCATCGTTCTTATTGCATTACTCCATTTCTTCATTAACTTAATACACTAGATGCATGTTGGATAGCGGTCGATATATGGAGAAATAGTAGTAGACGCAGTCAGGAGGTGCTCTACCAATCTTGGACGTGATGCCTATATAATGATCATTGCCTGGATATCGTCATAATTATTCGATGTTCTATCAATTGCCCAACAGTAATTTGTTTACCTACCGTGTGCTATTTTCTCGAGAGAAGCGACTAGTGAAATCTACGGCCCCCATTCTTTATCAAATTTGCTTTGAGATCTATTTTTATTCTTTTTTATTTTCAGATCTATTATTACAAAAACCCAAAAATACCTTGCTGCACTTTTTTATTACTTTCATTATTTCGCGTTTTATCGAGAGCTATTTATCTAATCTATCACAAAACTATCAATCTTTTGCCCGTAGAGGGATGGACAACCCCTCTCGCACGTCAGGTTGCAAGTATTTGTTCTTTGTGCAGGTAACGTTTACATTGTGTTGCTTGATTCTCCTACTGGATTGATACCTTGGTTTCATAACCGAGGGAAATACCTACCGTAGTTGTACTGCTGCTACCTCTTGAGCATGCATTGGTTTTCCCTTGAAGAGGAAAGGGTGATGCAGCAAATTAGCGTAAGTATTTCCCTCAGTGAGAACCAAGGTATCAATCCAGTAGGAGACGACGCACAAGTCTCCTAGTACACGCACAAACAATCAAGAACTTTGCAACCAACGCGATAAAGGGGTTGTCAATCCCTTCACGGTCACTCGCAAAAGTGAGATCTGATAAAGATAGTAAGCTAAATATTTTTGGTATTTTTGTTGTATAGATTGCAAAATAGTAAACGAGATGTGATGTAATTAAAAGAGATCTAATATAGTAAGAAAGAGACTCGGGGCCATAGGTTTCACTAGTGGCTTCTCTCGAGATAGCATGTGTTACTGTGGGTGAACAAATTACTGCCGAGCAATTAATAGAAAAGCGCATAATTATGAAGACATCTAAGGCACTGATGTCTGAACATAGGCATCACGTCTGGGTCAAGTAGACCGAAACGATTCTGCATCTACTACTATTACTCCACACATTGACCGATATCCAGCATGCATCTAGAGTATTAAGTTCATAAGAACGGAGTAACGCATTAAGCAAGACGACATGATGTAGAGGGATAAACTCAAGCAATATGATGTAAACCCCATCTTTTTACCCTCGATGGCAACAATATAATACGTGCCTTGCTGCCCCTACTATCACTGGGAAAGGACACCGCAAGATTGAATCCAAAGCACTTCTCCCATTGCTAGAAAGATCAATCTAGAAGGCCAAACTAAACCGATAATTCGAAGAGACTTGCAAAGGTATCAAATCATGTATATAAGACTTCAAAGAAGAACCAAATAATATTCATTTATAATCTTGTTCATTAATCCACAATTCATCGGATCTCGATAAACACACCGCCAAAAGAGTATTACATCTAATAGATCTCCAAGAACATCGAGGAGAACTTTGTATTGAGAATAAAAGAGAGAGAAGAAGCCATCTAGCTGATAACTATGGACCCAAAGGTCTGTGGTAAACTACTCACGCTTTATCGGAGAGGCTATGGTGTTGATGTAAAAACCCTTCGTGATCGATTCCCCCTCCGGCAGATCGCCGGAAAAGGCCCCAAGATGGGGACTCACGGGTACAGAAGGTTGCGGTGGTGGAAAATTGGTTTCGTGGTTCTCCCTGATGTTTCTAGGGTATAAGAGTATATATAGGCGAAAGAAGTACGTCGGTGGAGCTATGAGGAGCCCACGAGGGTGGGGGGCGCGCCCTCCTGCCACTCGGCTTCCTCGTGGCGTTCTAGACTTCTACTCCAAGTCTTCTGGATTGCTTTCGGTCCAATAAAGATCATCGCGAAGGTTTCATTCCATTTGGACTCCGTTTGGTACTCCTTTTATGCAAAACTCTAAAATAGGCAAAAACAGAAACTGGCATTGGGCCCCCGGTAAATAGGTTAGTCCCAAAAATAATATAAAAGAGTATATTAAAACCCATTAAACATCCAAAATAGATAATATAATAGCATGAAACATTTAAAAATTATAGATACGTTGGAGACGTATCAACTGCAACATCCCTTCCTCTTTGGGGAAATACCGACGTGGTTCAAGCGACATCGGTAGTTCATAGTTTAATTTAATGGCTTGAATATAGTAAATGAACCCCAAATAGTGCCAAAATTCAACATGGCTCTTGTAATTGTGTATCTATAATGTAGAAATAGTTTCAAGTTCAATTGATGGAAAAATAAGGATGTTCCTTTAAACATCGGACATTCACTTGGAAACTAATTCTTCCTTGGCGATGCTCCAGTTTCTAAGAAACGTACCTCATAACTTCTGTGTAACGCTGAAATTTCTTAACAATTGTCTCCAAAGGTCATACCAATACAATATGCACAGTTCCAAAATTTTGAGACATCATTAACATTTTTTAAAAAAATTATATGAACCAGACTTCATATTTAGTGTTTAGGTTTTACCACATACATAGATGTATGATTTGTCAAATCATTTCTTGAATATGTTTTTTGTACCATTTTGTGGTAATGTTTTGATGTACTTGTTCAAATTTTAATTATATCAAAATTAATTTTAATTATATCTACTAAGTACCAAGAAATCCATTTAACACCTTGAACATAAGAAATGGCCCTAAATAGTGCCGAATTTGTACTTAAACCTTGTAATTGTGTATCTACAATGTAGAAGAAAAAACCTAGGCCAGCGAATTGGACCATAACATTAAAACCCTATAAAATCAAGGCCAAAAGTTTTGACCAAAAGATTAAAACACTAAAATTCAAGGCCAATGTTGTATTTACAAAATAGAAAATAAAAATCAAGGCCAGAAGCATCTTCCAAACAGATGTATCTAGGCGACCATAGTAGATGTTACTGCCCTCACAGTCGGACAACTATAGATGTCGTAAACCAGCATTGGCACGCGATGGAATTTTGGTCGTGTATTCTGGAAAGGATCTTTATCAGCAGGTAAGAGTGTTGGAGCCACAAGTCATAGACCGCCAAGTCCTACCGACTTTCGAGGGCGGTAGATTTCTGACGGAGCAATTTTTCACCGAGCCCGAGCAGACAGGGTCGTTTGCTAAGGGAAATGCCTGACACTAGTGGTTGATGGACACTAGTCGTTTGCCATGGTGTAGGTGAGGAGCGCGGGGAACTTAAGTAAGTTGTGGGCAGAACGTTTAATAGATGTTAGTTATATAAAATATCCCCACAAGGCATTAGCATGTATAAGAATACATGTAGAAATGAAGACCAAGAAGCAACAAACTTGGATAACTACCCCAGAATCATAGCAATTGTTTGTTCATACTGGCTAGTATTTGATTGGTGATAATACTTTGTAACTCGATTATTTTGTAGTATGTTCGATTAAACTACATGTATTTTTCATTAAGTAAATAAAGAAAAAACACATGTATCGGGGATTGAAACACATGACCTCATAGTTCATAGGCATTGGAGTTGGAGGTTTATCATTAGACTATTATTTAATTAGAATGATCGACGACACCGCATGTACGTTTCTATTATATTAAATAAATACATAAATGTTTACAAGAAAACTATTCTAATTAAAAAGCATACCCCACATGTCATTTTTTATTTCTAAAAATCCAAAGGAGAAAATTGTGGTAGACATAGGATTCGGAACCTGGTCATTAACCTCATCTAGAGAGACAACCTGGCAGCCACCTTTTCTATGATGCTATTCTGTTCAAAAGAAGGAAGAGAGGCAAATCCGACCTCTCAAACGCTCGTGGACGTGCCCGGGGGCATCCGCGGATAGTGACCGGTCACATCTTAAATAATGCATTCGACATCCGGATACCTCAAATTAGAAACCTCAAATCCATATTGTTACAAGCAACACAACGGTCTTTGAGCGAAGCTCCGTCCGGCTCTGCTACGCTCGTCTGCCTCTGTCGTGCCCATGTTCGATGGCCTACTGCGCCTCTCAGTGTGTTGGTCCGGTTGCCCACAAGGTAGAGTAGGGCATGGGACACAAGCCGGCTCGTGGGACTCAAGGCGTCGTCGTTTCCCATGCCTTACTCTTGCTCTTCGGTGCCCATAACCCGAACGATGCTGGTCGACGTCAAATTTATGATGGATCCATCCTAGGACGAGCTGGCAACATCCACTACGACACCGTTGCGGTGCCGGGAGTGCTGCAACATACGGGGCACTGGAGAATGCGACACCGCCTCACCGACGTGAACCACCGCGAGAGCTGCCCCTGCCTCTCGCGCCCACTGCATCGCACGGCTGGCACATCATGCCATATTCTCATCAAATGAGGCCTATGGTGCGTCCCTATGCTCGGCACGCCAATGGAGGGGTTGCACGTCCGCCACCGCGTACGGACGCCAGATGGACCGCCCGCCTCCTCCTGCGCCATTTGGGCGGACACAATGGATCATTAGTAGAAAAGGGGCCTATTGACCCGGTTGGTGAGGGCCTTTAGTCCCGGTTCATGAACCGGGACTAAAGGGTCGGTACTAATACCCTGGCCCTTCCTCCACGTGGCCTGTCCGCTGAGCCCAGGCAGGAGGGCCTTTGGTCCCGGTTGGTGGCACCAACCGGGACCAATAGGCATCCACGCGTCAGCATTTCTATGGCTCTGGTTTTGTTTTTTTTTTTGAAAAGGGGGGTTTGGGGGTTTTGGGGGTTAATTTAGGTGTTTCATATATTGTGCGATAGCTAGCTAATTAATAGAGAAAAGTGTCCTCTCTTTTGTCCTTGCTTGGTCGACGCTACGTACTATGCATACGTATAGAGAGGACTAGCTAGACACGCTAGCTAGCTAGTAATTAAGCAAACAGAAGATCGTCATGAAAATATATGCATACAGAGAGAAGTGATATCGACCACCTCTCCTTTTTCGAGAGATTGGTCGAACAACAAGTTCTCGTATATCTATCCGACACTACCGGCTACATATATACAATAATTATCTTTTACAATACGGACGCGTGGTCCACATAGTATTCTCCGTCTTCAGCGATCACGTGGTCAAGAAAGAATGCCGCCAATTCCTCTTGAATTGCTCGCATGCGATCTGGTGCTAGGAGTTCATCCCGCTTCAAACATCTAATTTTAAGAAAGGGGTCAATACATATATATATATATATATATATATATATATATATATATATATATATATATATATATATATATATATATATATATGTATGTATGAATGAATGAAACTCAACACAAATGATGGTAATAAAATAAAATTGTGAATATTGTTATTTACGCACTTCATATTGTTTGTCAGAGTAGCCCCACTCACAGGTCGTGTGGCGGATGGACTCGCAAACGTAGTATCCACAGAAATCATTCCCTTGTTCCTGCCACAACCACTTTACAAGAAACAGAGGTCAATCAAACTGATAATTAGCAAGCATGCTAAATGGTATTGATGAAACTAGCGCTTGAATCACTAGGCGATCTTGGCGTGGAATATGCTACTATATAGTACTTACTTTGGTGTCTAAATTGCAGCTCCTTCGGTAGTCCCGGAGCTTTTGGTTAATTTTTCCCAAGCCCTGCCATACAAAGAAAACAATTACTTGATATCAGAAATGAACAAAGTTGCTGATATGGTGGATAATGATCGATTTAACTTACTTCTCGAGCATTTCAGTCATGTCCGCATACTCCTTGGGATCTTTTCGTCTCGAGTCTAACACAGTTACTACTCCCTGCTCAAGCTTAATCTCTAGGAGAATATAGTGGTACCTGCGCACGCATGCATAACTCATCAATATTACATTACTATAACCTGGACTAATAATGGAAACCGAATATGCCACAAGACAGTAACACTCACGCGTAGTTTTAAGGAAAGAGTATTATATTTTTGTGTTCATTTATTTCCAACGATCGTAGCAAGTTGGCCTCGGTTTCGTCGGCACGATATTTAACCTCATTTGCATCTATGAGATATGTGTTAATGAACCCAATATCACCCACTTGTCTTTTCTTCATTTCGGCGATCTTCAATCTGCATAATATAGTGAGGATATTTATAAATACATGCAATGAAAGAGCTGAGTTATATAGAGATACTTAATGACATAAGTAGTACTACTTACAGACAGTAACAGGTGATCGTTGCTTTATCGAGGGCCAATTGATTGAAAAACTGATAGAACTCCTCCAATGGAATAGGCAACAGTTCAATTCCAAGGAGGTCATGCTCCTTTTTAACTCTCACATACAAAGTACTCCTCCCTCGGACTCTTTGCAGGTTTTCATGTACCAATCATGCAATCTTCGCATCATCGTTGATAAAGAGCTTTCATCTTTGACGAGAGGCTTCCGTACTCGTATCTTTGTATCTGCACCTCCAAGAAATCATAATGTACATCGTCGGGCAGGTAATCTGCAGGATTGCCATAACCGGGCACCATCCTCGGATCGACTATGTCGCTAGCAGGCACCTTGAGCGGGGGGCACGATTGCTTTGCTTGTTTGCCGAGCTGGGCAATTTGTTTCCCAGCTCGTCGTTCTTTCATCCTTTGATCACTGACAGTACTTCCCGATCTCTCCGCTTCGGCAAATGCCTTTCCAATAATGCGCTCATAGTTTCCTTTCGGCGGAGACTTGGGTGGTTTTGTCGGGGCAGCGAGTGCGCTTCGCTTTGACCGGATCTACCTTCTCCTCCGGAGGTGGATGTCTTTTGCTTTCAACCCTTGAAACCAGTCATCCACTTCTGCTCGCGATCTTCGCGTTTTCCTCCTCGCTCCTCTCAGACGGTAACTTCTCCGGAGTCTTCAGAGAAGGACCGACCAGTATCTCCTCCCGCCTTTGGCTGTACTGCTAGACGCCGCAGAGCAGACGGAGTGGATGTCTTCTTTCCTTGCTTACGAGGCGGAGGAGAAGGACTACGACGCGCCGGAGCAGCCGGAGCGGCGGCGGGTCTCTTCCGCCCTTGCTGACGAGGCGGAGAAGGAGGAGGCTGGCTGCTCGGGCGCGCCGGAGCAGGCGGAGAAGGAGAAGGAGTGCCGCCACGCGCCGGAGAAGGAGCCGGCCGAGTGCCCTGATCGTCACTCGCCGGAGGAGGAGGCGGTGGAGGAGGCGGAGTGCCCTGACTCGCCGGAGGAGGAGGAGGAGGCGGAGGCGTCCAGTTCGGAAGGTTGATTAAAACCTTCCGATACTCCCCTTCATCGGTAGGGTGGTGAAGCCGGAGGTCCTCAAATCTCTCCGTTATTTCATCGACCATCACCTTAGCATATCCTTCTGGAATCGGCCGGCAGTGAAAAGTTGAGTCGGGTTTAGTAGGATAAACAGAGCCAACAGCCGCCTTGACCTTCAAATTGCTCCATTGCGCCATAAGGTGGCAATGTTCAGCATCCGTGATAGCATCCACGGGATAGCGGGCAGGAGCCGTCAAGGCATGCTGCTCTGGCTGAAGCAGCTCGGTGGAAGCCACGCTGCTTCTCCGCTGAGATGGCAGGGTAGCTTCGGGGGAAGCTTCGGCAGGTCGTTTTTGTGATCTGCTGCTTCTCGTTCCTCTTCTCGTTCCTCTAGCCCCATTACCCTTTCGTGCAGCGCCTGCATTAGGCTCTACTCCAGTTTCTTCCTCCTCTCATGGGTTTTGTAACCCCCTGCGTCCGGAAATCCAGCCTTCCACGAAACGGAGCCTGGCGTGCCTCGTGTCCGTCCAGGGTGCTCAGGATTCGAGGGCCATTGTGAGATCGCCCTTCTCCTGTTCGAACGAACTTCCCTTGCTGCGCTGCTTCGATATAATGCTGAAGCCTCTTGACCGGTATGTCCAATTGTTCGTCTCCCAAATGCACTTCCCTGTTATAGGGTCCAAGGATCCGCCGCCCCAAAGAACCAAGTCCGCAACGGTCTGGCCAGTTCACTGTCTCGGTTCGATCCCTTTATCAAGCAGATCATTCTCAGCCTTGGCCCACTTAGGCCGGGCTACGAGGTAGCCACGACCCCGTGCGATGGTGAAGCTTCTTCTTCGCAGCATTTCTCTTGTTTGTCGCCGACATCTTTTTACTCTTTTCCGATGTCTTGTAGGCCACAAATGCGGGCCGATCATCTCTGATCTTCTCATATTTGCCCTTGAATTCTGGTGTCTCATTTTTTCGACATACGTATTGAGTTCTTTCTTCCAATTCCTGAATAGGTCTGCTATCTTCTTAAGAGCAAAAGACTTGATTAATGGCTCTATTACTGGCTTCTCCGGATCATCCTCTAGCGGTAGGGTAAAATTTGACTTCAGCTCAGTCCAAAGATCATTTTTCTGCATATCATTGACACAAGACACCTCGTGGTCTTCGTTCTTAGGCTTATACAATTGGTGGATGCTGATCGGGATCTTGTCCCTAACGAGAACCCCGTGACCGAGCAACAAATGCCTTCTTTGTCCGATAGGGTTCAATCGGTTGGCCGTCGCGCGATTTGTATGATCTCAAACTTTTCATCCGAGCTCAACTTTTTCTTCGGCCTCGTCTCTTTACGAAGTTGTGCTCGATCCGGAGGGCTAGAAAAAGAACAAAGACGAGAGTTAATTAATATGTGTACATACCAAAACAAAGACGAGAGCTAGTCAAGACAGGCTTAACTAATATATATACCTGGCGGACTCGCTTTGGTGATCACCGGAGCCGTCCTCACGGTCTACTTCTTCACCCTCTCCTTCTTGCACCGGCATTGGGTCATCGGAGCCATGTAAATCATAGCCAGCTGCTTCTTCACCCTCTCCTTCCAAACCATCGTTGTCGTTGAGAAACATCAACGAAAGCGTATTTACATCACTTCCTTGTGCGATTATGTCCCTCAACAACGCTTCTTGTGCTTCGTCTCGGGGTGTCCATAGTTTCTACTAATATTTACAACCTGGCAATTATTATTCAAACATGACAGATATGGATATATTAGTGGCAAACGTAGAACTAGCTAGCTAATAACAATAAGGAATCATATTAGTGGCCTCGATGCTGCTTCTCTAGGGTTTGGGGTGGCCTCGACAACGCTTCAAGGGTTAGGGTGGCCTCGAGAACGCTTCAAGGAGGGTAATATCGACCCCCCACGTGTTAAAGCTATCGGGAGGGGTCGGCGTTGAACACTACATCTATGTCCCACAAGTGACGTGGGCATCGACGTCATGTAGGGTAGAGGGTCGTGGATTGCTTTGAGCGTCGAGGGTCAAGGGGTCGAGGATCGCCGAGGGTCGGGAGGTTGCCTAGTGTCAAAGGATTCAACAAAACCATGTCTTTATCATTAGGCTTAGTAACAGGTGCATGATGGTACGAAGCTCTCCAAAGTTATTTTGGAGCGGAGTCCCGAGATAGGATAATTCACTTTACGGTACAAAGTTCAGCAAGAACCTTCGAATATCGTTATTTGAAAGGCCTTTGCTGAAATTGCATAAAAAGGCAAATTATCCTATCCGGGACTCCATTCCGTAATAACTTTGGAGGACTTCGTACCAGCATGCCATGGTTACTTCCGCTAATGATGAAGCCATGGATTTCTTCAATACTTTGACACTAGGAACCTCTCGACCTCGGCGATCCTCGACCCTTGAACCCTCGACGACCCTGGAACCCTCGACCCTAGGCGACCTCGAACCTCGACCCCTCGACCCTAGAACCCTCGATCCCTCGACAACGCTTCAAGGGGGTAATATCGACAACGACGAGATACACACGGGAAATTAATGTTATCGGGGAGGGGGTATATCGACGACCCCGCCCCCCCACGTATTGAAGTTATCGGGAGGGGGTATATGGAACCCCCCCCCCTCGTGTTGAAGTTATCGGGAGGGGTATATCGGCGATAGGAGGAGAAGATCGAAGAAAAAAGAAGAAAAAAAGAGGAGAAGAAGAAAGGAATAGAGAGAAGAAGAAAAATAGAATATTTTCTATTTTTCTTCTTCTCTATTTCTTTCTTCTTCTCCTCTTTTCTTCTTTTTCCTCTTCTTATTTATTTCTCCTCTTCTTCCTCTCCTCTTCTACTCCTTTCTTCCTCTTCTTATTTTCCTTTTCCTCTCCTTCTTTTTCTTCTTCTTCCTTCTTTCTAGCTAGATATATAAAACTTTTCTAAAAATGTAACTTTTGCATATATAAAACTTTTTCTTCTTCTTCCTTCTTCCTTCTCTTCCTTCTTCCTAAATATATAAAACTTTTCTAACAATGAAGCTAACCTAAAATACATACATTCATACAAAAACATGTAAAAAAATACATAAATACATATATGAACATACATAAGAAAGACATATATCTAAAAAATGCATATATGAACATACATAAGAAATACATATATCTAAAAAATGGCGGCGGCCGGGCCGGTGGGCTGCGGTGCTCACAAGGGCGCTGCTTGGGCAGGCAGGGCGAGCGGGCGGCATCGGGCGAGCAGGGGCGCTGGAGTGGCGGCGACGGTGTCGTGGGCGGGCGACGGCGTCGGGTGGCGTGGGAGATGACCGTGACGGCAGGTGGTGGCGCGACAGCGTCGGGTGGCGTGAGGTGGTGGTGACACAAGGCGCGGGCGGCGACGGGCAACGGCGGGGTGTGAATCGGGCAGCCTGGCGGCGTCGTCGGCGCGGGCAACTGCATAGGTGAAGTGAAAAACTCTAAGTGTTTTCTTATATAGCAAGGGCATTGGTCCCGGTTCGTGGCACCAACCGGGACTAATGCCCCCCTTTAGTCCCGGGTGGTGGCACCAACCGGGGCCAAACAATTTTGTGGCACCAACCGGGACTAAAGGGGCATTAGTCGGTTGGTGCCACGAACCGACTAATGCCCCTTTAGTCGGTTGGTGCCACCAACCGGGACCAAAGGCCTTGTGCTGCCCAGCGCCAAAATGTTTAGTCCCACCTCGCTAGTTGAGAGGGAGCCGCACCAGTTTATAAGGTGCGGTGCGCCTTCCTGTCGAGCTCCTCTCTAAAGCAGGCTTTCGGGCCTAAACGTGCAATATGTGCCTGTGGGCCTACTGGGCCTCCCGCGGGCCTGAATCCTGGCCCATGGTAGGGTTTCTAGTCGTATTCAGGCCGTGGGTGCCCAGTAGGTGGCACTTTTTTTTGTTTTTTGTTTTATTTGTTGCTTTATTTAGTTTATTTTGGTTTTGGTTTATTTTTCTTTCGGTCTTTTGCTTTATTTTTTAATTCTTTTTGCTTTTAATTTTGGAAAAATTATAAACTTTCTGTTAGTGCCATTAGTTTTCAAATTTGAAAACTCTTTTTTTGTTTTCTTTGTTGCTTTATTTATTTTATTTTGTTTCTACTTACAACAAAATACTTATTGTTGATATTTTTTTCAGTTTTTTTTTCTGTTTTCTGCATTATTTATTTTTTTTTGTTTTTTGATTTATTTTTAATTCTTTTTGCTTTTAGTTTTAGAAAAATTATAAACTTTCTATTAGTGCCATTAGTTTTCAAATTTGAAAACACTTTTTTTGTTTTCTTTGTTGCTTTATTTATTTTATTTTGTTTCTGCTTACAACAAAACGGTGTGTAGAGGGACGGGCTTATAAACCGGTGTGAGCGCCTTCGGTTGGCGAGGTTTTCAAATTCATAGTTTTCAAATGAACTCTGAAAAAGTTGGCATAGCATGTGCATGTACAAAACGGACAATGGTATCATACTAAATGCATTACAAAGTTGGCATGGTATCATCATAATAGTTGCGGAGAAAGTCTTCACTTTTTCTTCGCTTGTGTCATTTCCTTATTGCGCCGTAAATATGGATAATCTTCATCGTTTATCAGGATGCTTGGGTCAGCCTTGACTTTGAAGGGGGGAATTTCATGAAACTTTTCATACTCTTCGGACATGTCTGTCTTGCCCTCCACTCCCAGGATGTCCCTTTTTCCTGAAAGAACTATGTGGCGCTTTGGCTCATTGTATGATGTATTCGCTTCCTTATCTTTTCTTTTCCTTGGTCTGGTAGACATGTCCTTCACATAGATAACCTGTGCCACATCATTGGCTAGGACGAACGGTTCGTCAGTGTACCCAAGATTTTTCAGATCCACTTTGTTGTCATTCCGCATCGTGGGTCTACCTGCACCCGCCTCTGACAGATTGACCCACTTGCACTTAAACAAAGGGACCTTAAAATCTACTCCGTAGTCAAGTTGCCATATGTCTACTATGTAACCATAATATGTGTCATTTCCCTTGTCGGTTGCTGCATCAAAGCGGACACCGCTGTTTTGGTTGGTGCTCTTTTCATCTTGGTCAATCGTGTAAAATGTATTCCCATATATCTCGTATCCTTTCCAAATCATTACAGTCAAAGATGGTCCCCTGGACAACAAGTACAACTCATCACAAACAGTGCTGTCACCTCATAGACGTGTTTCCAACCAACTGCTGAAAGTCCCGATGTGTTCACATGTAATCCAGTCGTCAGACCGCTTCTGGGTGTTTGGAGCGCAGACTGTTCTTGTGTTCATCGACATACGGTGTCACCAAGGTAGAGTTCTGTAGAACTGTGTAGTGTGCTTGAGACCAAGAATATTCGTCCCTGCATATTATTGAGTCTTTTCCAAGCGCGTTTTTTCGGTCAGTCTCCCCTCATACCGCGATTTAGGGAGACCTATCTTCTTAAGGCCAGGAATGAAGTCAACACAAAACCCGATGACATCCTCTCGTTTGATGGCCCATGGAGATGCTTCCTTACGGCCTAGCGCGATTCTGAACATATTTATTTAGGACTCCATGAACCTCTCAAAGGGGTACATATTGTGTAGAAATACGGGCCCTAGAATGACAATCTCGTCGACTAGATGAACTAGGACGTGCGTCATGATATTGAAGAAGGATGGTGGGAACACCAGCTCGAAACTGACAAGACATTGCGCCACATCACTCCTTAGTGTTGATACGATTTCTGGATCGATCACCTTCTGAGATATTGCATTGAGGAATGCACATAGCTTCACAATGGCTAATCGGACGTTTTCCGGTAGAAGCCCCCTCAATGCAACCGGAAGCAGTTGCGTCATAATCACGTGGCAGTCATGAGACTTTAGGTTCTGGAACTTTTTCTCTAGCATATTTATTATTCCCTTTATATTCGACGAGAAGCCAGTCGGGACCTTCATACTGAGCAGGCATTGAAAGAATATTTCTTTCTCTTCTTTCGTAAGAGCGTAGCTGGCAGGACCTTCATACTGCTTCGGAGGCATGCCCTCTTTTTCGTGCAAGTGTTGCAGGTCCTCTCGTGCCTCAGGTGTATCTTTTGTCTTCCCATACACGCCCAAGAAGCCTAGCAGGTTCACGCAAAGGTTCTTCGTCACGTGCATCTAGGTCTTTCCAGTAGGGTAGGTCCCAAAATATAGATTTCTTCTTCCACATGGGTGCGTGATTCTCAGCGTCATTCGGAACAGCTAGTCCGCCGGGACCCTTTCCAAAGATTACGTGTAAATCATTGACCATAGCAAGTACGTGATCACCGATACGCATGGCGGGCTTCTTCCGGTGATCTGCCTCGCCTTTGAAATGCTTGCCTTTTTTCGACATTGATGGTTGGTCGGAAGAAATCGACGATGGCCCAGGTACATATTCTTCCTGCAGCTTCCTAGGTATATACTATCGGTGTCAAGTAAACAGTGCGTGCATGCGTGGTATCCCTTGTTACTGAGAGCGGGCCAATCGTTGATGGTCACGAACAGCAACGCCTTTAGGTCAAATTCCTCCTTTTTGTGCTCATCCCACGTACGTACACCGTTTCCATTCCACAACTGTAAAAGTTCTTCAACTAATGGCCTTAGGTACACATCAATGTCGTTGCCGGGTTGCTTAGGGCCTTGGATGAGAACTGGCATCATAATGAACTTCCGCTTCATGCACATCCAAGGAGGAAGGTTATACATACATAGAGTCACGGGCCAGGTGCTGTGATTGCTGCTCTGCTCCCGGAAAGGATTAATGCCATCCGCGCTTAAAGCAAACCATACGTTCCTTGGGTCCTTTGCAAACTCATCCCAGTACTTTCTCTCGATTTTTCTCCACTGCGACCCGTCAGCGGGTGCTCTCAACTTCCCGTCTTTCTTACGGTCCTCACTATGCCATCGCATCAACTTGGCATGCTCTCCGTTTCTGAACAGACGTTTCAACCGTGGTATTATAGGAGCATACCACATCACATTCGCAGGAACCCTCTTCCTGGGAGGCTCGCCGTCAACATCACCAGGGTCATCTCGTCTGATCTTATAGCGCAATGCACCGCATACCGGGCATGCGTTCAGATCCTTGTAGGCACCACGGTAGAGGATGCAGTCATTAGGGCATGCATGTATCTTCTCCACCTCCAATCCTAGAGGGCATACGACCTTCTTTGCTGCGTATGTACTGTCGGGCAATTCGTTATCCTTTGGAAGCTTATTCTTCA
This sequence comes from Aegilops bicornis, assembly GCA_021605145.1. Taxonomy (NCBI): domain Eukaryota; kingdom Viridiplantae; phylum Streptophyta; class Magnoliopsida; order Poales; family Poaceae; genus Aegilops; species Aegilops bicornis. The sequence goes on along the minus strand of CM038675.1, from coordinate 48,985,261 downwards.
TTATTTTCAGTATCTTCTCAAATCCTTTATCAGGCACAACATTCTCTGCCTTCCACTGCAGCAATTCGAGTACGGTACCGAGCTTTGTGTTGCCATCTTCACAATTGGGGTACAACCCTTTTTTGTGATCCTCTAACATGCGATCGAACTTCAGCTTCTCCTTTTGACTTTCGCATTGTGTCCTTGCATCGACAATGACCCGGCGGAGATCATCATCATCGGGCACATCGTCTGGTTCCTCTTGATCTTCAGCAGCTTCGCCTGCTCCAGCACCATCATGCACATCGTCTGGTGCATCTTGATGTTCAAGAGCATCACCGTATTCAGGGGGCACATAGTTGTCATCGTACTCTTCTTCCTCGCCGTCTTCCATCATAACCCTTATTTCTCCGTGCCTCGTCCAAACATTATAGTGTGGCATGAAACCCTTGTAAAGCAGGTGGGTGTGAAGGATTTTCCGGTCAGAGTAAGACTTCGTATTCCCACATACAGGGCATGGACAACACATAAAACCATTCTGCTTGTTAGCCTCAGCCACTTCGAGAAAATCATGCACGCCCTTAATGTACTCGGAGGTGTGTCTGTTACCGTACATCCATTGCCGGTTCATCTGCGTGCATTATATATAATTAAGTGTGTCAAATATCATTACAGAACATCATGAATAGATAATTAAGTGACCAAATTAATAGAAGTTCATCATCACATAAAAACCAAAGTACATACATAGTTCTCATCTAACAACATAAAGCTCTGCAGAGCATCTAAATTAATTAAACCATACATTGAAACTATGTAAAACATTTCAACGGCATAATCGCAACCAAGGTAACAACTGATCCAACGGCATAATGATACCAAGCCTCGGTATAAATGGCATATTTTCTAATCTTTCTCATCTTCAAGCGCATTGCATCCATCTTGATCTTGTGATCATCGATGACATCCGCAACATGCAACTCCAATATCATCTTCTCCTCCTCAAGTTTTTTATTTTTTCCTTCAAGAAATTGTTTTCTTCTTCAACTAAATTTAACCTCTCGACAATAGGGTCGGTTGGAATTTCGGTTCAACAAACTCCTAGATAAATAAAATCTATGTCACGTTGGTCGGCATAATTTTCATAAACAATAAATGAACCAATAGTTATGAAAAGATAATATATACCACATCCGAATCATAGATGTGACGAGGGCCGACGGGGGCGGATACCAAAACCATCGCACTATATAAGATGCAATAATAAAACTAAGAAAATAATACAAGTATCTATCTAAATAAACAAGTAATAATATTTTTCCTTTCAGAAAGAAGATAAGAACAAGAGGCTCACCACGGTGGTGCCGGGCGATGAGATCGGCGCGGGTGATCATTTACGATGAAGACGGGACGGGTGTGACGGACCGCTAAACCTAGATAAATATTGAGGAAAATGGAGCTTGGCGGTCGAGCTTGGAGAGGAGAAACCTTAAGTAGTGTGGCTCGGGCATTCCATCGAACACCTTGTGTGCATAGGAGGTGAGCTAGAGCACCACCAAGCCCTCTCCCCTCGGCCGTAAAAAAAAGCAGAGCAGTGTGCTCTGCTCTTGCGCGAGGGGCTATATATAGGCAGCACCATTAGGCCCGGTTGGTGGCTTGAACCGGGACTAAAGGGAAGTCTTTGGTCCCGGTTCATGCCACCAACCGGGACCAATAGTGGTGGGCCAGGAGCCAGGACCATTGGTCCCGGTTCGTCCCACAAACCGGGACCAAAAGGTCCGGACGAACCGGGACCAATGGCCCACGTGGCCCGGCCGGCCCCCTGGGCTCACGAACCGGGGCAAATAGCTCCATTGATCCCGGTTCTGGATTGAACCGGGACTAATGGGCTAAACTGGCCTGGACGAAAGCCCTGTTTTCTACTAGTGGATTACTGACAGAAGGAGTCCTAGCGCTGCTGGGCACGGGCCTCCTCTTAGGACCGGCACAAGCCGGACAACCATCTCCCCCTCGGGGCCACGTAGGATGAGCTCGGGTTTGACGGAGTTGGAGGTGAAGGACTCTCTGATCCACTGCCCGCCATGCGGAGACGGTTGGAGAATGTCGGATGGGAGATTGCGTGTCGAAGGGGACCGACAAGGGTTTGGTCCTGCGAGCAGATGGGGAGGAATATATGTGGGGTCGAGTGGGCCAGCGTGGGCCGGGTACGACATGGCGGACGCGCCAAGGAACCCCCATACCCGCGTTGAGGCCTGTTTGAGGAGTCCATCTGGGTCAAAATTTCCTGACTGGTCAGTGACCTGGCGGGCCGCCCGGGCATTTGAGGCAGGTTTGGGGTGCCCGGCTCTAGATCCTACTATTAATACATGAAAAATTTCCACTTCAAGATGGCTTCCAACAAAAATATGGTCAACATGAAAGTTTCTGGCCTTGTTAAAGCGAAAAACATTGCATTTTAGATCATTTCAACCCATGGTCTAATGCAACCACTGTTGCAGATACGATGTGACATCTTTTGACTTGTGCAAAATTTCGGTGCAAGTAGTTTGAATTATGGCGCTTGGAGATAGTTGAAAATGTATAAGGGGATTTGACAAAAGTTTAATTGTAATTTGCTTTGTAATGGAAAGATATCCTTGTTAGATTTTCAAGTCAGACTATGAAAGTTATAAAGATCAATCATTTTCTTTTTACATGTAACTTAAAAATGGACCATATAATTTATGTCGCGGGTGTTTCTTCCTTATCACGCTCCCGGTGAGGCTCTTTTCATGATGTCTCATGCGTATCGCACTCACAAACAACGTGCTCACGCCCGGACCCTTCTGGCCTGCCCTGGACATCGTGCTTTGAAAATTATCTCTTTTTGGACATCACCCTTTTTTGTACTTTGCTCATAGACGTTATCCGTGAAAAATCATTCGACTTTAAAAATTGTTTTTCTTTCTCTGTAAGGCGTTTCTCTTGGCGTACTGGGAAGCGTATAGTATCACCCTTATGTTATGAAAATGATCATTTCTATCAATTGATGTTCTCTGTTGTGGGTCTAGACGATGCTCGCATATATTTATGTTTCTATTTGTTGACATTGTGATAATTTTGTTTGCAGAAGTCGGGAAGTTGTTAACTGCCGCCAAATGCACTATGCAGCCAAATATATGCCAATTTTTTTACCTTCGTTGTTGAGCCTAGGGACCTTGCATAATAATGCTATCATATGGTTTCCACTAGACCATGGTGGCGTGCGTTGCCGCGCCCGCCCATTTTCTAGATCTGTGGAAGAGCGAACACATGTTTCTTATTCACTATTTCAGCCAAAGATTTAACCAATTGACCACACATCAACATGGCAAAAAATTGCCTTACACCCATAAGAATTTCAGGGGTTTTGTACCATAGTGTCACGGCCTGCATTTGGTTTGGTAGTTAACCATAACTCTCCATTTGCTTTGCATGATTATATTTAGAGTTATGCAAGGAAAGATTTTAGGTTGCACTTCAAGATCTTTGTCATCTGAATTGCTTCGTTAAAACTGTTAGAAGCAATTTCTTCACAAAGAACTTTCATGTGACAACCCTACTGAATAAATGAGAAGAAATTAGTAAGGTTAGAGGTCAAACCTGCAGGTTTCATGAAGATATCGAAAAGGAGATCCACACCAAGATTTTGAATCTGAGAATCCGAGTAAACAAAATATCCTGCATGTTTATTTACAAAAGTGTTATATTATATACTGTATATCACACCATAACCAAAAAAAATCACAGGCAAAAAAATAGATGGAGAAATACATGTAGAGCAATGTGAAAAGTACGATTCTAATCTGGATATTAATATGACTTGATTTTTTCTGCATTGCATAGTCGCCAAAACAATAACTTGACCTCTCTTTACTGTTACCTCGCGAAGTTTCTGGATAGCATATAGTCATCCGCAAAATTTATATTTTGCATCCGTTGAGTGCAAGATAAACCTGACCTTTTAGATCCTGGTTTTGTGTTTCAACGAATACACCAAAAAAAGGAGCAAAGTGGAGAGGCTGCTCACTATTTTGCCGCTGTCCTGCCGTCTACTTCGTCCAAAGGATCCATGGTAACATCTACCTTTGTCCGTGTCACTGGGACGGGAAAGAGAACGAGGAGATGGGGCTCGACAGAGCCCTCCTACTAAATGGAATGTAGTAACGGCTGATCTAATCCTAACATTAATGACGGCGGATGAACCCCAATCACCCATGATGCAACCCTTCGAATAACTTTCCCTGATCGGCCGCCGGCAGGCGAACAAACCATTCTCCCGCATGGGCGCCCTCGTCTTTGCCAATCCTTCTGTTTATTGTGCAAAGCTAAAATGAGGCCCAGTTAATGAATGGTCTGGGCTGCGCATTTCATAGCACGTCGGCCAGATTAACCATAAGAAGCACATGTCGGCCTCTAGAGCAGCAGCCAGAAGACGTTAGGCCCACGAGAGCAAGCGGGCTAGCGCGGTAAAACGGGCTGAACGACGTGCCGTGAGGCGATCAATGTGATCCAGAGCGCTGAGACAAAAGATCAAATGGTTTAGGGAGTGAATCGCTGTGGGAGTTCATAGCTAGCTCCCTTGTAGCTCTTTTGTCCAAATTGATTGTCTGGAGCGTGATTGTCATGTGTTTATGTCAATCACATCTAATAATGTATGTTGTGTGTGTCTTTATTCATGATCTCGATCACTCCCTTAGGCAAGAAGTTTTGTTGGAGATCTTAGATAAACAATAAATTACGCTTATTGGTTAGTAATCCAGAAGTGTTGTTGGTCTTGGTCTTCCATGTGAACACAACTTACACTCCTAGTAATTTGGTGTACCATCAATTTGGATCCATTCCATCTAGCCTTCGATGTTGAAAGTGATGAGTTGTATTTTAACATAAGTCTCAAAATAACATCATAAAAAAAGAGTACACAAATTCACATCTTGGGAGAATAACAATTGAGAGGCCACCTCAAAAATTAGCTCCTAGATGGAGCTTTGGCTATTTTAAGAAAAAAATATTGTGTTGGGGAGGTCCAGGGCCAGAAGATGTACAAAATAAGCAAAACATTTTTGGTTTCCTTAGGTGCCTTATCACATAAGGAATGCTAGCTAACGAATGTGCACCAACCATCTAACGTCAAGGATTAGCGACGTTGTTGTCAAATAGCTACGCAGCCAAAGACCAAACCATTCATTCCTACGATAGAACCAGCAAAGTCGTGGAAGGTCCAGTAGATGTATCATTGCTTCGCCAAGGACGATTCGCCCGCGAGCCTGCCGCCAAGTGCACTATGCAGCCAAATATATGCCAATTTTTTTACCTTCGTTGTTGAGCCTAGGGACCTTGCATAATAATGCTATCATATGATTTCCACTAGACCATGGTGGCATGCGTTGCCGCGCCCGCTCATTTTCAGCCAAAGATTTAACCAATTGACAACACATCTACATGGCAAAAAATTGCCTTACACCCAGAAGAATTTCAGGGGATCTGTACCATAGTGTCACGCCCTGCATTTGGTTTTGTAGTTAACCATGACTCTCCATCTGCTTTGCATGATTATATTAAGAGTTATGCAAGGAAAGATTTTAGGTTGCACTTCAAGATCTTTGTCATCTGAATTGCTTCGTTAAAACTGTCAGAAGCAATTTCTTCACAAAGAACTTTCATGTGATAACCCTACTGAATAAACTAGATGATGCCCATGCGCGTTGCTGCGGTATATTATAGCAAAACATTAAGTGATTCAACTTGTGATGTTTTGAGCCATATTGATGGGCTCAACATGAAAAGAAGAAGAGCAACGACAAACATCAGAGCACACAACAACGGGAAATCGGATAACATACTATAACTGGCAAAGCAGAAATCTTGCACCACATTGAAATCTACGTTGCAAGATTTCGTTAACATATTTAGACATCTTGAAAGTAGAAATCAGAAATATTCCTTATCCAGTTGTGTTGTACTGATGTCTAACAAAGTAAATGAATGCAAAGTAAATATAACCGAATTTAGTTATAGCATTTGTAACTATACATCTTCGATTTATGCAAAGGATACAATTCCAATTTGAAGTTATGTGAAAGGGAACTTGTAAAGAACTTTAATCTGAAGCTCAAAATTAATCCCTCTGTAAACTAATATAAGAGCGTTTAGATAACTAAAGTAGTGATCTAAATGCCCTTATATTAGTTTACGGAGGGAGTACTTCTCAAAGCATAGACATGACAGATGGATACATAGAAAAATCATTTTATTTGACAGAAAATTGATGACAAATAGGACATGAGATTAATACTTCATGAATTGTATTAAAAAAATCTAAAGGATAATGACAATTTGTAACTGTGTACACCTGCAGGCATCTTGTATTTTCAAGTGTTACAAACAATAGCATGCATTTTTGGAGGATAATATAATGTAGCTGAAGCTGAGAGGAACCACTTATATGTTGGAGGTTAGGAGACTACCAATTCACAGTAGATTTCTAATATGCATTCACATGAATCGCAGGTAAACCATGGAAAACTTGCCCAATTGCATCACCAAACATGAATTGCAATATTCCCGAGGAAGAGTCGAAGAATAACTTTTTTCAGAGCAATGCATACATAACGAAAACATAATATACATAAATTGTGAGATGTAAAACACAACCAACAAAATTTGTGTGTAGTTTATATATAAGTTTAAGGCCTGAAGGAAGCGAGGTTGATACTATAATACAAAAGTGTACAGTCAGCAAATTGAAATATTGACAATCAAATAACTCAAGAAAAAGCAATGGTTGTCAATCAAACTTTGTTGAACTACATATCCCAATTTGTGCAAAAAAGAAAACAAAATGTCTTAGTAAGATGTATATATGACCATTATTGATAGAGAGAGAGAGAGGGGAGGGGCGTGTTGGGGAACGAAGTAATTTCAAAAAATTTCCTACGCACACGCAAGATCATGGTGATGCATAGCAACGAGAGGGGAGAGTGTTGTCTACGCACTCGTGAGACCAAGCGGAAGCGTTGACGCAACGTAGAGGAAGTAGTCAGACGTCTTCCCGATCCAACCGATCCAAGCACCGTTACTCCGGCGCCCGAAGTTCTTGGCACAAGTTCAGCTCGATGACGATCCCCGGCTCCGATCCAGCAAAGCGTCGGGCGGAGTTTCGGCCTGACGGCGTGGTGACGATCTTGATGTTCTACCGTCGCAGGGCTTCGCCTAAGCACCGCTACAATATGACCGAGGTGGAATATGGTGGAGGGGGGCACCGCACACGGCTAAGGAACGATCACGAAGATCAACTTGTGTGTCTATGGGGTGCCCCTGCCCCCGTATATAAAGGAGTGGAGGAGGGGAGGGCCGGCCCTCTCTATGGCGCGCCCTAGGGGAGTCCTACTCCCATCGAGAGTAGGATTCCCCTTATCCTAGTAGAACTAGGAGCCCTTCCAAGTAGTAGGAGTAGGAGGGAAGGAAAAGGGAGGGGAAAAGGAGAAGGAAGGAAGGGGGCGCCCCCCCCCCCACCCTAGTCCAATTCGGACCAGCTCATGGGGAGGGGTGCGGCCACCCTTTGAGGCCTTTCTCTCCTTTCCCGTATGGCCCATTAAGGCCCAATACGAATTCCCGTAACTCCCCGGTACTCCTGAAAATACCCGAATAACTCGGAACCTTTCCGATGTCCGCATATAGTCGTCCAATATATCGATCTTTACGTCTCGACCATTTCGAGACTCCTCGTCATGTCCCCGATCTCATCTGGGACTCCGAACTCCTTCGGTACATCAAAACTCATAAACTCATAATATAACTGTCATCGAAACGTTAAGCGTGCGGACCCTACGGTTCGAGAAAAATGTAGACATGACTGAGACACATCTCCGGTCAATAACCAATAGCGGAACCTGGATGCTCATATTGGCTCCTACATATTCTACGAAGATCTTTATCGGTCAGACCGCATAACAACATATGTTGTTCCCTTTGTCATCAGTATGTTGCCCGAGATTCGATTGTCGGTATCCAATACCTAGTTCAATCTCGTTACCGGCAAGTCTCTTTACTCGTTCCGTAATACATCATCTCACAACTTACTGATTACTTGCAATGCTTGCAAGGCTTATGTGATGTGTATTACCGAGAGGTCCCAGAGATACCTCTCCGACAATCGGAGTGACAAATCCTAATCTCGAAATACGCCAACCCAACATGTACCTTTGGAGACACCTGTAGAGCACCTTTATAATCACCCAGTTACGTTAGGACGCTTTGGTAGCACACAAAGTGTTCCTCCGCAAACGGAATTGCATAATCTCATAGTCATAGGAACATGTATAAGTCATGAAGAAAGCAATAGCAACATACTAAACGATCGGGTGCCAAGCTAATGGAATGGGTCATGTCAATCAGATCATTCACCTAATGATGTGATCCTGTTAATCAAATAACAACTCTTTGTCCATGGTCAGGAAACATAACCATCTTTGATTAACGAGCTAGTCTAGTAGAGGCATACTAGTGACACTCTGTTTGTCTATGTATTCACACATGTATCATGTTTCCGGTTAATACAATTCTAGCATGAATAATAAACATTTATCATGAAATAAGAAAATAAATAATAACTTTATTATTGCCTCTAGGGCATATTTCCTTCAGTATCCCACTTGCACTAGAGTCAATAATCTAGTTCGCATCTCCATGTGATTTAACAACAATAGTTCACATCACCATGTGATTAACACCCATAGTTCACATCGATATGTGATCAACACCCAAAGGGTTTACTAGAGTCAGTAATCTAGTTCACATCGCTATGTGATTAACACCCAAAGAGTACTAAGCTGTGATCATGTTTTGCTTGTGAGATAATTTTAGTCAACGGGTCTGTCACATTCAGATCCGTAAGTATTTTGCGAATTTCTATGTCAACAATGCTCTGCAAGGAGCTATCTAGCTAATTGCTCCCACTTTTCAATATGTATCTGGATCGAGACTTAGAGTCATCCAGATCGGTGTCAAAACTTGCATCGACGTAACTCTTTACGACGAACCTTTTTTCACCTCCATAATCGAGAAACATATCCTTATTCCACTAAGGATAATATTGACCGCTTTCCAGTGATCTTACTCCTAGATCACTATTGTACTCCCTTGTCAAACTCAGTATAGGGTATACAATAGATCTGGTACACAGCATGGCATACTTTATAGAACCTATGGCTGAGGCATAGGGAATGACTTCCATTCTTTTTCTATCTTCTGCCGTGGTCGGGCTTTGAGTCTTACTCAATTTCACACCTTGTAACACAGGCAAGAACTCTTTCTTTGACTGCTCCATTTTGAACTTACTTCAAAATCTTATCAAAGTATGTACTTATTGAAAAAACTTATCAAGCGTCTTGATCTATCTCTATAGATCTTGATGCTCAATATGTAAGTAGCTTTATTGAGGTCCTTCTTCGAAAAACTCCTTTCAAATACTCCTTTATGCTTTGCAGAATAATTCTACATTATTTCCGATCAACAATATGTCATTTACATATACTTATCAGAAATGTTGTAGTTCTCCCACTCACTTTCTTGTAAATAAAGGCTTCACCGCAAGTCTGTATAAAACTATATGCTTTGATCAACTTATCAAAGCGTATATTCCAACTCCGAGATGCTTGCACCAGTCCATAGATGGATCGCTGGAGCTTGCACATTTTGTTAACACCTTTAGGATGGACAAAACATCTTGGTTGCATCATATACAACTCTTCTTTAATAAATCAATTAAGGAATGCAGTTTTGTTTATCCATTTGCCAGATTTCATAAAATGCGGCAATTGCTAACATGATTCGGACAGACTTAAGCATAGATACGAGTGAGAAATTCTCATCGTAGTCAACACCTTGAACTTGTCGAAAACCTTTTGCGACAATTCTAGCTTTGTAGATAGTAACACTATCATCAGCGTCAGTCTTCTTCTTGAAGATCCATTTATTTAACTTGACTTGCTGATCATCGAGCAGGTCAACCAAAGTCCACACTTTGTTCTTATATATGGATCCTATCTCAGATTTTATGGCCTCAAGCCATTTCGCGGAATCTGGGCTCATCATCGCTTCCTCATAGTTCGTAGATTTTCCATGGTCAAGTAACATGACCTCCAGAATAGGATTTCCGTACTACTCTCGTGCGGATCTTACTCTGGTTGACCTACGAGGTTCGGTAGTAACTTGATTTGAAGTTACATGATCATCATCATTAGCTTCCTCACTAATTGGTGTAGGAATCACATGAACAGATTTCTGTGATGAACTACTTTCCAATAAGGGAGTAGGTAGAATTACCTCATCAAGTTCTACTTTCCTCCCACTCACTTCTTTCGAGAGAAACTCCTTCTCTAGAAAGGATCCATTTTTATCAACGAATATCTTGCCTTTGGATCTGTGATAGAAGGTGTACCCAATAGTCTCTTTTGGGTATCCTATGAAGACACATTTCTCCGATTTGGGTTCGAGCTTATCTGGTTGAAGTTTCTTCATATAAGCATCGCAGCCCCAAACTTTAAGAAACTGCAGCTTAGGTTTACTGCTAAACCATAATTCATACGGTGTCGTCTCAACGGATTTATATTGTGCCCTTTTTAACGTGAATGCAGCTGTCTCTAATGCATAACCCCAAAACGATAGTGGTAAATCGGTAAGAGACATCATTCATCGCACCATATCAAATAAAGTGCGGTTACGACGTTCGGACACACCATAACGTTGTGGTGTTCCAGGTGGCGTGAGCTGTGAAACTATTCCACATTGTTTTAATTGAAGACCAAACTCGTAACTCAAATATTCATCTCCACGATCAGATCGCATAAATTTTATTTTCTTGTTACGATGATTTTCCACTTCACTCTGAAATTCTTTGAACTTTTCAAATGTTTCAGACTTATGTTTCATCAAGTAGATATACCCATATCTGCTCAAATCATCTGTGAAGGTCAGAAAATAATGATACCCGCCACGAGCCTTAATACTCATTGGTCTGCATACATCAGTATGTATTATTTCCAATAAGTTTGTTGCTCGTTCCATTGTTCCGAAGAACGGAGTTTTAGTCATCTAGCCAAAAAGGCACGGTTCACAAGCATCAAATGATTCATAACCAAGTGATTCCGAAAATCCATCTTTATGGAGTTTCTTCATGCGCTTTACACCGATATGACCCAAACGGCAGTGCCACAAATAAGTTGCACTATCATTATTAACTTTGCATCTTTTGGCATCAATATTATGAATATGTGTATCACTACGATCGAGATCCAATAAACTATTTTCATTGGGTGTATGACCATTGAAGGTTTTATTCATGAATAACCGTATTGCAATAAACATGATCAAATCATATTCATGCTCAACGCAAAAGCTAAATAACATTTATTTAGGTTTAACACTAATCCCGAAAGTATAGGGAGTGTGTGATGATGATCATATCAATCTTGGAACTTCTTCCAACACTAATCGTCACTTCCCCTTCAACTAGTTTCTGTTTATTCTGTAACTTCTATTTCGAGTTACTAATCTTAGCAACCGAACAAGTATCAAATACTGAGGGGCTACTATAAACACTAGTAAGGCAAACATCAATAACCTGTATATCAAATATACCCTTGTTCACTTTGCCATCCTTCTTATCCACCAAATATTCAGGGCATTTCCGCTTCCAGTGACCATTTCCTTTGCAGTGTAAGCACTCAGTTTCAGGCTTTAGTCCAGCTTTGGTCTTCTTCACGGGAGTGACAACTTGTTTGCCATTCTACTTGAAGTTTCCCTTTCTTTCCCTTTGCCCTTTTCTTGAAACTAGTGGTCTTGTCAATCATCAACACTTGATGCTCTTTCTTGATTTCTACCTTCGTCGATTTCAACATCACGAAGAGCTTGGGAATCGTTTTCATCATCCCTTGCATACTATAGTTCATCACGAAGTTTTAGTAACTTAGTGATGGTGACTAGAGAATTCTCTCAATCACTATCTTATCTGGAAGATTAACTCCCACTTGATTCAAGCGATTGAAGTACCCAGACAATCTGAGCACATGCTCACTAGTTGAGCAATTCTCCTCCATCTTTTAGCTATAGAACTTGTTGGAGATTTCCTATCTCTCAACTCGGGTATTTGCTTAAATATTAACTTAAATTCCTGGAACATCTTATATGGTCCATGACGTTCAAAACGTCTTTGAAGTCCCGATTTTAAGCCATAAAGCATGGTGCACAAAACTATCAGGTAGTCATCATATTGAGCTAGCCAAACGTTCATAACGTCTGCATCTGCTCCTGCAATAGGTCTGTCACCTAGCGGTGCATTAAGGACGTAATTCTTCTGTGCAGCAATGAGGATAAACCTCAGATCACGGATCCAATCCGCATCATTGCTGCTAACATCTTTCAACACAATTTTCTCTAGGAACATATCAAAATAAACATTTGAAAGCAACAACGCGAGCTATTGATCTACAACATAATTTGCAAAATACTACCAGGACTAAGTTCATGATAAATTTAAGTTCAATTAATCATATTACTTAAGAACTCCCACTTAGATAGACATCTCTCTAGTGATCTAAGTGATCACGTGATCCAAATCAACTAAACCATAACCGATCATCATGTGAGATGGAGTAGTTTTCAATGGTGAACATCACTATGTTGATCATATCTACTATATGATTCACGCCGACCTTCGGTCTCCGTGTTCCGAGGCCATATCTGCATATGCTAGGCTCGTCAAGTTTAACCTGAGTATTCGCGTGTGCAAAACTTGCTTGCACCCGTTGTAGATGGACGAGAGCTTATCACACCCGATCATCACGTGGTGTCTGGGCACGGCGAACTTTGGCAACGGTGCATACTCAGGGAGAACACTTCTTGATAATTAGTGAGAGATCATCTTAAAATGCTACCGTCAATCAAAGCAAGATAAGAGGCATAAAGGATAAACATCACATGCAATCAATATAAGTGATATGATATGGCTATCATCATCTTGTGCTTGTGATCTCCATCTCCGCAGCACCGCCATGATCACCATCGCCACCGGCGCCGACACCTTGATCTCCATCGTAGCATCGTTATCGCCTCGCCAACTATTGCTTCTACGACTATCGCTACCGCTTAGTGATAAAGTAAAGCAATTACAGAGCGTTGCATTTCATACAATAAAGCGACAACCATATGGTTTCGCCAATTACCGATAACTCGGTTACAAAACATGATCATCTCATACAATAAAATATAGCATCACGTCTTGACCATATCACATCACAACATGCCCTGCAAAAACAAGTTAGACGTCCTCTACTTTGTTGTTGCAAGTTTTACGTGGCTGCTATGGGCTTAGCAAGAACCGTTCTTACCTACGCATCAAAACCACAACGATAGTTTGTCAAGTTAGTGTTGTTTTAACCTTCGCAAGGACCGGGCGTAGCCATACTCGGTTCAACTAAAGTTGGAGAAACTGACACCCGCCAGCCACCTGTGTGCAAAGCACGTCGGTAGAACCAGTCTCGCGTAAGCGTACGCGTAATGTCGGTCCGGGCCGCTTCATCCAACAATACCCACAACTCACTTCTGTTCTACTCGTGCATATAACATCTACGCATAAAACCTGGCTCGGATGCCACTGTTGGGGAACGAAGTAATTTCAAAAAAATTCCTACGCACACGCAAGATCATGGTGATGCATAGCAACGAGAGGGGAGAGTGTTGTCTACGTACCCTCGTAGACCGAAGCGGAAGAGTTGACGCAACGTAGAGGAAGTAGTCGTATGTCTTCCTGATCCAACCGATCCAAGCACCGTTACTCCGGCGCCTCCGAGTTCTTGGCACACGTTCAGCTCGATGACGATCCCCGGGCTCCGATCCAGCAAAGCGTCGGGGAGGAGTTTCACAAGACGACGGCAAGGCAGGACGATCTTGATGTTCTACCGTCGCAGGGCTTCGCCTAAGCACCGCTACAATATGACCGAGGTGGAATATGGTGGAGGGGGCACCGACACGGCTAAGGAACGATCACGAAGATCAACTTGTGTGTGTCCGTGGGTGCCCCTGCCTCAGATATAAAGGAGTGGAGGAGGGGAGGGCTGGCCCTCTCTATGGCGCGCCCTAGGGGAGTCCTACTCCCACCGAGAGTAGGATTCCCCTTTTCCTAGTAGAACTAGGAGCCCTTCCAAGTAGTAGGAGTAGGAGGGAAGGAAAGGGAAGGGAAAAGGAGAAGGAAGGAAGGGGGCGCCCCCCCTCCCTAGTCCAATTCGGACCAGCTCATGGGGAGGGGTGCGGCCACCCTTTGAGGCCTTTCTCTCCTTTCCCGTATGGCCCATTAAGGCCCAATACGAATTCCCGAAACTCCCCGGTACTCCCAAAAATACCCGAATCACTCGGAACCTTTCCGATGTCCGAATATAGTCGTCCAATATATCGATCTTTACTCCTCGTCATGTCCCCGATCTCATCTGGGACTCCGAACTCCTTCGGTACATCAAAACTCATAAACTCATAATATAACTGTCATCGAAACGTTAAGCGTGCGGACCCTACGGTTTGAGAACAATGTAGACATGACTGAGACACATCTCCGGTCAATAACCAATAGCGGAACCTGGATGCTCATATTGGCTCCTACATATTCTACGAAGATCTTTATCGGTCAGACCGCATAACAACATACGTTGTTCCCTTTGTCATCGGTATGTTACATGCCCGAGATTCGATCGTCAGTATCCAATACCTAGTTCAATCTCGTTACCGGCAAGTCTCTTTACTCGATCCGTAATACATCATCTCACAACTAACTCATTAGTTGCAATGCTTGCAAGGCTTATGTGATGTGTATTACGGAGAGGGCCCAAAGATACCTCTCCGACAATCGGAGTGACAAATTCTAATCTCGAAATACGCCAACCCAACATGTACCTTTGGAGACACCTGTAGAGCACCTTTATAATCACCCAGTTACGTTGTGACGTTTGGTAGCACACAAAGTGTTCCTCCGGCAAACGGGAGTTGCATAATCTCATAGTCATAGGAACATGTATAAGTCATGAAGAAAGCAATAGCAACATACTAAACGATCGGGTGCTAAGCTAATGGAATGGGTCATGTCAATCAGATCATTCACCTAATGATGTGATCCCGTTAATCAAATAACAACTCTTTGTCCATGGTGGGAAACATAACCATCTTTGATTAACGAGCTAGTCTAGTAGAGGCATACTAGTGACACTCTTTTTGTCTATGTATTCACACATGTATCATGTTTCCAGTTAATACAATTCTAGCATGAATAATAAACATTTATCATGAAATAAAAAAATAAATAATGACTTTATTATTGCCTCTAGGGCATATTTCCTTCAGTCTCCCACTTGCACTAGAGTCAATAATCTAGTTCACATCGTGATGTGATTTAACAGCAATAGTTCACATCACCATGTGATTAACACCCATAGTTCACATCGATATGTGATCAACACCCAAAGGGTTTACTAGAGTCAGTAATCTAGTTCACATCGCTATGTGATTAACACCCAAAGTGTTGGGGATATTACTACTGGGCGTAAACCGGCCTATCTGGGCCGGGTTAACTTCATCAGTAGTTCAATGGTGTAAAAGCCCAACAGGCATGAAAGTAAGGGCCCAAGGCCTGTAGTCGGTTTAGAACCTCTAGCCGTAAACCGGCCTGATATGTAAACTTGTATTGTAAGTTAGGAATAGAGAGAGACCAACCCGGATACGAATATGAACCGGAGATTGGGATTCTCTGAACCGACGGGCGTCACCCGTGTATATAAGGGGACGACCAGGGGCGGTTCAAGGGACAGACAACAACAACTCGAGGCCTAGGCAAAGCTTATTTGCTCCCTAGTCATCGAGACCGCATCAATCCCATCACAAACTAGACGTAGGCTTTTACCTTCATCGAAGGGGCCGAACTAGTATAACTCTTGTGTCTTTGCGTCCGCTTTAACCCCTTCAAGTTAACCCGTAGCGATGGCTCCACGACTAAGTCCTTTCATAAGGACATCTGCCGTGACAAAACCACGACAGTTGGCGCCCACCGTGGGGCTATCGCACGATGGTTTGATGATCTTGGAGGGCAAGTTCGAAGGACTCGAAGGCTACGCTGTGGGCCGGATGACCAAGAGTCGTCGCGGCAAGCTCTACATCGACGATGCAGGCTGGGGCCCCGAGGCCGGCTCAATTGAGTACGGGTACCGGGTCCCCTTTGGCGGCATACACGTTTTCAACGGCAAGATCGGTGAGCCAGGGCCTGAGCCGGACATCTGCACCGACCTCGTCGAGACGGCTCAACGTGCGAGACCCGCCCAGGCTAAACCGGCCAGAAGCGTGCCTTCGTGGGAGTCATCCACGGAGGAAGTTATGAGGACGGATCAGAATCTGGTGGCGAAACCGTGCCCGCTTCGATGACGAAGTCGTCGACCGGAGAAACTTCGCCTCTAAATCAGCTACAAGATGGCCGGATTGGGGGCTGTTCCGATGGTGATGATTCCGGACCCCTCTGATCTGCCCAACCGGGTTGGAATATTCATGGCCGGTACACAAGCAATGCTTCCCTCTTCGACCGCTGCGACAATGGTTGCCGGTTCAGCAGCGGCGACGGCAGCGGGGGCAGGAGGCCCTGTGCGCCCGCCGGCTCAAGTTTTATCAGAAGTATTCGATGCGTTGGCTGTGCTCATGGCAGAGGTTAACCCGGCGGACCAGGACGCTCATAACGCGGAGATTGCGAAGGTAAAGGAACAAATCACTCAGGCTAAAGCGGATCTGGCAGCTGCAGACGTCAGGATGGCGGCAGAGCGGGTCGCTTTGGATGCACAGGCTTATAGGCTCGCGCCGGATCGTGAGCGTCGGATGAAGTCATGAAGAGGAAATGCAGATCCCGTTTGCCTTCAGTTTTCGGGGGAAGAGATCTCTTCAACACCCCAGGAGCGGGGACTAGTAATCCGCCGGTGGTAAACCGGGCGGAAGCACCTGGGACGGGCGCGCCGGTTCAGCCCCGCGTAATATATCTACCTCGCCATAATGCCAGCATGCCTCAGGCTGTGCAAACACCACCAGGTCACTACTCCAACCCGATGGATAACCTTGTCGCAGCTGCGGCACGGCTGGAGGCAATTCCAATTGAAGGCTATTCACCACAGGCAGTAGAGACGCGCCGGGTTAAGGAGCTCCTTAGGACAGCTTTGGTCCAACAGGAAGCGTATTCGTACAGCCGCGACCGGATCCACTCTACCCCCCGCCCAAGCCGAAGCTATAGCAGGCACGTGGATGAACCGGCCGTATCAAGTAATGCACGGCGTGGTGCGCCCCGTGGCAACAACCCGGTCGGTGGTTTCGACAACGCTTAGGAGGTGGTGGACCGGGCCCGGGCACGCAGGGAGGCCGAGTTAGCAGCGCAGCATCAGGATTATCAGCTTACACCGGTTCGTCCAACCATCTTTGAGCCTGGGGTTACCTCTAGCTCTTTGGGGGTGCCTTGCCTCGTCCCCGCTTTACGCAATGTACGCTTGCCCAAGGATTTCAAGGGTCCGCAAGGTGCCTAATTACACCGCCGTTTTGGCTCCAGAAGCATGGATAGAGAGTTATGAGATGGCCATGGAGATGCTGGATGTGGATGAAGCCGTGTGTGCAAAGTACTTCACCATGATGCTCGAAGGCACGGCCAGTACTTGGTTGTAGAGCTTGCCACCCAATTCTATCAGTTCATGGGCCTAGTTGCGGACCCGGTTTATCATGAATTTCAAAGATACCTGTAAGCAGCCCATGTCCATGGTGGACTTGGCGGCATGTGTCCAGGGTGAAGGGGAGTCAACAACCCATTGGGTACGCCGCGTTTCAGAGATCTTGCACTCGTCAGACCGGATCAACGCGGATTCTGCGATCTTGACCCTGGAGGGCAACTGCCGGTTTAAGCCTTTGAAGTTGAAGTTGGGACGTATGAAGCGGTTTTGTAATGACATGGGCACTCTCATGGGCGCTTTAGTGAAGTATGCTGATTCTGATAGTACCAAGGATCCCGAGTCTGATGATGACGAGACAGGGAAGGGAAAGAAGAACAACAACTCCAAAGGCCAGCAACATCACTCGACAGGTAATGGTGGAGGCAAGCGTAAAGTGGACGACAACATGGATTTCGTAGCCAACACCAATGCGCAAGACAAGGGCCAGCGGCGCAAGGGTAAACAACCGAATCGAGGTGGTGCACCTAATCCTAATCCGGACCGCTTGAACTATCTGTTGAATCAACCCTGGCCGAAGCATGGGACGAAGGAGGCACCAAAGAAATCACCTATGGAAGGATTGTTACATTATGCAGGAGTTCAAAAGTTCTAATGCTTTCTGGTATGATCAAGGCTCCGGTGGTGGTTCAGGATCCGGGCCGGGTTACGGTGGAGGAAATTCCGGTTCAGGATTCAATGGTAATCAGAACAATCAGACTAATCAGAATAACCAAGGTGGTTACAATCAGCAGCAGCAGCAGTCGGGTTATCAGAGCAACCCAAAGCAGTTGGATAGTGGGCAGTACCTCGTCTTCAGAAGCGGGTAGTCAACGCTGTTGAACAGGCCCTGCCTCATTACCTACGCTGGTCAGAGCAGCCCATTGTATGGAGTAGAGAGGATCATCCTCCCCGGGTTGACAATCCGGGTCAGCTAGCCCTGGTGGTGGCACCTCAGGTGGGAGGTTATAAGTTCACCAAGGTGCTTATGGATGGAGGGAGCAGCATCAACATCCTGTACTATGAGACCTTCCGTCGTATGGGGTTAACAGATAAACATCTCAAACCGTCCAATACAGTGTTCCATGGTGTGGTAGCTGGCAAGTCAGCATATCCAGTTAGTAAAATAGCTCTGGAGGTGGCCTTTGGAGATGAATATGACTCCAGATCGGAAACATTGACGTTTGAAGTGGTGAAAATCCAAAGTCCATATCACGCCCTGTTTGGGCGGCCGGCTTATGCCAAGTTCATGGCACGGCCTTGTTATATATATTTGCAGCTCAAGATGCCGGGTCACAAGGGGACAATAACGGTTCATGGGAGCCGCAAGATCGCTTTGGAATGTGAGGAAGGAGATGCTGCCTACGCAGAGTCGGTTTGTGCCACCGAGGAGCTGAAGTATTATAAGGACAATGTTGATCCGGCGGACATGACTCCATTGAAGAAGCCAACTACAGAGCATGATCCGGCCCTAAAATTCAAATCGGCAGCTGAGACTAAGCTTGTTGACTTCGTGCCTGGCGATTCGTCCAAGCAGTTCAGCATCAGTGCCAACTTGGATCCGAAATAGGAAAGCGCGCTCATCGAGTTCATCCGTGAGAATCGGGACATTTTTGCATGGAAGCCTTCTGACATGCCAGGTGTACCGAGGGAGCTCGCTGAGCACACTCTTGATGTTGATCCCAAGTACAAACCGGTGAAGCAGTTTCTCTGCCGGTTTAAGGAAGAAAGGCGTAAGGCCATTGGAGAGGAGGTGGCCAGGCTCTTAGCAGCTGGCTTTATTGTTGAAGTTTTCCATACAGAGTGGCTTGCTAATCCGGTGCTAGTTCTTAAGAAAAACGGCACTTGGCGCATGTGTGTGGATTACACAGATCTTAACAAGGCTTGCCCAGCAGATCCTTTTGCCCTCCCCCGCATTGACCAGATTATTGATGCCACTGCGGGTTGTGAGCGTTTGAGCTTTTTGGATGCGTATTCTGGGTATCATCAGATCAAGATGGCAGTTAAGGACCAGGAGAAGACGGTGTTTATCACTCCCTTTGGAGCCTTCTGCTATGTGTCTATGCCTTTTGGGCTCAAGAGCGCCCAAGCAACTTATCAGCGTTGTGTACAAAATTGCCTGCATAAACAGATCGGCCGTAATGTGCATGCCTATGTGGATGATATTGTGGTTAAGTCAAGGAAGAAGGAAACACTGATTGACGATTTGAAAGAAACCTTTGACAACCTGCGGGTTTACAAGATGATGCTCAACCCGCCAAATGTGTTTTTGGTGTTCCGTGAGCAAGTTATTGGGTTTTCTTGTGTCCAACAGGGGATTGAAGCTAATCCGGAGAAGATTACGGCTATCACCTCCTGGCTAAACCGAAGTGTATTAATGATGTCCAGCGTTTGGCGGGCGGATTGCCGCTGAGCCGGTTTATCACCGCCTCGAGAGAAGGCCATCCCTTTGTACCAGAATCTTTGAAGAAGACAGATTAGTTTATGCGAGTCCAGCCGCTGATGAAGCGTTGGAGGATTTAAAGCGGCAATTGGCCAACCGCCTGTACTCGCCGCTCCCATCGACAAGGAGCCGCTTCTGCTATATGTCGCTGCTAACGCCAGGGCGGTCAGCGTGGCCATTGTGGTAGAGCGGAAGGAGGCAGGAAAGGAGCATCCGGTTCAACGTCCGGTTTATTATATCAGCGAGGTGCTTATTGAATCTAAGCAAAGGTATCCGCATTGGCAGAAGCTGGTGTATGGAGTTTTTATGGCAAGCCGGAAACTGAAGCAGTATTTCCAAGGGCACCCCATCACGGTGGTCAGTTCCGCTCCCTTAGGTGATATCATACAGAACCAGGAAGCGGTGGCGGATTGCAAAGTGGGCTATAGAGCTTGGGCCGACGTTTGAAGCACGTGCCTCGGACGGCGGTGAAGTCTCAAGCACTTGTGGATTTCATTAATGATTGGACGGAGTTGCAAGCGCCTGAAGAAAAGCCGGATCATACATATTGGACCATCCATTTTGACGGATCCAGGCAGTTGGAGGGCTCGGGGGCTGGAGTCGTATTAACTCCCCACGAGGTGACAAGTTTTTTTACGTTCTCCGCTTAATGTTCCCTTGTACTAACAATGCAGCTGAGTATGAAGCCTTGCTCCATGGTCTTCGGATGGCTAAGGAGATGAATCTAAGCCGGGTTAAGTGCTTCGGTGACTCGGACCTAGTGGCTCAACAGGTGTCTGGCACTTGGGATTCAAAGGACCCACTCATGGCTGCATATCGTCGTGAGGTGGATGTTGTCGCAGGTCATTTCAAGGGCTATCAGGTGGACCATGTGGACCGTCGGAAGAATGAAGCGGCGGACGCTTTAAGCCGGTTGGGCTCTCAACGCAAACCGGTCCCGCCCAATGTTTTTCTTGACGTACTGCACAACCCGTCAGTCAAGCTCCCTGGTGAAGCGGGTTTGGCTATTCCTGATCCGGAGGCTCAATTGGTGGCAGCTCTGCACGTCACTCCGGATTGGAGGCTTCCTTATCTGGCGTACATGAACCGGGGCGAGTTACCATAGGATGAGACGTTGGCCCGGCAGATAGTTGGGCGATCTAAGTCTATGACCATTGTTAATGGCGAGTTGCATCATTGCAGTGTGTCAGGGGCGTTTCAACGCTGTGTGTCCCCTGAGGAAGGCTGTGAAATATTGCGTGAGATCCACGAAGGAGATTGTGGTGACCACGCCGGTTCAAAATCCTTGGTGGCTAAAGCGTTCCGCCACGGTTTCTATTGGTTGACTGCACATGCTGATGCGGAAGATCTAGTCAGACGATGTGATGGTTGCCAAAAGTTTTCCTGACGTGCTCATGTACCGGCCCAAGAATTGAGGATGATTCCAATTACTTGGCCGTTTGCGACTTGGGGGCTGGATATGGTTGGACCTTTCAAAAGGTCCAAAGACAAGAAGACCCACCTGCTGGTGGCGGTCGACAAATTCACAAAGTGGGTAGAGGCAGAACCTGTTAGCAAGTGTGATGCGGCCACGGCGGTTCAGTTCATCAAAAAGGTGATTTTCCGGTTTGATTTTCCACACAGTATCATCACAGATAATGGTACCAATTTGTCAAAAGATGCCATGAAGGAGTTCTGCGAACGTGAGCACATCCGGCTTGACGCGTTTCTTGATAGCTCACCCACAGTCCAATGGTCAAGCGGAAAGAGCCAATCAAGAGATCTTGAGAGGCATCAAGCCCCGGCTTATGGTCCCTTTGCAGAGGACACCGGGTTGTTGGGTAGAAGAACTACCGTATGTGTTATGGAGTATAAATACTACGCCTAACAGATCCACGGGATACACGCCGTTCTTTATGGTTTATGGAGCGGAGGCGGTTCTCCCCAGTGACATCCGTCATGACTCACCTCGTGTGGCAGCTTATGTTGAAGCGGATAACGAGACAGCACGACAGGACGCTTTGGACCGGCTGGATGAAGAGCGTGACATAGCAGCTGCCCGCTCGGCGATTTACCAACAGGATCTCCGTCGTTATCATAGTCGCCGGGTCAGAACCATAACTTTTCAAGAAGGAGATTTGGTGCTTCGTCTCATCCAAGACCAGACTCATATGCACAAGCTATCCCCACCTTGGGAGGGACCTTTCGTGGTCAGCAAGAATCTGCACAACGGGTCGTACTATCTGATCGATGTTCGAGAGCATAAAGACTCACGCACGTCAGAGGAGGAGACCAACAGGCCGTGGAACATAGCTCATCTTCGGCCTTATTATACCTGAGCCATCGGCTCTACTTATGTACATATTATGACAGTGTATATATTATGAATAAAGTAATAAACCGGAGCCTCAGCTAAAGCGGGGTATCTGTTCTGTTACATCATGCGTGGTTACATGGACTTGTTCTGTCTTAAAGCGGCCTCCGGTTTGCCCCCTGAGTTTGCTTTCCACAAAGCTTTGTGATATCACTTGGGGGCTTGGTCGTGTCCGAACCAATGCAACACCTTTTGATAGGCGAAAGCCACCAGATCACTTGGGGACATGGTCAAGTCTGAACCAGTCATGCCTCTTGATCGGCCTAAAGGCCATAGAGTCACTTGGGAGCTTGGTCGAACCCGAACCATTGCCACGCCACTTGATCGGCATAATGCCACGGTTTCAGTTGGGGACCTGGCTGACTTGAACCATGGCTACACCTTATGGGGAGCTTGGTCGTGTCCGACCATGGTAACACCATCTGATCGGCTCAGTACAGCCTTATTTTGGCAAATGGTTTATCATTGCCTTTGCTTCCATGTTTGTTATACTTATTACTTGATTTTTGTTGCGTTTCTTAAACCGACAACATTTTCTAAACCGGTTTCAAAACTGTTAGTTGACGGGTCGATCAATTTTTTAAATCCGGAGATAATTTCACTGGTTTGATGTTTTTTCTGTTAACATCCTATTATGGAGTAACAGGGGGCTTATCATGACCCGACACGGTTTACGTGGTAAACCAGCATTATAAATAACAGGTGCTGTTTTCTCCTTTGACGGTAAGGATTTATACAACCTCCGCTTCAAGATTGGCTAAGCCAACTTTATGCCCAGCGATGTCAGGTATTTGATATCATAAATTTTGATCATATACTTTAATATTTCATTTCATATATATATATGAACGTCACAAGACGGCTGGCGGCACAAACCACTGTGGCGGTTTAAGATTTTGTGACTGCAGGCAGTATAAGATTGAAAGTTTCGATCATTCAAGCAAAAGTGTCAGCACCTATGCACGAAGGCATATTCAAAGCAAGAGTGTTGGCTATCCTATTACAAGGCAACATGGTGCCCAAATAAGATCATTGTTTCTTGGCAGTATGTAATGAAGCAGCTCTTCAAGCCGGCTTCTGGTTCATGCTTGCTCGCCGCCCCGGTTTGATGGTTGTGGGTCGTCCTGCGCCGCTTCAGCTTCTTCATCTCTACCCAGCTGCTGGAAGTCAACAGTGGTCGGTCGATTCCCATTAAAGCTTGAAAGACAGCCTCTTCATGGATCAGGGAAGTTGGGTCAATATCAGGAGCGTAAGTATGCTTACGGATCGGAGGGATCAGGTTCTCCGCTTCAGGAATAGGGGCAGCTACTCGCTTGTTCTGATCGTCATACTGGGCTTGATAATGGGACAAGTTTGCCTCTTCAGCTAACTGGCAAGCCAGAGGGCGCACTGCCCGGTTTATCGCTCTCAAATCATCTTCGTTGAATTCTGAGCCGTCTTCCTTCAGACTGGGATAGCCCTGAGCCGCTTCAACGGGATCGAAGTCTGGCACCCATGCTTTGGCCCGGATTAAGGCGTTGATGGCGCCGGTTCGAGCAGCAGATTTCTTCAGCTCTTCCATCCGGGCAGGAAGCATGGACAACCTCCTAAGGGTATCTTGAATTAAGGAAGGTGCCGAATTATTATGAGATGCGGTAGAGATGATCCGCTGTGCTCCAGTGTACAGCTGTTCTATTAAGGTATAGGAAGCCTTCAATTTCTTCCGAACATCTGACCCCAAGTGGCCAATGCGTGTGCCTACAGCATTGCAAGAGAAGTCAAAAACCGGATTTATCATAAGAAGGTCAAGATTATTATAGAAGCCAAAGGAAATTTACCGAAGATGGCAGCAGTCATGGAGTGCACTTGCCGCTTCACGCTGGTCAGTTCATCTACCACCGGTTTAAGGGCGGCCTCAGCATTTTCAACCTTTTTTGTCAAAGCGGCCTTTTCAGTGTCCCAGCTGGCCGCTCGAGACTTGAACCACTCCTTGAGTTGCTCCATGGTAGTTAAAGCGGTTTTCAGTTCATCCTTGGCCTTGGAGGTTTCTGCTTGTTGAGATTTCAGATTTTCTTGAAGGTCATGGATTTGTGAGGCTTGTTGACGTATCTCACTCTGCAACAAAAAGGGAGCATGTTAACTATCGTCATTTCAAAGTCCCCAGTGCATAACCAGTTATACACTTGGCACTTGGGGGCTAATGCATATTTGATCTTCATCTATCAATAAAATCACAAAGTCCAAAGCTCAATACAAGTATTCAACTTGCCACTTGGGAGCTAATGGCGGTTTGCTCAAACATGTTCTGATGTGGCGATATAAAATACAGTCCCGGTTTAATTATGCTAAGTTGAACCGGCCCTTGGGGGCTATATCAGTGGATTCTGAAGCATTGAGTTTATATTAAGTCCCAGTTTAACTATGCTAAGTTGAACCGGCCCTTGAGGGCTAGGAGAGTTAATGAAAATTGGAATATTAAGACGAGAATAGAACATGGAGGTTACCTCGAATTTCTCTTTCATGATCTTCACCAGGCCAGCTTCATAGTCACGACTGGTATACAGCCGGTTCAAGTAGCCGGAGTGAAGATTTTGGGGGTTCAGAGCGGCATAAGTTGCTAGATCAACATCCCACTTGCCCTTGCTCATAGTGGCAAACTCCTCTTTGGCAGAATGTTTGGATAAAGCGACTGGATTGCCCGGTTCGCTGTGGCTAAAACCAGTAATTACGACGTCATCATCCTTGGAGTCGCCGGTTTGACCAGGGGCCGTCGGTTTGTCAGTAGTCCGGATTGGACTGGTGGATTTTTCAATCCGGGTTGGGCTTCTGGGCTGATCAGCAGGAAGGGCGGTGTCAACAGGCCTTTCTTCAGTAACAAGATCGTCATCTTGCTGTGGCGGATCATTGGGCGTGTCTTCACAGATAGCCGCTTCAAGATTTGGGGTGCTACCCGGTTCAGGGGCAGTTTCTTCGTCGGCCGCTTTGTCCAGACGAGCCTTTTTGCTCGGCCTAGGCTTAGCCCTGAAAAGGCACAACAACAGTCAAATATGGCATATATTATGCAATGATGCAGTAGGAACAATATGAAAGGTATAGCTTACCCAAGCACCGTTTTTAGTGGTGGCAGCTGAGTGGCTGATGACTCGCCGGATGAGGAGTGGGAAGTGACCTGATAATCGGAATCAGACGGATTAAGGGGTTGACGAAACCAGCCTGCTTTAGGATAAGCACTGACAAGCAAATTAGAGACCTCTGAACGATGTTTCCGAACCGGACTGTTCGGTAAACCGGTGGAGGTAACTACCTGGCCGCTGTGCCGAGTTGTGCGGCGAGCTTCATGTTGTTGAGTCTTTAGTGAAGGCAAAGGATTAGAGTCAGAGGAGAGAATAGTTACCTCTACAACATCAGCATTACTGGTTTCAGCATCATCCTGACAAACATCATCATTAACTAGGCGTGTGAAAAGTAAGCCAAGTGAATCAAGTTCTACCTCAAGGTCCGGATTACCCACATCATCATCCGCAGCTGGATCAGAAGACGCAGTGGTTTTCATCTTGTGAGTAGTCTTCTTGACAGCTTTGGTCTTTTGCCTAAGTGGTTTTTCCGGTTTGTCTGGCTTCTCCGGTTTCTCTTGTGGGCGTTTCTTGCTCCAGAATGGATCATCACCCTGGTTAAGCAGCAGTTGATGTTAAAAGTTATACCGGATGGCAATAATATATTCAGTAAAAATAATCAGAAATCTTACAGATGGCGGTTTGTTGGTAGCACGTAAGGGAGCAGACCGGTCCGGGCACAGAGGTTTTCCGGTTCGTTCAGCATCTTCTTCACCGCCTCGGTGACCTCATCAGCGGTAAGCTGGATATTAAGGTGTCGGAGGGGGTCGTCGACACTACCAGTGTACTCACACATTAAACCGGAGCGCTGGGAGAGGGGCAGTATGCTCCATGATATCCAACAGCGCGCAAGATCAATTCCGGTTAAACCGTTAGCCATGAAGGCTCTGAGCTTGGAGAGTTGAGGAGCATATTTACTTCTCTCACTGGCAGATAATCTTTGTGGAAAGGGATGTGTGCTGCTGAGTCACTCCGGACGAAAACCAGGCAGGGGATTCTCACTGGCAGGTGAAGTGTCTTTGCAATAAAACCATGTTTGATTCCATTCCTTGGGGTGGCTGTGCAGTTTGACATGAGGATAAGTGACCTTCTTTCTTTTCTGAATCGCCACGCCACCCAATTCCGTGTTAGGCCCGTCAGTGAATTCTGTGCGGCGGTTTAGATGGAAGCAGTCTCTAAACAGCTCAACTGTGGGTTCTTCTTGAAAGTATGCCTCACAGAGCACTTGGAAGTGGCAGATATTGGTAACAGAATTGGGGCCTGTATCTTGTGGACGGAGTTGAAAATTGGCTAGCACATCTCGATAAAATTTTTAACCGGGAGGATTGAAACCCCGGGCTAGGTGATCTGCGAAAACTACAACCTCTCCTTCTTGAGGTGTGGGTGGACATTCTTTGCAGAACCCTCCAATGGATACAATTTTTACTGGCTAAGGCGCAAGTCAGTACCAGGTTGTTTAGTTGAGTTTCGGTGACACGGGAAGGAGCACAGTTGAACTCATACACTTGTTTGGCCATCTATAAAAAATATATAAGTCCGGTTCAAAAATAAGTTGGGACAAAGAGAGAACCGGTGTACAGTGCTAAATAGGAGACAAATACGTTTAAACCGGAGTTCTATGAAGTGACATTGTCCGGTTCAGGAGTTCTGGCGGTTCAACAAGGGGACTAATGGTGTATACCGGTTTACCTAATTTTTTCCATGGTAAGTTAAACCGCCTGGTCTAAGGTCTAAATATTGAAAGCAATTGAGGTTGTGAACGGCTAAGTGTGCAGAAACAGGTTTCGCAAGTTTTTTCTACAACGAAGGATCTGAAGCCAGATCAGAAAAGAAGAAAAATATTCAAAAAGGAAGACAGCAGAGCAGTATTGATGCAATGAGCAGAGATGATGTGTGAGATCCATGGACGCACGCACGAGACTACAGGCGGAGGCTAAAAGCTGCTGCTAATCAGTGCAAAGTATCACAGATATATCCAAGAGTGTTATGAGCAGGAACAGTTCATGGAGCACGGCAAGAATAGGAAACCCTAGAATGGATCTAGGTCAAAAGGGAACCGAGGACCTACCTGAGTTGAGGAGATGCGGAAGAATCTGCGTTTCTCTGGTGCGTTCAGGTCGATGCAGCGGCCCAAGACGGTGCAGAGGTCGACGGCGGCGGCGGAGCTCTGAGGCCAGCGACGCGAGGAAGACGAAGAGAAAGGGGACGAAGGGAAGAATAGGAATGACCCTTCGGGCCCATTTATAAGGCAAGATACATGTGTCAGGCGCGGGAATCAAGGAACCATAAACCTAGGAAGCGGAGCTGTCGCCTCGATTATTGTGGATCTGTTAAACAAAGAAGATATCGCGGATGCTATCTTTATGAGGACATCATGCCGGTTTACAGAAACCGGAGAAAGTGACATCATGGCGGTTCAACGATTTCAAGAAGGCATTGAAGATGAAGGCTTTTTCTCAAGGATTGACATGAACCTGTTCAAATCAATCTGGGGCCTAATGTTGGGGATATTACTACTGGGCGTAAACCGGCCTATCTGGGCCGGCTTAACTTCATTAGTAGTTCAATGGTGTAAAAGCCCAAGAGGCATGAAAGTAAGGGCCCAAGGCCTGTAGTCGGTTTAGAACCTGTAGCCGTAAACCGGCCTGATATGTAAACTTGTATTGTAAGTTAGGAATAGAGAGAGACCAACCCGGATACGAATAACCGGAGATTGGGATTCTCTAAACCGACGGGCGTCACCCGTGTATATAAGGGGACGACCCGGGGCGGTTCAAGGGACAGACAACAACAACTCGAGGCCTAGGCGGAGCTTATTTGCTCCCTAGTCATCGAGACCACACCAATCCCATCACAACTATACGTAGGCTTTTACCTTCATCGAAGGGGCCGAACTAGTATAACTCTTGTGTCTTTGCGTCCGCTTTAACCCCTTCAAGTTAACCCATAGCGATGGCTCCACGACTAAGTCCTTTCATAAGGACATCTGCCGTGACAAAACCACGACACAAAGAGTACTAAGGTGTGATCAAGTTTTGCTTGTGAGATAATTTTAGTCAACGGGTCTATCACATTCAGATCCGTAAGTATTTTAAGTAATTTCTATGTCAACAATGCTCTGGAAGGAGCTATTCTAGCTAATTGCTCCCACTTTTCAATATGTATCTGGATCGAGACTTAGAGTCATCCAGATCGGTGTCAAAACTTGCATCGATGTAACTCTTTACGACGAACCTTTTTTCACCTCCATAATCGAGAAACATATCTTTATTCCACTAAGGATAATATTGACCGCTGTCCAGTGATCTTACTCCTAGATCACTATTGTACTCCCTTGTCAAACTCAGTATAGGGTATACAATAGATCTGGTACACAACATGGCATACTTTATAGAACCTACGGCTGAGGAATAGGGAATGACTTCCATTCTTTTTCTATCTTCTGCCGTGGCCGGGCTTTGAGTCTTACTCAATTTCACACCTTGTAACACAGGAAAGAACTCTTTCTTTGACTGCTCCATTTTGAACTTACTTCAAAATCTTATCAAGGTATGTACTTATTGAAAAAGCTTATCAAGCGTCTTGATCTATCTCTATAGATCTTGATGTTCAATATGTAAGTAGCTTTATTGAGGTCCTTCTTTGAAAAACTCCTTTCAAATACTCCTTTATGCTTTGCAGAATAATTCTACATTATTTCCGATCAACAATATGTCATTCACATATACTTATCAGAAATGTTGTAGTTCTCCCACTCACTTTCTTGTAAATACAGGCTTCACTGCAAGTCTGTATAAAACTATATGCTTTGATCAACTTATCAAAGCGTATATTCCAACTCCGAGATGCTTGCACCAGTCCATAGATGGATCGCTGGAGCTTGCACATTTTGTTAACACCTTTAGGATCGACAAAACCTCTTGGTTGCATCATATACAACTCTTCTTTAATAAATCCATTAAGGAATGCAGTTCTGTTTATCCATTTGCCAGATTTCATAAAATGCGGCAATTGCTAACATGATTCGGACAGACTTAAGCATAGATACGAGCGAGAAATTCTCATCGTAGTCAACACCTTGAACTTGTCGAAAACCTTTTGCGACAATTCTAGCTTTGTGGATAGTAACACTATCATCAGCGCCAGTCTTCTTCTTGAAGATCCATTTATTTAACTTGACTTGCTGATCATCGAGCAGGTCAACCAAAGTCCACACTTTGTTCTTATATATGGATCCTATCTCAGATTTTATGGCCTCAAGCCATTTCGCGGAATCTGGGCTCATCATCGCTTCCTCATAGTTCATAGGTTTGCCATGGTCAAGTAACATGACCTCCAGAATAGGATTTCCGTACCACTCTGGTGCTGATCTTACTCTGGTTGACCTATGAGGTTCGGTAGTAACTTGATTGAAGTTACATGATCATCATCATTAGCTTCCTCACTAATTGGTGTAGGAATCACATGAACAGATTTCTGTGATGAACTACTTTCCAATATGGGAGTAGGTAGAATTACCTCATCAAGTTCTACTTTCCTCCCACTCACTTCTTTCGAGAGAAACTCCTTCTCTAGAAAGGATCCATTTTTAGCAACGAATATCTTGCCTTTGGATCTGTGATAGAAGGTGTACCCAATAGTCTCTTTTGGGTATCCTATGAAGACACATTTCTCCGATTTGGTTTCGAGCTTATCTGGTTGAAGTTTCTTCACATAAGCATCGCAGCCCCAAACTTTAAGAAACGACAGCTTAGGTTTACTCCTAAACCATAGTTCATACGGTGTCGTCTCAACGGATTTATATGGTGCCCTTTTTAACGTGAATGCAGCTGTCTCTAATGCATAACCCCAAAACGATAGTGGTAAATCGGTAAGAGACATCATTGATCGCACCATATTAAATAAAGTGCTGATTCTGACGTTCGGACACACCATAACGTTGTGGTGTTCCAGGTGGCGTGAGCTGTGAAACTATTCCACATTGTTTTAATTGAAGACCAAACTCGTAACTCAAATATTCATCTCCACGATCAGATCGCATAAATTTTATTTTCTTGTTACGATGATTTTCCACTTCACTCTGAAATTCTTTGAACTTTTCAAATGTTTCAGACTTATGTTTCATCAAGTAGATATACCCATATCTGCTCAAATCATCTGTGAAGGTCAGAAAATAACGATACCCGCCACGAGCCTTAATACTCATTGGTCTGCATACATTAGTATGTATTATTTCCAACAAGTTTGTTGCTCGTTCCATTGTTCCGAAGAACGGAGTTTTAGTCATCTTGCCAAAAAAGCACAGTTCGCAAGCATCAAATGATTCATAACCAAGTGATTCCGAAAATCCATCTTTATGGAGTTTCTTCATGCGCTTTACACCGTTATGACCCAAACGGCAGTGCCACAAATAAGTTGCACTATCATTATTAACTTTGCATCTTTTGGCATCAATATTATGAATATGTGTATCACTACGATCGAGATCCAATAAACTATTTTCATTGGGTGTATGACCATTGAAGGTTTTATTCATGTAAACAGAACAACAATTATTCTCTGTCTTTAAATGAATAACCGTATTGCAATAAACATGATCAAATCATATTCATGCTCAACGCAAAAGCTAAATAACATTTATTTAGGTTTAACACTAATCCCGAAAGTATAGGGAGTGTGTGATGATGATCATATCAATCTTGGTACTTCTTCCAACACTCATCGTCACTTCTCCTTCAACTAGTTTCTGTTTATTCTGTAACTTCTGTTTCGAGTTACTAATCTTAGCAACCGAACAAGTATCAAATACTCAGGGGCTACTATAAACACTAGTAAGGCACACATCAATAACCTGTATATCAAATATACCCTTGTTCACTTTGCCATCCTTCTTATCCACCAAATATTCAGGGCATTTCCGCTTGCAGTGACCATTTCCTTTGTAGTATAAGCACTCAGTATCAGGCTTTGGTCCAGCTTTGGTCTTCTTCACGGGAGTGACAACTTGTTTGCCATTCTACTTGAAGTTTCCCTTTCTTTCCCTTTGCCCTTTTCTTGAAACTAGTGGTCTTGTCAATCATCAACACTTGAGGCTCTTTCTTGATTTCTATCTTCGTCGATTTCAACATCACGAAGAGCTCGGGAATCGTTTTCATCATCCCTTGCATAATATAGTTCATCACGAAGTTCTAGTAACTTAGTGATGGTGACTAGAGAATTCGGTCAATCACTATCTTATCTGGAAGATTAACGCCCACTTGATTCAAGCGATTGAAGTACCCAGACAATCTGAGCACATGCTCACTAGTTGAGCGATACTCCTCCATCTTTTAGCTATAGAACTTGTTGGAGATTTCCTATCTCTCAACTCGGGTATTTGCTTAAATATTAACTTCAATTCCTGGAACATCTTATATGGTCCATGACGTTCAAAACGTCTTTGAAGTCCCGATTCTAAGCCGTTAAGCATGGTGCACTAAACTATCAAGTAGTCACTAAACTATCAAGTAGTCATCATATTGAGCTAGCCAAACGTTCATAACGTCTGCATCTGCTTCAGCAATAGGTCTGTCACCTAGCGGTGCATTAAGGACATAATTCTTCTGTGCAGCAATGAGGATAAACCTCAGATCACGGATCCAATCCGCATCATTGCTACTAACATCTTTCAACACAATTTTCTCTAGGAACATATAAAAATAAAAATTTGAAAGCAACAACGCGAGCTATTGATCTACAACATAATTTGCAAAATACTACCAGGACTAAGTTCATGATAAATTTAAGTTTAATTAATCATATTAGTTAAGAACTCCCACTTAGATAGACATCTCTCTAGTCAAAGTGATCACGTGATCCAAATCAACTAAACCATAACCGATCATCACGTGAGATGGAGTAGTTTTCAATGGTGAACATCACTATGTTGATCATATCTACTATATGATTCACGCTCGACCTTTCGGTCTCCGTGTTCCGAGGCCATATCTGCATATGCTAGGCTCGTCAAGTTTAACCCGAGTATTCGCGTGTGCAAAACTGGCTTGCACCCGTTGTAGATGGACGTAGAGCTTATCACACCCGATCATCACGTGGTGTCTGGGCACGACGAACTTTGGCAACGGTGCATACTCAG
Organism: Aegilops bicornis; assembly: GCA_021605145.1. Lineage (NCBI taxonomy): Eukaryota > Viridiplantae > Streptophyta > Magnoliopsida > Poales > Poaceae > Aegilops > Aegilops bicornis. The sequence goes on along the minus strand of CM038675.1, from coordinate 48,952,476 downwards.
GGAGAACACTTCTTGATAATTAGTGAGAGATCATCTTAAAATGCTACTGTCAATCAAAGCAAGATAAGATGCATAAAGGATAAACATCACATGCAACCAATATAAGTGATATGATATGGCCATCATCATCTTGTGTTTGTGATCTCCATCTCCAGAGCGCCGTCATGATCACCATCGTCACCGGCGCGACACCTTGATCTCCATCGTAGCATCGTTGTCGTCTCGCCAACTATTGCTTCTACGACTATCGCTACCGCTTATTGATAAAGTAAAGCAATTACAGGGCGTTTGCATTTCATACAATAAAGCGACAACCATATGGCTCCTGCCAGTTGACGATAACTCGGTTACAAAACATGATCATCTCATACAATAAAATATAGCATCACGTCTTGACCATATCACATCACAACATGCCCTCCAAAAACAAGTTAGACGTCCTCTACTTTGTTGTTGCAAGTTTTACGTGGCTGCTATGGGCTTAGTAAGAACCGTTCTTACCTACGCATCAAAACCACAACGATAGTTTGTCAAGTTAGTGCTGTTTTAACCTTCGCAAGGACCGGGCGTAGACATACTCGGTTCAACTAAAGTTGGAGAAACTGACACCCGCCAGCCACATGTGTGCAAAGCACGTCGGTAGAACCAGTCTCGCGTAAGCATACGCGTAATGTCGGTCCGGGCTGCTTCATCCAACAATACCGCCGAACCAAAGTATGACATGCTGGTAAGCAGTATGACTTGTATCGCCCACAACTCACTTGTGTTCTACTCGTGCATATAACATCTACGCATAAAACCTGGCTCGGATGCCACTGTTGGGGAACGAAGTAATTTCAAAAAATTTCCTACGCACACGCAAGATCATGGTGATGTATAGTAACGAGAGGGGAGAGTGTTGTCTACATACCCTCGTAGACCGAAGCGGAAGCGTTGATGCAACGTAGAGGAAGTAGTCGTACGTCTTCCCGATCCAACCGATCCAAGCACCGTTACTCCGGCGCCTCCGAGTTCTTGGCACACGTTCAGCTCGATGGCGATCCCGGCTCCGATCCAGCAAAGCGTCGGGGAGGAGTTTCACAAGACGACGGCGTGGTGACGATCTTGATGTTCTACCGTCGCAGGGCTTCGCCTAAGCACCGCTACAATATAACCGAGGTGGAATATGGTGGAGGGGGGCACCGCACACGGCTAAGGAACGATCACGAAGATCAACTTGTGTGTCTATGGGGTGCCCCTGCCCCGTGATATAAAGGAGTGGAGGAGGAGGGCCGGCCTCTCTATGGCGCGCCCTAGGGGAGTCCTACTCCCACCGAGTAGGATTCCCTTTTCCTAGTAGAACTAGGAGCCCTTCCAAGTAGTAGGAGTAGGAGGGAAGGAAGGGAAGGGAAAAGGAGAAGGAAGGAAGGGCGCCCCTCCTAGTCCAATTCGGACCAGCTCATGGGGAGGGGTGCGGCCACCTTTGAGGCCTTTCTCTCCTTTCCCGTATGGCCCATTAAGGCCCAGTACGAATTCCCGTAACTCCCCGGTACTCCCGAAAATACCCGAATCACTCGGAACCTTTCCGATGTCTGAATATAGTCGTCTAATATATCGATCTTTACGTCTCGACCATTTTGAGACTCCTCGTTATGTCCCCGATCTCATCTGGGACTCCGAACTCCTTCGGTACATCAAAAATCATAAACTCATAATATAACTGTCATCGAAACGTTAAGCGTGCGGACCCTACGGTTCGAGAACAATGTAGACATGACCGAGACACATCTCCGGTCAATAACCAATAGCGGAACCTGGATGCTCATATTGGCTAATAAATATTCTACGAAGATCTTTATCGGCCAGACCGCATAACAACATACGTTGTTCCCTTTGTCATCGGTATGTTACTTGCCCGAGATTCGATCGTCAGTATCCAATACCTAGTTCAATCTCGTTAACGGCAAGTCTCTTTACTCGTTCCGTAATACATCATCTCACAACTAACTCATTAGTTGCAATGCTTGCAAGGCTTATGTGATGTGTATTACCGAGAGGTCCCAGAGATACCTCTCCGACAATCGGAGTGACAAATCCTAATCTCGAAATACGCCAACCCAACATGTACCTTTGGAGACACCTGTAGAGCACCTTTATAATCACCCAGTTACGTTGTGACGTTTGGTAGCACACAAAGTGTTCCTCCGGCAAACGGGAGTTGCATAATCTCATAGTCATAGGAACATGTATAAGTCATGAAGAAAGCAATAGCAACATACTAAACGATCGGGTGCTAAGCTAATGGAATGGGTCATGTCAATCAGATCATTCACCTAATGATGTGATCCCGTTAATCAAATAACAACTCTTTGTCCATGGTCAGGAAACATAACCATCTTTGATTAACGAGCTAGTCTAGTAGAGGCATACTAGTGACACTCTGTTTGTCTATGTATTCACACATGTATCATGTTTCCGGTTAATACAATTCTAGCATGAATAATAAACCTTTATCATGAAATAAGAAAATAAATAATAACTTTATTATTGCCTCTAGGGCATATTTCCTTGGGGGGGGGGGTACAATAATTCATCTTGACGAAGAAATGAACAAACAAGAAAGGGAGAATACAAACTGAGTGAGCACCCACCTTTGCTGGGAAAATCAACCTCGACACACATTGAGATCCAAAAGACTGAGAATACAATACCCATATATACACCATGAGTACATGGACCACGGGTATCAGAATTCCCCAAAAGAATAGATGTTGTACCAAATCCCATCTAACCAAATTTGTATAGATTAGTCAACCTAGAAAGAGTACCTTACCTAGTCTAGGTCTGCTAATTCAGCTCTTTAGGAAATTAAGCATACAGAGTACGGACGACACCATGCAAAAATGTTTAGGCAGTACTCCAATATTTCTTTCTTTAGTCTGCCAACAAAGCTTGATTAAGCTAGGTGCAAGCAGTCTTCCAATCTTATCAGGGCAATTTAAAATATGAAAAATAGCAATAATGTTAAAAAATGGGATGTGAATGCCTGCCTTAGTTACCTGAAAAATATAATGGCATATGCAGTGTGGAATTTTGCTTGTCATAATGAAACTTATTTATGCTCCCAACTGCAGTCCCGAAAGAATTCTAGCAGAATAAAAAGAGGCACCTGACATTTGGTAGTCTGCAACTCGACATCGTGCCATAAGGGGAGAAGATTTGATTGGGATATATATGCATGCTCAAAAACAAAACTTGCTTGATCAATATGTAGGAGAGGGGACGAATTGGTACCCAGACATGACGGCGTCGTGGTCGCGAGAGCTTCAGTCCAAGACAGTCACAAAGAACCCCCTGCCTCTAGTCCTCTACGGAAGGAACATGTGCCGCTGCCTATAATCCATCGGCATCGCCTCGTAGATCCACTCTGTGTGGACCGATTTCTCCCATGTCTCGGTGGACGCACATGAGAACAACGGAACCAGAGGAACCTAGAGGAGCCATGGACTGGGATTAGAGCATTGTACTGACGTGAGAGGGAGGGAGAGGTCATCTGTCCCCAACCACACCTCACATCCTTCGACAACCTGTCGCTTCGCTCACCCGTAGCCGCTCATACCATGGGAGAGAGATATTGGGAAAGCATGGGAGATAAAGACGGGAAGGGGAAGAGACTGGGCAGGGAGAAGAATGGTCCTGAGGTTGCTGCCGGCATGGACGGCTCGACGGAGAAGCACTCAAGATTTTTTTTTAATTTGATTGGAAGGTGTGGTGGAGAGTTGAGGATAAGACATGCATTTCTCCTCTTAAATCTCTCGTCAGTTACAGAACAGGAAGAGAAACCAATATGTGCTATAGAGAAATTAAATCGCATGATTAACTGCTCACACATAAAATTAAAGAATTACTACTGATGTGGTTGCGTTCACTTACTTAGAGAAGGAGAGAAATAATGTTTGCAATCGGTTTGATGCACCATCCCTAATAAAGTAAACAATTTAAAGAAAAATGCTCACATGGGGTAGTGACGTGGAAGCCTACATGTCAAGATAATTGGTTATAGTGGGCTGATGATGTGGATAGGCTGCATGTTGAGAGAAATAGGTTAGTGGGGATGAACTATTAAGGTATTATAGATGAGAAGAAATTAGTAAGGTCAGAGGTCAAACCTGCAGGTTTCATGAACACATCGAAAAGGAGATCCACGCTAAGATTTTGAATCTGAGAATCCGAGTAAACAAAATATCCTGCATGTTTATTTACAAAAGTGTTATTATATACTGTATATCACACCATAACAGAAAAAAATCACAGGCAAAAAAATAGATGGAGAAATACATGTAGAGCAATTTGAAAAGTACGATTGTAATCTGGATATTAGTATGACTTGATTTTTTCTACATTGCATAGTCGCCAAAACAATAACTTGACCTCTCTTTACTGTTACCTCGTGATGTTTCTGGATATATAGCATATAGTCATCAGCAAAAATTATATTTTGCATCTGATGAGTGCAAGAGAAACCTGACCTTTTAGATCCTGGTTTGGTGTGTCAAGGCAAGCCAGATCTTAACTGGAGTTGCACTCCCAGATCGGCGAGTAGCACAGGTGCTTTGGATTCACTCCATGGTGGACGCAGATTGAGGCAGCCCAGGGAGATCAACGAAAACGCCCCAAAAAAGGAGCAAAGTGGAGAGGCTGCTCACTATTTTGCCGATGTCCTGCCGTCTACTTCGTCCCAAGGATCCATGGTGACATCTACCTTTGTCCGTTTCACTCGGACGGGAAAGAGAACGAGGGATGGGGCTCGACAGAGCCCTCCTGCTAAATGGCCTCTAGGAACGGCTGATCTAATCCTAACATTAATGACGGCGGATGGACCCCAATCACCCATGACGCAACCCTTCGAATAACTTTCCCTGGTGGGCCGCCGGCAGGCGAACAAACCATTCTCCCGCATGGGCGCCCTCGTCTTTGCCAATCCTTCTGTTCATTGTGCAAAGCTAAAATGAGGCCCAGTTAATGAATGGACTGGGCTGCGCATTTCATAGCACGTCGGCCCGATTAACCATATGAAGCACAGGTCAGCCTCTAGAGCAGCAGCCCGAAGACGTTGGGCCCACGAGAGCAAGCGGGCTAGCGCGGTAAAACGGGCTGAACGGCGTGCCGTGAGGCGATCAGTGTGATGCAGAGTGCTGAGACAACAGATCGAATGGTTTAGGCACGTGAAATCGCTGTGGGAGTTTATAGCTAGCTCAGTTTTACTGTTTAGTAATTTCTCATAGTGCTCCCTTGTAGCTCTTTTGTCCAAATTGATTGCCTGGAGCGTTATTGTCATGTGTTTATGTCAATCACATCTAATAATGTATGTTGTGTGAGTCTTCATGATCTCGATCACTCCCTTAGGCCAGAAGTTTTGTCGGAGATCTTAGATAAACAATAAATTACGCTTATTGGTTAGTAATACAGAAGTGTTCTTGGTCTTGGTCTTCCATGTGAACACAACTTACACTCCTAGTAATTTGGTGTACCATCAATTTTGATCCATTCCATCTAGCCTTCGATGTTGAAAGTGATGAGTTATATTTCAACATAAGTCTCAAAATAACATCATACAAAAAGAGTACACAAATTCACATCTTAGGAGAATAACAATTGAGAGGCCACCTGAAAACTTAGCTCCTAGATGGAGCTTTGGCTATTTTAAGACAAAAATATGGTATTGGGGAGGTCCAGGGCCAGAAGATGTATCAACTAAGCAAAACAATTTTGGTTTCCTTAGGTGCCTTATCACATAAGGAATGCTAGCTAACGAAAGTGCACCAACCAGCGAATGTCAAGGATTAGCGACGTTGTTGTCAAATAGCTATGCAGCCAAAGACCAAACCATTCATTCCTACGATAGAACCAGCAAAGTCGTGGAAGGTCCAGTCGATGTATCATTGCTTCGGCAAGGACGATTCGCCCGCGAGCCTTCCGCCAAATGCACTATGCAGCCAAATATATGCCAATTTTTTACATTCGTTGTTGAGCCTAGGGACCTTGCATAATAATGCGATCATATGGTTTCCACTAGACCATGCTGGCGCGCGTTGCCATGCCCGCCCATTTCCTAGATTTGTGGAAGAGCGAACACATGTTTCTTATTCACTATTTCAGCCAAAGATTTAAGCAATTGACCACACATCTACATGGCAAAAAATTGCCTTACACCCAGAAGAATTTCAGGGGGTCTGTACCATAGTGTCACGGCCTGCATTTGGTTTGGTAGTTAACCATGACTCTCCATCTGCTTTCATGATTATATTTAGAGTTATGCAAGGAAAGATTTTAGGTTGCACTTCAAGATCTTTGTCATCTGAATTGCTTCGTTAAAACTTCCAGAAGAAATTTCTTCACAAAGAACTTTCATGTGACAACCCTACTGAATAAATAAGAAGAAATTAGTAAGGTCAGAGGTCAAACCTGCAGGTTTCATGAACACATCGAAAAGGAGATCCACGCCAAGATTTTGAATCTGAGAATCCGAGTAAACAAAATATCATGCATGTTTGTTTACAGAAGTGTTATTATATACTGTATATCACACCATAACAAAAAAAAAATCACAGGCAAAAAAATAGATGGAGAAATACATGTAGAGCAATTTGAAAAGTACGATTGTAATCTGGATATTAGTATGACTTGATTTTTTCTACATTGCATAGTCGCCAAAACAATAACTTGACCTCTCTTTACTGTTACCTCGTGATGTTTCTGGATATATAGCATATAGTCATCAGCAAAAATTATATTTTGCATCTGATGAGTGCAAGAGAAACCTGACCTTTTAGATCCTGGTTTGGTGTGTCAAGGCAAGCCAGATCTTAACTGGAGTTGCATTCCCAGATCGGCGAGTAGCACAGGTGCTTTGGATTCACTCCATGGTGGATGCAGATTGAGGCAGACCAGGGAGATCAACGAAAACGCCCCAAAAAAGGAGCAAAGTGGAGAGGCTGCTCACTATTTTGCCGATGTCCTGCCGTCTACTTCGTCCCAAGGATCCATGGTGACATCTACCTTTGTCCGTTTCACTAGGACGGGAAAGAGAACGAGAGATGGGGCTCGACAGAGCCCTCCTGCTAAATTTCCTCTTGGAACGGCTGATCTAATCCTAACATTAATCACGGCGGATGGACCCCAATCACCCGTGACGCAACCCTTCGAATAACTTTCCCTGGTCGGCCGCCGGCAGGCGAACAAACCATTCTCCCGCATGGGCACCCTCGTCTTTGCCAATCCTTCTGTTCATTGTGCAAAGCTAAAATGAGGCCCGGTTAATGAATGGTCTGGGCTGCGCATTTCATAGCACGTCGGCCCGATTAACCATAAGAAGCACAGGTTAGCCTCTAGAGCAGCAGCCCGAAGACGTTGGGCCCACGAGAGCAAGCGGGCTAGCGCGGTAAAACGGGCTGAACGGCGTGCCATGAGGCGATCAGTGTGATGCAGAGTGCTGAGACAACAGATCGAATGGTTTAGGGAGTGAAATGGTTGTGGGAGTTTATAGCTAGCCCAGTTTTACTGTTTAGTAATTTCTCATAGTGCTCCCTTGTAGCTCTTTTGTCCAAATTGATTGCCTGGAGCGTTATTGTCATGTGTTTATGTCAATCACATCTAATAATGTATGTTGTGTGAGTCTTAATGATCTCGATCACTCCCTTAGGCCAGAAGTTTTGTTAGAGATCTTAGATAAACAATAAATTACGCTTATTGGTTAGTAATCCAGAAGTGTTCTTGGTCTTGGTCTTCCATGTGAACACATCTTACACTCCTAGTAATTTGGTGTACCATCAATTTTGATCCATTCCATCTAGCCTTCGATGTTGAAAGTGATGAGTTATATTTCAACATAAGTCTCAAAATAACATCATACAAAAAGAGTACACAAATTCACATCTTAGGAGAATAACAATTGAGAGGCCACCTGAAAACTTAGCTCCTAGATGGAGCTTTGGCTATTTTAAGAAAAAATATGGTATTGGGGAGGTCCAGGGCCAGAAGATGTACCAAATAAGCAAAACATTTTTGGTTTCCTTAGGTGCCTTATCACATAAGGAATGCTAGTTAACGAAAGTGCACCAACCATCTAATGTCAAGGATTAGCGACGTTGTTGTCAAATAGCTATGCAGCCAAAGACCAAACCATTCATTCCTACGATAGAACCAGCAAAGTCGTGGAAGGTCCAGTCGATGTATCATTGCTTCGGCAAGGACGATTCGCCCGCGAGACTTCCGCCAAATGCACTATGCAGCCAAATATATGCCAATTTTTTACATTCGTTGTTGAGCCTAGGGACCTTGCATAATAATGCTATCATATGGTTTCCACTAGACCATGCTGGCGCGCGTTGCCGTGCCCGCCCATTTCCTAGATCTGTGGAAGAGCGAACACATGTTTCTTATTCACTATTTCAGCCAAAGATTTAACCAATTGACCACACATCTACATGGCAAAAAATTGCCTTACACCCGGAAGAATTTCAGGGGGTCTGTACCATAGTGTCACGGCCTGCATTTGGTTTGGTAGTTAACCATGACTCTCCATCTGCTTTCATGATTATATTTAGAGTTATGCAAGGAAAGATTTTAGGTTGCACTTCAAGATCTTTGTCATCTGAATTGCTTCGTTAAAACTTCCACAAGCAATTTCTTCACAAAGAACTTTCATGTGACAACCCTACTGAATAAATAAGAAGAAATTAGTAAGGTCAGAGGTCAAATCTGCAGGTTTCATGAACACATCGAAAAGGAGATCCACGCCAAGATTTTGAATCTGAGAATCCAAGTAAACAAAATATCATGCATGTTTATTTACAAAAGTGTTATTATATACTGTATATCACACCATAACAAAAAAAAATCACAGGCAAAAAAATAGATGGAGAAATACATGTAGAGCAATTTGAAAAGTATGATTGTAATCTGGATATTAGTATGACTTGATTTTTTCTACATTGCATAGTCGCCAAAACAATAACTTGACCTCTCTTTACTGTTACCTCGTGATGTTTCTGGATATATAGCATATAGTCATCAGCAAAAATTATATTTTGCATCTGATGAGTGCAAGAGAAACCTGACCTTTTAGATCCTGGTTTGGTGTGTCAAGGCAAGCCAGATCTTAACTGGAGTTGCACTCCCAGATCGGCGAGTAGCACAGGTGCGTTGGATTCACTCCATGGTGGATGCAGATTGAGGCAGACCAGGGAGATCAACGAATACGCCCCAAAAAAGGAGCAAAGTGGAGAGGCTGCTCACTATTTTGCCGATGTCCTGCCGTCTACTTCGTCCCAAGGATCCATGGTGACATCTACCTTTGTCCGTTTCACTAGGACGGCAAAGAGAACGAGAGATGGGGCTCGACAGAGCCCTCCTGCTAAATGGCCTCTAGGAACGGCTGATCTAATCCTAACATTAATGACGGCGGATGGACCCCAATCACCCATGACGCAACCCTTCGAATAACTTTCCCTGGTGGGCGCGGCGGCGAACAAACCATTCTCCCGCATGGGCGCCTCGTCTTTGCCAACCCTTCATTCATTGTGCAAAGCTAAAATGAGGCCCGGTTAATGAATGGTCTGGGCTGCGCATTTCATAGCACGTCGGCCCGATTAACCATAAGAAGCACAGGTCAGCCTCTAGAGCAGCAGCCCGAAGACGTTGGGCCCACGAGAGCAAGCGGGCTAGCGCTGTAAAACGGGCTGAACGGCGTGCCGTAAGGCGATCAATGTGATGCAGAGTGCTGAGACAACAGATCGAATGGTTTAGGGAGTGAAATCGTTGTGGGAGTTTATAGCTAGCTCAGTTTTACTGTTTAGTAATTTCTCATAGTGCTCCCTTGTAGCTCTTTTGTCCAAATTGATTGCCTGGAGCGTTATTGTCATGTGTTTATGTCAATCACATCTAATAATGTATGTTGTGTGAGTCTTCATGATCTCGATCACTCCCTTAGGCCAGAAGTTTTGTTGGAGATCTTAGATAAACAATAAATTACGCTTATTGGTTAGTAATCCAGAAGTGTTCTTGGTCTTGGTCTTCCATGTGAACACAACTTACACTCCTAGTAATTTGGTGTACCATCAATTTGGATCCATTCCATCTAGCCCTCGATGTTGAAAGTGATGAGTTATATTTCAACATAAGTCTCAAAATAACATCATACAAAAATAGTACACAAATTCACATCTTAGGAGAATAACAATTGAGAGGCCACCTGAAAACTTAGCTCCTAGATGGAGCTTTGGCTATTTTAAGAAAAAAAATATGGTATTGGGGAGGTCCAGGGCCAGAAGATGTACCAAATAAGCAAAACATTTTTGGTTTCCTTAGGTGCCTTATCACATAAGGAATGCTAGTTAACGAAAGTGCACCAACCATCTAATGTCAAGGATTAGCGACGTTGTTGTCAAATAGCTATGCAGCCAAAGACCAAACCATTCATTCCTACGATAGAACCAGCAAAGTCGTGGAAGGTCCAGTCGATGTATCATTGCTTCGGCAAGGACGATTCGCCCGCGAGCCTTCCGCCAAATGCACTATGCAGCCAAATATATGCCAATTTTTTACATTCGTTGTTGAGCCTAGGGACCTTGCATAATAATGCTATCATACGGTTTCCACTAGACCATGCTGGCGCGCGTTGCCGTGCCCGCCCATATCCTAGATCTGTGGAAGAGCGAACACATGTTTCTTATTCACTATTTCAGCCAAAGATTTAACCAATTGACCACACATCTACATGGCAATAAATTGCCTTACACCCAGAAGAATTTCAGGGGGTCTGTACCATAGTGTCACTGCCTTCATTTGGTTTGGTAGTTAACCATGACTCTCCATCTGCTTTCATTATTATATTTAGAGTTATGCAAGGAAAGATTTTAGGTTGCACTTCAAGATCTTTGTCATCTGAATTGCTTCGTTAAAACTTCCAGAAGCACTTTCTTCACAAAGAACTTTCATGTGACAACCCTACTGAATAAATAAGAAGAAATTAGTAAGGTCAGAGGTCAATCCTGCAGGTTTCAAGAAGACATCGAAAAGGAGATCCACGCCAAGATTTTGAATCTGAGAATCCGAGTAAACAAAATATCATGCATGTTTATTTGCAAAAGTGTTATTATATATTGTATATCACACCGTAACAAAAAATATCACAGGCAAAAAAATAGATGGCGAAATACATGTAGAGCAAGGTGAAAAGTACGATTCTAATCTGGATATTAGTATGACTTGATTTTTTCTACATTGCATAGTCGTCAAAACAATAACTTGACCTCTCTTTACTGTTACCTCGTGATGTTTCTGGATATATAGCATATAGTCATCAGCAAAATGTATATTTTGCATCGAATGAGTGCAAGAGAAACCTGACCTTTTAGATCCTGGTTTGGTGTGTCAAAGCAAGCCAGATCTTAACTGGAGTTGCACCCCCAGATCGGCGAGTAGCACAGGTGCTTTGGATTGACTCCATGGTGGATGTAGATTGAGGAAGACCAGGGAGATCAACGAAAACGCCCCAAAAAAGGAGCAAAGTGGAGAGGCTGCTCACTATTTTGCCGCTGTCCTGCCGTCTACTTCGTCCCAAAGATCCATGGTGACATCTACCTTTGTCCGTGCCACTGGGACGGGAAAGAGAATGAGAGATGGGGCTCGACAGAGCCCTCCTGCTAAATGGCCTCTAGGAACGGCTGATCTAATCCTAACATTAATGACGGCGGATGAACCCCAATCACCCATGACGCAACCCTTTGAATAACTTTCTCTGGTCGGCCGCCAGCAGGCGAACAAACCATTCTCCCGCATGGGCGCCCTCGTCTTTGCCAATCCTTCTGTTCATTGTGCAAAGCTAGAATGAGGCCAGGTTAATGAAAGGTCTTGGCTGCGCATTTCATAGCACGTCAGCCCGATTAACCATAAGAAGCACAAGTCAGCCTCTAGAGCAGCAGCCCGAAGACGTTGGGCCCACGAGAGCAAGCGGGCTAGCGCCGTAAAACGGGCTGAACGACGTGCCGTGAGGCAATCAGTGTGATCCAGAGCGCTGAGACAACATATCGAACGGTTTAGGGAGTGAAATCGCTGTGGGAGTTTATAGCTAGCTCAGTTTTACTGTTTAGTAATTTCTCATAGTGCTCCCTTGTAGCTCTTTTGTCCAAATTGATTGCCTGGAGCGTGATTGTCATGTGTTTACGTCAATCACATATAATAATGTATGTTGTGTGAGTCTTCATGATCTCGATCACTCCCTTAGGCAAGAAGTTTTGGTGGAGATCTTAGATAAACAATAAATTACGCTTATTGGTTAGTAATCCAGAAGTGTTCTTGGTCTTGTTCTTCCATGTGAACACAACTTACACTCCTAGTAATTTGGTGTACCATCAATTTGGATCCATTCCATCTAGCCTTCGATGTTGAAAGTGATGAGTTATATTTTAACATAAGTCTCAAAATAACATCATACAAAAGAGTACACAAATTCACATCTTAGGAGAATAACAATTGAGAGGCCACCTGAAAACTTAGCTCCTAGATGGAGCTTTGGCTATTTTAAGAAAAAAATATGGTATTGGGGAGGTCCAGGGCCAGAAGATGTACCAAATAAGCAAAACATTTTTGGTTTCCTTAGGTGCCTTATCACATAAGGAATGCTAGCTAACGAAGGGGCACCAACCATCTAATGTCAAGGATTAGCGACGTTGTTGTCAAATAGCTACGCAGCCAAAGACCAAACCATTCATTCATGCGATAGAACCAGCAACGTCGTGGAAGGTCCAGTCGATGTATCATTGCTTGTGGCTACACCAATGATACTAGCTAGGACTAGGTATCGAGTTTCATACAACCTAACAAGACCCTAAAAATGTGAACCGCATGGTATCTCACTGGTGCCGTTTGCTATTGTCCTGATGTCTCATATTCCTGCATGTCCAACCATGCATCTCTTCCCAGTTTTGTTCTTATGTTCTCCTTTAGCTATCTCTGTTGAACCTACCTAATGTCCTAATATATATGCCCGACAAAGAAATCACAGGTAAGATGTTGCGGTCGATGAACTGTATAGCTTATAAGATGGACTGGTATGTGTGAAGGAAGAGATGGAATAGTCACATTCACAACTGGGGAGTTGGTGGGGTATTCATTCCGTCTCCAGGAAGTGAATGTCGACCATGGTTTATCGTAGCCTACATGTGTGGTCCTTTACGTGTTGGTAAACATTCATTCTTTGTAGTGAACTTTAAATAAGCAAGTGACCCATGGTTTCCACTTTCTACCACCCAACAAAACAACAACTCACTTTAAATATGAACTAGCACAGTGGCCCGCTCGATCCGCGGGCTAGAATATTATGATGTTCAATAATGAGAAAATATTGTTTGACATATCTAAAAATCATTGGGACTAAATGTGATCACATTTTTAGATATAAAACTTTTACGAACATAGTTTTGTCTTAGGTATGTTTTATTTTAATTCATATAGAAACATATTTGCCATCCTTTTATCATTAACTTGCAAATTATGCATGCCGTACTCTACTTTTTATGATAAATATTGTAGTAAAAATTACTTTGCTCATCAAGTTAGAAGCGCAATGCCTAATCCGTGCATGAAACTTTCCAATATTTGTGAAATCAAATAAGTGATGTGGCATATAAAGTTTAAAAGCATTAGTGAGGCTTACCGCTAGATGCAGTGGCGAGGTCACAATTCTATAAACATGTTACGAATTAACTGAAAAAATTGGTATGTCAGTATATCGTGATCTCTTTTCACATCTCAAAGTATATGTGAAATTTAATTTAATTGAACAGTGATCCACATGAAACATCACTAAAATAATACAACATATTTGGCATAACATCGGTAGATTACTTGCTAATAATGTACATTGTGAGTAACTGCAACCCAATTTACGTGGATACAATCTATAATCCAGGACTTGCACATCAATTCAAATATTTTGGGTGTTCTTGACCTCAGTGTGCTTTGGCATCGGCAAACTTGATTAGAATATGTAGAGGTAAAATTCAGAATAAAACGTAGTGTTTGTCTTTGTTAAGAAGACTAACATCTTGTGGTAATAGAAACGGGTGATTCACCGCAAACAAAGAGTTGTTTAAAACATCATAGATCATAAGGAGTAAAAAAAATAACAGTTGTAACCTATGGTATTTCTCTAACTATCTCAATCTTGGAGTAGGTAAACTATTTGTCCTTCTAACTTCAATAGTGGTTTTCCTAGATTTCTGGCAAGTGAACAAAATTGTTTATAAATCATGTCTTTGCAAAATATAATGAGAATTAGGAGAAGCTCAACTTTTATAAGTTTACATCCTCAACAATATTCTTATTACACCTATACTTAATCTATAATGGATTGATTTCTTGGTGTTGAATAAACTTTTGTTAGTAGTTTTTTTCAAACATGGCAAGATATTTGACATGGATCATATTGAAGATGCAACTATTCCATAGAATTAAATAGCAAGAGCATTTATCTTCTACTTAACATAAATAATAATTAATGAAATGCTTTTAACTTGCAAGTTCATTATTTGAAAGAACAAAAATATCCCTATTCTTGAAATAGAAAATGAGGAACCAAGTTGGCTATCTAGTAGCATAATTAACATGTTACATGCCACAAATGATATACTTTTAGTAGTGTACAGTCATGAAAGGGACATTGTCATTATATTATATTAATACTAAGTGCTAATTCAGTTCAGGGAAACGGGAAGGAACTTATGAGTAACTAATAGAAAGTTCAATATGGCACATCGTAGCAAATATAAATATTCTAACCTGTATTTATTAATCTAAGTAATTTTATATTTGACATCTCTATTCTTAATTATAAGTATATAAAATATTTAACAAATATACAACTTGACAATTGGAAAGGAGAGGAAGAGGTTATTATGGGCTACAAGTATCACACTGGGTTGAGTCTTCCATCTGTGATAATGTTGTTGACGATGACATTCCACGTACTGTGATGCAATTAGACATTGCCAGATTCTGCCATATATATGCATATATAATATAATGAACAGTTTATATATGGTTTTAATATTGCACTACAGAAATCTTATATAAACGGAATTCAAGCATTTAAAACATGCAAGTGCTTACGATTGAATATCTAGCATATTACAATACTGAAATAATTCCTCTCGCAAATTAATGTTTGGATTGGTTGATCCATTCACGTATATATCCAAAGAATTGTATACCCGTAGTGGACTCTCCGAGTTCTCAGTGTTGCTAACCTAAAGCTACTATATTTGGTTCTCAATCCTTTTGATGTGCTAACCGATATAGGATAAAATACTATTCTTGCTGATGATTCTATAGTATCGCAATGGATCTATAGTTGGGTAAGCAAACTGTGATTTGGGGTGCAAGTCACATCATATGTCTGGTGAAATGGAAATCACCATAATAAATGTGTTTTAGATATCCGTCACCTGCAGCCGTAAGTGCATGGCCAACCAATATTTCCAATAATTTCCGAAGTTAATAGGTTCACTGATAATTAAGAGTATTTTGCTTCAGATTGAATGAACTAAATATTAGAAAATAAAAGAGACACAATTAGGCTTCGCTATTCATGAGTCCACAACACTTACTTATCGACATATACATATCAATTGTAAGATTGTAAAACCACAACTATTTTCAAAATATAAAACCACACAGTCAATAAGTGAAATTACCATTAAAACATCCGCAAGAGGCAAACTTGTAGCATATTTTTCTTGCCTAGATGGTAGCATATCTGACTAAGAACTTCCATACATAATTCACTGAGATTAGCAAGGCATTTTGGTCTAAATCTAGTGGGCGGCAACATTACTGCAAGTTGCTGATGTTGCGTGTCCAATAGGATAATAGTTGATTGGATAATGTTGCCCAAGTTTTTGTATCTTAGTTGTTTCTGCTGGAGAACGAATACGCCACAGCCGAGATGGCTCTATGATTATCAGTTTTTTTTTTTTTTTGCGGGTGGCTCTCTGATTATCAGTTAGCTACCAATAATTCAACACACACTGTTGAGAACATAGGTTGTGATAAAGAGACATTGGATGATGGCTGACCACTGCAAGTTTGCATGATATAGTGAGGTTGACATTGCCCAGACGTTTTCTGTCATAAAATTACTCGGGGATGGCACTGATGAAGCAATGTGTAGCAAACAAATTTGAGGTAGGGTACAGACTCTCAAGTTCATCTCATAGAGTTTGTAGCTGAGCTTGCCAATTTGTATAGGTCGGTCGTAGTTGGTGCAACGGAGTGCATGAAGATGCTAAGACAACCTGGTGGCAAAGTCGCTCATGACATGGCTGATCCTGGTAGCCGTCGAGATCTGTGTGCACCACACACCTTTTAGGTTTAGGCCTCGATGCTAGGTTCATGCCTCAATGGTAGTCACACGCCTAGACGATGTTGGATCTTATCATCTACATGTCTTGGTAGATACAATACACTATGCTGGTGCTATTGGTAATCGTGGCTTCTAGGAAGGAAGATAATATCAGCACGGCGAGAAGGAAAGCGTCGATGACATGAGGTATTTGTGATTTTTAGTTTATGTTCCGACGCCTTATGTACATGGGAGTATTGATCGAATCAGACTTGCCGAAATAGTCAAGCACCATGTGTTGATGAAAAAAATTATGTGGAAAAAAGTTGATGAAAATTTGGGACATGCAATCATGCATGCATTGTTTTTTTAGGGTTAATCACGCATGCATCTTTGTTCTGTTCATTTCTTGTGGAGTCAGATCACGCATGCAAAGATCACCGTCAAAAAAACCCGCATGCAGGAATATCAAGTTGTTTTTTTTCCTTAGGAGTCGTCATGCATAGCTGTAAACTTGGCCAAGTTTGTTACGTTTTGTAGGTTAGAGATGTTTCTTTTTCTCGACGGGCATGCATGTGAGAGACCTGCATTAAAAAAACCGCATGCATGCAGATGTATTTGGAAGAGGAAGTGAAGGTAGCCAAGTTCGTTACCATTTTTTAGGTGAAAATATATTTTCCTTTGACGTGCATTAATTTTTACGTGAGGGGTCTTTTTTTTGTTTGACATTCATGGATGTGCGAGATCCAAAATACGTGCAACTTGTACATGTTACTTGACCTATATACGTGTCAACCTATACTGGACCCCCCATTAGTATGTTACGCAGATCAATCGTCCGATCAAGGGTCAATAGTTTCTGATTAACGTGGAATTTTCTAGGCTACTTATCTTTTGTCTGGTTAACCCGTCAAGTACTTTTCTAGCCTATTTATCTTTTGTCTGGTTAACCCGTCAAGTACTTTTAATATATAACTAGATTCCTCCCCCTAACACTCATGCGCACAATAGGTTTTTTTTTTTGCAACTAAACAGGTTGCACACCCTTATGTATGGGCCTACCTACAGGTTATCATAGACGCAGTATTAATCTGGATTCTTGAAATTAGGGTGCAATATTTAGTCGAGTGAAATGCGCCACTAGTCCATGAACTCAAATTCATTGCACACTTTAGACCAACAACTCAAGAAGTGATTGAATTTAGTCCGCAAACTCATTGATTTGGTTAAATAAGGCCAAAACCGGCCTTGACTGGAAAAAAACGGCCACGTCAATGCCATTTCATCGATCCACTGATTGCTTGTGAATTCACTATTTTTTATGGGGTCTATTTGCAAATTGACCGTTTTTTCCCTCATAAACCATGCTAAAGGCGTTTCGAGTGAAAACATATTAATTTTTTTGTGTTGCCCACGAATTGAATCTTGGCTGTTCAGATAAGGCAATGCCTCACCGACCACTAGAACAACACCAGGTTCGCACACTATTATGCTGCCCAGCATGTATATATATTTACATGTAATCAGGAGAAAAAATAATAAATATAAATATTAAAACGTGTGTTCTGTAGGATTTGAACATACGTGGTCTGGTTAGAAATTGGCTTCCTGATCAACGTAAAGAATTATGTTGTTGCAGTTCTTCGGTACTGTACTCATCATCTTCTAAAGATCATCATCACACCACATACAAAAAAGTCCTTCCGTAATACTTTTCCCAGGCATGAGCAAATATACCTTGTACTTTTCACTATCAGGGTAACCGAGTCGCTCTAATAAATCAACAAGCCACAGAATAGACATGCTCTCTGCCCCACAATAATTGTCATCGAAATATGTCCTACTGTTTCCCGAGCCACAGAAAAAGCCATTGTGGCGTACCTCTAGGGTGAACGAACCATGATCAATTCTGTAGTCCACAACGAACAAGAAAAGATCACATATTCAGTTGTCATAAAAAATACTTTGTTAACACTAGATAAATGCAGACTGTAAGAAGTTCAGACTTCTTCTCAAGTTTCATCTTGCCTGGCATTGTTGTTGGTTTAGATCGCTAGATCAATTTGCCCAGAAGCTAATACACGTACATGAGCAAAGCTTGCTATGCTAGACAAACAAGCAACCACACATCTTGATTGATCTTCCGGCCGTACAATGCACACACCACTAGTAGAAAAAGGCCCATCCGTCCCGGTTTATAAGGACCATTTGTCCTGGTTCGGGAACCGGGACTAAAGGGCCGGTATTAAAGGCCAACACCAATAGTCCCGGTTCTTATACCCACCAGGACAGATGGGGCTCCACGTGGCCGCTGCGACTTGCCCAGGCAGGGGGGTGTTTTGTCCCGGTTGGTGCCACCAACAGGGACCAAAAGGCTTCCATCCACGCGTCAGCAGTTCATGGGCTGGGGTTTTTGTTTTTTTCTAAAGGGAGGGGGGTTGGGGGTTTTGTAGGGTTAATTTAGGGGTTTCATATATTGTGTTAGCTAGCTAATAGAGAGAAGTGTCTTCTCTTATCTCCGCGCTTGGTCGACGCTACGTACTATACGTATAGAGAGGACTCGGCACGCTAGCTAGCTAGTAAGCAAATGAAGGAAACCAATAAGGACAGAAGATCATCATGAACCTATACACAGAGAGAAGTGATCGACCTCTCCTTCTCTGTTAGAGATTGGTCGAACAACAAGTTTACGTATATCTATCCGATGCTACCATTACGTATATAGGATGGATTTTCCCTATATAGGACAAATGTTTCCTACAAGCAGTGGTAGTTACCATTACTTGCGTTTTGTATGTTGTATGTAGTATCTGTCAAAACCGAGAGTATGTACGTGTAGTATGTAGTATATAATAATGATTAGGTAGTATATATACTAATTTTTAGGTAATATGTACCATTTTTTGAGTATGCTTTTTTTTACGTACAAATATGTACTTATTTCATAAAAAAAAACTATGGGCTCATATGCAATTTTTTCATGTAACTTGCTTTGAAATATCTTAGATATATTATATGAACATATTTAAAATAATAAAATAGTATATATATAGTACCACATGGTAGTATATGAGACATGTGGGGTAACTACCACCGGGTGGTAGGATGGATTTTCCCTATATATATATATATATATATATATATATATATATATCAATATATATATATATATCTATATATATATATATAATAAGATCTCTTACAAAATCCCCTAACATATGTACTCAACTTCCACATGGTATTCTCCGTGTTTGTCGATGACGTGGTAAAGAAAGAATCCCGCCAATTCCTCTTGAATTGCTCGTATGCGATCTGGTGGTAGGAGTTTATCCCGGATCTGCCACATCTAATTTGAAGAAGGGGGTCAATACATATATATGAATGAAACTCAACACAAATGACGGTAATAAAATAAAATTATGAATACTATTGCTTCCGCACTTCATATTGTTGTTTAGAGTAGCCCCGCTCATAGCTGGTGTGGCGGATGAACTCGCAAATGTAGTATCCACAGAAATCATTCCCGGATTCCTGCCACAACCAATTTACAAGAAATAGAGGTCAATCAAACTGATAAGCAAGCATGCTAATTGGTATTGATGAAACTAGCTAGAATCAATGGGAGATGCGCGGAACTAGCTAGTAGCTAGTACTTACTTTCGGGTGGTTAAATCGCAGTTGCGCCGGCAGTCCCGGAGCTTGTGCGGTGAACTTTTTTCAAACCCTGCAGACAAAGAAAACAATTACTTGATATCAGGAAATGAACAAAGTTGCCGATATGGTGCGATAATGATCGATTGAACTTACTTCTCGAGCATTTTAGTCATGGTACCATACTCCTCCAGATTTTTTCGTTTGGACTCTATGACGGTTACTAGTCCCTGCTCAAGCTTAATCTCTAGCAGAATAAAGTGGAAACTGCGCACACATGCATAACTCATCAATTACATTACTATAACCTCGAGTAATAAGGGAAATCGAATATGCACAAGACAGTAACACTCACTTGTATTCGTAAGGAAAGAGTATTGTAGATTTGTTTTGATTTAGAAGTAACGATCATAGCAAGTTGGCCTCGGGATCTTTTGGATGATGTTTAACATTCCATTCATGCATGAGATTTGTGTTAATGAACCCAATATCACCTACTTGCCTTTTCTTCAATTTGGCGATCTTCAATCTGCATAATATAGTGACGATAATTATATATTCATCAATGAAAGAGCCCAGCTATATATAGGGACTTAATTAATTACAGGGAAGTAGTACTTACAGACAGTAGCAAGTGATGATTGTTTTATCGAGGGCCTTTTGATTGAAAAACTGGAAGAACTCCTCATATGGAACAGACAACAGATCAATTCCGACAAGGTCGTGCTCCTCTTTAACTAACAGCATCAAAGTATTTTTCCCAGACTTCCTGCACATGTCCATGTACCAATCATGGAATCTTCGCATCATCGTTGTTAGGAAAGTACCAGGTCTGACGAGAGGCTTCCCGTGCTGGAATATTAATGTGTCCACCTCCATTGTTTCAAAAATTAGTGCATCGTCGTCGGTCATGTAATCTCAAGGATTGGTACCGGGCAGCATCCCTGGAAGATTAGCGACGATATCGCGAGACAGATTGAGCAGGGGGCACGATTGCTTTGGTTGTTCGCCGAGCTGGGGAATTTTTTCCCTTTTCTTCGTTCTGCAAGCCTTTGATCAGTGCAAGTACTTCCCGACCGCTCCGCTTTCTTATATGTCATTTCAATGATGCGGTCATAGTTGGATTGCGGCGGAGGCGGTAGTGGTCGCTGCAGGGCATCCAAAGTGCTCTTCGCTTTCACCGGATCTATCTTCTCCGCCGGAGGTGGATGTATCTTAGCTTTTACCGATTGAAAGAAGTCATTCACTTGGCCTTCAGAGATCTTCTGGTTTTCCTCATCGCTCCTCTCATATTGTAACTTTTCTAGAGGCTCGAGAGACAATGGACCGTATCTGTATTGCCTCCCGCCTCTGGCTGTGCTGCTAGACGCCGGAGCAGCCGGAGCGGCTGCGGCTGTCTTCTTTCGTTGCTTAAGAGCCAGAGCAGCCGGAGGCGGACTGCTACGACGGGCCGGAGCAGCCGGAGCGGCGGCGTCTGTGTTCTGTCGTCACTTACGAGGCGGCGAAGGAGGAGGCGGGCTGCTTGGACGCGCCGGAGGAGGCGGAGAAGGAGGCAGAGTACTACCGTCCTCACGCGCCGGAGCAGGAGGCAAAGTGCCATGATCACTTTCCAGAGGAGGAGGAGGAGGCGGAGGAGGCGGAGTGCCCAGCTGACTCGCCGGAGCCCTGAAGTTCAGAAGGTTGATGTTTTCCTTCCGTCATAGACATGGAGTCTTCATAGAAATACCGAGCTGAGTCTCTCCATCACTTGTACCGTGCTCAAGATGGAGCTCCTCAAATCCCTCCGTTATTTTGTCCACCATCACAACAGCGTAGCCTTGTGGAATCGAACGACAGTGAAAAGTTGCTCCAGGTGAAGGAGGGAACACAGAGCCGACAACCGCCTTGACTTTGAGGTTCTGCCATTGTGTCATAAGGTGGCACTGGTGTGAATCCGTAATAAAATCCACGGGGTAGCTAGGACCCGTCAAGTCAGGCTGCTGAATGAGCTCGGTGGAAGCCACGCTGCTTCTCTGCTGAGATGGCGGGGTAGCTTCTTGGGCAGGATCTCGCAGCTGCTGGTTCTCAACATCTTGTCATTCCTCTAGCTTCCGTACCCTTTCCTTAAACTCCTGCAGTTCGTTGTGCTCCACTTTCCTCCTCCTCTCATGGGTTTTGAAACCGCCTGCATTGGGAAACCCAACCTTCCACGCAACGGAGCCTGGCGTGCCTCGAATTTGTCCAGGGTGCTCAGGATTCCCGAGGGCCCTTGTAAGCTCGTCGTTTTCTCTGTCGGGAACGAACTTCCCTTCTTGCACTTCCATGATTGCCTTTTGAAGCTTCATGACGGGTGTTTTCAGTTGCTCGTCCGTCCAGCAGCACTTCCCTATGTCAGGGTCCAAAGTTCCCCAAACCCCGAAGAACCAAGTCCCTGAACGGTCTGGCCAGTGCAATGTCTCTGGTTTGACCTAGCAGTCAGATCCTCCTCAACCTTGTCCCACAACGGCCGGGCTTTGAGGTAGCCACCTGACCCCGTGCAATGGTGATGCTCCTTCTTTTCAGCATATATCTTGTTAATCGCTGACATCTTCTTACTCCTCTCTGATGTCTTGTTGGCCAAAAATGTGGGCCAGTGATCTCTTATCTTCTCAAATCGGCCGATGAATTCTGGAGTCTTCCCTTTGTCCACATACGCTGCTTTCAAATCATTCTTCCACCTCCTGAATAGATCTGCCATCTTCCTGAGAGCACATGACTTGACCAATGGCTCTATAACTAGATTCTTCGGATCCTCCTCTTCCGGTAGGGTGAAATTTACCTTCAACGCTTTCCAAAGATCATCTTTCTATCTATCTTCGACAATAGAAACTTGAAGCTCTTCCTTCTTAGGCTGATTCCATAGCTCGATGCTGATCGAGATCATGTCCCTAACAAGAATCCCGCACTGAGCAGAAAATGCTTCCTTCGTCCGGAGGGGTTTAATCGGTTGGCCATCGCGCGTGATCTCCGTGATCATGAACTTTTCATCCGCGAGTATCTTTTTCTTCGGGCTTCATTTCGTTACCGAAGTAGCTTGATCGGGAGGGCTATAAAAGAAGGAAGAAGTGTTAATATATGTACATACCAAAACAATGAATGCATCAATTAGCTAGTCAGCACAGGCTTAATTAATATATATATATATATATATATATATATATATATATATATATATACCTCGCCGGACTTTGCAACAGTTGATCCCGACTCCGTTCGGTCACCGGAGCCGTCATCACGGTCGCCGGAGCCACCATCACGATCATGACTTTCCTCCTCCATTGTTTGATCACTGCCTGCTTCCGCTCTTTCCAGACCTTCTTCGAGGTCGTTGAGAAACAACAAGACATCACCTCCGCCATGGATTATGTCCCCAATATCTCTTCTTGTTCGAAGTCTCTTTGATGATCCATAGTTTCTGCAAATATTACAACATGGCAATTAATATACAAACATGAGAGATGGATATATCAAAGTTATCGGGGAGGGGGTATATCGACAATGACGACATATACATAGAAAAAAGGTTATCGGGGGAAATAATCACAACATGACAGATGGATATATTAGTGGCAAACATAGACCTAGGTATCTAATCACAACAAGGAATTATATTAATTAGTGGCCTCGACGCTTCTCTAGGGATTGGGGTGGCCTCGGCAATGCTTCAAGGGTTCGGGGTGTGGCCTCGATGATAACGCTCTTTTAACTTGGTAAATTTGGGTGGCCTCGGATGTTTGTCTAGTGTCAAAGGATTCAACAAAACCATGTCTTCATAATTAGGCAAAAGTAACAGGCGCATGATCGTACGAAGCTCTCCGAAGATAGGATAATTCGCTTTTTGGTACAAAGTACAGCAAGAGCCTTCCGAATATCGTTATCTGGAAGGCCTTTGCTTAAATTTGTAACAAAAGGCGGATTATCCTATCCGGGACTCCGTTCCAGAATAACTTTGGAGAACTTCGTACCATAATGCCCCGGTTACTTCCGGCTAATGATGAAGCCATGGATTTCTCACTACTAGGAAAAGGGCTATAGATGAAATGGATACTAATGACGCACCTGTCATGTGGTGCGCCACTACTATATAGCAGTGGCACACCATGTGCAGGTGCGCCATTAGTGTGGGTGCGCCACTAGTAACAAATTTTTTTTCGCCAAACATACTAATGGCGCATCCTGGCACAGTGCGCCATTACTAGTGCTAACTAGTAATGGCGCACCGGCCACACAGTGCGTCACTACTGTTTTTTTATTCTTTTTTTTGCAAAACTACGAATGGCGCATCGTGGCATAGTGCGCCATTACTATTTTAAACTAGTAATGGCGCACTATGCCACGGTGCGCAATTAGTATATATATTATTTTTATTCTTATTTTTTTTTGCAAAACTACTAATGGCGCACCACCAGCTGGTGCGCCATTAGTAACCAGGGTTACTAATGGCGCATTTGCAGGTGGTGCGCCATTAGTAACCTGGGACCAACAAGGTATTTTGGACAGCCACACCTACCCACTCACTTTCCCCACTTCATTCTCTCCACCTCCCCCTCCAAGCTTGTCTCGGCTGCCTCCTCCTCCTCACCTCATTTGCACCATAGATTCATCCAAATTAAGTGGTTAAATTACCTTTTTTCGATAGGTAAGTAAGGGGGAAGCTATCTTTATGTTGTTCTCCCTCTCCAACAACGTGCACATGCACTTTTTGTGGCCTAGCTAGATCTATGTATGTTCGTGGTGTTGCAAATGTTTGTGGTGTTGCATATATGTTTGTGTTTGCAGGAACCGGTATTTGAAATGCGATAGTTGCCAATATTTTTCCGGAATGTTGATTCATTTCCGTTTTGGCGAGAATTTTGGCACTATGCATTCTTTTTGGTCCTATTTTTAGGAAAAGTCATGCCAAATTTTTTCTTGATTCTAAAATAACGTTTTGCTCTACCCCACAGGCGACCATGGTCCGCACGATGACCGAAGGCATCGTGAATAGGTTTCTGAGCTCCGCGAAGACCGAGATGCTTCAAAAGAATGAGACGGAGATAAGATGTCCGTGTCGAAGATACAAGCTGAAGAGCCTTATTGCGGACCCGGATTCCGGGCAGGTGCGGGACCACCTGCTCTTGCGTGGTTTCATGGATGGCTATCGGTGGCAAGGTGATGAAGATGACTATGAAGTCGTCCATGGGGGCTGGGCAAGAAATGAGCAAGACTCGGGCGGGCGAGAAGACGAAGAATCTCCAAGACATGATCATGACGGTGATACTGTACACAGTCATCATGTAGAAGATGCAGGACATGATGATGAGGAAGATGTCGGAGCAGACGAAGGGCATGATCATGAAGATGAAGATGCCGGCGGAGCAGACGATGATGGACCATCGATGGGCTGGGTGCAGGACCCTCATATTCAAGAGCTGCTTCTCAAGCAGACGGATAACGCAAGAGCTGCCGCCCGAGAGAAAGCCAAGCTGGATCAACTGGAGATAGACGCGGTTACTCCATTGTATGAAGGATGCAGGCCCGAGGATACCCGCCTGAAAGTAACGCTCATGGCTCTGGAGATGAAGGTCAAACACAAAATGACCGATGCATGCTTCGACGAGAACATGTCATTCTAGCACGAACGTCTTCCCTAGGGGAACAAGTGCCCTACCAGTTTCGAGGAGGCGAAGAAAATTGTGTGTCCTCTGGATTTACCGCACGTGAAATACCATGTGTGCATGAACAATTGCATCATTTATCGGGACGAGCACGCGGAATCTACCATATGTCCGGTGTGCGGCGTCACTCGATACAAGAAGAGGAAGAAAGCTCCTAAAAAGTGGTGTGGTACTTTCCGATCACTCCTCATCTGCAGCGGTATTTCGCGGACCCTAAGGTAGCAAAGCTCCTGCGCTGGCAAACGGATAGGGAGGAGAAGAAGCGAGAATATGACGCAAATGATCCGGAGATAAATAAAAAGACAAGATGCTGAGTCACCCTAAGGATGGGAGCCAGTGGCAAGCGTTGAACTTCGAACACCCAGAATTTGGGAAGGATCCAAGGAACATCGTGCTGGGCGCGAGCACCGATGGAGTCAATCTGTTTGGCAGCCAGAGAAGCACACATAGCACCTGGCCTGTGTTTGTGTGGATGTACAACCTTCCCCCTGGTTGTGCATGAAGAGGAAGTACATTCACATGAGTATGCTAATTGAAGGGCCGAAACAACCAGGGAACAACATCAATCTGTATCTAGGGCTCACGAAGAGGAGCTAGACACGCTGTGGAAAACGCCAGCCAATACGTGGGACGCCGCAGAGAAAGAATATTTCCCTATGAGAGCCGCACTGCTCACGACGGTGCACGACTATCTCGGTTACGGATATCTCGCGGGGCAGGTGGTCCACGGATTTTTTGGATGCGTCAGGTGCATGGATGACACAACATATCGCCAGCTAGATAAAGATCCCGGGTCTTCGAAAACCGTGTTCATGGGACATCAAAGGTGGCTTCACGACAATGACCCGTGGAGGAAACGCAAGGATCTGTTTGATGGTGAAACCGAACCCCGAAGACGCCCGCGTACGAGGAGCGGCGAGGAAATAGACCAGCTGTTGAATAATTGGAAAGATTGCCCACCGCCGAAAGAAGCAAAAGGCGCCGAGCCGGAAAGAAGCGAAAGGCGCCAGAGCCGCTGCTGAAGGTATGGAAAACGAGGTCTGTTTTCGAGGACTTGCCGTCTTGGAAGATCCACCGTGTGCCTCACAGCCTTGATGCCATGCATATCACGAAGAACGTGTGCGAGAGTCTGCTTGGTACCCTGCTCAACATGCCACAGAGGACCAAAGATGGGCCGAAAGCAAGGGCAGACTTGAAATTAAAGGGCATCAAGGAGGAGCTTCACACTAATGATGATGATGATGAGGCGAAGCAGGACACGAAAAGTCGCCGCAAAGGCAAAAATGCCAAGAAGACCGGAAATGACTACCCTCCCGCGTGCTTCACTCTAAGTCAGGAGGAGATCGATCAGTTTTTCACCTGCCTCGTAGGAGTAAAACTTCCTTACGGTTACGTGGTGAAGATAAGCAGATACCTAGACCCAGCGAAGCAGAAGTTCAGCGGGATGAAGTCTCGTGACTGTCACGTGCTGATGACACAAATACTTCCAGTTGCAATCCGTGGCATCATGGACGCGCACGTCCGTGAAACGCTATTTGGCCTATGCAACTTTTTCGGCGTCATCTCTCGGAAGTCGGTTGGCATGAGGCAACTCAGAAGGCTACATGAAGAGATCGTGGTGATACTATGCGAGCTTGAGATGTACTTCCCGCCCGCATTCTTCGACGTTATGGTGCATCTGCTGGTCCATATCGTGGAGGATATCATCCAACTCGGGCCGACGTTCCTGCACAGCATGATGCCATTCGAAAGGATGAATGGTGTCATCAAAGGATACGTTCGCAACATGTCACGTCCAGAGGGAAGCATAGCCAGGGGCTTTCTGACCGAAGAGTGCATCTCCTACTGCACGAATTATCTAGGCATCGAGAACCCCATTGGTCTGCCCGTCAACAGGCACCTTGGCAGTCTCGCTGGATGGGGTCACCGTGAGGGTCGCCACGAAATGCATGTCCACTTCGAGGGTCGACTCGCTGACTTTGAAAGAGCAAACCTAGTCGTGCGACAACACATAGACGTGGTCGATCCTTGGGTGGTAGAGCACAAAAC
This sequence comes from Aegilops bicornis, assembly GCA_021605145.1. NCBI lineage: Eukaryota > Viridiplantae > Streptophyta > Magnoliopsida > Poales > Poaceae > Aegilops > Aegilops bicornis. Next base: position 48,924,720 of record CM038675.1, on the reverse strand, counting down.
CTTTATTGAGAAGACGTACAATGACCGAGGCCAACAGAGGACGGACGGAGATATAATCAAAGAGCACAACTCATGTTTCACGCGTTGGTTCAACCAAAAGCTTCTGTTGTACCCTTCACATGAGGATTGTTCCGCGGAAGAACAACTCATATTCGCCTTGTCACAGGGCGCCGAGCACAACCTGATGACGTATGAGGCGTACGATATCAACAGCTACACATTCTACACCAAGGGAAAGGACATGACGAGCGATGGTTATCAGAACTCCGGGGTAACGATGGAATCCTACACCGGTAACGACAAGGACAGATACTACGGAAGGATCGAGGAGATCTGGGAGCTGAGCTACGCTGGAGAGAAGGTCCCGATGTTACGTGTTAGATGGGCCAAGAGCGTCATAAAAGAAGACTGGTATTTCACCACCATGGTTATACCCGAAGCCAAATCCAAGACCGCGGGCGCAAACCTCACCGCGAAAAATGAGCCATGGGTACTGGCTTCCCAAGTGGACCAATGCTTCTTAAGTACCGACCTGCCAAAGCCCAGTAATATTGTCGTGAGAAGAGGCAAAAGGAAGATCATCGGAATGGATGGAGTCGCCAATGAGCAAGACTTCGACAAGTACGGAGACCCGAAGATGGAACATGACGATGACGATGAAGTATCAACATGCATACACCACAAAAGAAGCAGGACCACCCTACCTAAAGGACGTCCATTCAAGAGAAGAACTCCATTTACGAAAAATAAGGGAAAGAAGATTGTGAACAGATAGCTAGCTAAGATCGATTTTATTGAAATTGTAGCCTTCATTTCTCGATTGTATTTCATGGGCACTTTAATTTTGAACTCATGAATATTTTTTAATTTTCATGGACACTCGATCTCGATCCGGCCCCCTCCATCACGATCGCTATCCCACCTCGCCATATCCGGTCCCCCTCGCCGCCGAGCACCCCCCGCACCCTCTCCCCCGCTCCACCGGCCATGGCAACCTGCCCTGCACCTCCCTGCTCCACCGCCGCCGACCCACCGCCTCCCCGCCTCCACCGCTGCCGATGACCCACCGCACCTCCCCGCTCCACCGCCGCCGACTCCACCGCACCTCCCCGCTCCACTGCCGCCGCCACTGACCCCCAAGACCCTACCACGCTCGATCGCCGATGACTCACCGCACCTCCCCGCTCCACCGCCGAGCACCCCCCACCCGCACCTCTCCCCACTCCACCGGCCGCCGCCGCCGACCGGCCCCCTGCAAAAAAACAAATTTGATTATATTTTCAAATAACGAATTTGATGATATTTTCAAATAATAAATTTCATGATATTTTTTCGTATTCATTAATATTTTCAAATAACAAATTTGATGATATTTTTAAAAAAATTATTACTGTTTTTATTAAAAATTATTACTGTTTCATATTCATATTCATTCTCTAAAAAATTACTAGATGTAACAAAAAAAATTACTAATGGCGCACCTCTGGCTGGTGCGCCATTGCTATATAAAAAAATTTACTAATGGCGCACCGTCCGCTGGTGTGCTATTGCTATCTAAAAAAAACATACTAATGGCGCATTTTGTCACATTTGCTTCAAGTAGATAGGCTTTGCGCATTTCGTGTTGTGATAGGTATGTGGTGGCCGTTGTTGCACTTGTTGGATGTAAGCAATTTTGTTGGTCTCATGTGTCATGTGTAACGTTCCTCTAGTGAATTGGGCAGCTGTATTGTACTAGTGTGTCTCTTCCTACCAATCTGAATGCTGTTGAATAGGAAAAATAAAAGTCTGGGAACCGATTTTGTGAATTTTACTGCCAATCTGATAATCTGAATGTTGCTGGATAAGAAACGTACTACAAGTTTGGGACTTCTCTTATGAAACATAAGCAGCTTCATCTTTTGCTTTGGATCAGATGGAATAACATGATCACGATGTTTCTTTTTAATCAGTAAACCTAGGTGTTCGTCACCTATGGCCTTAAGATCGATAGAAATGTATGTTGCTATTTTCTGTTGATTCTTTCTGGCCAGTTCATTCATCATTTAGGGCTTGATGTATGGAGGCTTGTCTACTTGCTGCTAATACAACATAATATTTGATATGAGCAGGGTGAACAACCTTCAGGTCCCGGGAATCTACTCAAGGCTGCAGACACTTCTTGTCTCACTTCTTTTATCATCGGTATAATATTCATATTAAGGAGTTTCTATAAGTTCATTGTTCTTATAAGCATCATGACTTTTTTAATGGAAATTTATAGTATGTTTGAGGTTGAACATTAAGCAATGTTTGTTGTCAAACAAATTAAGAATTTTTTTAATTTATGTATTTACTATTTTTTTTATTTTACTGATCAAGATGGTGTATTTGAGCTCGGGAGCAGAGACTCCACGTCCTGAACTCCTGATTTGTCCCTCTATGCATGGTGTGCATATATTATTTTCCTATTTGGTAAAAAACAGTTTAGTTGCCTATTTGGTATGCTTGTCATGTCACTTGTAGTACAAGCTTAGTTAGGAGTACTCCATCTAGTAGTAATTAATTTGTGTGGCTGTGGAAGTCACTTGCTTTGGCATAGTAATGTTTTTATTCCAGTATTATTTTGTGGTGGTGTGGGTAGCAAGGTGCATGCTACTTGTGATGATGCTACTTGTGATCTTCTGAAATGACCCATTGGGGACTTCATTACGCGGGGATAATGATTTTGCAGGTACCCCGAGAGGCCCTTGAGTTTGCCGGAATGTCGATTAACTTCCGTTCCGGCAAATTCGGTACTCCATATGTCCTATTTTCAGCAAAGGTCATGCTGAAATTTTCCGTGAATTTTAGCATGACTTTGCTAAAATCGGACATATGGGGTACTTGCTACTAATGCATGGGCCGGGGTATCTTAGTACTTTATTCAGTAGGATCAACTGCCCCTTTATTCTTGCTGCATTAAACCATAGGTGGCAATAGAGCCAAGTGATTAGGCCCAACTTAGAATTCTCCTTAGCATCGATAAACCCTAGATGATAAGCCCAACATTGGTGGCAATAGAGCCAAGTGATTAGTGCCAAGTGATTAGGCCCAACCTAGGGTGCCTCGGCATCGATAAACCCTAAATGATGAAAACTTAACTTAGAATTTAGGGTGCCTCGGCGTCGACAAACCCTAAATGATGAAACCTTGGCTTTTAGGGTGCCTCGGTGTCAATGAGAACCTAAATGATGTACGCTTAGGCTTTTAGGGTGCCTCGGGATCGACAAACCCTAAATGATAAAATCTTAGCTTTTAGGATGCCTCGGTGTCGACAAACCCTAAATGATGACACCATGATCTTGTTCCTTGACAATAACCAACTTTTTGACCAAACTTTTTTCCTATTTAGAGCGAAACATGGTCCACAATGATGAGGCCGGCGGTTCGGGCAGCAAGCAATTCTGGGAGCTGTCCCAGGAGTTGGAGGAAGAATCTCACCGCTATGAGGACATCGCGGAAGACACCGATCCTGACTACACAACCCCTAGTGCCGTCGGGGATGAAACCACTGATGGTGCCGCCGAGGATGCCACCACTGATGATGGCGGCGCACGCACAGATGGCAGCCAACCGAAGAGGCAACGGAAGGACCGGCGCCCGAACGTGCTCGGGCACCGTCAAGGAGGAATTTACTGAAGTGAACTCCGACGGGCATCCGACGGCGCCAAAAGAAGTAGTCAAGGGGTACTCGGTTCAGCTCGGGTGCATTCTCCGGAGCATCGTCTCGATCAACACCGAGAACCTAAGGCATAAGGACCGAGGGAATTTGCGCAGCCTCCTCTTCACGAAGCTGCACGAACGATACAAGTTCCCCGCTGAATTTGCAAACACACGCCTCTCAGGGAACAAAGTCAACAGTGCCACCCTCGCGAGGATGAACACGGCCCTGTCTACTTGGAGAAGCACGGTGAAGGAAATGATTGAAAAAGGTGATAGTTATGAGAAGATCAAGGCGAAATATCCTTTGATGAGCAAAGATGACTGCAAGGAGTTCAAGATCAAGTGCGAGAGCAGCGCAACCTCCGAATCAAGTCAGAGGGGGAAAGAAATGCGGCAGTTGAACTTAGGGGTCCACCAACTCGGTCCCGGCGGTTACAGAGTGGCGGAGCCTATATGGGACAAGGAGGACGCGGAGCGTGCCGAGCAAGGCCTACTGCCCCGCTTCGAGAAATACCGTGACAAGCAGACCAGGAACTTTCTCAGGGCCCGGTACAAGGAGGACCCGGTAACAAAGGATCTTACCATGGATCCGAAGACCAGGGCGCTCGAGCTTGTTCTGGTAAGGAATACACCCCCGTGTAATTAGCTCCATATGGTTGCATTCTAATTAATCCCCAATATTTCTAAATGGTTCACATTCCTTCCGCAGGACACTGAAAGCAGTAGCGCGGGGTCGTCTCAGAGCTCCCCTTTCGACACCCCTTTAAATAGGGCGTTGAATGTAATGAAAAACAAGGATAAGCTCAGTAAGCCGACATCAGCTGGTCGTGTGGCCGGCAAAGGCGTGTCCACAAAATGGTCGTCATACTATACCGCTGGTGGACGAAAGGTGAAAAAGACCAGCTCGGAAAGCCAGTCGCGCGAGGTTGAAGCACTCAAGGCACAAGTGGCGCGGATTCCGGAGATTGTCCAAGAGCAAGTGCAACAACAATTGGGAACGACGCTCACCGCCATGGTGCCTACGTTGATTCGAGGGCTGACGGCGTGGATTGCGGGCGGCCGACAGGGGCCTCCCCCGGTTCCCAGCTTCACGGCCAGCAACTCACACAACGCGCAGGCGGCGCCATTGGTGTCTCCGGCGGAGGCGGTATTTGTTGGGTAACGTAGTAATTTCAAAAATTTTCCTACGATCACGCAAGATCATGGTGATGCATAGCAACGAGATGAGAGTGTTGTCTACGCCCTCGTAGACCCACAGTGAAGCGTTGACGCAACGTAGAGGAAGTAGTCGCATTTCTTCACGATCCAACCGATCCAAGTACCGAACGTCACGGCACCTCCGAGTTCTGCACACGCTCAGCTCGATGACGTCCCTCGAACTCCGATCCAGCCGAGTGTTGAGGGAGAGTTTCGTCAAGACGGCGTGGCAGGACGATGATGATGTTCCACCGGCGCAGGCTTCGCCTAAGCTCTGCCACGGTATTCTCGAGGTGTAATATGGTGGAAGGGGCACCGCACACGGCTAAGGAAAGATCTCAAGGATCAACTTGTGTGTCATGGGGTGCCCTCTGCCCCGTATATAAAGGAGGGAAGGAGGAGGGCTGGCCGGCCAAGGGAGGTGCGCCAGGGTGTCCTACTCCTACTAGGAGTAGGATTCCCCCAATCCTAGTCCAACTAGGTTTCCCAAGTGGGAAGGGAGAGAGGCGCCCCTTCTCCTAGTCCTAATAGGACTAGGGAAGGGGGAAGGTGCGACCAGCACTTGGGCCCCTTCTCTCCTTTCCACTAAGGCCCATGTTGGCCCATTAGTATTCGGGGGTTCGGTAACCTCCGGCATTTGGTAAAATTCCTAATTTCACCCGGAACACTTCCGATGTCCAAACATAGACTTCCAATATATGAATCTTTATGTCTCGACCATTTCGAGACTCCTCGTCACGTCCGTGATCTCATCCGGGACTCGAACAACCTTCGTACAGAAACATCATAACAACTCATAGTAACTGTCGCCGAAGCGTTAAGCGTGCGGACCCTACGGGTTCGAGAACTATGTAGACATGACCGAGACACCTCCGGTCAATAACCAATAGCGGGACCTGGATGCCCATATTGGCTCCTACATATTCTCTGAAGATCTTTATCGGTCAGACCGCGATAACAACATACGTTGTTCCCTTTGTCATCGGTATGTTACTTGCCCGAGATTCGATCGCCGGTATCCAATACCTAGTTCAATCTCGTTACCGCAAGTCTCTTTACTCGTTCCGTAATACATCATCTCACAACTAACTCATTAGTTGCAATGCTTGCAAGGCTTATGTGATGTGCATTACCGAGAGGGCCCAGAGATACCTCTCCGACAATCGGAGTGACAAATCCTAATCTCGAAATATGCCAACCCAACATGTACCTTCGGAGACACCTGTAATGTACCTTTATAATCACCCGATTACGTTGTGACGTTTGGTAGCACCCAAAGTGTTCCTCGTGCAAACGGGAGTTGCATAATCTCATAGTCATAGGAACATGTATAAGTCATGAAGAAAAGCACTAGCAACAAACTATACGATCAGGTGCTATGCTAATGGAATGGGTCATGTCAATCAGATCATTCAACCAATGATGTGATCCCGTTAATCAAATAACAACTCCTTGTTCATGGTTAGGAAACACAACCATCTTTGATTAACGAGCTAGTCAAGTAGAGGCATACTAGTGACACTCTGTAGGTTTATGTATTCACACATGTATTATGTTTCCTGTTAATACAATTCTAGCATGAATAATAAACATTTATCATGATATAAGGAAATAAATAATAACTTTATTATTGCCTCTAGGGCATATTTCCTTCAGTCTCCCACTTGCACTAGAGTCAATAATCTAGATTACACATAATGATTCTAACACCCATGGAGTCTTGGTGCTGATCATGTTTTGCTCGTGGAAGAGGCTTAGTCAACGGGTCTGCAATATTCAGATCCGTATGTATCTTGCATATCTCTATGTCTCCCACGGACCAAATCCCGGATGGAGTTGAAGCGTCTTTTGATGTGCTTGGTTCTCTTGTGAAATCTGGATTCCTTTGCCAAGGCAATTGCACCAGTATTGTCACAAAAGATTTTCATTGGACCCGATATACTAGGTACAACACCTAGATCGGTTATGAACTCCTTCATCCAGACTCCTTCATTAGCTGCTTCGAAGCAGCTATGTACTCAACTTCACATGTAGATCCCGCCACGACGCTTTGTTTGGAACTGCACCAACCGACAGCTCCTCCGTTTAATGTAAATACGTATCCGGTTTTGCGATTTAGAATCGTCCGGATCAGTGTCAAAGCTTATGCGTCGACGTAACCGTTCTGACGAGTTCTTTGTCACCGCCATAAATGAGAAACATATCCTTAGTACTTAAGGATGTTCTTGACCGCTGTCCGATGATCCACTCTGGATTACTTTGGTACCGCCGCCAAACTTACAAAGAAGGCACACATCAGGTCTGGTACACAGCATTGCATACATGATAGAGCCTATGGCTGAAGCATAGGGAACATCTTTCATTTTCTCTCTATCTTCTGCGGTGGTCGGGCATTGAGTCTTACTCAACTTCACACCTTGTAGCACCGGCAAGAACCCTTTCTTTGCTGATCCATTTTGAACTTTTTCAAAACTTTGTCAAGGTATGTGCTTTGTGAAAGTCCTATTAAGCCGCCTTGATCTATCTCTATAGATCTTAATGCCCAATATGTAAGCAGCTTCACCGAGGTCTTTCATCGAAAAACTCTTATTCAAGTATCCCTTTATGCTATCCAGAAATTCTATATCATTTCCGATCAGTAATATGTCATCCACATATAATATCAGAAATGCTACTGAGCTCCCACTCACTTTCTTGTAAATACAGGCTTCTCCAAAAGTCTGTATAAAACCAAATGCTTTGATCACACTATCAAAACGTTTATTCCAACTCCGAGAGGCTTGCACCAGTCCATAAATGGATCGCTGGAGCTTGCACACTTTGTTAGCTCCTTTTGGATCGACAAAACCTTCTGGTTGCATCATATACAACTCTTCTTCCGGAAATCCATTCAGGAATGCAGTTTTGACATCCATTTGCCAAATTTCATAATCATAAAATGAGGATATTGCTAACATGATTCGGACGGTCTTAAGCATCTCTACGTGTGAGAAGGTCTCATCGTAGTCAATCCCTTGAACTTGTCGAAAACCTTTTGCAACAAGTCGAGCTTTATAGACAGTAACATTACCATCAGCGTCAGTCTTCTTCTTGAAGATCCATTTATTCTCAATTGCTTGCCGATCATCGGCAAGTCAACCAAAGTCCACACTTTGTTCTCATACATGGATCCCATCTCAGATTTCATGGCCTCCAGCCATTTTGTGGAATCTGGGCTCACCATCGCTTCTTCATAGTTCGTAGGTTCATCATGTTCCAGTAACATGACTTCCAGAATAGGATTACCGTACCACTCTGGTGCGGATCTTGCTCTGGTTGATCTACGAAGTTCTGAGAAACTTGATCTGAAGTTTCATGATCATCATCATTAGCTTCTTCCCTATTTGGTGTAGGTGTCACGTAAACTGTTTTCTGTGATGTACTACTTCTCAATAAGGGAGTAGATACGATTATCTCATCAAGTTCTACTTTCCTCCCACTCACTTCTTTCGAGAGAAACTCCTTCTCCAAAAAGTTTCGAATTTAGCAACAAAAATCTTGCCTTCGGATCTGTGATAGAAGGTGTACCCAACAGTCTCCTTTGGGTATCCTATGAAGACACATTTCTCCGATTTGGGTTCGAGCTTATCAGGTTGAAGCTTTTTCACATAAGCATCGCAGCCCCAAATTTTCAGAAACGACAACTTTGGTTTCTTGCCAAACCACAGTTCATAAGGCGTCGTCTCAACGGATTTAGATGGTGCCCTATTTAAAGTGAATGTAGCCGTCTTTAAAGCATAACCCCAAAACGATAGCGGTAAATCAGTAAGAGACATCATAGATCGCACCATATCTAATAAAGTACGACACGACGTTCGGACACACCATTACGTTGTGGTGTTCCAGGTGGCGTAAGTTAAACTATTCCGCATTGTTTCAAATGTAGGCCAAACTCGTAACTCAAATATTCTCCTCCACGATCAGATCGTAGAAACTTTATTTTCTTGTTACGATGATTTTCCACTTCACTCTGAAATTCTTTGAACTTTTCAAATGTTTCAGATTTGTGTTTCATTAAGTAGATATACCCATATCTGCTCAAATCATCTGTGAAGGTGAGAAAATAACGATATCCGCCACGAGCCTCAACATTCATTGGACCACATACATCGGTATGTATGATTTCCAATAAATCTGTTGCTCTCTCCATAGTTCCGGAGAACGGTGTTTTAGTCATCTTGCCCATAAGGCACGGTTCGCAAGTGCCAAGTGATTCATAATCAAGTGACTCCAAAAGTCCATCAAGATGGAGTTTCTTCATGCGCTTTACACCGATATGACCTAAACGGCGGTGCCACAAATAAGTTGCACTATCATTATCAACTCTACATCTTTTGGCTTCAACGTTATGAATATGTGTATCACTACTATCGAGATTAAGTAAAACAAACCATTCTTCAATGGTGCATGACCATAAAAGATATTATTCATATAAATAGAACAACCATTATTCTCTGATTTAAATGAATAACCGTCTCGCATTAAACAAGATCCAGATATAATGTTCATGCTCAACGCTGGTACTAAATAACAATTATTTAGGTCTAATACTAATCGAAGGTAGATGTAGAGGTAGCGTGTCGACTGCGATCACATCGACTTTGGAACCATTTCCCACGCCAAGATCGTCACCTCGCCCTTAGCCAATCTTCGCAATCCGTAGCCTGTTTCGAGTTGCAAATATTAGCAATGTAACCAGTATCAAATACCTGTGTGCTACTGCGAGTATTAGTAAGGTACACATCAATAACTTGTATATCACATATACCTTTGTTAACCTTGCCATCCTTCTTATCCGCCAAATACTTGGGGCAGTTCCGCTTCGATGACCAGCACGCTTGCAATAGAAGCACTCAGTTTCAGAGCTTAGGACCAGACTTGGGTTTCTTCTCTTGATCAGACAACTTGCTTGCCGTTCTTTTGAAGTTTCCTTTTTCTTTCCTTTGCCCTTTTTCTTGAAACTAGTGGTTTTGTTAACCATCAACACTTGATGCTCCTTTTGATTTCTACCTCCATGACTTTCAGCATTGCGAAGAGCTCGGGCATTGTTTTGGTCATCCCTTGCATATTATAGTTCATCACGAAGCTCTTGTAGCTTGGTGGCAGTGATTGGAGAATTATGTCAATGACGCAATCATCCGGAAGATTAACTCCCAGTTGAATCAAGTGATTGTTATATCCGGACATTACGAGTATATGCTCATCGACAGAACCGTTCTCCTCCATCTTACAGCTATAGAACTTATTGGAGACTTCATATCTCTCAATCCGGGCATACGCTTGGAATATTAACTTCAACACCAGGAACATCTCATATGCTCCATGGAGATCAAAACGACGTTGAAGACCCGGTTCAAATCCGAAAAGCAAGCCACACTGAACAATAGAGAAGTCAACAGCTATGCATTGCAGACGTTCACAACATCCGGCGCAGCCCTTGCACCAGGCCCGGCACCTAACGGTGCTTCGGGGACGTAATTCTTCCGTGCAGCAATAAGGATAATCCTCAAATTACGGACCCAGTCCGTGTAATTGCTGCCATCATCTTTCAACTTTGCTTTCTCAAGGAACGCATTAAAATTCAACGGAACAACGGCACGAGCCATCTATCTACACATCATAGACAAGCAAGATACTATCAGTACTAAGTTCATGATAAATTTAAGTTCAATTAATCATATTACTTAAGAACTCCCACTTAGAAAAATATCCCTCAATTCTCTAAGTGATTGCGTGATCCATATCAACTACACCATGACCGATCATCACGTGTGATGGAGTAGTTTCAATGGTGAACATCAATATGTTGATCATATCTACTATATGATTCACGCTCGACCTTTCGGTCTCGTGTTCCGAGGTCATATCTTATATGCATAGCTCGTCAAGTATAACCTGAGTATTCTGCGTGTGCAACTGTTTTGCACCCGTTGTATTTGAACGTAGAGCCTATCACACCCGATCATCACGTGGTGTCTCAAAGACGAAGAACTTTCGCAACGGTGCATACTCAGGGAGAACACTTCTTGATAATTTAGTAAGGGATCATCTTATAATGCTACCGTCAATCAAAGCAAGATAAGATGCATAAAGGATTAACATCACATGCAATCAATATAAGTGATATGATATGGCCATCATCATCTTGTGCTTGTGATCTCCATCTCCGAAGCACCGTCATGATCACCATCGTCACCGGTAGCGACACCTTGATCTCCATCGTAGCATCGTTGTCGTCTCGCCAAACTTATGCTTCTACGACTATCGCTACCGCTTAGTGATAAAGTAAAGCATTACAGGCGATTGCATTGCATACAATAAGCGACAACCATATGGCTCCTGCCGATTGCCGATAACTCGGTTACAAAACATGATCATCTCATACAATAAAATATAGCATCACGTCTTGACCATATCACATCACAACATGCCCTGCAAAAACAAGTTAGACGTCCTCTACTTTGTTGTTGCAAGTTTTACGTGGCTGCTACGGGCTGAGCAAGAACCGTTCTTACCTACGCATCAAAACCACAACGATACTTCGTCAAATAGACTCCGCTTTTAACCTTCTCAAGGACCGGGCGTAGCCACACTCGGTTCAACTAAAGTTGGAGAGACAGTCTTCCACAAGCCATCTATGTGCAAAGCACGCCGAGGGAACCGGTCTCGCGAAGAGCACGCGTAAGGTTGGTCTGGATCGTCTTTACAACAATACCGCTGAACCAAAGTATGACATGATGGTAGGCAGTATGACTTGTATCGTCCACAACTCACTTGTGTTCTACTCGAGCATATGACATCTACTCATAAAACCATGCTCGGATGCCACTGTTGGGTAACGTAGTAATTTCAAAATTTTCCTACGATCACGCAAGATCATGGTGATGCATAGCAACGAGATGAGAGTGTTGTCTACGCACTCGTAGACCCACGGTGAAGCGTTGACGCAACGTAGAGGAAGTAGTCGTACTTCTTCACGATCCAACCGATCCAAGTACCGAACGACGGCACCTCCGAAGTTCTGCACACGTTCAGCTCGATGACGTCCCTCGAACTCCGATCCAGCCGAGTGTTGAGGGAGAGTTTCACAAGACGACGGGCGCAGGACGATGATGATGTTCCACCGGCGCAGGGCTTCGCCTAAGCTCTGCTACGGTATTCTCGAGGTGTAATATGGTGGAAGGGGCACCAGACACGGCTAAGGAAAGATCTCAAGGATCAACTTGTGTGTCATGGGGTGCCCTCTGCCCCAGATATAAAGGAGGGAAGGAGGAGGGCTGGCCGGCCAAGGGAGGTGCGCCAGGGGTGTCCTACTCCTACTAGGAGTAGGATTCCCCCAATCCTAGTCCAACTAGGTTTCCCCAAGTGGGAAGGGAGAGAGAGGCGCTTCTCTCCTAGTCCTAATAGGACTAGGAAGGGGGAAGGTGCGCCAGCACTTGGGCCCCTTCTCTCCTTTCCACTAAGGCCCATGTTGGCCCATTAGTATTCCGGGGTTCCGGTAACCTCCCTGCATTTCTGGTAAAATTCCTAATTTCACCGGAACACTTCCGATGTCCAAACATAGACTTCCAATATATGAATCTTTATGTCTCGACCATTTCGAGACTCCTCGTCACGTCCGTGATCTCATCCGGGACTCAACAACCTTCGGTACAGAAACATCATAACAACTCATAGTAACATCGCCATCGAAGCGTTAAGCGTGCGGACCCTACGGGTTCGAGAACTATGTAGACATGACCGAGACACCTCTCTGGTCAATAACCAATAGCGGGACCTGGATGCCCATATTGGCTCCTACATATTCTACGAAGATCTTTATCGGTCAGACCGCATAACAACATACGTTGTTCCCTTTGTCATCGGTATGTTACTTGCCCGAGATTCGATCGTCGGTATCCAATACCTAGTTCAATCTCGTTACCGGCAAGTCTCTTTACTCGTTCCGTAATACATCATCTCACAACTAACTCATTAGTTGCAATGCTTGCAAGGCTTATGTGATGTGCATTACCGAGAGGGCCCAGAGATACCTCTCCGAGCAATCGGAGTGACAAATCCTAATCTCGAAATATGCCAACCCAACATGTACCTTCGGAGACACCTGTAATGTACCTTTATAATCACCCAATTACGTTGTGACGTTTGGTAGCACCCAAAGTGTTCCTCAGGCAAACGGGAGTTGCATAATCTCATAGTCATAGGAACATGTATAAGTCATGAAGAAAAGCACTAGCAACAAACTATACGATCAGGTGCTATGCTAATGGAATGGGTCATGTCAATCAGATCATTCAACCAATGATGTGATCCCGTTAATCAAATAACAACTCCTTGTTCATGGTTAGGAAACACAACCATCTTTGATTAACGAGCTAGTCAAGTAGAGGCATACTAGTGACACTCTGTAGGTTTATGTATTCACACATGTATTATGTTTCCTGTTAATACAATTCTAGCATGAATAATAAACATTTATCATGATATAAGGAAATAAATAATAACTTTATTATTGCCTCTAGGGCATATTTCCTTCAGTATTCGTGTCTCCGGCGCCGGCACGGGCATTGGAGCTTAATGCACCCGGGTGTACGCCGGCCGGCACCTCGCCAGCAAGCGGCCCCTCCATCAGTTGCACGCCCGTCGTTGGCGGTGCCTCGACATTAGCCGAGCTCGACGGCATCACGGTAACTAAGCCTCTCGGCCGATGACTTCATCTCCTTGCCTTTGACTGGGTATCCCTGACGCCCTACATGTTTTCGCAGGGCGCCGACGACGTTCCATGCACTCTCCTGCACTTCATGGGCGGCGAGTTGGTCGATGTCGCCAAGGGCAGAATCGTTCAACCGGGCAACCCCGTGTTCCACGGTAATCCGATGCCACCCACCTTATATAGGGTTGAACTGGTTCGAGTGCTGCCAGGCTGCGACGAGCTGTTACCTCCGATTCTACCCACTGGGGCCGACGAAGAAGATGAGATGACCCTCAGCGCCTGCGTAAGCTGTCCCCTGCTTTGGCTGAAGAGCCAAATTCGTTTGGGGGCGGGGGACACCACCCCATAGACAAGACCGCTAGTCGTGCCGGCGCCAAGCCATGGCAAGAACGCCGCAGTGCTACAGGACATGTCGGACATCCCTATGGCACAGGATCCAGACACGCATATGGCACAGGATCCGGACATGCATATGGCACAGGATCCGGACGACGACGACAACAACGATGGTACATTTACCAATGTCGATAAGTACTTTGCCGAACATGGGTACGCTGACGAGTTCTGCGGGCCTCCTTCTCAAGAACCCAACCAAGACGACCGCGATCTAGCTGGTACGGCGGAGAAATCCAATTGCAACAGGCGTCGTCTAGCGTTCAGTTCCCAGGAGACGCCTCCAGCTCCCGCCTTCACCTTGCCTCAGATAGCTGAGGTGCGAAATATTATCAGCCCCAACACGCTCAAGAAGGCGGTCTGTGAGTAGAACTCGGTCCCATTACAGCAGATCAAGAAGAAGGGACGGAAATGAAAGACTAACAAGGGCGCCAGTGCGAGCCAGCCGGCACCGAGTATGATCCGTGCTCAGGACGGGCAACCTTCACCTAAGGATATCTCGAGGAGGGTGCATGTGGCGAGTAGGGCGATGCTACCGACAAATATGCTCAATGCTGCAACCGGTGCTATGCGGAGTCTGCATGACAGTGTTCTTTCTTTGGAGAAGCGGCGTCTCTCCCAGAATGATGTGGCATACCCGGTTTTTGTGGCCAATGTGCCAGAGGGCAAGGGCTTTGTTGATGGCTCCATCGGGGGTACGATCGTCTTGCGGTTTGATGACATCTTTGCTATGTTTAACCTTCATCCGCTGTACTACACCTTCGTTCGGCTGTTTTCGCTGAGTATGGAGATGCGGATCATTCGAGACAAGACCCCGGACATCATGATAGTCGACCCCTTCTACATGCGTGCCAAGATCTTGGGCAGCGGTGGGGACCGGCAAGTCGCGAGGACACACCTTGAAGGCGTCATTCTGGCAAACCCAGATAAGGATAACTTCCTCGTGCCTTACTTTCCCGAGTAAGTCATCCCCTCACCGCCCCGTAACATATGATTTCTTAGATTTCGATCGTTCTTTTTTTTCTAACATTCTGTGTTCTGTACAGTGACACGCATTGCACATTCATCCTCTTAACCCCGAAATATTCCACGACCACGTATTTCGACCCGGATCGTGACTCCAAGATAGACTACACAAATATCAAGAAAGTTCTTGATGATGCTCTCCACGGCTACGCCAAATCTGCAGGCACCTTCAAGAAGCCAGTTCGTAGGTACGGCAGGCACGTGTTCACCCATAATACGACGTTCCCCTATGTCAAGCAGCCGCCTGGTGGTCAGAAGGATGCCTACTACGCCCTCCATCACATGTGGGCGATCGTACGGGACCATAATCACCTTCTGCTACCAAATAATGTCAAAGATTGGGCCGCAAGCTTAGCGGCAATCCAGGACGCGGACCTTCGACAAGAATTCTTTCGCATCCAGTCGGAGTTTGCAGAAATCATCCATCAAGATGTCCTTCGTACCTCGGGGAAGTTCTACCTCAGATATCAACCGTCCAACAGTGATATAGACACAACGCTACAAACGCAGGCTAACAACGCCCGCGACATCATGACCATCACGAAAGACGGCGACTTCATCCACGCTCCGGTCCCATGAGTCGAGTCGAAAGTAGTGATGCTATTTGTAGTTCTGAAACATCGATTAGCTCATGTTGTAATTAAACTTTAATGAACTTGTATGTCTATTTGGTTTGGACAGTCGTTCAACTTAGATGTAATCGATGCTATTTATTAGTAGGACCATGAATCGTGTTATTAATGTCTTGCTTTTCTCTTCCGATCCTTTTGTTGCATACTTATATATTGCTTATGTATTGTCTGTTGTTTGGCTTGTGCATAGAGATGCCGTCGTATGTCGTGTACAAGGGTAAGGTTCCCGGAGTCTACGACGATTGGGAGGAGTGTCGGAGACAGGTTCACCGTTTCAGCGGTAACAGTTACAAAGTGTACACCACTAGGGCGGAGGCAGAATCTAGATACGCCCGCTATCTAGCGGGAGAGAGGATGGAGCGTTGGAGGAACCGGATGAAGACCAGGTTCATCGCGATGATGCTCATCATGATGACCGCAACTCTCTTCTATGTGATGGTAGTTTAGATGATCGATACCGACTTGTAACGTGAAGACAAACTCGCTACTCGCGGTCTCCGAGACTTGTAATTTTCTGTCTTTGTTCGCTCTTTTGAATTCGGAGACTAATATGATGAATTGTATTCGGAGAATAATCTTCTATTGTATTCGATGAATCTGCTGTTGCTGTGTGGTGCTGTCTATAAGTCCAATAATACATTTTGTAACCTGTGCAAAAATCAGAAAAGTAAAAAAACCTAATATTCATACTAATAGCGCATCACCACAAAGTGCGACATTAGTATGCCTAAGGATACTAATGGCGCATCACCCTACAGTGCGCCATTAGTATGCCAAAGGATACTAATGGCGCATCATACCACAGTGCGCCATTAGTATGCCAAAGCATCTGGGTAAATATGGCCCCCTGGGAGGCATACTAATGGCGCACCATGGGCTATACTAATGGCGCACCTGTGGTGCGCCATTAGTATACCAGATACTAATGGCGCACCACAGGTGCTGGCGTGGTACTAGTGGCGCACCAGTAGTGCATCATTAGTAGGCAAAACTGGTGCGCCACTAGTAGCCCTTTTCCTAGTAGTGTCTTCAATACTTTGACACTAGGCAACCTCTCGACCCCTCGGCGATCCTCGAGCCTCGAACCCTCAAACCCTCAACGACCCACGACCCTCGAACCCTCGTCCCCTCGACGACCCACGAAACCTCGACCTTCGACCATAGAACCCTCGACCATAGAACCCTAGAACCGTCGAACCCTCGACCCTCGACCATAGAACCCTCAAAACCTCGAGCCTAGAACCCCAGAACCCTTGAACCCTCGACCCTCGAACCCTCGAACCCTCTACGACCCTTGAACCCTCGACCCCTCGACCCCCTCCCCCCTCCTCATGTCGAAGTTATCGGGGAGGTGGTATATCGACCCCCCCCCCTCATGTCGAAGTTATCCGGGAGGTGGTATATCGACAACGACATATAGAGGTCAAGAAGTGGAATAGAGAGAGGAGAAGAAGAAAGGAATAGAGAGAGGAGAAGATCGGGGAGGTGGTATATCCACAACGACATATAGAGGTCAAGAAAAAAAAAGTGGAGAAGAAGAAAGGAATAGAGAGAGGAGAAGATCGAAGAAAAAAACAAGAAAAAAAAGAGGAGAAGAAGAAAGGAATAGAGGTCAAGAAGAAAAAAAATAGAAATTACTCTATTTTTTTATTCTTCTCTTCTATTTCTTTCTTCTTCTCCTCTTTTTTTTATCTTCTTATTTATTTCTCCTCTTCTTCTCCTTACTTCTTCTCCTTCTTCCTCTTCTTATTTTCCTTTTCCACTCCTTTTTCTTCTTCTTCCTTCTTCCTTCTTCCTCTTTTCGTCCTTGTCCTTACTTTACTTTTTCCTCTACACTAACCTAAAATGCACTAACCTAAAATCGATATATAATAATTAACAACCTAAATAAAAAATTAATACATATATGAAAAAAAAACATCATATGAAAAAAAAACATCATATGAAAAAAACATCATATGCACAAAAAACGTCATATGAACATCATATGAAAAAACAACAAAATATCAACATCATCACATATATGAAAAAATCGAAAGTCCGCCGGACCATGGAGCGGCGCGGCGACGGCGTCGGGGCAGCGGTGGCGCGGGGCGGTGATGGCGTCAGGGCGATGTGAGGCGGCGACGGCGTCGGGGCGAGCTCGGGGAGGTAACGTCGACGGGCGAAGCTGGGCGGCGATTTACGTCTGGGCGAAGGGCGGTGAGGTGATGGCGGCAACATCGGGGCGGTGACGGGCGAGGTGGTCTTGGCGGCGGCGCCAGGGCGGCGTGAGGTTGTGACGACGCGGGGCGCGGGCGGCGACGGCGTCGACGGGGCGACAGCGCGGGGCATGCTCTTTGTGCCATCGCATCAACTTGGCATGCTCTTTCTTACGGTCCTCTTTGTGCCATCTCATCAACTTGGCTTGCTCTTTGTTTATGAACAGGCGTTTTAACCGTGGTATTATAGGAGCATAGCACATCACCTTGGCATGAACCCTCTTCCTGGGGCACTCGCCGTCAACATCACTAGGGTCATCTCACTGATCTTATACCGCAATGCACCGCATACCGGGCATGCGTTCAAATCCTCGTACGCACCACGGTACAGGATGCAGTCATTAGGGCATGCATGTATCTTCTGCACCTCCAATCCTAGAGGGCATACAACCTTCTTTGCTGCATACGTACTGTCGGGCAATTCGTTATCCTTTGGAAGCTTCTTCTTCAATATTTTCAGTAGCTTCTCAAATCCTTTGTCAGGCACACCATTCTCTGTCTTCCACTGCAGCAATTCCAGTACGATACCGAGCTTTGTGTTGCCATCTTCGCAATTGGGGTACAAACCTTTTTTGTGATTCTCTAACATGCGATCGAACTTGAGCATCTCCTTTTGACTTTCGCACTCTCTCCTTGCATCAACAATGACCCGGCGGAGATAATCATCGGGCACATCGTCTGGTTCCTCTTGATCTTCAACAGCTTCCCCCGTTGCAGCATCACCGTATTCAGGGGGCACATAGTTGTCACCGCCCTGTTCTTCTTTGATGTCTTCCATCATAACCCCTATTTCACCATGCTTGGTCCAAACATTATAGTGTGTCATGAAACCCTTATAAAGCTGGTGGGTGTGAATGGTTTTCGAGTCAGAGTAAGACTTCGTATTCCCACATATAGGGCATGAACAATACATAAAACCATTCTTCTTGTTTGCCTCACCCACTTCGAGAAAATTATGCACGCCCTTAATGTACTCGGAGGTGTGTCTGTCACCGTACATCCATTGCAGGTTCATCTGCGTGCATTATATATAATTAAGTGTGTCAAAAACCATTACAGAACATCATGAATAGATAATTAAGTGACCAAATTAATAGAAGTTCATCATCACATTAAAACCAAAGTACATACATAGTTCTCATTGAACAACATATAGCTCTCCGGAGCATCTAATTAATTAAACCATACATTGAAACTATGTAAAACATTTCAATGCGAAAACAAATGCGATCATAATCACAACCAAGGTAACAATTGATCCAACGGCATAATGATACCAAGCCTCGGTATGAATGGCATATTTTCTAATCTTTCTAATCTTCAAGCGCATTGCATCCATCTTGATCTTGTGATCATCGATGATATCCGCAACATGCAACTCCAATATCATCTCCTCCTTCTCAATTTTTTCTATATTTTCCTTCAAGA
This sequence comes from Aegilops bicornis, assembly GCA_021605145.1. Taxonomy (NCBI): domain Eukaryota; kingdom Viridiplantae; phylum Streptophyta; class Magnoliopsida; order Poales; family Poaceae; genus Aegilops; species Aegilops bicornis. The sequence continues at coordinate 48,905,347 of CM038675.1, read as the reverse complement.
AATTGTTTTCTTCTTCAACTAAATTTAACCTCTCGACAATAGGGTAGGTTGGAATTTCTGGTTCAGATACCTCCTAGATAAATAAAATCTATGTCATGTTGGTCGGCATAATTGTCATAAACAATAAATGAACCAAATAGTTATAAAGATAATATATACCACATCCAAATCATAGATAGGAAGAGGGCCGACGGGAGCCGATACCAAAACGATCGCACTAAATAATAAGAAGCAATAATAAAAGTAAGAAAATTATACAAGTATCTATCTAAACATACAAGTAAGAATTTTTTTCCTTTCAGAAGGAAGATAAGAACAAGAGCCTCACCAAGGTGGTGTCGGCGACGAGATCGGCGCGGGCGATCGACGGCGGTGAAGACGGGGACGGGACGTGACGGACCGTTAAACCTACACAAATATTGGGGAAAATGGAGCTTGGAGATCGAGCTTGGAGAGGAGAAAACTAAGTAGTGTGGCTCGGGCATTTCATCGAACACCTCGTGTGCATAAGAGGTGAGCTAGAGCACCACAAAACCCTCTCACCTCGCCGGACAAAAAATAGAGCAGTGTGCTCTGCTCTTACGCGAGGTGTTATATATAGGCATCTCATTGGTCCCGGTTCATGGCTTGAACCGGTACTAACGATAACCCTTTGGTCCCGGTTCAAGCCACCAATCGGGACCAATGGTGGTGGGCCAGGAGCGAGGCCCATTGGTCCAAGTTCGTCCAACCAACCGGAACCAAAGGGGCCAGACGAATCGGGACCAATGGCCCCATGAGACCCGGCAGGCCCCCTGGCCTCACGAACCGTGACCAGTGGGCCCATGGGTCCCGGTTCGTGATTTAATTGGGACTAATGGGCTTATCTGGCCCGAACGTAAGCCCTGTTTTCTACTAGTGCACATCTAGCATGTATAGCTATATGTACGTGACTCTTGCCTGCACTAGCTCCAATCGACGGGATTGAATCAGCGAGATCACCTCTCCTGGCAAGAACACACACGAACAGAACGAAGCGAGTCGCAAAATCGATGTGATGGCCGGCTTAAAGGTGCTTTACATGGCTATATAGGGTCGCACTATTCATCACCCTAGATGACAAATAGTTATTCTTCACCCTGTTACCGCTCAACATCAATACACAATATTTTTACGTTCCGTAAATTTGGTCTTATTTCATGCGTAAAAAGAGAACGCAAGAAAATTATAATCGCCATAAAAATATTTTATGTCGCCTAAAACTATAAAATGTAAAAACATAGTGTAAATGTACATAAAATGCAAATTTTCTAGATTTAAGACACATATTTTTGTTTTCTTATGCTAAATTTTACATAGTAAAATCAATATGAATGTAACTTTTTGTAAATGAAATGTAATTTATATATGAAGCGATCTTAAGATTACCTCGGGTGAAGAATATATATAGTAACACTATTCATCACCGAGGGTGCAGAATACGTTAGTATGCAAACCTGGTGTTGTTCCGGTAGCCGGTGATGCATTGCTTTTTCCGAACGACCAATGTTGAATTCCTGGGAAACACAAAAATTTAATACTTTTTCACACCTAATGCCCTTAGCATGGTTTATGAGAAAAAACCAGCCCAATTTGCAAATAAACCCCTATAAAAATATTTAATTCATGAGCAGTCAAAGAATCGATGACATGGCATCCATGTGTCCGGTTTTTTCCAGTCGGGCCGATTTTGTCCTTATTTGATCAAATCAACGAGTTTGCGGACTACATGGGATCACCTCTCGAGTTCTTGGCCTAAAGTGTGCAACAAATTAGAGTTCATGGACTAGTGGTGCATTTCACTCTACTTAGTCTGATGCTTCATTGCGTACCTGTTGGGGATCAGGAGGGATTAACAAACTTTTTCTTCACACTAGTTGATGAAAATGAACCACGAAAGGAAGACTAGATTTTGGGTCATATTTACATTTTAGCTGGAAGACGCTACAATGTTTTGTACAAAGTACAATACTAATCTAAAGATTGCATAAAATGGCCTTTCATGATATTGATGAGGCATATTGTGGTAGTTTTATGTTATAAATAAAGATATTTGCACCAATTGATGTTCTTTGTTGTGACTTTCGTGGACGCCCTAGAGAGCATGATACGGAGATATGCATATGTACGCGCACGAGAGAGAGAAGAGTTTGCATGCATCTAATCAAATAGTAGTTCGGTGGGGTCCATCCACTGTATTTGGTCACGCATAGATGCTGTATAGCTGAAACTGAAAATTAATGGGTGGTGTTCACACAAATCTTGGCGTAGTCAATGGACGATGGATTCCTAACCAGTAGCTACCGGCTCCGGTAAAAAGAGCTTTGCTAGAGATGGTGGTGATGAGCTTAGAGGTGTTGTGGTGGTAGGCTGGTAGCCTAAGCCTAGGATGATCGTCGAGGCCATCGAGTTTGGGTGAGTCTAATCTTCTTGATGCACGAGGGCGCCGTGTTCATACATGTCCGTGCATGGTGTGTACGTGTTCTTGAGCTGGTTCAACTCCTCGTTGAGTATAGTTGTCTTCCAGTTTCTATACTGTCTATATACGGAACCATGGCCTTTGTGCCGGCCCTTGGGCTACAGTCGAGCCCCGGGTTTCGCTCTCGTGCAATGTTCAACTTGCCCGTTGTGGACGCGTCCCTCCAGTTTTCGAGGTGCGTGCTCTGGCCGCTCTGACAGGGCGAGCCGCCCTTACATCCAATGAACACCTCCCCCTTGTTAGAAGTGATGCCGGAATGAGGTCGACAACTATCTCGGCAGGCTCGGTTCGGTGCTCAAAAAGTGCTGCAGGGACAGGGAGATTGCCTCCTTAGGCATGTTTGATGGCAAGGAGGCGCCGGGTGGCATGGATGCTATGATCGATACAATGCTACTGAAGACGGGTTGTTGCTCGGTCTCGCTCATGCCAGCTGGTTTTTTTATTTTGACCCAACAGCAGCCTTGTATTGATTAAGCAGAGTCATAACACAGGGTCTCCCGGATCAAGTCCGGAACAGAATGAAAAATACAACAAGATACATCACGTTCACAAGTCCTAGCTAGGGTATGCGCCCAGTTGTTCAAAGTCGGCTTCACATGACGAATGGAAGCTGAGGAGAAAGGCTCCAGCAGTAACTTGACATCCGCAACCACATCACCCACAACCGATCTGTCGACACACGAAGAATTTATACATTGCATCAAGGACAAGCAGTCTCAAGCAAAAATCACAGATGAAATCCCTTCAGCAGAAGCAAGTGAGACTGCACTTCGTAATGCACTTGCTTCAGCAAGCTCCGGTGTTGCTGTTCCTAATAGAGGTTGGCTGCACGCCACTAGGCAAGCTCCATGATGGTCTCGAATGGCAATGCCCACTCCAACCTTCTGTAGACCAAGGACAACAGCAGCATCAAAATTAATCAAAATTGTACCTGGCGGCGGCAGAGACCATCGTTGGGGGGAAACAAATATTGTCACGCCTGTGCTGGATATACTTTTTCAAAACCCTGAGGTTGCCTTCAGGGCTCGTAGGGTTACACAGCCTACCGTCATAAGTCCTGGCGGTAGGGTAATTTTCACGTTAAATTGATATAACGGTGCCATTAAGTCCTACCGCTATTTACCTTGCCAGTAGCCTGTTCTAACTTACCGCCAGTCTCTCCGGTGGTAGTAACCAATCCCAAAATATTTTTGAACCGGGGTCACATCCGACTAAACTTTACATAAAGGGTCAAAACACGAAAATCAGCCTGTGCATGTAGCCCTGCAAATCACAATGGAAGTAGTTGGCAGGGTTCAAATCACGAGGAATGAGAATCTACAGCCAACCATCTAGATAGAGGGGTTCCCCTGCCCCCGGGAGTTAAAAAACCAGTCCCGCAAATGCAAAAGCCCCCTCATTTCCGCAGCATATAAATACTAGAGATATTCAATAGATAATTCTTGAGATTCACCATTTGAATGATTCTGAAGGTTTACAAAGCATGAGGTGAAAACATAGGAGTAGCAAAAAAAAAGGTAAAAGTTCTTTACTCGCCAACCTCTTGAGCTGTTTCATCAAGGCGAGTAACCTGAACATTCAGAAAGCCGTAAGAAAAAAGGATTGGAACTTCTCGCCATCTTAAATCTTTGTTTTGCTAGGCAGATATTTAGATACTTCTCAACCAAACAAGATTTCATTTGCAAGCGTTCGTCCTTTCAGTCCGACCTTCCTTTGCTTTGGCCTGTTGTTGCTGCTTCTCTCCTGGATGAAAACCAATGTCAGCCAATGATGGCATGTTGATGGGGATCCTCTTCTTCCTCCTAGTGACATTGTTGGGAGTATAAGAAACCAATCTTTATAAGTTAAAGATCAATTTCAGATGAATATAAATATAAATATATATATGAATGAATGAAGAACTTTCCTAACACTGATGGTACTTAAAATAAACCAGAGTATGTTAACAAAAACTATTGATCGGTTGATAGCAGATGTATTATGAGTAAGACGTCAGTTAAATAAACTAAATAATTAGTCTGCGATAGAATGGGCAGCATATCTTTTGGGAAAATGGACAGTGGATGGCAAGAAAATTAATATGCACCAAATTTCATCCACAATTTTAAGAACAAACACCCAAGAACAAATAAAAAAACAACGAAGTGCCTGGATAAAGATTGGGAGAGCAGGAGATAGGGGGTGCTGAGGACAGGGAGGGCCCAAATCCTCGCCGCGGAGCTTCTCATATGGAGGTGGCCGACTGTTGGCGCCCTGTGCCGTGCCGCTTGATGACCCACAGGTATAGGGATCAATCGTAGTCCTTTCGATAAGTAAGAGTGTCGAACCCAACGAGGAGCAGAAGGAAATGTCAAGCGGTTTTCAGCAAGGCAATGTCTGCAAGCACTGAAATTATAAGTAACGAGTAGTTTGATAGCAAGATAATTTTATAGAGCAAGTAACGGTAATAGTAACAGAAGTGCAGCAAGGTAGCCCAATCCTTTTGAGGCAAAGGACAAGCCAAAACGGTATCTTATGATAAGCAAAGTGTTCTTGACGGCACACGGGAATTTCATCTAGTCACCTTCATCATGTTGGTATGATTTGTGTTCGCTACTTCGATAATTTGATATGTGGGTGGGCCGGTGCTTAGGTGTTGTTCTTACTTGAACAAACCACCTACTTATGATTAACCCCCTCGCAAGCATCCGTAACTACGAGAAAAAGTATTAAGAATAAATTCTAACCATATCATTAAACTTTTGGATCCAAATCAGTCCCTTACGGAATAGCTCATAAACTAGGGTTTAAGCTTCTGTCACTCTCGCAACCCATCATCTACTAACTACTCCACAATACGTTCCCGTAGGCCCAAATATGGTGAAGTGTCATGTAGTCGACGTTCACATGACACCACTAAGGGAATCACACCATACATACCATCAAAATATCGAACACATACAAAATTCACATGATTACTAGAACCAAGATTTCTCCCGTGACCTCAAGAACAAAAGTAACTACTCACAAATGATAATCAAGCTCTAGATCAGAGGGGTATTAAATAGCAGAATGGATCTGAACATATAATCTTCCACCAAATAAAGCATATAGTAATCAAGTACAAGATGTAATCAACACTACTAGTCACCAACAAGCACCTATCTATAGTTTCGGTACAAATATTGAACACAAGAAATGAAGTAGAGTTTTATAGGAGATGGTGTTGTTGAAGATGTCGGTGGAGATTGCCCTCCCCAATATGGGAGAATTGTTGGTGATGATGATGACGATGATTTTCCCCTCCCGGAAGGAAGTTCCCCCGGTGGAATCGCTCCGCCGTAGGATAAAAGTGCTCCTACCCAAGTTCTACCTCGAGACGGCGGCGCTCCATCCTAAAAGTCTTCTCCGTATTTTTTCTTGGTCAAAATGACTTATATACCATAAGATGAGCACCGGAGGTGGGCTGGGCTGAGCACAACCCACCAGGGCGCGCCTGGGGGGGCCTGCCGCTCCCTGGTGTCTTGTGCTCAACAGGTGGCCCCCCTCCGGTAGTTATTTTCTCCATTATTTCTTATTTATCCCATAAAAGTTCCTCGTGAAGTATCAGCTCATTTGCAGTTGTGCAGAATAGCTGCCCTAACGTAGCTTTTTCAGGTTCAGATTTCTAGCTACCAGAATTCTCCCTCTTTGTGTGAACCTTGCATATTGTGAGATAAATAGCATTAGAATTACTCCAAAAATCATTATTATGCATAAAAATATATATAAATAATAGTAGGTAAACATGATTCAAAGTGGACGTATCAACTCCCCCAAGCTTAGACCTCCCGTGTCCTTAAGCGAAAACCGAAATCGAAAAACATGTCCATATGCTTAGAGAGAGAGGTGTCGATAAAAACAAAATACGGAGATAGAAACATCATGTAAATTATTATAACAACAACAAACTTTAACATACAACTTTTATCATAGAACTTTTATCATAGAACTTTTATCATAGACTTCGAACAAGTAACAATTCATCACAACATCGAAGTATAAAGCATAAACTCTATTGGAAACCAACAAACTATGTTCTCATTCAACTTTGCAACTACAATCCATCATCTTTTTAGGAAGGGTCACGTATCGAAGCCTTTTGGCAAGTACACATACTCAACCATCATATAGTCTTCTATGATTGCTAACACTCACCGCATACACATGAGAAAAACGTTTCAACCGGACACATAGAAAGATAGGGGCTTATAGTTTTTCCTCCCAACATACTCACCTCGAGGGTGATGTCAAAAATAATAACTCATGCTACCCATATCCAACTGGATATATGTGCCTAGATCTTTACTCACCACATGATCCTTGCCAAAAGAGAAAAATAAAAAAGGAATAGATAGAAAAACTTTGACTCTTGCATGAAAGTAAATACATAAAGGGAAAAGATAGGCCCTTCGCAAAGGGCAACAGAGTTTGCCATGCGCTTTTTGTTACTATGCTCAATCCGTTAGTGCAAAAGAACGTCATGGTATATTGCCCCTTATGATAGCAACCTTTATTATGCAGTCTGTCGCTTTTATTCTTTGCCATCACAAGTTCATACAATGCTCAATTTTCTCTTAAACTAAATGATCTAACACTTTTAGAAGAAATTTTTATTGCCTGATTGCACCGATGACAACTTACTTGAAGGATCTTACTCAATCCTTAGGTAGGTATGGTGCACTCTTTGAAAATAAGATTTCGGTTTAAGGGTTTTTGGATGCACAAGTAGTATCTCTACTTGGTGCGGAATTTTTGGCTAGCAAAGATGGGGGGCAAGCACCACATGTTGAAGGATCTATGACACTATAACTTCTATGTGAATATGAACAAACATAATCATTATGTTGTCTTCCTTGTCCAACGTCAATAATTTTTCATTTTGTGGTGTCATTACTTACCATAAGATTAGCATATGATCATTTATTTCCTTTATTTTTATGAAAACAAGAAAGTAAAGAAATCAAAACTCAAACTAAGCTTTATTATATATCTCGCATACGATTACAAGGATACATCACTAAGCAAACTTCAAAAGAAAGGATTGAACTAAACTTGTATTCATGTAAAGCAAAAAATAACTATGGATCGAACTAAGGTAAATAAAGGAAAAAGTTAGTGGTGGTGATACGATACCGGGGCACCTCCCCCAATCTTGGCACAAGCCAAGGGGAGTGTCCATACCCGATACTCAATTTTCCTTGGGTGATGAAGAAGGAGGTGGTGATGATGTAGTGGTAGAGATCTTGTCCTTCATGATCAAGAGATTCTCCAATCTACGGATGATGCTCGGCGATGATGTGCTCTTGCAACAGAATATTTTCACGGGTAAGGTATTTGTTTTGCACACAAACTGTTTCGATGATCCTAAAGGGTTCGACCTCGAAAGATTTAAGGATATCTTCTTCCTCCTCCTCGACAGGCAAGGCCTGCTCAACCACCGGTGCTTGACCTCCGGTAGGCTCCTTGCTCTTGTCCCCTTCAATGGATTCTACGAGCTCTTCTCTCTTCAGCTCGATCTTCATCAACCAAGCATCATCTTCCAAGTTGTTGGAGGAGGAAGAAGACATGATGTCTGGCTTAACAGATCTGACCGAAAACAATAAGAAAAGAAAAAAGAAGATTTCTCCGCGATACGGTGGTCAATGGGTTCGGGGGGTATATAAAGATTTTTTTTATTTTGGGAAGCAAGCAAGTGGAAGAAAACCGGAGTCCGGAAGGTACCCGAGGTGGGCACAACCCACCTGGGCGCGCCTGGCTGGTGTCTTGTTCCCACCACGGGTGCCTTCCTGGTTGTTTCTTATTTTCCTAATTTTTGTTATATTACAAAACAGACAAAAAATATTTTTGCATATTTTTCGGAGTCCGTTTACTTACCGTATCATGTAGCTCCTCTTTTTCACAATTCAGGAGTGTTCCGGAAGGTTTCTTTTATGTGTACCTCTAGTGTCATAGTTTGGATAATATTGCTTTCAACATTAATGGGTGTACCTGAGATATAATGTTTTATTCGTTTCCCATTAACAACCTTCAGGTTAGTACCTTCGGCATTATTAAGTTTGATAGCCAGATCGATAAACCTCCTCGATAACATAGGGTCCTTCCCACTTGGAGAGGAGTTTTCCTACAAAGAATCTGAAACGAGAGTTGTACAAAATAACATGTTCTCCAACTTTGAACTCACCTTTGGATTCTTTTATCATGCCATCTTTCAACTTTTTCTTTAAATAACTTGGCATTTTCATAAGCTTAGGTTCGCCATTCATCTAATGAGCTAATATCAAATAACCTCTTCTCACCACCAAGTTTGAAATCATAGTTGAGTTCTTTAATTGCCCAATAGGCTTTATGTTCTAACTCAAGAGGCAAATGACAAGATTTTCCATAAACCATTTTATAGGGAGACATACCCATAGGAATTTATATCTTGTTCTATAAGCCCAAAGTGCATCATGTAGGTTCTTAGACCAATTCTTCCGGGACCTATTGATAGTCTTTTGTAAAATTAATTTTATTTCTCTATTGCTAAGTTCAACCTGACCACTAGACTGAGGATGATAGGTTGATGCAATTCTATGGTTAACATCATACTTGGCAAGCATTTTACGGAAAACACCATGAATAAAGTGTGAACCACCATCAGTCATTAAATATATAGGGACTCCAAACCTTGGGAAAATAACATCTTTAAGAATTTTAATAAAGGTGTTGTGATCAACACTACAAGTTGGAATAGCTTCTACCCACTTAGTAACATAATCAACAGCAACCAAAATATGAGTATACCCATTAGAGGGAGGAAAATGTCCCATGTAAAAAAATCCCCAAACATCAAATGGTTCAATATCAAGTGAATAATTCTTAGGAATTTCTTGACGCTAACCGATATTACCTATTCTTTGACAATCATCACAAGATAAGAAGAACTTCCGAGCATCCTTGAAGAGAGTAGGCCAATAAAACCCAGATTGCAATACCTTGTGAGTAGTTCTGTCTCCGGCATGATGTCCACCATAAGCTTCGGAGTGACATTTCCATATGATTTGTCCCTGTTCGTGCTCAGGTACACAACATCTAATAATACCATCTACTCCTTCTTTATAAAGATGTGGGTCATCCCAAAAGTAATGCCTTAAGTCATAGAATAATTTTTTCTTCTGTTGGTATGTAAAGCTAGGGGGGATGTATTTAGCAACAATATAATTAGCATAGTCAGGAAAACATTTATTGAAGCTAATTCTCATCAGGAAAACTACCATTAATAGGTTGTGGGTCATCAATAATATTCTCCAACCTAGACAGGTTATCAGCTATGGCGTTCCCCGCTCCTTCTCTATCAGTGATATGCAAACCAAATTCTTGTGGCAAGAGAACATATCGAATAAGCCTAGGCTTGGCATCCTTCTTTTCCATAAGATATTTTATTGCAGCATGATTAGTGTGAATAATTAATTTTAAATCTACAATATAGTATCTAAATTTATCACAAGCAAACACCACTGCTAGAAATTCCTTTCAGTAGTAGCATAATTTCTTTGTGCATTATCTAGAGTTTTACTTGCATAGTAAATAACATTTAGTTTCTTATCAACTCTTTTTCCTAGAACAACACCAACAACATAATCACTAGCATCACACATAATTTCAAAAGGCAAGTTCCAATCAGGTGGTTGAACAATAGGTTCAGAAATTAAGGCTTTCTTGAGTGCTTCGAAGGCTTCTAAACAATCATCACCGAAAACAATAGGAGTATCCTTTTGCAAAAGATTTGTAAGAGGCCTAGAAGTTTTAGAGAAGTCCTTGATAAATCTCCTATAGAAACCAGCATGACAAAGGACACACTACAAAAAAATACACTTCCGTGATGATACGTGTTTGTCACAGTAGGTCGTGTTTTTTGTCATGCATGTACATCCATGACAAATTTATGACAGAATCAAGATAGTCATACATGTGCTGTCGTAGAAGTGTTCCATGACATTACCAAAATTATCATCACGGAAGTGTCCACTTCCATAACGATAAATCGTGCGTCACAGAAGTGCTTTCATCAAGGGTGACTGACACGTGGCATCCACCGTAACGGAACGCCGTTAAGCTATCGGGTCGGGTTTTGGATTCGATAACCCGTTAACAGCCCCGACCAATGGGGATTTTCCACGTGTAAAATCATCATTGGCTGGAGGAAACACGTGTCTACTCATCGTTGGGATAGATGTCATCCACTCATTGGATGGAAGGCACCTATGATACGTCGACACGTGGCATGGTCCAACAGAGGCCCATTCCTGTGAAAAGTCTGGCCCATTTGACCTGGTCAAAATGTGGCGGGCTGGCCCATGGAAAGCCTGTTAACGGCCTGTTCGAATATAGCCCATTTACAGTCCGCTAACCCAAGGCCCGTTATGCCCTATCCGAATTAGGCCCACTAGCGTCATTTGGGCCACCCAATATGATTCCAGCCCGTTTTCGCTTCTGGCCCATGTATGGCCCATGACGTCTTTCGGCCCATATGAGGCCCTATGTAACTCTTGGCCTATTAACGGCCCATGGTGAAACTGGCCCGTAATGAGCGGTGTATCAATTTACACCCATTAACGGCCCGTGGTGAAGCGGCCCGTAATGAAACGATGTATCACTTTATACCCATTAACGGCTCGTTATTCCGTTGGGTCATTTCCAGCCCATGTTATCTTTCGGCCTTCTCAGAGCCCATTTATTCTTGGGCTCATTTCCAGCATTTGTTTACTTACGGCCCGTTACTGTCATTTTCTGCTTGTGGGCCAAATTCAGCCCGTGGTTACAGTCGGCCAGTTTGTGGTCCGCTAATACGTTGGGCCGTTTTCATAGCGACATGAAATACGGCCTATTAACGATGGCCTGTTATGGTCAGCCCATGAACGGACTATTCCAACTCTAGCCCGTTTACGGCCATAATGCGGCCTGTTATTGGCCCACGTTATCATACTGCCCGTATAAGGCCCATTGATTATATGGCCCGTAAAAAGCCCATTGTTTCTACGGCCCTTAGAAGGCCCATTGTTTCTACGGTTGATAGAAGGCCTACTGTTTCTACGGCCCATAGGAGGCCCAGTGTCACTACAGTAAATATTAGCCCATGGTTATTGTAGCCTAGTTTTTAAAAATAGGTTATTGCAGCCACTAGCAAACCGCGGAAAAAGAACTGCAATGAGTACAAGCAAACAAATAAACAAGACAACACGGAAATAAATAAGCAAGCAACTTACGCTAGGCTATCACGGCTATCACATATTACATCCACTGGGCATCAAAGTTCGCCACCAGTACAAATAAACGCGCCGACAAAAGAATATATAAAACTGAGAGCACTTCAGAAGGCACTAGGCCTTGCCAGGAAGGGCCCCCAAACAGCTGAAGAAGCTGAGTAGACCTCAGTGTTGTCAACAATAGATGCATCAACACTAGATTTAAGGCTTGATGGTGCGCACGGAAGTCCTCTGACATCATCATTACATATTTGACTTCAAGTCGGAGCTGAGCTGAAGCAAGCCATTCCGCTTTAAGTTGAGACTGAAGAAGTCGAACTGATTGAGGCAGCGACTGCACAGAGGTTGTCTCACACCTGCTGGTGAGTAGCTTCAACTCATTGTCTTCATCAAGACAGGACCTTGGGGTCATCTCGCTGTCCACAATATGGTTTGGCTCACTATCTTCCCTAAAGTTCTGCCTGGCGTAAGAGATATGACTCTGAAAGAGAAACAAGGAGAGACGTAACAGGTTTCACAATTATATAACCAAATAAATGGATCTGTTCTGCATAATTAAGGAACATGTTTTTACAACTACAATTTGAAACTGGTAGTTGTTGCAAACATCCAATCAGATGTAAACAGCAAAGCAAACAACAGTGGAGGAAATGATGCCTATCCAAATCTATACTAGAACAAAGTTTGAAGGCTTGAGAAAAATGAACTTACATTACATGTTAACACGGGCTGGACAAAGCCCTTCTCCATGTTGATGTAAGGATAATTCAATAAATTCCCCAAAGAAAATTCTTTATAAGCGTTGCCATTATTCTACATTTTGCAAAGAGTAAATATAGATCAAATAATATTGGAAGAAACAGAGGATAATGAAGCTCAGGTGCAGACTGATGATACATAATCAAATAGCAATTATTAAGTACAGCGTTACAAGGCAAAAGGGAGAGAGGTACTGACGAGAGCAATGCAGAGCCCATTATTGTTTTGATCCTTTGAGCAAGGAGATTCATCTGAAATTAGTTTTCATACAAGAGAGAAGGTAAGGCACAAGCAGAAATTTAGGAGTTCAAATTTTGAATTGATATCATAGAGCAGTACTGACTGGGTTCCCAGCAGTTCTAATAGGGGTTTAGCCACTGGAGTAGGGGTAAAGTGTGGTACAGTTGGGCCTGTGTTTTCTGTGGCTGCTGATCTATCTGATTTAACAGGTATCACTACCTTTTCCAAATACCTAGTTTGTACTCCTTGAGGATCTGCACTCACCCTCTTCCTTTTGGACATCTATTACGAAAAAACAACATTTGACTGGAAAAACATAGTGTGACGACACATGGAATAGGTACAGAAAATGGATAGGTATGGCATATAATCATATATGATGCTTAAACTAAGCAGATGGTGAGATGCAAAATATGTGCGACCAATACAACTTTGCAAAGCTAGAGCAAGCACCTTGATGGGTGAATAAGATAGGCCATCCTCCACCATGCCAAGTTTGTTAGCCAGTGGATCGTTCCAAAATATTCCTCTCGTGCGCCTATTCTCATAATCATTTTGATAATGTTCAATATCGACATCATGAAAACATAAAAACAAGTGAGATTTTCTTTGTAATGCGAAGTGATTCTAATCCAATCTGCCTCCTGTAAACCCCTTTGTGCTATCTCTGTAATTCTTTTAAAAGATGCCATGCATGCTGTAATTTGTTGTGTGCATTAATATAATGTGGCCTACTACTCAAAATATGAGAGCTCGTAAGTGATGACACTTCGCAGATGATAACCGACATATAGTAAAGAAGAACAAGTCGACTGACTGTGATTCAAAATATACTAAGGGAGAACAACTCGACCTGACCAGTCGACCGCAAGAGAAGAGTATCATCTTAAAGAAGAGCAGAAGAGCGAGCAGATTGAAGATATTACAAGTCTCTCAATACAATGTCGGTTGGCCACCCATGATGAACCAGAGCGAACAGAGAAATACTATTCTTTCTGGTCTCTCCATATGTGGCTCACATGCAGTTCGAAACTAAAGTAGGAACATTTAGCTCACCAATTAAACATCTCTCTGTTTTACTAATATCAGCAATAATATCAGATAAGAATTTGTACAACTAAGCTTGTTTAGCTCGATGGGTGGAGCAGTGCTATTACGACACGAACCACGTAGCCTGATTGTGGTCATCGTAAAATGGGGAAAACATAAGCATGATGAGTACAGTGTTGACCGTGGTAGTGGGATGGTAGATCTGAAGATGCAAACCGCGCAAAGGTTAGTTAGCAACCGATGTTTGCTTTGAAATAACAACTACGATTTGGTATGGACAAGAAAGTATGGTCAACAAGTGACAAAGAAAGGCAATTATGCTGTCTCTCTATATGTCACGACATGCATTTGGAAACTCAAGTGGGACCTTTAGCTAACCAATTAAATGTGTCGGTTAACTAATATCAGTATCATATCACAATCATATTTGAACAACTAAGCTTTCGAATTCTGAGTGTTGTGTTGTTTAGCTTGAAGGGTGGAGTAATGACAGTATGACAGAAAGCACCTACGCAGATCATAGTAGAGTAGATAAAAGTGGAAAACCCTAAGCATCAAGAGAAAAATCAGGAAAGTGAAACTAGCTGGACCAGTGGGTGGCGCACATGCTTTTCGAAACGAATATAGGAACATTAGGTGACCAATTAAACGTTCTCTGTTTTAGCGATATGAACATCATATCAGATTCGTATTTCAACACGTAAGCTTTGGGTTGAGGTCTTGAGGAGCAGTGCTAGCATGACACGAAGCACCTACGATGATGGTAGTGAATATAAAGGGGGGAAACCATAAGCTTTACGAGTATAGTGCCCGTGCCATGGCAGATCTGAAGGTGCAAACCGTACAAAGCTACTTCGCCAACCAATGTTTGCTTTCAACTAGCCACTACGATTTGGTACGGACAAGAAAAGTACGGTAAACAAATTACGATCTATTTTCGGGTGAGATCAATAACTTAAGCACATATGGAAGAGTACCACCTCTCTTGCGGCGCCCGTGTAGGCCTATGCTGATATGTTGAGGTGCTGCGGGTGCGATGGCTGTCGTGGCGGGGAAGAAGACTTTAGGCAATGACGGCGGCCGGGTCGGGGGATATATCCTGTTGCCGTGGACGAGGCGGTCGTAGGAGAGGCAACGGCAAGGTGGACGACGGCGCCGATGAAGCAAGAGGATGCGATGAAAGGATCCTGGTCTAGCGCCGTGGATGAGAGACGTCCATCTCTTGCAGTGGATGACGGGGTAGGGCTAGTGGCTCCAGCAAGGTGGAGGATGGGGTGGCGGACGGAGGAGGCTGGCCGCAGTGCGGAGGTTGTCGCGCCGCCGATGGTGTATGAATGAGGAAATGGAGGGGAGGGGGATCTCAAACTTTGGGACGCGCTTCTCTGAAATGGGGAAAGTTACGAACTTATCCCCCGTTTAAAATTTCGGACATCGCGTCGGTTGGGGATAGGACTGTAATCTCGCGTCTCCCAAATATTTGCCGGTAACTATTTCGGGCGAGGAGAGGGTGTTTTTCCGCCCACGGTTGGCGCCCACGGTGTATGAACGGGGCTGACAGGTAGGGCGGTTGTGTCACGTCTGATGGAAGTTACACATCTGCCCCTATTTAAAATATTAGCCTCCATCGATTTTGGACGAGGAGAGTTTGTTTTGCCGCCCACCGTGTATGTATGGGGAAATGGAGGAAGAGACACATGTCTTTCGGACGAGCTTGAATCAAATGTGTTTTGCCGCCCACGTTTGGTGCCTTTACTGTGCGAATGGGCTCAGAGGCCGTCGTGTCACGTCGATTGAAGTTACTAGTCTACCCCTATCGGCGATCTTGTAAATCCGGTCGATAAGGATGTACTCGATGTCGGGGGTAGACAGTAATTTCCAGCTCGCAAACACTTGCTTCGGGCAGCCCACAAATTATAGTGGGTGTTTAGCCGCTTCGTTCAAAACTTGGGAGAATTAGCATTCACGTTTGCCCTGGGACCTGGCAAACTAAATTCAAATCCAATTTATATTCGATTACGAATATCCACAGATAATTATACATTTTGTTATTTATTTCTTCGACACCACAACAAAGATTTATTCCACCTTTATATGTGATTATGATTTAGAAATGTCGTGATCTTCAAATTCAGTAGGTTGGATACACTCTGATTCAAAGAGTTTTTTCATCCAATACAATATGCTCACACGAAAAAGAGTTCACCTTATATCAATCAAACAAGTACTAAGGATTACCTCGCCTAAAATATTCGGATCATTACAACACATGGACAACATGGAATTCCGGACAACATAGGGGGTCTTGCAACGTAATCCGTTCAGAAGTACAATAATCTAATGACAATTTCAACTGGTATCTAAAGAAGAACCGGGATTACCTTGGGCTTCAGATAGCAGAAACAGCAGGACCTCCTCCGTCTTCAAATGCAACATCCTTACTTCCTCCAATTCTTGGGTTGCTTGCATAATGCGTGCCGCTAATTCTGTAATTTCCAGCCTCAAGATAAAGATTACCTCATTCATGGCAGCCACACCATCTCTTTCTGCCTCTAGTAGAGCCTCAAGCACTATAATATCTGTGCTCACACTGCTCTCCGGCGGTGTTGCCTCTGAACTGCTACCATCTGGTAACATGGATGGCACACTACTTCCACAAATAGATTCTGGGGTTGTACATTGTGTCCTAGTGTGAACGGAATCCTGAAAGGTTTCCGCTGGACATAAGTAAGAGATAGTTATCGTATGATCCAGGCAGTAAGCTTACATGGTAAACGAGGGAAGAATTATTGCCGAGCATGGCAAACTATATTTGAATGGTTCGAAGCAGCATCAACCGAAAAGAAATTAAAATGGTAGGATGAAACTAGGGATGTAAGTGGCAAATAAACGACATCTGCCAGTCCCATCTATTTAGTTTTTGCTACCTCCCTAGTTCATTTTCCTCAAAAAACAAAAACTCTTCTGAACTATCATACCACTAGTGGACTTTAATCGGGATTAATCGGGACCTAGTTGAGATCCCTAGTTGAAAGGGAGTGTACAACCGCTATATTTAAGTTGCCAAGGCATCTAAGCAGTTGGAATAATCTGAGAAAGCACTTAATAGTGTGGCCTCATATAAACTACGAACACAGTCTTGTGATGAAGTTGAGAGGAAAAGTTAAGGACTCAAATGAAATAGGCATGCATTTCTTTACGATAGTACAGCAGGCACTGGTGACATATTGTCGAACTCAGGTATAGCGTAACAACAAACAAGCATTTGAATCAAGAAATACAGCAAAGCAGACAACTGAACTATTTGTAATTCGGTAGGATTACACGTTGAGGGAACAAGCCAAGAAAGCAGCCCACTCGCATTACATTTCACATGTACTAAAACACATTGACTTACCATATGTTGTTGTGAAGCCTAGTTGTTGTTACAATGTTCTTTGAAAATATCGTCAGCATCCCGTGGTTGAAAATCTAGTAGTTGTAGTTTATTCTGCACCATCTATTTAGGTAAAATTAATTTTAATCGCATGCACTGGTCCGAATTGATCGTCAATGGTTCATCTAAACTAATGAAAGAAGGGTGTGTGCATACACGACAATATATCTGCTTCCCTCTATTTTTATGCTTGTTCGAGGTGCCAGCCCCAAAAGAACAAATATTTTGCTTGATGGGGTTGGCAGCTCCATAATTAATAGAAGCATCAAATTAGTCATGCAACTTGCGAAGATCAAGAACACACAAACAAGTAATGAACAGAACCTCGGAGCAGTGATGTAATAGCTAGCATCAGAAAATGTAGGGTAAAACGAACAAAAAGCAGCGGAACCACATGCTAGTTTGCTGAAGTGTAATTAAGCATAGAGAACATTTACCAGTCTGATGGAACCAACATGTGGCATCAGAACAAAACTAAAGCATATTAACTATATGTGCACTGGTATGTAATTTAGCACATGTAACATGTTCACTGCCAGAAGTATGGCCCTACAGGTGCAAGAAGAATAACGCGTCTCATGAAAAACTGAATGATGCCCTGAAGAAATTCAAAGGTGCGGTGCTTATGCTAGGAAAGTGAATGTAGGCGCCGGCCATTGGATGATAGTAGCTGATTCTCAGCGGCGTATGGGTATGGTTGTCATACTTGATAGCTAAGGATCACCGATGGCGCTCGTGTTTCGGTTGAGTTTGGGCCGGCTGTCGCCGTCGCTGCAGCGGCTCCGGTGCTACGGTTGCGGCGCCTGTCGACATACAAGAAAGCTCATCTGTGATAAGTGAACAGTTGCACGATAAAGATAAAAACCGAAGGAGTACAAATCAAAATAACCTGATGAGGCTGCGGCGTCGTTAAAGCAGGGCCGATGGAGTTGAATATGGCGTCCGTGGAGTGGGTCCGGTGTAGTGGACGAAGGCTTCGGCGGGCGTCTTGTATAGTGCTTTCGGTGAGGCGGATCTGTTGCCGAGGACGAGGGCTTGTATGAGGGGCCAGCGAAGGGGCGGACGAGGGAGTCAGTGAAGGGCCTACACTGTGGTGGACGAGGGCGCCGGTTAAGAAGATCCGGTGCGATGGACCATGATGGCGGTCAAGGAGATCTGGAGCGGTGGACAAGCCAGTCGCTGAAGCGGCTCTGGTGAAGTGGTGAGTTGGCAGTTGGGGGTTCCAAGGTGCGGAAGGTAGATCCGGCGGGGTGTGAGGTCCACCGCTGCGGCGGAGGACTAGATTCGTGACTTGCCGTGATTGGGGTCGTGGAGGGAAGGGGAGGGCTCAGGGAAGAATGTTGGGGGAAAGAGGGAAAACAATGGAGTTACCAAAGCAGCCCTTTTCCGTTCATGTGGCAGGGGTAAAACAGGAATATCGCATGGCCAAACTTTCGGGCGCGTGATATTTCGATGTGAGCGGGAAGTTTGAAAGCTTTTGGCGCCTAAAATTATAACTATTCTGCTCTCGTACGACCGACTATGATATCATGGCCGACAATTTGTTTGTTTTGCAAAAAAAAATGTGCAAGTTTTGAAAATCAATGTCTCCAACTCGAAACTTAGATTGTCCATTCAATTCAAATATGGATCATTGAGCTACTACAAGCAAATACCATCATAAGGTCCAATTCAAATGAAATTCCAAATGTGTTTATCCTAAATATGATGACAAAAGCCAAAATGTGTATGTGTATGAATAAAGTGAATCATTATAAAGTTTGAACATGCCCGTATGTGTATATCTCTAGGTTTGATATATGAATTTGAAATCACGAAATTCCGTCTTAAAAATGTACCTCTGTTTAAATGAATTACAAAAGCTAATGATGGAGTCGAATTCCATAATTCCAATCTTAGGTTTGTAATTCTGGTACATCAAGGTATATCACGCATGTTCAAAAGTATCGTTATCTCATAGTACAAACTGTGAAACAAATTGATCAACCATGAGTGCACAATATCTCAATTACGCTAAAGTCCCTCAAATATAGACACCTCACTCTTTATCTGAAGTCACCCCCCCACCACACACACACACACACACACTGAGAGAAGTCGTTCTCTCCCCCAGACACCAACACACGAGCACATTAACACCCCTCTCTCTTAAGTCCGGACCCCAACATAGGTCTCTATCACTTTGTCTCCCAGGCATGCACACATCTCTTCCCTCACTCTCTAGGTCTCCCGCTATCTCTCTTACCCAGGCACACGCACTATGTAGAGTGTATGTTTCCCATACACACAAGCGTCACCCCAAACGTCTATCTCCCTAGTTATGTGGTTCTCGCGCACTCACCTCACACACCACCCCCACTGCAAACAAGCACAATTTCTCTCCTTGTGCACCACTCTCCTCTTTCTATCTCTCCCACATGCGGACCCGCCCCAGCTCCTTCCCTGTATACATATATGTCGTGACTCTTTGCATAGCTCCCTAATGTATAATCGTTCTCGATTTCGCACATTGTTCTCTACACCATCTATTCTAGGTCTCTCGTGAAGTCCCTATCACACACACGATGACTCGCTTCCTCTCCGTCTCCGTTCATAGGCCAATTTCGGACAACATAAACATTGTCTCCCTATCTATACGCCATTTATGGACACAAACGACCCCTCTCGCCCCCTCTCTTCCTCTCTCTCTCTGTCCCTCTCTCTCTCTCTCTCTCTCTCTCTCTCTCTCTCTCTCTCTCTCTCTCTCCGTCGCTAGCTCTCTCTTTCTCTCGCTCTCACACCCCTCTCCCACACACACACTCGATGTCTCTTCCCAATAGTCTGCTCCCCCCGCCCGCATGTACATGTATATGTGTCTCCACGTTACACAACACAAAGCCCCATGTACATGTCTCTCTCTATTCTCCACACACATAGACACAAAGAATTTGTTATCATTGCCTCAGTCTCTAACATATCGCACACGCAAACTGTCTGTCTCTCTTTCTCTCGCAAACACGCTCAACAAGGGTTTCCCCGTGAAAACTTACCGTCTACTCATCAACAGTCGTGGCAGTACGGCGAACACGAGACGTGAAAAAGAATAAATCTACACGTGCCTAGACCACCTAGTATGACTACTAGGACTAGAGCAAGCCAAAAAGCGCGCCGCCGTCACCCCCTCCTTGTGGGCGACGGGAAAATCTTTCCTTTACACAGTCGAGAAGTCATTGTGCTAAGGCCCCACATGCCGAGGCCTTGAATAGATTGTAGATGCTAGTTTACGGAAGCAAGTATCAATAATATGTTTGTATCTCCATACTTATATTTCTTCTTTTATAAAAAACCGAGTTGGTGATGATGGTACGTGTGCCATCTTGCAATATAGACCATCTGATCAATATATGACGGATGGAAATTAAACTAAAAGATACCCGCACCCCTCTCCACATTTGCAGACAAGGCCTTCTCTCTCTCTCTCTCTCTCTCTCTATCTATCTCTCTCTCTCTCTCTCTCTCTCTCTCTCTCTCTCTCTCTCTCTCTCTCTCTCTCTCTCTCTCCGTCGCTAGCTCTCTCTTTCTCTCGCTCTCACACCCCTCTCCCACACACACACTCGGTGTCTCTTCCAAATAGTCTCCTCCCCCCGCCCGCACCCGTGCTATCTCGCTACTACATATGTCACACCATTCCCCCTTCCCTTATACTAGGTTTACATCATCAGTGGTCTCTACTCCACATACACTCTCTCCTGTCACACACAAGCAGTGCACAAACACACACAGACACGCACAAACACCCATTTATCTGGATCCTCATCTCTCCCCATGTTCGCATGTGTATCTCACACAATCACTCTCTAATTATGTATATGTGTCTCCACGTTACACAACACAAAGCCCCATGTACATGTCTCTCTCTATCCTCCACACACATAGACACAAAGAATTTGTTATCATTGCCTCAGTCTCTAACATATCGCACACGCACACTGTCTGTCTCTCTCTCTCTCGCAAACACGCTCAACAAGGGTTTCCCCGTGAAAACTTACCGTCTACTCATCAACAGTCGTGGCAGTACGGCGAACACGAGACGTGAAAAAGAATAAATCTACACGTGCTTAGACCACCTAGTATGACTACTAGGACTAGAGCAAGCCAAAAAGCGCGCCGCCGTCACCCCCTCCTTATCGGCGACGGGAAAATCTTTCCTTTACACAGTCAAGAAGTCATTGTGCTAAGGCCCCACATGCCGAGGCGTTGAATAGAATGTAGATGCTAGTTTACGGAAGCAAGTATCGATAATACGTTTGTATCTCCATACTTATATTTCTTCTTTTATAAAAAACCGAGTTGGTGATGATGGTACGTGTGCCATCTTGCAATATAAACCATCTGATCTATATATGACGGATGGAAATTAAACTAAAAGATACCCGCACCCCTCTCCACATTTGCAGACAAGGCCTTCTCTCTCTCTCTCTCTCTCTCTCTCTCTCTCTCTCTCTCTCTCTCTCTCTCTCCCTCCGTCGCTAGCTCTCTCTTTCTCTCGCTGTCACACCCCTCTCCCACACACACACTCGGTGTCTCTTCCAAATAGTCTGCTCCCCCCGCCCGCACCCGTGCTATCTCGCTACTACATATGTCACACCATTCCCCCTTCCCTTATACTAGGTTTACATCATCAGTGGTCTCTCTACTCCACATACACTCTCTCCTGTCACACACAAACGCGTGCACAAACACACACTGAGACACGCACAAACACCCATTTATCTGGATCCTCATCTCTCCCCATGTTCGCATGTGTATCTCACACACTCACTCTCTAATTATGTATATTTGTCTCCACGTTACACAACACAAAGCCCCATGTACATGTCTCTCTCTATCCTCCACACACACATAGACACAAAGAATCTGTTATCATTGCCTCAATCTCTAACATATCGCACACGCACACTGTCTGTCTCTCTCTCTCTCGCAAACACGCTCAACAAGGGTTTCCCCATGAATAACTCACCGTCTACTCATCAACAGTCGTGGCAGTACGGCGAACACGAGATGTGAAAAAGAATAAATCTACACGTGCTTAGACCACCTAGTATGACTACTAGGACTAGAGCAAGCCAAAGAGCGTGCCGCCGTCACCCCCTCCTTGTCGGCGACGGGAAAATCTTTCCTTTACACAGTCGAGAAGTCATTGTGCTAAGGCCCCACATGCCGAGGCGTTGAATAGAATGTAGATGCTAGTTTACTGAAGCAAGTATCGATAATACGTTTTTATCTCCATACTTATATTTCTTCTTTTATAAAAAACCGAGTTGGTGATGATGGTACGTGTGCCATCTTGCAATATAGACCGTCTGATCTATATCTGACGGATGGAAATTAAACTAGAAGATACCCGCACCCCTCTCCACATTTGCAGACAAGGCCTTCTCTCTCTCTCTCTCTATCTCTCTCTCTCTCTCTCTCTCTCTCTCTCTCTCTCTCCGTTGCTAGCTCTCTCTTTCTCTCGCTCTCACACCCCTCTCCCACACATACACTCGATGTCTCTTCCAAATAGTCTGCTCCCCCCGCCCTTTTAGTGCTATCTCGCTACTACATATGTCACACCATTCCCCTTCCCTTATACTAGGTTTACATCATCGGTGGTCTCTCTACTCCACATACACTCTCTCCTGTCACACACAAAGCGTGCACAAACACACAGGACACGCACAAACACCCATTTATCTGGATCCTCATCTCTCCCCATGTTAGCATGTGTATCTCACACACTCACTCTCTAATTATGTATATGTGTCTCCACGTTACACAACACAAAGCCCCATGTACATGTCTCTCTCTATCCTCCACACACATAGACACAAAGAATCTGTTATCATTGCCTCAAGATTATCTAACATATCGCACACGCACACTGTCATCTCTCTCTCTCTCTCTCTAAACCACGCTCAACAAGGGTTTCCCGTGAATAACTTACCGTCTACTCATCAACAGTCATGGCAGTCTGGCGAACACGAGGCGTGAAAATAATAAATCTACACGTGCTTAGACCCCCTAGTATGACTACTAGGACTAGAGCAAGCCAAAAAGCAAACCGCCGTCACCCCCCTCCTTGTCGGCGACGGGGAAATCTTTGCTTTACACCGTCGAGAAGTCATTGAGCTAAGGCCCCACATGCCGAGGCATTGAATAGAATGTAGATGCTAGTTTACGGAAGCAAGTATCGATAATACGTTTGTATCTCCATACTTATATTTCTTCTTTTATAAAAACCGAGTTGGTGATGATGGTACGTGTGCCTTCTTGCAATATAGACCGTCTGATCTATATCGGCGGATGGAAATTAAACTAAAAGATACCCGCACCCCTCTCCACATTTGCAGACAAGGCCTTCCCTCGTTCATCCTTATCTCCAACAAACCTCATTGTTGAGAAATTAAGAAAGGAAGCCTCTGGAACAAACTGGCCTGGTGGCCGCTGCCGGCGTCGTCAATCCCCATGCCTCCGCTCAGTCCGACCACCAACCACCACCACACACAAATCCTCTTCACCTTATCTCATATTTCTCGAGATATCATTAGTTTTTATACATGGGATTACTCCCGCAAGGGTCAATCACAACAAGTTTTTTTATAAAAAAATGCATCTTGATGTTCCGTTAATGCACGGATCTTGCTAGTACTCCTACACAAGACTAAGTTGGTGATCTTTGGTGTAATACGCCATCCGTCGTTTCTGACCATTATATCTACATCTAACGATTGTCAGGTAAGTTGTTGCCTTTTCTCACCAACATCCCACTTGTCTACCAATTTGCAGAAAACCCATAATTAGTATCTTAAAACCAACCACATCCCTCCCTGACCTCACCAAAACAGCCCAAGGAATATATTATAATTGAAACATAATATACATATGTATATCAAAATTAGGGTGTTGTGTACCAAGTTTGTGAATAAGTATTATTCTAATTATGATTAGATTGCAACGGACATGAACATTGCTAGTATTTCCAACCATGTATTTTTTCTAGTATTCCATAGTTTCGAGTTTTCCATCAAGATATTAGTCACTCATGCTTGATATTTACTTTCAATCATGTACACATGTGCACTATGTAACTAGCCTTGCTTATTGGCTTCCAAAGCTTAACTTTCACTCCTACTTACAATATGTAGAGTATTTAACAAAAAACTACCACTTTCAGCCATCCCTAGGAAGAATCTATTGTACAAAAAATAGCAAAAACATACCCAAAATTTCTTAATCCACGCCAAAAACTACTACTACCTCTGTTTCAGTTTTATCACCCTAATGTAAACTATATAGCACAAAACTTATACCTTTTGAAAGTAGAAACTCCATAGTTTATGTTGGTATATTTTTTGTAATATATGACTTGTATTAGCTTGGTCAAATTGATGACCTAGGGGTACGCCCACGCCGTGTAAACTGAGAGAGAGGTAGTACCTAGTACTCCTACCGATTAGGTTCGTTTAAACCCATTTATGACTGGGTTGGCCCACACGTCCGTCTTGTGAGGCAGCTTAAACCAACACATTTTGTTTGACCGTTGACACGAGGGACCCACATCTGACCTTCTATCCTGTTATTCCCCCTCAAATCATTATTTTTCCTGAACATTACTTCAAACAGTACTGATGCGTGTTCGTCGGTGGCGCCGGTGATGAGCGAGTTGGCCGCCGCTCCGCCGGACAGGCCGGACGCCGCGCTGGCCTCCACACGGGTTGGCAGGCTGGCCCGAGCATGACTCACGAGCGAGCAAGCCGCCGCGCTGGCGTTCACTGGAGCCAGATGGCTGGCCTGAGCGCGGCGCGCGCGAGCAAGCCGCCGCGCTGCCGTGCCAATCTAGCTAGCAAACCTTGCAGACAAGCAGCTGGACGGAGCTATCTTGGCTAGCTAGCGGCCGCGAGCGCCGGACGGAGCTGGCATCCGGGCTGCCGCAACATGGGCTCCGCACCGCCGGAGGTTTTGACCTTGCCTTCGGCAAGGCGGCGGTAGCTGCGTCCCATGGCCGAGGTTGACTAGGTGGACGGGCCGGAGGTAGGAGGTCACTCGAGGATTATGGTTGGTAAGAGCATGTACAATGGTTGATAAGGTAGTCTTATCTTAAGTCTGCCACGTATGCAAGTGGTAGTAGTTTCTTGGCATTTTAGTGGTTTCTTGCATTATTAGGGGTTTCTTGTAAGGAACAATGTACGTACTACTAGCGACAAAAGCGATTCTAGATTGCGTTGTACTCCAGCGAGTACTACTAGTGGTCGTGAGTGTATACCTCGTTTTGTGGGTTCGATCCCGGCGAGCGTCTGGCGGCCTTTTAAAAAATAGTACTACTACACTTCGTTGCGAGCCAATATTTTACACGGGTAGTTTGAGTTTTGAAGTCAAGCAGACGTGCGGCCCCTAATCTGGGTGCCTTTGGACAGCCTAGCCACATGAGCGGGTTTTCCTTCCCGGCATCCCGTGGCTCGCGTGCTCGCCCTAGCCGCACCTCGCTTGCAGCTTCCTCATCAGCTAGTAGTACCATATTTAAACTAGCGCCTCCCAATTAAGCCCAAGGAGCCGGAAAAGCCTCGTGGGATATTGGGAACTGTGCAATATGGCTCTGTACTCTATGTAAAGTGTTGTACTACTAGTACTCTGTAGCTTGTGGCGTTGCACGCGTGGGCTTCACTCCATTATCGACTCTACTATAAAAGAAATTCCTCTTGACGTGTTTTTTTAATGGAGGAAAAAGCTTTGCTTCATCTCATTCATAAAGAAGGAACTACTAACAAAGTTCGACGAGATCCATTACACCTCCACAAATGGAAGCGAAAAGCCTAGTCTCGTTGTATCAAATAACTCAAATGTTCTGCCCCCGCAGTAACCGTCGCTGATAAACAGGCTGCTAGTGTGTGCGTGAGAGGAGCGGCTGAGTAGGCCAGCTACTCCTACGTGAGAGGAGCGGCTGAATATAGCACCGAGAGTACCCACTAGGCCACT
Source organism: Aegilops bicornis (assembly GCA_021605145.1). Lineage (NCBI taxonomy): Eukaryota > Viridiplantae > Streptophyta > Magnoliopsida > Poales > Poaceae > Aegilops > Aegilops bicornis. The sequence continues at coordinate 48,879,108 of CM038675.1, read as the reverse complement.
ACGCAGATGTACTTCCCCTGCATTGATAGTACAGCGATGGTTCTAGAGAACAGTAGTACCCTCCACTTCCAACTGTAGCTCCTTGGCCCTGAGATTCAAGAGTTCAAAACTGGTGCACTATACTAGACTAGACTAGACTAGAAGTACAGTACATCGCACTAATACTCGTAGTTGAGAAAAGTAGTACTGGTACTGCTACAGTACGAGTACGTACTCCTCCGTCACATAATGTAAGACGTTTTTTGACACTAGTTGGCGTGTACAAAAATGGCAAAAACATACCCAAAATTTCTTAATCCACGCCAAAAACTACTACCTAGTGCCAAAAATTTCTTACTAGTGCTATTATTTACAGTGTAATGCAATCCCATAACGTTCCATAATTCTAGTACTAGTAGTAAATAATAGCCTCACCCCTTCGCTGAGGAACGATCTACAGTTGGAAGGGACGAGGCCCTGTGGTTACTACGCTCTTATCTCCTCCTCGCCAGTTCCCCTCCCCCCGAAGAGAAGGCAGTTCGTCGCTGCTCCCATGGATTCACCAGGCGGTTCTCCTCCTCGTCGGGGCTGGGAGACCTTGGACGATGATCCTCTAGGAGAAATCGCACGCCGCTCCGACGTCCTCACCGCCGCAAGACTCGGTGCTTCCTGCACCAACTTTTTCAAGACACTGCTTAAACAGGTTTGTGAAAAGGCCATGCTTGTTGGTCTTTCATGCGTCCTCGAGGAGAAGGTTCTTCTATGGGACAATCCTTCGATTAGTCCACCGCTCCCTGGCCATGGTTGCATGTTGACTCCGATAGAGTTGCCGACGTTGAGAGGTAGTCGGATTTTGTCCAATGAGCAGGTCATTAATGGAGTTTGATCATGTAGTACTTAGTTATTCCATTTCCATCCCGTAATTTCTCCGCTGCCCACCGTCTTATATATAGGTTTGGGTCTGTGCCAACGAACATTGGATTGCATACCTCCAGCCGGATACCACCATCATTTTGCACAACATCCACAGCAGTGCGGCCGTTCCGGTAGACCCCTTCTCCACCATTGGGATCGGCCTTCCGGACTGGCTGGGCTTGAATACGTATGATGATGCCAACATGAGATTGAAGAAGATAGCAATTGCGGACCCGCCCGACAAAGCGGCAGCGGCTACGACGATTACTATCTCATCGTGGTGTTCGACATAAGGATTGCCATCAATGCAAGACGCAGTAACGGCAGAAGCTGGCGCATGTTGGCGGCGGCAGATTTGTACCCCTACACGTTCGAAGACGCCGTGCGCCATCTAGGCTGCATCTTCGCGGTGACAAGCCAAGGGACTTGTTTCATCTGGTTGCAATCATAGGTACGGGAGATTACAAACGGAATGCACAAACCATCATTTGCATCCCTAATGGTACTCCATTATTTTGCAGGGACCAGTAATCCCCATATCAAAATAAGATCGCCGATCCTGGATGTGCATTTGCATCCGCGATTCGGTCTAACCTGGAACCTTGTAGCTGACTTTGGCATATTGGGATCAACTATGTTAGCAGTCGTTACCCATGGTACCACTGATGTGCAACATGGTCACACAATCTACCACGATCGGACCGTCACCATCTACCCAGGTATTCCATTTTTTGACCCTCTCGCCTTCTCTTTCATTGTTGTACTAGTAGTATACTTAGTACTACTAGTAGGAGTACTTTTTACCTTGGAGGGCAGCGTATAGCTAGTTGGGCCCTTGAAGACTTGAACCCACTAGCTGCCACCATTTTTGTTTTTCCATGTCTTACTATCTCATCCATGTAGCCAAGAGTGGCTATATATAATAAGCCGGTTATTTTACTTCCTCTATACCGGAGTAGTACTATTTGCTGCGCAGTATTACTGACCGCCATATTTGAGCACAACATTATTATGCACTGACCTTGACTATGTACGTCACCATATGTCCAGATCTGGGATGCCGCGTGTACTAGATGAACGGCGCCGAGTTCGACCCCGGTGATGCTACGTGGGTGCCGAGGAACACTCTTGGAGAGTACTCGCTTTTCATCGGGGACAGCTACCCCATTGTGAAGCGGATGCCACCTTCCGTGCATGAAACAGAAGGCCTGCCGTTCATGAAGCATGGTTGTGTCTTCATTGCGCACCGCCGGATGAACGACATGCTGGGACACGCTATCCCTGATTTATGCCGCTTCAGCTTGGACGAGTCTCCATCGTGTGGAACCGGACTAGGAAGCTGCGACAATGATTCCCGTTGCCCACCGCTATGGATCGTGTCATCCATGAAGAACACCTGGGACTGGAACCTGCAGGAGGACATGCATGTAGCCCATCTATAACGTGTAAGTGGAGTACGGTAATTGTGAACGGTAGCGCTGTGAATATATGTAGACTAGTCGTGCACAAATTTATCACATGAATTGGAGATGAACTTGTGTGGCATACTGGCATTTGTCCTTTAGATTTTATTACTACAAAATGTGTTATGTGTACGTGCAACTTGTGTGGTTGTTGCACGGGCTCCAACACACTCTTTGAGAAAAAAAGGTGGCACGGCTTTGGATATACGTGACGTGGCGGCATCATACAGTAGCATCGTTCGCTATAGTTGTAGTACACTCCTACTAGGACGACAACTCCTATAAAACCTTGTTCTTGGCTCTTTGCCTCTTCGGGAGGTTCAACAGTTCGTACTCGTGTGAACCTTGCACTTGCCTCTTCGCCTCTTCGGAAGATCCAACAATGATGATACTACAGTACAATATGCGTCTGGCAATCTGACACCGATTGAACTGCTGCACGTCCACCGCAAGGGCGAGGGCGAGGGCGAGGGAGAGGAAGAGGGAGAGGGCGCTGTAGTCAAAACCCTCTACTCGTCCTACGAACCACCGCGCGCGTGGGCGAGGGAGAGGCGTAGTAAGCAAGCTTCTCCTCGTCCAGCGAGTTGATGGGACACATCAAAGCAGTACTAGTACTAGTAGTAGTCCATACTGCGTCCTTATCGATTAATATGGCTTAACTTGAAACGAGAAAAATACACTGGCGGTCAACGTATGTAACAATACGCTCTTTCCGGTCATTATATCTAGTTTTCCGTCGATTATACGATCACTAGCTCATGGTAGGGCACCGTATTGCACCCTACTGACCGGCCACATAGTCGACGTGGCACTTTGTTGACTGGTTAAATTGTCACCTGGTTTCTGGGTCCCACCTGTCAGTTGGCGGAGCAAAGAAATCAGTTAAACAAAACTTTACGCAGGCGCCACACGAGTCCAACCCTTGCGCCCGAACCGCCCTGGCTGTGTATGTGAGTGCATGCACGTGTCCTCCCTCGGCCTTCCAACAAAGAGTGTACATCGGCTATAAAACAAAGAGTGTAGTAGTACATGATGTACATCTACACTTCCAATGCATTTAGCCTTTAATCTAAATCGATATTGATTGACTAATGCACCAACTTGTGCTGTAGGTATAGGCTACATGTCTATCCTTAATTACAGCATGCAACGGCCTTCATTTAATCTTCTTATCTCAATGGTCGCATGCACACATAAGTCTGCTACTTTTGGGCGTTAATTATACCCTGGTCAATGTGTAAATCTCTAAATGTACAATCTTTCACGGACGTTGGGAGTAGGTTGAGCACTTGAGCGTGATCGTGTGTGTCGCGTCGTGTGATGTGTGCCGCATGGGTGCGTGAGTGTTGCATGCGTCCATGTGGAGTACGTGTGAGTGTTGCATGTTGCATGCATGCATGCATGCATGGGGCTTACTCCCTCCCATTGACATGTTCATATTTCAAACTTCCTCTGTTCCCTCCATATGGTGATACTCCCTCTGTTCCCAAATACTCCAGTATGGAGTAAAAGCCTCCCTCTGTTCCCAAATACGGAGTATTTGTCTTTCTACAGATTTCAACAAGTGACTAGGTACGGAGCAAAATGAGTGAAGTGAGCGTAGAGGCATAGGGATACTGTAGAAAGGAAATCCTCGCGATCCATCATTCCCCATCTCGGTCAGAGAGAACTATTCAACTAGTCTTCACAGTGAAGTGACAATACACGCTGCAGCAGATGGGACACGTAATTAATAAGCTGAACCAGCGTGTTGGTGTTACTAAATCAGCCTTACCCAGTACTGCCATCATGTTTGCCAGTAGAGCACGCTTCCGCAAATACGCCTACGCACCTGTGTCCTCCATTAACTGACATATGGGCCCTCTTGTGGTAGACCCACATGTCATCGGTGTAACTATTTACACTCCGGAGGACGGTGCCTATATCCTGGTAGTAGTACTAGTAGAATTGAGATTTAATGCACTTTCTTCCCCGTCTTCCACTCTTCTTCCTCCTCTCTTCTTCTTCTTCCTCTCTTCCCCATCATCGGCCGCACACCATTTACCCCCACTCACTGCTCGCCCGCCCGCGCCATCTTCCTTGGTAGCTCGCGCATACCATATCCCCCTGGTCACTGCTCGACCACACGAGGAGAAGCTTCTTCGCTCGCCCGCCCGAATCCACTTCCCCGCTGGCTCGCAGGCACCAAAAACCCCAATGGCAGAACCGACTGACACGCAGAGCCGCGATTGGAATTCCCTCCCCGATGTTCTCTTGGAGCAGATCTATAGTCGTATGGACCTACTCAGCACAATCCGTCTAGCCGCATGCTCGGTGTCTTTGTACCATCTACTCGTCTGCAACCGGCCGGCTCTTTTCAAGACACCCTGCTTGCTGATGCCCGATCCTTGCAGGTGGCCCAGACACCGACTTGACGATCCTACGGAGGTTGCCGTGGTGCCCCTCGACATGCTACCACTACCCGTCCACCTGTCCTTCATGCGCGGCCACTACTGGGCGGGCATGAAGGCCAACTGGATCGTCCTCATCCACCACATCGGTAGTCTGTGGTATCTCGTGGATATCTACACCTAGCGAGAGATCACCCTTCCATCGTTGGATACCGCCGACATCGAGCCTCACGGCCCGCGGGACACTCCTGCCTACTACGCACGAGACGCGTCAAGCTTTTGGCTCGACCTCTGTTTGCAAAAAGTTGTAATCTATGAAGTGCCCACACCATCAGAAGACTACATGGATTACAAGCTCATTGCCTTGTTCAACATGGGATTAGTCTATCTGGAATCCGGTCGCCATACATGGTTATGGCTCATCATCAATCCTGTTGAGGCAACAATTCCGTCTGATGCTATAGTGCACGATGGCATCGTTTACGCGGTCGACGCACAGATTGGCTGCCTATACTGGTGGAATCTATCACCGTGTAATTGTTCTATCTCATCTCATATTTGCCTTATGAATACGACTGCCTGTTCATTTGTTACAAATTTAGAATGCATAGCATGTCTATAACCACATCATTGCTATATGTTCCTCTCATTCCTAGATTTTTATAACCACACATGTTATTGTTAGAGTTGATATGAGAACAATTGGCATCTAATGATTGTTAGAATACATATTATGAGCATAACATCATGATTGCTATATGTTACTCCCGTTTACTAGATTTTTATAACAACACATGTTATTGCTTAGAGTTGATATGAGAATAGTAGTAGTAAGTGCTATGGTAGAATATGAGTAGGCGCTATCATAGCTGTTTTCCTCTCATTGTTACATGATGTTTGAACCATGACATGTTGCTAGAATATGAAAGCCATTGGCTTATTTTTTTAACTTGGGGTATGATTATGACCACGACATTGCAATTCTCTGTCTATGATATGTGTCACTGTTATAATAATCTTAATTCCACACATAATCTGAACATGATTGTTTATTTTTGTCCTTTTGGTCTCCAATTTGAATTGTTGCAGCAGACGCAAATGCGCTGGCCTTCATGATTCCAGGACCTGGAATCATATCAGATGATGGGTGCTGGTTTATCACTCGTTCAGCTGATGGCGGTCATTTGATGCTCATTCGCACATACCTAATTGACCAAACCATTACATCAAACCACATGCAGTACAATGCGTGGGGCGTAAGTGACATTGATGGCTATGGCTGCTTCGTGTTCGAGAAATATCCCAGCTCTGTTGGCCCAGGCGTATTCAACTGGAGGCGGGTTTACAGCCTCGGCAACCACTCCTTGTTCCTCGGGCTCAATTATCCGATCATCCAACCAATCATCGATCATATCACCGGCGATGATTACTGTGCTATGCAACTTCCATTCGCGAGGGGGGGGGCTGTGTTTACACATCATACCATGGGTTTCATGAATCACCATATCCAGAGATTAAATCGACACAACTTGTTGCCGTGTAATCTTCGGTGTGTGAAAGGCATCAAGCTTCCATGCGATGGATGGCTTTTGCAAACCCGACATCTTGGCGATGTGGTTCATGCCAACAGCAAATATGCACAACTTGATTCGTGGCGATATCTAGACTGAGCCATGTATTCTGCTGGTGTAGCACGACCCTCTTTTGTTGGATATTATGTATTGTTGTTAGTTTGAAGCACTCCTCTGGTTTGAAGGATAGATACCTTCCTGGGATCAAGTGCATCCTAACTCACCTGCGTAGGATGTACTGATAATGATGATGGAGATGCTGTGCAGAAGCCATATATATATACATATATATCAGTTAGGGTTCAAGTGCGCACTTGTTAGTTAAACCTGTGTATAATTTGTGACACTAAATACGACTAGTAAGTAGTACAGTAGCAGTACTAGTATACGTCGGCCAAATTATTCATCATGTCCACACATTGAATTGACGTGACAACATGCTGCACGTGAGGTGACACAAGAATCCCGGCGGCGTGTTTGGGTATTCCGGACTTCAGATTTGGAGTACCACTTATTTGTCGAAATCTTTTTTTTCGAAACGGAGGAAAAAGATTTGCCTCATCCATTAAATAAGAGGAGAATAGAGTTTAGAGTTTTTACAAGCGCCCTTGCAAAACGGCATGGCAATTACTCTCGTACAGCTGTCGAAGAAGCGCGAGTTTTTACTCTATCGAAATCTTTCATCATTCACGTAAAACAGTCGATCGGTCATACACTGAGTACCATATAACTGGAATTACCGATGCAAGTCAAAGAAGGATTGGCCGGTGCTGCCGGCTGGCGTCAAGTTCGATCCCACGGATCAGGAGCTGATCGAGCACCTTGAGGCCAAAGTGAGTGCTGACAGCGCGAGATTTCAGTCTCTCATCGATTTGTTCATACCAACCATCGACAGCGAGCACGACATATGCTACACCCAACCTGAGAAACTTCCAGGTAAGACACCGATCGGCCGTCTACTTGCACAAACATATTCCTTTGTTTATAGCTCTATTTTTCTTTTTAGACACAGACCTGGTGAAACAACTACAATTTGACAGTTAATAAAAAGTGAAACAAGTGACTGCAACATGCCAAAGATGTTATGAAAATGCCAACTAGGTACATTAAAACCTGTATTCCACAATACTGCAGGTATCACACTGAGTGGCCTAAGGAAGCATTTCTTCCAGCGCAATTCCAGGGCGTTCAAAAGGGGCATGTGGACGCGTCGCAAGATACAGTTGGAGTGCGGCACACACGCGATGTGGCACAAGACCGGCAATACCTTACTTGTGATGGTCAACGGCCGGCAGACGGGCAGCAAAAAAGGTTCTGGTGCTACACACCAACAAGAACTTCGACCAGCAGAGGACCAACTGGGTGATGCACCAGTACCACATTGGGGACCTGGAGCAAGAGAAGGAGCGGGAGCTGGTCCTCTGCAAGATTTTCTACCAGACGAACACTAGGGCCAGGAGTAGTTTGGTATTGGTAGTTGTACTACCTTGTCATCCGCAAGTTGGTATTGTTGTTAATGATCTTTTGGTATGAACTTGCATTTGCTTCCAACCATCATGCCGAGGGTCGACGTGGATATAAAGCTGAATCATTTGTTTCGAAACGAATTCTCAGGCACCTGATTTTTATTTGATGGGTAGCATAAGCACCCGCCGTTCGAATTCCTAGTTCTGCAGTTTTTTCGAAACAAGTGCATGCAGTTATTATCACGATAGAAAAACAATATCCATGTTGCATCCCAGTTATCAGTCTGTGCTTGAAGAATTCTCTCGTTTATTGAGCACGTATATTGTTTTTTCAGGTCGAGCAAGTTTCAACTGGGTTGTAGACTGACCAGGGTTGGTTTTGTTTTTAACAGGCCCAGCCCATGACGACAGTGGGGCACAAAGATCCACCAGGTATCTACTGGCCTCTGGCGCGCCAACGTTAGTTATATTTTGTCTTACAACATCCGCAGGCAGTTTTGTTACTGAATCAAACACACATCCCAGTTCTATTTGCATCTTGAAACGCATGTCCTACACCCGTTTTCTAATCTCTACCTATAGTTTTACTAGTTCATATACACGTATCATTATATTGAAAACACATAAAATTCCCTTTTCATATTTACATCCTTATTTTTGTTGTTTTTCCCACCCAGCGCTGATTTTTTTACCACTGGTTTTCCCTTAAACTAACTCAATTGTCCCACGTCTTATTTGCTTACAAAAACAAAACAATTTTTTTGGCAAATAAATAAGTTCTTAAAACATGTTTATCATTTCGGGATTACAACAGTTTGGAGTCCACCGAAATATGCAAAATAAGGTTGAACTTTTTGACCGTGGTCCTGGGCAGAAAATGGGCTGTAATAAATTACTTAAGAATTAGCAAATGGGTTGTAAATTATAAAAAATAGCAAATGGGCTGCAAATTGTAAAAACTAGCAAATGGGCTTTATGTTATCTGCCGCGGATTTGGAGGCTGACTTGTGGGCCCACTAAGTTCATGCGTACACAAGGTTTCTTAAAAAAGAAACTTAGTCAACAATCGACTCTACCAGCGTCAGACCGTTAGATGTCAATCTAACGGCAATCGTGCTTCTTCAGTCTCTGATCTTCCTGCCCCAGCCGCCCAAACCAGCGCCGTCGGAACCGCCTGCTCCCGCCTCCCGTGGCCGGCAGTGCTGCCGGGCAGGCCTCACGGCCCCATCATACTCGCATCCCTAGCCTGTCTATCCCTCTACTCACCCACACCTCCTATTATTTTCCGGCGACGGCAGCCGAACCAGTCAACCCTCGTACTCTCCACCGAATGGGCAGCCACTGTCGTGTCTTCGCCGGCTCCCTGTCGTTCCCTTCGTAGGCCTCGTCATCGTCCACCGCCCTGGTGCTCTCGGCGCGGCGTGGTCAACGATGTCCATCCAACGGCCGTAGTGCTTCTTCAACCTCTGGTCTTCTTGCCCCAGCCGCCCAAAGCAGCGCCGGTCGTGCCGCATGCTCCTGCCTCCCGTGGCCGGCTGTGCTGCCGCGGAGGCCTCGCCGTCCCCATACTACTCCCACCGCTGGCCAGGCCATCCCTCCACTCACCCACTCCCCCTGTTATTCTGCGGCGACGGCAGCCTCACACTGCAGCCGAACCACTGAACCCTCGTACTCCTCTCCGCGTGGGCATCCACTGCCGTGTCTTCCCCGGCTCCGCGTCGTCCCCTTCCTAGGCCTCGCCGTCGTCCACCGCCCTGGTGGTCCTGGCGCGGGGTGGTCAATGTGGTCAACGACCGACTTCCATCGGAAGAGTACTGTACGTGGAGAGGCTGACAGCTGGGTCCACGGCAGCCGCAAGGAAGTGCCTCCTTATTACGCGCAAAATAATTATTCCTCCACCTGACAGCAGGGACCCACCGGACGGGCCACCAGTATTTTGCGGAAAAAACGTTTCCCCCCTGACTGCTGTGACCCACCGGACGGGCCACCGTATTTCGCGAAAAAAACGTTTGCCCCTGACTGCTGGGACCCACCGGACGGACCACCGTATTTCGCGAAAAAACGTTCCCCCCGCTGTCAGCTCGGACCCACCGGAAGTGCCTCCTTATTATGCACAGAAAAATGAATACTCCCCCTGCTAGCTGGGACCCACCATGGTGGGAGGCTGACTTGTGGGCCTACTAAGTTGACGGGGACAGAGGGCTTTGTCAACTTAGTCAACATGAACGATTCTAGCTCCAGTGACCGTACGATGTCCATCCAACTGACGGCGTGCTTCTTCAATCTCTGCTCTTCCTGCTCCAGCCGCTTAAACAAGCGATGGCGGGACTGCCTGCTCCCTCCTCCCCGCGGCCGGCTGTGCTGCCGCGCAGGCCTCACCGCCCCATCGTACTCCCATTGCTGGCCTAGCCATCCCTCTACTCACCCACACGGCCACACATGTTGTTATTCTTCGGCGAGGGCAGACGAACCAGTAAACCCTCGTACAGTCGTACTCCCCTCCGCGTGGGAAACAACTGCTGAGTCTTCCCTGCCTCCGTGTCGTTCCCTTCCTAGGCCTCGCTGTCGTCCACCGCCCTAGTGCTCTCGGCACGGCGTGGTCAACGTTGTCAAGGAGCGGCTTCCATCGGACGTGGATTGTACGTGGAGAGGCTGACAGCTGGGTCCACGGCCGCAGCAAGGAAGTGCCTCCTTATTACGCGCAAAATAATTATTCCTCCACCTGACATCTGGGACCCACCGGAAGGGCCTCTGTATTTCGCGAAAAAAACATGCCCCCAACTGACATGTTGGACCCACCAGCTATCTTCGCACGCAAGGAAGTGTCTCCTTATTACGCACAAAAAAATGAATACTCCCCCTGCCAGCTGGAACCCAGCATAGTGGGAGGCTGACTTGTGGGCCTACCAAGTTGACGGGGACGGAGGGCTTTGTTAACTTAGTCAATATGAACTATTCTAGATCCTATTATCGTACGATGTTCATCCAACGGCCGTAGTGCTTCTTCAACCTCTGGTCTTCTTGCTCCAGCCACCCAAACCAGCGCCGGTCGTGCTGCGTGCTCCTGCCTCCCTTGGCCGGCTTTGATGCCGCTAAGGCCTCACCGCCCCCTACTACTCCCACCGCTGTCTAGGCCATCCCTTTACTCACCCACACCCCCTGTTATTCTGCGGCGACAGCAGTCTCACACCGCAGCCGAACCAGTGAATCCTCGTACTCCTCTTCGCATGGGCATCCACTGCCGCATCTTCCCCAGCTCCGAGTTGTCCCCTTCCTAGGCCTCGTCGTCGTCCACCGCCGTGGTGCTCTCGGCGTGGCGTGGTCAACGTGGTCAAGGAACGACTTCCATCGGATGTGGACTGTACGTGGAGAGGCTGACAGCTGGGTCCACGGCCGCCGCAAGGAAGAGCCTCCTTATTACGCGCAAAATAATGATTCCTCCACCTGACAGCAGGGACCCACCGGACGGGCCACCGTATTTCGCGAAAAAACGATTCGCCCCCCTGACTGCTGGGACCCACCAGCTACATCTTCGCACGCAAGGAAGTGCGTCCGGGTAAAAAAATGATTCGCCCCCCTGACTGCTGGGACCCACCAACTATATCTTCGCAAGCAAGGAAGTGCCTGACAGTCGGGACACACCTGGTCGAAGCATACGTACCGTTGTCATTCTGGTCGCGAACGTGTACGTACATACTGGTCGATGTAGAGGTGCGCACGTGTCATAGTAGAGGCGCGCACGTTTCGTAGTAGAGGCGCGCATGTAGCTTGTACACGTACGTACATCGGCGAGGGTGCAAGAAAGAAAATACGGCCACGTACGTACATACGGGCAGGGTCTCGAACGCCTACTCGCGCATACGTACATGGCTGGGTCAGAACGGAGAAACAGCGTCGTCGTCGTGTTCATGGGGAGGCAACGGAATGCGTCGTGTTCATCGGGAGGCAACGGAACGCGTGGGAGCCAACCGGCTGGGTCGGAACGGAATGCGTGGTCGTGTTCATCGGGAGGGCTTGGACGGAACAGGCGATGGAAACGAGGCTGGCGTGCCGCTGGCGGAGGAAACGGCCTTGTGTTCGACCGGACACGTTCGGAACGGGGTCCTGTTAATCGGGAGGGGCCTGGCGTACCGCAAAACGGGCTACCGTCCACAGGATATTGTTCATCTCCACCGTCAACCTCCTCCAGCCTCCACGGGCTACCGTCGACCTCCTCCAGCCTCCACGGGCTCCTGTTCATCCAGCCTCCGCCGCGCGCTACTCCACCGGCTACTGTTCAACCACCCCTCCACGGGCACCACTCCACCGTCTACTGTTCATCCAGCCCTCCACACCACGGGGTCCTATTCAACCACCCCTCCACGGCCACCCCTCCACCGTCTACTGTTCATACAGCCCTCCACACCACGGGTTCCTGTTCATCCAGAGGCAACGCCACCGCTCACTGTTCATCCAAGCCCCCACGCTCACTTTGTTCATCCTGCAGGCAGCATCGATCGGCTTGATTAGCAGCAGTAGCAGTAATCGCTCCATCGGGTTGATTAACAGCCATCGATCGATCGCCGGGTTCGATAACGCGTAGCCTGCGGTCTGTCGCCGGGTTGATTAGAGCCCAATGCCTCGCTTCGGCTTGATTAGAGCCAACGCCGCCTGCACACGCACGTACCTGTACGAGAGAAACGTGCATCGCTCTCCCACCGTAACCGGCAACTCCCCGAAATTTTCCTCCCCCTCGCTTCTACCACGGTTTTTTCCGTCATGGACGGCCCAAAGAATGTCATGCAGCTGCTTCTCCGGCCCGCCCAGGACGAAAAGCCCATTTTATGTCATGATTTTTTGTCATAGAAGTAGGAGCCCACCACATCTATGATGATACCGGGCTTTGTCACAATTATCGTCGTAGAAGTGTCATATGTATGACAGAAGAAAAATCGTTCGGCCCAAAATGTCACGGATGTGTCTTTTTTTTGTAGTGACACTACGAATACCTTTGATATATTTAGGACATGGCATTTTCTCAATTGCATCAACCTTAGCCATGTCCACCTAAGTACCTCTTTAAGAAATTTTATGGCCCAAAACAATACCTTCGTTAACCATAAAGTGGCACTTCTCCCAATTCAAGACAAGATTCGTTTGCTCACATCTCTGTAGAACTCGATCAAGATTGCTTAAACAATCATTAAAATACTTCCTATAAACAGAAAAGTCATCCATAAAAACCTCAACAATTTCTTTACAAAAGTCAGAGAATATAGCAGTCATACATCTTTGAAAGGTAGCAGGTGTATTGCATAAACCAAAAGGCATACGTTCCAAAAGGACAAGTGCATGTGGTCTTTTCTTGATCAGGTTGAGAAACAGGTATTTGTGAAAAACCAGAATATCCATCAAGGAAGCAAAAATGTGTGTGCTTAGATAATCTTTCTAACATTTGATCAATAAAAGGCAGAGGATAATGATCCTTTCTAGTTGCTTTGATTAATTTTCTAAAATCAATTACCATTCTATATAGCTTGTAACAATTCTTTGTGGAATAAGTTCATTCTTATCATTAGGAACAATAGTAATACCTCCTTTCTTAGGGACACAATGGAAAGGACTTACCCATCTATTATCAACTATATGATAGATTATACCAGCTTCCATAAGTTTTAATATTTCCGTCCTTACCACTTATTTCATCTTCGGATTCAACCAATGTTGGTGATCAACAACAGGTTTAGCATCAGGTTCCATATTAATCTCGTGCTAACATAGAGTGGGGCTAATGCCCTTAATATCATCAAGAGTATATCCAATAGTAGCTCAGCGCTTCCTTAGAACTTTCAATAATCTTTCTTCTTCATGTTCTGAAAGGTTATCACTAATAATAACATGATATATCCTCTTCTCATCAAGATAAGCATAATTCAAAGTGTTTGGCTGTTTTAATTCAAACACAGGATCACCTTTAGGTGGAGGAGGACTTCCTAGAGTTACAATAGGCAAATTGTGTTTAGCAGAGGTTGTTGTTCGAACAAGAATTTATCTATTTCATTTCTTTCGTGCATATGCAAATCATTTTCATGGTCTAACAGATATTGTTCTAAAGGATCAGTAGGAGGTACAACAATAGAGGCAAGACCAATAATTTCATCACTAGTAGAAAAGGGGCCTATTGACCCGGTTGGTGAGGGCATTTAGTCCCGGTTCATGAACCGGGACTAAAGGGTCGGTACTAATACCCTGGCCCTTTAGTCCCGGTTCAATCCAGAACCGGGACTGATGGGCCTCCACGTGGCTTTGTCTTGTTGAGCCCGAGCGGGGAGGGCCTTGGTCCCGGTTAGTGGCACCAACCGGGACCAATAGGCATCCACGCGTCAGCATTTCTATGGCTGTGGTTTTTGTTTTTTTTTAAAGGGGGGGGGGGGGTGGGGGGTTTTGGGGTGTTTCATATATTGTGCTATAGCTACCTAATTAATAGAGAAAAGTGTCCTCTCTTTTGTCCGTGCTTGGTCGACGCTACGTACTATACATACGTATAGAGAGGACTAGCTACACACGCTAGCTAGCTAGTAATTAAGCAAACAGAAAATCGTCATGAACATATATGCATACGGAGAGAAGTGATATCGACCACCTCTCCTTCTCCGAGAGATTGGTCAAACAACAAGTTCTCGTATATATATCCGACACTACCGGCTACATATATACAATAATTATCTTTTACAAATATATAATCTCCTAACATACGGACGCGTGGTCCACATAGTATTCTCCGTCTTCAGCGATCACGTGGTCAAGAAAGAATGCCGCCAATTCCTCTTGAATTGCTGCATGCGATCTGGTGCTAGGACTTCATCCGCATCCGAAACATCTAATTTTAAGAAAGGGGTCAATACATATATATATATATATATATATATATATATATATATATATATATATATATATGAATGAATACATGAAACTCAACACAAATCATGGTAATAAAATAAAAGTGTGAATATTTTTATTTACGCACTTCATATTGTTTGTCGGAGTAGCCCGCTCACAGGTCATCTTATGGATGGACTGCATAAACGTAGTATCCACAGAAATCATTCCCTTGTTCCTGCCACAACCATTTTACAAGAAATAGAGGTCAATCAAACTGATAATTAGCAAGCATGCTAAATGGTATTGATGAAACTAGCGCTTGAATCACTAGGAGATGCGTGGAATATGCTACTATATAGTACTTACTTTGGTGTCTAAATTGCAGCTTCTTTGGTAGTCCCGGAGCTTTTTGGTGAATTTTCTCCAAGCCCTGCCATACAAAGAAAACAATTACTTGATATCAGAAATGAACAAAGTTGCTGATATGGTGGATAATGATCGATTTAACTTACTTCTCGAGCATTTCAGTCATGTCCGCATACTCCACAGGATCTTTTCGCTTGGAGTCTAAGACAGTTACTACTCACTTCTCAAGCTTAATCTCTAGGAGAATATAGTGGTAGCTGCGCACACATGCATAACTCATCAATATTACATTACTATAACCTGGACTAATAAGGAAACCGAATATGCCACAAGACAGTAACACTCACTTGAAGTTGTAAGGAAAGAGTATTATATCTTTGTGTTCATTTATTACCAACGATCGTAGCAAGTTGGCCTCGGTTTCTTCGGCACGATATTTAACCTCATTTGCATCTATGAGATATGTGTTAATGAACCCAATATCACCCACTTGTCTTTTCTTCATTTCGCGATCTTCAATCTGCATAATATAGTGAGGATAATTATAAATACATGCAATGAAAGAGCTAAGTTATATATAGAGACTTATTGACTGAAGTAGTTCTACTTACAGACAGTAGCAGGTGACCGTTGGTTTATCTAGGGCCTATTGATTGAAATACTGATAGAACTCCTCTTATGGAATAGGCAACAGTTCAATTCCAAGGAGGTCATGCTCCTTTTTAACTCTCACATACAAAGTACTCCTCCCCTCAGACTCTTTGCAGGTTTTCATGTACCAATCATGCAATATTCGCATCATCATTGATAGAGAACTTTCATCTTCGACGAGAGGCTTCCCGTACTCGTATCTTTGTATCTGCACCTCCAAAAAATCATAATATACATCGTCGGGCAGGTAATCTGCAGGATTGCCATAACTGGGCACCATCCTCGGATCGACGATGTCGCTAGCAGCACCTTGAGCGGGGGCACGATTGTTGCTTGTTCGCCGAGCTGGGAAATTTGTTTCCTAGCTCGTCGTTCTTTATCCTTTGATCACCGATAGTACTTCCCGACCTCTCCGCTTCGCAAATGCCTTTCCAATAATGCGCTCATAGTTGCCTTTGGCGGAGACTTGGGTGGTTTTGTCGGGGCAGCCAGTGCGCTTCGCTTTCACCGGATCTACCTTCTCCTCCGGAGGTGGATGTCTCTTTGCTTTCAACCCTTGAAACCAATCATCCACTTGATGCGCGATCTTTGCGTTTTCCTCCTCGCTCCTCTCAGACGGTAACTTCTCCGAGTCTTGAGAGAAGGACCGAATCATATCTCCTCCCGCCTTTGGCTGTCTTGCTAGACGCCGGCAGAGAAGGCCAGGCGGATGTCTTCTTTCCTTGCTTACGAGGCGGAGGAGAAGGACTACGACGCGCCGGAGCAGCCGGAGCGGCGGCGGGTCTCTTCTGCCCTTGCTGACGAGGCGGAGAAGGAGGAGGCTGGCTGCTCGGGCGCGCCGGTGCAGGCGGAGAAGGAGGCGGAGTGCCGCCACGCGCCGGATAAGGAGCCGGCCGAGTGCCTTGATCGTTACTCGCCGGAGGAGGAGGCGGTGGAGGAGGCGGAGTGCCCTGACTCGCCAGAGGAGGAGGAGGAGGCGGAGGCGTCCAGTTCGGAAGGTTGATGAGATCCTTCCGCCATAGGCATGGAGTCTTCAGAGCAGAACCCAGCCGATACTCCCCTTCATCGGTAGGATAAACAGAGCCAACAGCCGCCTTGACCTTCAAATTGCTCCATTGCTCCATAAGGTGGCAATTTTCAGCATCCGTGATAGCATCCACGGGATAGCTGGCAGGAGCCGTCAAGGCATGCTGCTCTGGCTGAAGCAGCTCGGTGGAAGCCACACTGCTTCTCCGCTGAGATGGCGGGGTAGCTTCGGGGGAAGCTTCGGCAGGTCGTTTGCTACGATCTGCTGCTTCTCGTTCCTCTTCTCGTTCCTCTAGCCCCATTACCCTTTCGTGCAGCTCCTGCATTTGGCTCTGCTCTAGTTTCTTCCTCCTCTCATGGGTTTTGTAACCCCCTGCGTCCGGAAATCCAGCCTTCCACGAAACCCGAGCCTGGCGTGCCTCGTGTCCGTCCAGGGTGCTCAGGATTCCCGAGGGCCATTGTGAGCTCGTCCTTCTCCCTGTCTGGAATGAACTTCCCTTGCTGCGCTGCTTCGATATATTGCTGAAGCCTCTTGACTGGTATGTCCAATTGTTCGTCCGTCCAAATGCACTTCCCTGTTATAGGGTCCAAGGATCCGCCGGCCCCGAAGAACCAAGTCCGGCAACGGTCTGGCCAGTTCATTGTCTCTGGTTCGATCCCTTTATCAAGAAGATCAATCTCAGCCTTGGCCCACTTAGGTCGGGCTACAAGGTAGCCACCTGACCCCGTGCGATGGTGAAGCTTCTTCTTCGCAGCATTTATCTTGTTTGTCGCCGACATCTTTTTACTCTTTTCCGATGTCTTTTAGGCCACAAATGCGGGCGATCATCTCTCGATCTTCTCATATTTGCCCTTGAATTCTGGTGTCTCATTTTTTTGACATACGTATTGAGTTCTTTCTTCCAATTCCTGAATAGTTCTGCCATCTTCTTAAGTGCAAAAGACTTGATTAATGGCTCTATTACTGGCTTCTCCGGATCATCCTCTAGCGGTAGGGTAAAATTTGACTTCAGCTCAGTCCAAAGATCATTTTTCTGCATATCATTGACATAAGATGCCTCAGGGTCTTCGCTCTTAGGCTTATACCATTGGTGGATGCTGATCGGCATCTTGTCCCTAACCAGAACCCCGCACTGAGCAACAAACGCCTTCTTTGTCCGGTAGGGTTCAATCGGTTGGCCGTCGCGCGCGATTTGTATGATCTCAAACTTTTCATCCGAGCTCAACTTTTTCTTCGGGCCTCGTCTCTTTACCGAAGTTGTGCTCGATCCGGAGGGCTAGAAAAAAGAGCAAAGACGAGAGTTAATTAATATGTGTAGATACCAAAACAAAGACGAGAGCTAGTCAGCACAGGCTTAACTAATATATATACCTGGCCGGACTCGGTTTGGTGATCACCGGAGCCATCCTCACGGTCTACTTCTTCACCCTCTCCTTCTTGCACCAGCATTGGGCCATCGGAGCCATGTAAATCATAGCCATCTGCTTCTTCACCCTCTCCTTCCAGACCATCGTTGTCGTTGAGAAACATCAACGAGCAGACGGCATCACTTCCTTGTGCGATTATGTCCCTCAACAACGCTTCTTGTGCTTCGTCTCGGGGGGTGTCCATAGTTTCTACAAATATTTACAACATGGCAATTATTATTCAAACATGACAGATATGGATATATTAGTGGCAAACGTAGAACTAGCTAGCTAATCACAATAAGGAATCATATTAGTGGCCTCGACGCTGCTTCTCTAGGGTTTGGGGTGGCCTCGACAACGCTTCAAGGGTTAGGGGTGGCCTCGAGAACGCTTCAAGGAGGGTAATATCGACTTCCCCCCATGTGTTGAAGCTATCGGGAGGGGGTCGGCGTTGAACACTACATCTATGTCCCACAAGTGACGTGGGCATCGACGCCCGCGGTAGGGTAGAGGGTCGTGGATCACTGAGCGATCGAGGGTCAAGGAGTCGAGGATCGCCGAGGGGTTGGGAGGTTGCCTAGTGTCAAAGGATTCAACAAAACCATGTCTTCATCATTAGGCGAAAGTAACAGGTGCGTGATGGTACGAAGCTCTCCAAAGTTATTTTGGAACGGAGTCCCAGATAGGATAATTCGCTTTTTGGTACAAAGTTCAGCAAAAACCTTCCGAATATCGTTATTTGAAAGGCCTTTGCTGAGATTCGTACAAAAAGGAAAATTATCCTATCCGGGACTCCATTCGAAATAACTTTGGAGGACTTTACCATCATGCCATGGTTACTTCCGGCTAATGATGAAGCCATGGATTTCTTCAATACTTTGACACTATAGGAACCTCGACCTGAAACCTTCGACCCTTGACCCCTTAACGACCCTCGACCCTCTACCCTAGTTCCCGACCCTCGACCCCTCGGCGATCCTCGACACCCTCGTTATATCAACAATGACGCAACATACATATACATGGGAAAATAATGTTATCGGGGAGGGGGTATCGGTACCCCTGTTGGAAATATGCCCTAGAGGCAATAATAAAAGCATTATTATTATATTTCCTTATTCATGATAATTGTCTTTATTCGTGCTATAATTGTGTTAACCGGAAATCGTAATACATGTGTGAATAACAGACAACAACATGTCCCTAGTGAGCCTCTAGTTGACTAGCTCGTTGATCGACAGATAGTCATGGTTTCCTGACTATGGACATTGGATGTCATCGATAACGGGATCACATCATTAGGAGAATGATGTGATGGACAAGACCCAATCTTAACATAGCATAAGATCGCACAGTTCGTTTGCTAGAGTTTTCCAATGTCAAGTGTCCTTTCCTTAGACCATGAGATCGTGTAACTCCCGGATACCGTAGGAGTGCTTATGGAATGCCAAACGTCACAACGTGAATCGGGTGACTATAAAGGTATGCTACGGTATCTCTGAAAGTGTCTGTTGGGTTGACATGGATCGAGACCGGGATTTGTCACTCCGCTTGACGGAGAGGTATCACCGGGCCCTCTCGGTAATGCATCATCACAATGAGCTCAATGTGATCGAAGTGTTTGATCACGGGATCATGCATTACGGTAACGAGAAAAGTGACTTGCCGGTAACGAGATTGAACGAGGTATTGGTATACCGACGATCGAATCTCGGGCAAGTAAAATACCGATTGACAAAGGGAATCATAGACGGGATTAATTGAATCCTTGACATCGTGGTTCATCCGATGAGATCATCGTGGAGCATGTGGGAGCCAACATGGGTATCCAGATCCCGCTGTTGGTTATTGCCCGAGCCGTCTCGGTCATGTTCGCATGTCTCCCGAACCCGTAGGGTCTACACATAAGGTTGAACGCTTAGGGTTGTAGGAATATGTATGTGCAGTAACCCGAATGTTGTTCGGAGTCCCGGATGAGATCCTGGACGTCACGAGGAGTTCCGGAATGGTCCGGAGGTAAAGAATTATATATAGGAAGTGCTGTTTCGGCCATCGGGACAAGTTTCGGTGATATCGGTATTGTACGGGACCACCGGAGGGGTCCTGGGTCCACTCAAGTGGGGCCACCAGCCCAGGGGGCCACATGGGCCCTAGGTGGTGCGCCTAGGCCCACATGGGCCAAGGGGAACCAGCCCCAAGGGGCCCATGCGCCTAGGGTGGAAAAAGGGAGAGTCCATGAAGGGAAGGCACCTCCGAGGTGCCTTGGGGAGGTGGACACCTCCCCTCTTAGCCGCACCCCTCCCTTGGAGGAGGGGCAAGGCTGCGCCCTCCCCTCCTTGGCACCTATATAAAAGGGGGAGGGAAGGCAGCAGCACCTTTGCCCTGGACGCCCCTCTCCCTCTCCAACACATCCTCCTCCTCCGTAGTGCACGGCGAAGCCTCGCCGAGTATCTTGCAAGTTCCACCATCACCACGCCGTCGTGCTGCTGCTGGAGCCATCTTCCTCAACCTCTCCTTCACCTTGCTGGATCAAGAAGAAGGAGGCGTTACGCTGACCGCACGTGTGTTGAACGCGGAGGTGCCGTCCGTTCGGCACTAGATCATCGGTGAATTGGATCGCGGCAAGTACGACTACCTCATCCACGTTCACTCCGACGCTTCCGTTGCGATCTACAAAGTGGTATGTAGATGCTAACCAATCTGAATACTCGTTGCTAGATGAACTCATAGATGGATCTTGGTGAAACCGTAGGAAAAATTTTTAATTTTCTGCAAACGTTCCCCAACAGTGGCATCATGAGCTAGGTCTATGCGTAGTTCTTCTTCTTGTGAGTAGAACACAATTTGTTGTGGGCGTTGATGTTGTCAATTCTTCTTGCCGTTACTAGTCAATCTTGATTCAGCGGTATTGTGGGATGAAGCGGCCGGACCAACCTTACACGTGACGCTTACGTGAGACCGGTTCCACCGACTAACATGCACTAGTTGCATAAGGTGGCTGGCGGTGTCTGTCTCTCCTACTTTAGTTGGATCGGATTCGATGAACAGGGTCCTTATGAAGGGTAAATAGAGATTGACAAATCACGTTGTGGTTTGAACGTAGGTAAGAAAACGTTCTTGCTAGAACCCTAATTCAGCCACGTAAAACTTGCAACAACAATTAGAGGACGTCTAACTTGTTTTTGCAGCAAGTGCTTTGTGATATGATATGGCCAGAAGTTGTGATGAATTATGAATGATCTATATGTGATGTATGAGATGTTCATGCTATTGTAATAGGAATCACGACTTGCATGTCGATGAGTATGACAACCGGCAGGAGCCATAGGAGTTGTCTTTATTTTTTGTATGACCTGCGTGCCATTGAAGAACGCCATGTAAACTACTTTACTTTATTGCTAAACACGTTAGTCATAGAAGTAGAAGTAGTCGTTGGCGTGACAACTTCATGAAGACACGATGATGGAGATCATGATGATGGAGATCATGGTGTCATGCGGTGACAAGATGATCATGGAGCCCCGAAGATGAAGATCAAAGGAGCTATATGATATTGGCCATATCATGTCACTACTTTATATAATTGCATGTGATGTTTATTATGTTTTATGCATCTTGTTTACTTAGAACGACGGTAGTAAATAAGATGATCCGTCATAATAATTTCAAGAAAGTGTTCACCCTAACTGTGCACCGTTGCTAAGGTTAAGGTTCGTTCGAAGCACCACGTGATGATCGGGTGTGATAGGTCCTTACGTTCGCATACAACGGGTGTAAGACAGGTTTACACACGCATAAAACACTTAGGTTGACTTGACGAGCCTAGCATGTACAGACATGGCCTCGGAACACGAGAAGACCGAAAGGTCGAGCATGAGTCGTATAGAAGATACGATCAACATGAAGTTGTTCACCGATTTTTAATATTCCGTCTCACGTGATGATCGGACACGGACTAGTTGACTCTGATCATGTAATACTTATATGACTAGTAGAGGTATGTATTTCTAAGTGGGAGTTCATTAAATTTGATTAAATGAACTTTATTATCATGAACTTAGTCTAAATATTTACAATATGTCTTGTAGATCAAATGGCCAACGTAGTCCTCAACTTCAACGCGTTCCTAGAGAAAACCAAGCTGAAAGACGATGGAGCAACTATACGGACTGGGTCCGGAACCTGAGGATTATCCTCATAGCTGCCAAGAAAGAATATGTCCTAAGAGCACCGCTGGGTGACGCACCTATTCTCCCTGCAGAACAAGACGTTATGAACGCTGGGCAGTCACGCTGCGATGATTACTCCCTCGTTCAGTGCGGCATGCTTTACAGCTTAGAGCCGGGACTCCAAAAGCGCTTTTGAGAGACATGGAGCATATGAGATGTTCGAAGAGCTGAAAATGGTTTTCCAAGCTCATGCCCGGGTCGAGAGATATGAAGTCTCCGACAAATTCTTTAGCTGTAAGATGGAGGAAAATGGCTCTGTCAGTGAACACATACTCAAAATGTCTGGGTTGCACAACCGCTTGACTCAACTGGAAGTTAATCTCCCGGATGAAGCGGTCATTGACAGAATCCTCGATCGCTTCCACCTAGCTACAAGAGCTTTGTGATGAACTACAATATGCAGGGGATGGTAAAGACCATTCCTGAAGTATATGCTATGCTGAAATCAGCAGAGGTAGAAATCAAGAAGGAGCATCAAGTGTTGATGGTGAATAAAACCACTAAGTTCAAGAAGGGCAAGGGTAAAAGAACTTCAAGAAGGACGGCAAGGAAGTTGCTGCGCCCGGTAAGCAAGTTTCCGGAAGAAGCCAAAGAATGGACCCAAGCCCGAAACCGGAGTGCTTTTATTGCAAGGGAAGTGGTCCTTTGAAGCGGAACTGCCCCAAATACTTAGCGGACAAGAAGGCCGGCAAAACCAAAGGTATATGTGATATACATGTAATTGATGTGTACCTTACCAGTACTCATAGTAGCTCTTGGGTATTTGATACCGGTGCAGTTGCTCATATTTGTAACTCAAAGCAGGAGCTGCGGAATAAACGGAGACTGGCGAAGGACGAGGTGACGATGCGTGTCGGGAATGGTTCCAAGGTCGATGTGATCGCCGTCGCACACTGCCTCTGCATTTACCTACGGGATTAGTTTTAAACCTCAATAATTGTTATTTAGTGCCAAGTTTGAGCATGAACATTGTATCTGGATCTCGTTTAATTCGAGATGGCTACTCATTTAAATCCGAGAATAATGGTTGTTCTATTTATATGAGAGATATGTTTTATGGTCATGCTCCGATGGTTAATGGTTTATTCTTAATGAATCTCGTACGTGATGATACACATGTTCATAGTGTGAATACCAAAAGAGTTAAAGTTGATAACAATAGTCCCACATATTTGTGGCACTGCCGCTTTGGTCACATAGGTGTCAAACGCATGAAGAAGCTCCATGCAGATGGACTTTTAGAGTCTCTTGATTATGAATCATTTGACACGTCACGAACCATGCCTCATGGGTAAAATGACCAAGACTCCATTCTCAGGAACAATGGAGCGAGCAACCAACTTATTGGAAATCATACATACCGATGTGTGCGGTCCAATGAGTGTTGAGGCTCATGGTGGCTATCGTTATGTTCTCACCCTCACCGATGACTTGAGTAGATATGGGTATGTCTACTTAATGAAACACAAGTCTGAGACCTTTGAAAAATTCAAGGAATTTCAGAGTGAGGTTGAAAATCAACGTGATAGAAAGATCAAGTTTCTACGATCAGATCGTGGAGGAGAATACTTGAGTCACGAATTTGGCACACACTTAAGAAAATATGGAATAGTTTCACAACTCACGCCGCTGGAACACCTCAGCGTAATGGTGTGTCCGAACGTCGTGTCGCACTCTATTAGATATGGTGCGATCTATGATGTCTCTTACCGATTTACCGCTATCTTTTGGGGCTATGCTTTAGAGACCGCCGCATTCACTTTAAATAGGGCTCCGTCGAAATCCGTTGAGACGACACCGTATGAATTATGGTTTGGGAAGAAACCTAAGCTGTCGTTTCTAAAAGTTTGGGGATGCGATGCTTATGTCAAGAAACTTCAACCTGAGAAGCTCGAACCCAAGTCGGAAAAATGCGTCTTCATAGGATACCCGAAAGAAACTGTTGGGTATACCTTCTACCTCAGATCCGAAGGCAAGATCTTTGTTGCCAAGAATGGATTCTTTACGGAGAAAGAGTTTCTCTCGAAAGAAGTAAGTGGGAGGAAAGTAGAACTTGATGAAGTGTTATCTCTTGAACCGGAAAATGGCGAAACTCAAGAAAACGTTTCTCGTGAGCCTGCACCGACTAGAGAGGAAATTAATGATGATGATCAAGATGCTTCCGATCAAGCTCCTCTTGAAATTCGAAGGTCCACAAGGACACGTTCCGCACTGCAGTGGTACGGCAACCCTGTCTTGGAAATCATGTTGTTAGACAACGGTGAACCTTCGAACTATGAGGAAGCAATGGCGGGCCCGGATTCCGACAAATGGCTGGAAGCCATGAAATCCGAGATAGGATCCATGTATGAAAGCGAAGTATGGACTTTGACCGACTTGCCCGTTGAACGGCGAGCCATAGAAAATAAATGGATCTTTAAGAAGAAGACAGACGCGGATGGTAATGTGACCATCTATAAAGCTCGGCTTGTCGCTAAGGGTTATCGACAAGTTCAAGGGGTTGACTACGATGAGACTTTCTCACGGTAGCGAAGCTGAAGTCCGTCAGAATCATGTTAGCAATTGCCGCATACTATGATTATGAGATATGGCAAATGGACGTCAAAACGGCATTCCTTAATGGTTTCCTTAAGGAAGAATTGTATATGATGCAGCCGGAAGGTTTTGTCGATCCTAAGAATGCTGACAAGGTGTGCAAGCTCCAACGCTCGATTTATGGGCTGGTGCAAGCATCTCGGAGTTGGAATATTCGCTTTGATGAGATGATCAAAGCGTTTGGGTTTACACCGACTTAGGGAGAAGCCTGTGTTTACAAGAACGTGAGTGGGAGCTCTGTAGCATTTCTCATATTATATGTAGACGACATACTTTTGATGGGAAATGATATAGAACTCTTGGACAGCATTAAGGCCTATTTGAATAAAAGTTTTTCAATGAAGGACCTTGGAGAAGTTGCTTATATATTAGGCATCAAGATCTATAGAGATAGATCGAGACGCCTCATAGGTCTTTCACAAAGCACATACCTTGATAAGATATTGAAGAAGTTCAATATGGATCAATCTAAGAAGGGGTTCTTACCTGTGTTACAAGGTGTGAAATTGAGCTCAGCTCAATGTCCGACCACGGCAGAAGATATAGAAGAGATGAGTGTCATCCCCTATGCCTCAGCCATAGGTTCTATTATGTATGCCATGCTGTGTACCAGACCTGATGTAAACCTTGCCGTAAGTTTGGTAGGAAGGTACCAAAGTAATCCCGCAAGGAACACCGGACAGCGGTCAAGAATATCCTGAAGTACACGAAAAGGACTAAGGAAATGTTTCTCGTTTTTGGAGGTGACGAAGAGCTCGTCGTAAAGGTTACGTCGACGCTTAGCTTCGACACAGATCTGGATGACTCTAAGTCACAAACCGGATACGTGTATATTTTGAATGGTGGGGCAGTAAGCTGGTGCGATTTGCAAGCAAAGCGTCGTGGCGGGATCTACATGTGAAGCGGAGTACATGGCAGCCTCGGAGGCAGCACATGAAGCAATTTGGGTGAAGGAGTTCATCACCGACCTCGAGTCATACCCAATGCGTCGGGGCCAATCAAGCTCTTCCTGTGACAACACCGGAGCTATTGCACTTGCAAAGGAGCCCAGGTTTCACAAGAAGACTAGGCACATCAAGCGTCGCTTCAACTCCATTCGTGAAAATGTTCAAGATGGAGACATAGAAATTTGTAAAGTGCACACGGATCTGAATGTCGCAGATCCGTTGACTAAACTCTCTCCCTAAGGCAAAACATGATCAGCACCGTAACTCTATGGGTGTTCGATTCATCACAATGTAACTAGATTATTGACTCTAGTGCAAGTGGGAGACTGTTGGAAATATGCCCTAGAGGCAATAATAAAAGCATTATTATTATATTTCCTTATTCATGATAATTGTCTTTATTCGTGCTATAATTGTGTTAACCGGAAATCGTAATACATGTGTGAATAACAGACAACAACATGTCCCTAGTGAGCCTCTAGTTGACTAGCTCGTTGATCGACAGATAGTCATGGTTTCTGACTATGGACATTGGATGTCATCGATAACGGGATCACATCATTAGGAGAATGATGTGATGGACAAGACCCAATCTTAACATAGCATAAGATCGCACAGTTCGTTTGCTAGAGTTTTCCAATGTCAAGTGTCCTTTCCTTAGACCATGAGATCGTGTAACTCCCGGATACCGTAGGAGTGCTTTGGGTATGCCAAAGCGTCCTGGCAATCGGGTGACTATAAAGGTATGCTACGGTATCTCTGAAAGTGTACATTGGGTTGACATGGATCGAGACTGGGATTTGTCACTCCGCTTGACGGAGAGGTATCACCGGGCCCTCTCGGTAATGCATCATCACAATGAGCTCAATGTGATCAAGTGTTTGATCACGGGATCATGCATTACGGTAACGAGAAAAGTGACTTGCCGTAACGAGATTGAACGAGGTATTGGTATACCGACGATCGAATCTCGGGCAAGTAAAATACCGATTGACAAAGGGAATCGTATCACGGGATTAATTGAATCCTTGACATCGTGGTTCATCCGATGAGATCATCGTGGAGCATGTGGGAGCCAACATGGGTATCCAGATCCGCTGTTGGTTATTGCCCGAGAGCCGCCTCGGTCATGTTCGCATGTCTCCCGAACCCGTAGGGTCTACACTTAAGGTTCCAACGCTTAGGGTTGTAGGAATATGTATGTGCAGTAACCCGAATGTTGTTGAGTCCCGGATGAGATCCTGGGCGTCACGAGGAGTTCCGGAATGGTCCGGAGGTAAAGAATTATATATAGGAAGTGCTGTTTTGACCATCGGGACAAGTTTGGTGATATCGGTATTGTCTGGGACCACCGGAGGGGTCCCGGGGGTCCACCAAGTGGGGCCACCAGCCCCAGGGGGCCACATGGGCCCTAGGTGGTGCGCCTAGGCCCACATGGGCCAAGGGGGAACCAGCCCCAAGGGGCCCATGCGCCTAGGGTGGAAAAAGGGGAGAGTCCATGAAGGGGAAGGCACCTCCGAGGTGCCTTGGGGAGGGTGGACACCTCCCCCCTCTTGGCCGCACCCCTCCCTTGGAGGAGGGGCAAGGCTGCGCCCCCCTCCTTGGCACCTATATAAAAGGGGAGGGAAGGGGCAGCAGCACCTTTGCCCTGGACGCCTCCTCTCCCTCTCCAACACATCCTCCTCCTCCGTAGTGCACGGGCGAAGCCCTCACGAGTATCTGCAAGTTCCACCATCACCACGCCGTCGTGCTGCTGCTGGAGCCATCTTCCTCAACCTCTCCTTCACCTTGCTGGATCAAGAAGAAGGAGACGTTACGCTGACTGTACGTGTGTTGAACGCGGAGGTGCCGTCTGCTCGGCACTAGATCATCGGTGAATTGGATCGCGGCAAGTACGACTACCTCATCCACGTTCACTCCGACGCCTGCTATGCGATCTACAAAGTGGTATGTAGATGCTAACCAATCTGAATACTCGTTGCTAGATGAACACATATATGGATCTTGGTGAAACCGTAGGAAAAAATTTTAATTTTCTGCAAACGTTCCCCAACAACCCCCCCCCCCCCTCGTGTCAAAGTTTCTTCTTTCTCCTCTATTCCTTTCTTTCTTCTTCTCCTCTTGTTTTTCTTCTGATCCCTCGAGAATGGAAAATAAGGAAAAGGAAGAAAAGAGGAAGAAGGAAGAAGGAAGAAGAAGAAGAAAAAAAAAGAGGAGAAGAAGAAAAGAATAGAGGAGAAGAAGAAAAAATAGATTTTTTTTCTATTTTTTCTTCTTCTCCTCTATTCCTTTCTTCTTCTCCTTTTCTTTTTCTTCTTTTTTCTTCTTCTTATTTATTTCTCCTCTTCTTCCTCTCCCCTCTTCTTCTCCTTTCTTCCTGTTCTTATTTCCTTTTTCCTCTCATTCTTTTTCTTCTTCTTCCTTCTTAAAAATACATGAAGTAGTATTGCCTAATTCATTGTTCATATGAATATACAAACATCTGCATATTTACAATAATTAATATCACCAAAAAAATCTATGAACAGAAAAAAAATCCTAATTTTTATAAAAGCTATCTTTTGCATTGTTCACATACACATATACATTATAGCCACATACACATATACATCACATATGAACAAAAAAAATAAAACATGAAAAAACAGAGCATAAAAATAAAAAAAGAGCTTAAACATTATATATATGAAAAATTAAAGAAATAAAAAAAGAGTCGGGCGGCGGCTCACAGTGGGCAGGCGAGGCGGCTGGGCTGAGGACGGGGCAGGGGGGGCAGGGCGGCGGCGACGAGGAGCGGGCGGCGACGGGCGAGCCCGTGAGGGGGAGCTCGAGGCGACGGCGGGCGGGCGAGGGCGCCGGGCTGGGGCGGACGGGCAGGGGCAGGGCGACGGCGAGCACGGGCAGGGCGCGACGGCGGCGACGGCGAAAGCACGGCAGCCTGACGGGCTGCCGGGCGAGCCTGGGCAGCCTGGTGGCGCTGTCGGGAACTGGCGATGAAATCTGAAAAAACGCCAAGTCTTTGCTTATATAGAAAAGGCTTTGGTCCCGGTTGGTGGCACCAACCGGGACTAATGCCCCCCTTTAGTCCCGGTTGGTGCCACCAACCGGGACCAAAGGCCCATTTTCAGTAGCCCAAAGGGCGGAAGCGGCAGTTTGGTCGGTTGGTGGCACCAACCGGGACTAAAGGGGGGCATTTGTCCCGGGTCATGCCACCAACCGGGACCAATGACCCCTTTAGTCCCGGTTGGTGCCACCAACCGGGACCAAAGGCCTTGTGCCGCCCCGCGCCCAAAAGTTTAGTCCCACCTCGCTAGTTGAGAGAGCTCGAGAGTGGTTTATAAGCGTTGCTGCGCCCACCATCTCGAGCTCCACTCAACTGCAGGCTTTCGGGCCTAATCTGTCACTAGCTATGTGCCTGTGGGACTACTTGGCCTCCTGCGGGCCTGAATCCTGGCCCATGTAGGGTTTCTAGTCATATTCAGGCCGTGGGGGCCCAGTAGGCGGCACTATTTTTTCCAGTTTTTTTGTTTCGTTTTCTGCATTATTATTTATTTTTTGTTGTTTTTTGCTTTATTTTTTAATTCATTTTGCTTTTAGTTTTAGAAAAATTATAAACTTTCTGTTAGTGCCATTAGTTTTCAAATTTGAAAACTCTTTTTTTGTTTTCTTTGTTGCTTTATTTATTTTATTTTGTTTCTACTTACAACAAAATACTTATTGTTGCTATTTTTATGTTTTTCAGTTTTTTGTTCTGTTTTCTGCATTATTCAGTTTTTGTTGTTTTTTGCTTTATTTTTTAATTCTTTTTGCTTTTAGTTTTGGAAAAATTATAAACTTTCTGTTAGTGCCATTAGTTTTCAAATTTGAAAACTCTTTTTTTTGTTTTCTTTGTTGCTTTATTTATTTTATTTTGTTTCTACTTACAACAAAATACTTATTGTTGCTATTTTTATTTTTTCACTTTTTTGTTCTGTTTTCTGCATTATTTAGTTTTTGTTGTTTTTTGCTTTATTTTTTAATTCTTTTTTGCTTTTAGTTTTAGAAAAATTATAAACTTTCTGTTAGTGCCATTAGTTTTCAAATTTGAAAACTCTTTTTTTGTTTTCTTTGTTGCTTTATTTATTTTATTTTGTTTCTGCTTACAACAAAACGGTGTGTAGAGGGACGGGCTTATAAACCCGTGTGAGCGCCCTTCGGTTGGCGAGGTTTTCAAATTCATAGTTTTCAAATGAACTCTGAAAAAGTTGGCATAGCATGTGCATGTACAAAAGCGGACAATGGTATCATACTTATGCATTACAAAGGTGGCATGGTATCATCATAATAGTTGCCGGAGAAAGTCTTCACTTTTTCTTCGCTTGTGTCGCTTGCTTATTGCTACCGTAACCATGGATAATCTTCATCGTTTATCAGGATGCTTGGGTCAACCTTGACTTTGAAGGGGGAATTTCATGAAACTTTTCATACTCTTGAGACATATGCATCTTGCCCTCCACTCCTGTGGATGTCCCTTTTCTGAAAGAACTATGTGGCGCTTTGGCTCATTGTATGATGTATTCGCTTCCTTATCTTTTCTTTTCCTCGGTCTGGTAGACATGTCCTTCACATAGATAACCTGTGCCACATCATTGGCTAGGACGAACGGTTCGTCAGTGTACCCAAGATTTTTCAGATCCACTGTTGTCATTCCGTATTGTGGGTCTACCTGTACCCCGCCTCCTGACAGATAGACCCACTTGCACTTAAACAAAGGGACCTTAAAATCTACTCCGTAGTCAAGTTCCCATATGTCTACTATGTAACCATAATATGTGTCATTTCCCTTGTCGGTTGCTGCATCAAAGCGGACACCGCTGTTTTGGTTGGTGCTCTTTTCATCTTGGTCAATCGTGTAAAATGTATTCCCATTTATCTCGTATCCTTTCCAAATCATTACAGTCGAAGATGGTCCCCTAGACAACAAGTACAGCTCATCACAAACAGTGATGTCACCTCTGAGACGTGTTTCCAACCAACTGCTGAAAGTCCTGATGTGTTCACATGTAATCCAGTCGTCGACTGCTCCGGGTGTTTGGAGCGCAGACTGTTCTTGTGTTCATCGACATACGGGGTCACCAAGGTAGAGTTCGGTAGAACTGTGTAGTGTGCTTGAGACCAAGAATATCCGTCCCTGCATATTATTGAGTCCCTTCCAAGCGTGCCTTTTCGTCAGTCTCCCCTCATACCGCGATTTAGGGAGACCTATCTTCTTAAGGCCAGGAATGAAGTCAACACAAAACCCGATGACATCCTCTCGTTTGATGGCCCATGGAGATGCTTCCTTACGGCCTAGCGCGATTCTGAACATATTTCTTTAGGACTCCATGAACCTCTCAAAGGGGTACATATTGTGTAGAAATACGGGCCCCGTAATGACAATCTCGTCGACTAGATGAACTAGGACGTGCGTCATGATATTGAAGAAGGATGGTGGGAACACCAGCTCGAAACTGAAAAGACATTGCGCCACATCACTCCTTAGCGTTGGTACGATTTCTGGATCGATCACCTTCTGAGATATTGCATTGAGGAATGCACATGGCTTCACAATGGCTAATCGGACGTTTTCCGGTAGAAGCCCCCTCAATGCAACCGGAAGCAGTTGCTTCATAATCACGTGGCAGTCATGAGCCTGTAGGTTCGGAACTTTTTCTCCGGCATATTTATTATTCCCTTTATATTCGACGAGAAGCCAGTCGGGACCTTCATCTTGAGCAGGCATTGAAAGAATATTTCTTTCTCTTCTTCGTAAGAGCGTACTGGCAGGACCTTCATCTGCTTCGGAGGCATGCCCTCTTTTTCGCGTAAGCGTTGCAGGTCCTCTCGTGCCTCGGTGTACCTTTTGTCTTCCCATACACGCCCAAGAAGCCTAGCAGGTTCACGCAAGGGTTCTTCGTCACGTCATCACGTCGATCAAGAGCGGACCTCTAGGTCTTTCCATGAGGGTAGGTCCCAAAATATAGATTTCTTCTTCCACATGGGTGCGTGATTCTCGGCGTCATTCGAACAGCTAGTCCGTCGGGACCCTTTCCAAAGATTACGTGTAAATCATTGACCATAGCAAGTACGTGATCACCGGTATGCATGGCGGGCTTCTTCCGGTGATCTGCCTCGCCTTTGAAACGCTTGCCTTTCTTTCGACATTGATGGTTGGTCGTAAGAAATCGACGATGGCCCAGGTACACATTCTTCCTGCAGCTTCCCAGGTATATACTATCAGTGTCAAGTAACAGTGCGTGCATGCGTGGTATCCCTTGTTTGTCTGTCACGAAAGGTTATCGAGAGCGGGCCAATCGTTGATGGTCACGAACAGCAACGCCTTTAGGTCAAATTCCTCCTTTTGTGCTCATCCCACGTCGTACACCGTTTCCATTCCACAGCTGTAAAAGTTCTTCAACTAATGGCCTTAGGTACACATCAATGTCGTTGCCGGGTTGCTTAGGGCCTTGGATGAGAACTGGCATCATAATGAACTTCCGCTTCATGCACATCCAAGGAGGAAGGTTATACATACATAGAGTCACGGGCCAGGTGCTGTGATTGCTGCTCTGCTCCCTGAAAGGATTAATGCCATCCACGCTTAAAGCAAATCATACGTTCCTTGGGTCCTTTGCAAACTCATCCTAGTACTTTCTCTCGATTTTTCTCCACTGCGACCCGTCAGCGGGTGCTCTCAACTTCCCATCTTTCTTACGGTCCTCACTGTGCCATCACATCAACTTGGCATGCTCTCCGTTTCTGAACAGACGTTTCAACTGTGGTATTATAGGAGCATACCACATCACCTTCGCAGGAACCCTCTTCTGGGAGGCTCGCCGTCAACATCACCAGTGGTCATCTCGTCTGATCTTCTACCGCAATGCACCGCATACCGGCATGCGTTCACATCCTTGTAGGCACCACGGTAGAGGATGCGATCATTAGGGCATGCATGTATCTTCTCCACCTCCAATCCTAGAGGGCATACGACCTTCTTTGCTGCGTATGTACTGTCGGGAAATTCGTTATCCTTTGGAAGCTTCTTCTTCATATTTTCAGTAGCTTCTCAAATCCTTTATCAGGCACAGCATTCTCTGCCTTCCACTGCAGCAACTCGAGTACGGTACCGAGCTTTGTGTTGCCATCTTCACAATTGGGGTACAACCCTTTTTTGTGATCCTCTAACATGCGATCGAACTTCAGCTTCTCCTTTTGACTTTCGCATTGTGTCCTTGCATCGACAATGACCCAGTGGAGATCATCATCATTGGGCACATCGTCTGGTTCCTCTTGATCTTCAGCAGCTTCGCCCGTTGCAGCACCATCGTGCACATCGTCTGGTGCATCTTGATGTTCAGTAGCATCACCGTATTCAGGGGCACATAGTTGTCATCGTACTCTTCTTCCTCGCCGTCTTCCATCATAACCCCTATTTCTCCATGCCTCGTCCAAACATTATAGTGTGGCATGAAACCCTTGTAAAGCGGGTGGGTGTGAAGGATTTTCCGGTCAGAGTAAGACTTCGTATTCCCACATATAGGGCATGGACAACACATAAAACCATTCTGCTTCTAGAAAATCATGCACGCCCTTAATGTACTCGGAGGTGTGTCTGTCACCGTACATCCATTGCCGGTTCATCTGCGTGCATTATATATAATTAAGTGTGTCAAAAATTATTACAGAACATCATGAATAAATAATTAAGTGACCAAATTAATAGAAGTTCATCATCACATAAAACCAAAGTACATACATAGTTCTCATCTAACAACATAAAGCTCTGCAGAGCATCTAAATTAATTAAACCATACATTGAAACTATGTAAAACATTTCAATGCGAAAACAAATGCGATCATAATCGCAACCAAGGTAACAACTGATCCAACGGCATAATGATACCAAGCCTCGGTATGAATGGCATATTTTCTAATCTTTCTCATCTTCAAGCGCATTGCATCCATCTTGATCTTGTGATCATCGACGACATCCGCAACATGCAACTCCAATATCATCTTCTCCTCCTCAAGTTTTTTATTTTTCCTTCAAGAAATTGTTTTCTTCTTCAACTAAATTTAACCTCTCGACAATAGGGTCGGTCGGAATTTCCGGTTCAACAACCTCCTAGATAAATAAAATCTATGTCACGTTGGTCGGCATAATTTTCATAAACAATAAATGAACCAATAGTTATGAAAAGATAATATATACCACATCCGAATCATGGACAGGACGAGGGCCGACAAGGGAAGATACCAAAACCATCGCACTATATAAGATGCAATAATAAAAGTAAGAAAATAATAAAAGTATCTATCTAAACAAACAAGTAATAATATTTTTCCTTTCAGAAAGAAGATAAGAACAAGAGGCTCACCACGGTGGTGCCGGCGATGAGATCGGCGCGGGTGATCGACGGCGATGAAGACGGGGACGGGGCGTGACGGACCTGTTGGAAATATGCCCTAGAGGCAATAATAAAAGCATTATTTCCTTGTTCATGATAATTGTCTTTTATTCATGCTATAATTGCATTATCCGGAAATCGTAATACATGTGTGAATACATAGACCACAATACGTCCCTAGTAAGCCTCTAGTTGACTAGCTCGTTGGTCAACAGATAGTCATGGTTTCCTGACTATGGACATCAGATGTCATTGACAACGGGATCACGTCATTAGGAGAATGACGTGATGGACAAGACCCAATCCTAAGCATAGCACAAGATCGTGTAGTTCGTTTTGCTAGAGCTTTCTCAATGTCAAGTATCTATTCCTTAGACCATGAGATCGTGTAACTCCCGGATACCGTAGGAGTGCTTTGGGTGTACCAAACGTCACAACGTAACTGGGTGACTATAAAGGTGCATTACAGCTATCTCCGAAAGTGTCTGTTCGGTTGACACGGATCGAGATAGGGATTTGTCACTCCGTATTACGGAGAGGTATCACTGGGCCCACTCGGTAGTGCATCATCATAATGAGCTCAAAGTGACCAAGTGTCTGGTCACGGGATAATGCATTACTGATGCGAGTAAAGTGACTTGCCGGTAACGAGACTGAACGAGGTATTGGGATACCGACGATCGAGTCTCGGGCAAGTAACATACCGTCTGACAAAGGGAATGGTATACGGGGTTGCTTGAATCCTCGACATCATGGTTCATCCGATGACATCATCGAGGAGGATGTGGGAGCCAACATGGGTATCCAGATCCCGCTGTTGGTTATTGACCTGAGAGTGTCTCGGTCATGTCTGCATGTCTCCCGAACCCGTAGGGTCTACACACTTAAGGTTCGATGGCGCTAGGGTTATTAGGAAGACTTGTATGTGATTACCGAATGTTGTTCGGATTCGGATGAGATCCCGGACGTCACGGGAGTTCGGAAGGGTCCGGAGGTAAAGATTTATATATGGGAAGTCGTCAAGCGGACACGGAAAAGTTTGGGGCATATCGGTATTGTGGCGGGGTCACTGGAAGGGTTCCGGAGGTCCACGGGAGGGCCACCCCTCGGGGGCCACTGGGCTGCGTGGGAAGGGGCCAGCCCTGGTGGGCTGGGCGCACCTCCCTTGGGCCCTTGCGCCTAGGGTTGAGGGGGAACCCTAGGCGCCCCCTGCTTGGGGGCAAGCCCTCCCTTGGCCGCCGCACCCCTCTAGATGCCATCTAGAAGGGCCGGCCCCCCTTGCCCTCTCCCCTATAAATAGAGGGGTGCGGGGAGGGCTGAACACCCAAGCCAAGGCGCAGCCCCTCCCCTCCCCAACACCTCTGCTCCTCCGTACGTGCTTGGTGAAGCCACAGCCGAGATCTTGCTGCACCAACAACACCACGCCGTCGTGCTGCCGTTGGAGCTGTCTTCCTCAACCTCTCCTTCCTCCTTGCTGGATCAAGACGGAGGAGACGATGTCCGTACCGTACGTGTGTTGAACGCGGAGGTGTTGTCCGTTCAGCACTTGGTCATCGGTGATCCGAATCACGGCGAAGTACGACTCCATCATCACCATCCCTTGAACGCTTCCACTTTTCGATCTACAAGTGGTATGTAGATGCAAACTCACTCCCTTGACTCGTTGCTTAGATGAACTCATAGATGGATCTTGGTGAAACCGTAGGAAAAATTTTAATTTTCTGCAACGTTCTCCAACAGTGGCATCATGAGCTAGGTCTATGCGTAGTTCTCTATTGCACGAGTAGAACACAATTTGGTTGTGGGCGTAGATATTGTCAACTTGCTTGCCGCTACTAGTCCTATCTTGCTTCCGCGGTATTGTGGGATGAAGCGGCCCGGACCAACCTTACACGTACGCTTACGTGAGACTGGTTCCACCGACTAACATGCACTAGTTGCATAAGGTGGCTGGCGGGTGTCTGTCTCTCCCACTTTAGTTGGAGCGGATTCGATGAAAAGGGTCCTTATGAAGGGTAAATAGAAGTCGACAAAATCACGTTGTGGTTATTCGTAGGTAAGAAAAACGTTCTTGCTAGAACCCAATTGCAGCCACGTAAAAGATGCAACAACAATTAGAGGACGTCTAACTTGTTTTTGCAGCAATTGTCATGTGATGTGATATGGCCAGAAGTTGTGATGAATGATGAATGACATATTGTGATTTATGAGATCGTGTTCTTGTAATAGGAATCACGACTTGCATGTCGATGAGTATGACAACCGGCAGGAGCCATAGGAGTTGTCTTTATTTTGTATGACCTGCGTGTCATTGAAGAACGCCATGTAAATTACTTTACTTTATTGCTAAACGCGTCAGCCATAGAAGTAGAAGTAGTCGTTGGCGTGACAACTTCATGAAGACACGATGATGGAGATCATGATGATGGAGATCATGATGATGGAGATCATGGTGTCATGCCGTGACAAGATGATCATGGAGCCCTGAAGATGGAGATCAATGGAGCTTTATGATATTGGCCATATCATGTCACTACTATATAATTGCATGTGATGTTTATTATGTTTATGCATCTTGTTTACTTAGAACGACGGTAGTAAATAAGATGATCCCTTACAACAATATCAAGAAGTGTTCTCCCTAACTGTGCACCGTTGCTAAAGTTCGTCGCTTCTAAGCACCACGTGATGATCGGGTGTGATGGATTCTTACGTTCACATACAACGGGTGTAAGACAGATTTACACACGCAAAAACACTTAGGGTTAACTTGACGAGCCTAGCATGTACAGACATGGCCTCGAACACGGAGACCGAAGGTCGAACACGAGTCGTATGGAAGATACGATCAACATGAGAATGTTCACCGACGATGACTAGTCCGTCTCACGTGATGATCGGACACGGCCTAGTCGACTCGGATCGTGTAACACTTAGATGACTAGAGGGATGTCTAATCTGAGTGGGAGTTCATTAAATAATTTGATTAGATGAACTTAATTATCATGAACTTAGTCTAAAACTTTTGCAAATATGTCTTGTAGATCAAATGGCCAACGCTCATGTCAACTTGAACTTCAACGCGTTCCTAGAGAATACCAAGCTGAAAGATGACGGCATCAACTATACGGACTGGGTCCGGAACCTGAGGATCATCTTCATAGCTGCCAGGAAACAATATGTCCTAGAAGGACCGCTAGGTGACGCTCCCGTCCCAGAGAACCAAGACATTATGAATGCTTGGCAGTCTCGTGCTGATGATTACTCCCTCGTTCAGTGCGGCATGCTTTATAGCTTAGAACCGGGGCTCCAAAAGCGTTTTGAGCATCACGGAGCATATGAGATGTTCGAGGAGCTGAAACTAGTTTTCCAAGCTCACGCCCGGGTCGAGAGATATGACATCTCTGACAAGTTCTATAGTTGTAAGATGGAGGAAAATAGTTCTGTCAGTGAGCACATACTCAAAATGTCTGGGTTGCACAACCGCATGACCCAGCTGAATATTAACCTCCCTGATGAGGCGGTCATTGACAGAATCCTTCAGTCGCTCCCACCAAGCTACAAGAGCTTTGTGATGAACTACAATATGCAGGGGATGGTGAAAACCATTCCTGAAGTATTTTCAATGCTGAAGTCAGCAGAGGTTGCGATCAAGAAAGAACATCAAGTGTTGACGGTCAATAAGACCACTAAGTTCAAGAAGGGCAAGGGCAAGAAGAACTTCAAGAAGGACGGCAAGGATGTTGCCGCGCCCGGTAAGCCGATTCTGGGAAGAAGTCAAAGAATGGACCCAAGCCCGAGACTGAGTGCTTTTATTGCAAGGGGAAGGGTCACTGGAAGCAGAACTTCCCCAAATACTTAGCGGATAAGAAGGCCGGCAACACCAAAGGTATATTTGATATACATGTAATTGATGTGTACCTTACCGATTACTCGTAGTAACTCCTGGGTATTTGATACCGGTGCCGTTGCTCATATTTGTAACTCACAGCGGGAGCTGCGGAATAAGCGGAGGCTGGCGAAGGACGAGGTGATGATGCGTCGGGAATGGTTCCAGTCGATGTGATCGCCGTCGGCACGCTACCTCTACATTTACCTACGGGATTAGTTATGAACCTTAATAATTGTTATTTGGTGCCAAGTTTGAGCATGAACATTGTATCTGGATCTCGTTTAATGCGAGATGGCTACTCATTTAAATCCGAGAATAATGGTTGTTCTATTTATATGATAGATATGTTTTATGGCCATGCTCCAATGGTCAATGGTTTATTCTTAATGAATCTCGAGCGTAATATTACACATATTCATAGCGTGAATACCAAAAGATGTAAAGTTGATAACGATAGTCCCACATACTTGTGGCACTGCCGCCTTGGTCACATTGGTGTCACGCGCATGAAGAAGCTCCATGCTGATGGACTTTTGGAGTCTCTAGATTATGAATCATTTGACACATGCGAACCATGCCTCATGGGCAAGATGACCAAGACTCCGTTCTCCGGAACAATGGAGCGAGCAACCAACTTGTTGGAAATCATACATACCGATGTGTGCGGTCCAATGAGCGTTGAGGCTCGCGGAGGATATCGTTATTTTCTCACAGATGACTTGAGTAGATATGGGTATGTCTACTTGATGAAACACAAGTCTGAGACCTTTGAAAAGTTCAAGGAATTTCAGAATGAAGTAGAGAATCAACGTGACCGAAAGATAAAATTCTTACGATCGGATCGTGGAGGAGAATATTTAAGTCACGAATTTGGTACACACTTAAGAAAATGTGGAATCGTTTCACAACTCACGCCGCCTGGAACACCTCAGCGTAACGGTGTGTCCGAACGTCGTAATCGCACTCTATTAGATATGGTGCGGTCTATGATGTCTCTTACTGATTTACCGCTGTCATTTTGGGGATACGCTCTAGAGACAGCTACATTCACTTTAAATAGGGCACCGTCTAAATCCGTTGAGACGACACCGTATGAATTATGGTTTGGGAAGAAACCTAAGCTGTCGTTTCTAAAAGTTTGTGGATGCGATGCTTATGTCAAGAAACTTCAACCTGAAAAGCTCGAACCCAAATGGAAAAATGCGTCTTCATAGGATACCCTAAGGAAACCATTGGGTATACCTTCTACCTCAGATCCGAAGGCAAGATCTTTGTTGCCAAGAACGGATCCTTTACGGAAAAAGAGTTTCTCTCGAAAGGAGTAAGTGGGAGGAAAGTAGAACTCGATGAAGTACTACCTCTTCAACCGGAAAGTAGTGCAGCTCAGGAAAATGTTCCTGTGGTGCCTACACCAATTGGAGAGGAAATTAATAATGATGATCAAGGTACTTCGGATCAAGTTACTACTAAACTTCGTAGGTCCACTAGGACACGTTCCGCACCAGAGTGGTACGGCAACCCAGAGTGGTCCACTAGTACCGATTTCCACATACCAAAAGCGCTTCATTCCCCGACAATGGAGCCAGAAAAGAGCCTTGATGACCGACAAGTATCGGGGATCAATCGTAGTCATTTCGATAAGTAAGAGTGTCGAACCCAACGAGGAGCAGAAGAAAATGTTAAGCTGTTTTCAGCAAGGTAATGTCTGCAAGCACTGAAATTATAAGTAATGAGTAGTTTGATAGCAAGATAATTTGTAAAGAGCAAGTAACGGTAATAGTAAAAAAAAGTGCAGCAAGATAGCCCAATCCTTTTGAGGCAAAGGACATGCCAAAACGGTCTCTTAGGATAAGCAAAGTGTTCCTGAGGGCACATGGGAATTTCATCTAGTCACTTTCATCATGTTGGTTTGATTTGTGTTCGCTACTTTGACTATTTGATATGAGGGTGGACCGGTGCTTAGGTGCTCTTCTTACTTGAAAAAACCTCCTACTTATGATTAACCCCCTCGCAGGCGTCCGCAACTACGAGAAAAGTATTACGAATAAATTCTAACCATAGCATTAAACTTTTGGATACAAATCAGTCCCTTATGGAATAGCGCATAAACTAGGGTTTAAGCTTCTGTCACTCTTAACGCATGATCTAATAACTACTCCACAATGCATTCCCTTAGGCCCAAATATAGTGAAGTGTCATGTAGTCGACGTTCACATGACACCACTAAGGGAATCACAACATATATACCATCAAAATATCGAACACATATAAAATTCACATGATTACTTGCAACAAGCACTAGTAGGAAATGGGCCTTTTGTCCTGGTTCTAGAGGGCCTTTAGTCCCGGTTCTGGAACCGGGACTAAAGGTGGAGTTCCATAGAGCGGCCACGTGAACCACTCATTCCAAATCATCTAACTTCCCGGCCGGTCACCCATCCCTTCACTACTCCAGTCTGAGCACGCTTAAATTTCGAGTTCTATTCCTGACAATACTAAGCTGTCAATCCTATTAACCCTTCGGAGTTGAACTTGAGCATTAAGCACCGTTTGAGTTTGAGACCATTATTCTAAAAAACAGTAATTATTTAGTAACAATAATATTTCTTGAATAAGTAGTCTGACCATAGTTTGACCACAGTTTGACCAAATTTTACCACAGTTTGACCAGATATAACCAAAAGTAAAAAAACCTAAAAAAAGTATTTATTAACACTAATATTTCTTGAATAAGTAGTTTGACCACAGTTTCACCAGATTTAATGAAAAGTCAAAAAAAACTGAAATTTGAGCATATCTTTTTTTTTCCTTTATGAATTTGAGGATTCTAAAAATTTGCAAATAGGCATACGGCGGTCAAAATCGGATGTGGATTTTCGTTCTGATTTTTTTGATATATTATGCGTTTTTTCGACATCGTATGCAAAAGATCTGGCAGTTTTACTTTTTCATAACATTTTTTTGCAAAACATGTCCAAATTTAAGTTTTTTAATTTTCCTAACTAATAGATGTAGTAAGATATGGCGGTCACAATCGAAGGATTTTAATTTTAGAAGTTTTTATCATTTTCTTTTGTTTTACAAAACTGAAAAGGCGATACACGGGGACGGGGATGAAAATCGGACCTTTAGTCCCGGTTTGAGACACGAACCGGGTCTAAAGGGTATCACACCCTTTAGTCCCGGTTCGTGTCTCAAACCGAGACTAAAGGTCACCTTTAGTCCCGGTTCGTGTCTCAAACCGAGACTAAAGGTCACCCTTAGTCTCGGTTTGTGACACGAACCGTGACTAAAGGGCATCGCACCCTTTAGTCCCGGTTCGTGTCTCAAACCAGGACTAAAGGTCCCATTTGAACTGGGACTAATGCCTTCCCGATGCCTTAGCCGCTCGAACCGGGACTAATGCTCACATTAGTCCCGGTTCGTGATGCAACCGGGACTAATGTATACATTGAGCTGTGACCAAAGCCGTGTTTTCTACTAGTGAAGATTTCTCCCGTGACCTCAAGAGAAAAAGAAACTACTCACAAATGATAATCCTGCTCAAGATCAAAGGGGTATTAAATAGCATATTTGATCTGAACAAATAATCTTCCACCAAATAAACCATATAGTAATCAACTACAAGATGTAATCAACACTATTAGCCACCCGGTACAAAGATTGAACACAAGAGATGAACTAGAGTTTGAGAGGAGATGGTGTTGTTGAAGATGTCGGTGAAGATTGCACTCCCCAAGATGGGAGAGTTGTTGGTGATAATGATGACGATGATTTCCCCCTCCGGGATGGAAGTTCCCCCGGCGTAATCGCTCCACCGGAAGGCAAAAGTGCTCCTGCCCAAATTCCGCCTCGAGACGGTGGCGCTCCATCCCAAAAATCTTCTTTGTATTTTTTCTAGGCAAAATGACTTATATGCAAGAAGATGGACACCAGAGCTGGGCTGGGCTGAGCACAACCCACCAGGGCGTGCCCTGGTGTCTTGTGCTCACCAGGTGGCCCCCCTCCGATAGATATTTTCTCCATTATTTCTTATTTATTCCATAAAAATTCCTCGTGACGTTTCAGCTCATTTGGGGTTGTGCAGAATAGGTGGCCTGACGTACTCCCTCCGTCTAGGTGTGTACGTCACCTTACAAAAATCAGATATTCCCAAAACTCTTAGGCGCAATGCATTAAATTCCGTCCTCGTTCCCCTCACTGCCTCGTTTATCAGCGAGCAATTTTTTTGGCTATACGAGGCGGGAGCGGAAGTTAATGCGGGAAAGACGGAGCGACCTATGCATGCAGAGAAGGAACACGTTGATTAGGGGAGGGATTGACCCCAGTTTGCATGCACGTCAATGGACCTGCATGGGTTGGCCGAAACGGCAGCCCTAGTAATGAGGGATTCATTGCTAATCTCCGTTTGGTTCAGGAGGAAAAAAGTGGCGCAGTGATTGGAAGAATTCCCGGTCCGATTCTTTGGCCTCTTCTAATCGGCAGCCACCTAGGTCGCGCTGCTTCACCTTAGATGACTTATTCACCTAGACGGAGGAAGTAGCTTTTTTCAGGTACAGATTTTCAGCTGCCGGAATTCGAGAAAAAGGATATTATAATTACTCCAAAAAGAATTATTATGTATAAAAACAATATAAATAACAGTAGGTAAACATGATGCAAAGTGGACGTATCACGCTATAGGAGGAGAGGAAGGCCGCCTCTAGCCCTTGCCATGGAAGAAAGGTACGCTCAGGAGCGTAGCACGACGAGCGTGTGCTCGAGGACACTTGTGCTCCATTGGGGTGATGAATGCGCTGGGGGGGGGGGGGTTAGGATGCGGGGGACCCGGGGACGACAGCAGCACGCGACGACGGTGGCCTTGAGCGGCAGGGGGCAATGACAGGTGTGGAGATGAGGGAACAAAGAGCTATGCGTGGAGGCGGAGCATCGCGAAAGGGGGTGAACGGAGCGCGAGGTGCGGGATGGGGTGTGGTCCACGCATAATGATTTCTCTTTGTACGGGATGAGGGCACAAAGAGCGATGAGAACATGAATGATTTCTCATAAAATTTTGGAGTCTTTAA
Source organism: Aegilops bicornis (assembly GCA_021605145.1). Taxonomy (NCBI): domain Eukaryota; kingdom Viridiplantae; phylum Streptophyta; class Magnoliopsida; order Poales; family Poaceae; genus Aegilops; species Aegilops bicornis. The sequence goes on along the minus strand of CM038675.1, from coordinate 48,835,855 downwards.
TCCTTATCCACGAGATGATTGCTCACAGCATGTTGGGTTTGGTCATTTATATGTTGTAACTTGGTAATCACTTAGACTTAATTTGGAGGGTCGATTCAAATATAATTACGAGTAAAGAAATTTGCTTCACTATTTGGTTGACGCTCTTGACCGTGTTGTATACCTCCTCCTTTACAGTGCCTCCCCTCTTTTGGGTCTCCCACATGCTTTATCCCGCTTTTGTAATGTTGTTTTATATATTTGTTCGATAACACCAAGTTTAACTTGTTTGCCATAATATAATTTGTAGTTTGGCCTCTTATCGCGAAACAGATTAATTTGTTACTTATTTCACTATGGAGAAGGTGACAATATGTTATTGTTTTCGAAATAGTTGCTTGTTTCAAGTTCCAGATTTAGCTCAGCGGCAAAGCTGAATCTGGTACTGTATCTCTAACTAGATAGCTTTTTGGTTCAGATTCTAGATTTAGAATCATTGGTGAAGCTGAATCTTGTTCCCGAAGCTCATACAAACATGGCCTAAGTTTGCCATGTCCATCTTATATATCTGATCTACAGAGACACTATATTTGTTTCGTTATGGTTAATGTCACTGTCTTCCTAGGCATGGACAACAACCATGAGTGTTTATGTACTGTCAGGTTATGCACTATTTTCTGTCATAGAAACTGGACAAATGATGTATTCGAATGGTGTCGAATGCTTGAAAGAATCTATACCTACTAATAAAGCTAAGTGCGTTTCTCCAATTTTTTCATCCGTTCACTGCCGAAATGTTTTTTTTTCCTATCCGAGGTGGTACTAAATTATTGTGCATCTATCTGCTATAAAAAAAGGTTTGTCCAAGTTTTCTTTTCCTATCCGAGGTGGTACTAAATTTTTGTGCATCTATCGGCTATAAAAAAAGGGTTTTCCAGAATTCTACAATTGGGCCGCGCGCGCTCCTGCCCAACAAATCCAGCCCAGTAATTATCCTGCCCATGTAGTTGGAAAGACCTTATTTGTTGCACAGGGCAGCAAATAGTTAAAGCTACGCACAGGGTGCCCAAGACGGGACCTGCCCGTTTTTATTTTTTCAATGTTCTGTTTATATTTATATTTTTCTGTTCCTTTCCCTTTGTTATTTATGTTTCATATTTCCCTTCTTTATTTTAATTTTTCTGTAACCTAAGAATTTACAAAAATATTCAGAATTTCAATTTGTGTTCGAATATTCAAAAAAATATTCATAATTAAAAAACTGTTTTAAAAAATATTCAAATATTTTCAAAAATATCGTTCCAGAATTTGCTTAACATTTAAAAAAATCTCATTTTGTTTCTAAGAATTTTTTTTTTTTAAAAATTGTTTAAGATTTTTTTATGAAAATCAAATTTTATAAAATCTTCCACATTCAAAGAATATTCTTATTTTGGCGAAATATTCACAAATACATAATAATGTTTGCGTCAAAAAATTTATTTTCTAAAATTGATCTAACTCGTGTGCCAATGCCCGCCACGCCAACCAATCCCATTATAGTAACTTTCAAAAAATATAGTAACTTTTCTTTAATGACCGCCACGCCAACCAATCCCATCACAATCAAGATTTTGCGGGCCAAACATGTACAACAAGAAGACCACAACTCCTTGCTCTGTCACCTACTGTTGTGGAGACCATTTTTGGTGGACACATCAATTATCTTTCCCGTTGCTTATCGCAACAAAAATATCTCTCCCGCTGCAACGCACGGGCATATATGCTAGTATTGCCAATGCGCTCATCGGGCATAAATAGAAAATTTCATACATGATGGGATGACGTAGGCATACGATTGAGAAGAATCATGCCACTCTTATTCCATACTTATTAGACAATGAAGTTCAGGATCCACTTTTGTTTGAGGGAGTTCCAAAAAATTTCATTAAATGAAATTGAGCACCCAAAATTGCGGTATCTATGTGTGCCACTGACTTGTGGACTTGTGGCCCAAGTGCTTCATGCTTAGGCTCCTGTAGAATAGTAACTTTTCTTTAATGTGCATATCTACGATATTTCTAGGCTAATTTTGTTATGGAAGTGGGCAACATTGTCGTATCTTTTGAACTAACTTCCTTAGCTTCAAGGTACCAGCAAACAGAAGAGAAGACGTCACACGAGGTAGTGGCCGGACCTATAGTAGTGCATGACAGTCCAAATCATGTTCTTCAACAACTTGGATTTAGTTCTCTTTCAAAAATGACTTGATGCAGAGATGAGAACATGTAATCCTGAAAATACCGAAACAAAATACGGAAAGAATGTCACGTCTTATATCTTTTTTTTTTTTTGCGCCTAGTCTCTAACCATATTTATTGCACTTCCATGGGGATTAACACATATGTATCCGTACAAATGAGTAGAACACTAGTCTCCTAATCAACCCGTCAGGGCATCAATCATTTCTTCACGTAATCATCATATAGATAACGATGGGGAATTTCTTTGCTAAAGAACCGTGCCACCAGCCTCTCTTCCAACACAGTCATCGCTTCTTTTGACCGAATAGCCGTTGGAGTCTTGTACTGGCCCGCTGATGCGCCTCTAGACACGAAGAAGTCCATGAGAGCGTCGAACGCACCCTGCTCAAGCACCCTTATCTCGAGCGCGGTGATGTTCGTACGCTGCCTGCTTTTGCAGTACATTTGGTCAAAGCATTCTTCAACTGTCGAGCAACAATTCTCCATGACGGATTGATCGGGGATGCCGCCAACCACGTGGTTACTCCTTGCGTTGGTTAGCTTCCAGAACAGGACGTAGTGGCCTGGCAACTTGGATATGTCTGCAAACGCGGTGCTTCCACTGAGCATGTATCCAAGAGGGCCAAGATGGAGCTCAATAGCCTGTGAAATTGCCCTGACTAGTTCCTCCTCGCTTATCTTCTCATGGTCTATGCTTAAGATAACATCATGTCGTCCCGAGAAGTGGAACAATGGTGTTGCATTGTAGAAGCTAGTCACGGTGAGAAGGTCACCAACTCGGTACCTGTAAAGACCTGGTATGGTTTGCATACGAAATCAAATCATAGCTACTGAACTAATAAATACTAATTCTTACGCAAGTTGGCTAAACACAATAATTCCTATTACTTTTCATCAATTATTATTACTATTATCTGTATAGGCAGACAATGACCGGTTGCATGCTCGGGATTACGGGGCAAGAACATTTGACTTAAAGTTTCATATTTTCTTTATTTCTTGGAACTAGAAACTTCTGTAAAGTCTGCTTTTACAAAGACAATGCCAGGCAAAAAAGTCTATTCTAAAATAAAACACCGAGTGAAGTAGCTAGGGCAATATACAAAAATCAAGATACTTCAAGACTTATGTAAGGAGGAAGTCTTAGGTAGCTAACCTGCAAAGGTGGTGACAACCAGCTCATAGGTCTGACCAATTTTGACATCCACAAGATCTACAAGCTTCATCTCACCCGGATCGCCATCGTCATCAACAGTAGGAGTTTCTTCATCACGAGGCTGTATCTCGACAAACTCAAAGTAGGCGATGTTAGGAAGCAACGCATACGACGCATGGCTGGGCGGGTCGAGAGGCCTTAGATTGACTCCGGCGGCACACTCGGTAGATGCATAGCAGGGCGAGACTATCGGCAACCGGCCACCGCAGTAGCTCCGGAGGATCGGAATGTACTGCGCCATGGAGCCGGTGACAATGGTGAGGGCACACCGTGCCCGCGGCCATAGCCTGGTGACAATACCGTCCCAGGGCCTAGCAGCGCACTCCGACGCGACCGCGTCAGCCAGTGCCGGATCGGGCCCTCGCAGGTATCGCTGGATGACGGCGTCACGCAGGGGCGCATGCGTTATCCTGCCACTGAGGCTGCCGGTGCGGATGTCGGAGCACATCTCCTCCCAGTTTTGCTCCAGGAACTTGATGGCTCGGACGAGGCTGTTGGCGAAGGAGGTGCCGACGTGGTTCACGGCCTCGCGGTGGAGGAGGCCGCAGAGCAGCTGGCAGTACATGCTTTGCTCGCTGTCTGGGCAGAGGATCGCCTCCATGGGGCTGGTGCACCGGTCGAACCCGCCCACCTCGTGGTCCTGGAACTGGCTGCTGCAGTAATAGGCGGTGGTGGCCGCCTGGACCTGAAGGCCGGACGGCGTGTGTTCGACGGGGAAGGTGAGGGTGAGGCGCATCCCCATGCCGCGCTTGCTCTCCTGGTCAGCATGTAAATGCCTAGATCGAACAACTTCATCTTGATTAGTATCTTGTTGAGATCACCAAACTTACTGGACCAAGCGAGCAATGCAATATGTAATACTACGTGTTTACACGTACATGTTCCTCACGAGTGCCTGGACACCATAGAAGAAGAGCTTCCGGTCGAGCTCCTCCGCGGTGGACGGGAAGATCTTCTACTTGCCACCAGATGTGCCCGAGCTGCACGCCATGACACGGAATGAAGCTACATAAAAACATGTTGAGACATGAGACGGCTGGCACCGCACCGGCTCAGCCTAATTTACCTTCTGAGGAGGTGGGTGATGGGCTCGGAGCAGAGAAGATTAGTGGACGACGACTCGCGGCTGGAGGAGGCGATACGATCCACGTACGGCTTGATGTCGTCGTAGCCGGAGACAGGCACACGCTTCTTGAAGGCCTCCCAGAGGTCACCGTCCGGTGGCAAGCCGCCGTCCGGGCGGAGGAGGAAGGGGCGGAGGTACTCCGTGTGGGCGTTCCGCTTGAGGATGTCTGTGAGGAGCTCTTGCTGGAGGGCCGCGGCGTCGGTGGTGAGGCGCTCAACAAAGCCACGGCCGGCAACCGTGTCCGTCGGGTCGAACTCTGGCAGCCACGACGCCATTGCTTGCATACAGCGGAGTGGAGCAAAGCTGGCTGGATCTAGATCTAGATCTACAATGGTCGTTCAGGTGGTACAGTGGAGTGGTGCGAAGCTGGTCTCAGGCATGCATACGATACACTACGTGGATAGCGTTTTGGGTAAGCAAACTAGCTAGCTATTTTTTTTACTAGTATAAACTAACTTATCACGGATTGGATCTTGCTAGACGTGGATTTATAAAGCATACCGGATAGTTTGACTACTGACATTTGCCCGTGATATACGCTGGCTCAGGCTGTTGGCCTGGTATGGTATGCCCATTTGTTCGTTGCTGTCCCACCAGAGAGATGGACAAATGCCCGTGATATGGAACGACAAGGCTCATACTTGCGCTGAATTTTCATACTGCATCGCCACCAAGCACACGTGCTTCAATGCGTACAAGCGGTTTGCCGCACCGTTTGTTACTTTTTGAATTAAATTTATTTATTTTCCAATGATTACTATAGCAAATTCATATACCACGCGTACAATGGAGGTGGTTGAGCTAGCAACCGCTGATCCCAGAGACGCTAGTGCACTAGTCGTGCAGACCTATCCTTCTGATTTTGAAAACAGCTTTAAAATTGCCAACATTTCTTGATCAAATTTATAAGCACTAAAAAAATCGTCTGAAAAATTGAACGGGATTTTTTTTTGTCAATGCAGTACACACATAGCTCTAGCCACGGACCTAAGTGTTTGGTCGCAATCCTAATTACTTACACTAGTCATCAACCCGTGCATCCGCACGGGCTAGCAAATTTTTGGTGCAACTAAGACCATTTAATTGCATGTGGGTATTAGCATAATTAAAAAATCGATAAAGAATCATATATTGGAGAACAGATTACATGATATTACCAGCAATAGTACATTGGCTACCATTTGGTCCAAAGCAATTTATTTCAATAAAGGCTTCAATTTATATTAATGTTTATTATATATGAAGTTTGAAAAAATTCTTTCTAAAGATAAGTTAGAGCCCCAGTGAACTCAATTAGCAAATATATGGAGAATATTAGTGAATATTACCATTTTTTGTCTGCTCCTTAATTACATTACGTGAGCCTAAATATTGTGTGCTTGCATAATTGATGATCTAAAACTTGTGACACGCATGTATCATGCATGATATATTATTGTACAAACCCCAAATAGCTTGTTGGCTTTAGTGTGTTGTGTTAAATAGTGCAAACCACATTTTGAAGTTTAAAAAAGTCTAAATATAGATTTTAATGTATTTATACGCATATGTAAGGTTTAAGAAATATTTTCTTATATTTATACACTGTATGAAGTATTTTCTAAAGTCTAGGATTCATAGCGTCCCTTAGGGCTGAAAGCCGAAATAATTAGACATGCACGTACCATGGAAGTGTATAACCGGGATTCAGAGACATAGTCTCAAGAAACACATATACATCTGATTTCTCTACATAGGAAAAAACAACTTGTTTTGGCCATGGAGTCTCTCCGTACCTGGAATTAAGCTTCCTAGAAATATCAAAGTGAACTGGCTAGCCATTGTTTCAATTGTTTATGTCAGGGACGCGGTCATACTATAGGAAATCTGCTAATATCTTGTGATCGGTTGACTTGGTTGGGAAATAAAGCGGGGAGTTAAAGGATTCAGGCTTACTTTCCTACTGATTAGGGATGACGGTGTCAGGAAGATGAATCACCATGTGAACAGTCTGATTCGCAAACAAATAATGAAAAAAAGGGTGCGGACAGTCCTCCGTACTCTTTCGACTCGAGCCTTGCTGAGAGCAGCATCCGCGGAGCTGCTTCCAACTGCCGTCCCCCCATCACTTCTGCGATTTTCCCTAATATGAAAATCGAAAATGGAACAAAGGTATACTGCTATACTATTTACTATATGTCATCCTACCATGTGAGTCCGTGATCGGAAAAAAAAGAATTCACTCGTGTCAAAACTGCTGAGAAGCACTATAATGGCTAGCCATAGCACTGGCATGGAAATCGAAAGAGTGATGGAAACACCAACACATAGTTTTCTAAAGCTGCAAAAGCATTATACACAACGGTATGTGCATATTGACCAAAGTTAGAACATCTCTAGCCGTTCGGCCCCCAAGGAACATAAAAATCGCCCCTGGAGGCGAGTCGGCGATTCTTTCGTCGCTGAGGGCGGTTTTGCACCCAGTCATCGCCCCCAGTCGTCGATTTTGGCCCACTTATTTCGGCGAAAAAGGCCCATATGGGTGAGAATATGCCCATATTCGGCGTGATTCGCCATGGCTCGGCGTTCAATTATCAACATAAATATTTTTTATCACATATTTCATCACATAAATTTCAAATACTTCAACAAAATAGTATCGGCGATGTAGTCGGAGTAGAGCATGCGGTAGCCTTCGAGACGATGCCGGTTCTTTGCTTTCACCCGCCCGGGGGCCGAGCCACCTCGCCACGGCTTTTCATTGCTCGCCAGCAGCTGGGCGAGGGCGGCGAGCACCATGAGATGCTCTTCTTCCTGGACGTCGGCCTCGGCTTCCTCCTCCAAAGAAGCGAGCACTTCCTCGTCATCCGAGTCCATCACCGAGGCAGGCAAATCGCCGAACACCTTGCGCTGTGGGCGTGCACCGCCGCTAAATTGCCCCTCCGCTGGCCGGAAGCTGCGGCGGAAACGCATGTTGGTGTCGGAGGGGCTGTCGCGGCAAACCTATGCTATTTTTCCGGCGGGAATGGCTATCTACCGGTGAAGAAGCGGGCGGCTGGATATACCTAGTTGCGGCCGAGAGCCTTGGGGTGGGAGGCGGTCGGGAAGAAAATCTTGACTTTTCACTGACGGCGTGGGCCAGCGCTTTCCCTTGCGCGGAGCCCCCAAAGCGCCTCAATGGCGCGGATTGACCTCTGACCCACCGGGCGGAAAAAGGGCCGAACCGGCGCTTTTGGTAAATCTGAGTCGCTCTTGTGCCGTTTTTTGACGCCTTGGCCTTGAAAAAAAGTTATGCAGGGGGGCCTGTTGAAGTAGCGGTGGAGATGCTCTTAGCAGTGAGACATCATGAGGTGGAGTGCAGTACTTGCATAGTAGAGTACATTTTTTTTTAACCGATAGTAGAGTACAGTTAGGGCAATAGGAACTGACATAACATATATCGAAAGCGATGGAGTATGCCATTTAAAACATGAAGGCATAAGCGTCTGTAAAAACATGAACTATGCATCTGCAGCTCAAGTACTACTTGAAGCCAACTCCGTGCCAATAGTTTTAAATCTGACTACTTTATCTAACAACTATAAAGGGTACAATTTTAGCATATAAATATGTGAGCAAAATTAAATCTCTAAGCCTAGTACCTCTATGTAATGACAGGATAATTAACTAGATATACACAGTCAAGTTAATCAGAGATTTATTATAATATACTTAAAAGAAACACACACACATCATTGATCTTCTACCTAAGAGACGACGACAACTAATTCGGTTGGCCATATAAAAACAACTAACTCGGTTGCCTACAATATAGATTATGTGCTGCTGCTGGAGGCGATGCAGAACACCTCAATGACATGCGTCCTCATCTTATGGCGCACAATGGAGTCAAGATGACTGCATATGGTTTCACATGGGTTCTGTCTTCTATGAAGAGTTCGTAGGATGGACAATACAGCAGGAGTCGTGACACCAGTTCGCTGCATTTTCTTCACACGGCCTAGTCTACTTGAAACTGCTGTTGATACACCTCTTTCACCACATCAACCATCGTGAGAAGATTCAGTGATTGGCCTGTTTAGAACCCGAAATATGAGGGGATTAAAGACCGGAAAAAGAGAGATCGGGGAGATGCTAGATTGAAAACTGTCCCTTTTTTTCTTGATCGATGGCTCGACCAACCGGTTCCGGTGGCCGCCATTCTCCTCTCTTCTGATTCTATCAACACCATGCATACCACCTACAGCCTGTATGGCGCCGGTGTGGCATATAGGCCATCGATCGTTGTAATGTTCGCTTCCGCATCTCTTCTGCTATCTTTGAGGTGAAAATGTCCTTTGATCTGTAATCCTGGAAAGTGGAAATTTGAAGCTCGGATTGGTATGGAAGAGGGATTGAATCGTGGGCTTTTTATCAAAGGGATTAAAGCGTGGATGCAGCTGAGGTTCACAATGGCATGGTTAGGAGATGGCCATGCCGGAGGAGCGAAGAGGAGCGGCGACGTGAAGGATTTGGGGCTGGAGCGGAGAGGAGCGGCGATGTCTGGGATGTAGGGTGCGTGCGAGAGCTGGAGAGAACATGTCAATGCACTTCATCTACCTAATTATGTATCCCCACGTCATAGACCACCTAACGATGACTACAAGCACTGGAGCGTGTTAAAGGCCCACCGACGTCATCGCCCTCCATTACCGGATCCGGACAAAACCTGTTGCAATAGAGTCGCGAAGTCATCATGCTAAGACGGACTAGCACACCATTACAGCAACCGCAGTTGCTGATTTTTGTACACTTGTGACTTGAATAAAGTTGAGCACTGTCAAGTAAATATTACCAGTACTGCCTGCTTTTTCTAGTCTGCAATCCCCACGATTAACACACCACACACCAAACGAGCTTTCATCGACCAATGACAGAGATTTGGGAAGTTCACTACTAGGAAAAGGGCTATAGATGGGATGGACACTAATGGCGCACTGTACATGTGGTGCGCCATTACTAAACTCTAATGGCGCACCATGTGGGTGCGTCATTAGTGTCTAAATACTAATGGCGCACCACATCCCACGGTGCGTCATTAGTAAAAATTAATTTTTCAATATTACTAATGGCGCACCGTGGGAGTGGTGCGCCAATACTAGTTGACATAGTAATGGCGCACCACATCCACCGTGCGCCATTAGTAGTTTTGAAAAAAAAATGTTAGTTATGGCGCACCTGTGGACAGTGCGCCATTACTAGTTTTAACTAGTAATGGCGCACTGTCCACAGGTGCGCCATTACTAAGTTCGTTCCACAAAAATTCAAATTTTTTTCTTTTATTCTTTTCAAAACTCGTTATGGCGCACCGTGGGTGTGGTGCGCCATTACTAACAACCCAAAGTTCGAATGCATCCCCCTTGGACCGCCTTTTTAGTTTTAAAAAAATAAAAGAAAATGATAAAAATGTCAAAAAAATAAGTTTTCCATGTGATATGTGGTCTAGTTGTTGGGAAAATTTACAAATATGAATTTCGACTTTATTTGTAAAATCTCTCTGGAAATTTGTAAAATGGTCATAACTTTTGCATACGAACTCGGATTAAAAAGTTTTTTATATGAAGAATCATCTACTCGAAAAGTTACATCCGAATTTAACTGGGGAAACCCCGTTAAACATTTTCAAAATCCCCAAAAACCTAACAGAAAAAAAGTTACGGGGCTTTCAAGATCTAGAGGAAAAAAATTCAAAAAATTTCAAACTTACTAGTGGCGCACCATGGATGTGGTGCGCCACTAGTAATAGAAAAAAAAATTGGTTTTGAATTGTTTTTGAAAAAATGATACGTAATATGACCGGGAAGTTTGAAATATTTTTCAAAATTTCATCATAGTCATGAACATGAACAAAGTCCTAGACATCAACAAGGTATAATAGGATTGATATGCTAGATATATCAACAAGTGCACGTGAAGTGAGCTATTCTTTGGGGTTGGATAGAACTACGAAGTTAAGCGTGCTTGGGCTGGAGTAGTGTGAGGATGGGTGACCTTTTGGGAAGTTTGACCACGGAGTGCGATTTGACATGAGTTTAAGCATATTGACCCGAGATTAAGCCATAGTGACCTGAGATTAAGAAAAAGACAAAAAAGAATTAAAAATTTAAAAAAAATTCTGAATTTTTTTTTGAAAAAAATGCTACTAATGGCGCACTTCCATGTGGTGGGCCATTAGTATACCAGATACTAATGACGCACACTAGTGGCGTGATAGTAATAAGCGCACCGGTAGTGCGCCATTAGTAGGCAAAACCGGTGCGCCATTAGTAGGCCTTTTCCTAGTAGTAGTTGTCATGGAGCTACATAACAAGATAGTTTGTTCGCAAAGTATAACCACCTATATCAGTTAGTGTCCGATTGATTTCTAGCTTTTATAATCCCTGACGCAAGTTAGGGTTCCCCTTTTCCCCTGGCGACTCGCTAGGGTTCCCCACAGATCTGATCACCCGTACGAAATTCTCACGCAAGATTGCTCGCGGAGTGATCCTTGCGTGATTCCACCAAACTCAGGCGCCCTAAGGAACGCCGACATGTCTGCTGGGAAAGGAGACCAGAGGCCAGGCGCGGGCTCTCCTAGGGCTGGCGGCGGCAGCGAGGGAGTCGAGAACATACACGTTCAGAAGGCGAATTTAGAGGACAGATTTGAAGGTCTGAAGCTACATTGTGAGGAAGAAGAAGAGCTAGATCTTTCAGGGGAAGTTGAAGAACTAATCAAGGAGACAAGGTGGATAGCGATCTTTTGGGTTCATACTCAGAAACCCTTTAGCCATGTAGCCCTGTTCAAGATGATGAGAAGCGCTGGACCCGGTAGCGAGGTGTGACGTTCAAAGCTATGAACCCTAATCTCTTCTTGGCTCAGGTTATGTGTTTGGGGGATTGGAATCGGATCATGAATGGTGGCCCGTGGCTGTTTAGAGAGTGTGCAGTAGTAATTGAGGAGTATGATGGCATCACGAACGCCAATGATTATAAACTAGATAGGATTCGGTGCAGGCAAGAATTATCGGGATCCCGGATGGGCTGATGAAGAAGAGAGAAGTAGCTGAAAAGATAGCTAGAAAGGTCGGAGTCCCACCGATCAAAGTTGTAGTTAATGAAGGCCGCTTAAACCCCACAAAGTATTTGCGGGTGAGGGTGTTTGTGATGCTCGATACACCACTGGTCCGTTTTGTTCCTTTAACTCTGAAGGAACAGAAGAAATACCCCATTGAATATGAGAAACTGCCCGGTTTCTGTTACTTCTGTGGTATGATGGGACATGTGGTGACTGAATGTGGAGATGGATACATGCGGAGGAAGAATATGAGTGGGGAGAATGGCTCTTAACAAAGTTTGAGTTTCAGCCTAGTGGTGGAGGACGAGGAGATTTTGGCCAAGGAGATACAGCATGGAGAGGAGGGGGAGTGGGGAGGGGAAGAGGAACTCCAGGTGACCCCAACCCAGAAGAAGGAAGAGAGATGAACATTGGCAGAGGTGCGGGGCATGGTATGCCAGTGCCAACAGCAAGAAAAAGGCTTGTTGGATCGGATGGTACCTTCATAAAACTTACTGAGGGGCCATCTTCCTCAATAGGTGTGGTGGCTGAGCGAGTTCTGCAGATAGATGTAGCACGGAGTGTACTGGTGGATAAGAGCTTGATGACCACACCACTGAAGGTGCATGATCCAAAGAGGCTGTGATTGGCGGAAGGAGAAAATATGACTTCCACAGAAGGTAACAAGGATACTGAGATGGGATCGACGACCCCTCGCGAAGGGGATCGCCGGGCACAATGAAAACTCTCTGTTGGAACTGCCGTGGGATGGCCAGCACCACGGCAGTTCGAGCGCTTCTGGACATTCAGAAGCAATGGGGCCCGGATGTGATTTTCCTGTCTGAGACACATCTGAATAAAGCAAAGGCAGAGAAACTGATGAGGAAACTGTGGATGGATAGGTTGGAAGTCTATGAGAGTGACGGTGCTAGTGGGGGGCTGCCGTTAACTTGGTGCAGCCCGGTGGTGATACAAGCCCTGAGTTTACAAAAAAATTACATTGATGTAGCTATAGATGGTCCTGGAGAAGCTATGTGGAGATTGACTGGGTTCAATGGTGAGCCCAAGTGGGAGGACAAACATCTATCTTGGGATTATCTGAGATCCCTAAGGCCGCAGATGAATGGACCCTGGGTGGTCATTGGTGATTTTAATGAAATCTTATACTCCCATGAGAAAGAAGGAGGTGCGCCAAGACCAACCCAAATGATGCAAAATTTCAGAGATGCGCTGGTGGATTGCCAGCTAGATGACATGGGATATAAGGGCGAAATGTTTACATGGCGGCGGAGGAGACTGAGAGAAAGATTGGACAGAGGTATTTGTAATGGAGCTTTCCATGCACTATTCCCAGATGCAACTATTACCAATGCTGAACACTCAAAATCAGAACATCGTCCTTTGGTCTTGGATTTGGAAGGGGATAGTAGTGATGTCCAACATCCTACTGATGGAACCCGTCGTTTTGACGCAAGATGGCTGCAGGAAAATGATGTTGCACAACGGCTCACTGATACCTGGGAGAAAACGAGTGACCAGGACTCGTTCGCGGCGCGAACAACAGCGGTACATAAGAAGCTGCACTCATGGGACCGGACGGTGTTGTGTGCACCGCAACGGCGTCTGAAGAAGCTTAAGGCGGAGCTGGAAAGCTTGCGGTCGGGGCCCCTTACTGATGAGGCGGCAGATCGGCAATGAGAAATTCTTATTCTCATTGAAGAAACTCTAGAGAAGGAGGAAATATATTGGGCCATCGATCGTTGTAATGTTCGCTTCCGCATCTCTTCTGCTATCTTTGAGGTGAAAATGTCCTTTGATCTGTAATCCTGGAAAGTGGAAATTTGAAGCTCGGATTGGTATGGAAGAGGGATTGAATCGTGGGCTTTTTATCAAAGGGATTAAAGCGTGGATGCAGCTGAGGTTCACAATGGCATGGTTAGGAGATGGCCATGCCGGAGGAGCGAAGAGGAGCGGCGACGTGAAGGATTTGGGGCTGGAGCGGAGAGGAGCGGCGATGTCTGGGATGTAGGGTGCGTGCGAGAGCTGGAGAGAACATGTCAATGCACTTCATCTACCTAATTATGTATCCCCACGTCATAGACCACCTAACGATGACTACAAGCACTGGAGCGTGTTAAAGGCCCACCGACGTCATCGCCCTCCATTACCGGATCCGGACAAAACCTGTTGCAATAGAGTCGCGAAGTCATCATGCTAAGACGGACTAGCACACCATTACAGCAACCGCAGTTGCTGATTTTTGTACACTTGTGACTTGAATAAAGTTGAGCACTGTCAAGTAAATATTACCAGTACTGCCTGCTTTTTCTAGTCTGCAATCCCCACGATTAACACACCACACACCAAACGAGCTTTCATCGACCAATGACAGAGATTTGGGAATTTCACTACTAGGAAAAGGGCTATAGATGGGATGGACACTAATGGCGCACTGTACATGTGGTGCGCCATTACTAAATACTAATGGCGCACCATGTGTGGGTGCGTCATTAGTGTCTAAATACTAATGGCGCACCACATCCCACGGTGCGTCATTAGTAAAAAAAATTTAATTTTTTCAAAACTACTAATGGCGCACCGTGGGAGTGGTGCGCCATTACTAGTTGACATAGTAATGGCGCACCACATCCACCGTGCACCATTAGTAGTTTTGAAAAAAAATTGTTAGTAATGGCGCACCTGTGGACAGTGCGCCATTACTAGTTTTAACTATTAATGGCGTACTGTCCACAAATGCGCCATTACTAAGTTTTTTTCAAGAAAAAATTCAAATTTTTTTCTTTTTTTCTTTTCAAAACTAGTAATGGCGCACCGTGGGTGTGGTGCGCCATTACTAACTTGGCCCAAAAGTTCCCGAATGCATCCCCCCCTTGGACCGCCTTTTTAGTTTTAAAAAAATAAAAGAAAATGATAAAAATGTCAAAAAAATAAGTTTTCCATGTGATATGTGGTCTAGTTGTTGGGAAAATTTACAAATATGAATTTCGACTTTATTTGTAAAATCTCTCACGGAAATTTGTAAAATGGTCATAACTTTTGCATACGAACTCGGATTAAAAGTTTTTTATATGAAGAATCATCTACTCGAAAAGTTACATCCGAATTTAACTGGGAAACCCCGTTAAACATTTTCAAAATCCCCAAAACCTAACAGAAAAAAAAGTTACGGGGCTTTCAAGATCTAGAGGAAAAAATTCAAAAATTTCAAACTTACTAGTGGCGCACCATGGATGTGGTGCGCCACTAGTAATAGAAAAAAAAATTGGTTTTGAATTGTTTTTGAAAAAATGATACGTAATATGACCGGGAAGTTTGAAATATTTTTCAAAATTTCATCATAGTCATGAACATGAACAAAGTCCTAGACATCAACAAGGTATAATAGGATTGATATGCTAGATATATCAACAAGTGCACGTGAAGTGAGCTATTCTTTGGGGTTGGATAGAACTCTGAAGTTAAGCGTGCTTGGGCTGGAGTAGTGTGAGGATGGGTGACCTTTTGGGAAGTTTGACCACGGAGTGCGATTTGACATGAGTTTAAGCATATTGACCCGAGATTAAGCCATAGTGACCTGAGATTAAGAAAAAGACAAAAAAGAATTAAAAAATTAATAAAAATTTAAAAAAAATTCTGAATTTTTTTTTGAAAAAAATGCTACTAGTGGCGCACTTCCATGTGGTGGGCCATTAGTATACCAGATACTAATGACGCACACTAGTGGCGTGATAGTAATGGCGCACCGGTAGTGCGCCATTAGTAGGCAAAACCGGTGCGCCATTAGTAGGCCTTTTCCTAGTAGTAGTTGTCATGGAGCTACATAACAAGATAGTTTGTTCGCAAAGTATAACCACCTATATCAGTTAGTGTCCGATTGATTTCTAGCTTTTATAATCCCTGACGCAAGTTAGGGTTCCCCTTTTCCCCTGGCGACTCGCTAGGGTTCCCCACAGATCTGATCACCCGTACGAAATTCTCACGCAAGATTGCTCGCGGAGTGATCCTTGCATGATTCCACCAAACTCAGGCGCCCTAAGGAACGCCGACATGTCTGCTGGGAAAGGAGACCAGAGGCCAGGCGGTGAGCTCTCCTAGGGCTGGCGGCGTAGGGAGTCGAGAACATACACGTTCAGAAGGCGAATTTAGAGGACAGATTTGAAGGTCTGAAGCTACATGGTGAGGAAGAAGAAGAGCTAGATCTTTCAGGGGAAGTTGAAGAACTAATCAAGGAGACAAGGTGGATAGCGATCTTTTGGGTTCATACTCAGAAACCCTTTAGCCATGTAGCCCTGTTCAAGATGATGAGAAACGCCTGGACCCCGGCGCAGGGTGTGACGTTCAAAGCTATGAACCCTAATCTCTTCTTGGCTCAGGTTATGTGTTTGGGGGATTGGAATCGGATCATGAATGGTGGCCCGTGGCTGTTTAGAGAGTGTGCAGTAGTAATTGAGGAGTATGATGGCATCACGAACGCCAATGATTATAAACTAGATAGGATTCCGGTCTGGGCAAGAATTATCGGGATCCCAGATGGGCTGATGAAGAAGAGAGAAGTAGCTGAAAAGATAGCTAGAAAGGTCGGAGTCCCACCGATCAAAGTTGTAGTTAATGAAGGCCGCTTAAACCCCACAAAGTATTTGCGGGTGAGGGTGTTTGTGATGCTCGATACACCACTGGTCCGTTTTGTTCCTTTAACTCCGAAGGAACAGAAGAAATACCCCATTGAATATGAGAAACTGCCCGGTTTCTGTTACTTCTGTGGTATGATGGGACATGTGGTGACTGAATGTGGAGATGGATACATGCGGAGGAAGAATATGAGTGGGGAGAATGGCTCTTAACAAAGTTTGAGTTTCAGCCTAGTGGTGGAGGACGAGGAGATTTTGGCCAAGGAGATCTGACATGGAGAGGAGGGGAGTGGGGAGGAAGAGGAACTCAGGTGACCCCAACCCGGAAGAAGGAAGAGATGAACATTGGCAGAGGTGCGGGGCATGGTATGCCAGTGCCAACAGCAAGAAAAAGGCTTGTTGGATCGGATGGTACCTTCATAAAACTTACTGAGGGGCCATCTTCCTCAATAGGTGTGGTGGCTGAGCGAGTTCTGCAGCTAGATGGAGCACCGAGTGTACAGGTGGATAAGAGCTTGATGACCACACCACAGAAGGTGCATGATCCAAAGAGGCAGAGAATGGCGGAAGGAGAAAATATGACTTCCACAGAAGGTAACAAGGATACTGAGATGGGATCGACGACCCCTCGCGAAGGGGATCGCCGGGCACAATGAAAACTCTCTGTTGGAACTGCCGTGGGATGGCCGCACCACGGGCAGTTCGAGCGCTCTGGACATTCGGAAGCAATGGGGCCGGATGTGATTTTCTGTCTGAGACACATCTGAATAAAGCAAAGGCAGAGAAACTGATGAGGAAACTGTGGATGGATAGGTTGGAAGTCTATGAGAGTGACGGTGCTAGTGGGGGGCTGCCGTTAACTTGGTGCAGCCCGGTGGTGATACAAGCCCTGAGTTTACAAAAAATTACATTGATGTAGCTATAGATGGTCTGGAGAAGCTATGTGGAGATTGACTGGGTTCAATGGTGAGCCCAAGTGGGAGGACAAACATCTATCTTGGGATTATCTGAGATCCCTAAGGTCATGAGATGAATGGACCACAGGTGGTCATTGGTGATTTTAATGAAATCTTATACTCCCATGAGAAAGAAGGAGGTGCGCCAAGACCAACCCAAATGATGCAAAATTTCAGAGATGCTGGTGGATTGCCAGCTAGATGACATGGGATATAAGGGCGAAATGTTTACATGGCGGCGGAGGAGACTGAGAGAAAGATTGGACAGAGGTATTTGTAATGGAGCTTTCCATGCACTATTCCCAGATGCAACTATTACCAATGCTTTGAACACTCAAAATCAGAACATCGTCCTTTGGTCTTGGATTTGGAAGGGATAGTAGTGATGTCCAACATCCTACCGATGGAACCCGTCGTTTTGACGCAAGATGGCTGCAGGAAAATGATGTTGCACAACGGCTCACCGATACAGGAGAAAAGCAGTGATCAGGACTCGTTCATGGCCCGAACAACAGCGGTACATAAGAAGCTGCACTCATGGGACCGGACGGTGTTGTGTGCACCGCAACGGCGTCTGAAGAAGCTTAAGGCGGAGCTGGAAAGCTTGCGGTCGGGGCCCCTTACTGATGAGGCGGCAGATCGGCAATGAGAAATTCTTATTCTCATTGAAGAAACTCTAGAGAAGGAGGAAATATATTGGGTACAACGGAGCCGGGGCAACTGGCTGAAATATGGGGATCAGAACACAAGTTTCTTCAACAACTTCGCGACGGCCAGAAGAAGAAGGAATCCGATCCGGAAGCTTCTTGGAGATGATGGTACGTGGAAGGAAGATGTAGTATCCATGGGCACCCTAATTTCTGATTACTTCAAGTCGCTGTTTACTTCTGAAGTTGTACACCCAAGCATGGATGTTTTGAATAAAGTGAAAACTAGAGTTTCGGACTATATGAATGAAGCATTGCTTGCACCTTACACGGCAGAGGAGGTGAAAAATCACTGTTTAGTATCGGCGATCTCAAAGCGCCCGGTCCAGATGGATTGCATGCAATATTCTATAAGAGGTTCTGGCCTCTGTTGGCAGAAGAACTAGTGACTGAGGTTTTAAACGCAGTGAATACTGGAGTTATATTGGAAGGTTGGAACTCAACCACTATTGTGCTCATACCCAAAGTGGAAAATGCAGAGAAGATCTCGCAGTACAGGCCTATAAGTCTCTGTAACGTGGTATATAAGGTGATCTCTAAACTCTTGGCTGCAAGATTAAAAGTTTTCTTACCTGACATTATCATCTAGACGCAGAGTGCTTTTGTACCTGGGAGGATTATCACTGACAATGTTATCGTGGCGTATGAATGCCTACACACAATGAAGAAGAGGAAACAAGGGAAAAATGGCACGGGCGCTGTCAAATTAGATATGCATAAGGCTTATGATCGAATAGAATGGGTGTTTCTTAAAGCTATTTTGGGCAAACTTGGATTTGCAGAAAGATGGATTGACTTGATCATGTCTTGTGTGACCTCTGTTGAGTACAAGGTGAGATTTAACTCAAATGAAACTTCTCCTTTCAAACCGACCAGAGGACTCAGGCAGGGGGATCCTCTATCCCCCTACCTATTTTTGTTATGCGCAGAGGGCTTGTTAGCGCTAATTGAACATGAAGAAGAACAAGACAGGATTTTGGGGGTCCAGGTCTGTAGAGACTCCCCCAAAATATCACACTTTCTATTCGCAGACGACTCATTAATCTTGATGAGAGCTGATTCAGCAAATGCAGATTCACTCAAGAGTGTTCTGGATGATTATTGTTCAGCTTCAGGTCAAATGGTCAGTGTGGCTAAATCCTCAATTTTTTTAGTCCAAATACAGATGTGGATGTCAAAGCCGAGGTATGTCAAGTGCTAGATATTATGACTGAATCATTATCGGAGAAATACTTGGGGTTGCCGTCTATGATAGGTGTAGACCGAACTGATTGCTTTCTGCACCTTATTGAGAGAATCCAGAAACTTATCAATGGATGGAAGGAGCGTACCCTATCTTTTGGAGGCAAGGAGGCGTTAATTAAAGTGGTGGCCCAAGCCATCCCTACGTATACGATGAGTGTTTTCAAATTCCCGAAGAAAATTTGCAAAGGGATCACTGATGCAATGTCGCAATACTGGTGGGGTGATGAGGATGATCAGCGCAAAATGCATTGGGTAGCTTGGTGGAAGATGTGCGTACCGAAAGAAAAAGGTGGAATGGGCTTTAGAGATATCCATGCCTTCAACTTAGCACTTCTAGCAAAACAATGCTGGAGGTTGATTGAGAACTATGACTCGCTCTGTGCAAGAGTTTTGCGTGCTCGATACTATCCCACGGGCGATATTCTAAATTGCACTTTGAAGAAGGGTTCTTCCTTTGTATGGCAGAGCATATATGCAGGCATACAAACGTTCAAGAAAGGAAGCATTTGGCGAGTTGGGGACGGCACAAAGATTGATATCTGGGAAGACAGTTGGATACCAAACAGCCCAACAAGAAAGGTCCTAACACGACGAGGCAATTGCATATTAACACATGTGAGCGACCTGATAGAACCTATATCAGGTGATTGGGACGAGCAGATTATCAGGGACAATTTATGGGGGATAGATGCAGATCGCATACTACAGATTCCTTTATCCCATCATGTCTTGGATGATACTGTAGCATGGCACTTCACAAAAAATGGAGTATACAGCGTTCGATCTGGCTATTACAGAGAATGGGAGGACCAGTTTGGTCTGAAAATTGGCGACGAGGCTGGACAGTCGAGCACACCTGATCATCCGGTTTGGAAGAGTCTTTGGAATTTAAAGCTACCAGGGAAAGTTAAAATCTTTATCCGGCGGTGCCTGCATAACACCATACCCTTCAAGTGCACACTTGCCAACAGACATATTCCTACAAGTGGGCAGTGTCCAGTTTGCCAGCAAGGGGCGGAGGACATCAAACATGCGCTTTTCACTTGCACCCGTGTTAGGTCGATTTGGTCTGAGTTGGGCCTAAAAACTATGATAGATGAGGTGATCCCAATCGACAGATCCGGTGCGAGAGACGCGCACCCATGTGGAAGAAGAAATCTATATTATGGGACCTACCCTATTGGAAAGACCTAGAGGTCTGCTCTACAATCGACGTGATGCACGTGAAGAAGAATCTTTGCGTGAATCTGCTAGGCTTCTTGGGCATGTATGGGAAGACAAAAGATACACCAGAGGCACGGGAGGACCAGCAACGTATGCACAAAAAAGACGGCATGCCTCCAAAGCAATATGAAGGTCCTGCCAGCTACGCTCTTACCAAAGAATAGAAGAAAATCTTGTTTGAATGACTGCTCAGTATGAAGGTCCCATCTGTCTTCTCGTTGAATATAAAGGGAATAATAAATATGGCAGAGAAAAAGTTCTAGAACATAAAGTCTCATGACTTCCACGTGATTATGACGCAACTGCTTCCGGTTGCATTGAGGGGGCTTCTACCGAAAAATGCTGGATTAGCCATTGTGAAGCTATGTGCATTCCTCAATGCAATATCTCTGACGGTAATAGATCCAGAAATCCTACCAAGGTAAAGGAGTGATTTGGTGCAACGTCTTGTCAGTTTCGAGCTGGTGTTCCCACCATCCTTCTTCAATATCATGATGCATGTCCTAGTTCATCTAGTCGACGAGTTTGCCATTCTGGGCCCTGTATTTCTACACAATATGTTCCCCTTTGAGAGGTTCATGTGAGTCCTAAAGAAATATGTTCGTAACAGTGCTAGGCTAGACGGAAGCATCTCCATGGGCCATCAAACAAAGGAGGTCATCGGGTTTTGTGTTGACTTCATTCCTGACATTAAGACGATTGGTCTCCCTCAATCGTGGTATGAGGGGAGACTGGCTGAAAAAGGCATGCTAGGACCGGACTAAATAATATTTAGGGACTGAGGGAGTCCTGGATTAGGGGGTATCCGGACAGCCGGACTAATTAATTTGGCCGGACTGTTAGACCATGAAGATACAAGACTCAAGACTTCGTCCCGTGTCCGGATGGGATTCTCCTTTGCGTGGAAGACAAGCTTGGCGATTCGGATATCATATTTCCTTCCTTGTAACCGACTCCATGTAAACCCTAGCCCTCTCCGGTGTCTATATAAACCAGAGAGTTCGGTCCGTATGAGGACGATCACAACATTCATAATCATCATAGGCTAGCTTCTAGGGTTTAGCCTCTACGATCTCGTGGTAGATCAACTCTTGTAACACTCATATCATCAATATCAATCAAGCAGGAAGTAGGGTTTTACCTCCATCGAGAGGGACCAAACCTGGGTAAACATTGTGTCCCTTGCCTCCTGTTACCATTAGCCTTAGACGCACAGATCGGGACCCCCTACCCGAGATCCGCCGGTTTTGTCACAGACATTGGTGCTTTCATTGAGAGTTCCTCTGTGTCGTCGCTGCAAGGCTCGATGGCTCCTTCAATCATCAACAACGCGGTCCAGGGTGAGACTTTCTCCGCCGGACAGATCTTCGTGTTCGGCGGCTTCGCACTGCGGGCCAATTCGCTTGGCCATCAGGAGCAGATCGACAGCTACGCCCCTGGCCATCAGGTCAGATTCGGGAACCTAAACTACACGGCCAATATACGCGGAGACTTGATCTTCAATGGATTCGGGCCTACGCCAGGAGCGCCGGACAGTCACGATGTGCACGGCTTAGACCTGCTGTCGGACAGTGCTCGGGATATCGCCCCTGCAGGGTCCCCGGACCTAAATCCGGGGCAGATTGCGCCGCCCGAGGACGGGTGGATGGACCCCGCCCCGGAGGCTGCACACCCATCGGCGGTAGAGCCGAACACAGACTTCACCCCCAAGGAAGCCTGTGACACCAGACCCCCGGACTCGTATCCGGCTGTAGTTTCCAGTCCGCGCACCTCCGAGCCCACCGGATCAGGTTGGGCTCCGGTGATGGAGTTCACCGCTGCGGAAATCTTCCAGCACTCGCCCTTTGGCGACATGCTAAACTCGTTAAAGTCTCTCTCTTTGTCATGAGACTCTTGGCCGAACTATGTCCGGCTTGAGTGGGAAGCTGGCGACGAAGGAATTCGTTGCCCACCCACCACCCACTTCATAGCCACGATCGATGACTTGGTAGCGTGCACGACTTGACTCGAATACATCGACGGTTTGGACGACGATGTAGGAGAAGAACAGGAACCACCACCCACGGGGCGGTGGACAGCCACCTCTTCATATGACATATATATGGTGGACACTTCGAAAGAAACCAATGGCGATGAGGCAATGGAGGATAACCCCTCAAAGAAGAAAGCAAAGCATGGGCGTCGGGAGCACCGCTCCAAGCCCCGCCACAGCAACACCAGCACAACAGCCAAAAACAATCCAGAAGATGCCGAAGATAAATACAAGCCCGATCAGCCTGCCTTCGAGCAGGACGGACAAGTGACGGATGGATACTCGGCGAGGAACAACTACACGCCCCCCCTCCGGAGACGAAGTGAGCCTCGGCGACAATGAATTTGGCGTGCCTGAGGATCCTGCGGAACAAGTTCGCTTCAAGCGACGGCTTATGGCCATTGCGAAGAGCCTGCAAAAGAAGCAAAAAACAGCTCAAAACTGACCAAGATGTGCTCACTGACAGATGGACCAAGGTCCTGTCCACCGAGGAATACGGACTCGACCGCCTCGACAAAGAGCACACATAGTACAATTCGCTACCTCAGCCAAAGAAGGTGAACCTAAGGCGCATACCCCGACGCCAGTATATCACCATGCTCCAGGACAAGACGCAGGAAACACGAAGCAGCATCCTCAAGCCTCGGCGCAATCGTCATAAACGTCAAGTCAGGGAAGTTGGTGCCAAATCCAGCGGCCCCCAATGCGGCAGTGGAAAAAGAGTAGCTCAAGCCCATCCGGCCCAAACAGCATACTCGATCAACCATGTGAAATTCATGGTACCCCTAGAAGGGCGGCCAAGCATACCAATAGAGAATGCCGGATTCTCAAAGCAAACCGGCCGGTCGCTCGCCGGAAACAATGAAAGGAGGTTCCAAACAACGAAAGACCGATCAAACATGGTGAGGTCAAAGGTAGATCCTCCCAAAAATACGGTCGATCGTCTCTGACCACATCGACCGTCCGGACAACATTAGCCATAAGCAATTTTATTGCACTCACTATCAACCCAATAGCTGGGGGGATCCATTTCACACGAACCCCCACGGGCATAAACCTATCAACAACATCTCTTCAAAGATGCAAGGTGCAAAGGCCAAGTTTTAACTGGCCCACCATACTAATGGTTGTCTTCGGATCACCAAACAAATACCGAGCCGAAGAATAAGTCTTCGGCACTGGCCCCCCCCCCCCCACACACACACACAGTAATTACCATATACTACTGGGACGAACCACGTTGGCTAGATCCAACGGGGTACAACATTAGGCCAGTCCCGCATGACATAGTCACAATCATGGGCAAGGCCGAACTCCACCCTCAGGGTGGAAACCCTACCGCTGCTGGAATAGCGAGTCGTGCCTGTTTATCAAATTTTGATTCGATAGCCAACTACCCGGACACCAACCGAGGAGTCCGAGCTACTTTATGGCACGATAGCCTGGTTTAGCCAGGCTCCGATGAGGCACCCGCGGTTCAACCATAGGACATGCAGCTGCCCTTAAGCATTTTGTCTTTACAGGCTCACCTTGGCGCAGAACAAGACCGGCGATGTAGAATCAGCTCGGGCACACAAGGCAGGAGCACATAAGTAAACCCCCCCCCCCAAGGGAGGCAGTCCGGATACAGCTCGGATCCAAACGCAGCCTCCTCCAGTTCGGCCACGACAAGTTCCGCCAAAAAACACCTCTTTCTATAATTATAACCCGTACTCATATGCATAGACATGTTACTCTACTACAATGCGTAGACTTAAATAACACTTACCGGCCGTCATTCCTCATTGTCACCTTTCTGTCATAAACGGCACCCATGCCTCGTGTTATGCCCCAATATGCCAGGGGCTTCATAATATTTATGATATGGCAACAAAGTCCGACCACCTTTTCGGTCGCTCGGCACCCCGAATTTATAGCCCTATATGCATCAGCTCCGAATCATGTCTTGGGTCATTAGTTGGGTTTGCCCGGCTCCCATGTTTTGGTACCTTACGTTCTGCTCTATCGGCTAAGGTAGCTGTCGTGGAATTGTCACGGCAGATGTCCTCGTGAAAGGACTTAGTCGCAGGGCCATCGTACGGGTTAACTTAGAGGGGTTAAAGCGGACACAAAGACACGGGAGTTATACTAGTTCGCCCTTCGATGAAGGTAAAGCCTACGTCTAGTTGTGATGGGATTGATGTGATTTGGCGACTAGGGAGCAATAGCCGCCTAAGCCTCGAATTGTTCGTCCCTAAACCGGGCGCCGGTCGTCCCCTTATATACACGGGTTGACGCCTTGCCGGCCCTCTGAGTCCCGATCCGGCTCATACAAGTGTCCGGCTCGGTCTCTTCTCTCTTATCTTATGACACAAGTTTACATGACTAAGGCGGTTTACACTTATGGACCATAATCCGCCTCTGGGCTCGGGCCTCGTGCCTTCGTGGGCCTGATCATGGACGAGGTAACCCGGCCCCTTGAGGCGGTTTACATTCGATAGTTATATCCCCAACATTAGGCCCTAGATTGACTTGAACGGTTCATGTTAATCTTCAACATCTTCGTGAAACTCTGAATCTCCCTTCATATTTAAGTAAACCGCCGTCTGCTTGAACCGCCATGACGTCATCTTCCAACCACAGCAACAGGCGCCTTGACGCGTCATCTTTAATAAAGAAATCCGAACAGTAAGATTCCCTTCATTTAATACTATCCCGGAAATCAAGGCGACCGCTGCGCCGTCCGCCGCTTTTGACTCCTCGATTCTCGCGCTTGTTAATTACTCCGTCTCCTTATGAATAGACCGGCAGGCCCTTTCTCTTCTTCTTCCGCGCTTCTTCTTCCTCGCGACGCTCCAGCTCCGAAGCTCCGCCGTCGCCTCCGACCTTCGAGCGCCGCGTCAGTGCCAGGCCGCTGCATCAACCTGATCGTACCAGAGGCTCTCGGCGTTCCTCCGCTGTTCTGCGCATCAGGTAAGGCCCCTCTTTAAGCCCTAGATCCGCATCTGAAGGTCCCTGTTCATCTCGTAGTTCATAGGTGTTCATCTTAGTTTCCTCATACCTACCCTGCCATGACCGTGTGATTCAACCGTAGTATACATCCTGTGCGGCGACTGCTCCGCCGTCAGTTTAACTCTTTGTGCATCTTTCTTTATATTCAGATCCTCTTGTTTAGAACGCAACGAACCTTCTTGCCCTTTATGAGGCTTGCGTAGGTCGCAGAAATTTTTCTTACTGAATCTTCGGTAGATCTAAATTACCTCCATTCGCATGTGAAACCTGTTTCAGTCCACACTTAGTAGATTTCCAGTTCTGTCTCTTTGGGCGGTTTGACTTTTGGGAGCTAATCCGTCACCCCATTAGTCCTCAGTTAAACCGGAATTGGAAACTGGCTGCTGAATTGCCGGTTTAACATTGTATACTGTGTCCGAACCGTGAACGGTAAATCGTTTCTCCTTTCCTTTCGCAGTTTAGTCTTCCGGAATGGCCAAACAATTCGCAGCTTGCAATTGGGTCCGGTCTAAGGTCACTGAGACGCAACTCAACGGATGCGTCACCACTGGCGCTTTAGCTTCAAAAAATGTCATCCACTAGCGGGTTCCGGATGCCGAATGCCCTCCCGATCCGCAAGAAGGAGAAGTGATTGTGTTTGTGCAGCACTTAGACCGGGGATTCTGCCCACCCGGATCAAAATTCTTCCGGGATGTCCTTGAAGTTTTCAACTCCATCCACAGGATATGGGTCCGAACTCCGAGTCAAATATATGAAATTTCCAAGTTTTCTGTGAAGTCTAACTTAAAGAAGAACCATCTGTGGAGATGTGCCGGGATTTCTTTCACTTGAACCGCCGTACAGAATTTTCGGATGGCCCTAACACGGAGCTGGGCGGCGTTTCAATCCAGAAAAGGAAGGAAGTAGATTTTCCTCACGCCAAACACCATAGCCATCCGAATGATTGGAACCAAACCTGGTTCTCTTTGCGAATACTACTCCTGACAACGAGAATCCTTTGCCGGGTTACCGTCCTCACCGGCTTAGCAACCATCATCCGTTGCCTTTACGCTTGACCGCCGTAGAACGGAAGAATTTTGCGCCTCAAATTATCAAACTCCGGGATCTAATGGCCAATGGATTAACTGGTGTGGACCTTGTGCGATGCTGGGTTTCTTGGGGCATCCTGCCATTAAGTCGCCGGCTCGGATTGATGCACGAATACACTGGCAGCCTCCAAGACCCTCAAAGACGTCACGAGCTACCAATAACTGAGCTTGAAGTCACAGAGGCAGTAAAGAGGCTGCTTGATGAACCGATCTCGCATGCGCAGCCAAACCGGGTTGGCTCCATTACGTGTTGCCAACAAACCACCAGTGTAGGCTCTACTCACCGCTTTTCCGACATTAATGCCTTGTTGATATATATTAATCCTTGTTACTTCTCAGGCTAACAGCTCCTACAGAAGCGTACCAAACCGCCCGGGCTCCGCGTGTAAAGTCCAAGGCCACCAAGAAGGCTGGCAAGAGGAAAACCGCCGAGTCTTCTGATCCGCCGGAAGACGAAGAGTCAGAAGCTGAGGTAAAGCTTGATATCCTCACGAGGGAGTCGCCGTAAACCTGCTCTCCTCTTTGTGTTTCTTCTTGCTTGTAACTTGTCCCTTTTTATTCCTTCTTTTACTGACAATTTTAACTCCCAGGATGATGCTGAAGCCAGTCATGCCGACCCTGTTGAGGTAATCTTTCTTTCTTCGAATCCGACCTCGTGCGGTTAAAAGAATTAAATCGCGCCCGTCCAGAAAGTGAAAAATCTCATTCCTATGCTTATTTGAATCCAAACCTTTCCTTGAAGACACAGCAGGCTGAAGAGCGCCGTCTGACCCGCACGATGGTCAACAGATTACCTCATCCGGTTTACAAGATACACCAACCCGGAGCGTCGTCCAGAGGTGATTTGTTCTCTGGCGTTATCCCTTAAAAGGTTTCTTCCGATGTCCTCTCAATCCGTCTGACCCGAATTATCAGGCCTCTTCCAACTCCTCTGGCGGTTCATCAACCACGCAACTGCCTCCGCTTAAAGTTGCTGCAGGGTAAGCACCATACTTCTGTCCCGCCAATTCGGTTTATATTTGCGTTGGTCGGTTTATCTTATTCTAATTCTGAACATTGCAGCACCAAGGCTCGCTTGAGTAAAAAAGCGAAAACCCTTGACCCTACTGCGGATGTTGATCCGGAGAAGACCCCAGAGCAGCATGACGAAAATCCTGATGCCGCTAAAAATAGCTCTGCCGGGTTGAACCAAGACGACAATGCTGATCCGCCAGAAACTGAACCGGAGGCCCAAGTGGAAACCTCGCATCCTGCTCCACCGAGTCCGGCCACAGAGCGGGCCGTAATTGTTGAACCGCCGAGCCGGAGTACGAAGACACCAAGCCTAAAGAAGACCGCCAATCTGGCCAGCCCGGTCAAAAATGATGATGTTATTGTGACGGGTAATGGCTACACTCCTAATAGCCAACGGTCGCTTTAGCAAAACACAGCGCCAAGGAAGAGTCTACTACTATGAGCAAAGATAAGGGAAAACTGATCTGTCAGCTTATGACAACCTCTCTGCCCAAGAACTTCACTCCGGCTTTCTGAACCGGCTCTACACAAGCCGTGACTTTGAAGCCGGTCTGGTAAATCGCATGAAGGACCGCTATGAGGTAAGAAGTTATGCCTGTCTTGTACTTTTGCTGTGTAGTAGCCCCCAAGGGTCGGTTCAACTTAGCATAGTTAAACCGGCACTTAACTTTGTATAGAATCCATACGCCTTAAACTTCAGTGCTGTAGCCCCCAAGGGTCGGTTCAACTTAGCATAGTTAAACCGGCACTTAATTTTCTATATCTCCATAGCAAACTGAGATCAACTAGCCATTAGCCCCCAAGTGCCAAGTTGAATACTTGTATTGAGCTTGGGACTTTATAATGAAACAACTAACGTGCTCCCTTTGTTATCAGAATGAGATATACCAGCAAACCGTGCAACTCAAGGACCTTCGTGCCAATCTGGAAACTCAACAAGCAGAAACCACCAAGGCCAAGGATGAATTGAAAACTGCCTTGGCCACTATGGAACAGCTGAAGGAGTGGTATAAATCCGAACGGGCCCAACTGGGACACCGAGAAGGCCGGTTTGAAAAAACGGGCGGCAGATGCTGAATCAGCTCTTAAACCGGTGACTGAAGAGCTTACCAGACTAAAGCGCCAAGTTCATGCCATGACCTCTGCCATCTTTGGTAAGAAAATTTGCACTAATTACCCCTGTTTTGATATTTCCGCCGGTTTAACCTGAGCTGTCTGAAACCAGTGCAGGCAAGCGTATTGCTCATCTGGGCTCTGATGTGCGGAAGAAGCTCAAGGCCGCTTACACGCTGATTGAGCAGCTGTATACCGGCGCCCAGCGAGTCATATGTGCCACATCGTACGACAACACAGCTCCGTCCTTGATCAAAGATACACTGGACCGGCTGTCCATGGTTCCGGGGCAGCTTGAAGAGTTGAAACGATCCGCGGCCCGGGCTGGCACTCTACTGGCTCTAACTCGCGCCAAGGCGTGGATAGCGGATCTTGATCCGGCTGACATAGCCAAGGGTTTCTAACGCTCAAGAGAACGGTGAAGCCTTTGATAATGACACCACGAAGCGAATAACAAAGGAGATGCGTCCACCGGTGAGTCAGCGGCAGCGAAGCCAACTGGCGGTTCACCGCTCTTTCTATGATCACGAACAACAAGCGGGTGGAGTTTGTCATTCCGTAAGTCTGAGCCTTGTTCCTCCAATCCGTAAGCACACTTATGCCCCTGACGTTGATCCGGCTGAGCTTATAAGTGAAGAGGCTGTCTTTCAGGCCTTAACCCGGATTGACTGGTCTACCAATGACTTCCGGCCTTTGGGTGATGAAGAGGAAGAAGTTGAACCAACGCCAGACGCCCCTCTTCCTCACGTCAACCCGGCGAGGAAGCTTAATCCGTCAAGCCGGGTGATGCATCAGAAGCTGCTCGTCATAACGCTATGCGAACCACCGGGCCTTGGAAGGCTTTGTAATAGAATAGCTAGCACTTTGTTTTTGAACATGCCTTTATGCCCTCAGTCTGTAACTTTTGCACGGAGGTGCTGATACTTTGGTTTGAAGTATTGAAACCTTCAATGTATTTTGCCTGCAATCACAAATTCTTAAACCGCCACGGCGGCTTGCGTCACCAGCCGGCTTGCGACGCCTATATATTTATATAAGAAAATATTGAAGGTATATGATCAAAACTTTGTGATACAAAAATACCTGCCAGCGTCGGGCATGCAGTTGGCTTAGCCAATCTTGAGGCGGAGGTTGTATAAACCATTACCGTCAGAGGAGAACGACTCCTGTGTTTGTAATGCCGGTTTACCGTGTAAACCGTGCCGGGTCATGACAAGCCCCCTGTTACTCCATAATGGGATGTTAACAGAAAAAGTCAAACCGAAACAAATATCTCCGGATTAAAAATGGACCGAATTCCATTAATTGACAGCTTGAACCGGTTTAAAAAAGTTATCGGTTTAAAAAGGCCAATAAAAATCGAATAACAGTTATGAAATCAATATGGAAGCAAAGGCAATGATAAAACCGTTTGCAAGAAGAGGCTTTACTGAGCCGATCAGATGGTGTTACCATGGTCGGACAGGACCAAGCTCCCCATAAGGTGTAGCTATGGTTCAAGTCAGCCAGGCCCCCAACTGAAACCGTGGCATTATGCCGATCAAGTGGCATGGCAATGGTTCGGTTCGACCAAGCCCCAAGTGACTCTATGACCTTAGGCCGACCAAGAGGCGTGACTGGTTCAGATGTGACCATGTCCCCAAGTGATCTGGTGGCTTTCGCCCATCAAAAGGTGTTGCATTGGTTCGGACACGACCAAGCCCCCAGATGACAAAAAACTTCTGAAAAACAAGATCAAGGGCTAAACCGGAGGCTGCTTTGCGACAACAACTCCATGAACCTAAACCGGACTTTTTATAGAATGGATACCCCGCTTTAGCCGAGGCTCCGGTTTATTGCTTTTATTCAAAATATATACATTGTCATAATATGTACATAAGTAGAGCCGATGGCTCAGGTATAATAAGGCCGAAGATGAGCTATGTTCCATGGCCTGTTGGTCTCTTCTTCTGACGTGCGTGAGTCTTTTCGCTCTCGAACATCAATCAGATAGTATGACCCGTTGTGCAGATTCTTGCTGACCACAAAAGGCCCTTCCCAAGGTGGGGATAGCTTGTGCATATCTTTCTGGTCTTGAATGAGCCGAAGCACCAAGTCTCCTTCTTGAAAGGTTCTGGTTTTAACCACCGATTTGTGATACCGACGAAGATCCTGCTGGTAAATCGCCGAACGAGCGGCCGCCATATCTCGCTCTTCATCCAGTCGATCCAAAGCGTCCTGCCGTGCGGCCTCGTTATCTGCCAAAACATAGGCTGCCACGCCAGGTGAGTCATGACGGATATCGCTGGGAAGGACCGCCTCCGCTCCATAGACCATAAAGAACGGTGTGTATCCAGTGGATCTGTTAGGGGTAGTATTTATACTCCATATCACCGATGGTAGCTCTTCTACCCAACAACCCGGCGTCCTCTCTAAAGGGACCATAAGCCGGGGTTTGATACCTCTCAAGATCTCCTGATTAGCCTGTTCTGCTTGACCATTTGACTGCGGGTGGGCCACTGAAGAAAGGTCAAGCCGGATGTGCTCACGCTCACAAAACTCCTTCATGGCACCCTTGGACAAATTGGTGCCATTATCCGTGATGATACTGTGTGGAAATCCAAACGGAAGATCACCCTTTTATGAACTGAACCGGTGGCTGCATCACACTTGCTAACAGGCTCGCCTCGACCCACTTTGTAAACTTGTCAGCTGCGACCAGCAAGTGTGTTTTCTTGTCCTTGGACCTTTTAAAAGGCCCCACCATGTCCAGCCCCCAAATGCATAAGCGGCCAAGTAATTGGAATCATCCTCAATTCCTGGGCCGGTATGTGGGCACGTCTAGAAAACTTCTGGCAACCATCACATCGCCTGACCAGATCCTCCGCATCAGCATGGGCAGTCAACCAATAAAAACCATGGCGGAACGCTTTGGCCACCAAAGATTTTGAACCGGCATGGTGACCACAGTCCCCTTCATGGATCTCACGCAATATCTCACAGCCTTCCTCAGGGGACACACAACGCTGAAACGCCCCTGACACACTGCAATGATGCAACTCGCCATTAACAATGGTCATAGACTTAGACCGCCGAATTATCTGTCGGGCCAACGTCTCATCTTCTGGTAACTCGCCCCGGTTCATGTATGCCAAATAAGGGAGCGTCCAATCCGGAATGACATGCAAGGCTGCCACCAACTGAGCCTTCGGATCAGGAATAGCCAAATCTACTTTATCAGGAAGCTTGACTGACGGATTGTGCAGTACATCAAGGAAGACATTGGGCGGGACCGGTTTACGTTGAGAGCCCAGCCGGCTTAAAGCATCCGCCGCTTCGTTCTTCCGACGATCCACATGGTCCACCTGATATCCTTTAAAGTGTCCTGCAACAACATCCACCTCCCGACGGTATGCAGCCATGAGTGGATCTTTGGAATCCCAAGTACCTGATACTTGCTGGGCCACCAAGTCCGAGTCACCAAAGCATTTAACCCGGCTGAGATTCATCTCCTTAGCCATCCGGAGACCATGGAGCAAAGCTTCATACTCAGCTGCATTGTTAGTACAAGGGAACATTAAGCGGAGAACGTAACAGAACTTGTCACCTCCAGGGGAAGTTAATACGACTCCAGCCCCCGAGCCCTCCAATTGCCTGGACCCATCAAAGTGGATGGTCCAATAGGTATGATCCGGCTTTTCTTCAGGCGCTTGCAACTCCGTCCAATCATTAATGAAATCCACAAGTGCCTGAGATTTTACTGCCGTCCGAGGCACATACCGTAAACCGTGCGGCCCAAGTTCTATGGCCCACTTAGCAATCCGCCCAGTTGCTTCTCGGTTCTGTATGATATCGCCCAAGGGGGCTGAACTGACCACCGTGATGGGATGCCCTTGAAAGTATTGCTTCAGCTTCCGGCTTGCCATAAAAACTCCATACACCAGCTTCTGCCAATGCGGATATCTCTGCTTAGACTCAATGAGCACCTCGCTGATGTAATAAACCGGCCGTTGAACCGGGTATTCCTTCCCTGCCTCCTTCCGCTCTACCACAATGGCTATGCTAACCGCCCTGCATTAGCAGCAACATATAACAGAAGCGGCTCTTTGTCAATGGGAGCGGCGAGAACCGGCGGGTTGGCTAACTGCCGCTTTAAATCCTCCAATGCTTCATCGGCAGCCGAACTCCAGACGAACTGATCCATCTTCTTCAGCATCTGGTACAAAGGAATGGCCTTCTCTCCGAGGCGGCTGATAAACCGGCTTAACGCGGCAATCCGACCCGCCAATCCCTGAACATCATTGATGCACTTTGGTTTAGCCAAGGAGGTGATAGCCGTAATTTTATCCGGATTAGGTTCAATCCCCCTGTTGGACACAAGAAAACCCAATAACTTGCCTGCCGGAACACCGAAGACACACTTGGCCGGGTTGAGCATCATCTTGTACACCCGCAAGTTGTCAAAAGTTTCCTTTAGATCCTCAATCAACGTTTCCTTCTTCCTTGACTTAACCACGATATCATCCACATAAGCATGCACGTTACGGCCGATCTGTTCGTGCAAGCAATTCTGTACGCAACGCTGATAAGTTGCTTGGGCGCTCTTGAGTCCAAAAGGCATAGATACATAGCAGAAGGCTCCAAAGGGAGTGATAAACGCCGTCTTCTCCTGGTCCTTAACCGCCATCTTAATCTGATGGTATCCAGAGTATGCATCCAAAAAACTCAAACGCTCACAACCCGCCGTAGCATCAATAATCTGATCAATGCGGGGGAGGGCGAAAGGATCTGCTGGACAAGCCTTGTTAAGATCTGTGTAATCCACACACAGGCGCCAAGTGCCATTCTTCTTAAGGACCAACACCGGATTAGCAAGCCACTCTGGATGGAAAACTTCAACGATAAACCCTGCCGCTAAGAGCCTGGCAACCTCCTCTCCAATGGCCTTACGCCTTTCCTCGTTAAACCGGCGAAGAAACTGCTTTACCGGTCTGTATTTGGGATCAACATTAAGAGTGTGCTCAGCGAGTTCCCTCGGTACACCGGCATGTCGGAAGGTTTCCATGCAAAATGTCCCGATTCTCACGGATGAACTTCGATGAGCGCGCTTTCCTATTTAGGATCCAAGTTAGCACCGATGGTGAACTGCTTGGACGACTCGCGGGCACAAAATCAACAACCTTAGTCTCAGCCGCGATTTAAACTTCAAATCCGGATGCGTGCTCTGTAGTTGGCTTCTTCAACGGGTCATATCCGCGGATCAACATTATCTTTATAATACTTCAGCTCTTGATGGCACAAACCGACTCTGCGTAAGCCGCATCACCTTCCTCGCACTCCAAAGCGATCCGGCGGCTCCCATGAACCGTTATCGTCCCTTTGTGACCCGGCATTTTCAGCTGCAAATAGACATAACAGGGCCGTGCCATAAACTTAGCATAAGCCGGCCGCCCAAATAGAGGCGTGGTAGGGGCTTTGAATTTTCACCACTTCAAGCGTCAATGTTTCCGATCCGAGTCATGTTCATCCCCAAAGGCCACCTCGAGCTATCTTACCAACCGGGTATGCTGACTTGCCAGGCACCACACCGTGAAACACTGTGCTGGACGGCCTGAGATGCCTATCCGTTAACCCCATACGTCGGAAGGTCTCGTAGTACAAGATGTTGATGCTGCTACCTCCGTCCATAAGCACCTTAGTAAACTTGTATCCTCCCACCTGAGGTGCCACCACTAGGGCTAGCTGACCCGGATTATAAACCCGGGGAGGATGATCCTCTTTGCTCCATACGATAGGCTGCTCTGACCATCGCAGGTAATGCGGTGTAGCCGGTTCAACAACACTGACCGCCCGCTTCTGGAGTTTTCGGTCTCGTGCATCCAAGCTGGTGGTAAAGACATGGTACTGTCCACCGTTCAACTGCTTTGGATTACTTTGGTAACCCGACCGCTGCTGTTGTTGATTGTAACCCCCTTGGTTCTGATTGTTCTGATTGTTCTGATTGTTCTGATTGTCCTGCCCGCCCGGATTACCACCGAATCCTGGGCCGGAATTTCCTCCACCGTAACCCGGGGCGGACCCTGAACCGCCGCCGGGCCCTTGATCATACCGGAAAGCATTAGAACTTTTGAACTCATGCATAATATAACAATCCTTCCAGAGGTGGTTTGCTGGTGCCTCCTTCGTCCCATGCTTCGGACAAGGTTGATTTAATAGGTAATTCAAACGATCCGGATTGTGACCTGGCGCACCGCCCCGGTTTGATTGCTTACCCTTGCGCCGTTGACCCTTGTCCTGCGCGTTGGTGTTGGCTCTGAAGCCCATGTTACCGTTGCCTTTACGCTTGTTTCCTCCATTACACATTGACTGATGCTGCTGGCCTCTGGAGTTGCTGTTCTGTTTTCCCTTCCCTATTTCGTCATCCTCCTCAGACTCGGGATCCTTGGTACTATCAGAATCAGCATACTTTACCAAAACGCCCATGAGAGTGCCCATGTCATTGCAAAAACGCTTCATGCGACCCAGCTTCAACTTCAACGGTTTGAACCGGCAGTTGGCTTCTAGGGTTAAGATCGCGGAATCAGGGTTGATCCGGTCTGACGAGTGTAAAACCTCCGAAACACGGCGCACCCAATGGGTAGTGGATTCTCCCTCTGCCTGGACACAAGCCGCCAAATCCACCACAGACATGGGCTGTTTACAGGTGTCTTTGAAATTTTGAATGAACCGGGTCCGCAACTGGTCCATGAACTGACTGAGTTGGGCGGCAAGTTCTTCAACCAAGTATGGGCCGTACCTTCCAACATCATGGTGAAATACTTCGCACACGCAGCTTCATCCACATCCAGCATCTCCATGGCCATCTCATAGCTTTATATCCACGCTTCCGGAGCCAAATCGGCGGTATAATTGGGCACCTTGCATGGCCCTTTGAAGTCCTTGGGCAAACGCACATTGCGTAAAGCGGGGACGAGGCAAGGCACCCCCAAAGAGCCAGACGTGACCCCCGGTTCGAAGATGGTCGGATGAACCGGCGCGAGTTGATGATCCTCATGTTGTGCTGCTAACTCGGCCTCCCTACGTGCCCTGGCCCGGTCCACCACCACTTGAGCGTCTTGAAGCCACCGCCGGGTTGTTGCCAGGCGGACCGCGCTGTGCATTGCTTGATACGGCCGGTTCGTCGGCGCGCCGGCTATAACTCCGGCTTGGGCGGGGGGTGGAGTGGATCCGATCCCGACTGTATGAGTACGCTTCCTGTTGCGCGAGGGCCGTCCTGAGGAGCTCTTCCACCCGACGCGTTTCTACCGCCTGCGGTGAATCGCCTTCGATTGGAATTGCCTCCAACCGTGCCGCAGCCGCAACAAGGTTATCCATCGGGTTGGAGTAATGACCCGGAGGTGTCTGCACAGCTTGGGGCGCGCCGGCATGGTGGCGAGGCAGATCTACCGCACGGGGCTGAATCGGCGCGGTCATCCCAGGTGCTTCCGGCCAGTTCACCACCGGCGGCGGATTACTGGTCCCGGCCCCTGGGTATTGAAGAGCTCTCTTCCCTCGAAAACCGAAGGTAAACGGGATCTGTACTTTCTTTTCATGACTTCATGTGATGCGCTCACGATCCGGCATGAGCCTATAAGCTGCGCATCCAAAGCGGCCCGTTCGCGCCATCCTCACGCGTCGCGGCTGCCGGATCCGCTTTAGCCTTAGTGATTTGTTCCTTCACCTTTGCAATCTGTGCGTTGTGCAGGTCCTGATCCGCCGGATTAGCCTCTGCCATGAGCACAGCCAATGCGTCGAAAAGCTCCGATAAAACTTGAGCCGGCGGGCGCACAGGGCCTCCTTCCCCGGCTGCCATCACCGCTGCTGAACCGGCGACCACCGGCACCGCGGTCGAAGAGTGAAGCGTCGCTTGTGTACCGGCCATGAAGATTCCAACCCGGTTGGGTAGATCAAAGGGGTCTGGAATACTCTCACCGTCGGAACAGCCCCCGATCTGGCCATCTTGCAGCTGGTACAGAGACTCGGTTTCTCCGGCTGACGACTCGTCGCCAGAGTAGACAACGGTTTCGCCGCCAGATGCTGATCCGCCCTCATAGTCTTCGTGGACGACTCCCACAAAAGCACGCTTGACAGCCGGTTTAGCCAGGGCAGGACTCTTCTTCGCCCGCTGAGCCGTCTCGACGAGGTCGGTGCAGATGTCCGGCCCAGGCCCTGGCTCGCCGATCTTGCCGATGAACACGTGTATGCCACCAAAGGGGACCCGGTACCCGTACTCAATCGAGCCGGCCTCGGGGCCCCAGTCCGCATCGTCGATGTAGAGCTTGCCGCGACGACTCTTAGTCATCCGGCCCACAGCATAGCCTTTGAGTCCTTCGAACTTTCCCTCTAAGATCATCAAACCATCATGCGATAGCCCCACGGTGGGCGCCAACTGTCGTGGAATTGTCATGACAGATGTCCTCGTGAAAGGACTTAGTCGCAGGGCCATCGTACGGGTTAACTTAGAGGGGTTAAAGCGGACACAAAGACACGGGAGTTATACTAGTTCGCCCTTCGATGAAGGTAAAGCCTACGTCTAGTTGTGGTGGGATTGATGTGATTTGGCGACTAGGGAGCAATAACCGCCTAAGCCTGAAATTATGCATCCCTAAACCGCCGGGGCGTCCCTTATATACATGGGTTGACGCCCGGCCGGCCTACAGAGTCCCGATCCGGCTCATACAAGTGTCCAGCTCGGTCTCTTCTCTCTTATCTTACAGCACAAGTTTACATGACTAAGGCGGTTTACACTTATGGACCATAATCCGCCTCTGGGCTCTGGGCCTCGTGCCTTCGTGGGCCCTGATCATGGACGAGGGTAACCCGGCCCCTTTAGGGCGGTTTACATTCAGTAGTTATATCCCCAACAGTAGCGCTGGGAGAACTACTGCGATTGTGTCCCGATTCTTCTGGACGAGCACCTCAGTAGAGAAAGCCGAAAACTGATTGTCATGATACGGCGAGAGCTGGTCGCTGTTCGAGAGGTTGTAAAATCTGTAAAATTTTATTCCGCATACTGCCATTATAAATGCAAAGTGCGACGGATCGACCTTCCGATCAGGCGCCGATAGAGCCCCTAGTACGGTCTTCCGAATACCAGGGGCTGCGCCGACCATACTCGAATTCCTATGGCTAGGTGAGAGTGATAAAGCCCTATAGTCTGATTGCCTGGTTCGCAGTTAGTAACACCTCCTTACCAGGACCCAACAATGAGATAAAGAGTGTTCAAGTATACCCCGAACACCCCCGTACTTTTTATGAGGGGACAGAAGACGACGACTGGCCAACTCTCAGGATTTATATACACTAAACAGCCGCACAGGAAGAACAAAAAGTTCACATAAACAGGCAATAAATAATAAAAATGCCATTATCCCGCATTACAAAAATGGCACTACTGCCTTCAGGGAAATATAGTGTCGTTGGTACACTGATCCGCCACAAGGCAGGCTCCTTTCAGGACACCCTCATAGTACAACTCGGGCTTGCGATGCTCCTTCCCTCCGGTGGCCCCTCAGTCATCAGCTTCTAAGCATCAAGCTTCCCCTAGTGCACCTTCACACGGGCAAACGCCATGCGTGCACCCTCTATGCAGACCGATCTCTTAATGACATCCAGCCGAGGGCAAGCTCCAAAAATCCGCTTCACGAGTCCGAAGTAACTACTTGGAATTGGCTCCGCGGGCCATAGCCGGACAATCAAGTCCTTCATGGCCAGTTCGGCCGCCTGGTGCAGTTCGACCAGCTGGTTCAGCTGATCGACAAAGCGCACCGGATAACTTGGCGCCGAATACTACAACCAGAAATGCTTCTCCGCAGACTTCTTCTCCTCAGTCCGGTAGAATTGGGCAGCATCTGATATGCTGCGTGGCAGATCCACAAACGCCCCTGGAGAAACAAGAATTCAGCTTGTCGCTTAGAGTTCCTCCCATTAATATGCAAAAATGCCCTTGAGGACAGAAGGCCTTACCAGCCGCAACCTTCTGGGCCTCTTGAATGTCCTTCAGAGCACCTCGGGCTCCTTCGCGAGCATCCTCTGCGGCTTGGAGAGCAAGGGCGAGTTCGGATTCTTTCCCTACCAGGCTCTGCTCCAAGGCCTCGCTCTTATTCACGGCCTCTTGGAGCTCTCGCTCAGCTTCAATGACCCTAGCCTCGTGCTTCTCACGAAGAGCCTGTTCGGCGGCGTCCTTATTGTCGGCTTCGTCCACAGCCTTCCTGAGTGCCTCAATTTCGGCACCCGCTCCTAGAGCAAACAATACAAATATTTTCGTCCGACACAACTTCTAATTTGTGCTCAACTTAGCAAAAGGTTCCGACATACCTTGCTTGTCCTCCAACTGCTTCTTCACACGGCCAAGTTCCTCTTCGGCCCGTTCCAGACGCTGCTTTAGTTTGAACACCTCCGCCCTATGAGCGGCGGTCGTCTCTGCGGACGCCTGTTTTCAAACAAAGGGATACACGTCATTAACTAAGTCTCCAGCAATGCGGATGATTTGATCCCCTGTCCGGCTTTCCCTTCCTTTCGCCGGACAGTGCATCAGGCGCTACTACTCATACTGTGACAATCTCCAAAAAGGTTTCTAAAAAACATAACTCAAAGCCCTTTATAAGGCTAAGGTAGGACTCATTCAGTCCGCTCTCGGCGGACTGAATCTTTTCAATCACCGCATCCATGTGAGTGCGATGCTCATCGACGATGGACACACTCTTTAGCGCCGTCGATAGGCCGCCGGGCAGCTCTGCTTGGACAGAGGTTGCTGGCGGAGCGGGCGGGCCTCCCCACGCCAAAGGTAGCTGCTCGCCCGATCCTAGAGCCCTAAAAGTCTCTAGGACCGTGTCCGGCCGCGGGCCGAATCCTACATCCCCCCCGCCGTCGACAAACATGGGAGCCGCTGCTCCCGTGTGTCTGGCCATAGGGACATGCTCCCCCAGGTCCGGGCCCCGCTGAGACGACACCTCAGTGTCGCACCTAAGTTCCGAGGAAGGGCCCTCTCGTGGCGCCTCGCTCGCCAGGGCATCAGAGCTTAGCAAATCCTCCGATGAGGATTGTCCGGCGTGGGACCTCGTCGGGCTATACAAAACATGGCGACAGTTAAAACTACCACATCGTAACGACTTCGGGCATGCAGGTGTGTGCGGGTCTCGTATACTTATGACTTTACCAGG
The DNA here is from genome assembly GCA_021605145.1 of Aegilops bicornis. Taxonomy (NCBI): domain Eukaryota; kingdom Viridiplantae; phylum Streptophyta; class Magnoliopsida; order Poales; family Poaceae; genus Aegilops; species Aegilops bicornis. The sequence goes on along the minus strand of CM038675.1, from coordinate 48,796,041 downwards.
GGCTGGGCCCTGGGATCCCACTCCGGGCTGCTGTTAACAACCATGGTGGACGCCTCGGGGAAGGGACCTTTCCCCCTTTTCGGCGATTTGGCCTCCAGGGATGAGGAAGCCATCCTTTTCTTCCCTTCCCCTACGGGGCACTCGTCTTCTTCCTCCTCCTCTTCATCTTCAGAGGGGAGATGGTCGTGGGAGTCTTCGGATTTTGTGTCCGAAGCATCGCGACGACGGAGGCCACTCCGGGTCTTCTTGACCTTCTTGGAGACCTCTTTCTTCGGCGCCTTGTAAGGCGCTGGGACCAGCATCTTCGTCAGAAGAGGTCCGGCCGGTTCCTCCGGCAGTGGGGCCGGACAGTGTATCCCCTCCACCTTTCTCGTCCTTTCCTGGGATCATTATAGAAATCATGATAAAGGCGTCTCTCTCAGGACACATCAGCAAAGCGGGATAGTTGATACCCGCGGTCCTCGGTGGAACTCGTCCACAGTTTGCCGGACTTGAAGACCACCTTCCAGATGTCCTTGTGGGAAGAGCCATAGAGCTCCGTAGCGTCTGGTGTTCGTCCGGGTCATATTCCCACAAAACTGCAGGCTCGACGGTGGTAGGGGAGAACCATCCGAACCAACATCACCTGGACTACGTTGACGAGTTTGACATCCTTGTCAACCACGCTTTGGACGCGCATTTGGAGCATCGACAGCTCGTCGGATGAGGACTAGTTCAGGCCCTTCTCGGGCCAGGAAGTGAGCCGCAGTGGGGCTCCGGATCTGAATTCGGGGGCAGCAGCCCACTTTTTACGCGCGGTTCGGTGATATAGAACCACTGCTGCTGCCACTCCTTGACGGGATCATTGAAGGCGCCGGTCGGCTATACGACCTTGGGCATCTTGCTCACCATGGCACCGCCGCATTCGGCGTGCTCGCCATTCACCACCTTGGCCTTCACGTTGAAGATCTTCAGCCATAAGCCAAAGTGGGGCGAAATACGGAGAAAAGCCTCACACACGACGACAAACGTCGAGATATTAAGGAAAGAATTGGGGGAAAGGTCATGGAAATCTATCCCGTAATAATACATGATGCCGCGAACAAATGGGTGGAGGGGTAACCCAAGCCCGCAGACAAAATGAGGAAGGAACACGGCCCTCTTGTGGGGCTCCGAAGTTGGGACGATTAGTCCCGCCGGTGGAAGACGGTGGCCGATTTTCTTGGCCAAGTACCCGGCCTCTCGGAGCTTTTTGATATCCCTCTCCCGGATGATGGAGGCCATCCATTATCCTCCTGCTCCGGATCCGGACATCTTCGGAATCTCTCTTCGATGGAGAAGAAGGGGGCTTGGGCGCAAGGGCTCAAGCCAAAGGGAATGGACTAGCGAAAGGAACAGGCGTGGGCAGAAAAGGGAGAGACCTTGTCTCTTTATAGAGGCAGTAAAAAGTTTTTGCGCCTCCCCACTTGCCCGGTGGAACCCGCTCGTTCCCCACTCGCTGCAATTGACGGTGCAGTTGAGCTACCCTTTCCCGTATTGATGAGAATCCCGTAATAAGGGGGCACGATCTCTGCCTCAGCAAAGCATGTGGAGGAAACCGCCTCGCTATATGCGCTGTCGCTGGTTGTGGGAAAATGATTCGAATAATGGCTCGACCCTGGTGTCATGTTACGCCATACAAAAGTTATCAGCAGATTACATTTGTGAAATATTATTCTCTCTACGGTGGTATGCGAAGATCATCTTGCATATCCGGACACGACTCAAGTGTTCATAATTACTTTGGAGTATTCGGAGATGGAACCCGCCTTGCAATGCCGAAGACAAACTGCGCGCCGGACTCATCGTCATTGAAGCCTGGTTCAGGGGCTACTGAGGGAGTCCTGGATTAGGGGGTATCCTGACAGTCGAACTATATACTTTGGCCGGACTGTTGGACCATGAAGATACAATACTCAAGACTTCGCCCCGTGTCCGGATGGGACTCTCCTTAGCGTGGAAGACAAGCTTGGCGATTCGGATATCATATTTCCTTCCTTGTAACCGACTCCATGTAAACCCTAGCCCTCTCTGGTGTCTATATAAACCGGAGAGTTCGGTCCGTATGAGGACGATCACAACATTCATAATCATCATAGGCTAGCTTCTAGGGTTTAGCCTCTACGATCTCGTGGTAGATCAACTCTTGTAACACTCATATCATCAATATCAATCAAGCAGGAAGTAGGGTTTTACCTCCATCGAGAGGGCCCGAACCTGGGTAAACATTGTGTCCCTTGCCTCCTATTACCATTAGCCTTAGACGCACAGATCAGGAATCCCTACCCGAGATCCGCTGGTTTTGACACCAACAGGGACAGGAATTCTTGGGCTCAAGCACACTACACAGTTCTACAGAATTCTACCTTGGTGACCTTGTGTGCCAATGAACACAAGAATATTTTGCGCTCCAAATACCCGGAGCAGTGTGACGACTGGATTACATGTGAACACATCAGGACTTTCAGCAGTTGGTTGCAAACACATCTTATGGTTGACAACATTGTTGGAGATGAGTTGTACTCGTTGGCCAGGGGATCATCTAATGGGAATTCATTTTACACGATTGCCCAAAATCAAAAAAGCACGAACCAAATCAGTGGTGTCCTCTTTGATGCAGCAACCAAGAGGTGAAAGGGCACATATTATAGTTACATAGTGGACATATGGGAACTTGACTATAGACGTGATTTTAAAGTCCCTTTGTTTCGGTGCAAATGGGTCAATCTGTCAGGAGGCAGGGTATAGGTAGACCCTCAGTACAAAATGACAACAATGGATCTGAACAATCTTGGGTACATAGACGGACCATTCGTCCTAGCCAATGATGTGGCGCAGGTTTTCTATGTGAAGCACATGTCTACAAACCGAGAAAAAGAAAAGATAAGGAAGCGAATACATCATACGATGAGACAAAGCGCCACATAGTTCTTTCAGGGGAAAGAGACATCATGGGAGTGGAGGGCAAGACAAACATGTCTGAAGATTATGAAAAGTTTCATGAAATTCCTCCCTTCAAAGTCAAGGCTGACCCAAGCACCCTGTTAATGGTTACGGCGTAATAAGCAAGGACACACGCGAAAAAAAGTAAAGACTTTCTCTCCTCAACTATTCTGATGATGCCTTTGATCTAGAATATCAATTTAGTTACATGTCAAGAAATGAAATACCTTTTGTAATAGATGAGTTTTCATCTGAAACCCTGTACTTCGAAAGAGATTGTCTATTTTGTACACGAAGTGCATCCAGTTTTTGTCATAACCCTCTCAACTTTTTAGCACATGCTACGTGGATGAAATGATTATACCATGCCAACTTTCAACCTTTTCAATGTTCATTTGTAGTGCTTTTCAGTTTCAGGGTCATTTAGGTCAAAAAATCAACAAATGCATGAAAAATACAAATAAATTCAGAAATGGTTGAAAATTTATGATGTTGCTTTGAATGGTGCATTTTGAACACACAAAAATTGTGGAGTTCAAATAAGTTCCAAAAAAATGAAATGCCTTTTTGTAACTGATGAGTTTTTGTGTGAAACCCTGATATGTTGAAAGAGATTGTCCATTTTGTACACGAAGTGCATCTAGTTTTTGTCGTAACCCTCTTGAATTTTTAGCACATGCTATGTGGATGAAATGATGATACCTTGCCAACTTTCGTCCTTTTCAGAGTTCATTTGTAGTGCTTTTCAATTTCAGGGTCATTTAGCTCAAAGAATGAAGTGGAAACTTTTATAAAACTCTAATAGCAAAAAAGAATGAACTAAAAAGAATCAATTAAAATATTCTATTATGTTCAACTAAAACAAAACTATAATATTCTTCAATAACATAAAGAATCAAATAAAAAGCTTTTATAAACCTCTAGTATTTTTCAAACTAAAACTAGCAAAGTGGCCCGCTCTTCGCACTGGCTAGTATGTAATATAGTTAGGTTGAAAGAAGTTAATGTTTGCTAGTTCTTTGTGTTGGTCGTGAAGTGTTGATTCTAAGGTTATAAGAGGTACCCTTTCAATTTTCGGTGAAACATTTATGAGCCATGTTGCTGTTGAACATTTTTTAGTACCACATGCTGTGGGGTTTCCTGTTGCGGCTGCACTCATGAGTACATGGTCTGGAGCCAGCTTGACGGTGCCATTGTGTCATATTAAAAAAAATCTTATTTTTAGTATATAGGTGATTTGTAATTATTATATATCTTTTGCTAATATTCCCATGAAGTATATTTTAGAATAGATTTATTTTTCAAAAGTTGCATCAGAAAAAATTATATAATAGGAGTATAGGCTAAGAATACATATATGAACTATACATTTTCCCATGTCATGTGCACAAATCATAGGTGTTGTTTTATACCTCGTAGCTGGTTTTATTAGAACAGTTTATAGTTGATTATTGGTAACAAAGTGGTTCTCTCAATGTGTTCGCTAGGATTTAGCGATTGCAGTTTATGCATATCGTGGCCTTTTATCTTGAGTACATATTACTCAATTGTTCAAACCATATTTGGACTAATTTTTTTGGCGTATACCAATATTTCTTTGCAAAAATATAATATCATTTTAGATATATTTGGTTTTATGTTTGAGATTTGTATATATATGTTTCACATGAATCGTGTACATACATGTTATGCATTATACACTAATTGTATTTCTTTATGATTGAACCGATTGTGGCACATATGCTTATGAAGTTTTTTTGTTTTTCATCCTTCGCACAGTATAGAGAGGCTGCTATATTTTTCTTCTTCTCTTAACATATTAAATCCCATTAATAATTTCCTTTATGATTTTATATTTATTCCTTTCTTGTTGTTTATAAATATATTATGATTTCATTTGTCAATTGAAGTAATAGATGACTAATCATTTTCAGTAGCTAAGGTTCATTATCTGAGTAATAAATGACTGTTTAAAATCCATCTAAATCATTTGAAATATTTCATTTAATTTTATATTTCCCCATCATGGACCATTGACAAACCTTTTTATGTGATCACTCGTAAACTAAGCACCTTCTAATTATATCTGTTCCCCCTTACCACTACTCCCGATTGCAATCTACAAGCATGGTAATAACTATTTTCTGTCCTTATTTTTGTTCATTTTTATTTTAAAATAAAAATGATTTTTTAGTTATGCATGGTGTGGGAAATGTTCTATCATTGAACAATATATGGATTTACAATTGATTTATTTTCTGGTAAATTATGTCTTTCTGGTGTTTTTACAGAAAAAAAGAATTAACATCACGAAAGATATACTTGTAAATATCAATGGTGCCATTTTTATTTATTAACACTAGTAGAAAAAGGACCTTATATGAGACACATTAGCCCCGGTTCGATTTTGGCCCGATACTAATGGTACCGTTAGTACCGGTTCGAACGGCTATGCATTAGTGCCGGTTCGTGTTGAACCTTTAGTACCGGTTCGTGCCACGAACCGGTATTAAAGGGGTGGTGGCAGGCTGGCGTCAGGCCGGGGCCCCACGAGCCCCTTTAGTCCCGGTTTGTGGCACAAACCGGTACTAAAGGGCCAACCTTTAGTACCGGTTCGTGCCACGAACCGGCACTAAAGGGGTCTAACCTATAGTCCCGGTTGGAGACACAAACCGGGACTATATGGCAATTTTCAAACTTGGAAAAATCATAACTAAATCATCCTAATTCAGAAAAATACATATAATACATCGTAAATACAAGTTTTCAGTTTCGACAATTTTTTAAAATCTCAAAATTCCAAAGGGAAAATAGAGTTTTTGGACGTTTTAGACGTTTTTCAGACGTTTTGTGCCTTTAGTGCTAGGGTTTAGATTTCAGAGTTTAGGGTTAGGTTTTATGGTTTAAACCCTTAGTTTTTACTGTTTAGCATAGAGTTTCCGACGTTTTAAGTCCCGGGTTTAGGGTTTAGGACAATTTTTGAAATGAAAAAATTGTAAAAGGAAAAAAGATATGCTCTAATTTATGTTTTTTGAAATTTTGGTTAAATCTTGTCAAACCGGTCAAACAACTGATTCAAGAAATATAGAGTGTTACTAAATAATTACGCAATAATATTAGTGTTACTTATTCAAGAAGTATTAATGTTGCTACATAATTTCTGTTTTTTTAATTTTGGTTAAATCTGGTCAAACTATGGTAAAACTACTTGTTCAAGACGTATTAATGTTGCTACATAATTATTAAAGAATATTAGTGTTACTAAATAATTATTTCAATTTTTCCCAGAATGGCTGGTAATACCACTTAAGGGCGGATACACTGTCCACCCAGTTCGATGGCTCTTCTCTACTAACCACAAGGATATTGGGACTCTCTATTTCATCTTCGGTGCCATTGCAGGAGAGCCTACTAAAAGATCAGTTACAAGAGCACAATGCTTTTTGTGGCTTCCTGCTCGGCAGAGAAGCCACGCTGCCGGGGCGGC